>BSBN01000620.1:2523000-3784500 GCA_027924645.1 Cunninghamia lanceolata
TGTGGAAATTAATTAAATAAATAAAATTTATTTAATTAATTGGCTAAGTGGGATAAGGATGGGATTTAATTAAATAAATAAAATTTATTTAATTAATTGGCTTAATGGATTAGGGAAATTAGGACAAAATGCTACAAGATGTCTAGGATAATGTTTTTAACTAGGTGTTGCTAGACATGGACAAAGTTGGGACAATTTTGGGTGTCTACATTTTGCCTCTCTTTGAGATGATGTTCAAGATGATGAGATTTATGTTGAGTAACATCATTTCAAAGAAGCTAAGGGATGGATAGTTGATAGGGATGCCGATGATGATGATAGAAAGGATAGGTTGGTGATGCCCCCTCTAGAGGATAGGTGGGTTGGACAAACACGGGTATGCTCTCGAAAAGAAATGGCTTGGCTACAAAAGAAAGATAAGGGAATGGATAGAAGAAATGAAGATGCGTTATGCTGCAATGAATGTGAGCAACCATAATGTTTGATATAGCACTAAACATTATGCACCAAGGTATAAAGAACCAGGGTGACGATGTGTTTCGTGCCCCAGCGTAATACAACCTTGTCTAACGTATGAGGAAGTAAACTTAGAGCATTAAAGTACTAAGGCACAAAAGGTATGATATAACCTTAGATGCAAAGGATAGTGCAAAAAGTTATTCCAACATACACAAGATATGAATATTAGCTGGAAAGGATACAGATTTGATACAAATACAAGATAAAAAGATAACACACACAAGCAAGCAAGCAAGCATGCACAAATGATACAAAAGCAAACTAGGTATTGCCCCTGTCAAGTTGTAAACCAATGATTAATTGATTGTTGTTGATGATAGTGTTGTCATTGCGAGGAAAGCTATATCCCTAGATCAACACAAGGTTGTTTGCTGAGTTGGTTGGCTAATTGGTTGATTGATTGATTTGGCTTACAACAAGGCTAGGATCAAGACCATTGATTGTGATTGGATAACTTGGCTTGATTGATTAACTTGATTGGTATAGCTTAATGATTACTTGCATTTGGATCATTGCTTGGAATGGTTGGAAGATGATGAAATGTTGATTAGATTGATTTGATGAAGGATGGATGATATGTGTGTGGATTGAGCTACTTTTGATTTGCTGAAGTGATTGGATTTGTTTTGATGGTTGGCTTGATGTGCTTGAGTTGATTTGCTTTAGTGTTAATGTTGATGATTGATAGGATTTGTTTTGATGGTTGGCTTGATGTGTTTTGGTTGTGATGTTTGCTATTGCTGGGTTGATTGTTTTGATGATTGGATTGTTTTGAATGATGATAGTAATGGTGTGATGATAAGAGTGTCCACTCAATCTAAGCATAAGCAAGTGTTCTTAGTGTGCTCAAAGGATGCAAAACAAACAAGGTATTTCCCTTGTCAAGTCATAAACCAATGATTGATTGCTTGATTGATGATGATAGATAGTGTTGTCATTGTGGGGAAAGCTATATCCCTAGATCAACACAAGGATGTGGGAATGCTATATCCCATTGATGATGATTGATTTGGTTCATGACAAGATGAGGTTCAAAACCTGTTGATTTGATTGGATAATCTTCCTTGATTGATTAGCTTGGTTGATACGGATTAATGTGCCTTGGATTTGAGATCATTGCTTAGATTGATTTGATTGATATGATTGGAAGAAGTGATTGATGAATTGGATGAATGAATGTTATAGATAGGAAGAATTGATTGATGATGATTTGATTTTGATTGAATGTTGATGGAGTGGATTATTTTGGATGATGTGATTGTTTTTATTGCTTGGATTTTTTCGTTGGATATTTGATTTTTTAGATTTTTTTGTTTTTTTGGATTTTTTTTATTTTTTTTGGATTTTTTGGATTTTTTGACAAGTTTTGGAAAATGCCAATGGATTTACAATTTGGGTAAACTTTGTGCTAGATACCAATGACAAGGGAGAAAACCAAGTCTAAGTGCAAAGGATGGATAAAAGGATGGATGAAAGGATGGGTGATAGTAAATGGGATGGAAGATTCATGATAGATGGATAGATAAGAGGATAGGCCATATAAGGGATGGATGCATGCCTCATGATAAATGGATAGGTAGGCTATAGTGGAAAGCTCATGATAAACAGATGGGGATAAGCTATAAGATGGAAAGCTAATGATAAGGATACGCCATAGTGTATGGATCATAAGGGAGCTAGGATGTGATCTCCAAAGGCTATGTTGCATAGGAAGAATAAGTTGCCCCAATTATTGGTGGTAATGCTTAGGATTTTACATGACAAAGGTCATGACCAAGGGATGACATGATAGATTGGTTTGAATGGGATGGATAAATTGTCAATGGATTAATATTGGTTTGGAAAGAAGGTCTGTCAAGAGATATCCAAACATGTTTCAACATTTTTCCCCTATGTCTTCATCAAAATCAAAAGGAGGAATGATGGATAAATGGGTTCAATAGGATAGGCATTTTTATGTAATGGCTAAGGATGGTAGGATGGTAAGATAGGACATGATAAGATGGAAAATGATATAATGGGATAGATAGTTTGGAAATGGATAGGTTGGATGAGACAATGTGCCCCCAAGTGTAAGTGACATAGAAGATCAACCTACACATGATGTCTGTTTGCCAGATTTTCATCATGGTACTTATCCAAGGCACCTATTTACCAGGTTTTCACTATTGGACGAAGGGATTTCTCTTTACTTTTTGATTTTTTTTTTTCTTTTTTTGCTTTTAGATGGGTTGACAATTACACATGGTGCCTGTTTGCTAGGTTTTCACCATGGTAATGGATAGGAGGGACTCGAGTGTCTAGTGCTATGAATGTTGGTAGTCCCATTGGAGATGGATGATGTCTTCGCATGGACCATGTCATTGTGCTCATCGATGTTGATAAGGGATTGCATGGATGGGAGATGGATTAGGTGGATAGTAGATTATGATGTGGATCATGGAAGGTTCATGTACGGATAGATGGATGGGGATAGTGGATTATGATGTGGATTATATAGGCTTATGGAAGGAAAATGGATGAAAATTTTATGCCAAAGCATGGACCATAGGGAGGTGATGGGGAAGATATGTAGGATAATGAATGGAAGATGGGGAGATGTCATGATGTGGAGGTGTTGCGGAGTGGAAGGGAACCATGACCAATGGTTGCACACACCGTGATAAACATTGAAGCTTTTGATTGGATGGTGGTGTAGGAAGCAATGGAGATGTTTGCTTAGGGGATGGTTGATGAAGTGATTTAGGAACCCACACAGATTTAGTATTTTTAGTGCTTTTGTTTTGCTTGTGAGATTTTTGAAGGGAATGGAAGTTTTGGATGGAAGTAGGCTCTTGGATGGATATAGGTGGTTGGGATTCTTGAGATATGGATGAGGATGCCTTATTTGACTTGCTAGCTATTTGCTTAGGAACCCAAACCATTTTGCTTTTGGGCTTTGCATTTGGAGGTAAGAGTTTAGATGGCTGCTTAGATGAACTTTGCTTTGAGTTTGATTCTTTATGTCCTAAGATATGAAGACCTTTAAGATTTTTGGTAGGATTTTTAGCTTTATAGGTAGAGGCATCAAAATTTTTGCTTTTGAATCCCATGGGGTGGGTGGAGTGGATGGAATGATTGGAAGATTTATGCTTAGGCAATGTGTGCTTTTGTTGGCCATGATTAGTGATGCAAGGATACTTATGAATGATAGGTATGTTAGGTGTTGGAAGCAATGGTGGTAAGGTGGATGGAGGGATATTTGGAGTTGGTAAAAGTGGAGGTAAAGTGGATGGTGGAAGGTGTATGGTCACATGCTTTTGACATTTATAGGGTGATGGAGGAATGGCTACATATGGTTTGGGTATATGATGGGGGTGTGATGGAAAGTGGTAGGTTTAGGATGCATGAAGGGATTGCCAACATCTTGGCCTTGTTTACCTTGGGGTGTGTTTCCAAGGCCATATGAGCATGGAGGAATCTTGACATGGTTTGGCTCCAAAATACCTTGTTTATAAAGGCCTAAGCCTTTGCCTTGGTAGTTCATGTTTTGGAGGATGCGATTGACTATGGGACTAGATGTGTTTCAGGAACTAGACTTGAGCTCTTTATTGGATGGAGAAGGTGAAGTGGAGGACAAAGGTTGTTGTTGTCCTAAGGAAGAACATTCATGGACAAAGGTTGTAAGACCACTAGGACATGATAGTGGATTTGAAGTGGAGTTGAGGGTAGATGTGGAAGGAGGATCATTAGGATCTTGATTAGCATTGTGTTCACTAAGATCCAAGTTATTTGTTTGATCTTTTATGCTTACTTGGGGGACAAGTGTCTCATCATGACAAGTGGATGTTTGCTCATTATGGATAGGGCTAGATGGCTGATGACTAGGAGCAATTTTGATATCTCTCTCATGGATGGATATAAGATTATGGATAGGATCAAGGTGCTCATGGATAGCTTCTTCATAGGTATCATCTTGATCATAAAGAAGGTAAATGTTATGGATGGGTTGCATGAAAGTGTATTGATCTTGAGTTGGACTAGGGCTTAATGTTTCCACATGCTTAGGATTAAACCTTTGACATACCTCTTGGGTTGCTTGAATGGAAGTGGAAGGCTCTTGGATAGGCTCTTGGTCAACAACATGAGAACATGATGACTCTTGACTTAGGCTCATGGTTGGAGACTCTTGAATAGACTTGTTGGCTTGTAGGTCACATGATGGGCTTATAGGGCTAGATATGTTAATGGAAAGCTCTTGAAGAGGCTCAAGGATAGGTGGACCACATGATGGGATTATAGGCTTGGACATGACCTTTGGAAGTTCTTTGGTAGGCTCATGAATGGGTGTTTGACATGAAGGTAGTTTATTCCTAGCTAGTAGCCAATGGATCACATCCTTTGCAAGGGTATGAGTGGATGGGAAATATAATGGATAAGCAATAATAGCAGATGATGTTGTAGGATTAGGATTTGGAGTGGATGAAGGGATAATCTCACCACAATTTATGAGGTTTATGATCAATCTCTTAAGTTTGACACAATTGGTTGTTGTATGGCCTTTATACCTATGGTATGCACAATAATGGTTTTCATTATACCAAGGGGGTTTAAAGATTGGTTCAAAAGGTTCTATTGGTGGCAGCTCAATCAAATTTGCTTGAACCAATTGTTGTACAGTTATGTCCAAGGGATCTTGTGGTGGAAGATTGGTAGAACATGAGGATGAAGGTGATGAAGGTTGGTGGACCAATGGACTAGGGGTAGGATCACATGGTGGTCTTATGATAGGGCTAGTAGGCTCATGTGTTGGTGGGTGATTAGATGATGGAGGCCACTCATAGGATGCATTGGCTAGATTGGTATCTCCCTTGTCAAAGGTAATTAAGTCTTGCATAGGATAACTTGGGCTTGTTTGATTTATGTACAAAGGACTACTTGGATTTGGATGTGCTTCTTGTTGTAAAGGTGGACTTAGGCTCACTTGTGCTTATTGTCGAGGCCATTGATAGTCTTGGTGGTTGAGTGAAATAGTGGGATATGTAGATAAAAGGTCTTGGGTTTGGTATGAAGTTGAGGGCATTTGATCTTGTTGCCAAGGTGGATTTGAGCTTACATGTTCTTGTTGTGATGTGGGTGGATATGTTGATGTGGCATAGGTTGATATGGAATTGTCATGATAGGTGGATGGATTAGGTTGGTGTGAAGTTGAGGTGGGTGACATGTAGGATTGTGGTTGAAGTTGTTGGAAGTTGTGATGGTGTTGTTGTGATGGTTGGATTTGTTGAATTGGTTGATGTTGTGATGTGATGTGTTGATGTGGATAAGGGATAACATTAGAAGAAATGGAATAAGTTGGTATCGAATTGGGTTGATGAGTGGATAGATATGATAGGATAGGTGCTAGATAGGATGGTCATTGGACTTTACAAGTGACCATAAAGTGTTGTATTTCTTTCAAGAGGTATTGTATCTGTGAGAATTGGTTTGTTCGACATATGTGAATCAGTTCTTGAATGCTTTGAAATGTTCACTACTCTAATGATGATTGGCTTGCATGCATGTGGTGAAGCATATGAAGGAGTTTTTGGAGGTCCTCTAAGGTTGACATGATGTCACACAAGTGTTTAGGTCTTAAGTCTTTTTTGGCAAGTGCTTGGTTATGATTCGATAATGATGTGGATTGTTTGGATGAAGTTGATTAGGATGAAGATGACTAGGATGAAAGTTTAGATTGATTTGTTTATGTGTTTGGTGTTTATAGCTTGATTTGGCAATGTTCAAACAAATGATTATTCATATACACACATGAATCACTCACGCAAGACACATAAGCAAGTTTAACTTTAAAATATGAAGAATGTAATGATTAAGAAAGCACTTGAAAACACATCACAAGTCTAATGTCTAGTCAAGTGGGTATGGCCAATTAGGTTTTAGGCTATGTTTACACATGGTTGACTAGGAATTGAAAGTGAAATCCTGCCACATAGCCAGGAGAAAGAGGTAACCCACCCTTCACCTTCACTTCCCAAAGGTATAAAGTTCTTTGGGGCTTAGCCAAGAATGATAAGATTCTAACTCCCAATGAGGGTGTCTTTCGATTCAGCCTTGATTGAGATCGTCCCTTGGAGTGGTGTGTCTCTAAGAAGGCCTCCTAGATAGGGTATACAAAAGCAAACCAAGTGAGTTGTCACTTGATTCACACTCACACTTGTTAATTTCTACTTAAAAAATAAAATGTGTGGAAGATAATTCAAGCACTTGTTCTTTTTAGATCCAAATCTAAGATGTAATAGAAGACACTTGGTCGTTTTAACCTAATTTTTTTTATGTGATTACAAGAAAGTTGTTCATTTTAAGCCCAAAGTCTAAATGTGTGATCAAACAATGATTAGAGATGAGAGATTAGAATGAGTGCACCTCATAAAAATTACTTTTCAAGTTGCTATTATGATTGATCTAAATGTTGCTCTAGCTCCTTTAATTCACCTACAAGTCACCAATTCCAAAAAGAAACAAGTAAACTTGCATAGAAGAAAACTATGTGAAAAAGATAAATTTAAAAATTTCTGATTAAGATGACATGATACAGCAGAATGGATTGCATAAATAGAAAATTTAGAAAATTTCATGCAATTTAAAAAAAAAAAATCGTTTAAAAAGGATCAAAATTGCAAACGTTATGCATGTTTGAAGTTTTTAATGAAAGAGTGTTAAGATTGAAAAATAAACCCTACAAAAATTAGCAAATAATGTCATCCAATAGTAAAATAGATATGGCCATGAGATCCCTTATGATTTTTTAATCAATAACAAAAAAAGTTTTGCTCAAATTGGACTCCATATGCAAAAGTTATGTCATAAACTAGAGTTTGAAAAAAAAATTATTTTTTTGACAAAAAAACTCATTTGTACCATAGATTTAAAAAATAATGATATAAAAAAATAGATTTAAATATTTCTAACCACCTGCAAAAAAATAGAATGTGATTTGGTTAGTTAGATTAGAAGATATGATTTTTTTTTCTAAAAGTCGTGTGTAAATTTTTTTTTGAAAAATTAGAATCGCAAGGTCAACTTCAAATCGTCATAACTCTTTGAATACTGAGCCAAATCTTTAGTGTAACCACTTTTCGGAAAGTTCTCGAAGTCCTCTTTCCAACGAATCTAAGATCTCCTTTTTCCAGGACCTGTGTAAAACAAAAAACCTTCTGCAATAGATCTGGTCCTAAATAAAAAAAAATCAGCAAAAAATCGCGCGTCAAAAATTTCTGAAAAATTAGAATCGTAGAGTCAACTTCAAATCGTCATAACTCTTTGAATACTGAGCCAAATCTTTAATGTAGCCACTTTTCAGAAAGCTCTCAAAGTCGTCTTTCCAATGAATCTAAGATTTCATTTTTTCAGGACCTGTGTAAAACAAAAAACCCTCTGCAACAGATCTAGTCCTAAATAAAAAAAATCAGCAATATAAAATATCTTCAACCTACAAATTAAAGCGCATAAACCTGCAAAGTGAGGGTTAGTCCCACCGGGCGTGCCAGAATATATATCAAAAAATTTGGATTTGCAAATGGAAATAATCAAATAATGAAATGCATAACCCAAACCCAAATAATTCAATACCTCGAAGATGCAAGATGAGCTCGATTGATTGCTCGATTCCGCAGCATAACGTTGATAGAGAGATAGGTGATGGTGATTGATAGATGATAAATGCAAGTTAGATGGATTGAAAGAGGATGGATGATGGCTTGAGATGAAAATTTAGCAGAGTGAGGTTGCATGAAGAAGAATCCTCCATTCTCCCCAATGGCTCAAGAGAGGCTTGTTTTATAGGATTGGCTTGGTTCCAATGGATGGCTAAGATCAATTAAGGCTTTAGATGAAATGGATGGATAGGATTAAGTTAGGTTTCCTTGCACGTTAAGAAATTGTAGTCAATTGACATGTGGCAAGGGAAAATAAGGCTTAGGTGTACTTGTGTAGATAAATACTAAAATTAGGTCCCTTTAGTTGTGCATGTGAAAGATAAAAGTTGTACTACATGATTGACTGGACAAGTGTTGGAATGTGATGAAAGATGAGGACTTAATTCAAATAAAATATTTGAATTAGTTGTGATATGAGTTGGATATTAATTAAATAAATAAAATTTATTTAATTAATTAGATAGATGAATAGGATGGGATAAAATATGATGTGGAAATTAATTAAATAAATAAAATTTATTTAATTAATTGGCTAAGTGGGATAAGGATGGGATTTAATTAAATAAATAAAATTTATTTAATTAATTAGCTTAATGGATTAGGGAAATTAGGACAAAATGCTACAAGATGTCTAGGATAATGTTTTTAACTAGGTGTTGCTAGACATGGACAAAGTTGGGACAATTTTGGGTGTCTATAGATCCATATGTTACCTTGAGGATTTGTGAAGAAATTTTTCACTTTGTGTTTAGCTGTCAAATCAAAGAAGCCCAAGACATGTTGAATATGGAAATTTTGAAGTTTCTAGGGGTAGTCAAAGATGTGATGGTGTTATTTCTAATTTTGGCCTAAGGCAGACTTTGGAAAACAAAATCTTTGATAGAGGTAGATCTCATTTTCTATTTTGGGGTGGCCTTCGTGTTGGCAAGAGACACTGTGTGGCTTCATGATTGTTGTCATTGATGGCAACAAAGTCTATCCCACACATCCGTAGCACATAGTATGTCCATACTAGAAGACAGATTGAAGATTGGTTTAGTCTGGTGAGCCAGAACAAAGCATGCAGCAAGGTCTGACAATCAGGTCTGAATCTCTCAGATAATGTAACTCAACAAGTTGTGGGCTTGAACAAGTTAAGAGGAGTATCATGACTACTATATTCTAGAGATTGAGCCTCCAGTGAGAAAACATGGAAAAGATATGAGCATCTGAGTGTTGGGTTCCAGACAGGTAGAACAGACTAAGGAAGAACTAACCGGTAGAGTATCATACTTCAATCCGGATGAGTAATTGATGTTGATCAAGCTATTTGAGGGATCATACAAGTTTGGCCAACATGATTGTTGACTTATATGTCTATACTTTTGATACACATCACAAATCAAGTATGGATTCAGTCGACAGATCAGTATCTTGTAAATATCTCGAGTATTCCAGTTGCCGACTAGAAAGTTATTGAAATCCTTTGTGCAAATATATATACCAAATGGGTTTTGGTATGAAGTATTGTGTGTGATAAAATAATGTGCAAAGAAAGAAAAAAATAAGTTTGGAAGTAGCAATACAAGTTCAGTATGTGACAGAGCAACAACACTAGAGTAGAGGAAGAATGAAGTGCATTAGATCAGTATATTGAGCCTAACCAGAATTGAACCTCAGCATTTGTGGATGCCTCTCATCAGTTCAAACACCTAGTTACCTTCTATAAGCTTTGTAGATAGTGAGTCTCTTGTAGGCAGTGTGCCTCTTGTGAGCAGTGTGCTCTGGTAGTGAGCCCTAATTAGCAAGTGCCATTTTGTACTTCTTATTCTTTTAATAGAGAATACAATCTTGGGTTAGTCACCCCATGGTTTTTCCCTTAACAGGGTTTTCCATGTAAAAATCTGTGTTATGTGTGTTGATTTTATTTCTTTTCTTATGGTTGTATATGTTTATATGATTTGATGATGCACTAATTATTAAATAAGAAAAGAAAGTTAAGATATTTGAGATAACTGATTAACCACCCTCTCAGTTATCTGCCCTATTTCCAACAATTGGTATCAAAGCTAAGTTCCTCTAAACAGAGCGTAACAACTTGAGGAAGATCTAGGAATCTCAATGGATATGTATGGTATGAAGGAACAACTTCAGTCTGCCTTAGATGATCTTGAGAAATCTCACTCTGAAGTCAATAACTTGAGAGAAAGACTCAAACAAGATGATGATTTCATAAATGAGCTAAAAGAAAAACTAAGTATCTCTATGAAAAAGAGAAAGGAGTTACTTCAAAAATTAGCAAGTCAGAGTGAAGTCAATGATACTAATGAAGATCTAAATGAGAAAAACAAGTTATGTGAGAAGCTATCAAAAGAGGTCATTATGGCAAGGCATGAGATGGAATCAGGGGTTATGAGATTCACCCAAGAAATAGAAGAGAAAAGAAAAATTGAAGATAATCTAAAACAATCTCTCAAGGAGAAGATAGAGGACTGCTACAATATGGATAGAATAATCAAGCATCTTGAATATGATCTTGAAGAAACTAGAGATAATGAAGAACAACATGAGAATCAAATAGACACTCTTAAACAAGATCTTCAAACAACAAATGAATACAAAAATAAATTCAAGATAAGCTTAGTTCAACTTGAAGTTCTTGAAAGCCAAAAGAGGGTAGATGACAAGCGTGGCTTGGGATATGAGAAAGATGAAAGCTCTGGATCTAGTTAGAAGAATTTTGGGTCATGAAATCAAAGAAATAGGCCTAGAAGACCTCCGGTAAGGTAACCAAATGCTCAAAGATATCCATCCTTCAATGGATACTGCTACAATTGTAGCAACTTCAGTCATAAAGAAACTTAGTGCAGAAGAAGAATGAATTAGACTAATCCATCCTTCTCCAGATAGTGTTTCAATTGCAAAAGGTATGGTCACAATTCTCATGAATGTAGAAATATCCAAATAAACAATTCAAAAATGGTAGATGCTTTGTATGCAATAGAATGGGACATATGGCTAATCAATGTAGATCAAGAGGATATCAGTCAAATATGCAAAGAAATGTTGTTTTCTATAATTGCAATAGATTCAGTCATATTGGCAAATTTTACAGAAGTAAAAATCTAGATAAAAAGGGTCAGGTGCATCATAATCAAAATCAAGATAAAGGAAAAGGCAAAGTGAATGTAGATGAAGTTCAAAGGGAGATGAGCAAGATTAGGTAAAGAAGAGTACAGAAAATGTTGGTGATGGATCTGCACCAGAATTTGGTGCTGATATTCCTTCCAGTAACTAAGCAGATTAGCTCTGGCTCAGGGGGAGTCACAAAGGAAAATAAAATCTCCCAGCCAGTCAATTAGTGCCTAAATTTGGCACTTGAAATGTTGTGGATTAAAGGGTTCTTAGAAAATTATCTATATAACCCTCCATGAAAATATGAATGATCCGCATGGAGTTTTGCAAGAGTTTAATCATCCAAAATTGATCTGATCTAACAACCATCTGGTAAAAATAGGATTTTTATAAACAAATCCGGTGTGATTCAAAGTTGAGATATCTTGATCTACGGATTCATGGCATGATTGGAGGAAAGAAGATACATTATCAATTTTCACTAAAAATGATTCTAAGTGCATCTCAGTGATTCAGAAAGATCTCTCTCAGATCAAGGTAACTGGATGACTTAAGTTGTGCATTTATTGCAAAAGGAAATTAGGGTTTGCATAGAGATAAAAGGGTTCTTTTACTCATCATTTGCACATTTGCATTCAAGAAAAATAAAAGAAGAGCTCTGCATCAAGTTTTTACAACTTTCTCAAAGATCAACCATAGAATCCAATCCAACCAGTGATTTGTTCTAGCTCTTTTTCCTGAACCCTAAAGCATAAAAAGATACTTCCATTTTGAATATCTCTCTCTAAATCTTTTGAAAAAAATGGCTACTCCAATGGTTGTTAATATCACTGATAGGCCACGCCCAAAATTCAAGAAACATCCTTACAAATCCCTAGAAGTTGATCCCTTAGGTGCTTTTTCTAGCATTCCACATAGAGTACTACACATAGAAGATGTTAGGGTTTACATCCACACCAATATTGAGGAATTTGGAGAATCCAAGTTGATGGACATCTATTATAAATAGTTAATAGATGAAAATTTTGAACTCAAACCTCAATACAAGGCCTTCCAGGAGAAGCACTTTGGACATTGCATCCATTTTCCCTATTTTGCAAAAGATGAATGGGTCTGGTATGTTCTTAGTAGAATACATGAAAATTTCATGTGGTTAATGAAGCCCCTCAAGATAACAAAAGATGCCATTAGGGAAGTAACTG
Source organism: Cunninghamia lanceolata (assembly GCA_027924645.1). NCBI lineage: Eukaryota > Viridiplantae > Streptophyta > Pinopsida > Cupressales > Cupressaceae > Cunninghamia > Cunninghamia lanceolata. The sequence goes on from BSBN01000620.1 coordinate 2,535,530, forward strand.
GACTGCACTCATTCGGTGGTTTGCCCATACTCAAATCTGTCAAGAACCAGACAGTAAGTGAAGCTACCAGATCTAAGTTTGACAAGAGAGAAATGACCATAGATGACATCACAGATGCGGATATCAAATTTGCCTCTATGATAATTGGATATAAGATCTATCATTCCAGCAGGGAGAATTTTGTGTCTAGGACTGCAATATATACAACATACCAGATGCTAAGGGAAAATGTAGATTATGATCTATGTGACCTTCTCCTGAACCAACTATTAGAAAAGTTGCAGAAGATCAAGAAGGACAAGAAGAACTCATTCAAATATGGGTGTCTAATACTGTATCTATTCTTCTACTACATGAATGAGCTGCCTAGATCAGGTGGTTGGGTATGGCAAAATGATAGACTGGTTGCCATACAAATCAGAGACTATATGTATGGACTTGGTGATGCTAAGGCTCAAAGAACAACACTCTGGGGGTACTTTAAAAACTTCCAAAATATGATGCTGGCCAGAGAAAGAATTCCTCAATCCATAGTTGAAAAATACAAAGATACAGTGTGCTTCATGGTTGACATTGATCAATGCCTAATGGAGGCAGTTGAGCCCAGAACAGTGTGGAAAATGCCAATGGGTTACGAAGTAGATGAGAAAATTTTTGAGCTACACGTTCAACACCTATTGAGCCAGCCAAAGGACCTTGAGGCAGAAAGGTCTGGAACCTTTCAAGAATTAAGTGTAAAGATACATGTTGAGCTGAGACAACCAGAGATAAAAAGGAAAGTTAGAAGGGAAGTAGAGGAAATTGCCAAAAGATATGGCATATCAAAAGAGGCAGTTGATGCAAATAGAGAGAAAATAGAAAGAGCTAAGAAAGAGAAACAAGAAGTAGAAAAAGGAAGTGTTCCAGTACAAGCCTCCTCCCAGACTAGATCCTCCAAGAGCTCTGCACCTGCCACCTCTAAGAGCTCAAAAGCCTAAAAAATGGAAGCCAAGACATCTAGAAAGGGACAAAAGAGAACAAACACAAAGGCCACAAGGTCCTACATAAGCCAAAAGGATGATGAAGAAATAGAGTCTAATGAGGAAGTTAATAAAATGAAGAAGAAGAAGAAAACATCTGGGGAATCCTCTGCCAGCAAAAACAAATAAGAAGAGACAAAAGAATTTGTTGAAAATTCCACTCTTTCTATTGATTATATCATTAAGGTAGTCACTATGGATGGAAATCTGCAACCAGCAATAGAATTTTATGATGATTAGAGTGATATTGACAAAAGGATCTTGGAAGAAGCTACAGTCAGGTACCTAAATATTTATAATAAAGCATTCATTGAAATCATTTCTTTAATTCCCCAAAGTCTAGAGAAGGTACTTGAACTTAGAAAAGAGAATGTTAAGGAAAGGACTTAGAGATCTGACAACAGATTGCTATTCATCTCTATCCTTCCATTACTCCAAAGAAAATGAACATGATCTTTAAGGACTGTAAGGATGAATTTTGGAGCAAAGCAAGAATGAACAAACTAACACTTGGAGAAACTAATCAGGTAGCAAAAGAAATAGAAGACATCCTTCGGAAAGCCTTCAAAAGATTCAATCTTCCTATCATAGAGGAAATAGATGAAGAACCTTCTACCATGGATGTCGAAGGATTAAATGCATCAAAAGAAGAATCTATTGAGAAAAATGTAGAAGGGTCAAAAGAGATGCATGAGGAGAAGTCTAAGGACTTGGACTCCTCTATTCCAGAAGAGGAAGTTCATCAAGAAGTTAACATCTCTCCTCTGGATCCCATTGCAAACATTCTAGACTCCGGAACTGAAGGAGAAGGAAGAAAAGAAGAAAAGCGAGTCAAGAAGAGGAGGTAAAGGGAAGAGAAGAAGAACAAATAGAGAAAATCTCTAATGACAGCTCTGAGATTCCAAAGGAAAAGAAGACTCAGTCTCCAGCAAGAGACACTACAGAGGTAGTGAAGAATTTCTTGACCAAAGAGATGATGGAGATAGATGAACTAGAACTATTCTAAGGACCACTAAATTTTGATTCCCTCTCTCTAGTCCAAACAATGAAAATAGCATCTTTTGCCCAAGCTAAAGCAAAAGAAAAGCTTCTAAAATCTCACATGGAAGACTATGAGTTGATAGAAATTGCATCTGGGATGCTGGAGAAGATCATGCCATCCTTCCAAAAGGATCCTTTTGCCTCTTCATCTAGTAATTTGAAATCTCTCGTTAACTCTGTTAGCACCCATTTTGATTCTTTAGAGAAATCAATAGAAGAGAAAGTCTAGAAAGAGATTCATTGAAGTACAGGGACTCATAGCTAATCATAGAAGGACTCTAGATATTGGGATAAAGAGCCTAGAAAATGCTCTTAAAGATGGTGGGGACATGTACAAATTTTGTCTATCCTGGTCTAAAGTGACAGAGGATATTGAAAAGAAGGTGAAAGAGCAAGAAGGTAAAATATCAAGTTTATCTCAAAACTTTGATCCCCTCACTACATCCCTAATGAACCAAGAATTCCAGGCCATTGTCATTATAAATGAAATAAAGAGGCTGGAGAAAGAAAGAAAGAATCTAATAAATAGGATGAGTGAACTTAGAGGGATAATTATCCCTAAGTTAGAGGCAATGCATGAGGCCTTAACTGATGCTCAGACCATAGCCCAGACTAGTAATCTAGAAAAATTGAGAAGGGCAAAAGCTTATGCATTTTTGTTGAGTGGTCACATCTCCATTTTGGACAAGATGAAGCAGAGCTGGGCCACAGAGTATGTACAGTTGAAGGCCACTTTTGTAGATATAATTAAGTATATGTAAGTATAACATGTATATATACTTATGCGGCTATATATAGGTTAATTTTTACAATTTTTGGTGTGTGGATTCTATCTTTTGTCATTGATGTCAAAGGGGGAGTGAGGAGTTGTGAAAAATGTGGAATCCAACAAAGGGGGAGCTCTGATAAAACAATACCTAAGACAGAGCATCAGCCAAGGGGGAGTTTGCTACGACACTTAGTCATTTTTCACTAAGTGTTAGCATCAATGCCAAAGGGGGAGATTATTGGAAAGAGACACTGTGTGGCTTCATGATTGTTGTCATTGATGGCAACAAAGTCTATCCCACACATCTGCAACACATAGTATGTTTATATCAGAAGACAGATTGAAGATTATTTTGGTCCAGTGAGCAAGAATAGAGCATGTAGCAAGGTCTGATAATCAGGTTCAGATCTCTTAGATGGTGTAACTCAGCAAGTTGTGGACTTGGACAAGTCAAGAGGAGTATCATGACTACTATATTCCAGAGATTGAGCCTCCAGTGAGAAAACATGGAAAAGATATGAGCATCTGAGTGTTGGGTTCTAAACAGGCAGAGCAGACTAAGGAAGAACTAACTGGTAGAGTATCAAACTTCAATCAGGATGAGTAAATGATGTTGATCAAGCTATTTGAGGGATCATACAAGGTTGGCCAACATGATTGTTGAATTCTATGTCTATACTTTTGATATGCATCACAAATCAAGTATGGATTTAGCTAACATACCAGTATCTTGTAAATATCTTGAGTATTTTGGTTGCCGACTAGAAAGTTGTTGAAATCCTTGGTGCAGCTATATATACTAGATGGATTTTAGTATGAAGTAGTGTGTGTGATAAAATAATGTGTGAAGAAAGGTAGAGATAAGTGTGGAAGCACTAATACAAGTTCAGTATGTGACAGAGCAGCAGCACTAGAGCAGAGGAAGAATGAAGTGCATTAGATTAGTATATTGAGCCTAACCAGAATTGAACCTCAGCATTTGTGGATGCCTCTCATTCATTCAAACACCTGGTTACCTTCTATAAACTTTGTAAGCAGTGAGTCTGTTGTAGGCAGTGTGCCTCTTGTAAGTAGTGTGCTCGGGCAGTGAGCCCTAATTGGCAAGTGTCATTTTGTACTTATTCTTTTAACAAAGAATACAATCTTGGGTTAGTCACCCTGTGGTTTTTCCCTTAATAGGGTTTTCCACATAAAAATCCTTGTGTTATATGTGTTGATTTTATTTCTGCTCTCATGATTATATATGTTTATATGATTTGATGTTGCACTAATTATTAAAGAAGAAAAGAAAGTTAAGATATTTGAGATAACTGATTCACCCCCCCTCTCAGTTATCTGCCATGTTTCCAGCACTTGGGCCATCTTGTTGTTAAGATTTGCTTCTTGTTTGGTTTTGTTCTTTGTGCTTTTGCTTGGTTCAGTCTGTGTCACCAAGAGATCTTCTGGAATCTCATGTTGCTCTTATGAGCAAGCATCCCCAAACATGAGCCATTGATGGAGCTTATGTAAATTTTCACGGTTCTTGGCTGGGTGGTCACCAATTCTAGTTCTTGCTTGGTCTTATGACTAGGGTTTATCAATGAGGCATTTAGGGTTTATCCGGTCTTATGAACCTTGTAGGAGCATTTCTTTGGTCACTAAGTTAATTTGTTATATTATTTTGTTGACCTGTTGAGCTTGTCCTTTAGTCAGTCTAGTTAAAACTTGTACCCATCATTTCATGTGTTGACTGACCCTCTTTGCCTAGCGTCACCGCCTGTTCCCTTACCATGTTAATTCTTTCAAATAATTCAACTTGTTGAAATATATATTTTATCCTAAGTCTAATTCAAATGTGTTTTAATGAAGGACCCTATTATTCGTCATAGCTAGCATGGCCCCCTTTTCAAGAAAACTTTTGGAGCATGTGCACATATGTTATAACTTAAGTCCTCCATCGCACATGTCTTTGGCATTACATTTGTGTTTCTAGCGCTCTGTGATAAAATGAGATGTGCGACATCCTTTCTCAGTACAGGTGTCTGCTCTATGTTGTATCACATAAGATACTCACATCATGATTTGGTCTTTTTAAGGATAAGGAAAGGAGCAATGTGTGCTAATGATCAGATCTTTGCCATGTGTCCTCACCCTAGTTCATCACAAGAAGCCTTTGTGTCACAAATTGTTTGAAGAAATACTATTAAGGAAATGCGATATGTGATGGACCTATAATAGGTATAAATTAAGAATATTTCCCGCTAGGTGTCAGGGGCAGTGATTCATCGCAGCTATTATTTGCATCACTATTTCTATTTGTCAGTATTATTGTTAAGTGTGATGAGCGTTGGGACAAGGTTGGTGATAAGGATGTGATATGGTGGGGAGGGTATGTGGAAGTTTCTTAATTCATCATGGGGATCCTTTTCATCACTCTTTTGCTAGAGTATCTTAGGGTGAGTGGCGATGTGCGATGGTCATCAATCTCATTTTAAATTAGATCCATGAACGACTCCTTTTCAAAACACAAAAGAAACAGAGTAATGGTGCTTAGGAATTGATGAGCCATTACAGTGGGGAGCTTTTTCAAATGTGCGATGAGTCTTCTTTGCTACCACTACACAAGGGGATATGCTTGTGAGGGGATTGATAGGATGCAAACTAGCCTTTGGGGATCTATGTCTTGGCTCAATGGGATCTTTTGCTCGTGTCATAGTAGGATTTGAAATGGATTAGTTGTTCAAAATGGTAATTGTTGTGACTAAGGGGCCAATCTTAATTGTCTCATATTGGAAATTAACATTTTTGATTTGTGGGAGATCGAAATGATGCAGAGTGTCACTTCCTTTCCTTTTTCTGGCAGTGCTGGCAAGTTGTTGAAGGTTTTCCATTTAATGTTGGAATGCCATGGTACTAATTGAAATAAATTGATAAGGCAGATTGATACATTGTGGTTATCCAAATTGTGGGAGTTTCTACAGTCTCTCTATAAATAGATGCTTCTGTTATTACTTCATATGCCATCTCCTTCTGTGTAGACAACATGGGTGTTCATCTTTTTAGTATGTTGAATCTTTCATTCTATTCCTTAGGATTCTCTTCTTTATTCTCATGGTTAGTGGTATGTCCTTATAAGATTAAGGGTTTGGAGATTATTTCTAAGGGATAGGGGGAATGGGCAAGATTCAAGAAGAAAAACAACATCTATTGAATCGTTGTAAACCCTTCTTTTCTCCTTGTTTTCATTCAGAGGTGGGCTTTAAGTCTTAGTCTATCGACTCCTGTAACTTTCCATTCTTGTGAGTCTCGAGATTGGGCTTGAAGGTAGAGAGGCATCATTTCTCTCTCTTTCCCTCCCTTAGTACTTTGAGTTCTAACTAAGCTTAGGAAACAATGGAGGGAGTGATGTCCCCCTGGGTGAAATGAGTGGAAGAAGAGGGGAAATATACAACTGCTATTGCTTCCTTCTTATTTGGTTTTTTGGTGCAACCAAAATGAACTATGAGTGGCTTTCTTTGTTTTTGTCTAGTTAAGGAGGTTGGAAACCTCCCATTGAAAGATGAGGAGTCACTTGCCTATGCCCAGGACTGGGCATAATGAGGGAAATTCTAGTCTCCTAGGTTTCCTTTTGACGTTGTCCCTTGCAGGTATTCTTACTTCCTCATGTTGGTTGGAGAGGCAAAGCAGAGAATGTTTGTATTAGGAACAAGTATCTAGAAATCAAAGGTGGCGAAAGCTGAAAAGGCATCTAACAAAATGCCACATATCATATCCTAGTTTTCCTCCACACAAAGAGAGAAAACATATAAGACAAAATTAGTTGTTCCTATTTGGCGATGGTGATGATTTACTATAGGAGGCATGCCTTAGTGGTTGGAGGTGGTTATTTTGGCATCATGTGTAGAGTGATTGTCAAATGAAAATGTGATAGCTGTGACATTGTAAATGGCCCAATGCTTGTTGCTCCCTTGTGTTATAAAAGGGTATTTCAAGGCCAATTATGAGGTTGGGTTTTGGTTGATCTTGCAGGGCAGATTTGGAAGGAGTGTAGAGAGTAGAAACCATGTTTTTGTACTAGGTTTTCTAAGTTTGAACTGCATGTTTGTTGTAATTTGTTTAACGGTACTAGCATCTAAGTGAATGTAAATGGTAGATTTCTGAAGTTGGTTGTCTCTTAAGGTGTGGTTTACACAAATCATGAAATGAATGAATCAAAGGTTGTTCAAATTGTCTTCATAAACTTTGTTGTGGATGTATCTTTCTATTTATGGCTCTTATTCAAAGAATGAGTTAAATTATTTGATACAAATGTAGGTTTGTGTGAATGTATACGAGGATATCGTAAGTATGACTGATTTAGAAATATTGAGTATAATGTTGCAAGGCAATGTTATAGAGCTCTCTGATGTTTAGATTGAATATTGTTAATAAGTTTTAATTACATGTGGTTTTGACTCTGTATCCCTAGGATAAGGCACTAGTTTCTTACGTCTGTGTATGTTCTTCTATGCCAGGATCAAACAAGCTCAAACACCTTTAAAAATGGTTAAATTTTAGTTGGAGACATTTGTCAAGTTGATGTTTCACTTTGTTCTATGGTCTTGAGAAATATTAAAGGCTTGAGTGATAATAAGCCAGATCTTCATGTTTTTCATAATCCTCAAGCAAATCTGTATAGAACAAATCTATAGTTTATAATATTTTTGATAAGTGGCATAGGATATTTTAAATACTGTAAGGGATTACCCTCCCAGGTTTTGTAGAGGGAAAGTTATTTTAGATTTCACCAACGTGTTGGCTAACCTCCCACAATAACTAACTATTGAAAGTGGCTAAATCATAGGTTATTTGTGAGATCAGGTTGGGAATTAAAAACAACCAACAGACATAAGGCAGGAGATATAAGCACTACAACATAGAACCTCCTGATAGATAAGATAAATTATGGAAGAACTTATCAGGACCTTAGTTGATGAGAAGGAGATGTATGAAGAGAAAGCTTCCATAGGAATGTTCAAGGCTCGGTATGAGCCTATTTTGAGGGATCCCATTGGGCATTTTTTAGAGACAACTATAGATGAAGTTATGGACTTATCTACAAAGGTGAGAACATATAAGGAAAGGCTGGATAGTCGAATAAAAAGAAGATATCATCATATGGTCAACTTTAGAAGCAAGAGTATTCTAGGATGAAGGCCCAATAGTTTGACAAGGATGATATAGAACATACTATTGCAACATATGATCAGTACAATTTTTTGGATTCAGAAGGAGTAATAATTGAAGAAGATATAGCTTCAGATTTAGAGTAATCCAACACCCAAGGGATCAATTTGGCAAGAACAAGGTATCTGGATGAAGAATATCTATTCAAGTGCATATTCTGATGTTTGGTGATATGCTAAGGTGTATCTGGTTGAATATTCTAGAGGATTGATATCAAAGATGTTGAGGAATATATCGATTGCTAGTTGTCATCCATTCTAGATTGCCAACTAGCAATCACATGCCATGTTTTCTGACCATGGATATCATTGAGTGAGATGTTGACCATTCCTATTGTAACTAATTTTGGATCCTTGTCTTATAAAAGGATCCAAGTAATTTGTAAATAGGGAGATTGAATTAATGAACTTTTGCTAAGCACTAAGTTTGTTCCTTTGGAACTTTGTGACTTACCTCATGGTTCTTTCTCAATTTAGTGAAATATTTGTAAATCTATTGAGCATGATAATGGATTTGAAGATACAGATTATAGTAAAATTGTAAATCTTGAGTAATCTTTCATTGATCTCTAGTATGAAATGTTGAATTGCTACGTCTCTTGGAGTGCATTCAACTGCTTGTTTACTATTATCACTTTCTTTTGAATATTAGCATCGGTTATGCATAGCTCTGGAAATCTTGGTGAAGTATAATCAGATTGGCTTCATTTCATTAAAGTGTCTAGATATACATGTGGATCACTAATGAATTTATATTTCTTAGAAATCTTTTCTCCTCAACCTTATCTTTTGTCTTTTATTTTACAAATTGTCATGAATAATTGCAAATAATGAGAAATCCAAAGAAAATAAGAGTAAATATCAATGAATTGCATTCTTTAAAGAAGATATTTAGATGAATTCAAAGTTTAGGTATAAAGATTATTCAACCATACATCGATTCAGAAGAATGGATCAAAGTTAGAAACATTTCAGAAGAACTGATCAAAGTTATGTCTAAATTGATGATAATATGCTTGAAATATGAATGATTACTTAAGAATTTGACATAAGTTGTTAAGGATGTGTGCAGATTGTGTTAAATACATAAAATATTTATGAAGCTTGAATAGATACTGAAGTAGATACCTTAAAGTATGTAAATCCCCAAAATGGAAACAACAAGACACATAAAACCCTGAGTGAGAACCAAGTGGTCAAGACCTGACAATTAGAGCCTTGGGACTCTAGATCTTTAGAGATCTTGATATCTTTCAAGATAAATAAAGGTTTATTGTGTGAAATTTTATTTCTAATAATGTGATTAAACAACACATCAATAGTTTTTGGTTCTAGAAGGAGGGCCTCTTCACTTTGAGTTAGTTCTGCTTAGAAGCTCTGCCAAATACTCCATAGCCTTAGCTCATTCCTTGCAAATATCTATAATATTTGACTATTTTGATGCATCTTTGCAAATATTTGGTCCTAAACCTAAAATTTTCCCCTAAATCCTCAAGCTGGCTCACCAACCTATCACAAGGTCCTGATCCAGTGGTCCTTTGCATGAATTACCTATCGTAAGGTAGAGAGCTCACTTAGTTAGTGCTTAACTGAGACATCTTATCCTTGTAATACTAGTAATTATAGTTCAATGCCCTCTGATGGTGTTCTTTAATGTTGATTCACCTATCAGCTTTTTGGCGTATAATGACATGCCAAAGAATCCAAACAAATTGTGTCCAAAATATCATGTTCATCAAGATGCTGAAGATCATCTTAGAACTTTTAAGGAAGCTTGCTTTCAAGCAAGAATTCAACATGAATATGTCATTTGCATACTATTCTGATACACTCTTGGAGAAGAAGCATACTATTGGTATGTAAATTTGTCACATAATTCTATTACAACCTGACAGTTGATGGAGCAAGATTTCAAAGCTAGATTCAATGTTCCAATTGATGCAACGATGATGTATCATCACTTCACTGAAAATCAAAAGAGGAGAGGCTGAATCTATCACAACCTTCAATGATATGTTCTAGAGAGCATACTCTAGATTAAAAACCCCTTACAATATTCCCAAAGCTACAGCTCTGTTAGTCTATTACTCTGCATTGGATTCCCTAACAACAATGTTTGTAAGAAGATTTGATCCTAGCATCATAACTTTATCTAGAGCATATACAGAAGCAATGAAAGTGAACACTGAGATGAAACAAATAGGATATGGTCATTCACAAAGTATAAGAAATCCTATTGCACCTAATCAAATGCAGCAGATAAATGGAGCTTTGATGAACCACGCTCCTTTGATGAATCCTCTACCTGTTTCTCTGATTAAGACTTTTCAACCACAAGGGAACAACCAAATGGTCCTACATCCTAGACCTACCTTTATTGAAGTATGATGGAATGGAAATGGTAATTCTTTCTTTCTTCCTGATCAAGATAATGTAGTAGCAAAAGTTCAAGAAGAGAAATAATATATGAGAGAAATTATAGCTTAGCTGAAAAGGTTGACCACTGACGTCACTCAATGGAGAAATTAGAGAATTTATTCTCAAAGTAACAATCAAAATTCACAGAATAGAAGATACAATGCACCTCGACCTCCAGGAATCTAGAACACCAGACCAAATAATGGAAGTCTCCCTTCACCACTAGACAATCAAGTTCCTACAAAACCTAAACAGACTACTAGAGTCAATCTAGCTGAAGCTACATTGAACAATTGGTGTAGGATACACAATACCAATGCACATGCCAAGCTAGATTATCCACAATTCAGAATCACTATGAGTAGTTTTCAAGTAGAAGTACAAAATACTGAAAGAGAGACAAGCTTTCCAGAAGGAAATGAAATTGTTCCTCTTGGATATGAGTCAGCAATGATGTTAGAAAGTTTCATGTTCCTATAAGAACAAATAAACATAGTCCATGAAAATTATACACTCATATGTGAGGAGTCAATTCTAGCACTAGAGGCTTACAATTTGCATTTTGAAGGTGATAATGAACCTAAGCAAGGAGTCAATGACATTCATGCCTTTCAGGAGTTTCAAAGAGGTCATAATTATAACCTCAAGAATAACAACAATAACAAATCGTCAAGACCTCTAACAAGTTCTATTCCATCAAATAACTTCAATACACCCCCAGATGTGTCATCCAACAACAATCCCTTACCTCCCAAGGCAAGTCAACAACATTTTGCTTCACCTTTGGCCATAGCTAGAGGTATATCTAAACTTTCTGAGTCAAATAAGTTAGTTAATTATTTAGCTAAAGAGATCAAGAAGATGAAAATAAGTTTATCTTTATTTGAACTACTCAAAACTCCAGTCATTAATAAATCTTTCCTTAAGTCCTTAGAGGAGTCACCATGTAAGGAAAATATTCTGAGTAATATCTAGACCAAAGAAACCCCAAATAAAGATGTTCCCCATAAACCTAAGGACAAAGGTCAAGTTCATGCTGTTGACACATAAATTGTAGTCTATAAGGAGAAAACTGAGTCTCCTCCTTTTCTCTTGACATTAAGGATTTTTGGTAAGAATATGTACAATTCCCTAGTTGACTCAAGAGCATTCACAAATGTCATGTCATTGTCAGTTTGTCAAGTCCTACGTCTATCCCCTACTAAGTCTTTGAAGAAATTCACTCAGTTAGATAAGTCAGAGGTGAGTGTCAATGGAGAATTAACTCACATCCATATGCAATTGGCTTTTGACCCAAGAGTCCAACATTTTATTGATATACAAGTAGTTGACATCCTAGACACATATGGTACGTTATTGAGTAGAGATTGGTCGAATACATTGAATGGATATATGGCAACTGATTTTTCTCATATGTGGCTACCATGGAGGGGAATTCCAAATCAAATTCACATAGAAGCTGAACTGAGAATGAAACATATGATTACTGAGTATCATCAAAACAATAAGGTGTTATATAGAGAAGTGGAATAAGGGGTATATTGTATCAAACCTCCAGAGATCTTATTTGAAGAGATACTGATGTGTACTCAGAAACATGAGATCAATGAAGTGCAAAAAATTACACCAGGTATTGACATTCTAATAGAATCATCCCATTTGGAAGATAAGGAAGATAGTCAGTTAAGTGATTTAGAAGGACATATGTCTAAAGAAATAAAAAGATGCATACAACAAAAGTTGCTCGTAAAACAAGTTCTGTTGTAGGGATGGTGTAGATTACATCAGGATGCACATTTTGAAACTACTTGTGCACTATGTTCGGACATATTTGACAAAGAAGAACATGTGTGTTCATAGAAGAAGTTAAACTTACAAGAAAAAAGCCCCAGTTGAGGCAAAACTAGAGGTTAATAGCACAAGTCAGGATAAGAAAGTCAAAGACTTAGATGTACCTAAACTAAGAATTTGTAAAGCAGTCCCCAACAACATTGATCCTTTAAGAATCAAAAGTCCAGAAGACAATACCCTCCCAAAGATCGAAGATCCACATACTGGTGTCACCCTTGACCAAAAGGTAGGATTAGAACTTGAACTTCAAGAGCTAAAGGTGGAAGAGAAATATATTTCAATAGATGGTACAAAGAAAAGGAAAGATCCTGAGAAGGATCGTAAAAGTGATCACTCATGGACACTTAAATTCAATGGATCAAAATCTAAAAAAGGCGCTGGAGTTAGAATTGACTTAGTAAGTCCACAAGGTAAATCCTTCTTGGCAGCATATAGATTATAGTTTCATTGCACTAACAATGTCGTAGAGTATGAAGAATTGATTCATGGACTCCTCTTAGCACTAAATAAGAAAGTCTGAGTACTCAGGTTGTGTTTGGAGATTCCAATCTAGTTGCCAAATAGGTAAGAAAGCAATACACCTGCAATTACAAATGATTATCCAATTATAGACATAGAATCTGGGACCTGATTGAAGGCTTCGATGCCTTCAATGTTACTTATGTACCAAGAATATTCAATCATTAGGCTGATGCATTGGCTACTGCCACCAACACTTTAGAGCCTCTAACATTATCAAGATTGAAAAGATTTTTAGTGGAGTTGGTATCTATCCCATTGATACCGTCAACATTACCAATTTTCAAGTTTTTGATGACGATCAACATATCTTGGATTCATTCCCAATCGAGATGTCTTCTAAGCTCAGGTAATTGACAAGCAATATCATGAAGATCTAGAATGGGATGAAGAATCTATTATTGATTTGCAACATAACAAGATTCCCAAGGGGATGCTTGAGCTAGAAAGGTTATTCAATCTAGATAACATAGTGAAATAGAAAGATCTCCCTAAAATTGATGGAGGAAAATATGAACTTGTCAACTTAAGTGAAGGTCTAGAACCCAAAAAGTCTTGAAGGGGAAGGTTTGTTCTCAAGCAGAATGAGAGGGAATAACTCAAGCCTTGAAATATTACATACATGTGATCGTGTGGACATATGATGAGCTAAAAACATATGATACATCTATCATTACACACTCTTCCACTGAAGCCTGATGTGAAGCCCTTTAGGAAAAAAACAAAGGCTAGTGAATGCTTTACTAGAGCCATTGATTTTTGAAGAAGTCAAGAAACTATTGGTGGCTTGAATCATTTTTCATGTTTGACACTCAACATAGGTGGCCAATCTGGTACCCATTCAAATAAAAATGGCAACATCAGATGCATAGACTTCCAAAACCTAAACAAAGCATCAAAAAAGGATAATTATCCTCTTCCCTCTTTAGATGTACTTCAAATGGTCAATGGAACTCAAATTATTAGATGGATTTTTGGGATACAACTAGGTCATGGTTGATAAAATTGATAGACTAAAAATAGATTTTACTACTAAGTGGGGAATCTTCGCTTACAGAAGAATGTTGTTTGGCTTGATCAACACTAGTGCAACGTTTTAGAATGCCATGGACATAGCTATTAGAGGCCTGGTTGGCTAATGTATCATCATATACATGGATGACTTGACTATGTTTTCCAAGATCAGAGGAGATCACATTACAGATTTGAGGAAAGTATTATAGAGATGTGAACAATATGGCATCTCCCTTAACCTGAAAAAATACATCTTTGGAGTCACCACAGGTAAATTGTTAGGACATGTCATATCAAAAAATGGGATATCCATTGATTCAAATCAGATCAGTTCCATCATGAAGCTCCAATTACCAGGAAGTAAATAAGAGTTGAAATCATATTTTGGCAAGATAAATTTCATAAGGAGTTTTATAACTGGTTTTGCTGAAATAGTAAGACCACTTAATGTAATGGTGAAAGAGGATGCCAAAATTGAATGGACACTTGAAGCCAAAGCCACATTTAAGCATATCAAGAAGGAAATCACCAATGCTCATGTTCTGAATAGTCTTGATTACACAAGATCATTCTAAATATACTCATTTGCTTCTAACCACACATGCATTGCTATCCTAACACAAAGGAATGGGGCAAAGGAAGAGAATCCAATCAATTTCATGAGCAGTCCATTTAGAGATGTTGAATTGAAATACTTGGATGTTGAATGACAGGCCTTAGCCTTAGTCAAAGTAGTTAAGAAATTTTGACATTACATCTTGAGGAGTCAAGTGATCGTTGTTGTACCCGATTCAATAGTCAAGATGTTATTAATGTAGAATGAACCTAGGGAGAGATGATCCAAATGAATCACTATACTACAAGAGTATAATCTAGACATTACTCCAATGAAACTAGTTAGAGGACAAGCCTTGATGCAAATTATCTCTAAAATAGATCCTGGCTTGATTGGCTAGAAATACACAGTCAATTCAAAAGAACAAGATGATTGGTACGCCAACATTACACATATTTTGGTCACAAGGAAATGTCCATCACATTTGAAAGCATCCCAAAGAAGAGCTTTAATGATCAAAGCCCAGGGATACATGATTAAAGGAGGAGTTCTCTTGAAAAAAAATCATGAAGGCATATATTTGAGATGCCTTCACTGATAGGAAGCAAGCAAGGTCATGCATGAGTTGCATGACAAGTTTGGAATTGCCTATGGGTCACATCTAGCCACTACACATCAAATTCTTAGAGTCAGTTACTATTGGCCAACTATATTCAAAGACATTGTTGAGGATATCAAGCAATGTCATACATGTTAGGTAGCATCTAATAGAAAAAGGTACGTAGCTTAGCTATTACAACCAGTGATCGAAATACTCCCATTCACACAATGAGGAATGGACTTCATCAGTATGATTAACCCTCATCATTAGCTAGACATAGGTATGTTTTAACTATTATTAATTATTGCACCAGGTGGACTAAAGTAATGTGCAGTAAAATGTGCACAATGGACGTCATGATCAAGTTCCTAGAAGATAACATCATCACTTGACTCGGCATTCCATATGCATTGGTATGTGACAATGGTCTTGCTTTCACTTCATTAAGATTATCTAACTAGGCATTTGAATATGGCATTACTTTGAAATTCTCATCTAACTATTATCCCCAAGGTAATGGCCTTGCCGAATCCACTAACAAAAACATGTTTGACATCATTAAGAAATTGGTAGAAAAGAATCCTAAGAAATGGAACACCTTGCTAAAATTTTCTTTATGGGTTGATAGAACTTGAGTAAAATCAACTTTAGGCAATTCCCCATACCATTTGGTTTACAGAGTAGATCCAATCCTCCCCATAAACTTGAAAATCCCTACCTTACAATTTGCTCAAGAATACCTAGGTCTGGAGGACAAATTGGAAGTCAGATTATTACAATTCCTGCACCTAGAAGAAAAGAGAAACCAATCCATAGATCATTTCTCAAAACATCAAGCTATAGTCAAGCGATGGTTTGACAAAAGAGCTAAAATTAAAACCTTTCCTAGGATAAATTTCATGAAAGGAAAGAAGACCATGGAAAAATTGATAAACTGTGGATTGGTCCCTTCTAGATTGTCGAGATATTAGGTGATAGTACCTATAGGCTGAAAACCTTGACTAGATAGGATGTTCCATTGCCAGTCAATGGGCAGTTCTTAAAACATTATTTCCAAGCCTGATCTTTTGAGATAGATGAAGGTCTATATATATGTAAATATTCAAGTACAATTTGTTTTGCTTATTTATTGTTGAGTCTTTATTTTGTCAGGGTGCATTATGGAGCAGACTATCACCTTAGAAGACAATGGAATTTCTAGAATTTAGGAAAGAAATTCAAATTCTTGCATAAGTTGTGACTTCTACAAGTATGACTAATCTGACCTATTTCATTAAATCATATTCATCAATAGAAACACAGGTTATCCAAGGTATCACACTAATGAACACACTTAAAATTCCATGAATTAATAAGAAATAGATGTGTTTGCATTAAGTGAAAAATCTAAAGATTTTCCTTTGCTACCATTGTAATTCTCAACCTAACAGCAGGTGTCATAGCCTTGCAAATGAGCTGAAAAAATATATTATACGAAAACAAAAAAGATATTGAAAATCAGTAAAGAGATTTAATCTCTAAGGTTATCCAAATAACTCTATCAGGGCTATGGATGCATGTCTCGTAGTAGAGCAATATTTGGGAGAATTACAGAGATAACCTTGTCGGGGCTATAGATGCTTGATTGGCATCAAGGCTCCATCCAAGTTTGGCTTAAAAGGATAAATCAAACTATGTAGCTTAATGCAAATAACTTCTATTTTCTTCAAATAATCCCAAAAGGAAAATAAATAAACAAATCACACACTAGCATTCATTATAAGATCTAGTTACATTGGTGAATATAATTTCATTTAGTCAAGCTAGAATGGTCAAGTCTAGTAGAAGTTGGAATTTTATGTCTAGATTTATCTTTCTTCCCCTAAATTGTTTAAAATTTGATAGTTTTTATTTGGTTGCAAGTTGTTGTGTAGTCTCACAATACACGCCATTTTATCCTAGCAAAATGAGGACCCAACATGTTGCCTTGTTGGTTGGTTTGTTATCCACCTGGGTGGTAATGGTAAAATGTCTTGTCACTCCCAAGCCAAGATCAAATCAGAAAGCCAAGTTGCAATTAATCCCCTGTGAAGGCCATAGATGGAAAGAAGACAAAATTCTGATCTAGTTTTCCTCCTGAACTAAGTTGAAATTCATCAAAATCAGCAAATTTATCACTTAGAAATTTTGGTCATCCAGACATTTTTGGTCAATTGGACCTAGACATTGGCAATTCCAAATGTCATGTCCAATCTCTATATTCGATTCCACATGCATTCGCATAGCATCTGGTCCTGAGATTGGAGTTAAATACAACCTAATCATTGTCCATGTAAATCTAACATTAGCTCTTTCTAAACATAAATATCCATGTCAATAGCTAGTCTAACTCATCAAAATTATCCTAGCAGGTTGTGAACATGTCTACTAGACATGACATTTTAAATGAACATGATCATATGATACAAATGTCATATCTAATCCATGAGTCAAATCCAAGTCATTGATCCTACTAGAACCAAATCTACATCTCCTATTGGTCACACACTATTGCAAGCACAGTTCACCAAGCGTAAGTTCACCTCGCACTATTGCAAAATGTCACCACGTGTTGCGTGGGCCCATAGTCTTAGTTAACAAAAGGAAAGTCCCATGTATGCTTGCATTAATAGTAGCACAAACATGCAATGGCCAATTACTAAAGCCTGGTATGGTTTGCAATGATGTGAAAGTTTGCCACGTGTTCATGTCTGGATGTCCATCCAGTCCTTGACTTTCAATTCTCCACACTGCAAGTTTCTTCTAGCCATTGAAATTTGAATTTTAAAATATAAATCCCTACCAGCTGTCATTTTACTCACATCTAAGTAGTAATTACCCACCTAACCCCAGTTAGTCTTTAATACACCTCAATACTTAGCGATTTTCATAGAGATTAGGGCTAACCTTAATGCATTTCTATAAAACACAGAAGCATTCTAAAGGGAAGGTTGCAAAAGGTGATCAGAATGAGGTAATTTGTAGAATTCAATAATTAATTGAATGGGAAACATAACAGCAAATGAACAACCTCTATATAACACACCCAAGGTGATATTTAGGTCATCAAGTACATATACAACAAAACCCCTCTTATAACAATTACGGTAATTCAAGTTTGATTAGGAGATTAATCTTGTTTACTAGAGGTAAATTTAGAATGTATCTATATTATCAAATGATTTCAAGTTGCTTCTCAAAGATCAGAACTAATGTGTTTGCCATAAACTTCCAAATGTTAGGGTTAATTTTAAATGTTTGTATCTTGCAAGTAACGATGCAGAAAAGGTAGAACAAATTGATGAGGAATTTTCTCAGCTAATGTTTCCTACTCTTGGCAGATTATGGGCTAAGTATGGGCATGCCCTGGATACCCATTGTGGAGATGTAGATCTAGAAGCTTTCAGAGCTAGAATTCAGGCACGAGAAGAACACCCATTACTTAACAACATTGTTTCCAGTGGGATGTATCATGCAGCTAGCTTCCCATATGCCACAGACACTCTAGAATTGATCATTGAATGCACCAATAATAACAACCATGTCAACAAGATAGTGGAGAAGCAATGGCTACTCTATGTTGATTTCTCAGCCAAGGGTGTAGTCAAAGCCTTCAGATTACCTTGAAGCCATGAAGTCTCTGAGCTAGATCAGAACACTTTAGCGATAGAGTATAACTCCAATGTATCTAGATGTAGAAAAGTCATACACACTTCATGGCTGGACCCTAAAACAAAGCCAAAGGCAGTCTCCAAGATGCCACAGAATTTATACAGGTATGACTTCAACCCAGAAGACCAATATATGATAGCCTTGCTAAACTGAATGGTAGGTAAAGCTATGTCAAGGGATTTCTCCCTATGGATGTACAGTCTCATCCACTTTGTAAAGGAAAATGGTGGTGTAGTGCACTAGGCATAGTTGATTAGTGACCACCTGCATGTGGAGATGAACTCATGGAGGAAGAAGAAATAGATTTTCTTTATGACTTCCTACGTGGTGTACTTGTGCACATACCAAGCTCAATTTGAGGATCTACAAATAGTTCGTAGACTGGGTAGTAAGAAAGGAGATCAACGGGTGTGGGAATATTATCCACAACTTGAAAAGTAGTCAATTGTCAATTATAAGAGAGTAAACGACTGCTTTGTAATTTTTCTGGTCAGGTTAATGGAAGGAGACTAAGCCAAGAGAATTTCAAAGGAGGCCCAAGAGGTCATCACTCCATAGGGGTCTTGGTTTATCTAGTTCCCAATGTTTTCATATATGACGATGGAAGGATTCAAGGGAAACCCCTTTCATGTTACCTCGGTACCCAACTGATAAGGTACTATTGTTGGAAGTCACCAGGAAGATAATCCCCTCCTACGAAGCATATATTTAGAGGTATAAGAAAGGGACTATGAATTTCCCTCTGGAAATTGGCTGGTATTCATGCTTGGAGTTTAGGAATTCCCTCTTTTCAGAATCTGAGTTACAAATATTGAACTTACAACTATTCCCGCTCACAAGAACCTTTGATCCTTATGATAAGATGACAAGGTCTATCAATAAGAAAATACGACATGTTCCTCATTTGGAGGACTACTAGGTAGACTACATTGATGAGGAAGATGTTAGGGAGAGGGGATACCAAAGGTTAACTCTCAATTAGATCCAGAACCTAGGATTTATGGAAGTCCCTCCCTAGGTAAAGTCTGATGATGGAAAAGTTCTAGACCCAGAGTATGATCAAAAGCAGATATACAAGGAGACCTTGTCTCTACCAGACTGGACTCAACTAGAAGAGATGTCCATTGACATTGTTTCAGAAAAGCTCTTGGCCACCACTCGAAAGTGGGTTGATGAAAAGCTCAATGAGTTGAAGGCCAAGGGCATAGACCTAACATTTGATAAGAAAAGAAAGAGAAAAGACAAGAGTGACATAGATTATGATGACTTCCTCATTACTAAGAGGTGGATCATGGAAGCTAAATTGGTGGAGCCATGAACTTCAACATCTTGTGAGGCTTTAACTACAAAAGGCATTACTATTTCCACCATGTCGTCTCCTCCTAGGGAACAACCCTTGTGTTGGAATTAACCCAGACAACTTAGAGGGGGCTGAATCAGTTGTCTCCAAATTTTTCTTTAAACTTCTTTTTCTATTGTCAATTTGATTAATGATGTAAATACTAAAGCATATGATATTAACACAGAAGTAAAAACATAATCAACACATTTGACACCAAGATTTTTGACATCGAAACCCAAATAAGGGAAAAACCACGGTGGGGGTTAACCCACAAATATTAATACCCTGTTAAAAACATTTTTACAAATTGGAATGCACATGCATTTAGGCTCACTGCCCAAAGCTCACTACTTAGATAGAGGCTCACTGCCTATGAAATATTACAAGAGAATGACAAAGATTTGAACTTATTAATAGCATCTACATGTTAGATTTAGGGCAGACAACTAAGAGGGGGGTGAATCAGTTATACAAAACTTTCTTCAGTTTAAACACTTAACTCCACATTATTTATTTAGTAGCTTAATAGCAAATCAATCATGAAAGAACAATGCAACAAATCAAGAGCAGAAACACATCAACACATGAGGCACCAAGATTTTGATGTGGAAAACCCGACTAAGGGAAAAACCACAAGTTGATTAACCCAAGAATGTATTCTCTATTAGAAGAATAGAAAGAACAAAATGGCACATGCCAATTAGGGCTCACAGCCCAAGCACACTGCTCACAAGAGGCTCACTGCCTACAAGAGACACACTGTCTACAAAGAAATAAGTATCACATACATGAACTGGAGAATAGCATCTTCACCATGCTTGAATCAGTTCCATTTATGCCCAATACTTCTGCTCTGCCTTTCGCTCTTCTCCTCACTACCACACACTCATTTCCACAAGGACAACTTTGAAATGAATTCGCAATCCCTTATTTATACAAGACATCAACTTAAGAATGATCATCTAAGTCAACAAACATCAACAAGAACATCTGCAGGATGGGTAACTCATCTGGTCGGCCAGTCTCAGAAAGAACACCATCATCCAGAAGTTATTCTTCAATTGTGAGCTCTAACTCTAATGCAGACCACCAACATGAACTGGACATGATCCAAAGACCTCCACAAGCTTACTTGAATCACCAAGTGTGTATGAGGAAAAATTGATTAAATCTAAACTAAATAAAACCAAAGAACCCAATAACATAAAGGAAACTAATTTAAATAAAAGCCATGACAAATAATCAATGAAACAAAGACTTTTACCGAAATCTGTGTTGTTTCCTTTGGATTGAATGTGGATTGCTCAATGAAGTTGCAAAGCCATGGCTGCAACAAGCAAGTATGTGCTCAAGAGATCAATGTCAAAAGATCGTTATAGTGCTCAATCGACGCATTTTGTATGCTCGAAGCTCTGTTAAGTGTGCCTGAGAATACGATCGAAGAGAGAGGCTAAATGAAGGAGATGAGGGGGGTTTATATAGGTTTCAAATAAGATCGATCAACGGTCCAGATAATTTAGAAGAATCAATGGAGGAGATAAGTTGAGGAATGTGCAACGAATGAGAAGAAGACATGTGTCTTGCTTTCTTTTGCATGAGAGGAGTTATCAAGAATAGAAGAATGAGTTAACTGAAGAGATAAATCAATTAAAAGAATAAAGCAATCAGTTAAGTGATTTAAAACAAGAAGAAGAGATTTGCATGAGAAAAGAAGATATTTTGCTTTATTAAATATAGAAATATTTAATTGATGAGCAAGAAAGCTTGAGTTATATTAGAGATAACTCAAATTAGAAGAAAAAGCAATTTAAATAAATAATTGATTTATTTAAATTTAGAGAAGATATTTTGGAAGAAATAATTAAATAATTGGAATTATTTAATTTAGAAGATTTGAAAGCAAATTAAATAAAATAAATTTATTTAATTGTTGTGCATGATTTTGGAAGAACAATTTTGATTTAATTAAATAATTAAGAATTATTTAATTTTAGATAAGAGGGAATTTGTTGAATTAATTAAATAATGGGATTTAATTAATGTGGATTTGATTTTCGAAAAGCGAATAATGATTTAATTAAATAATTAAAAATTATTTAATTGTGGAAGAATATAGAGGAATTTAATTTAATTAATTAAATAAAGAGAATTTATTTAATTAATGTTGAAAGTATGTGATTTAGAAGAATTTGATGAAATTAATTAAATAATTAGATTATTTATTTAACGTTGAAATGCAGGTGATTAGGAAGAAATGACGAAATGCAAGTGATGTGACGACCTGGTCATTTTAGGGTGTCTACATTTTGCCCTCTTTGATGCAATGCAGCATGTAGCGTTGCGTCAAAGAAAATCAATTGTTGAAGATGTGATACAATGTGTTTTTTTTTTATGCCCCAGTGTAGGTAACTGCCCCAGCATAGTTAGTGTAGGGTGCCCCCTCGAGAGGAAAGACAGGGAAGTGACAAAAGAACTGTGTTGATGCTCGACTAGAAGATTTGTTGGAGACAGATAAGGTTGGGTTGATGATAGATAGAAGAAAGTGGAGATAGAAGAGAACATGATAGAAAAGACTGTTGATCGATTACTGTTGGAAAACTATATAAGGCCATGGATGAATGGATGGGTAGATGGATGAGCTTGTTGCAACGGTTTCACAAATAAAAAAGAGCAATCCTTATTTTTGATATAGCACGTGGATAGATTGGCACCAAGGTATAGAAGACCAAGGCGCAGTAATATCTGAGTGCGTGGATGTTGACTCTGCAAGCAAGTGGTTTGAACTTAGATCCCCTTAGACATAATATAACCTTGTTGGAACATGCGAATAAGCCATAGTCTTTAACATAAAATAAACTTCAATACATGTAAATGCAAGAAGAATTATTAATATGTAAGATGCTAGGTCCTAACACACACAAGATAAATAGAATGCCAAGAAAGATACTAAAGATCATTCCTCAAACACGGCACACAGAAAGCAATGACTATGCCCCCAATCCGTACTGCATCGCAACATACCAAGATTATAGATAAATCAAGGTAACTTTGAATAGGTATTGGAATAGGGAACAAAAGACAAACCATGACACAAATTGACTGACTTACAAAGTAAACATACAGCCAACATTTTCTCTTGCCAAAGAGGTTGCTCAGGATAGATTGGATAGGAAAGATAACAACCTTATCGTAGGAACTCTGTGTCCGTTAAAGGGGGCTATCTACCTAAAAAGCTGTAGGAAATGCCACATGTCGCAGGAGACACGTGTGTTGGTCTCGACAATGGAACACTTCACAGAAGACAAGCTTGTGGATCTAGGGCTTGGTTAAGCGGTACTTAGCTGATGTTGGCAAATCAGTATGCAGGACAGTAGATGACTCTGGAAGAAAGCTGCTTTGCGTCAGGTTTGTTAAGGACTTTTGCTTTGAAAGGATGTGCTAGCTTGCTGCTTGAGTTAGTCAAGTCGAGGCGAATGGATTTTGACAAATGAAAGACTAGAAGGATGGAATGCTAATGGATTGGGATGGGTGGAGAATGATGGATCGTGTGTGCCTAAGTACTGGATACATCCTTCGTATGCCAGACTGCCTACATACCCTGTATCCACGGGATCAAGGCACACTTACGATGGAAGATGAACGTGATAAATATGTAGTTCTGGATAGAGTGATGAATGGGACAAGGTGAAAAAGGGGGGATCTTATGTACTTGAGTACTGGAAACCTCCTTCGTATTCCAGACTGCCTACATACCCATATCCATGGGATCAAAGTACTTTAAGATTGAGAAGAGATAATATGTAGTTCTGATAGATATGATGCAGGGGGAAAAGCGTTAAGAAGATAATAGCCTTATCGTAGGAACTCTGTGTCCGTTAAAGGGTGTTACCTGTGGAAATGAGAAAAGATTGAAGTATGCGCTGCGAACCACGAACAAGGAACCAATCCTAGACCAAAGCTAAGGAAAGAGTTGCCCCCATTCTGGTAGAGGAAACTGTAGGGGTGACTGCCGAAGAAGACACAAGAAGGCGTGACCTAGGACAAGACAATGTTAACTGTAGACACAGATCAAGACATGGGAAGATGACGAGAAACATTGACAAATTTCGAAGCTATACTAGATAGGGAGATGGAAATGCAAACAAAGTCAATGGTTTTATTATGGGTGGATGGATGAAGCACGTTGCGAACTGGACAAGGAGTGGACAGGACTCGATAGACGATGGATGCTGACTCTACGCATAGCGCCTGTTTGCCAGGTTTTCACTATGGTACTTATCCAAGGCACCTGTTTGCCAGGTTTTCACCAGAGGACAGATTCTTTTTTGGATTGTTTTGTTTTTTTTTTTTTTTTTTTTTTTTTTTTAATTTTTTTGATTTTTATGGGAATACTCTGAGGATCAGGCATAGAACTTCTTGAGATGGACACTGTTAAGTGGCTCATCTAGAGGAATGCCGTCAGGTGTAGCTAAAGTATAAGCTCCTGATCCATATGCTGCTATCACAATGAAGGGACCTAACCAGTTAGGCTCAAACTTACCCTTCTTCTCTCGACCTGCTTGATTTCTCTGATTCTCCTTAAGTACAAAATCACCAACTTGAAACCGTCTTTCTTTGATCTTTTTGTTGTAATTACGCCGGAGGCGGTTTTGATAGACATGGAGATGATTAAGTGCGGCAAGGCGCCTCTCATCTAGTAGTTCAAGCTCAGCTAATCTAGAAGTGCGATACTCGTCTCTGCCGATCAGGTCCTGCATGGATACTCTAAGGGATGGGATTTCGACCTCTATAGGTAGGATGGCTTCAGAGCCAAAGACCAAGGCATATGGTGTGGCACCAATTGGTGTTCTGATACTAGTGCGGTAGGCCCATAGGGCGGGATTGAGTTGCAAGTGCCAATTATGACCAGCTTCATTGACCGTTTTCTTTAGGATCTTGAGAATGGTTTTATTGGAAGCCTCAGCTTGGCCGTTACTCTGCGGATAGTAGGGAGTTGAAAAGTGATGTTGGATATTGTATTGTATGCATAAGGCATGAACATCTTGGTTCTTGAATGGTCTCCAATTATCAGTGACAATGGCTTGGGGAATACCATACCGGCATATGAGGTAATTTAGGATAAACTTGGCTATTTGTTTACCGCTGATATAGGTCATAGGAATGGCTTCCACCCACTTCGTGAAATACTCAGTGGCGATAATGATAAACTTGTGGCCATTGGAGGAGCAAGGGTGGATTTGTCCTACGAGGTTGAGACCCCATTGAGAAAAAGGCCATGGAGTTGTCACAGGTTGTAATTCATGAGCAGGTGCATGAATCAAATCTCCATGCTGCTGACATTATAGACACTTCTTAGCAAACTGTACAGCATCTTGCTCTATTGTAGGCCAGTAATAACCTGTTATGAGTATCTTCTTAGCAAGATTAGGACCAGTAGAATGTGCACCACAGACACCTTCATGTATGTCTCGTAAGGTAGCTTCGGCTTCTTCCGCGTTAAGACATCGTAAGAGGATACCATCAAGACTCCGACGATATAGCATATCACCCAGAATGATGTAATGAGAGGATCGACGGATAAAGGTTTTGCGTTGGGAGGATGATAGGTCAGGGGGAAAGGTTTGGTGTTTGAGGTATTCATAGATATCTTCATACCATGGGGAATTGGGACCAACAAGTTCGCAGATGATTTCAGTAACAGGAACATCGACGGCTGGTATCAACAATTGCTCGATCAAGAATTCACACTTCTGTGTGTTTGTAGGCATGTCAATCAGTGACCCTACAGAAGCCATAGAATCTGTAGCTTTGTTATGCTCTCTTGGAATTTGCTCAAATGTGATGCTAGAAAAGTGTGGTTTGTAGGCATCCACTAGTTGCTTGTAGGGGACCAACTTTTCATCTTTTGTTTGGTATTCATCTGTGACTTGGCGAATGACTAGCTGTGAGTCTCCATATACTTGTAATTCTATGATGTCCCATTAAACTGCTATATTGAGACCTATGAGGAGTGCTTCATACTCGGCTATGTTGTTGGTGCAAGGGAATGCTAGCCAATATGACTTTAGAATGTAGTCATTCTGAGGTGTAACAAATAAGATGCTCGCTCCTGATCCATGCTGTGTAAGAACCATCAAAGTACAACTTCCACATTATGGAGGTAGCAAGAGTGAAGAGATTCTCGTCTGGGAAGTCTGCTACCATAGGATGTGTATCTTTCATAGGTGCTTCTGCTAGTTGATCCGCAAGGGCTTGTCCTTTGATTGCTTTACGATCGTTGTACTCAATGTCGAACTCACTAAGGATCATAACCCATTTAGCTAGTCTGCCTGTGAGAGCTGCTTTTGCTAGTAGATACTTCAAGGGATCAATCTTGGCTATCAGATTTGTGTGTTGGTTCAGCATGTAATGTCGCAACTTTTGGGAGGCGAACACTACTGCTAAACAAGCCCTTTCCATTGGTGAATAATTGAGCTCGTATCCCACCAAGGTTCTACTAATGTAATAAATTGCATGCTCCTTTCCTGTGTCATCATTCTGTGCTAGCAGAGCCCCTAGGGCTGAGTTTGTAGTAGAGATGTATAAGATCAAAGGTTTGTCTGCCACTGGTGGAACCAATATAGGAGGTGTAGCTAGATACTCTTTAAGTTGATCAAACGCTGCCTGACACTTGTTGTCCCAGCGAAATGAGACATCCTTTCAGAGCAAGTGTTGAAAGGGTTGACATTTATCTGCTAGCTGTGAGATGAAGCGCCGAATGGACTGCAACCTTCCTTGGAGGCTCCTTAATGCTTTTACGTTCTTTGGTGGAGGCATCTCCACTATAGCCTTTACTTTCACTGGATCTACTTCGATGCCTCTGCGAGATACGATGTATCCCAACAGCTTTCCTGATGTTACGCCGAATACACACTTCTTTGGATTGAGTCTTACTTGGTATTTTTCAAGCCTGTCAAAGATCTGTCCTAGGACCTGTATGTGATCCACCCGAGAAGATTTAGCCAATATATCATCAACATAGTCTTCCATGATGTGATGAAACAGATCGTGGAAGATCATTGTCATTGCTCTCTGGTAGGTTACTCCTGCATTCTTTAGACCAAACGGCATGACACACCAACAATAAGTGCCCCAAGGACAAGTAAAGGTTGTTTTATGTTGGTCTTCTTTAGCTATCCTTATCTGATTGTAACCTGAGAATCCGTCCATGAGAGAAAGCATCTCGTGACCTGCTGTCAAGTCCACTATAATATCAATGTTTGGTAATGGAAAGTCGTCTTTAGGACATGTCTTATTGAGATCTCTGAAATCATTACACATGCGGATGCGCTCATTGGGTTTAGACACAGGTACAATGTTTGAGACCCAATCTGAATAGTCAATAGGTCGTATAAACTTTGCATCTAACAGCTTTTGTATTTCCACCTTCACCAAGAGAGCTATTTGTGGGTGCATTTTTCTCAACTTCTGCTTGACTGGTTTCACTTTAGGATCCACTGTGAGATAATGAACTACTAGCCTAGGGTCTAGCCCTGGCATATCTGCATAGGTCCATGCAAAGTTGATGGTTCGTTGCAAGAAGAAGCTATTAAGATTTCTGTGCTCTGTTTCAGATAAGGATGCCGCTAGGAATGTTGTCTTTGGATTCTGTTCTGTACCCAGGTTGATCTCTGTAGAATCTTCCACTAGGAGAGCTGATTTCTCTTGGTACTTAGATGGTAAGGGAAGGTCAAATCCTCCATCCTCAGGTGCCACAGTTGGGTTTTCACCTTTGGATACGTCCTTTATTTTTACTATTTTATGATCAGGAGGTGCCACAGTGTGGTTTTCACCTAGAGATCTTTCTTTATTTGCACTTTTGCGACTAGAGGATTTGGCATTCTCACTAAAATAAGCCGTGGGCTCAAGTTCCATTACAAAACCTGCCTTGTGATCGCCAAGAGAGATACCCTCCTGAAGTCCCATGAATTCAGCTAAAGCCTCGTCATTCTGAAACACATCTATAACGGGGGTCCCTTGTTGGTCCCAATCGATAAGTTCAGGGTAGACAAGTGTGACATTCTGCGTGCTGGTGGTGGAATTTAAGGATACGGAGGATAGTGTAAAAATGGAGGATTCTGCGAATAGATTGGTCATGTGGAGGGAAGAGTCATCGCTGATATCCTCTGTAGACGTCGTATCGGCGGGAAAAGTGTCAGCTACCTCGTCGAGGATATACTCGATGTCCGAGGCACATGGTACCTTCTTACCAAATCCTAATCCTTTCTTGTCTAGATTCTTTGTTACCACAATGGGCTCCATAGTGCCTTGATTCTATTTCCCAAGGCCACCCTTGCCTTTATAGCCCATGTTTTTCACTATCCTTAAGCCATTGCCATATTGCTTGACTGGTATCGTGACTGGTTCTTTCTCCTTGTAGAGCCAAGAAGAGATGTCCTCAATGGTTTCCTCTTCCAATAACCGTCCATGTTGGAATTGGGTTAGGAATGTTGGGGGAGGAATAGTAGCTTTTTTGGTAACTTTGGCAATGGGTGGTTTGCCGTAAGATTTTGGAGATAAAGGCATCCGCCCTACACAACAAGATTCAGAGATATCATAAGTGCCAAAGCCTATATCTCGGACGCGTGCTGTGATTTTGGGGAGGGGTGTAGGCTCACTTGAAGAGGATTGCGTGAGAGTTTCAGGGTCAACAGAAAGAGGGGATTCAAGGGCTTTGTCATGTTTAGGCACTTGGTTGCAATTCTTATAGCTTCCTTGCAAGACACGGCAAAATTCA
Source organism: Cunninghamia lanceolata (assembly GCA_027924645.1). Lineage (NCBI taxonomy): Eukaryota > Viridiplantae > Streptophyta > Pinopsida > Cupressales > Cupressaceae > Cunninghamia > Cunninghamia lanceolata. The sequence continues at coordinate 2,564,330 of BSBN01000620.1, forward strand.
AAAGGATTAGGATCTCTTGGGATGGTGATCTCTGTACCATTATATGGGAACTTTAGGGACTGATGGTACGTGGAGGGAACAGCTTTCATTGCATGGATCCATGGGCAGCCAAGAATAATGTTGTAAGGCAGCTTAATATCAAGAACTTGGCACCTAGTTTCAAGCATGACTAGGCCCAGTTGTATAGGCAAGTGAATAACACCTTCTGAACGACGTTCTGCATCATCATACCCCTTGATTGTAATACTATGATCAGTGTTGACGTGATCCTCAGAGTATCCCAATTGCTTTAGTAACTTTAAAGAACATATGTTGAGACCAGCACCACCATCTATGAGGATGCGTTTGATTTTGTGCTTATGGATGAGAACTTCAATATGGAGGGCATCGTTGTGACAAGGATCATGGGAGGGGAGGTCTTTCTCAGAGAAGACCACGTTGTAAGGTGAAGCAATATTACCCACTATAGCTTGGAAATCTGCGACTGCTATGTTGTTAGGAACGGAAGACTCTTGGAGGGCCTTTTCTAGCACCACTCTATGTGCAGGTGATGACCGTAGAAGGTCTAAAATAGAGATCTGTGCTGGTGTTCTCCCTAGATATTCGACAAGATTATAATAAGACTGAACTGGAAGTCTAGGTGTAGGTGTACGGATGGTGACATGACCTCGATGAGTAGTAACAGCACAATCCGTAGATTTGCCTTTGATGGTGAGGGTAAACACTCGACTCTCTTCAAAATGACCTACAATGGAATCAAAAGAAGTGGACGCGTGATTGATACCTTTACCTCTATCCTGAGGAGGAGGTGGACCGTGATGAGGGAATGGTTCCTTGTACATATCGAGATCCTTGTTCATGTGTTGCGCTGGTGATTCATCCTCAAAAGTGATTTGATTACCGTCGATGAGGTTTTGGATGAGGTGCTTAAGCTTCATGCAAGACGCAGTTCGATGACCTTTGCTCCTATGGAACTCACAATACTCATTGTCTTTGTAATGTGCAGTTTTGTAGACAAGTTCTCCATATGGGGGAGCATCAGGTAAGGTGATGAGCCCTTTCTGTAAAGCTTGCTATAAGACCGATTCGATGGGCACTCCCAAGGGAGTGAATTGACGTCGCGGAGGGTAATCTTGTTGGGGCCGCTCTTGTTGTCGTTGTTGTTGGTTGGGATAAGGCTGCCTTTGTTGCTGCTGTTGTTGAGGTGGAGCTTGACTTGGTTTGGAGAGTTGCAGCGGTGTTTGCAACATTTGGACATGCTTAGTATCGACCACCCCATCATTGACCACGTTTTTGTTCTTGTTCCAATATTTGGGTTTATCGTTTGACTGTTGATGAGAATTGCTATCTTTCGTCTCCTTAAAGATTTTGACCACACCCTTAGCAATGAGGGCCTTCTCAATGTTGATACCCTTGTATGTGATTTCATCGAAGGTTGTAGCACTAAGGATTTGCAAATGGAAACCTAACTCTTGGTTGAGGTTTTGCACAAAGATGCTAACAAGCTATTTCTCTAGAATCTTGAAAGGGAATTTACTAGCCATTTGTCTCCATTGTTGAAGGAAAGAAATGAAAGTTTCACCATTTTTCTGTTTATTGTTGCATAGGTCCATCATGGAAATCTCATGCTCTGCGTTGTAAGAAAAATGGGTGGCAAACTTCTCTGCTAGCTCGTTGAAAGACTTGATACCCGTAGGTAAGTGTGAGAACCATTCTATTGCTTGACCTCCAAGACTGCGAGGAAAAAGACGCATAAGATATGTGTCGTTGTGCGAGACCTCGAAGCAAGCAAGATAGAATTCCCTAAGATGGTCTTTAGGGTCACCTTTTCCTTTATATTTATCAAACTTGGGAATAGTGAAATTTTGAGGAAAAAGGATCATTGGTAACGACCGATCAAAAGGATAAGAGAACACTTCCTCTAAAGAGAAGGTCTTTTTGGTGTGGCCAAACGTAAGATCAGATAGCTGTTGTTGCACCTCCGCAATCTTTAGTTCCATAGTCGTGGGAGGGGTTGGTAACATCTCCTATTGTCCAAAAAGCAGTTGGTGTTGCCCATATGGAAGATTATAGTGTAAGCCATTCGTACTGGTATTATAAGGGTCGTAAGATTGATTGGGATTGTATGAATTGTACGATTGGTTCAGATTGGGTTGGAATTGGAGGCCTTGATTAGGCGGAGGTGGAGGTGGCGCTAGGTAAGAATGTTGGCTTTGCGATGGTTGAAGAAAAGTATTGGGGGGAGGAAAGCTAAAGTGCATTTGATTAGTTTGTGATGGTGGCACATAGCTTTGGGAAAGCTGATGTTGGGGATGTTGAGAGTGGCTAGGCAATGTATGAAAGAAGTTGAGCGAGGATGAACGTTGTGGAGGAGGAACATAGTTAGAAGTGATTTGCGACGGTTTGGTTTGATTGAAGATGAAAGTAGAAGAATGTTGTGGTGGAGGAACATAGGTAGAAGTGATTTGCGATGGTTGGGGTTGCTTGAGGATGAGAGTAGAAGACTGTTGTGGTTGGGGCTGCGTGACTCTAATTGGTTGAGAGACATGCAGGTGTGATGATATAGGAGGTGGCATTTGTTGAGACCCTTGTTGCATGGCTACATAAGTGTTCCCCGGATTGTAATTGGGTGGGAAACCTACGTGTGATGGGGTAACCAAAATTCCACTTACGATTGGGGTGGACACTTTAGGAGGTGGTTGCACATTCAATCGAGCTAAGGTGGCTTGCTTAGCTAACTCTGCTTGACGTTGGAGAGTTTCTTGTTGGTTTTGATAGATCTCCATAGGAGCCAAAAGCGGTGATATGGGCCTCTCCCCTGTTGGATTTTGAAAAAGGGGATTCCTATACTGCGAACCTTGTGTAGGTTAGGGCGTAGTCACTGTTGATATGGTTTGCACCGCTTGTATGGCTTCTTGGGTGTTGGTGCTCTCCTTAAGAGTGGACACATCAAAATCTTGAGGTAACTTGGCGCCTTGCTTTGCAAGCAAGCGAAAGAAATGATCCTGGGTCTCACTAAGGATTTTATCAAAGGCAGCTATAGCTCGAGGATCTTGTATAAATTCATCAAGATCTTGCCCATCTTCTTGAGAGGATTGACCTATTTCAAAGTGTCGCTCTTCTTGAGATGGGGTTTGATCTACGATATAACCTTGTGGGACAAAATTCGGAGGCAAGCCTGTGGTATACTGAGGTGCATTTAGCAAAGGGGTTCTATCCTCATGAGGATTGCTTGGTTCATCTATGTGCGGCATGTTTGGAGAGCTATTTGGTTTTGCCGCGGGTGTACTTGGAGTCACCTTGGGAGTAATGTTGAGATGACCTGATTGTGGTGTGCGAGGGGGTGACTTGTGCTTCTTAGGGACAACTTGCCTAGATTTCATGGTTTGCTGTAGCCTAGTGGTGACCATGGGATATACCTAGACACAATGTAATGCTGGGAATATGTGAGATGCTTTGAAGAAATAAACAAACTCTGATGCACAAAGTACTGGACCAAAAGTGCTATACTGTTTGACCAGAGGCGCAGGACTGTGCTATCAAAAGCGTGCTACTGTGGGCCGGAGGTGACGGACTGAGCTACCAATAGCGAGTTACTGCTATGCCAAAGGTGAGCTACGATGACCAAAAGCGAGCTACTGTTATACCAAGGGCGTTGAAGTAGAGTTTTGCCAGAGGCGGGTTACTGCTGACCAAAGGCGATCTACTGTATTACCAAAGGTGAGCTGCTGTAGTACCAGGGGTGCTGAAGTAGTGTCTAATGTTTCAAAAAGGCAAGATGTTTCTGTTTCTGATTGGATTGGTTTGGCAAGAGAAAACACAACAAACAAGTGGTCAAAAAAAAGGCACAAGGACTGACACAACAGATAGTGTATGTTCAAGGCTCCAAACAAGCCCAATGTTTCCACAAGTCTAATACAATTGCAATCAATAACAAGCACTTTTTATCCCTAGAGACAAGGTTTCATTGCAATAGATCAGCTCACAGCTTAATACTCCGTCGATAAAAATATCATTCCATAAAGGTGTCAGATATTTAGTATCTTTGCGAGAGACCATAGGTAGGGATATCTCACCCTCCCCTTGGAAAGCTCAAGTAGGTCACAAGAGCTTTATGTCCAAGGGAATACTATCTCTTCTCAAGGGAGCCAATGGTGAGTATCTTAAGGGTTTAAATTGATTTCCCTTGCACTGATGATTACCGCAATGTTCGGAGGTAGGTCGGGTAGTCTCTATCTAGAAGAACTGTGCCAACAGCTCAGCAGGCATCGAGTTATAGAGACAGGAGCAGGTCAGGGGGAAAGGTTTGGTGTTTGAGGTATTCATAGATATCTTCATACCATGGGGAATTGGGACCAACAAGTTCGTAGATGATTTCAGTAACAGGAACATCGACGGCTAGTATCAACAATTGCTCGATCAAGAATTCACACTTCTGTGTGTTTGCAGGCATGTCAATCAGTGACCCTACAGAAGCCATAGAATCTGCAGCTTTGTTATGCTCTCTTGGAATTTGCTCAAATGTGATACTAGAAAAGTGTGGTTTGTAGGCATCCACTAGTTGCTTGTAGGGGACCAACTTTTCATCTTTTGTTTGGTATTCATCTGTGACTTGGCGAATGACTAGCTGTGAGTCTCCATATACTTGTAATTCTGTGATGTCCCATTGAACTGCTGTATTGAGACCTATAAGGAGTGCTTCATACTCGGCTATGTTGTTGGTGCAAGGGAATGCTAGCCGATATGACTTTGGAATGTAGTCATTCTGAGGTGTAACAAATAAGATGCCCGCTCCTGATCCATGTTGTGTGTAAGAACCATCAAAGTACAACTTCCACATTATGGAGGTAGCAAGAGTGAAGAGATTCTCGTCCGGGAAGTCTGCTACCATAGGATGTGTATCTTTCATAGGTGCTTCTGCTAGTTGATCCGTGAGGGCTTGTCCTTTGATTGCTTTACGATCGGTGTACTCAATGTCGAACTCACTAAGGATCATAACCCATTTAGCTAGTCTGCCTGTGAGAGCTGCTTTTGCTAGTAGATACTTCAAGGGATCAATCTTGGCTATCAAATTTGTGTGTTGGTTCAGCATGTAATGTCGCAACTTTTGGGAGGCGAACACTACTGCTAAAAAAGCCCTTTCCATTGGTGAATAATTGAGCTCGTATCCCACCAAGGTTCTACTAATGTAATAAATTGCATGCTCCTTTCCTGTGTCATCATTCTGTGCTAGCAGAGCCCCTAGGGCTGAGTTTGTAGTAGAGATGTATAAGATCAAAGGTTTGTCTGCCACTGGTGGAACCAATACAGGAGGTGTAGCTAGATACTCTTTAAGTTGATCAAACGCTGCCTGACACTTGTTGTCCCAACGAAATGAGACATCCTTTCGGAGCAAGTGTTGAAAGGGTTGACATTTATCTGCTAGCTGTGAGATAAAGCACCAAATGGACTGCAACCTTCCTTGGAGGCTCCTTAATGCTTTTAGGTTCTTTGGTAGAGGCATCTCCACTATAGCCTTTACTTCCGCTGGATCTACTTCGACGCCTTTGCGAGATACGATGTATCCCAACAGCTTTCCTGATGTTACGCCGAATACACACTTCTTTGGATTGAGTCTTACTTGGTATTTTTCAAGCCTGTCAAAGATCTATCCTAGGACCTGTATGTGATCCGCCCGAGAAGATTTAGCCAATATATCATCAACATAGTCTTCCATGATGTGATGAAACAGATCGTGGAAGATCATTGTCATTGCTCTCTGATAGGTTGCTCCTGCATTCTTTAGACCAAACGGCATGACACACCAACAATAAGTGCCCCAAGGACAAGTAAAGGTTGTTTTATGTTGGTCTTCTTTAGCTATCCTTATCTGATTGTAACCCAAGAATCCATCCATGAGAGAAAGCATCTCGTGACCTGCTATCAAGTCCACTATAATGTCAATGTTTGGTAATGGAAAGTCATCTTTAGGACATGCCTTATTGAGATCTCTGAAATCATTACACATGCGGATGCACCCATTGGGTTTAGACATAGGTACAATGTTTGAGACCCAATCTGAATAGTCAATAGGTCGTATAAACTTTGCATCTAATAGCTTTTGTATTTCCACCTTCACCAAGAGAGCTATCTGTGGGTGCATTTTTCTCAACTTCTGCTTGACTGGTTTCACTTTGGGATCAACTGTGAGATAATGAACTACCAACTTAGGGTCTAGCCCTGGCATATCTGCATAGGTCCATGCAAAGTTGATGGTTCGTTGCAAGAAGAAGCTGTTAAGATTTCTGTGCTCTGTTTCAGATAAGGATGCCGCTAGGAATGTTGTCTTTGGATTCTGTTCTGTACCCAGGTTGATCTCTGTAGAATCTTCCACTAGGAGAGCTGATTTCTCTTGGTACTTAGATGGTAAGGGAAGGTCAAATCCTCCATCCTCAGGTGCCACAGTTGGGTTTTCACCTTTGGATATGTCCTTTATTTTTACTATTTTATGATTAGGAGGTGCCACAGTGTGGTTTTCACCTAGAGATCTTTCTTTATTTGCACTTTTGCGACTAGAGGATTTGGCATTCTCACCAAAATAAGTCATGGGCTCTAGTTCCATTACAAAACATGCCTTGTGATCGCCAAGAGGGATACCCTCCTAAAGTCCCATGAATTCAGCTAAAGCCTCGTCATTCTGAAACACATCTATAACGGGGGTCCCTTGTTGGTCCCAATCGATAAGTTCAGGGTAGACAAGTGTGACATTCTGGGTGCTGGTGGTGGAAGTTAAGGAGACGGAGGATAGTATAAAAATGGAGGATTCTGCGAATAGATTGGTCATGTGGATGGAAGAGTCATCGCTGATATCCTCTGTAGACGTCGTATCAGAGGGAAAAGTGTCAGCTACCTCGTCGAGGATATACTCGATGTCCAAGGTGCGTGGTACCTTCTTACCAAATCCTAATCCTTTCTTGTCTAGCTTCTTTGTTACCACAATGGGCTCCATAGTGCCTTGATTCTGTTTCCCAAGGCCACCCTTGCCTTTATAGCCCATGTTTTTCACTATCCTTAAGCCATTGCCATATTGCTTGACTGGTATCGTGACTGGTTCTTTCTCCTTGTAGAGCCAAGAAGAGATGTCCTCAATGGTTTCCTCTTCCAATAACCGTCCATGTTGGAATTGGGTTAGGAATGTTGGGGGAGGAATAGTAGCTTTTTTGGTAACTTTGGCAATGGGTGGTTTGCCGTAAGATTTTGGAGATAAAGGCATCCGCCCTACACAACAAGATTCAGAGATATCATAAGTGCCAAAGCCTATATCTCGGACGCGTGCTGTGATTTTGGGGAGGGGTGTAGGCTCACTTGTAGAGGCTTGTGTGAGAGTTTCAGGGTCAACATAAAGAGGGGATTCAAGGGCTTTGTCATTTTTAGGCACTTGGTTGCAATTCTTATAGCTTCCTTGCAAGACACGACAAAATTCAAAAGGATTAGGATCTCCTGGGATGGTGATCTCCGTACCATTGTATGGGAACTTTAGGGACTGATGGTACGTGGAGGGAACAGCTTTCATTGCATGGATCCATGGGCGGCCAAGAATAATGTTGTAAGGCAGCTTAATAACAAGAACTTGGCACCTAGTTTCAAGCATGACTGGGCCCAGTTGTATAGGCAAGTGAATAACACCTTCTGAACGGCGTTCTGCATCATCATACCCCTTGATTGTAATACTATGATCAGTGTTGATGTGATCCTTAGAGTATCTCAATTGCTTTAGTAACTTTAAAGAACATATGTTGAGACCAGCACCACCATCTATGAGGATGCGTTTGATTTTGCGCTTATGGATGAGAACTTCAATATGGAGGGCATCGTTGTGACAAGGATCATGGGAGGGGAGGTCTTTCTCAGAGAAGACCACGTTGTAAGGTGAAGCAATATTACCCACTATATCTTGGAAATCTGCGACTGCTATGTTGTTAGGAATGGAAGACTCTTGGAGGGCCTTTTCTAGCACCACTCTATGTGCAGGTGATGACCGTAGAAGGTCTAAAATAGAGATCTGTGCTGGTGTTCTCCCTAGATATTCGACAAGATTATAATCAGACTAAACCGGAAGTCTAGGTGTAGGTGTACGGATGGTGACATGACCTCGACGAGTAGTAACAACACAATCTGTAGATTTGCCTTTGATGGTGAGGGTAGACACTCGACTCTCTTCAAAATGACCTACAATGGAATCGAAAGATGTGGACGCGTGATTGATACCTTTACCTCTATCCTGAGGAGGAGGTGGACCGTGATGAGGGAATGGTTCCTTGTACATATCGAGATCCATGTTCGTGTGTTGCGCTGGTGATTCATCCTCAAAAGTGATTTGATTACCGTCGATGAGGTTTTGGATGAGGTGCTTAAGCTTCATGCAAGACGCAGTTCGATGACCTTTGCTCCTATGGAACTCACAATACTCATTGTCTCTGTAACGTGCAGTTTTGTAGACAGGTTCTCCATATGGGGGAGCATCAGGTAAGGTGATGAGCCCTTTCTGTAAAGCTTGCTATAAGACCGATTCGATGGGCACTCCCAAGGGAGTGAATTGACATCGCGGAGGGTAATCTTGTTGGGGCCGCTCTTGTTGTCATTGCTATTGGTTGGGATAAGGCTGCCTTTGTTGCTGCTGTTGTTGAGGTGGAGCTTGACTTGGTTTGGAGAGTTGCAGCGGTGTTTGCAACGTTTGGACATGCTTAGTATCGACCACCCCATCATTGACCACGTTTTTGTTCTTGTTCCAATATTTGGGTTTATCGTTCGACTGTTGATGAGAATTGCTATCTTTCGTCTCCTTAAAGATTTTGACCACACCCTTAGCAATGAGGGCCTTCTCAATGTTGATACCCTTGTATGTGATTTCATCGAAGGTTGTAGCACTAAGGATTTGCAAATCGAAACCTAACTCTTGGTTGAGGTTCTGCACAAAGATGCTAACAAGCTATTTCTCTGGAATCTTGAAAGGGAATTTACTAGCCATTTGTCTCCTGAAGGAAAGAAATGAAAGTTTCACCATTTTTCTATTTATTGTTGCATAGGTCTGTCATGGAAATCTCATGCTCTGCGTTGTAAGAAAAATGGGTGGCAAACTTCTCTGCTAGCTCGTTGAAAGACTTGATACCCATAGGTAAGTGTGAGAACCATTCTATTGCTTGACCTCCAAGACTGCGAAGAAAAAGACGCATAAGATATGTGTCGTTGTGCGAGACCTCGAAGCAAGCAAGATAGAATTCCCTAAGATGGTCTTTAGGGTCACCTTTTCCTTTATATTTATTGAACTTGGGAATAGTGAAATTTTAAGGAAAAGGGATCATTGGTAACGACCGATCAAAAGGATAAGGGCACACTTCCTCTAAAGAGAAGGTCTTTTTGGTGTGGCCAAACGTAAGATCAGATAGCTATTGTTGCACCTCCGCAATCTTTAGTTCCATAGTCGTGGGAGGGGTTGGTAACATCTCCTGTTGTCCAAAAAGCAGTTGGTGTTGCCCATATGGAAGATTATAGTGTAAGCCATTCGCACTGGTATTATAAGGGTCGTAAGATTGATTGGGATTGTATGAATTGTATGATTGGTTCAGATTGGGTTGGAATTGGAGACCTTGATTAGGCGGAGGTGGAGGTGGCGCTAGATAAGAATGTTGGCTTTGCGATGGTTGAAGAAAAGTATTGGGGGGAGGAAAGCTAAAGTGCATTTGATTAGGTTGTGATGGTGGCACATAGCTTTGGGAAAGCTGATGTTGGGGATGTTGAGAGTGGCTAGGCAATGTATGAAAGAAGTTGAGCAAGGATGAACGTTGTGGAGGAGGAACATAGTTAGAAGTGATTTGCAACGGTTGGGGTTGATTGAAGATGAGAGTAGAAGAATGTTGTGGTGGAGGAACATAGGTAGAAGTGATTTGCGATGGTTGGGGTTGCTTGAGGATGAGAGTAGAAGACTGTTGTGGTTGGGGCTGCGTGACTCTAATTGGTTGAGAGACATGTAGGTGTGATGATATAGGAGATGGCATTTGTTGAGACCCTTGTTGCATGGCTGCATAAGTGTTCCCCAGATTGTAATTGGGTGGGAAACCTACGCGTGATGGGGTAACCAAGATTCCACTTGCAATTGGGGTGGACACTTTAGGAGGTGGTTGCACATTCGACCGAGCTAAGGTGGCTTGCTTAGCTAACTCTGCTTGACGTTGGAGAGTTTCTTGTTGGTTTTGATAGATCTCCATAGGAGTCAAAAGCGGTGATATGGGCCTCTCCCCTATTGGATTTTGAAAAAGGGGATTCCTATACTGCGAACCTTGTGTAGGTAAGGGCGTAGTCACTGTTGACATGGTTTGCACCACTTGTATGGCTTCTTGGGTGTTGGTGCTCTCCTTAAGAGTGGACACATCAAAATCTTAAGGTAACTTGGCGCCTTGCTTTGCTAGCAAGCGAAAGAAATGATCCTGGTTCTCACTAAGGATTTTATCAAAGGCAGCTATAGCTCGAGGATCTTGTATAAATTCATCAAGATCTTGCCCATCTTCTTGAGAGGATTGACCTATTTCAAAGTGTCTCTCTTCTTGAGATGGGGTTTGATCTACGATATAACCTTGTGGGACAAAATTCAGAGGCAAGCCTGTGGTATACTGAGGTGCATTTAGCAAAGGGGTTCTATCCTCATGAGGATTGCTTGGTTCATCTATGTGTGGCATGTTTGGAGAGCTATTTGGTTTTGCCGCGGGTGTACTTGGAGTCACCTTGGGAGTAATGTTGAGTTGACCTGATTGTGGTGTGCGAGGGGGTGACTTGTGCTTCTTTGGGACAACTTGCCTATATTTCATGGTTTGCTGTAGCCTAGTGGTGACCATGGGATATGCCTGGACACAATGTAATGCTGGGAATCTGTGAGATGCTTTGAAGAAATGGACAAACTCTGATGCACAAAGTACTGGACCAAAAGCGCTATATTGTTTGACCAGAGGCGCAGGACTGTGCTATCAAAAGCGTGCTACTGTGGGCCGGAGGTGACGGACTAAGCTACCAATAGCGAGTTACTACTATGCCAAAGGCAAGCTACGATGACCAAAAGTGAGCTACTGTTATACCAAGGGCGCTGAAGTAGAGTTTTGCGAGGTGGGTTACTGCTGACCAAAGGTGATCTACTGTATTACCAAAGGCGAGCTGCTGTAGTACCAGGGGCGCTGAAGTAGTGTCTAGTGTTTCAAAAAGGCAAGATGTTTCTGTTTCTGATTGGATTGGTTTGGCAAGAGAAAACACAGCAAACAAGTGGTCAAAAAAAGGCACAAGGACTGACACAACAGATAGTGTATGTTCAAGGCTCCAAACAAGCCCAATGTTTCCACAAGTCTAATACAGTTGCAATCAATAACAAGCACTTTTTATCCCTAGAGACAAGGTTTCATTGCAGTAGATCAGCTCACAGCTTAATACTCTGTCGATAAAAATATCATTCCATAAAGGTGTCAGATATTTAGTATCTTTGCCAGAGACGATAGGTAGGGATATCTCACCCTCCCCTTGGAAAGCTCAAGTAGGTCACAAGAGCTTTATGTCCAAGGGAATACTATCTCTTCTCAAGGGAGCCAATGGTGAGTATCTTAAGGGTTTAAATCGATTTCCCTTGCACTGATGATTACCGCAATGTTCGGAGGTAGGTCGGGTAGTCTCTATCTAAATTGGTTCTTAGTGACTTTGAGGGACCAACGCCTTACGAGCAATGCGACAAGCTACTAAAAGCTTTAACCAATCCTACTAAGAGTTTCAAACACTTCGCTCAATGTGAAAATCATTTCCACAAAGAGCTAGTACACCTCTTTTCAGTTTGGCACCACAAGGTAAGGCTGACGTCGGTTAAGACTTGGCTTTCGCCTTATCCCTTTTATATAGCAGTTCAAAGGAAAACTCCGCTTAGGGTCATCCCTTTTGGATGAAGCGCAATCCAAAAGCAAGCCCTTCTAAAGGAAGTACAAAAAAGTAAAAGCAAGCACGTCAAACAAAGGTTCAATTGTCCCATTATAAGAAAAATAAGGTGCAACTAAGCTATGCACACACACGATTGTAGTTGTAAATTGTCCCTTATGAAATGAAGTGTTTGGCATTCATGTCCATTGTCCTTTAGAAAATTGAGGTGTTTTGTTCATACATGTCCATTGTCCCTTAAGAAAATGCAATATATTCCTAAGACTTAGATTGCAAGAAAAGATTTGTTCAATTATCCTTTTAAGCATGCAATGTGTTTCTAAGACTTAGTGAGATAAATCAAAAGAGGTCTTCAATGCTCATCCTGCATGAACATATTAAGAAAAACACCTATTGGCTCTGTGTGAGTAATAAGAAGCTACAACAAGTGAGTTAGTTCCACCAAAATTTCACAAGTTAGCAAAAAACAAATCAATTTTATCCAAAAGCGCTGCACAATTTTACCAAAAGCGACGTACTGTATTCTGAGAGCGTTGTATTGTAGACCAGAAGCGCTGTATAATATTACCAGAGGCGCAGCAAAATAACCGGAAGCGCTTCACTGTATTTTCAAAGCGCTGTGATGCAGACCAGAAGCGCACTATAATAATACCAGAAGCGCTGAATAATAGCCGTAAGCATGAAACTGTGTTACCAAAAGCGTGAGACGATATAACCAGAAGCGCCGCGCTGTCTCAGATCACAAAGAGGGGAACTTTTTCAAAATAATCAGATCTAAAGAAAAATTCCATGATTGATTGACTGATCTGAGAAATGATAGCTGAGAGATCTGTGTTCTGCAATCTTTAAAGAACTCAAAAAGCTGTAACAACACCAAGGATTAACACAAAAAGTCGAAGGTACTCCTAAATAAATCAGCTTAGGATGTCCAACAAGAAAAACAGGTTTGTCTGACAAATACAACAGCTTGTCATACAAAGCAATAAGATAGATGGTGTAAAAATCCTGTAAAACAGTGAACAAGGTCAAAACCCTAATCTAGCTCAAAAGCGCTGTAGAATACTGCCGAAAGTGCCTTTCTGTCAGGCCAAAAGCACCGCAGAACCTCCAAAAGTGCCTAACTGTGCCTCCAGAAGCACTCAAAAGTCCTGCCAGAAGCGCTGTGTGGTGTCGTTTGCGCTGTGCCGTACTGTAACTTCAAAAAAATAAATTTCTCAAAGAAACAAAGGAATTAGTGGGTCCCACCAGGCGTGCCAGAATGTGTATGAGGAAAAATCGATTAAATCTAAACTAAATAAAACCAAAGAACCCAATAACATAAAGGAAACTAATTTAAATAAAAGCCATGACAAATAATCAATGAAACAAAGACTTTTACCGAAATCTGTGTTGTTTCCTTTGGATTGAATGTGGATTGCTCAATGAAGTTGCAAAGCCATGGCTGCAACAAGCAAGTATGTGCTCAAGAGATCAATGTCAAAAGATCGTTATAGTGCTCAATCGATGCGTTTTGTATGCTCGAAGCTCTGTTAAGTGTGCCTGAGAATACGATCGAAGAGAGAGGCTAAATGAAGGAGATGAGGGGGGTTTATATAGGTTTCAAATAAGATCGATCAACGGTCTAGATAATTTAGAAGAATCAATGGAGGAGATAAGTTGAGGAATGTGCAACGAATGAGAAGAAGACATGTGTCTTGCTTTCTTTTGCATGAGAGGAGTTATCAAGAATAGAAGAATGAGTTAACTGAAGAGATAAATCAATTAAAAGAATAAAGCAATCAGTTAAGTGATTTAAAATAAGAAGAAGAGATTTGCATGAGAAAAGAAGATATTTTGCTTTATTAAATATAGAAATATTTAATTGATGAGCAAGAAAGCTTGAGTTATATTAGAAATAACTCAAATTAGAAGAAAAAGCAATTTAAATAAATAATTGATTTATTTAAATTTAGAGAAGATATTTTGGAAGAAATAATTAAATAATTGGAATTATTTAATTTAGAAGATTTGAAAGCAAATTAAATAAAATAAATTTATTTAATTATTGTGCATGATTTTGGAAGAACAATTTTGATTTAATTAAATAATTAAGAATTATTTAATTTTAGATAAGAGGGAATTTGTTGAATTAATTAAATAATGGGATTTAATTAATGTGGATTTGATTTTTGAAAAGCGAATAATGATTTAATTAAATAATTAAAAATTATTTAATTGTGGAAGAATATAGAGGAATTTTATTTAATTAATTAAATAAAGAGAATTTATTTAATTAATGTTGAAAGTATGTGATTTAGAAGAATTTGATGAAATTAATTAAATAATTAGATTATTTAATTAAATTTGAAATGCAGGTGATTAGGAAGAAATGACGAAATGCAAGTGATGCGACGACCTGGTCATTTTAGGGTGTCTACACCAAGAACATCCACACATCATCTGCTTACTGAAATTCTTCTCCCCTTCATCTGGAACCTCAAGAACACAGTTTGTCATTACTGTCACAAAGGAATAGATGCTTACGGACCTTCAAACCATGATCCAATCAAGTTGATACTTCACAAAGACTTCCTCAACACTCCCTCAAATCCATAGAATAGGACAATGCATTTCTGGATCTCACCGGACCTTTCTGTAACACTCTGTCACCTTTGAACACCTACCAGAACCAGTTTTACTTGAACGGACACAACTTCTTTAGATCTTCATGTGGACCTCTAAAATCTCTATTGGATCACCTTAAGACACATATCTACAAACCCTTTAATCTACATCCTCTGATCCTCATCCTATCTTAGACTTTTACCTTATTGACATCACTGTTCTTCACTGTTCCAGATTGAGACTAATTTTCTCAATATCCTTAGCACACAGCTCATCCAATCCTTATCATTAATGCAACAGGACTATGTTGACATCAATGACAACACCAGTTAGGCCCATACTTGCAACAATCTCCCCCTTTGTCATTGATGGCAAAATATGATGTAAAAAATATTTTAACCATCAAGACAAGAACTTCCCCTTACTGTCACGACCCCCCTATCTGCAACATCCATTCACATGTCTTCTCTCCCCCTTTGACATCAATGGGAAAGGGCACGTACTTGCAATTCCACCACTTCAGAATCATACCTGCTACTCCCCCTGAGTAGTAGCTCCCCATCATCAATCTAGACCATAAGATGTGACTGTGATATCCACCAGACTAATGCACATCAGTGCACCTTAGTTCATCACCGGAGGGGCAATAACCCCTAACTTCTCCCTAAGATACTCAAAAGAGTCCTTAGGAAGAGGTTTAGTAAAGATGTCTGTAATCTGATCCTTGGAAGGTACAAACTCCAATCTGACTTCATTCTTGTTCACTTGCTCTCCCAAAAAGTGAAACTTGATGGATATATGTTTAGTCTTTGAATGCAACATCAGATTCTGAGATATAATTATTGCACTTGAATTATCACAGAAGATTGTGATAGGTTCCTCATACTCCACTTTGATATCTCTTAGCATCTGCTTCATCCACAAAACTTGAGTGCAACTACCTACTGCTGCAATATATTTTGCTTCAGTTGTAGACAGAGATATTGCCTCTTATTTCTTTCTTAGCCAAGAAACCAATCTCTTTCCCAAAAAGAATGCTCCACCACTTGTACTCTTATGGTCATCCAAATCTCCTACCCAATCCGCATCTGTATATGCATGAAGAGAGAAATCATGATCTCTAGGATACCACAAACCATACTCAACTATCCCTTTTAGATATCTAAAAATCCTCTTGATTGCCATGACATGAGATTCTCTAGGATCAACCTGGAATCTAGCAACAAGACCAACAGCCTGCATAATATCTGGTCTAGTTTGAGTGAGATACAACAATCCTCCAATCATTGACTTATATTTTGTTTGATCAGCCTTAGGAGAATCATCATCTTTGCTCAATTTACATCCGGTTGCCATGGGAGTATTCATTGGTTTTGAGTCTTCCATCCCAAAATTTTTAGCAATTCTTTCACATATTTGGTCTAAGAAATGAAGATTCCTTTCTTTGTTTGAGTGATTTGTAGACCCAAGAAGAAATTCATTTCACCAAGCATGGACATCTCAAACTCACTTTTCATTTGATTTGCAAAAGTTTTACACATACTATCTCTTCCTCCAAAAATGATATCATCAACAAACACTTCAACAATCAAGATGTTTTCATGATCAATTTTGAAATATAAGTTACTGTCAGCAGTACCTTTGTTGAAACCAATCTTTAAAAGATGCTTATCTAATCTTTCATACTAGGCTCTTGGGACTTGCTTTAGTCTATACAATGCTTTCTTCAACTTGCAGACCATATCACCATGATTAGACAATTGAAAACCATCCGGTTGCTCAATGTAGACTTCTTCTTCTAGGTCACCATTTAGGAAGGCAGACTTGACATCCATCTGATACACTTTGAAATCTTTGAAGGCAACAAATGCAAGAAATAATCTGACTGCTTCAATTCTTTCCACCAGAGCAAAGGTTTCTTCAAAATCAACTCCTTCTATTTGAGAATAGCCCTTATAGACTAATCTGACTTTATTTCTGATTACTTCACCAACTTCATTCTGTTTGTTCTAGAAGACCCATTTGGTTCCAATCACATTCTTGTTTCTAGGTCTGGGAACAAGATCCCAAGTGTGATTTTTCTCAATTTACATCAGCTCTTCCTCCATTGCTTTAGTCTAGTTTTCATCATTGCAGGCTTCATTCACTGTCTTAGGTTCAATCTTTAAAATCAGACAATACTCATCTGAGTCTTGAGCAATTCTCCTTCTTGTTTGTACACCTTAGCTTTTGTCACCTATGATCTAATCTTCAGAGTGGTTCAGTCTTACATACCTTGGAACTTTGGGAGTTTCTTGCACTTCTAATTCTTGATCAAGCTCATTGAGACTTATCTCTTCTTCCTGACTTACTGGATCAGTTTGAATCTATTTTTCAGAAGAGGCTTGGACAGCTTGAATCAGAGCATCATTCTGATCATCTTCATCATACTCATAAAACCTTGAGGGTTTTTCAATTCCTTCATCAACCTTCACATTTGTACTTTTTATAATCTTTCTCAATCTCTTGTTATAACACCGGTATGCTTTGCTTTGAGTAGAGTAACCCAAGAATATTCCTTCATCACTTCTAGCATCAAACTTTCCTAGATCTTCATCCCTTTTAATGTAACATTTGCTACCCAAAACTCTGAAATACCTTACAGTAGGAGTGATGCCAAACCAAAGTTCATAAGGAGTCTTACCAATATTGCTTCTAATTTTAACTTGATGGTCTGGTTCTTTCTCTCCACTACTCCATTCTGCTGTGGAGTCCTAAGAGCAGACAACTATCTCTTTATTCCATATTTCTCACAGAACTCTATGAACTCACCAGATGTGAATTCTCCACCTCTATCAGACCTCAGATATTTCAATTTTAATCCAGTTTCATTCTCTACCATAGCCTTGAATATTTTGAATTTCTCAAGAGCTTTTGATTTTCTTTTAAAAAGGTTACCCGCATCATCTGGGAATAGTCATCAATTAGTAACATGAAGTATCTATCACCTTGCACTCTCCTGATTCTTGCCGGACCCCAAAGATCAGTATGAACTAAGTCCAATAACCCGGTAGAAGATAGTTCCTTACTTTTGAATGAGACTCTGCTTAGCTTACCCAACTGACATTCTTTGCACAAGCTATTAGTAGGTTTCACCAATTTTGGAAGATCTCTTATAGCCTAAGTGTTACTTATCTTGATGATATTATCAAAATTCACATGACACATTCTCCTATGCCATAACCAACTCTGATCAACTTGCACAAATAGACAACTTTTACCAGTACCAACTAAATGGAAGATATTACCTTTTGTTTGGGTATCAGATGCAATCTCTATTTTGAAACTCTCAAAGATCTTACATTTTCCATTCTTGAATCTGAGATCATAGCCTTTGTCCACCAACTATCCAACACTGAGAAGATTGTGCTTCAATCCTTCAACATATAGTACATTACTGGTTTTGTTCTTTCCATCAAAAGAAATAGTTCCTCTACCTCTGATTCTACCAACAGAATTATCACCAAACTTTACTACTCCTTCATACCTTTCCAAATCTATGAACTTATTTTTGTCACCTATCATATGGTGAGAGCATCCACTGTCAATAACCCAATCATCCTTTTCTTCAACTTGGGCAGCCGGAGTTCTTTCTACAACTTTATGATTGACAGATTCAAAGGGCATTGGATCTTCTTCCTTGATGGCAATGAACACCCAGTCACTTCTAGATTTGTCCCATATCTCTGATTCATCATCTGTTACTCCTTCATCATCTCCTTCATGAGCATGGTAACAATTCTTTTGGAATCTTGATCTATTAGAATTTGGCCTTGAAAATCTTTCTAAACCCATTGAGGCAAAATGACCAATCTTATTGCAGTTAAAACACTTAAAAGGCAATTTCCCTTCATACTTACCAGATCCTCTTGGCAGTCCTTTTGCAATAAGAGCTTCAAGGTGAGCAGTTTTAGCTTCTTCTTCTTCCAAGTCTTTTCTTGTTTTTTCATACCATGAAAGTTTCCTTGAAGAATTCTCTCCCAGATCAAACCTTTGTTTACCTTTTACAGATGCACTGGCTTTGAATGTAGATTCAGTCTTTGGGGGTTCATCTCCAAACTTGACCATTTAAAATGTAGCCAATTTCCCAACCAATTGATCTCTTGTGATGGTTGTGTGGGCTCTGAATTCTTCAATTGCAGTAGCCTTGATTTTATAAGAAGCAGGAAGGGATCTGAGAACTTTGCCAACAATCTCATCTTCATTCAAGATTCCACCAGCATTTCTAATTCCACAAACAATCTCATTTACTCTTGGCATAAAAGATGTGATATTTTCATCTTCTCTCATCTTCAGATTTTCAAATTTCCCTTTTAGACTCTGTAACCTTGCACATTTAACATATTTATCTCCTTCATGCAGAAGTTCCAGTTTCTACCAAATCTCAAAAGTAGTTGGTATGTCAATAACATTTGAAAGTTTTGAATCAGATAAAACACTTAGAAGAGCCTCTATAGTCCGCAAATTGTTTTCAACATCTGTGATTTTATTTTTGGTTTTCAGACCACCCTGTGGAGGTACATACTGTGTTGTAGCCATGGTCTAGTACGCCATTCCCATACATTGCAAGTGATATTTCATGCGACCTTTCCAAAAATTAAAATTGGTTCCATCAAACTTCAGACTATCCTTCTTGTAAGATGACATCCTGGATCTCCTCAAGTAGTTAAGCTCCTTTTAGAGGAACTTGGCTCTGATACCAATTGTTAGATTTAGGGAAGACAACTAAGAGTGGGGGGTGAATCACACATTTCATCTTTGCTCTGCTCTTCTTACTGTTCTGCCTTCATTCACACTTTGGTTTTCTACTCTTCTCACATACACCTTATTTGCATACATCACACACACTAAATCATCCAATTTCATTGCCTATATATATCTGCAATATGATCTACAATCATTCTATCAGTCAGCTTCAACAATACTTAGAATTTTCATGAATTCTCTGCTTTGTCGGCTAGATCTATGCATAACTTAAGGTGCAGCTTAAAAATTGCTCTTGAAAATCATCACTCATGTCATCTACTATCACTAATCATCACCATTTGTCCAACAAACAACTTCCATACATCTGTAATCAAGACCTTCTGCAAGGTCGACCTATTCTTCTTCTGTCTGCTCTTACAAACTGGAACCCGGTACTTAGAGGCTCATATCTTTTGAATCCTTCATCATCGAAGGACAAAAATCTAGATTTGGACTATCTTGAAAATGCATATGACTCCCCTAGATCTATAGCTAATCATGAATTTCCACCGGAGAGATCCGGACCAAAATACCGGACCTTGTTACTACTCTGTTCCTAACTGCCCAAATTTAGACAAATTCTAAATTTGACTTCTGGTATGAACAAATTGTGTTATGTGGATTATTGGGATAATCTTAGTTGCCATCAGTGACAACACCTATCAATGTAAAGCAGTGTCTCTTGCCAACAATCTCCCCCCTTGGCACTGATGGCAACACTTAGTGAAAAATGACTAAGTGTCTAGTGCAACTCCCCCTTTGTCTGTACACTTGTGTACTTCACTTATTATGGTGCTCCCCCTTTGCTAAATATCTCAATTTTCACTACCCTTCACCCCCCATTTGACATCAATGGCAAAGGGTGGGGTCTACAAGCCAAAACTCTCCAAAAATTCTATATATATTGCCGCATATGTACAATTAATCATTAAGTCTTATTTACATGAACTTGATAATGTCTGCAAAGATGGTTTTTATTTGCACAAGTTTAGAGGCCCAAGTACTCTTCATTCCATCCAAAATAGAGATGTGCCCACTCAACAAAAATGCATATGCTTCTGCCTTTGCCAGATCCAAAGGATCACTTGTCTGAAGTGCATTTTGGGCTTCCGATAAGGCATTATGCATGAATTCCGACTTGGGGGCAATCAATCCCTGGAGTTCACACATCCTCTTCATAGTATTTCCTTTCTCTTTTTCAAGTCCCTTTATTTCATTTGTCAAGCTTATAACCTAACATTCTAGGCTTATAGGAGAGGTAGTTAGATGATCAAAAATTTGAGATTAAACTGATATTTTCTGGTGCAGGAGCACCCCTACAAGACAGGATATAGGTTCATTGTCCGCATGACAGGACATTAGTCTATTTTTAGCATGTTTGACTTCATTATGTAATAAGGTCCATTGGACCAATGCATATGTATTAGATCAGCCTAGGAGAATGTGCAAGTAGTTAGAGTTCGTTATCAGGTTGTCTGAGCTGTCCTCTCCCAGCCGCTGGGAATCGAGTTGGTAGTACTCGCAGGATATTGCTATAAATAACTCAGATCAGTTAGGGTTTGACATCATGAGAGTAGTAGTTGTGTTATGTTGTACTGGTGATTGAGTGAAATCCAGAGATCAGTCCAGACATTGTGAAACATTGTTCAGGACATTTGTGTTTCATCTAAATAAGATCTCATCAATTGCATTATCTGGTTTATCAGCTGTTTATGTTTTGATTTCTGTTCTGATTACAGGTTAATGGATTCTTTCAACCCTTCCACCGGTTAATTCTGTGAATCGGTGGAATGGTCATGCATGTTAGTTTAGGTTGTATTTTAGTTTTCTGTTTATGCATTCCATTGTGTGGGAGATCGATTGGTAGCATGCTATGAATCAACCTAGCATCCTCATGTGCTAGGGTTTAGGAAGATAAACTGTTAAGTTTTGATCTGAAGGTGATCCGGCCCGATCATCATGTTTTCTTTGTAAAATTGTGTGGTTCTGTGAGTTTGCATGCAGCTGACGGATATACAGGGGTCTGCATGTGCTTTTCCAGCCGGAGTGAATCGTATCGTCATCTGTGAGTATATCGCTATCCGGATCGGGTTATGAAGCTGACGAAGACTGTATGTTTTGAATGCATCAGGATGATATAGGTTGGATATATACTCAATGTATATATCATCGTCAAGATCATCTTTCGTGTGTATCCATCATCCGCATATCGCTATCGCATGCAGAAGTGAAAGTTCACTTTTTGGCTAAGGACCGGAAAGGTCATCATCAGGATATTGAAAAGATCACCGGATATTCATTATCATGTTGCGGAGGATATAAGTGTCTTATATCCTGTTGACATCATCATCGGGTGCAAGTGACGTCATCGTCATCAGGATATTGCGAATATCACCCTATGCAAGTTTATCCTGCTGTCGCTAAGTGTTTTGGCATCGGCGTAAGTTATCAGCATAAAGTTTGGTTAACATCATTAGGATGTTTCAATATGACCGGATAAGTCGGATATCAGGGTGACGTAGCATCGGAGGAAGGTGCTTGAAGTTGTCGTCATCAGGATATATCAGAGGAACCGGATATTTTATATCCTGCTGATGAAGGTGATGTTGAACATCATGATGATGAAGATAGAGTTTGGCGGTAAGATGAACAGTGAACATCAGGAGGATGTTTGCGCTTGCCAAATATGATGATGCTGCTGATAGCCGAATATGATGATGCTACTGACAGGCAAAAGGCGAAAGGCGATAAGGAAGTGAACAGTAGTTAGCAGGAGGATATTTCATGCCTCTTCGAAATATGATGATGCTGTCTGTGTTAGCAAGAAATATGATGATGATGATAAGCCGATAGGTATTACATACTGCATGTCCAGGATTTTAACATGTTGGTTGTGTTAATGACTCCTCCTTCCCATTTGTAAGCTTCTGTTGCGTTTCCTCTGCATCATAGTGGTATCAGAGCAAAGGAAGGATCTTCTGGAAAAGATCAGGATATAGCAGGATGTCAGATGAAGAAGGAACATCTGAGATTCCGGCAAGGATGACCAATGTTGAGTTGGCAGTTCTGGTAAAGAAACAGATTGCAGAGAGCAAGGCCGTGAAGGCTTAGAATCAGGAATTGAAGGATGAGTTAGAGAAGTTGAGGAACAGAGTAGGTTCTGGTAGAGAAGAAGATAGGGAAGAAGAAGAGATCCCTAGTTGGAACGAGGAGGTCGTTCCTGTAGACCAGAGACCACTGTTGAACGCCCTCAAGGCCATGGAGAGGAGAACCATGGATGTGAAACTGGATTTGCCAGTGTTTACAGGAAAGATGGAACCTGATTCAGTGATGGAGTGGATAGACTCCTTGAACAATTTCTTTGAAACAGAGGAGATACCAGAACAACAGAGGGTGAAAATAGCCCAGTCAAAAATGAAAGAAGCTACCTTGACATGGTGGAATTTCGTCCAAGATGATAGAGTGCAGGAAGGAAAGCGTAGAGTCACTACATGGAAGAAAATGATGGCATTAGTAAAGGAAGCTTATGTCCCATTGGATTACAGTATCCAATTACACAAGAGGAAGCAAAACCTGAAGCAGAAGGAGCTAGATGTCAGCTCATATACAGAAGAATTCATGAAACTTTGTATGAAAACAAAGGTAAAGGAAAGTGAAGAAGAGAAGGTAGCCAGATACCTTAATGGATTGAGGTTCAATATTCAAGAAGATTTAAGTCTGCATAATCCAGATACAGTTTAGAAATGCTTTCAGTTGGCATTGAAAGTGGAAGAGAAGTTAAAGAGAAAACAAGAACAACACAATAGAGGAAGAGGAAGACAACAAAGGGGTGGAAGAGGTCCTTTTAGAGGTAGAGGACATGGACATGGATATCAAGGAGAATCCAGTCATGACAATAGTAAGGGAAATAATAGTCAGAACCAGGGGGAAAATTATAGTCAGCAAGGAAACTTCAGAGGTAGAAGACCTTTCAGAGGAAGATCCCAGGGCAGAGGACCCATCAGATGTTATAACTATAACAAAGAAGGCCATATAGCCAGTAGATGTCCAGAAAAGGCCACAAGATCAACTGGAGAAAGGAGAACAAATCTGATCCAAGAACCTGATAATCAAAGTATGACAGGCTCTACTTCTTTTCAGAGTGTGAATGCTCCTGATAATTATGGATACCCAAAAAGTGGAGAGTCTCTAATGATGAGAAGAATAGTGACCACCATGAAGGTACCTGACAAAGAATCCCCTCAAAGAAAGTCTCTTTTCAGGACTATTTGCAAAGCAGGAGGTAAGGCATGTAAAGTTTTGATTGATTCTGGTTCTACTGAAAATTTTGTGTCTGAAGAAATGGTGACAAAGCTTAAGCTTAGGAGATTGCCTCACCCATCCCCATACAAAGTCTCATGGCTTACCCAAGGTCAACAGACAATTGTAGAAGAGCAGGCTTGGGTAGAATTTCAGATTGGAGCATATAAGGATAAGTTGTTGTTTGACATTACCACGATGGATGCTTGCAATCTTTTATTTGGTAGACCATGGCAGTATGATTTGAAGGCACAACATGATGGTGTTAGAAACACCTATACAATCACTAAAGATGGTAAGGTTATAAAGTTACTACCATTGACGGAGAAGGAGGAGAAATCTAAAGGAAAAGAGGTGAAGGTAATGCTGATGGAAGGTAAACAGTTCATGAAAGAAGTAGCAGCAGAAGGTGCAGTTGCATATGCCCTAATCCCATATATGAGGGTGAATAAAGAACAGTAGCAAGAAGTCAAGGAAGAGAAAAAGAAAAGGTTCATAGACCCAGCTATCCAAGAGCTATTGGATAAGTACAAAGGTATCATCTTAGAGGGAATGCCAAGATCCCTACCACCTGTCAGGGATATTAGTCACTGCATAGACTTAATTCCAGGGTCAACACTTCCAAACAAAGCAGCCTATAAACTAACTCCAGAACAGAATGCAGAAGTAGCCAGACAAATTGAAGAATTATTGGATTCAGGTCTGATTGGGAAAATTTTAAGTCCATGTGCAGTACCAGCTGTACTAGCACCAAAGAAGGAAGGTACTTGGAGGCTTTGCACAGATTCCAGAGCTATTAACAAGATCACAATCAGGTATAGGTTTCCAATCCCTAGGATAGAGGATTTACTTGACTGTTTGGGAGGTGCTAAGTATTTTACAAAAATAGATTTGAAGAGTGGATATCATCAGATCAGGATTAGACCAGGAGATGAATGGAAAACAGCATTCAAAACTAATGAAGGGTTATATGAGTGGAAGGTTATGCCTTTTGGTTTATCCAATGCACCTAGTACTTTTATGAGGTTGATGAATGAGGTTTTGAAAGAGTTCATTGGTAAGTTTGTCATAGTATATCTAGATGACATTCTGATTTTCAGCAACACAAAAGAAGAACATCTCAGACACATAGATTTGGTTCTTAAGAGGTTACATGAAGAGCAGCTGATGATAAATTTAGACAAGTGTTTGTTCATGCAAGAGGAGATCACATATTTGGGTTTTATCATTTCACAAGGAAAGTTACAAATGGATAAGGAGAAGGTAAGTGCCATATTGTCTTGGCCAACCCCAAAGACTATGAATGATGTCAGAAGTTTCCATGGGTTAGCAACCTTCTACAGGAAGTTTATAAGAGGGTTTAGTCATATTTGTGCACCCATGCTTGATACCATCAAAGGAGGACAGAAGTGCAGATTTGTTTGGACTCAAAGAGCAGATGATTCTTTTGAAACATTGAAGAAGAAGGTGGCACAGCAGCCAGTCCTTGCACTTCCAGACTTTAACAAAATCTTTCAGGTGGAATGTGATGCTAGTCACATGGCCATTGGAGCAGTACTCAGCCAAGAAGGTAGACCTATTGCATTTTTCAGTGAGAAGCTCAATGATGCTAAAAAGAGGTATTCCTCATATGATTTGGAAATGTATGCTTTAGTCCAGTCACTCAAGAAATGGAGGCATTACTTGATGCCAAAGAAATTCATAGTATTCACAGATAACTAGGCTCTGAGTTTCATAAACAGCCAGGAAAAGCTGAACCACAGACACATGAAATGGGTAGAAACCTTACAAGCATTTACTTTTACATTGAAGCATAAGAAAGGAGTCAAGAATAAAGTTGCAGATGCTTTGAGTAGGAGAGTTCTAACAATCAACCAGATTCAGTTAGAAAGTGTTGGCATTGATTCACTAAAGACCATGTATGAGACTGATGAAGATTTTGGGGAGATATATCATGTATGTACTTCTTTTGGCGAGAAATATCATGCTGAATTCTCTGAATTTTTGATTCAGGATGGATTGTTGTTCAAAGGTCGACAGTTATGTATTCCAAGGTGTTCTATGAGGTTAAACATCATTAAGGAGAAACATTGTGGAGCTATGGCAGGTCATTTTGGTCTAGATAAGACTCTTGATCTTGTCCGAAGACATTACTTTTGGCCTAAGTTACAATCAGATGTCAGAAAGTTTGTAGAGACATGTGTGATATGTCAGAAAGCTAAAGGCAGGTCGACTAATGCAGGTTTATATCAGCCCTTACCCATTCCTTCCAGACCATGGGAAAGCATAAGTATGGATTTTGTCTTGGGTTTACCAAGGACAAGGAAAGGGTTTGACAGTGTTTTTGTTGTAGTGGATAGATTCAGCAAAATGGCACATTTCTTGCCATGCAAAACCACTGCTGATGCTTCATACATTGCAGATTTGTTTTTCAGGGAGATTGTCAGAATCCATGGATTGCCATTGAGCATAGTGTCAGATAGGGATGTGAAGTTTATTGGTCACTTCTGGAGAACTCTTTGGAAGAAACTTGGAACAAATTTGTCTTTTTCCTCTGCATATCATCCTCAAACGGATGGACAGACTGAAGTAGTGAATCGTTCCTTAGGAAATTTGCTTAGATGTTTGACAAAACAACATGGAGAAAAGTGGGATAATATTCTATCTCAAGCTGAATTTTCCTATAATGATACTGTCAATAGGAGCACAGGGAAATCACCTTTCCAGATAGTTTATGGTGTACATCCAAGAGGAATTTTGGAATTGAGAGATCTACCTACAGTAGACCCTGTTAGTGCAGAAGGAGAAGCTTTTGCAGAAGCCATAAAAGAGGTTCATGATCAAGTCAAGACCCAACTACAACAAACCACCTTGAAGTATAAGGAATATGCTGATAAAAAGAAGAAGGATGTTTAGTTTGATGTTGGAGATTTGGTATGGGTTCATTTGAAGAAGGACCAACTTCCTAAGGGAAAATATACTAAACTTATGCAGAGAAAAGTTGGACCATGTCAGATTTTGCACAAGCATGGATAGAATGCTTATTAGATACAACTCCCCCCTGATCTTGGTTTGTCCCCTATATTCAATGTATGTGATTTAACTCCCTACAAGTCTAATCCAGATGCAGACTAGGAACTCCTACAGGATACAGTAAATGATGACATTCCCAAACATGATCCTCCACAGTTGCAGAAGGTTTTGGACACCAGAGTGGTCAAACAGACCCGGAACAAACAGTACTTGGAGTATCTAGTCTCTTGGAAGGGAAAACCTAACTCTGAAGCAGTCTGGATGACTGAAGAGCAGATCCAGAAACATGGTGCAAATCTTCATACTCTCATCTCAAGTGGACTTGAGATTTCTTCTTCTGGGGAGTATGGTGCAGGAGCACCCCTACAAGACAGGATATAGGTTCATTGTCCGCATGACAGGACATTAGTCTATTTTTAGCATGTTTGACTTCATTATGTAATAAGGTCCATTGGACCAATGCATATGTATTAGATCAGCCTAGGAGAATGTGCAGGTAGTTAGAGTTCGTTATCAGGTTGTCTGAGCTGTCCTCTCCCAGCCGCTGGGAATCGAGTTGGTAGTACTCGCAGGATATTGCTATAAATAACTCAGATCAGTTAGGGTTTGACATCATGAGAGTAGTAGTTGTGTTATGTTGTACTGGTGATTGAGTGAAATCCAGAGATCAGTCCAGACATTGTGAAACATTGTTCAGGACATTTGTGTTTCATCTAAATAAGATCTCATCAATTGCATTATCTGGTTTATCAGCTGTTTATGTTTTGATTTCTGTTCTGATTACAGGTTAATGGATTCTTTCAACCCTTCCACCGGTTGATTCTGTGAATCGGTGGAATGGTCATGCATGTTAGTTTAGGTTGTATTTTAGTTTTCTGTTTATGCATTCCATTGTGTGGGAGATCGATTGGTAGCATGCTATGAATCAACCTAGCATCCTCATGTGCTAGGGTTTAGGAAGATAAACTGTTAAGTTTTGATCTGAAGGTGATCTGGCCCGATCATCATGTTTTCTTTGTAAAATTGTGCGGTTCTGTGAGTTTGCATGCAGCTGACGGATATACAGGGGTCTGCATGTGCTTTTCCAGCCGGAGTGAATCGTATCGTCATCTGTGAGTATATCGCTATCCGGATCGGGTTATGAAGCTGACGAAGACTGTATGTTTTGAATGCATCAGGATGATATAGGTTGGATATATACTCAATGTATATATCATCGTCAAGATCATCTTTCGTGTGTATCCATCATCCGCATATCGCTATCGCATGCAGAAGTGAAAGTTCACTTTTTGGCTAAGGACCGGAAAGGTCATCATCAGGATATTGAAAAGATCACCGGATATTCATTATCATGTTGCGGAGGATATAAGTGTCTTATATCCTGTTGACATCATCATCGGGTGCAAGTGATGTCATCGTCATCAGGATATTGCGAATATCACCCTATGCAAGTTTATCCTGCTGTCGCTAAGTGTTTTGGCATCGGCGTAAGTTATCGGCATAAAGTTTGGTTAACATCATCAGGATGTTTCAATATAACCGGATAAGTCAGATATCGGGGTGACGTAGCATCGGAGGAAAGGTGCTTGAAGTTGTCATCATCAGGATATATCGGAGGAACCGGATATTTTATATCCTGCTGATGAAGGTGATGTTGAACATCATGATGATGAAGATAGAGTTTGGCGGTAAGATGAACAGTGAACATCAGGAGGATGTTTGCGCTTGCCGAATATGATGATGCTGCTGATAGCCGAATATGATGATGCTGCTGACAGGCGAAAGGTGAAAGGCGATAAGGAAGTGAACAGTAGTTAGCAGGAGGATATTTCATGCCTCTTCGAAATATGATGATGCTGTCTGTGTTAGCAAGAAATATGATGATGATGATAAGCCGATAGGTATTACATACTGCATGTCCAGGATTTTAACATGTTGGTTGTGTTAATGACTCCTCCTTCCCATTTGTAAGCTTCTGTTGCGTTTCCTCTGCATCATTTTCTGTTCTTGTTCCTTTATCTTCTTCTCAATATCCTCATTGACTTTAGACCATGATAGGCAAAACTTATATATATCTCCTCCATCACTTAGGGCATTTTGAATGCTCTTTATGCTAATGCCTAGTATCAACCTATCACTCCTTATTAGATTCTTAACTTGACTGGATTTCTTATTCAGGAACTCTTTCTTAACTTTTGCCTCCATAGACTTTTCAAAAGACTCAAATGTGAGTTTACTGAATTTACAAGATTTTTTAGATGCCCAGAGGGGGAATCATTTTGATTCTTCTAATAGGTTGACATTAATTTCTCCAAAATTCCAGTTGCAAGCCCCAGCAGCTCATTGTCCTCCATGTGGGACTTTAACATCTTTTCTCTAGCCTTTACTTCAATGAATGATGCTATTTTCATCAATTGTATTGGAGAGAGAGCATCTGGATTGGCTAGGCGTTGGAGTAGCTCAGGCTCATCAAGTTCAATCATTTCTTTTTCAAGAAGACTTTTTACAACATCTGTAGTGTCTCTTGCAACCATTTCAGAACCATCCTTTTGTTCTCCTGATTTCTTAGTATCTGCTTTAGGTGTTTGAACATTTGCACCATCTTCTTCTGCCTTGTCCTTCTTTCCTTTTTCTTCCTTTTTCTCTATTTTATTCTTCTCTGTGTTTTCTCTAGAGGGATTCTTTCCTATTTGCTTACCACTTGCTACCTAATCTAAAGGGCTCTGTGTGGCAGCAATATCCTCTTCTTTTCCAGAGTGATCAAGTGGAGGAGTTACCCCTGCATCAACTATTCTGTCTACCATTTCTATGTCCTCCTGATTGACTTGTTCCTCTTCCTAAACTTCTCCAATATTTAGATTTGATGAATCAAGTCCATCATTGGTCTCCTCAGATTAATTTCAGAGGATCTAGAGTAGTACTTTGGAAATTAATTCTCTTGTTCTAGAGTAGGAGGATTGTCTTCTTCAACTTGTTTTTCTGAAACAATATAGTATTTATCTTTGTCTAAAGCCTTTCTCAGAATTTCCTCTATTTCCTTTGCAATTTCCTCAGTCTCACCAAGCATTATCTTGTTCATCCGAACTTTGCTTCTAAATTTTTCTTTGACATCTTTGAGAATTTTATCTACTTTTTTATTGGTCATTATAGGACATAGTGTGGAGAGGACATACTATCTAAGTTCTAGATCTTTAGCCTTAGCTACTTCTTTTCTCATTTCTAGTACTCTCCTAAAACTTTTAGGAAGTTCTTGTAAAATTTTCAATAGGGCTCTATTGAATTTATTCAAATATATGATAATGACATCTTCCAAATTTTTCTTATTTGCTTGATCAAAATTATCATAGTAAACTCTGACAGGCATTAAATTTCCATGAACAGTGATTGTTTTTACAATTTCATCAAATTCATAGCGACCTTACCAGTGACTAGCTTTTTATTGGCCTTATTGCTTCTAGAAGGTTGGTCTTCAGAAGTCTTTGAAGTTCTGGCTTTCTTGGATCTTATTTCTTTCACTTCATCTGTCTCTGTTTCTTCATCATCTTTTGTACTCTTGTGGGTTCTTGTGTTTGTGGTTTTATTTCTTTTCCCTCCATCATCAGATGGAGTGGCTTCAGGCTTCTTAGTGGAAGTGGACTTGAGTTGATCAGCAAGAGTTGTAGAACTCCTTGTCTTCCTTGAGGAGCTTGGTGGGATTTTCAGAGCAATTGTTGGCTCACTTTCTACTTTTTCTTCTGTAATCTACTTAGTGCTTTTCTTCATCTTTTCAATTATTTCTCTGTTCTTCTTTACTACCTCCTTGGTTAGGCCAATGCTCTTAGCATATCTTTCAACTTGTCTCTACACTTTCATCTTGGTCTCAGGTTGTTTGAGCTCCACATGCAATTTTAGACTTAGTTCCTTGTGTTCCAAACCTTTCCATAGAGGTATCTTTATGTGTGCTCAAAAGATGTTGAGCATACATATCCAAAACTCTTTCATCCACCTCATAACCCATAGGCATTATCCATACTGTCCTTGGTTCTATAGCTTCCATCAAGTACTAATCTATGTCAACCATGAAACATATGTCATTTTCATACTTCTCCACAATTGTTTTAGGGATCCTTTCCCTTGCTTGCATTAAACTCTAGAAGTTTTTGAAGTAGCCCCAAATGGCAGTCTTTTGGGCTTGGGAATCACCAAGACTGAGAAGATGATCTCTTATTTTCCATGCTACTGGTCTGTTAGTTGTCCAATTCACACCTTGAATTCCAGGTACTTCATTCATAAAATAGAAGAACAAGCATATAATCAAGGAACCGTATTTGAAGGAATTTTTCTTATCTTTCTTTATCTTGCTCAAATTCTCAATCAACTGATTTTGTAGTAGTTCACAAAGATCATAATCAACATTTCCTTTTAACATTTGATAGGCTACATATATTGCAGTTCCAGAGATAGAGTTTTCTTTGTTGGAGTGGTAAATTTTGTACCCAATCACCATAGAGGAAAATTTGACATCCGGTTCTATAATATCATTGATGGTCATTGCCCTTCTATCAAACTTGGCACTGGTAGCATCAGTCACTATTTGGTTTTTCATGGCTTTCAGCATGGGCAACCCACCGGTTGAATTTAATCTGGTTACAATCTTGATAACATCATTTGTAATCTTGAACGGTTTCAATAGCCATATGAAGTCATCATGTATTTGGCTTAAAATATATCGAACCCATTCATTTTCATCAAATATTGGAAACCTAATGACTTGCAAAAAATGTTTTCTTTCTAGGGCTTTAGATTCTGGTTTCAATTTGTGGCTATCATTTGTTAAGTAGTTGTTAAGCAAATCCAAGAGTTTTAGGTTTCCAAATTCATCCATGTTATAGTGGATATATGCCCTGATATCCTCAACATGCAGTACACCATGAGGAACCTCAGAGAATGCACCCAATGGTTCAACTTCAACTAATTTATGTGGATGCTTCTTAAATATTGGTCAGGGCCTTTTAGTTACATCAACAACTAGAGGTGTAGCCATTTGCAGAAATTGAGAACTCAAGAGATTTCATAGAAATAGAAAATACCTTGTTACGCAAAATTAGGGTTTTTTCTTGGAAATCCTTTTCTCGCTTCCAAATCTTGAGAATTCTCGGCTCTAAACTTGTCCACTTCTTTCTTCTTATTTTTCTCCTTATGCAAAGTGTTTCAAATGAGGAATGAGTGACCTTTTAAAGCTTTGCATCACCTAATTTGCCTTTGTAATAAATACTTTGCCCTAGCACATTCGGTTGCTCTATTTTTTAATAGTTTTTCATGTATCACTTTGCAATTTGCCATAATCACTTCCTTTCTTCTGGAAATCCTTCCAAATGGATAATTTCTTCATTTTGCCAGAACTAGGCAGTCAACTACTGGCTAGGGGAATTTGATTTACAATGCTGCTCCCCCTAAGCCAAGGCTCCCAAAATCAATTCCTAGAGGAATTTTCAATGCCAGATTCTAGTGTGGATCCATTACTATCATTCATAATTGTTTTCTTGATCCATATCTTGTTTGTTTCATTCTGAGTCTCATTCGCATCAATTTTTTCTCTTCCTTTGTCTTCTCTCTACTAGTTCGATTTTCTGTTTGCCGGACCTTTTCTTCCATTGTTCCTACTTTTGCAAAATCTTGCAATATGACCAGATTTATTGCAGTTAAAGCACACAACATTTCTTTTCTAATTTTCTCTTGATCTGCACTGATTATCCATGTGTCTAAACCCATTGCAAACAAAGCAATAACCATTGAAGGAGTTGCTAATTCTTCTATTGTTGGCATTATTCATTATCATATTTTTGCATTCATTTGATTTATGACCATACCTTTTACACTTGAAGTATTGATCGGAGAAGGATGGACCATTTTGATTTACTCTGCTTCTGCACTGAATATCTTTATGACCAAATTTATTGTAGTTGAAACAATTTCCATTGAATGATGGATATCTTTGAGCATTAGGCTATCTTACTGGAGGTTTTTTAGTTTTGTTTTTCCCATTCCTAGGTTGAAAGTTTGTAATGAAACAACTTGCACAATATCTGAATATAATAGTAAATATGCTGCAAATACTTGATAATAATATGCCACTTCGAGGGGGCAACCTCCAAAACCACTTCGAGGGGGATACCTCCAATAGTCTTCAATGAGAACACAATACTGAATATATGATGAAATAAGACTCACTACCTCCTATATATACCTATTTATGCCTAGGATATCACCTAGGCTGACTTAGATGGGCCTATATAAGCCTTAGGCTGACCTAAACAACTAAATAACAATAAACTAATGATAATATGATTTAATTAAGAGTTAAGATAGCCACAAGCCGGCTATTCATAACCCTATACACACTATAGGATTAAGGGCGTAGCATGCCCCCCCTCTTCAAAGAAGCATTGTCCTCAATGCTAACCAAATGTGGATGCTTTTGAATGAATTCCTCATTCTCCCATGTAGCTTCCTCCACTGGAGAGTTTTTCCATTTAATTAGATATTCTATGATTTCCCTTGTCCTCAGCTTCTTGGTGCGTGTTTGAATAATTCTCTCAGGATCCACAACTATTCTTCCCTCTTCATCAAGCTCAGGTAACTTAGTCTGTGCTACCACTTTATTCCCAATAACCTTCTTCAAGTAGGAAACATGAAAAACTGGATGAATTTTTGTTGATATGGGCAGCTCCAATTTATATGCTACATTGCCAATCTTCTGCAACACCTTATAAGGACCATAGTACTTGGGTGCCAGCTTGTTAGCTTTATGTTGTTGTTTTAGAGACATTTGCTTGTATGGTTGTAGTCGCACAAAGACCCAATCTCCCACTTCAAAAGTTCTTTCACTACGGTGTTGATCAGCTTGTTGCTTCATTCTGTTTTGTGCCATTGCCAAGTTCTCTCGAAGACTAGCCAATACCTCTTGCTGATGATGGATGTGTTCTTCGACTGTGTGAACCTTTGGTTGTACCCGCAATGAAGAGATGATTGACGGTGGATGGTAACCATATAGTGCTAAAAATGGAGACATCTTGGAAGAAGTATGGAAAGAAGTGTTGTACCACCATTCTGCTAGTGGTAGCCATTGCACCCATCTCTCTTGTTTATCTGAAGCAAAACAACGGAGATAGCCTTCCAAGCATTTGTTGACCACTTCTGTCTGTCCATCTGACTGGGGGTGATATGATGAACTACGAGCAAGCTGAGTGCCCAAGCATGAAAACAAGTCAGTCCAAAAATTACTTGTAAATATAGGGTCACGATCACTGACTATAACTTTCAGAGTCCCATGCAGTTTCTGAATAGTATTCATAAAAGCTATTGCTACAGTGCTTGCTGCCAATGGTTGTGCCAAAGCACAAAAGTGACCATATTTGGTGAGACGATCCACAACAACCATGATGACATTTTTTCCTTCAGATCTAGGCAAACCTGTGATGAAATCCATAGATACCTCCTCCCACCTTTGACTTGGGATACATAAGGGTTGTAGAAGACCTGGAGTCTTAACTGTCTCCCCTTTATGTTGTTGACATACCATGCATTCAGCTACAAATTTTTGAACATCCCTTTTCAGCCCTTCCCAAAAGAAATCTTGCTTGATTCTATGATAAGTTTTGAGGAATCCTGAGTGCCCACCTATTGGAGAAGCATGTAGTTCTTCCAACACCTTAAGCTTAAGAGTTGAATTCTTGCAAAGGTATAACCTCTCCTTGTACCATAAAATATTTCCTTTCCATGAAAATTTGTCAGACACACTTGATTCCTGTTGGAGTTTCTCAATGAGCCTTAGAGTATCTATGTCCTTCTCCCACTCGTCTCTTGCCTCATTTACCCAGTCTGCTTGTAACATGGAAATGGCAAATAAAAATGACTCTGTGGGTTCATCACGCCTTGATAGAGCATCAGCCACAACATTCTCCTTGCCTTTCTTATATATGATCTCAAAGTCATATCCCAACATCTTTGTGACCCATTTTTGTTGTTCTTCAGATGATAACCTCTGTTGCAAGAAATATTTGAGACTATCATGATCTATCTTGACCTTAAAGTGTCGTCCCATTAGATAAGGTCTCCATTGTTTGACTGCATGCAAGATAGCCAACATTTCTTTCTCATAAACTGGCTTCAACAAATTCTTACCTTTGAGTTGGCGACTTTCAAATGCTATGGGTTTTCCTTCTTGCATAAGTACTGCTCCTATTCCATGTCCTGAAGCATCACATTCAACAACAAATGTTTTAGAAAAATCTGGGGTAGCTAGGACTGGAGTTGTACACATGGCTTCCTTTAGTTTCTCAAATGCCCTTGTCGCCACTTCATTCCATTGGAAAGCATCCTTCTTTAACAAGGATGTGAGAGGAGATGCTATGCTACCATAATTCTTTACAAATCGGCGATAATACCCTGTAAGCCCTAAAAAACCTCGTAAGTTCTTAAGGGTCTTAGGAATTTTCCACTCTACAATTGCTTGGATCTTATGAGGGTCCACCTTGACTCCCTCATGTGACACAATGTGACCAAGGTACTCCACTTCTTTGACACCAAAGATACACTTGGATGGTTTAGCATACAACTAATTCTGCTTCAAAATGTCCAACACTTGATTTACATGTTGCAAGTGTTCCTCCCATGTTTTACTATATATTAAGATGTCATCAAAAAATACCAAAACAAATTTCCTCAAAAATGGCCTGAAGATAGAGTTCATTAAACTTTGAAATGTCGACGGTGCATTAGTGAGACCAAAAGGCATTACCAAAAATTCATAGTGGCCCTCATGGGTTCTAAAAGCTGTCTTATGTACATCCTCATCTCTAATTCTAATTTGATGATAACCAGAACGGAGATCAAGTTTTGTAAAATAAATAGCACCATTAAGCTCATCTAACAAATCATCAATTACTGGAATAGGAAACTTATCTTTTATGGTGAACTTGTTAATCTCTCTGTAATCTGGACACATCCTCCATGTTTCATCCTTCTTATGCACCATTACCACAGGAGATGAGTAAGCACTTTGACTATGCCTGATAATGCCTGCTTCTAGCATCTCTTGAACTATCTTCTCAATCTCACTTTTTTGAGCATATGGATATCTGTAAGGCCTGATGTTGGGTGGTTGGCTCCCTAGTACTAGTTGAATGGCATGATCATGATCTCTCCTAGGAGGCAATCCTTTTGGCATCTCCCCAAAAACTATAGAATGCTTATCTATAATTGCTTGTAGATTCAATGGTGTAGAAGCCTTTGAGTGATATGCTTCTAATGAAAATAATTGGGCTACCATCCCATCTACCCCCTTCTTCAACATCTTTTGCATTTGGTAAGAACTTACTATCTGTGGTGACTTTGCACGCATCCCTCGTAATTCTATTGTTCTTCCCTCTGATTGAAAGCGCATGAATAGTTCTTGGAAGTTCAATTCAATTGTTCCCAAAGTGGTAAGCCACTGTACTCCCAAAACAATATCTGCCGCACCCATTGAGATAGCATACATTGGACAATTAAGATGATAATCTCCCATGGATAATTTAATGCTATGGCATTTTCCTGAACAACTAACAGTACCACCATCTGCAATCAAGACCTGAAATTCTGGAGCTGGATATATAAAACAATTTAAACGAGTGGCCAACTTTTTGTTGATGAAGTTATGAGTGCTACCTGAGTCTATCAACACTGTTACTTTTTCTTTCTTTAAGAAACCCACTACCTTGAGAGTTTGTGGGGTACTAAAACCTGAAAGTGCATGGCAAGAAATGATTGGTTGAGTATCTCTTGACTCCTCCTCAATCTCATTGTCACTCTCTACTATTGGTACCTCTTCTTCTTCCTCACTTGGCCCTTCAATATAGAACAATTTCTTTTCAGTGCATTTGTGCCCTCTACTATATTTGCTATCACAATTAAAACATAATCCTTTTGCTCTCTTCTCTTCGATTTGTTGTGGTGTTAGCCTAGTAGGTTGTGGAAGTGACTGTGTAGGAGTGCTTTTATCTCTTATGTTTATAAAACCTTGCCTTTTATTAACCATAATTTTTTCCTCTACTTGCCTTGCCATAATCATTGCCTCTGAGATAGAATTTGGACAGAACATGCGTACCTCATATTTAATGTGATCCTTTAAGCCACCAATGAATAGCTCCAACAAATTTTCTGTAGACACATTTTCCACTCTTAAAGATAAAGTACGAAATTGATGAATGTAATCCTTGACCATACCTGTTTGCCTTAATTTGGTAATTTGGCTGAAGTAGCTATCCATAAGATTTTCACCATAATGAGTAATGAGTTCTTCTTGGAAAACCGACCAAGTGACAATGCATCCTTTTGCTTTCTTTTCTTCACATAGCCAATGGTACCAAATGAATTGATCAGGTTCCAAGTATAAAGAAGCCATGGCCACCTTTTGTTGACATGGAACATGGTGGATATCAAAGAATTACTCCATTTGACAAAGCCAATTGGTAGGGTCTTGACCATCAAACTTTCGCATATCCAACTTTGGTGTGAAATTCCTTGCCATAAAATGAGTGGTGTGATGATCCATCTTGAGATTTGATTCAAACCCAAAAACACCCTTCCCTTTTGTAGAATCCTCTTCCTCCACATCGTGGTGTTGTGACTGCTTATGTTTGGAAAGTATCTCCAGAATTTTCTCAATATCACATGACTTTGCCAACCCTTTCATTTGTTCATCCATAATGGACAAGATTTCACCTTTCATCTTGCTATTTTCTTTATGAATAAGTTCAAGTATATTTTCATATTCTTTTTTATCAACATCCTCATTTTCCACCTCCTCCTTGCCTGGAGTTTTTCCCGGTGTGGTAACATTCTTTTTGCCCCTTGTTGAAGGACCCGTCATGATTGGAAAAAATAATTTTGAAATAAATCACACAAATGAAATGCAAATTCTCTAAAATTTTTACTGTAACTTACTAAGGCCAAGATACCACTTACCCAGAAAAAATTCCAAGAAATTAGCAAATTTACTGCCTTGAGAGCGAATTTATTGCAAACCCTAATTTTGCAATAACTCGCTTATTTTTGCTCCAATTCCTCTGAAATCTGGACTGTATCTTCTTTAATATTGTATTCAAAAACCCTTTAAAAATATTTAAAAAATTCGCTAAAATCTGAAAGTTATGCTCTTCCCAAAATCGCCTCCAATGATGAGAAAAAATTTTGCCTCTACGGTGCCAAGATCATGCTCTGATACCACTTGTAATGAAACAACTTGCACAATATCTGAATATATTAGTAAATATTCTGCAAATACTTGATAATAATATGCCACTTCGAGGGGGCAACCTCCAAAACCACTTCGAGGGGGATACCTCCAATAGTCTTCAATGAGAACACAATACTGAATATATGATGAAATAAGACTCACTACCTCCTATATATACCTATTTATGCCTAGGATATCACCTAGGCCGACTTAGATGGGCCTATATAAGCCTTAGGCTGACCTAAACAACTAAATAACAATAAACTAATGATAATATGACTTAATTAAGAGTTAAGATAGCCACAAGCCGACTATTCATAACCCTATATACACTATAGGATTAAGGGCGTAGCAAAGTTTCTCTATCTGAATCTGGAGCATTCACCTTTCTCATATCCAAGACCATGCTTGTCATCAGCCTTTTTCTGTCCTTCAAGAAGTGCTTCTAGTTTTGCTAAGCTTATCTTGAACTTCTCCTTATATTCATTTACAACTTCTAGGTCATGTCTGAGAATGACAATTTTTCTTTCAAGTTCTCTCTCATTGTCTCTACATTCTTGTAGATCAGATTCCAGATGTCCATCTAGTCTATCCAATTTGTAATATTCTTTAGTTATTTCTCTTAGTTTTTGATTTAGATCTTCTTCAATCTTCTTCCTATCTTCACTTTCTTCGATTTGCCTCATTATTCCAAATTCCATTTCAATTTTTAGAATAGCAACTTCTTTTGATAGCTTTTCACATTCCTTTGTCTTTTCTTCCAAAGCTTCATTCATGCTATTTTCTTCAGGTAAATTGGATAGCTGCAGAAGTGGATCCTTTTTCTTTTGTAGAGATTTCTTTAATTTATCTTTTAACATTTCAATGGTATTATCAACATCTTTGAGTTCACCTCTCAGATTACTAATTTCTTCCAAGGTCTTTTCCTCAAGCTTGTTAGGCTTTTCAAAGGAACCTTGCTTTGATACCAATTATTGGAATTAACCCAAACAACTAAGAGGGGGGTGAATCAGTTGTCTCCAAATTTTTCTTTTAAACTTCTTTTTCTATTGTCAATTTGATTAATGATGTAAACACTAAAGCATATGATATTAACACAGAAGTAAAAAAATAATCAACACATTTGACACTAAGATTTTTGACGTGGAAACCCGGTTAAGGGAAAAACCATGATGGGGGTTAACCGACAAATATTAATACCATGTTAAAAGTATTTTTACAAATGGGAATGCACATGCATTCGGGCTCACTGCCCAGAGCTTGCTGCATAGATGGAGGCTCACTACCTATGAAATATTACAAGAGAATGACAGAGATTTGAACTTATTAATAGCATCTACCCATGCAAGAATTTTAGTTCCAGTTAAGTACAAAAATTGATCTTACACATTTCATCTTTGCTCTACTTTTCTTACTGTTCTGCCTTCATTCACACTTTGGTTTTCTACTTTTCTCACATATGCCTTATTCGCATACACCACACACACTAAATCATCCAATTTCATTGGCTATATATATCCGCAATATGATCTACAATCATTCTATCAGTTAGCTTAAACAATACTTAGAATTTCATGAATGCTCTACTCTGTTGGCTAGATCTATGCATAACTTAAGGTGCAGATCAAAACTTGCTCTTGAAAATCATCACTCATGTTGGCTACTATCACTGATCATCACTATTTATCCAACAAACAACTTCCACACATCCAAAATCAAGACCTTCTGCAAGGTCAGCCTATTCTTCTTATGTCTGCTCTGACAAACTAGTACCTGGTACTTAGAGGCTAATATCTTTTGAATCCTTCATCACCGGAGGACAAAAATATGGATTTAGACTATCTTGACAATGCATATGACTCCCCTAGATCCGCAGCTAATCATGACTTTCCACCAGAGAGATCCGAACCAAAATACCGGACCATGTTACTACTCTATTCCTAACTTCCTAGATTTAGACAAATTTTGAATCTGACTTCTGGTATGAGCAAATTGTGTTATGCGGATGATTAGGATGATCTTAGTTGCCGTCAATGACAACACCTATCAATGCAAAGTAGTGTCTCTTTCCAACACCCTAAAGGCAATTGCCATATCAGCCTCAACACCTGAGGAACATCATCCCATGG
This sequence comes from Cunninghamia lanceolata, assembly GCA_027924645.1. NCBI lineage: Eukaryota > Viridiplantae > Streptophyta > Pinopsida > Cupressales > Cupressaceae > Cunninghamia > Cunninghamia lanceolata. The sequence continues at coordinate 2,604,377 of BSBN01000620.1, forward strand.
ATATACTGCAAGAAGTGAAGATTCCTAAATAGAAGAGGGGAGATCTAATGATCCCAATAAGAGGTGGAACCGAAAAGCCAGTGGATTCCCAAGTTGAAGCATCTTGAACCAACAAAAATGGAGCTTATGTTCACATCCGGTCAATCTCAAGGAGAAGTACCATTACCACAACTCACCTTTCAAATAGATGTGGCATGATAGGTGGAAGCATATCAGGCTCATTCTAGAGGCTAGGTAATGGAATTACAATGGGGTCTATCATTTCCATACATTATCAAGGTAAAACAAGAGTTAGTCGAGGAAGCAAGAGCCCAGGAGAAAGCCCATGCTGAGGAGATGCAATTGTCACTAAGTCAAATAATGGACTTAACTAATAATGATGTTATTCAAGCAATAACCAATGATTTGGTAGCTTCTTTACTTGCATACTCCATGCCACCTCCTTTTGAACCCCACCAAGAAGAAATTGAGATAAAAGTAGTAGAAAATCAAGATGCTATAGAGGATTCAGATGTAGAGGAAATATTTGGTATTGGAAAGTCCAGGTCTCCCTGGAGATCAATAGACCAAACTCATATACAAAGTATGAAATCTGTGACACAAGAAGACGTGGAAGTATCCCAGCAAGAAGTGACAGATAACGCAATTGAGGATGTCATACTTCCTGAAGATCAAGGAGAAACTCTTCTACATGGTCCAAAAGAAGAAGATAAGGAAGAAGTAGAAAACAAAGAAGTAGACAACAATCTAGAAGAGCAAGTGAGGCAGGCACCATCACTTGAAGAACAAGGTCCACAGGACCAAGAAAAGGAAGAAATACACCAAGAGATGGAAAATTTAGAGCATGAACCCATGGAGGTGGATATAGGAGCTCCTTAGGATTAGTTCCCTTAGCAGGAGACTCTACAACAGGATGACCCTCAACATGAAATACCTCAACAAGAGACTTCCTAGGAGTAAATGCCACCACAGGGAGAGGATCCTAATAAGGATACAGAGTTAGCAATGAAGGATGCTTGCATTGAGCAACCCAATCAAGAAGAGCCTACCCCAAATGTACCTAAATGGTTAGCTTCAGAGGTAATTGAGCCTCCCATTAATATTGTTCCTTTTGATTTCAAATCATTATTTTCAAAAAAAGGAATAAAGACCAAGTGAAAGGTAAGGGTAGTGTCTACTATCAAGAAGGACAAGATAGGTCATAGAACAACTCATTTAGTTGTGCCTATCATAGATAAAGCAAAGGGTGAAATTATAGCTAGCGAATACTATATTACCACCCTAGACTTGGGACATGCTACTGCTAAGCAAGAAATTGGTGAGCTCATGGACAATATGGAAGCTACAGTAGCTAGAGTCCACAAGGATAAGCTGAAGAAGAGAGAACTTAAAGGGAAATTTTCCCACCCTAGACTTGGGACATGCTAATGCTAAGCAATAAATCAGTGAGCTCGTGGACAATATGGAAGCTACATTAGCTAGAGTCCACAAGGATAAGATGAAGAAGAGAGAACTTAAAGGGAAAATTGCTTAACTCCAAGGCTTTATAAGAGGATTTGTAGCTCCAAAGATGCAATTGGTATAGGCTCTAACTAAATTGACACTGGTGATGCAAGATGACATAGGTAACTTGGATATAAATAAGCATCAGACACAAGTAACACAAGATTGGTTCTAAAGGTTTCTAAAGGATGGGGAGGAAGCCATCCGAGCCGCATTATTAAACTAGAGTGACTTAATGGTCATCAGGGAAAGAGTGGATACATTGAAGAGGAAATTTATGATAAGACTTGATAAGAATGATCAAGATCTTGGTAAGATGAATGCCATTTGTAGGTTAGATGACAGGGTGTTGTTGAGCCACAAAATAATGATGGTCCAGACAATGCTGAAAATATCTGGATGGATAAAGGACCTAAAATTTGAGGCTAACTTATTAAAAGGATGTAGACACAAGACATGAGATATAAGCACCACAGTACATGACCTCCTGATAGATGAGATAATTTTTTTGGAAGAACTTCTCGGGACCTTAGTGGATGAGAAGGAGACATATGAAGAGAAAGCTTCCATAGGAATGATCAATGCTTGGTATGAGCCTATTTTGAGGGATCCCATTGGGCATTTTTCAAAGAAAACTATAGACGAAGTTATGGACTTATCTGCAAAGGTGAGGACATAGAAGGAAAGGTTGGATAGTTCAATAAACAAGAAGATATCAATAGATGGTCAACTTTAGAAGCAAGAGTATGCTAGGACGAAGGCCCAATAGTTTGACAAGGCTAATATAAAGAAGACTATTGTAACATATGATCAGTACAAGTTTTCGGATTCTGGAGGAGGAATAATTGAAGAAGATATAGCTTCACGTTCAAAGTAATCCAATGCCTAGGAGATCAATTTGGTAAGAACAAGGTATCTGGATGAAGAATATTTGTTTGGGTGCATATTTTGATGTTTGGTGATACGCTAAGGTGTATCTGGTTGAATATTCTAGGGGATGCACATCGAAGATGCTGAGGAATATACCGATTTCCAGTTGTCATCCATTCCTAATTTCCAACTGGAAATCATGTGCCATGTTTTTTAACCATGGCTATCATTGAGTGAGATCTTGACTGTTGTTGTTGTAACTAATTTTGGATCCTTGTCCTATAACAGGATCCAAGTCATTTGTAAATAGGGAGATTGAATTGATGAACTTTTTCTAAGAACTAAGTTTGTTCCTTTGCAACTTTGTGACTTACCTCATTGTTCTTTCTCAAGTTAGTGAAATATTTGTATATCTCTTGAGCATGATAATGGAATTGAAGATATAGATTACAGTAAAATTGTAAATCTTGAGTAATATTTCATTGATCTCTGGTATGAAATGTTGAATTGTTGCGTCCCTTGGAGTGCATTCAACCACTTGCTTATTGTTATCAATTTCCTTTGAAGATTAGCATCTGTTATGCATAGCTGTGGAAATCCTAGAAAATTATAATTAGATTAGCTTCATTTCATTAGAGTGTTTGGATATATATGTGGATCGCTAACAAATTTAGATTTCTTAGAACTCTTTTCTCCTCAACCTTATCATTTTTCTTTTATTTTACAAATTGTAGTGAATAATTGCAAATAATGAGAAATTCAAAGAAAATAACAGTAAATATTGATGAATTGCATGCTTTAAAGAAGATCTTTAGATGAATTCAAAGTTTAGGTATAAAGATCAGTCAACCAGATATCGATTCAAAATAATTGATCAAAGTTAGAAACATTTTAGAAGAATTGATCAAAGTTATGTCTAAAATCATGATAATATGCTTGAAATATGAATGATTACTTGAGAATTTGACATAAGTTGTTAAGGATGTGTACAGATTGTGTTAAATACATAGAATATTTGTGAAGCTTGAACAGATACCAAAGAAGATGACTTAGAGCACGTAAGTCCCCAAAATGGAAACAACAAGACACATCAAACCCTTAGTGAGAACCAAGTGGTCAAGATCTGACAATCAGAGCCTTGAGACTCTAGAGCTTTAGAGATCTTGATGTCTTTCAAGATAAATAAAGGTTTATTATGTGTACTTTTATTTTTGTTAATGTGACTAAATAATGCATCAATAGTTAGCTCTCATGTTTCATTTCTTTCTATTCCATCCAACACCTCATCTATGGCCTTAAGCCATTTTTATTCTTTCATGACATCTTCAAAATATATTGGATCACCATGGGAAATAAACAAAACTTTAGACTTTCATTAAAATCATCATACCTTGTATTTTCATAAATTTCCTCATGCTCTTGGTCTTTCTTAGCATTAAAGAATCGAGCATAGGATTTGAACTGCTTCTAGAGCTGCATTCTAGGGTATTCTAGAGCTACATTTTGGGTTACTTAGGAGCTAATTATAGTGTTGGATTCTAGAGCTGCTTGATTTTAGAGTACTTTAGAGATGATTTTGAAGCTGTCTGAAGCTAGATTCTAGAGCCAGATCTTCTTGACTGCTAGGAATTCCTTCTTCACTTCCACCATCTATGAGGCCCACCCTTGTGTGATGGGTTTAGTCACACTATTATATACCTAATTTTGTTTGTTACACTCAGAATTGGAATGTGGCTTTGATGAAGGGAGTAAATATGAAAACACACAACAACAAAAATTGCACACAGAAAATAGGAATGTTCTTTTATTGATTTGGACAACACATTACATTACAGAAGCTTAGATACAATCAGAGGATGAATCCTCCATAGGCTGTAACAAATTATAGCTTACTATCTCAGACTCTGAAACCTTCTACCTTCTATAGTTTTCCCACCTTTTCTTAACTCTATACTTTCCCCCTTATCTCCACTACTACCAAGGGTTTTCAAAAATGGTTATAAATAGCCCTTTTTTGCGACCTCCATCCAAATTTTGAATTTTACATCTCCCTCCAAAAATAGGTCAACTTTCGAGAGCCATAACTTTTGATATGAGTGTCTGACTGACAAAGTGTTTGAAGCAATGGAAAGCTCACGGAGTACTCTACACACTTAGAATCAACTCTATCAATTCTGCCCATTTTCGGGGCCATACAAGGTCGTTTAGTGCCTCAAACCTGACTTTGAATAATTTTTAGGGGTTTTTTGAGAAACAGAAACTTTAATATCTTTCATCCCACAAATGGTCATTGCATGATTCCTTCACAAAAGGTCTTATTTTTCAATTACAAAGATTCTTGTAAATTTTTGCTTCCATACGTGCCCAAATGTAAACTTTCCAAAAATAATAGTTTGCTATTTTTAGCAATTTGGAAAAGTTGAAGGTTCTACATCATTATTCAAATGATTATGGAACAAGAAATATAAATTTTGAAAAGAAATGAAAACAACATCAACAATTTTGAATCATCATATTTTTTTGGGTGATGCAGGATTGCCCTTACACCACTAGATACTCCTGCATCAGACACCTAGGGTAATTTGAGAAGTGGCCTTGTCACATCTCAAGTGTTTGAGGAAATCCCCAAATGGTCTACCTCTACCTTAGATAACTAGGAAGAATCTTCAACAAGCCTTCCTTTCCACTTCACCGGGTATTCTTCATATTGCCTATTCTGAGTACTTCTTCTCACACGACTATCAAAAATTTCTTCTATCTCCTCCTTTTTTGAAGTAGATGTCAGAATACTCCACTATTCTTCTGTTGGTCCATCCTTTGTTCCACTTCATGATATTCTGTTAAATCAATAATGTTGAACACAAGGGAAATGTTGATCCCACTCGGTAACTCTACCTCATATGCATTTCCTGAATTGTGCTTCAGAATCCTGGATGGTCCAAATTTCTTCATTTTCAACTTATTATATGTTCCAACTGGAAACCTCTCTTTTCTCAAGTAAACCATGACTTCATCTCCTACCTAAAATTCCTTATATCTCCTCTTCTAATCTGCCTTAGCCTTGTACTAAGTATTCATCTTATTAATGTGCTTTCTCACCTCTTCATGCAAATTCTTTAGGTGCTCTACAAAGTCTTTGGCTTTGGCACTTGTCTTTTCTCCCTTGTTTAGCTTCCTTAACTCTGAAGCATTTCTTGGACTACTCCCATATATAATTTAGAATGTTGATTTACCTATACTTCTATTGACAGAATTGTTTAAGCAAATTCTTCCTGTGGTAAAATTAATTCTCATCCCTTGGGCTTATCTCCTAAGCATCATAGTAGGTTACCCAAACTCCTATTCACCACTTCCATCTATCCATCAGTTTGTGGATGGTGTACAGAAATGAACTTCAAATCTATCTTCAACTTCTTCCACAATGTCCTCCAGAAATAACCAACAAACTTGGTATCTAAATCTGAAATTATGCTCTTAGGTAGATCATGTAGTCTCACCACCTCTTTGAAAAATAACTCTGCAATATGAATAGCATCATTGGTTTTCTTACAAGGAATAAAATGTGTCATCTTCGAGAATCTGTCCACCACCACAAAAATGGAATCATGTCCTCTCTATGTCCTTGGTAAACCAAGAACAAAATCTATCCTAATAACATCCCATGGCTTCTTTGGTATAGGTAATGGCTAATATAGCCATGTATTTTGACTTGTTCCTTTTTTCATCTGACACACTTTGCAACTCTCCACAAATTTCCTCACATCTTACTGCAACTATGGCCAATAATAATTCTCACCAACAATAGCAATGGTCTTATCTTGACCAAAGTGTCTAGCTATCCCCCACTATGCTTCTCCTTAATCAGGTTCTCTCTCATGGAACTCCTCAGAATGCACAAATGGCTTCCTCTAAATGACATGCCATCTTGGATTATGAAATCCAACCATTTTGTCCTATTCCAAAGTAATAGGTTCCAAACAAGCTTTCCAAGCCTCTGTAAAATCTAGATCTTCAGGATACAAACTTTTGAGCTCATTGAACCCAACAACCTCTATCTTCATTTTTGTCAACAAATTTTGCCTTCTGCTTAAGGCATCTACAACTCTATTGGACTTCCCACTCCTGTGCTTCAAAAAAGAAGTATAACTCTGCAAAAACTCAACCCATTTTAAGTGCCTCTGGTTCAACTTCCCTTGACTATTAAGATATTGTAAAGCTTGATGATTAGTATATAAAACAAACTCTTTTGTCAAAAAATAATGTCTCCATTTCTTCAAAGCCTGAACTATTGCACAAAACTCCTGATCATAAATAGAATACTTTTCTTGGCATCATTAAGCTTCTCACAAAAATAGGCAATGGGCTTACTTTCTTAACTCAAAATAGCTCCTATAACACTGCCACTAGCGTCACAATCTACGTAAAATACCTTATTGAAATATGGAAGTGCCAAAATAGGTTGCTCTGTGACTTTCTACTTTAATGTATCAAAAGTCTTGGCTACTCTTGTAATCCATTTAAACTCTTTTCTATCCCCTCTCATTATCTCAGTTAGGGGTGCACAAATGCTACTAAAAGTCTTGATAAATTTTCAATAAAAACTTGCCAAACCATGAAAAGATCATACCTTTGTAGCAATCCTTGGTGCGGGCCATTCAATGATAGCCCTTACCTTTTTTGGGTCCATCTTAAGACCTTCCTCTTAGAAAACAAATCCCATGTATACCAACTCCTTCTTTGTAAAACTACATTTCTTTAGATTAATCAACAACTCCTCCTCCCTCAACTTCTCTAAAACTCTTCTGATATTCATCAAATGCTCATTCCAAGTCTTACTGAAAATAAAAATGTTGTCTAAATAAACAATAACAAAACTTCCCAGAAACTCTTTCAATACCTCATTCAAGAGCTGCATAAATGTGCTTGGTGCATTGGTTAGCCCAAATGGCATGACTAACCACTCATACAAACCTTCCTTTCTCTTGAAAGTTGTCTTCCATTCATCTCCTTCTCTAATTTGGATCTAGTGATATCCACTCTTCAAATCAATCTTCGTAAAGTACTTGGCTCGACTCAAGCAATCCATTATGGGAAATGGAAATTTGTACTTGATCGTGATCTTGTTGATGGCTCAAGAATCTGTACACATTCTCCACTCTCCATCCTTCTTTAGTTCCAGTACTACAGGTACCACACATGAACTTAGGCTCTCTCTTATCAGTCCCTTCCTTAACAACTCGTGGACTTGTTTGTTCAACTCTTAATTATCTGTAGGAGTCATTCTATGGGCTGCCTTATTTGGCAAACTGGCCCCTGGTATCAAATCTATTTGGTGACTTATCTTCCTCACCTTGGCAAACCTTCTAGTACATTATTAGAGACAATGTTCTAAAATTCTTCCAATAGATCTGCTACTTTTGCTAGTACATCTTCACATTTCTCTTAGCTATTCTTAGGAATCAATGTAAAGCAATGATGCTCATGCTTCATACCCTCCAAAAATTTCCTACCATCTACCAAGCAAACTCTGGCATCACTACATACCTTTTCTTCCATCTCCTTTAAGGGCTTCAACTTATGACAAACTCCATCCTTTGTTAGGGTATAGGTGTTTGCATAGCCATCATGGACAACACACCTATCATACTGCCATGACCTTCCTAATAGCATATGACATGCATCTATCAGTATGATGTCACACATCACCTCATCATGGTAGTCTCCAATCTTGAAGTTGACTAAACACTGCTCATTGACCAAAGCTTTATGGTCCTTCTGCAACCATGCAATCCGGTATGGATGTGGATACCTTCTTCTTGTCAGCTTCAACTTGTCAACCATCTCCTCTGAAATAAGATTGCCAGTGCTTCCACTATCAATAATAATATCACAACAAGGTTCTTTTGACAACTAGGGTTTCTCCCTTTTCAACGTCTTCAGAATGCTTAGACTAGGCATCTTCATCTACATGTGCAACTCATGTGTTACCTTTAGGTCTTCTATTTGTCCTTCCTTGATGTTGCAGACACTCGTATGCTCGATGTCCTTCTTCTCCACATTGGAAATAGGTTCCTCTGAAACATCCTCTTCCAGGTCCTTTCCCAGGTCTGCCTCTTCCTCTTTCTATTTGCTCACCATTGTTTTGGTCACGAGAGCAGTAAGCATTATCTCCTCTCTGATTTAGATTGGTTCAGATTCTTCACTTTTATTTTAATTTTCATTATAGCCTCCATAGGATCTTCCACTAGTTCTTCTGCCTTGACCTCTTCCCCTGTGCTTACTTTCGAATCTTTTATTTAGCTTCTCTTCCACCTTCGGGGAAAACTAGTATGCATCTTCTATGGTGGTCATTCTGACCAGGCTTGGCTCCTCTTGAATACTTGGCCTCGACCCATTAATATAATGGGCTACCTTCTCTTTGTTCACCTTTGCATGGCCTGTCCTGATAGTAATCTTATAAAAATCTTCGGTATACTCCTTAATGGACTTGTCACCTTGCTTCAATCCTTGCAGCTTCTTTAACAACTCTAACTCATAGCCCACAAGAATGAACTACTTCTTTAGTTTATCCACCATCCAATCCCATCTGGTAATCCTTCCTTTCCCTCTTCTATTTCTCTCTAACTGGACCTCCTTCCACCAAATACTGGCATGGCCCTTCAACTTTGTTTTTGCAAACTTGACCTATTCTAGATCTTCCACATCTTCATACTTGAAATATTCTTCCATATTGTAGATGGGAATGTGAGAGTTTAATCAAATGAACAATATCAAAACCCAAACACCAACAGAATAATGAAAACAAGAAAGATAGAAGGAAATGAAGGAAATGAAGCAAATGAATAACAATGCAAACCTTCCCTGTTTCAAAGCTTCTGTTGTTTGCCTATTACAACCATCCTTTGCTGATGAAGTAGGCCCTCAGTAAGTGCACTCTCTTAGCTATGTCGTAGGATGTCGATGGTAAATGGCTACATGGATAGGTATTGCTATGAAGTAGAGCTTCAAAGCAAGAGGGTGATCTCAAGCAAATAGTATTGGGATGCCAAAGGTGTGTGAATAGAATCCTGCAGAGTAACAATGCAAATAACCTGGATGAATAGAATGGAGGGATGAGGCTTCTTTTATAGACTTGGAAGAATGAGGATCAATGGTTGAGAGAAAATATGAAGATCAATGGCTAGGAATAAAAGTGAATCTTTTATTCACAGTGGATTATGACATTTGAATTAAAAATTCAGAGTGGGGGACAATGGGTTATGACAATTGAATTAAAAATTTGGAGTGGAGGACAATGGGTTATGACAATTGAATTAAAAATTCAGAGTGGGGGACAATGGGTTATGACAATTGAATTAAAAATTCAGAGTGGAGGATAATGGGTTATGACAATTGAATTAAAAATTCAGAGTGGAGGATAATGGGGAACATTGAATTAAAAATTCAATTTGTGGAGGATAATGGGGAACATTGAATTAAAAATTCAATTTGCGGAGGATAATTGATTTAAAGATTTATTTTGGAAAATGGAGGATATTGGCTAATTAAATATTAAGAATATTTAATTATATGTGCAACATGGTGAGGTGGAAGAGATGAGGTGGATTGGTGAGGTGGATTGATGAGGTGGATTTTGTGAGGTGGATTAGGATTTTAGACATTAGAAGAATTTAGGGATTTTAATTAAATAAAATGATTTTATTTAATTGTAGGATAGTGAATTGATTAAATAAATTTAGAATATTTATTTAATTGATAGAAGAATGGAATAAATATTTAGAATATTTATTTAGGATGAATCGTGTCATTTTTAGGCGTATACACATATCATTGATCCAATCGATAAGATCTATGTTCAGATTCCCAAAATAGGTAGAGATTGTTAGGGTTAGCCAGCATAAGATATCAATTAAATGCAAATAAAGATTAAACAGAGGAATGAAAATACACAAAAATAATAACAACGAGAGACAAATTTTAACATGGTTCACCCAAACTTAGGCTACATCCACCAACAGAGAGTCCAATATTATTATCTAGTAAATCAAACTGATTACAACCAGCAGTCCCTGCAACTCAATACCGTTGCAAATGCTACAATACAATATATCCAAAAAATCCTAACCCTTAGCCGCTTTTATCATGCCTTATGTCGGTTACAAAATAGGGGTTTTTTTATTTCAGTCCAAAAAAAAATTTCAGGGGCTGCGCCCCCGAACCCCAACGAGGATACATGGCTAGTGTACAGTACTTTCTTGATCAACCACCACCTACCAATATAGACTTCAATTCTGGGTCTCTTTCCAATATTTGAAATGACCCTTAACAACCTAACTTTTACAGGATTTCCTACAGCTTCTTGTTCTTCTTTAGATAGATCTTCTTCAACTTCATCTTCACTTTCTTCTCTTGTTCTTGGATCAAACCCTCTTCGCAGCTCCTCTTGCAATACATCAATTTGCCTTTACAGGGCTCTAAAACCCTCTTCCATCAAATCATTTCTCCCACCACGGTTTCTTCATGCAGGCATCTTGATCTCTACAGCAAACCCACAACCTCAGGTCCTGGTGCAAACTACCTCATGATCAATGATATATCTACACACTCAGGAACCCTTGCTCCGATACCACTTGATAAAAGGGGTAAATCATAAAACACACAACAACAGAAATTGCACACAAAAAATAGGAATGTTCTTTTATTGATTTAGACAACACATTACATTAGTAGGCATGAGCTTTCCACAGTCCATAGTAGTTGTGATAATTTACTTTTGGATTACACTGTGTGTGTTTTTGTCTCAACATTCTAGATCACACTCAGTGATCCATCATCAGGAAGAGGATACAATGAAATATGATTGCAAAGTTTAGCCTTATAAAAAGGGAGAGGGGGGATTAGGGTGGATAATGAAGTAGGGAAAGTAACTCGATGATTAAGAACCCAAGAATTCTTATAAAGTCAAAGATGGAAAACCAAAGAGTTAAGTCACATTATAATATCATTAGAATGGTAAAAATGAACCCAATAGATCTAAAAAATAACATCAAATAGAATGACTCAATAAACTATAATAAATGGATATATATAGTATGTTGTATAATACGATTGAACAAAACACAATAAGTAGAGGAAGAAAATATAATGAATTAAAATAATATAATGTGTAGTAATACAATTAGAGCCAAAAGTATAAATAGCAATATATAATAAAACTAAATATATAAAAAGGAACACATTAAAATTAATTTAACATAACATAAGAAAGAATAAGGTAAAAAATTATGATAAGGAAATAAATGATGTGAAAACATTTAATAAGGGACAAAATGTATAATAGAAGGCACACCAAAAATAAAATAAATAATATATAATCAATAATTATAGATGAAGAAGTACGTAAAAGGTAAACAAATGAAAGCAACAAAGAAAGATAAAACAAGACATCAAATTATTGTAATGAAAGTAAAACAAAAAGGGTAAAAAATATTGAATAGCTATCTAATGCATAGCTATATAAATTCTATTGAAAAAATGATGAATAGTAATATATAAAAAGGGTTAATATATATGATAAATTAGAAAACCAAAAAGGATAAAAACCGGTAAGGCAAAGAAAGAAACTAAAAATATATAATGAGACGAAATAATGAGAATAGGGACAAGAAGCCAAGTATACCACATTATATCATAAAAGGCTTATGCTATAATAATATAAGAAATAGGATAAAATATGATATTAAGAACAATACAACTAGAGTGAAAATGCAATAAATGTCAAATAGTATAATGAATATCTAAATACATGACAAATTGTATAAATAGAAGCTATAAACAAATTATAATAAATTAATGAAATGATAAAAAGGTAGTTAAGGCCTTAGTGTAAAGATAGAGATTTAAAAAACCAATATAACAAGAAGTGAAATATATTGAATCAAGCAAATAATAATTTGTAATAAGTTATAAAAAGTAACAATCAATATAGCCAAAAAATCCCCAATAAATTGCAATTAATAACTAAAATAAATTAAAAAGAAGTCCAGGAAAAGCACAAACAGACAAAAGGGAAGCAAACCAAGAAGATGTGAGATACCAATAATAGGTAGAGCAAAAGAAACAAGGATAACATAAACGAGGCAACCCGCTTGAGAAGACAATAAAATACAATATGCAATACAAATGTCAATATGCAATGATACTAAGTTATATCATACATATGTATAAAACAAAATGTAACACATGTACCAATACAATAAAATGAATATAATGAATACAATTAATTGATATAATATGTTATGAAATAAATATATCCATATATAATTATACCCAATAATATCACAAATCAATCCATATAAAAAAAGATAGTGATAAGATAATATAAAAATAGGATGAAATATGATAATGAGAACAATATAAAAAGAGAAGCTATAAATAAATTAATTATTATAAAAAATAAAAAGGGAGCAGATATTAAGGTCACAATGTAAAGAAAGTGCACATGACCAATAAGCCAAGAAGGAAAATAAAAATAATCCTTAATAATCAATATAGCAAAGGGCACACAAAATAATAAAATTACTATCTATAATAAATTAAAAAGGATAATGAATAGTACAAAAAGGACAAAAAAGAAGCAAAGAGAGAAGATCAATAACAACATTAAATAATAGGAAGGAAAAAACACATAAGAAGAACAAGAGTAATGAGGAGAATACAAATGAGGAGGCCCACTTGAGAAGACAAGTGAAGAGACCTCTCTAACTACACAACAACAAAAAGAGGACAGTGACCTAAACATCTGGGGAAAGAAGACATGACATTGGAAAGGAAAAGGAAAGGGGAGGGGAGGGGTAGGAGGGAGGGATGAAGACGACATTGGGAAGGACAAGGAGGAGGAGAGGAGAAGGAAGAGAAGGATTAGGTTTGAATAAGAGGGGATGAGAGAGAGTCCAAAAGGGGTAGCCACATTGGACTACCTTGTGCCTACCCCTTTTGGACTCTCTCCTGACCCCTCTTATTCAAACCTATTCCTTCTCCTCTCCTCCTCCTTGTCCTTCCCAGTGTTGTCTTCATCCCTCCCTCCTACCCCTCCCCTCCCCTTTCCTGTTCCTTTCCAATTGTTGGTGCCTTAATTCATTGTCAGTTAATTTAGCAATTTTCATGCAGCCACCATCCCAAAATATCCAAAAAGGTTCTAAGTTTTGGCACCCCTTCAGTACTTTTCAGCATCTGCATCTCATTTCTTGAGGAGGGGTCTTCGTCTTTTCTCCATCAGCATGGGTTCGTTTTTGTGTCTTTGACATTTTGGTTTGAACTTGAACCCTTTTTTCTCTAAGTTCAGTGGTTCAGCGGTTCAGGGTTCAATTTTCTTCTAACGGGTCACATTATGCATTTGCCTTGCACAAATATTGCATCGTTGAACCTCCCGCTTGAACCTTTTTGTTTTGGTTCAAGGTTCAATGGTTCAAAGCTTTGTTGCCTATGGAGTATTATTTTTGATGTTTGAACCATCGCGTTGAACCCTCATGTTGAACCCTTTTGGTTCGGGGTTCAACGGTTCAAGGCTTTATGTTTTTGGTCTTATCGGAGTGATTGGCTTCATCGGCAAAAGATTTCTTGAGTGCTTCGATTGTTTTGGTCTGGCCGATGGATGTCCATCGGCTTGTGTTTGGCTATCGGCGAAGCAAATTTTTGGGCCGCCGATGTAAGGAGTTTGCCCGATGGGGAATGCCATCGGAGTAAGATTGCATATCGGGCTAGCAGTTGGAGGGTCCACCGATGGGTCTTCTCTGGCCGATGTGGAAGTTGGAGGCTTTAGGGAGGTGTTCGTTAGTGTGACTAAGGGTGTCGGCCAGTATTTTTTTAGTTGCTCCGATGATGAGTGTTTGGCCGATAGTGGAGCAGAGTGTGGCTCATTGGTGGTCGGTGTGACTGGCTGTGTCGGCAGGGATGGAATGTGTTGGCCCGATGGCGTTTCTCTAGCCGATGGGGAATGCGAAGGTAGGCATCGGTAGGACTTTTGAGGTCGGTGGGAGCTTTCATTGGTGTGCCGATGGTCTATGTCTTGGCAACAAGGGATTTGGAACGGTCATCGACATGACATAGACTGTCAGGTGAATGGGCAGATGTTGGGCCGACAGTGGAGGTTTCACCGATGAGGGTGTTTTGGTGGCCATCGGGGAGAGTTGGTCTATCGGCCAAGGAAGCTTTTGGGCTGGCTGATAGACTATGTCTGGCCGACAGAGGCTTGCGGAGGTGTCGTCGGTGAGACGATTGAGATCGGTGAGAGGTTTTTGGGGCAAGCCGATGGTGTAGATTTGGTCGATGGGCTTTTGGCGAAGGGTCGTGTGTCGAGCGTGGCAAAACGCTTGACACCTATTATGCATGTAGCTATGTTTATAAAGTGCTAGTGTGGTCTCGGCACCGTGCATGTGGGATTATTCCCCTGTGTAGTTTGAGCCTGCGAAGAGGGCGTTTTGGCAGGAAACTTCCATTTGAACGCAGTGATAGTTTTCTCGATGGTTGCGGGTTGTTGGGCCATCAATGGCGACTGTAGCAGGAGTATGGGCGATGGTACAAGTGATTAAACTACCTGATTGTGAATGAAGACTCCCAGATGGCGGCACAAGGCTCGAGGCCTCCCTTGTCTGTTGCATTGATAGCTTCTGAGTGCCATTCCCTCTGATGGATGTATCTGGTGGATTTTTGACTTCTGGCCATGTAATTAATTGCTGAATGTACACGGTTCTGTATAAATGGTTTTGGCTGTGTTACTTTTGAGAGGTTGGAGGTTTTTTGGGCTTTCGGCTCTGACTCTGAACATAAGGTGTTCACATTTTGAAAGGCATTTTTTGCTACAGACTCGGTCCTTAGTCTGGTGTACTAATCTATCTTGGATTGTAAATGATGATTTTCTCTGTGATGACCTTCTATGCAGATTGATTTTAAATGAAAAACACCTGTGTGTGTATTGTTTCTGATTGTCTCCTGTATGTCATTTGTTTTCCTTTCAAACAAGGTTGTCAACGACTTCCAAGTTTTTCAGTGTATGCATACTGTGTGTCTGATTTATTGTGTCTGCTCAAGGAGTGGTTAAATAGGCTTTTGATCATATACAAAGGGAAATAGATTGCATCATAGGATCTGTTAAGCATGATCATTAATGATACTCTTTCTTGGACATGTTGCTGTCAGGAAGTAGCATTATTCTCAGGTCTTCTGGATATGAATTTATGTTTTCATGGGGAGACATTTACAGTCTTAGATATGACTCTGCTACCCAGATAAGGCACTAGTTTGGGAATTTGTCTGTTCAATGGGTCTAGGAAAGTCCCATCACTCCAAACACCATTTCAACCCATCTCATCACTTCCACCTGTTAGTTGTAGGATTAGGATTAGGAACCTCTGCATGCTCTCATACCTAACCAGACATTATGTCCAAGAATGTTGCCAACCTTGTGATTTGTTATACAAATCTTGGTCCTTACGTGAGAGTATTCTGCCTGTTGCTGTCAAGTTATATCTTTCTGTCATTGAGCTAGTCAAGGTCATACTTTTATCAAATAGGGACACCCCCCTTGGTGCAGCAGAACCAGAAGTGAAGGGGAGGAGCTCACGCAACCTCCTGTATTCAGTTGGCTGAATCTGCCTGTGCATTAGAACTAGCAAACCCTAATGCTGATTCAGAAGAAAAACCAACACCAATGTCATGTCTTCTTTCCCCAGATGTGTAGGTCATCATCATCTTTTCATCATTGTGTAGTTAGAGAGGTCTCTTCACTTGTCTTCTCAAGTGGGCCTCCTCATTTGTATTCTCCTCATTACTCTTGTTCTTCTTATGTGTTTTTTCCTTCCTATTATTTAATGTTGTTATTGATCTTCTCTCTTTGCTTCTTTTTTGTCCTTTTTGTGCTATTCATTATCCTTTTCAATTTATCCTAGTTAGTAATTTTATTAGTTTGTGTGTCCTTTGCTATATTGATTATTAAGGGTTATATTTATTTTTCTTCTTGGCTTATTGGTCCCGTGTACTTTATTTACACCGCGACCTTAATATTTGCCCCCTTTTTATTTTTTATAATAATTAATTTATTTATAGCTTCTATTTTTTAATTTTGTTATATACTTAGCTTTTCTTTGTATTATTTGTCATTTATTACAATTCTTACTCTTTTTATATTGTTCTCATTATCATATTTCATCCTATTTTTATATTATCTTATCACTATCCTTTTTTATATGGATTGATTCGTGATATTATTAGGTATAATTATATATGGATATATTTATTTCATAATGTATTATATCAATTAATTGTATTCATTATATTGTATTGGTACATGTGTTGCATTTTGTTTTATACTTATGTATGATATAACTTAGTATCATTGCATATTGACATTCGTATTGCATATCGTATTTTATTGTGTCTTCTCAAGTGGGTTGCCTCGTTTATGTTATCCTTGTTGCTTTTGCTCTGCCTATTATTGGTATCTCACATCTTCTTGGTTTGCTTCCCTTTTGTGCATTTGTGCTTTTCCTGGACTTCCTTTTAATTTGTTTTAGTTATTGTAGACACCCAAAATTGACTTATTATCATTAGCATTCAAATATTGCATTATCACACATCTGCATTTGTTTAACACACTTGAGCAATTTCCCTAACACATATATTTCTTCTATTAATTAAATAAATTTTAATTTATTTAATTATCTTCATTCTATCTATTTTTAATTAAATAAATCTTATTTATTTAATTAAAGATTCCTTTCATAAACCCACTTTCCAATTGATTAAATAAATTGTATTTATTTAATTAATTTATCTTATCATTTATCTTATGAGCTGACATGTGTGCCTCTTTCATTTAAAAAGATAAGTGGTACTACATCCTTTTATTTAATATCTTTCACATGTAGTACTTTTTTATGTACACAAGCATACATGAGCCCTATCTTCTCGCCACTTGTCATATTCACATTCATCTATGTCTATCTTTCAATCTTAGCGATTCACATAGCCTCCAAATCTCTACCGTTGATTGATTTTGGTTGAGTTCTATATAAACACCCTCTCATTTCATACTACAATTGATCTAGCATTCATATAGCGTCTACATTATCATCCTGACCATATTGAGCTTTTGAGCATCCATAGCATTCATTGAGCTTTTATCATTTATCATCCATCATGGTAGCTTTTATCTTCATAATTGTTATTGTTGAAGAAGCAATCCACATCATAAACAAAGAATCACAGTCTAAGTGATGTTGTGCTTGAATTGCATTACTCTTTGATTTCATTTAGATTAGATTCTTTGATGATGGTAGGGTTAGGTTTTCATGGCTTTGCTTGATCTTATCAACCTAATTTTTTACCTATCACATTTGGCACGCCCGGTGGGACCCACGTCCTTGATTAAATTTATTGTTTGAAGTTGTTTTTATGAAGATTAGATCTTTCAAGCACTTACAACAAGTTCCAATCCCTTTTGAGCAAAAATTTGTCGATGTCTACATATCCGCATCACTTCTGTACTAAAATCTACTGCCTGTAGTGTTTTCTAGATCACTTTTATTTTGACAGTGATCACTTTTATACTATTTTGCATCGCTTTTGTCTTAACAATGCCCGATTTTGCATTTAACTGGATCACTTTTATTCTAACAATGATCACCTTTGGCTGACTGCATCGCTTTTCATAGAATTAGGGCTTTTGTTGCATATTCTCTATTTTACAGATCTAGGTTGCTTATGAGCCAAAACCAACCGCTTTATTTCATTTCACGTCGCTTATGAGCTTAAACAATTCACATCTGGAGTTTTTGAGATCACTTTTAATCTGTAGTAACTCACCTGTGATAGAAACAGATACTACTTCTGACAGACAGTAAATCACCTCTGGTAAACTGTGCACTTTTAATCTGTATAATTTACAGTTTGATTTCTTAGCTACTAATTGGGTATTTGTGCAGCATCTTATTGATTTGTCCAAGAAAAGGAGGTTATCAAACTACTCACATATCTGTTGCAGATCCGATCGGTCCAAGACTTGTGGTTTTTCACTAAATTAGGAATATTTCAGTTTGGTGCTTAAAATGAATCATTGCTTGCTCCGTACTTGATTTATCTTTTTTTTATTGCTACATGTGATTGATTGTAACCCAAATTTAATGACAAAAGTATCCTCTCCCCTTACCTATCAAATGGATCTTGGGTGTATGAGAACTTGTTATTATCTTTAGAGGGCTTGCCTTCCCGATGTGAGAAGGGATATGACCCAAGTGGTAACGAGCTAAAGCCAAGTCCTTCCGAACCGCTATATAAGAAAAGTGTTTGTGTCGAAAGCCACAAACAACAGGTGTTGTGTTATATCGATAGGCAACCTCCCCCAAAACCCTCCAAGCCATAACCCTTAAAGGCTGGGAGACTCCATAACAGAGAGTAGCATTGCCGCATGGATAGCCACCTGAATGGATGTCCTTATTAGCAACTTTGTGTAGTAGCTAAAAACCCTCTATTTGTTGATGCAAAAGGTGGGACCTTTGAAGCGGTCCTGATTCTCATGGTTCTTAGAAGAGATAGCAGGGATAATCCTGAGGTTTGGTGGGGGGACAAGCCTTACAAGAAACTTGGATCTTGGTATGCGTAAGAAGTGAGTGCCATGGAGAGGAGCCAGTGCTACCAAGATCCTGAAGCTATCCGCTTTGAATAAGCACAGCCAAGGGATTCAACAAATACAATCCTTTCTAGCCTAGGTTGTACAAGTTTGAGATTGTTGTGAGTGTGTGTGACTGCAATTACTATTTTCTTGTCAAAATCACAAATCAGACACCTTCCTAATAGACACAATCACTTTTAAGCCTAAACTGCTCGCATACAGACAATAGAATCACTTTTAAGCTGCAGTTATTCACTTTTTGCCTGAACTACATCACCTTTGAACAACAGTTAATCACCTTTTGCATAAATAGAGTCACATTTGAACAATAGTCAGTCGCCTCTTATCTGAATCAACCTGCATTTCAACAGCAGTCAATCACCTTTGCTCTGAACAAGATTACTTTTAAACAATAGTATTTTGAGTTTAGCTTAACCTGAGTTGCTTCTGATCAGCAGTGAATCACTTTTGAGCCAATAGTTATCGCCTCTAAACATTTAGATTTCCTTTGGTTAGCACTGTAACCTGTTTCAGAACCTAAACCTATCTGCATTTGAGCTATTACCAGTTGCCTTTAGCATTCTCTGAGTTGCATATGAGCTATCACATGTCACGTATGGTCTAATACCCGTAAATCTTAGTGATTCAATTGAATTAGCCACAAATCCAGGTTGCTCAACTTTAGCATTAGCTTTCAGACTTATCTCTGATCATTAGCAGATACCTGGATAGATCGTCTCCTTTCTTTGACCTTATCAATTAATCACATTTCATGAGCTTTTCATCTTTTTGAGATCCCAAACTAACAAACCAAACATCAAATCAATCATTTTGATTCATCAACAAAACATTAGCTTTAGCTTCAGCAAACATCAGCAACATAGCAACCTTTAGCAAACAACTTTTCCCTTGAGTGTGTGAGCTATTCTCTAGGGAAACTAGACAACAACAAATTAGAAACCAAGCAAAACAACACATCAACCAAAGAAAACCAGCCAACAACAAATCAGCAACCAAGCAAACCAACCAACCAACTAGCAAACCATCATCTTTTGGGTCCCAAAACATTGACAAGCTAAGCTTCAGTTTTTTAACATCATCATCATGCCTCAAACTAGGAGCCAATATAGAGCTAAAATGGAAGCTAAATATAGAGCTGAAATGGAAGCCAAATTGTAAGCTAAGATGCAACAACTTAGATTGACACCTCTTAAGGACGCAACTCAACTCACAATTGGTATGCCTCCTCATATGTTTACACCTCATGGGTATACTATCGAAGAGTCATCCTCACAACAAGTGCAACCTCCAACAGCTTTGGAAACTTTTGAAGAACAATCTCAAGATGACTCATCAGAATTTTGAGATACCCATGTGTGGGACCAAGTTGAGAGACTTATTATATTTGAGCCTAATCACTACTTCTTGCAACTTGCTCGCATGGACGCTAAATTACCAAAGGACTTTGACATATCTGCTATTAAAGAACAAGATCCAAACACTCTTGCTATTGTTGCAAAGGGACCATCCACTATAGTTACATCATCTCCCCTCATATCACAAGCTCCATCTTCTAACACATCTTCATTACCTATTGTTGCTTCATTTGGTCTACCATGCTCAGAGCACACTCTAGAACCTTTGATAGTGCCAACTAATGTGCTCCCTCTCATGTCACAAAATCTAAACATTCCACCTTTCCATGTTCCTCAACATGTTCCTCTGCCTACCATGACCATTTCTATACCTCAAACAACACAAGCTATCCATGTGGCCCAAGCACAACCTTCCCAAACATCACTAGCTATCCCTATGTCTCATAGTGTGCAAGCCTCTCAAACTATACCAACGCAACCAATCATCCAAGCTTCACAACCATCACAATCTACCATATCCCATATACCAACTACTAATACGCTTTCTACCATCTCTAATAATCCTTCCACTACACCATATAATCCCAATGATAGTCTTATTGATATGAGTGACCCTCCTATCATTTCACAAGCTAATCCTAGCTCTATGGTCACTTATGTTGAGCAATTTACATCCATTCCATCCTACTTTTCCAATCCTTCACATACCATCAATCCATCTTATGCTACCCAAGGTTTGCCCATTGTCCCTCAACACATGGCACATACCAATCCCCATGTTGTCCAAAATACAAACCCAAATTTCCATCCTTCTTTCGCATCTACCAATCCTTCCATCACTTACCATGTCAAAATCCAATTCCAAATTCCCAACCATTAACTAATGTCAATCCATCTTCCACTTCACATGTGATGCAAAACCTTGGTGCTCATTCATCCTAATATACTTAAACACCACTTGTACCTCAAGGACAACAATCTTCCACTACATATGTGTCACATCCTAATCCTTTGACATATATTGTGAGTACGCAACCTCAACAAACGGTCATGGCTCCATATATCCCAGAACAACAACCTCAATATGCACCATACCATGTTTCACCCCCTTTGCAAAAAAATCAATTATCTTCAATGGATGTTCAACACATGATTAACCAAGCAGTAGGACAAGGCAAGAAGACATTTTCTCTAGACAATATATGTGCTTATCCATTTGACAAGTCTCTTCATATGATCCCTTTTCCACCACACTTTGAAATTCCACAATTTGACAAGTATAAAGGAAAAGGAAATCTGAAAGACCATCTTAGAGCATTCTTTGTGGCATGTCTCGATGTTGCTTATGATGATACTTATCTGTTGAGACTATTTCCTCGAAGCTTAGCAGGACAAACTCTTGAATGGTTTTCTCATTTACCTCTAAGGATTAAGTCTTTTTTGGAGTTAGCCAATAAGTTTTGATCTCACTTCGCTTTCAACATTGACCATGAGATAAACATGAATGACCTTGTCAATAATAAACAACACAATGGTGAAGCCTTTTCTTCATTCACTCAATGATGGCGCAATATGGCTACAAACTATCATGGGAAATCCCTGAGAAACAAAAGCTCGATATCTTTGTTCAAAATCTTCATCCCGAGCTATCATTCCAACTACAATTGAAAAGTGCTAGCACCTTTGATGAACTTTTTTCCAAAGGAACCACCATTAAACAAGCTTTAATTGCTAAAAGAACTATCAAGATCTTTCATGATAACAAAGACTATCCTCAAAACTCCAATGATAAGTCTTGCTTTTGGAACAAAAATAAGAATATTGTCAATGATGGTGTTGTCAATGCAAAGCACATCCAAAATATGAAAGCTCTTATCAATATCCAAGCTACTTCTACAACAACGCAACCTTTTCAATGAATGGGACAACACCAAACTTCCAATCTGCATCGACAATTTACACCATTAGCGGAACCCATGGAAGTTATCTTTCAAAAGCTTCTACAAGTAGGCGATATTATCTTACTGGATGTACCACCCAATGGTGAACCACTTTTCAAAGCTTCTTGGTACAAAGAAAATGAGTATTATGATTTCCATAGAGTTAAAGGACACAAAACCAATGGTTGTATGCACTTAAAACATGTTATCCAAGACTGCATTGATCAAGGTTTAATCAAAGTCACACCTTCAATAACTCAACCCGCACAACAATCAACATCAAACTATGATCTAGAGACTTTCAAGAATCCACTTCCATCTCATGACAAAACAAGTAATCCTCATGCTGGAAATGTCATTCAGTATACCTATGAATCGTCTACCACTGGTCGCATTGACCATGCTCACATTTCTACCATTACTATCCAAGGTAAAGCACCTGATTGTGTTGTAACCACTTGCAGAGGTCGAGTTACTCTTCAAGGAGCACCTATTCATCCTCCTCGACCATTCCCTAACTATAATATCTTGGATCACCTTGGTAAAACACTTGCGCACATATCCATTCTTGAGTTGCTTCGCATATCCCCTGCTCATAAAGCTATCCTCGATAAAGCACTACAAGAATCTTTGGTGCCCAATGATATTGATATCTCACAATTCCAATCTATGGTTGCTAGCATTGTAGCCCCTTGTCATTTAACCTTTTTTGACAAAGATCTTCAGCCCTCCATCCATCCCTCACACAACGAAGCCCTCCATATTGAAGTATTTGTCAAACAACGCCGTATCAAATGAATCTTAGTAGATGGTGGTGCTAGTATTAATATATGTTCCTTAAAATTGATAAAACAATTGGGATATTCTGAGAAAGATGTTGACACCTCCAAGGTTATTACTATCAGAGCATATAATGATGCCGAGAGAGATACAGAAGGAATTATTTTCTTGCCTATCCAAGTTGGGCTGATCACTACAGAAACCCGTTGTCAAGTCCTTGATATTGATCTTCCTTATAACATCATCCTTGGTCGTCCATGGATACATGCCCTCAAGGTAGTTCCTTCCACATACCATCAATGCCTTAAATTCCCACACAATGGTGTTGGAGTTACTATTCAAGTTGATCCCGATCCCTTTGAATTTTGTCGTGCCTTCCAAGCTAAATATGAGAACCCAAACTATATTCCTATCAACACCAAGGCATATCCATCATCATCCTATGTAGATCCATCTGACCTACTCAAGCCATCATCTAGCAAAGCCACTTCCAACCTCCATATCAAGTACTCCAAAAATCATCCAGGTGAGTATACATTGCAAGAACCTTCATCCACCTCCATTTCTGATATAGAAGCTAGATCTTCTTTGGTAAGGGAGACTTCTAACTTCGATACCATTAACGACTCCCTTTATATCATTGACCTTTTTCTGGGATCCTCCATCTTTATGCTTTTTGCAACTCTGTCATCTCCATATAAAGATGAACTTGGGTCTAGTTCTTCAAGTGCTCCTAGTCCCAGTGTCAAACACAAGCCTCCCCAAGCTAAAGATGTTGGTAAATCCTCTATCCATCCTAAGTCCACCATTTCCCATCACAAACCCCATGCTAAATTCTAAAAGCATGTGATTGTACATCTTCCACCATCCAATCTACCTCTGCTTCTTCCCACTCCTAAACTCCCGCCATCAACTTTACTTCCATATCCTCCACTCCCACCATCCTATAACCTGCAAAAGCATGTGATTGTACACCTTCCACCATCCAATTTACCTCCACTCCTTCCAACTCCTAATATCGTTCCATTTTCCTCACCTCCATTACTACCAACACCTAATTATCCCTTTACCCATCAGCACCCTTGCATTCCTAATCGTGACCAACAAATGCACATACCATCTAAGCATAAAGCTTCCATTCATTTTGCCAACCCCTCTTCCATCAAATCCATGGGATTCCAAAATAAAAATTTGGATGCCTCTACTTCTAAAGCTAAAAATCCTACCAAGAATCCTAAAAATTCTCATGCCTTAGAGCATCAAAGCAAAGAATCACAGCCTAATACATCTAAAAAGCTAGCTAAGCCTATAAATCCACAAGAAGAGCCTATGACCAAAAGAGTCTAGGTCCCTAAGCAAACAAGAAAGCCAACCAATTGAGGCATCCTTATCCATCCCTCAAGAATCCCAATCATTTTCTTTCATTTCCATCCCATTCCATTTAAAAATCCCACAAATAAAAAATAAATGCACTAAAAATACTAAATCTACGTGGGTTCCTAAATCACTTCATCAACCATCTCCTAAGCAAACATCTCCATTGCATGCCTCCATCTCCCCATCCTTCATCCATTATCCTACATATCCCCCTATCACCTTCTTATGGTCCATGCTTTTGCATAAGCCTTCCATAATCCACTATCCCATTCATCTATCCTTGCATGCACCTTCCATCTATCCTTGTGTGAACCTTCAATCATACTTATCCTACTCCACTATCCTATTTAATCTATCTCCCATCCATGCAAACCTTTACCAACATATATGAGCATAATGACATGGTCTATGCAATTACATCCATCTCTAGCAAGGCTACCAACATCCATTGAACTAGTCACTTGAGTCCCTTCTATCCATTACCATGGTGAAAACCTGGCAAACAGGCACCGTGTGTAATTAGCTATCCCAAAAAAAAATCATACTCTAAGAGAAATAATCCATTCTCTAGTGAAAACATGGTAAACAGGCGCCTTGGATAAGTACTATAGTGAAAACCTAGAAAACAGGCGCTATGTGTAGTGACCAGCTTCTATCGTCTACTTGGTTTGTTTGATCATCAGTTGTCCTACCATACTTTTCTATCTTATCCAACATAATCCATCTCATAATCCATATATCATCACAATAAATAACCTTTTCCACCTTTGTCTCGATCAATGCTAGCTATCATACTTGAGACATTGTTGTGATAACTATATCTTGGCACCTTAGCATCTTGACTGCACGCCTTTTCCATCGTTGCTCCTTCATCGTAAGCCTCATCCCGCACTGGGGGCATCTTGTTGAGTCTTATTTGGAAGTGGATACCGTTATCTCTAGCTCATAACACATCAAACACTTTAGCTAACAACACAACAAACTTTCAACTTCAACCATAGCATTCATCCAAGAACCAAATGTGGCCAAACATTTTTTTCAACCAAGCCTCATATCTTTTCAATCTATTCGTATCCATCCAACAATCACATAAACATCACCAATGCAAGCATCCAAATGGCCAATGTAACAAGTAAGAACTGTTAGACTTGGATAGACAACTGAGAGGGGAGGGGATGAATTAGTTGTCCAAAACTTTCTTCAATTTCAACACTTATATTCACTTAGCAGTATAACAATGTGTCTCCTATAGGTAGTGGGCCTCTTGTGAGTAGTGTGCTCAGGTAGTGAGCCCTAATTGGCATGTGCCATTTTGTTCTTCCTATTCTTCTAACAGATAATACAATCTTGGGTTAGTCACCCCATGGTTTTTCCCTTAACTGGGACACGTCAAAAATCTTGGTGTCTTATGTGTTAATGTGTTTCTGCTCTTGAATTATTGCATTATGTTTCCATGATTGATTTATCATTATGCTGCTGAATAAAGTAAAGGATTTAAGTGATTAATTGGAAGAAAGTTTTGGACAACTAATTCACCCCCCATCTCAATTGTTTGTCCTAAATCCAACAATGTACACATGGCAATAAACTACAACAACACAAAGTAGACTTAGACCTAATAGTATGTCCCTCGTGGTAGTACGTGACCAATCAAAAACAACACAGTTGGACCCCTTTAAGCTTCAATTGTAATAAAACCGTAGGCCCAATAAATAGATGGCATTATTTCATAGTAGCACAAACCTGACAAAGTACATACCTAAAAATCTTGCAAGCTAGCACTAGGTTACCAATTGTCCTCATCACATTCAATCCCTTGCACTATAAACCTAGGCAATTTAATATTTCATTTATTTATGGGCATTATCAACCAGTAACTTAAGACTATGGGGCCGATAAAACATGACACATGAAGGCTCAAAATATAACTTAAACAACTAGCAACTAGGACCAAGAGGTCAATGCAAAATATAAGGAAAGACAACTGGGTGATCACAAGACGTAGGGTTTAAGGCCTAGGGCACAAGAACAAGC
This sequence comes from Cunninghamia lanceolata, assembly GCA_027924645.1. Taxonomy (NCBI): domain Eukaryota; kingdom Viridiplantae; phylum Streptophyta; class Pinopsida; order Cupressales; family Cupressaceae; genus Cunninghamia; species Cunninghamia lanceolata. The sequence goes on from BSBN01000620.1 coordinate 2,630,923, forward strand.
TTTGCCAAATATAATAAACCTAGAATCTGAGGATAAACCAAGAAATTTACCCTAAAACCCTAAAATTTAGCAATAGACCACCACAACAAGTTCTCAATTACTTAGAAATGGCATGAAAAACACATGCAAGCCTTGGCACCCCAATTTGGATGACATGCAAGACACATGCAACAACATGCACATACATGCAATTCCATATGGACCCCACCCCCAAAGTGAACTCCCAAAAAAGACTCATGTAAGGTGTATGCAACAACATGCAATTCATGAAAATCCAAATGCTATTAGTCATAGAAAAATAAATAATAAATATTTGAAAAATAAATAATAAATATTTTATCTCCCATGTCTCTAGGCATCCAAGAACACATTCCAAGGATCATGGAGACACATGAAAATTACTTAGGATTGTAAGGTTAAGGATACCTTATCATAAAATTGTAGTGATGATGAATGCATGACCTAGAGGAGAGGAAGGAGATTTTTTTATCAAATCCAAGCCCAGACTGAAAATGGCCAAGGTGATGCTTGGGCATGAAGTTCTTGTGTGGTAGCTTGAATCAGATTACTATGTTGTTGACATTGAGGGCATTTCTTAATAAAAGAAAAGGAATCTTGTTCCATGATTTTCCAATAGTACCCCATTTGAAGAAGCTTTTGAACTAAGGATCTACCACCAAAATGCCTCCCACACCCTAGAATGGGCCTCTTCAAGAGCAATGGGTATTTTAGACTTAGTCAGACAAGAGAGAAGGAGGCTATTGTATCCTTGGCAATATAGGGCATTAGATAAAATAATGTATCATGCTACAAGCTTTTAGATTTGAGTGTGAGCACTTTTGGAAGAATTATTTACAAAGGTACATGTAAGGAAGCTAAGGTAGCATAACAACTTCCTACACTAATCTTGAGAGGAGGATAATGCAAAACTTTACAGATCCTTAATAGTTACAAAAACTTAAATTGAAATAAAAATAAATATCATGCATACCACAACACAGTGATTTATGTGGGGAAAACCCTTTCAAGAAAAAAACACACTCCAAAAGCCACCCAATATATTATTCAGAAATCACAAAGATTACAATATACTTGCAGAGAACGATTCGCATAGGAGTATCACCACTAGAGATCTAGAGAAAACATGACCGCTATCAGACTCTCAAAATACATCATGATACTATAGCAGTAATACAACGCCCTCATAAAATAGGGTTACCTTCTAGGGCAAGACAAGCCAACAAAATATCTACCATTAGATCTAAAACCTAATAATGAACAGTCCAGATTTACAATATATCATTAATTTAATGTATGTCGGCCATTTAATAGTTTTTGTTAACAAAAAAATGTTAACACTTATCCCACTCCTCCCCATGCTCCCATTGTATATTACACCTATCGGTGTAACTAGGAAATATATAAATATATATATCCTATCAACAATAAACCTTATATAATTGCAAGGTTGAGACACATTTTCCCAACAAATCTCCCACTTGTTGAACACCTTGTAAGAGAAATGGGAGGGAGTAAACATCATCTCTTAATTGCTAGGGGCCAAAAGGCCCATAGTATCTAAACACCATCTAAACTTTTCTGTGCTCACAAGCTTAGTTAAAGAATCAACAATATTCATCAAAGTTTGTACCTTAACCAGCTTCACCCTGCCATCTTCGACCATATCTCTAACAAAATGATATTGTACATTAATGTGCTTGGTCTTGGCATGAAATGTTGAGTTCTTAGTTAAACAAATCACACTCTGATTGTTGCAATAAATTGTCACTACACCTTGTTTTATTCCAATAGCTGAACACAGTCTCTTTTAAGTCAAATGGCTTCTTTGCAAGGATGAGTAGCTACCATATACTTAGCTTTAGTAGTGGACAAAGCAACCATAGCCTGTCGCTTACTCATCCAACTAATTGCACCACCAAATAAAGTAAACACATAAGCACTGGTGGATTGTTGACTATCAATATCACCTGCCCAGTCTGAATCCACATAACCATGAATATCAAGGGAAATATCATCTTCAGTCAAATTACTATGATAACACAAGGAATACTTTGAGGTACCACACAAATATCTGAAGTCTCTTTTAACTGCATCCCAATGAACTCTACCAAGATTAGACATTAATTTGGAAAGAACTCCCACTTTTTGGGCAATGTCTAGTCTAGTACAAACCATAGCATACATCAAACTTCCAACTGCACTTGGTAAGGCACTTTGCTCATCTCTTCCATCTCTGATGGAGATGTTGAACAATCTGAAATAGATAACTTTGTTCCAACTAAAAAGGGAACTCACAATGGTCTATAGTAATGCATGTTAAACCTCTATAAAATTGAATTGACATAATTACTTTGGCCAAACCATAGCTTTTTGTCCACTCTATCTCTTCTCATTTCCATCCCAAGAATGTGTCTAGTTGTACCAAGGTCTTTCATTTAAAATTTAACAACAAGTTGAGATTTCAGTTTTGAAATCATACCTTTGCCTTTACCAATAAATAACATATCATCAACATATAATGCAATAAAAAGGAAATGATCACCATTAGTTTTATAATAAACACAATGATTTGATTTAGAATGCTCAAATCCCAAACTCAACACATATGTATCAAATTTTTGGTACCACATCCTAGGACTCTGTTTTAGGCCATACAAAGATTTCTTCAATTTGTAAACCAAATTACCTTTACCTTTCACCATGTAGTGCTCTGGCTATGTCATATAAATATCCTCCTCCAAGTCACCATGAAGGAAAGTAGTTTTCACATCCATTTGCTCAACCTTTAAATCATAAGCAACAACAATAGAAAGCAAAAATCTAATGGATGTCATTTTTGCAATAGGAGAAATTATATCACCATAATCAACACCCTAAACTTGAGAGTAACCTTTTGCAACCAACCTTTCTTTGTACTTCTCAATACATCCATCTGAACCAATCTTTTTCTTGAACACCCATTTGTGACCAACATGTTTTTGTCCTTCAGGCAATGGTACAAGATCCCATGTAACATTCTTTTTCAAAGATGTTATTTCTTCATCCATAGCAATCTTCCAGGATTCTACATCATTCATACCTAATGCCTCTTCTACAAATCTGGGTTCATCCATGTTAGTATTCAAAGCAAAAATACATATCCAATCATCAAGTGAATACCTTTTAGGTGGTTGTCTATGCCTTGTAGACCTATGAACGAGCTAAGTTGGACGTTCATCCTCCTTTTCTAAAGATTTAGAGCTAGATGAGCCCTCCTCAACTTCTTGTCTATCCATGGGCCTCGATTCAACTTTCTCAGGTATAGCAGGAAATTGAATCACATCTTCCTGTTTACTTTTTTCTAACCACAATGTAACAAAAGAAGGCTTAGTTTCTCTAAAAATAACACTTCTACCATATATTACCTTCTGTGCAACATGATCCCAAAGCTTGTATCCTTTGACACCATAACTGTATCCAATGAAGATACATTTCACAGCCTTGTTCTCTAACTTTGTTCACTTCTCCTTTAGCACATGTGCATATGCCTCGCAACCAAAAACTCTAAGATGTCTTAATGAAGACTTGTGACCCGACCATGCCTCTATAGGTGTCTTATCAACAAGAGTTGATGTAGGAGTCATGTTAATCAGGTAACAGGTAGTGACAATAGCTTCAGCCCAAAACCTTTGTTCTACACCAGCACCACTCAACATACTCCTAGCCTTCTCCATTAGTGTCTTGTTCATTCTTTCTGCAACTCCATTCTATTGTGGAGAATACAGAGTTGTCTTTTGTCTTTGAATACCACAATCTTTACAAAATCTATCAAAATCATTAGAGCAAAATTCACCACCATTATCAGTCCTCAAGCATTTTATTTTCTTTTTAGTCTATAACTCAACCATTGCTTTAAATTTTTTAAATCAACTAAAAACTTTAGATTTACTCTTTAGAAAGTATACCCATGTCCTTCTGCTATAGTCATCAATAAATGAAACATAATATGTAGATTTCTCAATTGAAGGAACATCTATAGGACCAAACACATCAGAATGAATAAGATCCAATACACCACAAGATTTATGAGAACTTGAGTAAAACTGAATGTGGTTTTGTTTTCCACAAATGCAATGCTCACATAAATAAAACTCAAGATTACAATCAGACAACCCTTCAACAATGTTTTTATTTTTCAAGGTTCTTAGACCCTTTTCTCTAATGTGGCCCAGTCTTTGGTGCTATAATATAGTTTTCTCTGTAGGTAACTTTAATTCAGAAGAAAGAGCACTCTTGTGTACCCAAAATCCATGACCATCTGCTAAAGATGAAACCCTCACCTCTTCCACAGACTTTCTTTTCACATAAGTACTATTACACTCAACAGTACATGCATCAAGCTTATATAATGTGCCATATCTGACACCTCTAGCAATCACCATAGCACCTCTAACCATCTTGCATCCTACATTAGAAAATTCTACATGCACACCTACATCTATTAGTTTGCTCATAGATAACAAATTTCGTGCTTATCCTAGGATATGCAACACACCATTAATCCTTTTTATTCTACCATTAGGAAACATGATTATAGCTTTCCCATGACCAACAATATTTAAATAAGAATCATCACCCAAGTACACCTTACCTCCATAAAATTCTTCATATTCAGAAAACCAATCTCTATTAAAGGTCATATGGAAATATGCACCTAAGTCAATTAACCATGCAACATTACCTGCACAAGTTGCCAAAGCTGCAATAAATGCATCACCATCTTCCTTCTCAAACTCAGAATCAAAATCAAATCTCTTCTTTTTCTTCTTTTCTTCTTTGCATTCCTTATGCATATGTCCAAGCTTACTATAGTTCCAACAAACAACTTTAGACTTTCCAGGAGATTTGGATCTCCCCTTGGGCTTAGATTTATCATGCTTCTCATTCTTCTTACCTTTTTCCTTACGTTTTCCATGAACATTTAGGACCTCCTTGGCATTGATGGATACCTTCCTCCTCATCTCTTCAGAAAGCAAAGAACCCACCACATCTTTAGTCTTCAATATAACAGAATACTCCCAATAGCCATAACAAGTGAATCCCATGAATTAGGCATTATCTAGCATTTCTCCTCCTCATCCATTTTGACACCAAATGATGCCAATTGAGCCACCAACATATTGAATGCTTCCAAGTGGTTTGTAATTCATCCACCCTCTTCCATTCTCAAGGAATACAATTTCTTCCTCAAGAAAATCTTGTTCACTAAAGATTTGGCTTGATACATCTCACCAAGCTTCTTCCATAGTTTCTGTGTGGAGGTCTCTTCATGGACATTGATTAAAACAAAGTCTACCAAACACAATCTGATTAGACCCTTGGCTTTATGGTTCATAACATCATATTGAGTAGCCAAAGTAGATACTAAATGTCTTGAAATCTTCTCATCAATAGCATCCCATAGATATCGATCTATCAACAAATCCTCCATCTTCAGCTTCCACATTTCAAAATTATTTCCAAAAAATTTAGCCACCTCCATTCTCCCTGATGAACTTGCCATCTAAAAATTCCTGCAACAAGATCACAAAGTGTCTTTTACAAAAGCTCCCACTCAAATCTAGATTAGTTTAAAAAACCCAACAACCCACAATTGATACCAAAGATGATCAGGCTCTGATACCACTTGTAAGGAAGCTAAGGTAGTGGGAAAACTTCTTACACTAATCTTGAGAGAAGTATAATGCAAAAATTTACAAATCTTTAATAGTTATAGAAAATTAAACAAAAATAAACATAAATATCATGCATACCACAACACAGTGATTTATGTGGGGAAAACCCTTTCAGAAAAAAAACCCCACACTCCAAAATTCATCCAATATATTATTAAGAAATCACAAATATTACAATATACTTGCAGAGAAAGCTTCTCATAGGAGTATAACCACTAGAGATCCAGAGACAACACGACCGCTATTAGACTCTTAGAATACATCATGATACCACAATTTTAATACAATGCCCTCATAAAATAGGGTTACCTTCTTGGGAAAGACAAGCCAACAAAATATCTACCATCAGATCTAAAACCTATTAATGAATGGTCCAGATTTACAATATATCATTAATTTAATGTATGTCAGCCATTTAATAGTTTTTGTTAACAAAAAAATGTTAACACGCATCCCACTCCACCCCATGCTCCCATTGTATATTACACCTATTGGTATAACTAGGAAATATATATATATATATAAGTCAACAATAAACCTTATATAATTGTAAGGTTGAGACACATTTTCCCAATAGAACCATCATGCAAATAATTGAATATATGGGAGTGTCATTCCTTAGAATCAATGTTGTAGAAGAAAAGAGTGTCAGAAGGAGAACCATCCACATCAGTAGGTAAAGACAAAGTGTGAGTAATAAAATGATAATATGAATCATCAAAGGAAATAAGGGAGGTTGTTCTTTCCATTGCATCTACATGATGATTGTCTTACATGGGATGGTATCTATGAACAAAGAAGAAAATTGATGAAGAGTGATAAAGCTAAATCATGATATTGAGAAATTTTATCATTCTTAACTTGATAAGATCCAGTGACTTTCTTTATGATCAACTAAGAGTCACCATAAATGTGAATGACTTTGACATTAAGAGATAATGCGACACACAACGCAGCAATAAGGGATTCATACTTAGTGATGTTATTTATGCATGGAAAATTGAGATCGAAAGAAAGTGGAATTGGCTTGCTAGAGGAAGGAACTTGTATTACACTAGCACTTGAACTAATTCTACACCTCAATCCATCAAAAAATAATTCCCATGGATGATCACCATCCAAAGAAAGGATATGATCATCAGGGAAGGAATCCTTATTAGGAATAGAAAATAGAGAGGGAGTGTCAGATAAATGGACTACTATTACTTATCCTTTTATTTCCTTTTGAGAGACAAATTTAAGGTCAAATATAGTTACAAGCATGACCCATTTAGCTAAGTGACTTGATAGATCCATTTTAGAGAAAATATGTTTGAGTGGATCAAATTTTACAATGACATACATTTCCACATGGAGTAGATAATGTGTCATCTTATGTGTTGCAAAAACTAAAGCAAGACATTTCTTTTCTAGTGTTGAATAATGAGTTTCATAGTCAAGGAGGATTGACTAATATAATATACAACAAATTCCCTACCCTCATCATCATGAAGGGCCAAGAGAGTAGGTAAAGCATGAGATGATGCAAATGTGTAGCAAAGAAAAGGATGTCCAATAATAGTTGGCATTAGAATGGGAAGATTGGCCAAATAGTGCTTAAGACTTAAGATTTTTAAAGGCCTTTTGGAAATTCTCATTCCAATTTAAATGAACATCCTTTTTAAGAAGGTGAGTAAAGGGAAGGGTGCTGTGAAATAAAATAACAAATAGCTTGAACATTTCCCTAGAGACTACAAATTTTAGAGATATTCCTTTGACATGGCATGTTCACAACAATGTCAATTTTCTTTGTATCAACCTCGATACCATGATGCAAAATAATGAACCCCAATAGTTTGCCATTGTCAAAACCAAAGACACACTTATGGGGGTTGAGTTGCATGTTGTATAGGTGAAGGCATTTAAAGATACAATGAAGATTGTGCATGTGATCTTGGCACCAAATGGATTTGGCCAATATATCATCAATGTAGTCCTCTAAGATGTTGTGATGTGGATTGCTTATCAACAATGAACAATTATGAAGATCAAAGCTTCCATGATGGATGGATGATAATGATAATATGCTAGATGGATTCTAAAATGTTCAATATGCTCAAGATAATAATGTAGATGCTATATGAAATTGATGGATGAAAGATTTATGCAAAAGTATGGACCATAGGAAGGTGATGGGGAAGATATGCAGGATACTAGACGAAGGATGGGGAGATGGAGGTATGTGGGAATGTTGTAGAATGGAAGGGAATCATGACCAACATTTGCACACACCATGATAAACATTGAAGATTTTGATGGGAAGGTGGTGTAGGAAGCAATGGGGATGTTTTCTTGGGAGATAAGCAATTGAGTGATTTAGGGACCCACATAGACTTAGTATTTTTATGATTTTTGCTTTTCTTTTGGGATTTTTGACTGGAATGGGATTTTGGGATGGAAGGCATGTTGCAAGTATGGGCCTAACTAGTGTTTTCATTGATGTCAACATACTCTTGTTGCATTAATGATAAGGATTGGATGAACTATTTGCTGAGGATATTGAGGAAATTGGTCATATCAGGAATAGAGAAGAATAGTGAAGACAGTAAGGTAAAAACCCAAGATAAGATGAGGATCAGAGGATGTGGTTCAAAGGGTTTGTAGATATGTGTCTTAATATGATCCAGTAAAGATTTCAAAGGTCCACATGATGATCTACAGAAGTTGTGGCCGCTCAAGTAAAACTGGTTCCTGCAGGTGTTCAAAGGTGACAAAATGATACATATAGGTCCAGTGAGATCCGAAAATGAAAGATCCTATACTTTGAATTTGGTGGAGTGTTTAGGAAGTCCTTGTGAAGTGTCAACTTGATTGGTTCGTGGTCTGGAGGTCCGCAATTATCCATTCCTTTGTGACAGTGATGACAGACTGTGTTCTTAAGGTTCCAGATGAAGGAGAGAAGGATTTCAATAAGCAAATGTAGTGTGGATGTTCTTGGTGATTCAGGCTAGCTTGTGGAGGTCTCTGGATCATGACCAGTTCATGTTGGTGGTCTGCATTGGAGTTTGAGCTTGCAATTGAAGAATTACTTCTAGATGATGGTGTTCTTCTTAAGTTTGGCCGACCAGATGAGTTACACATCCTGCGGATGATCCTGAAGATGTCGTGTGAAGATTGGCATGTTCCTAGAAGAAGGTTGAAGTCTCAGATCTGTGTGGCTAATAGTGTGTTGATCCACGTGAAGTCTTTTGTAATTAGTCATGGTGTATTTATGTAATTTCTCTGTAATGTTTGCCGACTTAGATGATCTTTCCTAAGTTGATGTATTGTATAAATAAGGAATTGTAAAGTCATTTCAAAGTGCATCTTGCGGAGATGAGAGTGTGGTAGCGAGGAGGAGAGAGAAAGGTAGAGAAGAAGTTTTGGGCTTAAATGGAATTGACTCAAGTATGGTGAAGATGCTATTCTTCAGTTCAAGTATATGATACTTATTCTTTTGTAGACAGTGTGTCTCTTGTAGGCAGTGAGCCTCTTGTGAGTAGTGTGCTTAGGCAGTGAGCCCTAATTGGCATGTGCTATTTTGTTCTTTCTATTCTTCTAACAGAGAATACAATCTTGGGTTAGTCACCCCGTGTTTTTTCCCTTAACCAGTTTTTCTACGTCAAAATCTTGGTGTCTCATGTGTTAATGTGTTTCTTCTCTTGAGTTAATGCATTGTGTTTCCATGATTGATTTATTATTATGTTGCTGAATTACAAACTAGATTTAATTGTTTAATTGGAAGAAAGTTTGGGACAACTGATTCACCCCCTTCTTAGTTGTCTGTCCTGAATCTAACAATTGGTATCAGAGCTAAGTTCCTCTAAAAGAGCTTAACTACTTGAGGAGATCCAGGATGTTGTCCTACAAGAAGGATAGTTCAAAGTTTGATGGAACCAATTTTAATCTTTAGAAAAGTTACATGCAATGTCACTTGCAATGTATGGGAATGCAGTACTAGACCATGGCTACAACGAAGTATACTCCTCCACAGAATAGCCAGAAAACCCCAAATGAAATCACAGATGCTGAAAACAATTTGCGGACTAAAGAAGCTCTTCTAAGTGCATTGTCTGATTCAGATATGACAAATGTTGTTGACCTACAAACTGCTTTTGAGATTTTGGAAAAATTGGAACTTCTGCATGAAGGAGACAAGTATGTTAAATGTGCGAGGCTACAGAGTTTGAAAGGAAATTTTGAAAATCTAAAGATTAGAGAAGATGAAAATATCACAACTTTTATGCCAAGAGTAAATGAGCTTGTTTGTGGCATTAGATGTTCTGGTGGAGTCTTGGATGAAGATGAGATTGTTGGCAAAGTTCTTAGATCCCTTCCTGCTTCTTAAAAAATCAAGGTTATTGCCATTGAAGAATTTAGATCCCATTCAAGTGTCACAAGAGATCAATTGGTTGGTAAATTGGCTACATTTGAATTGACCAAGTTTGGAGATGCCCCCCAAGACTATATCTACATTCAAAGCCAGTGCCTCTGTAAAAAGGAAACAAAGGTTTGATCCAGGAGAGAACTCTTGAAGGAAATTATCATGGTATGAAAAAGCAAGAAAAGACTTGGAAGAAGAAGAAGCAGAAATTGCTCAACTTGAAGCCCTTATTGCAAAAAGACTACCAAAAGGATTTGGTAAGTATGAAGGGAAATTGTCTTTTAATTGTTTTAACTGCAATAAGATTGGTCATTTTGCCTCAAGGTGTCTGAAAAGAATTTTAAGGCAAAATCCTAACAAATCAAGGTTCCAAAAGAATTGTTACTATGTTCATGAAGATGATGATATTGAAGGAGTAACAGATGATGAATCAGGGATAGGAAACAAATCTAGAAGTGACTGGGTGTTTATTGCCATCAAGGAAGAAGATCCAATGCCCTCTGAATTTGTCAATCATAAAATTGTGGAAAGAGATCTGGCTGCCCAAGTTGAAGAAAAGGATGATTGGGTCATTGACAGTGGATGCTCTCATCATATGATAGGTGACAAAAATAAGTTCATAGATTTGGAAAGGTATGAAGGAGTGGTAAAGTTTGGTGATAATTCTGCTGGTAGAATCAGAGGTAGAGGAACTATTTCTTTTGATGGAAGGAACAAAACTGGTAATGTACTATATATTGAAGGATTGAAGCAATCTTCTTAGTGTTGGACAGTTGGTGGACAAAGGCTATGATCTCTGATTCAAGATTGAAAAATGCAAGATCTTTGAAAGTTCCAGAACAAAGATTGCATCCGGTACTCAAATAAAAGGTAATATCTTCCATTTAGTTGGTATAGGTAAAAGTTGTCTATTTATGCAAATTGATCAGAGTTGGTTATGGCATAAGAGGATGTGTCATGTGAACTTTGATAATATTATTAAAATAAGCAACACTCAGGCTGTAAGAGATCTTCCAAAACTGGTAAAACCTACAAATAGTTTGTGCAAAGAATGTCAGTTGGGAAAACAAGGCAGAGTCTCATTCAAAAATGTGAGGACCGCCCTTTTTACTACTGTTGTCATGACTCTTTACAGTGCTGTTATTGTTACTTTCATATTTGTGGGATAGCAGTTCCCGAAATTTGTCAGACTATTTAACTTTATTATGTTTTCGGAAAAACTAATTGGGTGATGTTTGGATAAGTTACTTTTCAGAAAAATGAATTAGAGATGTTAGAGATGATGGAAAATTGTAATATGATTTTTAATTATGTTAGATTGTACTAAGGCATGAGAATGCATGTGTTATTTAAGTTGCTTCGGCTATGATGAATTTATGTGGTTACTGATCTTGTAATTGAGTGTGCAGGGACTACTAATCAAACCACAGATTTCGGAGATCATTCCACACCTTGTTAATTGTTATTCCCTGTTAAGCCGATCTGGTTCCACGATGAACCAAGATCTCTTTGTGTTTGATGTCATGATGTAATGTGGTCTTTCGTATGGTCGAGTGGGTTAGGTTACCCTCATGTAATATTATTTTTATAAGTAAGTGTTGTAAAGAGATTGAATTTGAAATTTCTATTTTTATTTAAATTATGAGGCCCTTTTTCTTGTGCTTTACCTTGACCTGGGGTGTCTTGTATGGGTTAAAATTGACCCTGGGTTCTACCCCATGGGTCTAGGGGCCTATTTGGCATGGGTAACCCTTGAGTAACCTCCATCTAGTCAACTTAACCTCCCCCTGAAGTTAAGTGGCGAAAATTGGAGGTAGGAGGGGACATGATGGGTTGTACCAACACTCAACCCATCCCCTCTACTTTCCCCTAGATAAGAGATGCCATCCATTAGTGAAAGTTACCTCTTCTTTAGTAAGATTCCCCCATGTACTATGGGGACACCCATGTGAAGAAAGGAGAAAGAGGCATGGGTCACCTGTCTTGTTCCCATTTAACTTTTTTTTTTTTTTATTTCTCCTATGAGAAAGTGGAGTCACATGAAAGGAATAAGGAGTACCCTTGGGAATGGAGAGTGACATAAGCCACCTGGACAGAATAGTGATTTTTGGGAAGGGTGAGGAGGTGACAAGTGTCACTTCCCCATTTCTCAAAATTAGAAAGAAAGAGAATTTTGGGTTATTTATTTTCAAATTTTGGGATGAGAGGGAGTTAGTTGAATTTTGGGGAAAATCTTTCATCTTTGGCCTTACCCAAAATAGAGAAGTTAGTTTGGAAGATAGAGAAGGGAGAGGGAGTTGGTGGCTAAGCTTGGGAGTGAACTCTGTGGACTCTGCAACAACTTCATTCCAGGAGGGCTTTGCAAGGTTGGTCTGAATTTTACCTTTGTTTTGGTAGAACTGAAATGTGTATGAAATGTGTTTGGAATATGTGTTTAAATTTGTTTTCTGTGGGGTTCTTGTCGGGTGTTTGACAGAGCGTCTCCCACTTGGGAGAAATGCTCATCAAGTTTGGGGTAGGGGAGGAGAGATCCTCCTCGGGTGCATACCTGTTCCATCTTTTGGGATGTTGAAAGCCTTGAGGGCATGTATCTGTGACTGTATTTTTGACTTGAGAGTCATATACAGATTTCTTGCAAAATGTGATCACACTTGGTTGAGACCAAGAGATATTTATATGAGTTCATTTATCTGTCAGGGTGACACTCTGGAGTCGAGTGTATCCACTCTCCTGCCCCTTATGAAACTCACTGTAGTTGAGTTTCCGTATTGTGTAAAATAGCCACAGGTGTATGTGTGCTTTGGGATTGTTGTTGTTTCTGTTGTGAAGTGGAGTGTTTGAATACCCAGGTGTGAGTATGGTCTCCCTAGCTCGGGGGTGACCCTCTTGCGGGTCTACGGTAGGGAGGAGAGCTAGACAAGTGGTATTTTCTTCTTTGTTTGTCTTTGATATGCAGGTTTTTCTCTTGGAGCTTTCTGGTTGGCTATTTTATGAAGAAACAGATCATCTTCTTGTCATGAGAATTAGGCCTGGATTATTTCATAGAAATGAAGAGAGAACACCTCTCTTGTTATTGTTGTAAATTACTGATATTCTGGGAGTGAAGAAAATCACCTCCCTGGTCTTGTTATTATTGGACTTTTATTGGTTGTCATAAGTTTTCAGTTGTATACTGTTTGGGAGGAGAAAGTTCATATCTGGGAAGTTGGTATTCATGTTTGAGAAGTTGTAATATGACTGTGCTTAAATTTTTAAGTTGATGTTTGCAACCTTTGTTCAATAGCAATTTTTGTGTTTCAAGTATTACTGAAAGGAATAAGTTCGTTTTTGCAACTTAATCTGAGTTGTTTACATTGAAAGTTTGGAATTGCTTCACTAGTTGAAATGCTGATTTTCTATTCAATATTAAAATGGAAAAGACAGTTTTAAATATTTGTGTTATCCTCCCTATTTAATGGATTCTGTTAAATTAGAAGGATTAGAGGAAATCTAGCATGTAAATATAATCTGGTTGTAAATTTACAAGTCTTGTATGTTTATAAAAATGGGCTTAGAGTAGTGAATTTTGAGAAAATTGTGGAAATTGGAATTATAAAAATCTATAAAGAGTATTTCTTTTTCTCTCAATAAATTTATAAATATATATATAGAGCTATATATATATTTCTCATTTTGAGTAATTATCATTTTAAGAAAATAAAAGAGTAATTGAAAGTAATTATAACTGTTATATATCAATATAAAAAAAAAAGGGGGATATATATATATATATATATATATATATATATATATATATATATATATGAACTATATAAATATAGATATATATAAATATATTATTGTTGAAATATATATATATATATATATTTATATATGAATATATATAAATATATATATATATAATATATTATTATTATAAGAACCAACGAATGGTGAAAGACTGTCAACATGTTAGCCGCGGATAAAAGAAACACAGTCGAAATTTTATTTGGGCGGTGGGGAGTAAACCCCACCGCGAGCTGTTATTACATATGGAGGTGTGGAGTGGGGCGGAGCCCCACCCACACCCCACGTCGTGGGAATGTGGGTGGGGCTCCGCCCCACTCCACATCTCCCCCCCCCTCCAAACCCTTATGCCTCCCGCGAAACCTTTCCGCCGCTCTGCGGCCACCGCGAAGTCTTGCCCGCCGCTCTGCGGCCACCACAAATCCCCGTCCGCCGCTCTGCGGCCACCACAGATCCCCGTCCGCCGCTCTACGGCCACTGCCGCCCATGGCCGCCATCTGCTGTGGGTTGAAAGCAATAAAAAAATGTAGGGCTTGGGCCCTAACATATGTATGGGTTATTTGGTAAATAAATTCAGTTTATTTTTATATAGCTCTATATAAAGGCATATATATATATATTATATATGTCTATGTATATAGCTATATATATAATATAAGAATGATTATATATATACATATACATATATATATATATATATATATATATATATATATATATATATATATATATATATATAGGTTTATAAGTTGTGGGAAACCAATTTGTTCATTATTGAGATATTAAAATAAATATATTATATGTAAGTATGTATATATATATATATATATATATATATATATATATATATATATATATATATATATTTATTGGGCCCTCGTTTAAAATCGTTAATAACTATGTTTCATGGATATAGAGAAAAAAAAAATATATATATATATATATATATATAACAATTATAATCTCACAGGAGATGTTATTAAGTGTTGAACACAACAACCAAAGAAGCTATATTACCATGAACAGAGTTTTATAAAGTGGTGAACCACCTACATCTATTGACAACGTCATACGAGTTACAAACAGTGTATGAATCGTAATTAAGAGTAACAGTAACAACAGTAATTCTAAACAAGAGAAAATAAAATTAGATGTAAAGTGAGTTTAGGAATATTCAGTGATACTCTGGAAAGAGTTTCTCGGAAGTTTCATCTGTTAACGTACTTATAAACACCCGGAAAATGAAGAGGAAAATTACTCAACTCCTTGTGCAAAAGAACACTGGAAATAAACTTATGATGCCACCACTAACAATCCATGTGGCCATATTAATCTCAACTGTAGCAAACAATCTCATATGTAAACCTGTAAGAGGTTCCGAAGAAGGAAAAACCAACATTGGAAAACACAGAGGAGAAAATGCGCGACATATCTCACACGGGATAAGAGAACTAAGTTGACGGACCCTTCTGTCAATTGTGCTTAGGTACAAGTTGACTAAGTATTTACGAAGAGGAGGAACCTAGATCGGGGAAGATTAGGAGACTGAGTCCAGCGAAATAGTAAACCAGCCTTTGTGGCCTAGATCATCCTGAAATTAGGTTTAATATCAACAATAACTGCAGTAATAACCCTGATTGACGTAAATCACGAAGAAAGGACAGGATGCACATAAAGAAAGTATAGAAAATGAAAGAGAGAGAGAGACCGAAATATAAACACACTAAATGAACTAAGAGATAGTTAAGGTAAGGGCGATAAAGTTATAATCCAACTTAAGAACTTGTGGAAAGGGAAGAGAGGGCAACCAAGCCGCCTTGTTGAAAATGCTAAGTCATAGGAGTAGTATGTTTCAGGAAACAAGAGAGGAGACAGACAACCGTGCCTGGCTGAAAAATGACTAAATAGGGAGATCACTAGCCGGTTTAGTTGGAACAAGGCGTCGAGGGGAGTGGTTCCTCTATCAGCGAACCACGTGCGTAAATGAGTGCAGCGTAATTCCCACTAACGCCGTAAGGCATTTTGCTACCGAACATTGCCGAGGGTTCGATTTAAGAACTTGGGTAATCTCACTCTTGCAATGACGTTAGCAGCGTTGTATCGACCCTCTTGTTGATCTATATGTTTCTGTTTGCACGCCATTGTACTTGTATTCCGTCGATGAGTATAGTGTTTCGCCATGAGAGAACACCGTTGAGCATGCGTACGCATGCGAAAGGGGTTTTTAGGACGGTGTGAGAAAAGTTTTTCATATCTCGTGTCATAACCACATGACAGATGTGGCTATGACACGTGCGAAGTGTGTTGTGACCACAAGGAAAATGTGGGCATGACATTTGGTATCAGAGCCAAGTTTGTAAACACTGGGCGTATTTGGGCACGTTATTATTCCGCAACTTTGGCTAATTAGTTTCTACCTTATTTTGTAGGATGCCTCCCCGACGTGTTCGACGAGCGCGATCACGCCACACAGCGTCAGTCGAGGTGAACAGCGATTCCTCAGCCGAGGGACTGGCACCTGCAGATTCAGCAGCACCACCTGCACCACCTGTGCCACAAGCACTACTAGTACCACAGGCGACACCAGTAGCGGATATAGGTCCACAGATCTTACAGGCACTACAGACTATGCTAGACAGGTTACCACCAGTGATTCCTGAGCCACGTATAGAGCCTCGTGTTGCTCCGCGAGAGGAGCCACGTGCCGAGTCATGTATTGAGCCACGTATGGAGCCCCGCGTTGATCCACTAGCGGTGAGACGTGTGGAGCCCTTCGTTGAGATTCCTGACACAACAGTAGAGGAGGTAGGGTCGGCCTCCCGAGCACGGAGCAGGAGTCCTCCGAGACTTTTGAGACAAGAACAGGTTCAGCAGGGAGTATATGAGGATGGTGTGGAAGAGCCACTTGGGAGACTTAGAGACAGAGGGGACCCTATCAGAGATCTACTGAGGCTCAACCCACCCACCTTCGCAGGAGCTATAGAGGGAGCTGTGGCCGAGGCTTGGCTAATTAGCTTAGACAGGTGTTTCGCATTGCGACCATATGAGAGCAACACGAAAGCACGAGTGGCAGTTCATCTTCTTAGGGATGCAGCAGCCACCTGGTGGCGTACAGAGGAGTGCAAGCGCCGACTCTCCGTGGATACACTCACATGGGACATCTTCATTGAGCGCTTCAATGCGCGGTATTTGTCCGAACATTATAGACAGCGCAGAGTCGATGAGTTTCATGATCTACAGCAGAGGGGACTCACCGTTACTCAGTATGAGAGCCGATTTATAGAACTTTCTCGTTATGCGGAATACCTCCATGACGAGAAAATCTTAATACACAAATTCATCAGGGGGCTAAATCACGGGATATCAGGACCAGTTCGTATGGCAAATCCCCAAACCATGAGCGAGGCTGTTGAAAAGGCCCTTATATCAGAGGAAATTCAGGGACGAGGACAGAATTCACGCCCACAGTACCAGGAACGAAATCCCCAACAACAGCAAAATTTCCGAAGGCCTCAAAACACAACACAGAGAGGAGGGTATAATGCTTCATCATTACCTCCTAGGCCTCCACAGCAACAGCAACATCAGCAAAAATCCAAATTTCAACAGAGGGGACAGGGAGGACAGAACCGTGGATGGCAGCAGCAG
Source organism: Cunninghamia lanceolata (assembly GCA_027924645.1). NCBI lineage: Eukaryota > Viridiplantae > Streptophyta > Pinopsida > Cupressales > Cupressaceae > Cunninghamia > Cunninghamia lanceolata. The sequence continues at coordinate 2,648,494 of BSBN01000620.1, forward strand.
GGACCACGCAGGGATCAGAGACAGCAGGGTTCATCGGTAGGACCCGCAAGGTCCCAGCAGTCTTACAGAGGCTCACAGGAATCCACCGGACGGACCGGGCAACAACAATCGGGCAGAACACAGTCAGGGCAGTTACAGGTTAGAGGACCATGTTATGTATGTGGTGGGGCAGGGCATCTGGCTAGAGAGTGTCCGCAGGGATTTACTGCAGGGGGTCAGCCCCGATGAGGAGGGTCTGAGCAGACCGTAGGTGACGTGGGCAGATCTCACCACATGTTTGCAGCGGTTGATAACCGCCAGGCCGATTTTCAGGCTTCTGTCATCGAGGCAGCAGGTACGATTAGAGACTTTCCCATCTCGATCCTTTTTGATTCAGGAGCTACTGACTCTTTTTTGTCTACATCGTTAGTGGAGCGTTGCAGGCTGGTGGCTTCTAGGCAAGACATTAGGTGGGAAGTTGAGTTGGCCTCAGGGGCCAGGATGTCAGTAGATACCTTGGTTAAAGACTGTGAGATCACATTGGGACCCTTCACCACAATATGCGACCTTAGGATTATGCCATTAGGGTCTTACGGAGTAGTTCTGGGTATGGATTGGCTTGCGGCACATAGAGCCAAGCTTGATTGTCGCCAGAGAACGATTAGCTGTTTAGATGATCATGGTTCGTCGGTTGAGATAGTGGGCATTCAAAAGCCCATGGCGGTTCGTATGATATCCGCACAACAGCTTAAGCGCTGTATGCGGAGGGGATGTCAGATGTTTGCCATCACAGTCAGTGATAGAGCAGAGGATGAACCTGAGGCTACTTTAGATGATCACCCTATCCTTAGAGAGTTTGCCGATGTGTTTCCGCCAGAATTACCTGGTAAGCCTCCACGTAGAGAAGTGGACTTCCACATTGACTTAGTGCCAGGTGCAGAGCCGATATCCCGCGCACCCTATAGAATGACGACCCATGAACTCACAAAACTTAAGCTGCAGTTGGAAGAATTACTTGAGAAGGGACACATCCGACCTAGCGTTTCACCATGGGGCGCACCAGTGATCTTCGTGAAGAAGAAGGATGGGTCTCTTCGGCTATGCATGGACTACAGGCAGTTGAACAAGGTGACGGTGAAGAATCGTTATCCTCTACCTAGGATTGACGACCTTTTTGATCAGATGCAGGGAGCCAGAGTGTTCTCGAAAATCGATCTAAAATCTGGGTATCATCAATTGCGCATCACGGAGTCAGATATTCATAAAACTGCTTTTCGAACCAGATATGGCCATTATGAATTCACAGTGGTACCTTTCGGGTTGACGAACGCTCCTGCAGTATTCATGAGTCTCATGAACGGGGTGTTCCGTACATACCTAGACCGGTTCGTGATCATATTCCTAGATGACATTCTGATTTATTCACGGACTGAAGAGGAGCATGTAGAGCACTTGCGTCAAGTTTTGCAGAAATTACGAGAGCAACAACTTTTTGGCAACTTGACGAAGTGTGCCTTCTTCAGGACAGAGGTGCAGTATTTGGGACACATTTTATCAGGCGATGGCATCTCTGTAGATCCATCTAAAATTAGAGCAATCCAGGAGTGGCCGGCACCCACGAACGTGACAGAGGTCAGAAGCTTTATGGGGTTAGCTGGGTATTATCGTCGGTTTGTCGAAGGTTTCTCCAGGATAGCACATCCCATTACTTCCCTTCAGCGAAAAGGGAAGGGTTTCACTTGGACCGAGCAGTGTGAAAAGGCTTTTGGAGTCCTCAAAGAACGTCTTACGAGCGCTCCTATTTTAGCAGTTCCAGATCCGTCGGAAGAGTTTGTAGTTTGCACGGATGCATCATTAGAAGGTTTGGGAGCCGTGCTTATGCAGGATGGACGAGCGATCGCATACGAATCGCGGAAACTAAAGACACATGAGTTAAACTATCCTACGCACGACTTAGAGCTTGCAGCTGTTGTTCATGCCTTGGTTCGTTGGAGACACTTTCTTTTAGGGCGACGCTTTGAACTCCATTCAGACCATCATAGTTTGCAGTATATTTTCACACAGCCTAATTTGAACGCCCGCCAACGACGTTGGATGGAATTCCTATGCGAATATGACTTCGATGTCCATTATATAAAAGGGAAGGAGAACGTGGTCGCTGATGCTCTGAGTCGAAGACGCCACGAGATCCAGACCCTGACCTTGAAGATGGACTTGAAGGATCGCATCTTACAGCATCTGCCGGAGGACGAATGGTTTCTTGAAGTGCAGCAGGCAGTACTAAATCAGAAGGCCCTTGAGGGCAAATTTACAGGATATACCCTTGATTCTGATGGAATGCTTCGACATCGGCAACGCATATATGTACCCCATGCGGGTAATCTTCGTACAGTAATCCTATCAGAGGCTCATAGAGCACCCTACGCAGCACACCCAGGAGTGAAGAAGATGCATGCTGATTTACGACAGCTTTATCATTGGGCTGGGATGAGGCGTGACATTGCCGAATTTGTTGCTCGTTGCCTGGAATGTCAGAGGGTCAAGGCCGAACATCAGCATCCAGCGGGACTGTTGTACCCTCACGAGATACCTGAATGGAAATGGGATACCATTTCTATGGATTTTATCGTTGGTCTACCTATGTCATCACGTCGCCATGATGCTATTATGGTGACAGTTGACAAGCTGACCAAAGTGGCGCATTTTTCACCAATATGTACAACATACAATGCACCATCAGTGGCAAAGGTGTTTCTTGATCAGATTGTTAGACTTCATGGGATACCTCGCCGCATTATATCTGACAGAGACTCCGTATTCACTTCATCGTTCTGGAAAGCCTTACATCAGGCGTTGGGCACACAGCTCAACTTCAGTTCTGCATATCATCCGGAAACCGATGGACAAACAGAAAGAGTTAACCAGGTGTTAGAAGACATGCTTCGCATGTATGTGATGGACCACCAGTCTAGATGGGAGGAGTACCTGTATCTAGTTGAATTCGCCTACAATAATGGGCATCATAGCTCGTTGGGTATGCCTCCTTTCCAGGCATTATATGGCAGACCATGCAGAACACCTTTGAGTTGGGATCGTATAGAGGACAGAACAGTCATCGGCCCAGAGATAGTTCAGAATATGGAACTGCAAGTTAAACAGATAAGACAGAGGCTTCTGGAAGCACAGGACAGGCAGAAAAAGTATGCTGATGCTAAGAGGACAGACCGAAGCTTCACTGTGGGGGAAAGAGTATTTTTGAGAGTGCGGCCGCACAAAAGTCCAATCCGTTACGGAAAAGGCTCTAAACTCGCACCTCGATTTGTAGGACCTTTCGAAATCTTGGAGCGGATAGGACCAGTAGCCTATCGTCTAGCCTTGCCACCTAGCCTGTCACGTATCCACGATGTATTTCATGTATCAGTTTTACGTCAATATGTTTCTGACTTATCTCATGTGTTGGATTGGAGTGCTCTTCAGGTAGAGGCAGACGGACAACTGGCGTTGGAGCCAATTCGCATATTGGCTCGACGGAAGCTGGCCCTTCGAGGTCGAGAGCTGGACCAGGTTAGAGTCCAATGGGACTTATACGACAAAGTCACTGCAACATGGGAAGATGCAGAGAGATTGAAGACCCTGTATCCTCACCTTTTTGACGACTTCCAGGAGGAAGTACCGTCTTAGGGGGAGAGGATGTGAGGACCGCCCTTTTTACTACTGTTGTCATGACTCTTTACAGTGCTGTTATTGTTACTTTCATATTTGTGGGATAGCAGTTCCCGAAATTTGTCAGACTATTTAACTTTATTATGTTTTCGAAAAAACTAATTGGGTGATGTTTGGATAAGTTACTTTTCAGAAAAATGAATTAGAGATGTTAGAGATGATGGAAAATTGTAATATGATTTTTAATTATGTTAGATTGTACTAAGGCATGAGAATGCATGTGTTATTTAAGTTGCTTCGGCTATGATGAATTTATGTGGTTACTGATCTTGTAATTGAGTGTGCAGGGACTACTAATCAAACCACAGATTTCGGAGATCATTCCACACCTTGTTAATTGTTATTCCCTGTTAAGCCGATCTGGTTCCACGATGAACCAAGATCTCTTTGTGTTTGATGTCATGATGTAATGTGGTCTTTCGTATGGTCGAGTGGGTTAGGTTACCCTCATGTAATATTATTTTTATAAGTAAGTGTTGTAAAGAGATTGAATTTGAAATTTCTATTTTTATTTAAATTATGAGGCCCTTTTTCTTGTGCTTTACCTTGACCTGGGGTGTCTTGTATGGGTTAAAATTGACCCTGGGTTCTACCCCATGGGTCTAGGGGCCTATTTGGCATGGGTAACCCTTGAGTAACCTCCATCTAGTCAACTTAACCTCCCCCTGAAGTTAAGTGGCGAAAATTGGAGGTAGGAGGGGACATGATGGGTTGTACCAACACTCAACCCATCCCCTCTACTTTCCCCTAGATAAGAGATGCCATCCATTAGTGAAAGTTACCTCTTCTTTAGTAAGATTCCCCCATGTACTATGGGGACACCCATGTGAAGAAAGGAGAAAGAGGCATGGGTCACCTGTCTTGTTCCCATTTAACTTTTTTTTTTTTTTATTTCTCCTATGAGAAAGTGGAGTCACATGAAAGGAATAAGGAGTACCCTTGGGAATGGAGAGTGACATAAGCCACCTGGACAGAATAGTGATTTTTGGGAAGGGTGAGGAGGTGACAAGTGTCACTTCCCCATTTCTCAAAATTAGAAAGAAAGAGAATTTTGGGTTATTTATTTTCAAATTTTGGGATGAGAGGGAGTTAGTTGAATTTTGGGGAAAATCTTTCATCTTTGGCCTTACCCAAAATAGAGAAGTTAGTTTGGAAGATAGAGAAGGGAGAGGGAGTTGGTGGCTAAGCTTGGGAGTGAACTCTGTGGACTCTGCAACAACTTCATTCCAGGAGGGCTTTGCAAGGTTGGTCTGAATTTTACCTTTGTTTTGGTAGAACTGAAATGTGTATGAAATGTGTTTGGAATATGTGTTTAAATTTGTTTTCTGTGGGGTTCTTGTCGGGTGTTTGACAGAGCGTCTCCCACTTGGGAGAAATGCTCATCAAGTTTGGGGTAGGGGAGGAGAGATCCTCCTCGGGTGCATACCTGTTCCATCTTTTGGGATGTTGAAAGCCTTGAGGGCATGTATCTGTGACTGTATTTTTGACTTGAGAGTCATATACAGATTTCTTGCAAAATGTGATCACACTTGGTTGAGACCAAGAGATATTTATATGAGTTCATTTATCTGTCAGGGTGACACTCTGGAGTCGAGTGTATCCACTCTCCTGCCCCTTATGAAACTCACTGTAGTTGAGTTTCCGTATTGTGTAAAATAGCCACGGGTGTACGTGTGCTTTGGGATTGTTGTTGTTTCTGTTGTGAAGTGGAGTGTTTGAATACCCAGGTGTGAGTATGGTCTCCCTAGCTCGGGGGTGACCCTCTTGCGGGTCTACGGTAGGGAGGAGAGCTAGACAAGTGGTATTTTCTTCTTTGTTTGTCTTTGATATGCAGGTTTTTCTCTTGGAGCTTTCTGGTTGGCTATTTTATGAAGAAACAGATCATCTTCTTGTCATGAGAATTAGGCCTGGATTATTTCATAGAAATGAAGAGAGAACACCTCTCTTGTTATTGTTGTAAATTACTGATATTCTGGGAGTGAAGAAAATCACCTCCCTGGTCTTGTTATTATTGGACTTTTATTGGTTGTCATAAGTTTTCAGTTGTATACTGTTTGGGAGGAGAAAGTTCATATCTGGGAAGTTGGTATTCATGTTTGAGAAGTTGTAATATGACTGTGCTTAAATTTTTAAGTTGATGTTTGCAACCTTTGTTCAATAGCAATTTTTGTGTTTCAAGTATTACTGAAAGGAATAAGTTCGTTTTTGCAACTTAATCTGAGTTGTTTACATTGAAAGTTTGGAATTGCTTCACTAGTTGAAATGCTGATTTTCTATTCAATATTAAAATGGAAAAGACAGTTTTAAATATTTGTGTTATCCTCCCTATTTAATGGATTCTGTTAAATTAGAAGGATTAGAGGAAATCTAGCATGTAAATATAATCTGGTTGTAAATTTACAAGTCTTGTATGTTTATAAAAATGGGCTTAGAGTAGTGAATTTTGAGAAAATTGTGGAAATTGGAATTATAAAAATCTATAAAGAGTATTTCTTTTTCTCTCAATAAATTTATAAATATATATATAGAGCTATATATATATTTCTCATTTTGAGTAATTATCATTTTAAGAAAATAAAAGAGTAATTGAAAGTAATTATAACTGTTATATATCAATATAAAAAAAAAAGGGGGATATATATATATATATATATATATGAACTATATAAATATAGATATATATAAATATATTATTGTTGAAATATATATATATATATATATTTATATATGAATATATATAAATATATATATATATATATAATATATTATTATTATAAGAACCAACGAATGGTGAAAGACTGTCAACATGTTAGCCGCGGATAAAAGAAACACAGTTGAAATTTTATTTGGGCGGTGGGGAGTAAACCCCACCGCGAGCTGTTATTACATATGGAGGTGTGGAGTGGGGCGGAGCCCCACCCACACCCCACGTCGTGGGAATGTGGGTGGGGCTCCGCCCCACTCCACATCTCCCCCCCCTCCAAACCCTTATGCCTCCCGCGAAACCTTTCCGCCGCTCTGCGGCCACCGCGAAGTCTTGCCCGCCGCTCTGCGGCCACCACAAATCCCCGTCCGCCGCTCTGCGGCCACCACAGATCCCCGTCCGCCGCTCTGCGGCCACTGCCGCCCATGGCCGCCATCTGCTGTGGGTTGAAAGCAATAAAAAAATGTAGGGCTTGGGCCCTAACATATGTATGGGTTATTTGGTAAATAAATTCAGTTTATTTTTATATAGCTCTATATAAAGGCATATATATATATATTATATATGTCTATGTATATAGCTATATATATAATATAAGAATGATTATATATATACATATATATATATATATATATAGGTTTATAAGTTGTGGGAAACCAATTTGTTCATTATTGAGATATTAAAATAAATATATTATATGTAAGTATGTATATATATATATATATATATATATATATATTTATTGGGCCCTCGTTTAAAATCGTTAATAACTATGTTTCATGGATATAGAGAAAAATATATATATATATATATATATATATAACAATTATAATCTCACAGGAGATGTTATTAAGTGTTGAACACAACAACCAAAGAAGCTATATTACCATGAACAGAGTTTTATAAAGTGGTGAACCACCTACATCTATTGACAACGTCATACGAGTTACAAACAGTGTATGAATCGTAATTAAGAGTAACAGTAACAACAGTAATTCTAAACAAGAGAAAATAAAATTAGATGTAAAGTGAGTTTAGGAATATTCAGTGATACTCTGGAAAGAGTTTCTCGGAAGTTTCATCTGTTAACGTACTTATAAACACCCGGAAAATGAAGAGGAAAATTACTCAACTCCTTGTGCAAAAGAACACTGGAAATAAACTTATGATGCCACCACTAACAATCCATGTGGCCATATTAATCTCAACTGTAGCAAACAATCTCATATGTAAACCTGTAAGAGGTTCCGAAGAAGGAAAAACCAACATTGGAAAACACAGAGGAGAAAATGCGCGACATATCTCACACGGGATAAGAGAACTAAGTTGACGGACCCTTCTGTCAATTGTGCTTAGGTACAAGTTGACTAAGTATTTACGAAGAGGAGGAACCTAGATCGGGGAAGATTAGGAGACTGAGTCCAGCGAAATAGTAAACCAGCCTTTGTGGCCTAGATCATCCTGAAATTAGGTTTAATATCAACAATAACTGCAGTAATAACCCTGATTGACGTAAATCACGAAGAAAGGACAGGATGCACATAAAGAAAGTATAGAAAATGAAAGAGAGAGAGAGACCGAAATATAAACACACTAAATGAACTAAGAGATAGTTAAGGTAAGGGCGATAAAGTTATAATCCAACTTAAGAACTTGTGGAAAGGGAAGAGAGGGCAACCAAGCCGCCTTGTTGAAAATGCTAAGTCATAGGAGTAGTATGTTTCAGGAAACAAGAGAGGAGACAGACAACCGTGCCTGGCTGAAAAATGACTAAATAGGGAGATCACTAGCCGGTTTAGTTGGAACAAGGCGTCGAGGGGAGTGGTTCCTCTATCAGCGAACCACGTGCGTAAATGAGTGCAGCGTAATTCCCACTAACGCCGTAAGGCATTTTGCTACCGAACATTGCCGAGGGTTCGATTTAAGAACTTGGGTAATCTCACTCTTGCAATGACGTTAGCAGCGTTGTATCGACCCTCTTATTGATCTATATGTTTCCGTTTGCACGCCATTGTACTTGTATTCCGTCGATGAGTATAGTGTTTCGCCATGAGAGAACACCGTTGAGCATGCGTACGCATGCGAAAGGGGTTTTTAGGACGGTGTGAGAAAAATTTTTCATATCTCGTGTCATAACCACATGACAGATGTGGCTATGACACGTGCGAAGTGTGTTGTGACCACAAGGAAAATGTGGGCATGACAAAAAACAAGGAACAATCCTCTACCAGATTATTGGACTTAGTTCATACTGATCTATGTGGTCTGGCTAGAATTAGAAGTGTACAAGGTGATAGATACTTCATGTTATTAATTGATGACTATTCCCAGATGATTTGGGTAACTTTTCTGAAAGAGAAATCAGAAGCTCTTGAGAAATTCAAAATATTCAAGGCTATGGTAGAGAATGAAACTGGATTAAAACTAAAATGTCTAAGGTCTGATAGAGGTGGAGAATTCACATCTAGTGACTTCATATAATTCTATGAGAAACATGGAATAAAGAGACAGTTGTTTGCTCCTAGGACTCCACAGTAGAATGGAGTAGTGGAGAGGAAGAACTAGACCATCCAGGAAGCATCTAGAACCATGATGATGGAAGAAAATATTCCTCAGATCTATTGGAGAGAAGCTGTCAGCACTGTAGTCTATACTCTCAATTAAGTGCAAGTCAGAAGTAATATTGTTAAGACTCCTTATGAACTTTGGTTTGGCATCACTCCTATGAGGTATTTCAGAGTCTTTGGTAGCAAATGTTACATTAAAAGAGATGAAGATCTAGGCAAGTTTGATGTTAGAAGTGATGAAGGAATATTCTTGGGTTACTCTACTCAAAGTAAAGCATACCGGTGTTATAAAAAGAGATTGAGGAAGATTATAGAAAGTACTAATGTGAAGGTTGATGAAGGGATTGAAAAACCCTCAAGGTTTTATGAATATGATGAAGATGATCAAAATGGTGTTTTGATTCAAGGAGCCCAAGCCCCTTTTGAAATTCAGATTCAAATTGATCTGGTAAATCAGGAAGAAGAGATGAGTTTTAATGAGCCTGATCAAGAATTAGAAGTGCAAGAAACTCCCAAAGTTCCTAGGTATGTAAGACTGACCCACTCTGAAGATCAGATCATAGGTGATAAAAACAAAGGTGTACAAACAAGAAGGAGGATTGCTCAAGATTCAGAAGAGTATTGTCTAATTTCAAAGATTGAACCTAAGACAGTGAATGAAGCTTGCAATGATGAAAACTAGACTAAAGAAATGGAGGAAGAGCTGATGCAAATTGAGAAAAATCACACTTGGAATCTTGTTCCCAGACCTAGAAACAAGAATGTGATTGGAACCAACTGGCTCTTCTGGAACAAACTGAATGAAGTTGGTGAAGTAATCATAAATAAAGCTAGATTGGTCTGCAAGGGTTACTCTCAAATATAAGGAGTTGATTTTGAAGAAACTTTTGCTCCGGTGGCAAGAATTGAAGCAGTCAGATTGTTTCTTGTCTTTTCTTCTTTCAAGGACTTTAAGGTATATCAGATGGATGTCAAGTCTGTGTTTCTAAATGGAGACTTGGAAGAAGAAGTGTACATTGAGCAACTGGATGGATTTCAATTGTTTGATCATGGTGATATGGTTTACAAGTTGAAGAAAGCACTGTATGGACTGAAGCAAGCCCTAAGAGCCTGGTATGAAAGATTGGATAAGCATCTTTTGAAGATTGGTTTCAACAAAGGTACTGCTGACAATAATTTGTACTTCAAAATTGATCATGAAAATATCTTGATTGTTGAAGTGTTTGTTGATGATATCATTTTTGGAGGAAGAGATAGTATGTGCAAAACTTTTGCAAATCAAATGAAAAGTGAATTTGAGATGTCCATGCTTAGGGAAATAAATTTCTTCTTAGGTCTACAAATCACTCAAACAAAGAAAGGAATCGTCATTTCTTAGACCAAATATGTGAAAGAATTGTTGAAGAAATTAGGGATGGAAGACTCAAAACCAATGAGTACTCCCATGGCAACCGGATGTAAATTGAGAAAATATGATGACTCTCCTAAGGCTGATCAGAAAAAGTACAGGTCAATGATTGGAGGATTATTGTATCTCACTCAAACTAGACCTGACATTATGAATGTTGTTGGTCTTGTTGCTAGATTCCAAGATGATCCTAGAGAATCTCATGTCATGGCAATCAAGATGATTTTTACATATCTAAAAGGGACAGTTGAGTATGGATTGTGGTATCCTAGAGATCATGATTTTTCTCTTCATGCATATACAGATGCGGATTGGGTAGGAGATGTGGATGACTGGAAGAGTACCAGTGGTGGAGCATTCTTTTTGGGAAAGAGATTGGTTTATTGGCTGAGCAAGAAACAAGAGGCAATATCTCTGTCCACAGCTAAAGTAGAATATATTGCAGCAGCAGGTAGTTGCACTCAAATTTTGTGGATGAAACAGATGCTAAGAGACATCAGAGTGGAGTATGAGGAGCCTATTACAATCTTCTGTGATAATTCAAGTGCAATAAATATATCTAAGAATCTGGTGTTGCATTCAAAGACTAAACATATATATATATGGTTTCAAATTTTGAGAGAACAAGTGAACAAGAATGAAGTCAGATTGGAGTTTGTGCCTTCCAAGGATCAGATTGTAGACATCTTTACTAAACCTCTACCTAAGGACTCTTTTGAGTATCTCAGGGAGAAGTTAGGGGTTATTGCCCCTCTGGTGATGAACTAAGGTGCACTGATGTGCATCAGTCCTATGGATATCACAGTCATATCTTGTGGTCTGGACTGATGATGGAGAGCTGCTACTTAGGGGGACCAGCTGGTATAATTTTGAAGCAGTGGAATTGCAAGTATGTGCCCTTTGCCATTAATGTCAAAGGGGGAGAGAAGACATGTGAAAAACAAGTAGTTACTAATCAAAGGGGGAGCAGTAAAGGGAGAGAAGACATGTGAATGGTTGTTGTTGATAGGGGGAGTTGTGACAGTGAGAAGAAGTTCTTGTCTTGATGGTTAAAATAGTTTTTCACATCATATGTTGCCATCAATGACAAAAGGGGAGATTGTTGTAAGTATGGGCCTAACCGTTGTTGTCATTGATGTCAGCATACTCCTGTTACATTAATGATAAGGATTGGATGAATTGTTTGCTGAGGATATTGAGGAAATTGGTCATATAAGGAACAGAGAAGAATAGTGAAGACAATAAGGTAAAGATCCAAGATAAGATGAGGATCAGAGGATGCAGTTCAAAGGGTTTGTAGATATGTGTCTTAATATGATCTAGTAAAGATTTTAGAGGTCCACATGATGATCTGAAGAAGTTGTGGCTGCTCAAGTAAAATTGGTTCTCACAGGTGTTCAGAGGTGACAGAGTGATACAGATAGGTCCAGTGAGATCTGGAAATGAAAGATCCTATTCTAAGGATTTGGTGGAGTGTTTAGGAAGTCATTGTGAAGTGTCAACTCGATTGGTTCATGGTCTAGAGGTCTGCAAGCTTCTATTCCTTTGTGATAGTGATGATAGAATGTGTTCTTAAGGTTCTAGATGAAGGAGAGAAGGATTTCAATAAGTAGATGTAGTGTGGATGTTCTTGGTGATTCAGGCTAGCTTGTGGAGGTCTCTGGATCATGTCTAGTTCGTGTTGGTGGTCCACATTGGAGTTTGAGCTCACAATTGAAGAATTACTTCCAGATGATGGTGTTCTTCTTAAGTTTGGCCAACCGAATGAGTTACACATCCTGCGAATGATCCTGAAGATGTTGTGTGAAGATTGGCATGTTCCTAGAAGAAGGTTGAAGTCTTAGATCTATGTGGCTGACAGTGTGTTGATCCATGTGAAGTCTTTTGTAATTAGTCATGGTGTATTTATGTAATTGCTCTGTAATGCTTGCTGACTTAGATGATCTTTCCTAAGTCGATGTCTTGTATAAATAAGGAATTGTAAAGTCATTTCAAAGTGCATCTTACGGAGATGAGAGTGAGGTAGCGAGGAGGAGAGAAAAAGGCAGAGCAAAAGTTTTGGGCTTAAATGGAACTGACTCAAGCATGGTGAAGATGCTATTCTTCAGTTCAAGTATGTGATACTTATTCTTTTGTAGATAGTGTGTCTCTTATAGGTAGTGAGCCTCTTGTGAGCAGTGTGCTTGGGTAGTGAGCCCTAATTGGCATGTGCCATTTTATTCTTTCTATTCTTCTAATAGAGAATACAATCTTGGGTTAGTCACCCCATGGTTTTTCCCTTAACCAGTTTTTCCATGTCAAAATCTTGGTGTCTCATGTGTTAATGTGTTTCTTCTCTTGAGTTAATGCATTATGTTTCCATGATTGATTTATTATTATGCTGCTAAATTATGAAGTGGATTTAATTGTTTGATTGGAAGTAAGTTTTGGACAATTGATTCACCCCCCCCCCTCTCAGTTGTCTGTCCTAAATCTAACAAGGCAATGGTTGGGATTTTTGAGATGTAGAGGAGGATGCCTCATTAGACTTTCTTGATTTTTTCTTAGGGACCCAAACCATTTTGGTTTTGGGTTTTGCTTGTGAAGGTATGGGCTTGAGTAGCCTTTTGGATTGCTTTGCTTGGGTTCTGTGCATTGATTTTTAGAGGATCTTTAGAATTTTTGAGAGGAGTCTTTAGAGGTAGAGGCATCCAAATTTTTATTTTTGAATCCCATGGGTTTGATGCAAGTGGAGTTGGTGGAATGAGTGGAAACTCTATGTTTAGACAATGTGTGCATATGTTGGTCATGATTAGGAATGTAATGGTGCTTATGGATAAGGGGATGATTAGGTGTTGGTAGAAGTGGTGGTAAGGAAGATGGAAAGATATTTGGAGTTGGAAGTAGTGGAGGTAAATAAGATGGTGGAAGATGTACGGTCACATGCTTTTGCAAGTTATAGGATGGAGGTGAAAAGGCTACATATGAAGGTAAAGTTGGTGGTGGGATTTTAGGAGTTGGAAGAAGCGGAGCTAAATCAGATGGTGGGATATGTACGGTCACATTCTTTTGGGGTTTAGGATGAGGTTTTTGATGGGAAATGGTGGACTTAGGATGAATGGAGGAATTACCAACATCTTTAGCTTGGGGAGGCCTGCAATTGACAATGGGACTATGAGTGTTTTGGGAACTAGGCTTGAGTTCATCACTAGATGGAGATGAAGAAGTGGCCAAGATCATGAAGATGGAGTTTCCTTGAAAAAGGTCGATGATATGAAGGGAGGAGTCATCGATGGTATCAGAGTTAGAAGTCTCTCCAACCAAAGGTCTAGCTCCCATATCAAAAATGGATGTAGATGAAGATGCTTGCAATTTGTATTCACCCAAACCATGTTTAGTGTACTTGATACAAAGATTTGGAGTGGCTTTGCTAGATGATGGCTTGAGTAGGGTAGATGGGTCTACATAGGATGAAGATGAATAAGCTTTAGTGTTGATACGAATACAGTTAGAACTTTGATATTTGGCTTGAAAGGCATGACAAAACTCAAATGGATTGGGATCGACATAGATGGTAACTTCAACACCATTATGTGGAAACTTGAGACATTGATGGAATGTAGAAGGAATGGATTTAAGAGCATGGAGCCATGGATGGCCAAGGATGATGTTGTAAGGAAGGTCAATATCAAGAACTTGACAGTGGGTGTCAGTAGTGAAAAGACCAACTTGGATAGGCAAATGGATAATTCCTTCAGTATCTCTCTCAGCATCATCATATGCTTTGATAGTAATGACCTTGGAAGTGTCAACATCTTTCTCAGAATATCTCAATTGTTTTATTAATTTTAGAGAGCATATATTAAGACCAGCTCCACCATCCACTAAAATTCATTTGATACGGCATTGGTTTACAAATACTTCTATGTGGAGGGCTTCGTTATGTGATGGGTTAATGGATGGTCGAAGATCTTTATTAGATAAAGTGAGATGGGAAGGGCCTGCAATACTAGCTACCATAGATTGGAATTGTGTGGTATCGATATCGTTGGGTACCAAATATTCTTGCAATGCTTTGTCAAGGATAGCTTTGTGGGTGAGGGATAAGTGAAGCAATTCTAGGATGGAGATGTGTGCGGGAGTTTTGCCAAGGTGATCAAGGATATTATAACTAGAAGATGGTTGAGAAGGATTGACAGGTACTCCTGGAATGGTAACATGGCCTCTTCTAGTAGTTACAGTGCAATTGGGTGCTTTACCTTGGATTGTAATGGAAGAAATGTGAGCTTGGTCAATGCGGCCAATCGTGGATGAGTCATAGTTGTAATGGATAGCATTTCTAGTATGGAGGTTACTTGTCTTGTCATGAAGTGGAAGTGGATTCTTGAAAGCATCTAGGTCATAGTTCGATCTTGGTTGATGTGCTAGTTGTGACGTTGGTGATGTGATTTTAATTAGACCTTGATCGATGCAGTCTTGAATGACATATTTTAAGCACATACAACTATTTGTTTTATGTCCTTTGACTCTATGGTATTCACAATATTCATTCTCTTTGTACCAAGGAGCTTTGAAGACTAGTTTGTCATTAGGTGGTGCTTCAGGCAATTTGACATCTCCCACTTGGAGAAGCTTACGAAAGATGACCTTCATGGGTTCCCCTAAGGGAGTAAACTATCGCTAATGTGTTGGATTCACTCTTGGTTAGTTTTGTTGAAAAGGTTGATTTGTTGTAGATGCATCTTGGATGTTAATAGGAGCTTTCACTGTTTGCATGTTCTTTGCATCCACAACACCATCATTAACAACATTTTTGTTCTTGTTCCAAAAGTAGGATTTATCATTTGATGATTGGGGATTGTCTTTGAAAATCTTGATAGTGCCCTTAGAAATTAAATCTCACTCAATGGTGGTTCCTTTGGAGATAAGCTCATCAAAGGTGCTAGTACTTTGCAATTGTGATTGAAATGAAAGCTCGGGGTGAAGATTTTGGACAAAGATATCAAGCTACTATTTCTCGAGTATTTTCCATGATAGTTTGCTAGCCATGTTGTGCCATCATTGGGTAAATGAGGAAAAAGCTTCACCATTGCATTGTTTGTTGTTGACAAGATCATTCATGTTCACCTCATGTTAAATGTTGAAAGTGAAATGGGAGTGAAATTGATGCCCGATAGTAAGTGAGAGAACCATTCAAGAGCTTGTCCCGCTAAGCTTCAGGGAAATAGTCGCAAGAGATATGTGTCATCATGAGCAACATTGAGACATGCAACATAGAATGCCCTAAGATGGTCATCCGGATTACCTTTCCCTTTGTATTTGTCAAATTGTGGGATTTCAAAGTGCGGTGGAAAAGGTGGCATGGGAAGTGACTTCTCAAAAGGATATGAGCATATGTCTTCCAAGGAAAACATTTTCTTGTTTTGTGCTACTACCTTGTTAACCATTTGTTCGACATCTACCTAAGATAATATCTATTGTTGCAAAGGGGGTTAGTTGTTTGGAGGTGGAATATAATATGGTGTACGTTGTAGTTGCTATTGCGGAATGTATGTAGGTATGACTATTTGTTGAGGTTGAGTGCTCACATTATATGTCAAAGCATTGGTATGTGACACATATGTGTTTGAGGATTGTTGTCCTTGAGACACAAGTGGTGATTGGGTGTATTTTGATGGATTAGCTCCAATATTTTGCACCACATGGGAAGTAAAGGATGGATTGATGTTGGTCGATGGTTGTGGATTGAAATTTGGGTTTGTATTATGGTAAACAATGGAAGGATTGGTGGATGAGGAGGAATGGACATTTGGGTTTGTGTTTTGGACAACATGAGGATTGGTATACATCATGTGTTGGGTGACAATGGGTAATCCTTGGGTTATATAAGACAGATTGACAGTTTGTGAAGGATTATATGGAGGTGGAGTGGGTGATGTAAGTTGATCAACATAGGAGACAGTGGTGCTAGGACTAGCTTGTGATACAATAGGTGGATTAGTCATGTCAATAAGACTAACATTGGGATTATATGGTGTGTGGGATGGATTCATGGAAATCATGGAGACCATATTAGAGGTGATAGGAATATGAGTGTGGGGTGTGGTTTCCACATTAGATGCAATAGGAGTAAGAGTTTGCAATGGCTATGAGACTTGTATGGCTTGTGGTGTATGGATAGCTTGTGAAACTTGCGGAGTTTGCAGTATAGGGACGGCTTGTGAAATTTGAGGAGTTTAAACTTGTGAAACATGAACAGCTTGTGATACTTGAGGTCAAGATACAATCATGATAGGAGAAGGTGTGTGTTGTGGAACATGGAAAGGTGGAATGCTCAAATTTTGTGAAAGAAAAGAAAGTACATTGGTTGGAGTTATCAATGGTTCTAGAGTATACTTCAAGCATGGTGGGTTTGATGGTGTAGCGGTAGGCAATGAGGAAGATGGATTGGAAGGTGGATGCGAAGATGTGGCTATAGTGGTTGGTCCCTTTGCAACAATAGCGGGAGTGTTTGGATCATGTTTCCGAATAGCAGATATGTCAAAGTCACTTGGTAATTTGGCTCCCATGCAGGCTAGTTGCAAGAAATGGTGGTCTGGATCAGATAAAATAAGCTTCTCAACTTGGTCCCATACATGTGTGTCTCAAAATTCAAATAGGTCCTCTTGGAATTACTCTTCATAATTCGATGTAAATGGGTGTGGTTACACTTGGTGTGAAGATGATGGTCCAATAGTGTATCCTTTAGGTCTAAACATGTAAGAAGGCATACCGGTTGTGAATTGAGTTGTATCTTTAAGGGGTATTGATCGACATTGTTGCATTTTGGCTTCCATCTCAGCTTGCAATTTTTCTTCCATTTCAGCTCTATATTGGCTCCTAGTTTGAGGCATGATGGTTGATGTTCAAAATTGGACTATTTTAGCAAGATTGAGACCCAAAAGATGATGGTTGGCTGATTGTTTGGTGTTGGTTTGTTTTGCTAGTTGGCTGGTTACTTTGTTTGCTAATGGGTTGCTTGGTTTTTGTTGTTGGGTTGTTTTGGTTATTGTTGTTTTCTTGCTTTGTTATTGGTTGGTGGTTTCTTTATTATTGGTTGTTGGTTGCTTTGTTGTTGTTGGATAAACTTCCCTAGAGGATAGCTCACACACTGAAGGGAAAAGTTGGTTATTGATGTTCTTTGCTGGTATTGCTAGTAAAGCCAAAAGGATGGTGTTTGGTTGTTAGTTTTGCTAGTTGATTGTTGTTTTGGGATCTCAAAAGGATGGAAAGCTCAAAAGTCCAATAGTTTGATATGCTCAAGATAGGAGATAATGCTCAGGTGATTGTGGATGCTCAGAGGACTATCTAAAAGCTGATAATAGAGCTAAGAAATTCTAAAAATGCAACTGATTGGCTAGGTTGATGCTGATTGTTAATATTTGACCAGAAGCGATAGGTAATAGCTTAGAAGTGACTCAGAAGATGTCAAAAGCAACTACTAATAGCTCAAAAGTGATCTACTTTTGTGACAGGTGACAAGCTACATTGTTAACTAGAGGCAATTAGGTTTGCCAGAAGCGATCAATCTCATGTTAAAAGTGACATAGATTTTGCCAAAAGTGATGGACTGTTGTTTAAAGGCGATGCAAATTCTACCAAAAGTGAATAACTACTATTTAAAAGCAATCTAGTTTAGCTAAAGGTGAACAGTTATGGTTCAAAAGTGGATTTTGTTTGTCAGAGGTTGTGTTTGAATGATTATTTTGAAAAGAAAATAGTGATTTCAGTCACTCACACTCACAACAATCACAAACTTGTCCAACCTAGGCTAGGAAAGGACTGTATTTGTTGATTCCCCTTGCCATGCTTATTCAAAGCAAATAGTTTCAGGATCTTGGTATTACCGACTCCGCTCCATAGCACTCACTTCTCATGCATACCAAGATCTAGGTTTCCCAAGGCTTGTCCCCCCACCAAACCTTGAGATTGTCCCTGCTATCTCTACTAAGAACCACGAGAATCAAGGCAACTTCAAAGGTCCCACCTTTTGCATCAATAAATAGAGGGTTTTTGGCTACTACACAAGGTTGCTAGTAAGGGCATCCGTTTAGGTGGTTATACATGCGGCAGCACTACTCTCTGTTATGGAGTCTCCCAGCCTTCAAGGGTTATGCCTTGGAGGGTTTAGGGGGAGGTTGGCTGTCGGTATAACACAACAACACCCATTATTTTTGGCTTTTGACACAAACACTTTTCTTATATAGCAGTTTGGAAGGACTTGGCTTTAGTCCGTTACTGCTTTGGTCATACCCCTTCTCACACCAGGAAGGTAGGCCCTCTAAAGATAATAAGTTCTCATGCACCCAAGATCTATTTGATAGGCAAGGGGAGAGGATACTTTTGCTATTAAATTTGGGTTACAAACATGCACAAAAAGAAACCCAAAAAAGTTAAATCAAGCACGGAGCAAACAATGATTCTTTTTAAGCACCAAGCCCAAATGTTCCTAAATTAGTGATAAAATGCAATGTCTTGGACCGATCAAAGTTGCAACAGATATGTTAGTATTTTCACAACCTCCTTTTCTTAGACAATTGATAAGATGATGAACAAAGAAATGATTAGTAACCAAGAAAACCCAACTGTGAATGATAAAACTAAAAGCGATACATATTTATGAGAGGCAACTGACTGTTGCTCAAAAGCGATTTAAATTCTGTTGAAAGCGAAATGTTACTACTCAGAAGTGATGCCAAAACTCCAGATGTAAATTGTTAAGGCTCAAAAGTGACCTGCTCCTGCATAAAATCCCTGCGAAAATCAGATGTTAGCTAAAAAACCCTAAATTGCAGGAAGCAATCCCAATAGCCAAAAGTGATTAGTTTATGATTGAAAGTGTAGACACCCAAAATTGTCCCAAATTTGTCCATGTCTTGCAACACTTTGATAAAAACATAACTTAGACATCATGTAGCATTTTGTCTTAATCCCACTCTTAATCCCATTTATCCATTAGCCAATTAATTAAATAAATTTTATTTATTTAATTAATATCCAACTCATATCCCAACTAATTCAAATAATTTATTTGAATTAAGTTGTCATCATAAGCCAACTTTCCAATTAATTAAATAAATTTTATTTATTTAATTAATTTATCTTATCATTTGGCCGACATGTGTGCCTCTTTCATTTAAAAAAAGATAAGTGGTACTATAGCCTTTTATTTAATATATTTCATATGTAGTACTTTTTTATGTACACAAGCACACATGAGCCCTATTCTCCTTGACACTTATCAAATGACTACAACTCCCTTGAAGAGTGGGATAATCGAATCAATCATAGCCGTCCACATCAATCATTTAGCTTTTTAATCTCAACCATCTATTCAAACCAAGCCTTTCCTATAAATCAAATCCCTCATAAGCCATTAGCATGCATTGATCCTCAAGTATCCACATGCTGTCAAAATATCATTAGAGCCTTTGCATCCTTCAACTATCATTCTATCATCTTCATCTTAATGTTATGCTGCAAAAGTGAGCACCCAACATTCCTCCAACAATAATCCTTCCAAATCTTGCATGCTCATGCGAGGTGGAGAAGAGCAATGGAGATAAATCAAGCATAGCGTGGAGATCGGTTTGCATTTACATTTGTTATTTTGATTTTCATGTTGTCTTGTGCTTCATTGTGCTTTGCTAGGGTTTTTATCATTGCTGTTTATTCATTTGCCCTGATTTGCAATTTTACCCTAACTACATTTGGCACGCCCGGTGGGACTCACTTTGCTTGATCTTTTTTGCAGGTTTTTGTAGTAAAAATTTACATTCATATAACCCCCATTGTCAAGTTTTGCAGGTTTAAATAACTTTTTGTTGCAGATCTGCTACTTTTTGGACAAAACCCTAGGTTTTAAAGATTTCATCATATATTCCAAACGGCTATGAATTTTTCTACAAGATTTTAGCAAAAGTTTGTCCATGATATAAGAAAGCTACAGCAGAAACATTTCAGGTTTATCACGACTTTTACGGGATTTATCACGTTTTTATGTTTTTTCATAAAATCACAATTCTGAGCGCAAATTAGTGAATTTTTTAGAAATTTTTATATTTCTGGAAAGCTCTCAAAATTCTAATGGGGGTTTGTGTTTTACAGATTTAATTTAGAGCTTGTTTATAGTGCAAAAAAATTAGATCTTTGCCGACTATACCGTTTTCATAAATCCACATTTCTGGGCGCAAATCAGGGAATTTCTCTGATTTCTTTACATTTTCAGAAAGATCTCTAAAAATTAATGGGGTCTCTTCTTTGATTTTTTAATTTTTGAACCAAAAATGTATCGAAATAATCAAATCTAATTCGGCTATGTATCTAAAATTACAATTTTCCTTGCCTGATGAGCCTACTTTTTATGCCTGCATTATAATATCATTTTTTTTATGTTGTAGGTGATCATAAGGAGCTGGAGCAACATTGACATCAACATCTACAGCAATTTGGATAGCGAATTAACCAAGTGCAATCATTTCATTTCTCATCTTCTAATCATTGTTTGCAAACACATTTGGATTTTGGGCATAAAACGAACAATTGTTTGCAAATTCACATCAAAAAATTGGGCTAAAACAAACCATTGTCTTTCAGCACATTTAGATTTGGGCTTTAAAATAAACAAGTGCTTGCATTGTCTTCCACACATTGAATTTCTAAGGTTAATGAACCCCATGCGAGTGTGACCAAGTAAATGTGTATGCTCTCTCCTCGTGTCCCAACACGAACTTGGAGATCAAAAACATTTACTTGTGTTTCTTTTGTTTAGCCTTAGAGAGGCCTGCCTTGGTATCCACCCCAAGGGAATGACCTCAAGCGGTATTTTCATCCGGTCCGCTATAAAAATTAGAGAATAAGGCGAAAGCCAAGTCTAACCGGTATTAGCGCTCACCATACAGTGCTAACTCGAAAGGAGGTGTACCTTTGTGTATATTAAAACTCCTAGTATGATTAGTTAAAGTCTTAAGTGGCTTGCTAGATGCTCGTGGGGTGCCGGTCCCCTATATTTTCATTAGAACCTCCTTGTGATAGTGGCCTTGCCTTGACTAGGACTTATTGAAGTGTCTTCACGTGCTTGCTTAACCATCATCACATTCTTCCAAACTAAAACTTGCTTATGTGTCTTGCGTGAGTGATTCATGTGTGTGTATGCATAATCATTTGTTTGAATATTGCCACATCAAGCTCTAAACACCCAAACACATAAAGACAAGTCATCCTACACATTCTTCGAACAACATCTAAATCTAATCACTTTCATCCAAACAAGCCACATCATCATCCAAATCCCTAAACAAGCACTTGCTAAAAGGACTTAAGACAAACACTTGGTGACAACATGTCTACACTAGAGGACCTAGAAATCAAATTCCAAAGATTCTTCCAAAATCTTTATCAAGGATCACAACTCCTAAACGAAGATGCCATTGAAATATTACAATTCTTCATCTAAAGAGCTCAACCCCATGCAAGCCAATCACCTCAACTGTAACACTTCGTAGCCCAAGTCCAACACCTTTTAGCCACTAGTCAAGCTCAACAAGTACCTCAATCTTTAGCCACTCCATACCAACCTAATCCACATATCATATCCATCCATTTCCTATCAACTTAACCCACCTTATAGCCACATGCCATATCCATCCATTTCCTATCAACCTAATCCACCTATTCACCAAGTCAATGCCACATCAACCTATGAATATCCACCTCAAGCTTATTCAATCCCTCATGCTGACATTCCAATGCACTACCAAGCCCATCCACAAGGCAATCAAGAGATATCACATCAACAACATGCAAGTCCAAATGGCCTTTTGTATATAAATCAAGTGAGCACAAGTCAACCTTGCCAACATGATCAAATGCTTGCGTCTTTGGGTCCACCTCGAGATCTTTTGTCTACATATCCTACCATTACACCTAGCTACCAAGACTATCAATGGCCTCCACAACAAGCACAAATGAGCCCAAATCCACCTTTCCAACAAGAACCATATGCAAGTTCAAGTAGTCCCTTGTACATAAATCAAACAAGCCCAAGTTATCCTATGCAAGACTTAATTACCTTTGATAAGGGAGATACCAATCTAGAGTGGCCTCCACCATCCAATCCCATGCCAACACATGAGCCAACAAGTCCTATCCCAACACCACCATGTGATCCCATTCCTAATCCATTGATCCCTCCACCTTCCAAACCACCAAGCCCTCCATTACCTTCATCACCAAGTTATTCTAATCCTTCACCAAAGGATGCGACTGAGATAGTTTTACAAAGAATGCTTGAAGCAAAACTCATTGAACTTCCTGAAGTCAAACCATGTGAAGAAAGTCCATATGATGAACATGATTATTGTGCATACCATAGGACCAAAGGTCATAATACAAATCAATGCCCAATATTTGTCTCAATTGTTTACAAAGTGTACCTACCTACAATAAGAAATCATGCCACATCATCCCAATCCCATGTGTCACACCCATCTAGTCCACATCCTAATCCATCAAACTCCATTATCCTTCTATCTAATCAAAATCCTAGTCCTACGCTTAAAACATCATCTACTATTATTGCTCATCCATTATATTGTCCATCCACTCATACCCTTGTGAAGGATGTGATCCATTGGCTACTAGCTAGGAATAAACTACCTCCATGCCAAACACCTATCCTTGAGCCTATTCAAGAGCCTTCCATTAACATACCTAGCCCTTTGAGCCCATCATGTGACCTACATGTCAACAAATCTATTCAAAAGTCATACATCATGCCTAGTCCTTCAAGCCCATCATGTGACCTACAAGCCAACAAGTCTAATCAAGAGTCTCCAAGCACAAGCCTAAGTCAAGAGTCATCATGTTCTCACATCAATAACCCTCAAGAACCTATCAAGTCCACTCAAGAACCTTCCACTTTCATCCAAAGTCAAGAGGTATGTCAAAGGTTTAATCCTAAGCATGTGGAAACATTAATCCCTAGTCCAACTCAAGATCAAAACACTTCCATGCAACCTATCCATAATATTTATCTTCTTTATGATCAAGATGATACCTATGAAGAAGCTATCCATGAGCACCTTGATCCTATCTATAATCCTCTATCCATCCATGAGCAAGATATCCAAATTACTCCTAGTCATCCACCATCTAGCCCTATCCATAATGAAAAAACATCCACTTGTCATGATGAGACATTTGTCCCCCAAGTAAGCATAAAAGATCAAACAAATAACTTGGATCTTAGTGAACATAATGCTAATCAAGATCCTAATGATTCCCCTTCTACATCCACCATCGATTCCACTTCAAGTCCACCATCATATCCACTTAGTCTTACCACCCTTATGCATGAATGTTCTTTCTTAGAACAACAACAACCTTTGTCCTCCACTTCATCTTCTCCATCCAATAAGGAACTCAAGTCTAGTTCCCAAAACACATCTAGTCCCATAGTCAATCACATACTCCAAAACATAAACTACAAAGGTAAAGGCCTAGGCCTTTATGAACAAGGTATTTTGGAGCCGATCCATGTCAAGATTCCTCCATGCTCATATGGCCTTGGATACACACCCCAAAGGTAAACAAGGCCAAGATGTTGGTAATCCCTTCATGCATCCTAAATCTACTACTTTCCATCGCACCCCCCATTATCTACCCAAAACATATGTTGTCATTCCAACTCCATCATCCTATAAATGTTGAAAGCATGTGACCGTACACCTTCCGCCATCCACCTTGCCTCCACTTTTACCAACTCCAAATATCCCTCCATCCACCTTGCCACCATTGCTTCCAACACCTAACATACCTATCATTCATAAGTATCCTTACATCCCTAATCCTGGCCAACAAAAGCACACATCGTTTAAGCATAAAGCTTCCAATCATTCCATCCACTCCACCCACCCCAGGGGATTCAAAAACAAAAAAATGGATGCCTTTATCTATAAAGCCAAAAATTCAACTAAAACTCCTAAGCACCCTCATGCCTTAGGCCATCAATGTGAAAAGTCTCTAAATCATCCATCTTCTAAGAAAAGTATATTCACAAATCTATCCAAGCCCTTACGTCCAAATGCAAAGCCCAAAAGCAAAATGGTTTGGGTTCCTAAGCAAATAGCTAGCAAGTAAAATGAGGCATCCTCCTCTACATCTCAAGAATCCCAACCACCTACTTCCATCCAAAACTTCCATTCCCTTCAAAAATCCCACAAGCAAAACAATAGCACTAAAAATACTAAATCTATGCGGGTTCCTAAATCACTTCATCAACCATCTCCTCAGCAAACATCTCCATTACTTCCTACACCACCATCTCATCAAAAGCTTCAATGTTTATCATGGTGTGTGCAACCATTGGTCATGGTTCCCTTCCATTCCAGAACATTCCCACATGCCTCCATCTCCCCATCCTTCATCCATTATCCTACAAATCTTCCCCATCACCTTTCTATGGTCCATGCTTTGGCATAAAATTTTCATCCATCTTCATTCCATAAGCCAATATACTCCACATGATAATTCACTATCCCCATCCATCTATCCTTACATGAACCTTTCATAATCCATTTCATCATCCACTATCTACCTAATCCATCTTTCATCCACGCAATCTCTTTACCAACATCTATGAGCATAACAACATGGTCCATGTGAAGACATCATCCATCTCTAAATGGGACACTATCACCTTTCATAGCACTAGACACTTGAGTCCCTCCTATTCATTACCATGGTGAAAACCTGGCAAACAGGCACCATGTGTAATTAGCTATCCCAAAAAAAAAAAAAAGAGCAAAAGAAGAAAAAAAAAAATCAAAAAAGTAAAGAGAAATATCTTCATCCAACGGTGAAAACCTGGTAAACAGGTGCCTTGGATAAGTACCATGATGAAAACCTGGCAAACAAGCATCATGTGTAGGTTGATCTTCTATGTCACTTACACTTGGGGGCACATTATCATATCCAACCTATCATTTTCCATCCTATCCTATCCTACCATTACTATACCATCCTACCATCCTTAGCCATTACATAAACATGCCTATCCTATTGAACCCATTTATCCATTCTCCTACCTTTTGATCTTGATGAAGACATAGGGGCAAAATGTTGAAACATGTTTGGATATTTCTTGACATATCTTCTTTCCAAACCAAGTCCTATTCATTAACCATTTATCCATCCCATTTAAACCAATCCATCATGTCATCCTATCATCATAAGCACCATGTAAAATCCAATCATGTCATCCCTTGGTCATGAGCTTTGTCATGTAAAAATCTTAAGCATTACCACCTTGAATGGGGGCAAGTTCTTTCGATGCAACATAGCCTTTGGAGATCACATCCTAGCTCTCTTATGATTCATCCACTATGGCATCTCCTTATCATGAGCTTTCCATCTTATAGCTTATCCCTATCTATATATCATGAGCTTTCCACCATAGCCTACCTATCTGTTTATCATGAGGCATGCATCCATCCCTTATATGGCCTATCCTCTTATCTATCCATCCAACTCTCATGAGCCTTCCATCACATTTACTATGAGTCCATCCTTTTATCCATCCTTTGCACCTGGAATTGGTTTTCTCCCTTGTCATTGGTATTTAGCACAAAGGCTACTCAAATTGTAAATCCATTGGCATTTTTCAAAACATTTCAAACAAACTCCAAACAAAAAAAAAATCAAAATATCTCAAAAATCCAAAAAAATCAAATATTCAAAAAATCCAAAAAAAAATCAAATATCCAACGAAAAATTCAAGCAATAAAACCAATCACATCATCCAAAACAATCCACTCCATCAACATTCAATCAAAATAAAATCAAAATCATCATCATCAATTCTTCTTATCAATAACATTCATTCATCCAATCACTTCTTCCAATCATATCAATCAAATCAATCTAAGCAATGATCTTAAATTCAAGTCACACTAATCCATATCAAGCAAGCTAATGAATCAAGGAACATTATCCAATCAAATCAACAAGTTTTGATCCTAATCTTGTCATGAGCCCAATCAATCATCATCAATCATCAAGCATCCTTGTGTTGATCTAGGGATATAGCTTTCCCCACAATGACAACACTATCTATCATTATCAATGAAACAATCAATCATTGGTTTATGACTTGACAAGGGAAACACCTTGTTCATTTTACATCCTTTGAGCACACTGAGAACACTTGCTTGTGCTTAGATTGAGTGGACACTCTAATCATCACACCATCACTATCATCATTCCAAACAATCTAATCCTCAAAACAATCAACCCAGCAATAGCAAACATCAAAACCAAAGCGCATCAAACCAACCATCAAAACAAATCCAATCACTTCAGCAAATCAAAAGTAGCTCAATCCACCACATATCATCCCAACATCAACATTTCATCAAGTCAATCTAATCATCCAATCAAATCATTCCAAGCAATGATCCAAATGCAAGTCAATCCTTAATCCATACCAATCAAGTTAATCAATCAAGCCAAGTTATCCAAATGCAATCCATGGTCTTGATCCTAGCCTTGTTGTAAGCCAAAGCCATTAGCCAATCAGCCAACCAACTTAGCCAACAACCTTGTGTTGATCTAGGGATATAGCTTTCCCCGCAATGACAACACTCTCAACACTACAATCAATCAACAACCAATCATTGGTTTACAACTTGATAGGGGCAATACCTTGTTTGTTTTTATATCATTTCTATATGCATGCTTGATTGCTTGTGTGTGTGTTATCATTTTATCTTGCATTTGTATCAAATCCTTATCATTTCCAGCTAATATTCATATCTTGTGTATGTTGGAATAGCTTTTTGCACTATCCTTTGCATCTAAAGTCATATCATACCTTTTGTGCACTAGGACTTCAATGCTCTAAGTGTTCTTCCTCATATGTTAGACAAGGTTGTATTATGCTAGGGCACAAGACAGATCATCACCTTGGTCCTTATACCTTGGTGCATCACGTCTAGTGCTTTATCAAACATCATGGTTGCTCACTTTCATTGCAGCATAACACATCATTCATTTCTTTTATCCATACCTTATCACTTCTCTTTCTTTCTTAGCCAAGCCATTTCTTTTCGAGAGCCTACCCGTGTTTGTCCAACCTGCCTATCCTCTCGAGGGGGCATCATCATCCCTATCCTCTATCCATACCTTAGCTTCTTTGAAATGATGTTACTCGACACAAAGCTTATCATCTCAAACATCATCTCAAAGAGGGGCAAAATGTAGACACCCAAATTTGTCCATGTCTTGCAACACCTTGATAAAAACATAACTTAGACATCATGTAGCATTTTGTCTTAATCCCACTCTTAATCCCATTTATCCATTAGCCAATTAATTAAATAAATTTTATTTATTTAATTAATATCCAACTCATATCCCAACTAATTCAAATAATTTATTTGAATTAAGTTCTCATCATAAGCCGATTTTCCAATTAATTAAATAAATTTTATTTATTTAATTAATTTATCTTATCATTTAGCCGACATGTGTGCCTCTTTCATTTAAAAAAAGATAAGTGGTACTATAGCCTTTTATTTAATATCTTTCATATGTAGTACTTTTTTATGTACACAAGCACACATGAGCCCTATTCTCCTTGACACTTGTCAAATGACTACAACTCCCTTGAAGAGTGGGATAACCGAATCAATCATAGCCGTCCACATCAATCATTTAGCTTTTTAATCTCAACCATCCATTCAAACCAAGCCTTTCCTATAAATCAAACCCCTCATAAGCCATTAGCATGCATTGATCCTCAAGTATCCACATGCTGTCAAAATATTATTAGAGCCTTTGCATCCTTCAACTATCATTCTATCATCTTCATCTTAATGTTATGTTGCAAAAGTGAGCACCCAACATTCCTCCAACAATAATCCTTCAAAATCTTGCATGCTCATGCGAGGTGGAGAAGAGCAATGGAGATATATCAAGCATAGCGTGGAGATCGGTTTGCATTTACATTTATTATTTTGATTTTCATGTTGTCTTGTGCTTCATTGTGCATTGCTAGGGTTTTTATCATTGCTGTTTATTCATTTGCCCTGATTTGCAATTTTACCCTAACTATAGAAAGCGACATGAATAATGACAGATGTGACCACTGTTGGCTTAGAAGCGACACAAAAAGATTGGAAGCAGCCACTATTAGCTTAAAAGTGATCCCAAAAATGCCGAAAGTGGTTACTGGTAGCTTAAAAGTGATGCAAATGTTCTGAAGGTGACTGGTTTTCGCTTAAAAGCGACTGTAATTTGCTGTAAGCACTCGAAAAATCTAAACTTCACAAAAACAACTTCAAACACCAAAGTTAATCAAGGATGTTAGTCCCACTAGGCATGTATCAACCTTTCATAACCCATCTGATCATATTTCATCCACTGGATTTGCCATTTTAGGGTTTGCAATCTCTAATAGTCATTTTTTTCATAACCTTAACATAAGTTTTGCAGAAACAGGAATTTTTCACGCATCCTGCATATTCAAATCAATTATGAGAAATAATTGGTTGCCTCTGGTTTTTCTGTGTCACTTCTGATTGGTAACTATTCACTTCTGGCATAATTCAGATCACTTAATCAACAGTTGCTCGCTTCTGGTATGATGCAGAGGCATCCACACTATAACCTTCACATGTAGCATGAATGTCTGCAGACCAACCTCATCATCCTCATCTTCGCCATCATCATCATATTCCGCTTTATACTGTCAGCATCATCATGTTTCCTAAAACCAACAGCATCATCATATTTCGGACACTCGCAATTGTCCTCCTGCCGACTACTGTTCATCTCCGCTTTCCTTCTAACATCATCATCATGATGTTCAGCGGGCGCACACATCCTCCTGTTCCACTGTTCATCGGGCTCCGAACTCCATCGTCATCATCATATGCAACACTTCCTTCGTCAGCAGGATATTCAACATCCGGTTGTCCCAAATATCCTGATGACGTTCCACTTCAACAACTTGCCTTCGATGCTCCACTGCCCGATGATACAAGCAATAGCATCATGATATAAATTATCTGGTTCTCTTCGAAACCTCCTGATGATGATGTTAACACAACTTCCTGCTACGGACTTCCGCCGATACCTTAACACTTGACGACAGCAGGATAAACTCGCACAGGGGGATATCTCAATATCCTGATGACGATGACGTCATATCCTGATGACGATGACGTCACCCAATATCCTGATGACCTTCTCAATACTTAGTCAAAAATCCGAACTTTCTCTCCCGCATCTACTCGCGATATGCGGATGTTTGGCACTCCGATATGATGATCCTGATGCTGATATGCTCCTCGGCTCCTCCTGCTGATGATCACCCCGACGAAACCGCACTTCATGCGCTCAACTGCATCATGTTCATCTTCACTTATCCGGATGATGATGCCTAACCCGACTGCAGGATATTTGCAGAAATATCCTGATGATGCCGTTTTAACAAACTTCTTCACTTAGCGAAATTTCCCTTCGCCGATCCACCAGGGATGACCCGATCCAACCTCAGGGTGATCTTCCAACTCCAGTTTATCAACTTGACCTAGCACATGAGGATGCTAGGCTTCTCAGCATCTGTCGACCGCGATCCTGCACACCTGCATGCAAACAGAAAACAAACTACCTACTAACCTACTGTACATTGCCATTCCACCGATCAGATGACTCAACCGGTGGAATGGATCAGTATATCCATGAAAACCTCTCAAACCAGCAATCGATCAAGCAATGGAATGCAACAGAGGATGAACACAAACAGGAATACTTTATTCGATTTCAAAAGATGCAACTACAATATGATGTTCCTCTCGCTCTGTCTCACTCTCGCAAAGTCTGATCGATGATATCTGTCTGTCTGTTCAATATCAAACGATCCTCATGCTTATATAGATTTGCCTACGAGTACTACTGACCCGACTCCAAGCGGCTGGGAACTCTCCAGGCGGCTGGGAGACCCCACCGAACATACATCATGACAGCTGTTACAACTAACTAGCTAAAAATAGCAAAAGCCTGGTCAGCATGATCTTATCATGATCAGCGTGACCTTATTACATGCATCTGGTCTTAACAGACCTTCTTGGAAACACAAACAAGACCTAAACTACTAACTGCCTTATCATGACCAGCTGTCAGGTAGGTGCTCCTGCACCATACTCCCCAAAAGAAAAGAACTCATGTCCCATGAGTTTAGTATGTGGAAGTCTTCCACCTGTACACCTTGCTTTGTCAATCTGTGGACCTGCTCCAGCTTTATCTGTTGCTGTCTCTTGGCTGCTCCAAGCCATCTGAACTGTGACTTGCTTTCTGGCAAGTAAATCCTCATGCCTGTTGATGGAGGCCTGTCTCTCACATACCCTGTATTTGTCAGGTTGCCTGACCAGAACCTCGGTCTGAACTGCCTCGATGGTGTTCAACTGTATCTTCCTGTCAATCTTCATAGGACAAGCAATAGTCCCAACTATGACAACATCCTTGTCATGCCTCTCAACTGGTTGCTGTGTACAAACCTGTTTCTGCACCTGCTGCTGACCTCTGGCAGTCACAACTGAAACTTTCTTCAGCTTGTTGTCTTTAACAACTCCTTTCCCTGCAGTGTCCTGAACTGCCTTCATGCCTGTTCCTCTAGGCATCTGCACATACTCCTTCTTTCCCATTAAAATGATTTGAGCTGCCTTCTGTACTGCAGCTTTTGCCTGCAATGGCATCAACTTAATAATCTTCCCATCTTTCTGGATGGTGTAGGTATTAGCATACCCATCATACAGTACCCTTCTGTCAAATTGCCATGGTCTACCCAGCAGTAGGTGACAACATTCCATAGGCAATATATCACACAAAATTCTATCATGATATGGTCCAATCTGGAAATCCACATATGCCTGTTCAGAGACAAAAAGTGATTGCCTATCACTCACCCAAGATGCCTTGTAAGGGTGTGGATGTGGAATCCTTTCCAGCTTCAGTTTATCAACCATCTCCTGAGATACCATGTTGTCTGTTGAACCAGTATCAATGACAACCTTACATACCTTACCTTTGCTCTTACATGTGGTTTTGAAAAGAGCTCTTCTTTGCATCATATCCTTTGATGCTTGCAAACTTGTTTTCCTTAACAGCAGTGATTCTCCACTCTCTGGATAGCCAAAATTCTCAGGACCTCTGTTTGAACTCTGTGCACTTTCTTCTTCTTTCTCTTCTTGCACAAGTTGTACTCTCTTGTCACTTGTTCTATCATTTCTGGATGATGAACCTTTGTTTTCTGGACATTTGAAAGATGGATGACCAAACTCTCCACAGGTGTAACACTTTCCTGAAAATGTAGTAGAACCTCTACCACCTCCAAATCTTCCTCTATTGCCTTTCCATCCACCTCTGAAATCAGACTGTCCCTGTCCTTTACCAGTGTCTTCTTGACCCTCATTGGTTTGCTTTTGTGCAGGGGCTGCTCCTCTTCCCCTATTGTTTCCTCTTCCTCTCATGGACTTATCATGTCCTCTATTCAGCTTTTCTTCAATCCTGATTGCCATTTGATAACAATCCTCCACATTCTTAGGGTTAGCTAACACTAACTCATCCTGTATGTTAAACCTCAAACCAGCCAAGTACCTAGCCACCTTTTCTACCTCATTCTCATGATGACCAGATCTCATACTCAACAGATAAAATTCCTCAGTATATGATTTCACATCCCTGTCTTTCTGCTTTAAAAATTGCAGCTTCTTAAACATCTGGATTTCATAATCCCTTGGCAAGAATTTCCCCTTGATCCTTGCTACCATCTTATCCCAAGAAGTGATCTTAGACTTCCCTTGCTTCCTTCTCTCAGATTGTACATAATCCCACCATACCAAAGCATGACCTCCTAACTTGGTCTTTGCAATCTTGACTTTCTGATCCTCAGCAACATCTTCACACTCAAAGTGATTATCCAGTGCAGCAATCCAATCTAACAACTCATCTTCATTCAAGCTTCCAGTATACTTGGAAACATCAACCTTTACCTTAGGTTTTTCACTCTGCACTGCCTTTAACAGTTTTGCCAACCTCTGGTCTTCAGCATCCAGATCTTCAGCTACCTCTTCATACTCTTCAACAGTATCTGCCTCTTCTTCAGACTCACTGTCTTCCACTTCCCTCTTTTTGTTCTTTTCCAGGGCTGTCAGCCTGGCTTGAAGTGCTTCAGCAAGCTCCTTCATCTTCCTCATCTCTCTAGCATGTTTCTCCTTCATCTCCTGCAGTTCCCTTGCAGCACCACTACCTTTAGGAGGCATTTTGTCAACCCCTCAATCAACACACAACTCAACTCTATCTTTTACCTCTGCCCTTTCGGTGACAGAAGCAACACACAACAGCCCAGACCTTTTGCTGAGCTCTGATACCACTATGATGCAGAGGCATCCACACTATAACCTTCACATGTAGCATGAATGTCTGCAGACCAACCTCATCATCCTCATCTTCGCCATCATCATCATATTCCGCTTTATACTGTCAGCATCATCATGTTTCCTAAAACCAACAGCATCATCATATTTCGGACACTCGCAATTGTCCTCCTGCCGACTACTGTTCATCTCCGCTTTCCTTCTAACATCATCATCATGATGTTCAGCGGGCGCACACATCCTCCTGTTCCACTGTTCATCGGGCTCCGAACTCCATCGTCATCATCATATGCAACACTTCCTTCGTCAGCAGGATATTCAACATCCGGTTGTCCCAAATATCCTGATGACGTTCCACTTCAACAACTTGCCTTCGATGCTCCACTGCCCGATGATACAAGCAACAG
Source organism: Cunninghamia lanceolata (assembly GCA_027924645.1). Taxonomy (NCBI): domain Eukaryota; kingdom Viridiplantae; phylum Streptophyta; class Pinopsida; order Cupressales; family Cupressaceae; genus Cunninghamia; species Cunninghamia lanceolata. Next base: position 2,681,736 of record BSBN01000620.1, read on the forward strand.
CATCATGATATAAATTATCCGGTTCTCTTCGAAACCTCCTGATGATGATGTTAACACAAATTCCTGCTACGGACTTCCGCCGATACCTTAACACTTGACGACAGCAGGATAAACTCGCACAGGGGGATATCTCAATATCCTGATGACGATGACGTCATATCCTGATGACGATGACGTCACCCAATATCCTGATGACCTTCTCAATACTTAGTCAAAAATCCAAACTTTCTCTCCCGCATCTACTCACGATATGCGGATGTTTGGCACTCCGATATGATGATCCTGATGCCGATACGCTCCTCGGCTCCTCCTGCTGATGATCACCCCGATGAAACCGCACTTCATGCGCTCAACTGCATCATGTTCATCTTCACTTATCCGGATGATGATGCCTAACCCGACTGCAGGATATTTGCAGAAATATCCTGATGATGCCGTTTTAACAGACTTCTTCACTTAGCGAAATTTCCCTTCGCCGATCCACCAGGGATGACCCGATCCAACCTCAGGGTGATCTTCCAACTCCAGTTTATCAACTTGACCTAGCACATGAGGATGCTAGGCTTCTCAGCATCTGTCGACCGCGATCCTGCACACCTGCATGCAAACAGAAAACAAACTACCTACTAACCTACTGTACATTGCCATTCCACCGATCAGATGAGTCAACCGGTGGAATGGATCAGTATATCCATGAAAACCTCTCAAACCAGCAATCGATCAAGCAATGGAATGCAACAGAGGATGAACACAAACAGGAATACTTTATTCGATTTCAAAAGATGCAACTACAATATGATGTTCCTCTCGCTCTGTCTCACTCTCGCAAAGTCTGATCGATGATATCTGTCTGTCTGTTCAATATCAAACGATCCTCATGCTTATATAGATTTGCCTACGAGTACTACTGACCCGACTCCAAGCGGCTGGGAACTCTCCAGGCGGCTGGGAGACCCCACCGAACATACATCATGACAGCTGTTACAACTAACTAGCTAAAAATAGCAAAAGCCTGGTCAGCATGATCTTATCATGATCAGCGTGACCTTATTACATGCATCTGGTCTTAACAGACCTTCTTGGAAACACAAACAAGACCTAAACTACTAACTGCCTTATCATGACCAGCTGTCAGGTAGGTGCTCCTACACCATGGTAACTGTAACTCACTTTTGGTTGTTGTCATTGTGGATTTTGGTTTTTCTATCATAAATTTCACATAGGGAGGCCAAAACATGCAAACAAGGACTCATTGGAAAGATGAGAGGACGAACTTCACAACAGAGCAAGTTTTATCAGGTGACTATATCATTTTACCATCTTTGTTTATCAGTCAAAGTCAAACTTGTTTTTAAACTTCAATTGAGCATATCTTGAGCAAAATCAATTGGGTTTCAATGAATTTTTTTTCAAATTGCTTAGAATCTCCTAAACTTTCTATTCATGCAATCCATTTTTTATGTATAAAATTATTTTCATCAAATTTTATCAAATTTCATCTTTTTCACATAATCATCTTCTTTGCAAGTTTACTTGTTTCTTTTTCAATTTTGTGGCTTGTAGTGGCATCAAAGGAGCTAGAGCAGTGTTTGGATCAATCACAATAGAAGGTGGAAAGTGAAAATAATTAAGTGCACACATTCTAATCTTTCATCTCTTAATCATCATTTGATCACACATTTGGATTTTGGGCTTAAAACAAACTCTTTCTTGTATTCACACATCAAAAAATTGGGCTTAAAACAAACAAGTGTCTTCCTACACATTTGGCTTTTGGATCTAAAATGAACAAGTGCTTGAATTGTTTCCTTACACACATTTCATTTCTAAGGGTCAATTAACAACTGCAAGTGTGAATCAAGTGACAACTCACTTGGTTTACTTTTGTCACCCTATCTAGGAGACCTTCTTGGAGACACACCACTCCAAGGGATGACCTCAATCAAGGCTAAATCGAAAGACACCCTCATTGGGAGTTGTAAATCTTGTCACTCTTGGCTAAGCCCCAAAGAACTTTGTACCTTTGGGAAGTGAAGGTGAAGGGTGGGTTACCCCTTTCTCCTGGCTATGTGGCAAGATTTTGCTTTCAATTCCTTAGTCAACCTTGTGCAATCTAGCCTAAGACCTAATTGGCCATACCCACTTGACTAGACATTATGCTTGTTATGTGTTTTCAAGTGCTTGCTTAATAATCATCACATTTAATTTTCAAAGTCAAAAATTGCTTATGTGTCTTGCGTGAGTGATTCATGTGTGTGTATGCATAATCATTCGTTTGAATATTGCCAAATCAAGCTATAAACACCAAGCACATAAACAAATCAATCCAAATCAATTTCATCCTAGTCACCTTCATCCTAATCATCCAAACAATCCACATCATCATTGAATTATAACCAAGAACTTGTCAAAAAGGACTTAAGACTTAAACACTTGTGTGACACCATGCCAACATCTGAAATCCAAGTACTAAAAATCATGCTCCAACTTCACAAAGCTCAAGCAAGTCAATCACCTCTAAGCCAACAAACCATTCAAGAGGCCATTGACATGATCCAACAACTTCAACAAACAAGCCAATCACCTCAAATGTGACAACTCATAGCACTAGCCCAATACCTCATGGCCACTTGTAAAACCCAACAAGCACATCATCCTCTAATCCATTCAACATCAACCAATGCCACCTCAACCTTACATGTCATCACCTCCCACTTCATATCAACCTAATCCATCCACATGTCATATCAACCCTTTATCAACCTATCACAACCCATATCCATATCAATCCATATCACAACAATCATTATCCTATGTAACCCCTCCATCACCATCACAACAACCCTTTGAATCGCAACAAATCATATCACAAGAAGCCCAAACTCCCCGCATTTTACCTCAACCTCATGTATCACCTTGACCTTCATCTCATGTCAATGCCATATCTAGGCAACAATATTCACCTCAAATTCATCAAGACTGTTTCCAATGCCAAAAGGTGTTTTCCCAAGAGGTGCATCCAAATCCAAACAATCCTTTGTATATAAATCAAGCAAGTCCAAATCCACCTTGGCAACAAGATCAAATGCCCTCAACTTCATATCAACCCCAAGATCTTTTATCTACATATCCCATAATTTCACCTTACCACAAAATTCATTCACAAGACTATGAATGGCCTTCACAACAAGAACATGCGAGCCTAAGTTATCCTATGCAGCAAGACCAAACATCCCTAAGTCCTCATGCTACCTTTGACAAGGGAGATACCAATCTAGATTATGTATCCTATGAGTACTCTCCATCATTATCCACTCAAACACCAATACACAAGTCTACTAGTTCTATACCAACACCATCATGTACTCCCAATCCTAATTCATTGGTCCATCAACCTTTTAATTCATCGAGCCCGTCATTACCTTCACCCTCATGTTCCTCCAATCTTCCACAAAAGGATTCTTGGGAGATAACCTTACAACAATTCATCCAAGCCCAATTGATTGAGCTACCCTTCATAAAACCTTCCAATCCCAAGCCTAATATGGCCAACCCCATTATCCCTCAATCTAATCAAAATCCTAATCCTAAGCCTACAACACCATCCACCCCTATTATCCCTCCACCTAATCATATTCCTAGGCCTAAAACACCATCTACCCTTATCATCCATCCATTATATTGTTCTTATACCCATACACTTGCAAAGGATGTGATCCATTGGCTATTAGCTAGGAATAGAACACCCCTATGTCAAACACCCATTCATGAGCCTACCAAACAACTTCCAAAGGTCATGTCCAATCCTACAACTCCTTCACATAGTCCACCTACCCTTGAGCCTCTTCAAGAGCCCTCCATTACCATGCCTAGTCCTATCCTAACACCATCATGTGACCCACAAAAAATCAAGCCTATCACGAACCCAAGTCAAGAGCTATTGTACCTTCATGTCAATAACCCTCAAGAACATGTCAAGCCTATCCAAGGGTCATCCAATTCCATTCAAGCAACCCAAGAGGTATGTCAAGATTATAGACATGATATTTCCACAGTCCATGATATGTAGTATGTGAGCTTTTGGAAGAGACTGTGTGTGCTTTTTTGAATCGACGTTTCAGAACACACTTCGTGATCCATCATTAGGATGAAAAGAAGAGAATTAGTGAGTTGTGATTGTAGAGATAGTTCCTTAAGAAGAGACATGGGGAGGTGTGGGCACAGAGTTTAACCAAGAAGGGGGTGAGGAAAGGAATTGATCAAAAAAGATAAAAATAAATACCAAAAGTTGATGATAAGCATTAAGGGAAAGGAAGGATGGAGAAAATCATAAAGGAGAATAAGATGAAATTATGTTGCATAAAGCCTAAGAGAATTAAGAAGGGGGGAGAAATTAATAATAAATATAAATAAAAGTGGTGAGTAGATATATAAGTAAATATAAAGGATGAGCATAATGAAAAGACTACTAAAAATAAGTAGATAGATAGGGTATATGTGTATGTAAAAATAAATTGTATAGAAGAATAAGAAGAATAGAAAGGATAGATCTATATATATAGATAATTGACGTATCTAAATATATATCAATAAGTTTATATATATATATATATATATATATATATATATATGAATAAGTAGAATAGAATAGATAGAACTATATATAAGAAGAAGAAGAAAAGACATAAAAATATATATAAGTAATATACATAAATAAGTTATTATATATATATATAAAGGTAGAGATAGACCTACTAACCTATAAGTCAAAAACCTATAGGAAGAAAGAGAAGAAAAAAGAAGGGGGAGAGGTATATATGTAAATAATATGAATGTATAATGTAAATCATATAAGTAATAACAAAACTATTAATAAAAACTTATATAGATATTTAAAAGTAAATATATATTAAATGAGAATGAAGTAAATATCTAAAACTTAGTGTATTTATTAAACATATTTACTAAAAATAAGTTGATACAAAATAAAAATGAACAAAAAGGTAAGTAAAGAATATAAAAATAAACAAGGGAAAAACATATTTATGTAGAAACAAAAAAGAGAATAAGAGAGTATATATATGTATAAAGGAAAGACATGTATATATAATTAGTATATATAAAAATAGAAATAAATTGATTGGATAGAATGGATATATATATAATCCAAAAAGGTAGATATACAAGTAGATATAAACACTCAAAAACCACGTACCCACACACATATATATAAATATAAAGAGATGAGACTAAATAATAATAACACACTCCAAAAATACAAGCCGCCAATAACCAAAAGAAAGGAGTAAAGCTAGGATGAAAAGAAGGAACCCAGAGAGAGAGAGAGAGAGAGAAAACTAGGAGAAAGATGAGGGGGAAAGAGTGAGGGCAAAGGCCAGGAAAGAGGGGAAGAAGGCCAAGAGGAAGGTGGGGTTTGTCGAGGATGAGAAAGAGGATGTGAGGGAAGTCTAAGGGGAGGTGCGGGGTAGGATAAGAGGAGGAAGGGGAGAGACTAGGAAAGCAAGGATAGAGGAGAGAGAGGGGGGGGTAAGGGGGAAGAGACAAAACCTAGGAGAAGCAAGGAGGAGGAGGAGAGGGGGAAGGAGCAGGGGAAGGGGTTAGTTTTTAAGGTAATTTAAAAGGGGGTTCCAAGTGTGGTTCAGGTTCCAACCATCGTTTCTATTTAGGTTAGTAGGGTTGTTCCTGATGAAGATAGCCTCCTTAAGTTTCCTTTTGAAGAAGTTATCTTCCTTGGCCAAGAGTTGAATCCTAAGCATGTGGAAACATTAATCCCTAGTCCAAGTCAAGATCAAATCACTTTTATGCAACATATCCATAACATGTATTTTTTCCATGATCAAGATGATAGCCATAATGATGAATCTATCCATGAGCCACTTGATCCTATCCATCTCCCAACAACTATCCATGAGAAAGCTATCCAAATTCAACCTATCCATAACATTTACCTTCTTTATGCTCAATATGATACCTATAAAGAAGCTATCCGTGAGCACCTTGATCCTATCCATAATCCTATATCTATTCATGAGCAAGATATCCAAATTGCTCCTAGTCATCTGCCATCTAGCCCTATCCATAATATGCAAACATCCACTTGTCATGATGAGACACTTGTCCCCCAAGTAAGAATAAAAGATCAAACAAATAACTTGGATCTTATTGAACACAATGCTAATCAAGATCCTAATGATCCTCCTTCCACATCCACCATCGATTCCACTTCAAGTCCACCATCATATCCACTTGGTCTTACCACCCTTATACATTAATGTTCTTCCCTAGGGGAACCAGGACCTTTCTCCACTTCACCTTCTCCATCCAATAATGAACTCAAGTCTAATGTTCAAAGCACACCAAGTCCTATAGTCCATCGCATGCTCTGAAACATGAACTACCAAGGTAAAGGCTTAGGCCTTCACAAAAAAGGTATTTTGGAGCCAAACCATGTCAAAATTTCTCCATGCTCATATGGCCTTGGATATACATCCCAAGGTAAACAAGCTAAAGATGTTGGTAATTCCTCCATCCATCCTAAGTCCTCACCTTTCATTACATTCCAACACTTGTCCACCTCTCACTTAAATCATGTGTGGTACTACATCTTTCATTTAATATATTTCATATGTAGTACTTTTTATGTACACAATCACACATGTAGTACTTTTTGTGTACACAATCACATATGAGCCTTATCCTCCTTTGTACACTTGTCACATGACTACAACTCCCTTGAACCTTTCATAACCCACATCCTAATCCACTAGCCTACCCTATCATAAACTTCATAATCTGTCATCTACCTAATCGATCTCCTTTCCATGGAATCCCTTTACCAACATCTATGAGCATAAAAACATGGTCCATGTGATGACATCCATCTCTAATGGGACTACCAACATCCATAGAACAAGACACTTGAGTCCCTCCTATCCATTACCATGGTGAAAACCTGGAAAAGAAGTGCCATGTGTAATTGTTATTCCAAAAAAAGAAATCCATCCAATAGTGAAAAACACCTTGTGGTGCTTTGGATGACCAAAAAAATAGTACAAGATAAATAATTCATCCTCTGGTGAAAACCTGGTAAACAGGCACCTTGGATAAGTACCATAGTGAAAACCTGGCAAATAGGTGCTATGTGTAGAGACCAGCCTCCATCATTTCCTTAGTTTGTTTGATCACAGCTTTCCATAATCATCATTATCTACTATCTTACCTACATAATACACATCATAATCCACTATTGTCCCTATCCAAACATCACAAACATCTATCCCTTACACATCCATAATAAAAGTCCTTTCATCCTTTGCCTCTGTCATGCTAGTTTTTATAGTTTGGACTTCGTTGAGGTTAAGATATCATTGTAAGGAAATAAGAGCATCTCAGAACATATTTCTAAAAACAGTGGTGTCTTCGACAGATTTAAAATTCTTTCAATAACTTCAAAAAACACGCACAACTATGCCACAAGGTAGAAACAGACATGGTTTATTTCCCCATCATTGAACCTTCAGAGAAAAGACTGATGCAACTTTACAGTTTCAACAACAGACAACAGATTCAACTTATAGAATCACAACCATGAAAGAACAATAATAAGAACACATAGATTTACATGGGGAAAACCCTTCCGGATAAAAAACCCCACACTCCAAAAGCCAGAGATCATTGTATTAATTAGTAACAAAAAATACATAGTTACAATACAATATCAGACTCTCAAGCCTTCACAGAGTTATACATCTTGTTCTTTCATCTAGAGAATCTCAACAGTAACATGGCAAGATCAGCCTTTCTCTCTCTCAACCTCTATTTCTCCTTTTCTCGGTTCAGTCCTTTCACATATTGTTATCATGCTGCGTACAACATACAGCATAGGACTTCCCCAAAGAAGAATATAGAGATTACCTAATTGAACTCACAATCGAACTCTATCAATCCAAGTCTGTCAATCTCTTGCTTGTATCCATTACATTTAGCAATCAAATTAACTCAACCATCTGAGCAACCAATTGATTTAGTTACGCTCAATCCAACCATCCAAACTATCATTTCTAACTGTTTGCATTCATGAGAACTCATTAGTCCCACATGTATCAGTCATCGGTCAATTTTCTAGTTTATATGTTGACCACAAGTATGATAACTGTCGACCCTTTTTCTGACAAGACCAATTGGTCTACCGTCCACCAACCATCGAAAAGACCCTAGAAGATGTCATTCATCAAAGTGACCACAAGCTATCAGAGCAACATTTCAAAACTGTGCTGATAGTTACAGTCATGCCGATGCCAGGCCTCCATCGGAGTAACACAGCACATCGTAGAAAGCATTCCAATCCATGTTGATAAGACAAGTCTCGCTGATATACTGCTTACATGTATGTTAGTCCACACCTTTCCATCAGAGAGACACCACTATCACAGAGACTATACAACACTTCACTGATGGTTACAATTACACCGATTGGTGTAACACAAGCGATCAGAGTGAGAACTTAAAACAAACCTAATAGCGATAGTCAAGCTGATGGGTAGAACACCATCAGTGAAACATACTCATCACTGGAACACAAACACATTATACCGATAGAGCCTGTCAGGCCGATAACGAAGGACAACTCACTACTTTCATGTGATCATTGAGACTCTTACCGATCACTGAGACAAAGCACAGCTCTCACCGATGCCTATAATCTGAGTCACAAGTACTCAACATTCTCCCACTTGACGAAGGAATTATAGGATACCATCAACGATCAGAACCAAAGTTAACACTGCCTCCATTCCACTATGCTCACAAACTACATAGAAGTTCCAGCATAACCAACTTCACAACTTCGAGAAAATAGCCATGAAACCAGTCTAAAGAAATAAGATATAACATCAGCTAGAACAACAATCAGAAAACTGACTGCACCCATCCAATTGAACAAAACCCACGTGATTGAAAATAGCACACACAGCTAGTGCTAAAACATCCAATCACTCATACCTTGAAGGTATGAACATTAGCAGACTCATGCCACCTACATATGCACCAATCACTTGTAAATACAAGCTCTATGTGTCAACCAGTCGAAGAAGACTAAACACATCCAAGAACCCCCACTGCATGGGTAATGCAATTCTAAAAAGATCATGGCATATAAAGTCCACCAATAGCATCACATTGTAAGTGTAAACATCATGTAGTACCAAGGAAACATCCACCATGATATGCAAAAATCTGTAAATCAATAACCTGTACATCTCAACACCAGTCTAGAAATCTCTCAATTTCTTCACACCCAACAATGAAAGAGATAATAGAACCTTCATGCTATCACCCAAGAACATAAGTGAAAGCACATGACCACACACTAGTGATCACAAAAGCTCCGAACAAAACCTCAAACCAAAGTAATGTGAAACACACCATCAGAAAAATAACTGAGACCAAGAGAAACACTGCACATCATATACCTGTAGACAATCCTTCTACATACACCTCTGAATGCCAACTGTGTCAAGTATGATCTCCTTCAAAACACCCCAAAGAGAACAACATAACAACACCCAAAAAAACATTCAATCTCAAGAGATCAAATTCAACATATGTAATCATGCAACTAACATGGATGTAAGCCTCTCAAACCAAAGAAGATCAAACTAATCCATTTCCCATTTCAGGAAATCAACCCATAAACCATCTCCTAACAACTCTTATCAATGAATGATATCTTAAACTCTAATGCACAAGGAGATAATCATGCTATCCATCTCTCACAATGAATCCTCCAGAACCATATATCAGCAGTTCAAGATCATGTCTATGAAAGAAAGCATAAAACACCTAAGAGAAACAATGGGCAATACCTCTCAAGTGAAAAATTGTCGAGTAGACCATGAGTAGGGATAAGAATGCTCCTCCAAGATATACAAGCCATCATGACTCCTCCAAGAGCAATCTCCTCATAGGTCTCTATTGAACTCACGTCCAACCAAGGTAAAGACTCCTTGGACTTCCTGCTGTAATATCTAAACAAGCACAGGATATATAGTCTCACCTTATTCTCCATGTATCCATGAGTACCTATGAAGAATCACCTCATGCTAAACTCCAACTGCATCACTACATCACTATGAAGTAATCAAGCAAATAGTAAATGTACCCAAACGTAGAGAAGTTAGTAGACCACTGTCAAAGCTCCAATCATCTGAACCAGGAACTTATCATGACATCATGATCTTACCATCCCCCTTAGGAGATTACATGCTCCAAATGAAGATAACCATGGTCTCAAAGAGCAATGTATCATGCCAAAACTCAAAAATAAAAATTAAGAAAATATCATGACATGAAACAAACCAAACTCTAAACCAACATCACCTGTCAAGCACCAACACCTCAGCCAAGGATTTCATGAATCCTTCATATCTCCAAGATGTTACACATCCTCAAATAGTTCCCCTACAAATGCGAAAGAACCCTTCTACAACAATAGGATCTAAGCTCCTCCTAGTAACATCTGCAACACTAAAGAAGATCATTCACCACTAAGTGATGAATGCACAGTCAATGCTAAAGCTCCCACTGAACCGTGACAACTGAGCTTTCCAAGCATCATGACCAAACATCACCTAATCTAAAAATCCTCCAGGTCCACACATTAACATGTCCATGTGATAATAAAACCAAGTGACACCAAGATCTCCAAACCAAGGAAATACTCTATCACTGTCAATAGATTACACAAACCTGTGAATCTAAGCTATTCATGACCTCATAATACACATGCTACAAGTCCCCTTAACTGTCTATTCAGGTACTTTACAACATCCATCCTCTCATTCCAAAACAGTCACACCAATGCACAAGTGACCACAGACAAGGCCAACTAAGAAGTCTGCACAATCACATAATCAATCTTCTGGATATAGACCATCCACTTTTGAGTTATCCCACTGTAATCAATAGGTTGTACACACCTAAAAAATTGCATAACTCATAGATCCAAATATACTAAAACATACAAACCCACTATTGCACTAGAAACTACAAAACTGATATCTCAAGGAATAGATAACAATGTAGACAACATGAGTCAAGCACTAGATTACTTACAAATCTGAGTAGCCAAACATGTCCACAACCTGAGCACCATAGTCAAGAAACCAAAAGCATTACCATAGAAATATTGAGTGACCTATCACTCACCAATACTCCCATGCAGAGAAAGCATTTCACCTCCTCACACCATGCACAGAGCATGCATGTAAAACTACAACTATATCATCCAGCAACACCCCAAAAGCCAGGGTCTAGAAATAGCTTAACTACAGCTTCACAAAACCACAAGTTTTTCTCCTGACCATGTAAAACCTGCAAAATTGTTCATGCACATCCATCTCTTCTTCACATCTGGTAGATTCTATAGTCAGAAACCAAAATACCCTAATAGTTCAAACCAGAAAAAGATTAACATAGATGAGCAACATAGATTTTAAGGAAAATCTATTAAACCCTTCCGATGCAAGTACAAAACAACCACAAGGATTAAGAAAATCTAGGAACTACAGGCATAATTCAAACCAATTCTAAGACCACCATCATGTACAAACATCTGAGAGAGAAAGTCAAGTTATATCATAAGCTTCCATACCTCAAAAGGATCAACTCCATAACCAAAATGCAACCGGGGCATCGCATAATCAGCACCTTCCAATACCAAGAACAAATCCTAGTATAAGCACAATACTCCATGGCTGAGCAACAACACAAACTTCTTCATATCATCAGAGAGCCTCTCACACAGACACCCAATATGAAAGTTACTACAGCAACACAACCACAAAACAAAATTCTACCCCATGCAATAGGAACATATTACTATCAACAAAAGAGCCTTAGACCACATCATTTCAACATGATCAACTCCTTCTCCAACTTCATCATCCTTTAGGCTGCATATTGTCACTTGAAACTGAAACAAAAGGAGAAAACACTTTTACTCACCAAAGGATCAAACATTAGATGATTCCTTCAGATTTCCTCAGGCTTCCCAGACCAAGAAATCTTCACAGAAAGAATCCAGAACCTACAACACCAGAACCAAACCAGTCCTTGAAGAAAGCTCTAATACCACTTGTAAGGAAATAAGAGCATCTCAGAACGTATTTCTAAGAATAGTGGTGTCTTCTACAGATTTAAAATTCTTTCAATTGCTTCAAAAAACATGCACAACTATGCCACAAGGCAGAACCAGACATAGTTTATTTCCCCATCATTGAACCTTCTGAGAAAAGACTGATGCAACTTTACAGTTTCAACAATAGACAACAGATTCAACTTATAGAATCACAACCATGAAAGAACAATAATAAGAACATAGATGTACATGGGGAAAACCCTTCTGGGTACAAAACCGCACACTCCAAAAGCTAGAGATCATTGTATTAATCAGCAACAAAAATACATAGTTACAATACAATATCAGACTCTCAAGCCTTCACAGAGTTATACATCTTGTTCTTTCATCTAGAGAATCTCAACAGTAACATGGCAAGATCAGCCTTGCTCTCTCTTGACCTCTGTTTCTCCTTTTCTCAGTTTAGTCCTTTCACATACTGTTATCATGCCACGTACAACATACAACATAGGACTTCCCTGAATAAGAATACAGAGATTACCTAATTGAACTCACAATCAAACTCTATCAATCCAAGTTTGTCAATCTCTTGCTTGTTTCCATTACATTTAGCAATCAAATTGACTCAACCGTCTAAGCAACCAATCAATTCAGTTACACTCAGTCCAACCATCCAAACTATCATTTCTAACTGTTCACATTCATGAGAACTCATTAGTCCCACGTGTATTAGTCATCGGTCAATTTTCCAGTTTATATGCACGACCACAAATATGATAATCATCGACACTTTTTCTGACAAGACCAATCGGTCTACCGTTCACTGACCATCAGAAAGACCCTAGCCGATGTCATTCATTGGAGTGACCACAAGCTGTTGGAGCAACATTTCAAAATTGTGCCAATAGTTACAGTCATGTCGATGTCAGGCCTCCATCGGAGTAACACAGTACATCATAGAAAGCATTCCAATCCACGCTGATAAGACAAGTCTCACCAATATACTTCTTACATGTATGTTGGTCCACACCTTTCCATCGGAGAGACACCACTATCGCAGAGACTACAACACTTCGTCGATGGTTACAATTAGACTGATCAGTGTAACACAGGTGATCAGAGTGAGAACTTAAAACAAACCTGATAGTGATAGTCAAGTCAATGGGCAGAACACCATCAATGAAACATACTCATCACTGGAACACAAACACGTTATGCCGATAGAGCCTATCAAGCTAATAATGAAGGAAAACTCACTACTTTCATGTGATCCTTGAGACTCTTGTCGATCGCTGAGACAAAGCACAGCTCTCGCTGATGCCTGTAATCTAAGTCACAAGTACTCAACAATCATTTGGCACCTTAGCACATTATTTGCATACAAACATCCATCGCAGCCTCTCCATAAACAAATTTATCCCACACTAGGGGAACTTGTTGAACCTTATTTGGAAGTGGATATCTACAGCTCTATCTCATATCATTTCAGCAACCAAAACACAACAAACATCCAAACTGAAACACATCCAAAACACATCAAAAAATACAAAAAAATTCAAATATTCCAGAAACACAAAAAATCAAATATCCATAAAAAATCCAAGCAATAAAACCAACCCTCAAATCAAATCCATCACTTCATCAAAAACCAAATCCAATCAAATCAACTATCATCTATCATCAAATCAAATCTCAAATCCATCAAAGCAAATCAAATATCCAATCAAATCATCAAATCAAGCCAATCTATCAATCAATGAAAATCACATTAATCCAATCCATATCATCCCATCAATAACATCAAACTCAAATCAAATCAATCCATCAAATTTATCATTTTCAAATCATTTCATCAAATCAATCAAAGCAATGATCCAAATGCATGTCATCCTCAATCCACACCAATCAAGTTGGTGCAAGGGCACCTATAGGTCCAAGAGGCCTATCAAGTCTTTAATACTTATTGCTATGTTTTGGTTTTCCATTTAAGTTGTAATAAGGTCTTGAGGACCATATTGGAGAATTTTGAAACATATTGGAGTCATTTGCAATCACCTTGTAAGGCCTTGGTGCCAATTGTTTGCATGTAAGCAAATAGGACCTAGTTGGTCAACTATGGTCAAACCCTCCACAAGTGTGAAGATGGAGTAGAATTCATGTAATCCATGTTTGGGAGTCATTCATGACATGTAGGAATTGCCTTAGAGGAGTTTAAAGTGGTCTTGAGAAGGAATTGTCCATATTGTAAACAAAAAAACATTAGTATGCATTAGTAATAAGGTGACAAATGAGCAGTTTGGAAGTTGTAGAGTTATTTTTAGTTACTGATTAACCCAAACTACTTGAGAAAGATGTAAACATGTATAAAGCTTCATCATGTTCAATGTAAGAGATAGATGAAGGTTTTGAAGGGCAAATTTATAAGAAAAAACTTAATTTTTTGCAATTTCTGGTATCTTTTATGATGTTTCAGACCATACCTTTCCCTGGTACGGGATTGTCATAGATCCATTATATGTTGGATTGAAAGTGGAAGGAATAAACTTTGTTTTGAAGTAGGTTTGAGGTCTTGACACTGAGTTTGGGCGAAGTTCTAGACATTCTTCTGCAAACAGGTCGCTAAACCCTAAACTAGAGTTTTGTATAAAATGATGGGTTTCCTAACTTCATACAATCAGTGGAATGGATCTAATTTTAGTACTTTATTTTGGTTGGTTTACTTTCAGTGTAGGAGAATTGAGTTTTGTGGGAATTTGCCTTGGCAGAGCTTAACAAAACCATGTGTTAAGCTTCAAAAGAGGAACAATGTTTATAAAATTCATACAATCAATTGTGGGGGCCCAAAACCTACTTAGTCCTTTGTTTTTCCATACATTTCCTGTGTCTGAATGGTTGTGGTAGTTCTGTAAGCCATTTAGGGGGTAGTCTCTTTGTTAAAGTGGGCTAATTTACCCCTACACAGCAGTGACAATTCCATTTTGCGTTACATATCCTTAAACAACCCCAAGTCATTTTAACATATGTTGTGATTCTTCCAAAAGGGTATCCTAAACTGGTCATGATTTGTGAAAAGAAGGCATCTGTAAAAAGTTATTTTCTACTATTCCCTAAAACAAGGCTACTAGGAATATAGGAGCTTTATGAAGCAAGTACCCTTTCTCTATGTAAAAGACTCTAATCATTGGTTTGCAAAGGTTGTATATATTGTCTTGGAACACTTACCATGACTTCCCTCTAGGAAACAACCCATCTTGTGACAAATCTTATAATGGGCTTTTGGCTTAGGACTTGAAGGTCTAGAAAGACTATTTTTGTGAAGTAAAAGTTCCCCTCCATGTTTCCTGATTTGAAAGACCTATTGAAGAGCCATCCATCCTTCTAGGATCCTCTACATCACAAGTCAATCAATCTTGTCAAATTATCTAATTGCAATCAATGGTCTTGATCCTAATCTTTAAGTAAGCCAAATTAATCAATCATCATCATCAAACATCCTTGTGTTGATCTAGGGATATAGCGTTCCCCACAATGACAACACTATCATCATCAACAGCAAAATAATCAATTATTTAATCATTGGTTTACAGCTTGATAGGGGCAATACCTTGTTTGTTTTTGAATCATTTGTGCATTCTTGCTTGCTTTCTTGTGTGTGCTATTTTTTTATCTTGCATTTGTATCACATCCATATCATTCTAGCTAATATTCATATCTTGTGTATGTTGGAATAGATTTTTGCATTATCCTTTGCATCTAAGGTCATATCATACCTTTTGTGCATTAGGAATTCAATGCTCTAAGTTTTCTTCCTCATATGTTAGACAAGGTTGTATTATGATGGGGCACGAGACACATCGTCACCTTGGTTCTTATACCTTAGTGCATAACATCTAGTTCTATATCAAACATCATGGTTGCTCACTTTCACTGTAGCATAATGCATCATCATTTCTTCTATCCATTTCCTTATCTTTCTTTCTTGACCAATCCCTTTCATTTCAAGAGCCTATCCGTGTTTGTCCAACCCACCTATCTTGTCGAGGGGGCATCCCCATCCTATCTTTCCATCCCCATCCTATCATTCCATCATTATCCTATCATCTTCCCATTTCATCATTATCCTTTTCCTCTATCCATACCTTAGCTTCTTTGAAATGATGTTACTTGATATACACCTCATCATCTCCAACATCATCTCAAAGAGGGGCAAAATGTATACACCTAAAATTGTCCCAAATTTGTCCATGTCTTGCAACACCTAGTCAAATACATTATCTTAGACATCATGTAGCATTTTGTCCTAATCCCACTCTTAATCCCACTAATCCATTAGCCAATTAACTAAATAAATTTTATTTATTTGATTAAAATCCTATCTTAATCCCATCCTTATCCCACTTAGCCAATTAATTAAATAAATTTTATTTATTTAATTAATTTCACATTCATAATCCCACTTTCCAATTAATTAAATAAATTTTATTTATTTAATTAATTTCCACATCATATCCCAATCCTATCCTAATCATCTTCCCAATTAATTAAATAAGTTTTATTTAATTAATTAATTTCCCTCACATATTCCAACTAATTCAAATATTTTATTTGAATTAAGTCCTCACTTCTCACCACATTCCAACACTTGTCCACCTCTTAATTGAATCATGTCTGGTACTACATTTTTTATTTAATATCTTTCACATGTAGTACTTTTTGTGTACACGGTCACATATGAGCCTTATCCTCCTTTGTACACTTGTCACATGACTACAACTCCCTTGAAAAGTGGGAATAACTAATCAATCTTAGCTGTCCACATCAATTATTTAGCCTTTTAATCTCAACCATCCATTCAAACCAAGCCTTTCCTATAAATCAACCCTCTCCTAAGCCATTAGCATATATTGATTTGAAGTATCCTTATGCTATTGAAATAACATTAGAGCCTTTGCATCATTCATCCATTATGTTCCATCTTATTATCTATCATCCATCATTCTTTCATCAAGCATCTTCATCATATTGTTATGCTGCTGAATTGAGAAACCAACATATCAAATCAATCAAACAATTCATCTTGCATCTATCTATTCGAGGTATTGAAGATTTGGATTAGGTAATTCATTTCATTTATTTTATCATTTTTATTTATCCAAAATTTTCCTTACAGAATGAAATAGTAGAAGATAAGGGTCATTACACATTGGTAAGTTGCACCTACATTCTTTAATCCAAATGACATGACCACATAACAGAAAGTACCCCAAGGAGTGGTGAATGCGATTTTATACTAATCTTTGGGATTAATGAGAATTTGATTGTATCCTAAAAACACATCGATGAAAAAAAGAAAGGAATGGCCAGTTGTGGAATTGACAATCAAATCAACATTGGGAAGAGGGAAGTCATCTTTAAGGATGATTTATTAAGAATCAGAAGTCAATACATACTCAAATATGGTTGTCAAGTTTAGTGACAACTACGATATTTTAAATCCAAGGTGAATAGTATATCAAGTGGAGAAAGCTAGCTTGAAATAGCTTCTTTATCTCAACCTTGACCATTAAGGAAACCTTAGGATGCATTTTGTGAATTTTCTACTTTACTGGTTGGGCATCGGGATAAATAACTATATTATGGACCACAAATTTTAGGTCTATACTAGGCATATCCTCATATGACTAGGCAAAGAGATTTGGAAATCTGTGCAAAAGATCAAAATGTGAAGATTACTCCCAAGATAGGCATTGGTTTATTTGGATTGAATTTTTTAGTATCTTTGGGATCCATTGGGAGATCAAGAGTATCTCCAACTAGGAGAGTACTATGGGCCTGAAGATTAGATGAATGATGAGATTACCAAGAATTAGTAGAAGATAAAGAGGTGTCATCAGATAGTCCAGTAGATTCCCCAAAGTATGCTTGCACATTTAAATAATAGGAAAAAGCATGATCATGATGATATTTAGGTATATGATCATATACTCTTAGGATTTCAACAAGAGATTCATTTGTAGAGAAAGTATCTAGAGGGGCTACATGAGACTTAGAATCTTGCATAACGATCTTAGGATATAAAAGAGGAAGAGAAAAAGAATTAAGAGATGTGGAGATCATATTGACATCTATAAAATCTTGGTATGAGGCTTTAGAGGGGCGAGCAAGATGGTATCCACGATCCATAGAAGAAAAGTTTAGATTAGGTTATAAGGGTATCTTGATACCTTGTTCCTTTCATCCATATCCATTACCATTATAAGCTATTTTAGAAAGAATATGAAAGACATGGTCATAATGGGATTGCATCTTCATGAAGGATGGAGGATCTTCATTAGTGGCATAGTCAATATGAGAAGTATAATCACATGAATCTTTGGGAGAATGAGAATGTTTAGGAGAATTAGAATGAGAATGAGAAGTGTTAACATTTTGTGATGAAGAAAGTGAAGAATATGATGTAGATTGAATTTTTTGAATGTTGAAGTGAGATGAATTGATTTTATATTCTCCCACAAAGGTGTAAAATCTAAGGATCCCTAGTTGTCACTGAGACACGCATTAGAAGGTAAATTTGTATTATTATTGGAATCACCAACATTAGTTGATGATGGTGGATTTGGTTTTGGTGAAAAGGATGGAATGAGATTTTGAAGTGTTGGAGGAGAATCCTTATGATTATGAGGATCCACCTACTAGCAGTACTGTAGGGGATCCATATCAACTTTGATTAAATAGGTTTTGTTTCCATGAACAAATTTGATTGATCCATTTAAGGTAGAGGGAATCACACCCATGGTGTGGATCCATGGTCTACCAAGAAGGAGATTATAGGAAAGAGCTCCAAGCATGACATGCACTAAAGTAGGCAAGGTAACAAGGCCCTGTTGCAAATATGTGCCTAAGTGGTGTTGTCATTGATGTCAACATATCCTTGTTGCCATTGGTGTCAACTATATCCTATTTTGTTATCTGTATAGAAGAACAGATTGTTGAGGATATTGAGAAAATTAATGTCAATCAATGCATGCAAACCATATGGTTGTGTATAGGATTATCAGAGGTTGCTCCAATTAAGATTTGAGAAGTCCGTATGAAGATTTAAAGAAGTTATGGCCATCTAAGTAGAACCAAATTTTACAGTATTCAGAAGAGACAATGTGACAGTAAGTTGGTCTGAATTGCTCCGCAATGAAATACTATGGTCTGTAGATTTGAAGGCATTTTTGGGAATTCAATGTGTATCATCAACTCCAGTGGTTCATGGTTTGGAGGTCTACAAACTATCCTTATAGTTTGACAGTCATGGCAGATAGTGTTCTTGAGGTTTTGGAGGAAGATACAAATGATTCTGGTAATTTGGTTTAGAGTGAATGTTATTGGTGATTTCAATGTGCTTGTGGAGGTCTCTAGATCATGTGGCTACTGTGTTGAAGGTCCACATTGAAGTTTAAGCTTATTGATTGAAGATTTCTTCTTTGAGGTTGATGTTCTTCCCAGTCTTGGCCGACCAGATGATCCTAGCCTATTGCAGATGATCTAAGAGCATTTTTATGAAGCATGGCATGGTTGTAGAAGAATATTCAAGTCTCAGTTGTGTTTGGCTAACAGTGTGATGATCTGCATCAAGTTTAGCCAACCTTGCTGATCATTCCAAGGTTGATGAAGAATATAAAAATTTGTTGAAGAGTTGTTGAAAAGCATCCTTGTATACAATGAATTAAATCTGAATAAAGGATCAAAAGCAGAGCAAAGAAGAAGAGGAGCAAAGGGATTATAGAGTGAAGAGTTAGTGAAGAAGAATTTCAATATAAGAGTAGAAGTTTTTGAGCCTTCAAAGGGACTGATTCAGGCATAAATGTAGATTCTATTTCTTAGTTCATTATCTCTGTGTAAATCATAATTTCTTATAGGCAGTGAGCCTCTTCTTAAGCAGTGAGCTTTGGGCAGTACACTTGAAGGCATGTACCTTCTATTTTCTTAAGTACTTTTAACAGGGTATGCATTTTTGTGATTTAACCCCCACCGTGGTTTTTCCCTTAACCAAGTTTTCCACATCAAAATTCTGGTGTTGTGTGTTCATGTTGTTTCTACTCATATGTTGATTTATGCTTAAATGTTTTCATCATTAATTTGATTATAAAGAAGATTTAAAAGGTTTAGAAAAGGTTAAAGTTTAGGGACAACTGATTCACCCCCCTCTCAGTTGTCCAAACTATTTCCAACAATTAGTATCAGAGCCAAGTTCCTCTAAAAGAAGCCTAACCGCTTGAGGAGATCCAAGATGTCGATCTACAAGAAGGAAAGTCTGAGATTTGATGGAACAAATTACTCCCTCTGGAAGGTATGCATGCAGTGTCATCTAGAATGTATGGGTGATGGCTTTTGGACAATAACCAAGAATGTGTATAATATTCTGAAGAATGGACCTTCAAATATAGATGAACTTAGAGATGTTGAATGCAACACTTGAGCCAAAGAAGTATTATTGAGTGCCCTATCTGATACCGAATTTGCAAATGTCTTGGATTTGTAAATTGCTCATGAGATCTGGACTAAATTGGAAAATCAGTATGAACATGAAAAATATGTTAAATGTGCCAAGCTACAAAGCCTGAAGGGTAAATATGAAAGATTGGTAATGAGTGAAGATGAAAACATTACTTCCTACATGTAGAAAGTAAATGAACTTGTGACCGGTATCAAAAACACAGGTGGAGTATTGGATGAATATTTGATGAAGTTAGAGCTCTCTTGATATTATGTTCATTGCCTGAAAACTGGGATAGTTTGGTAATGGTAGTTAGTAACTCTGTTTCTAGTTCAAATACCCTGAAATTTGATGATGTTGTTGGTGTTATTCTGAGTGACGAAATTCATAGGAAAAGCTCAGGTGGATCTAAATCAGGCAGTGTTTTCAATGTAGAAAGCAGGGGCAAATCAAAGGAGAGAGGAAAAGGTTTTGGAGGTCATGGGAAGTCACGAGGAAAATCAAAGGACAAAAGATCCCAAACCAGAGGACAGAAGGATTGCTAGTACTATGAAAAACTAGGTCATCTGAAGAAAGATTGCTGGTCTCGGAAGAACAAAGAAGGAGACAAACAAGAAGGCAATAAGGAAGCAAATGTGGTAAGCAATAAGTCTGAAGATGATGCTTTGATTCTTTCCCTAGATAATGTTGATGATTCATGGGTTTTAGATTCAGGGGCCTCATTTCATACTACACCCCATAGAAGTTATTTCCTTGATTATGTCCAAGGGGATTTTGGGCTAGTTTATTTGGGAGATAATGAACCCTGTCAAATTGTTGAAAAGGGAAGAATCAAGATTAAGTTGTAGAATGGGAATCATTGGCTACTACAAGAGGTAAGGCATGTTCCAAGGCTTAGTAGGAATTTAATTTCAGCAGGGCAGCTAACTGAACAAGGTTTCACTATTACATTTACTGATAAAAACTGGAAGGTTTCAAAAGATGCCTTGGTAGTAGCAAAAGGTGTGAAAGTAGGCACCTTATATCTTTGTACAGGTCATACTGTTCCTTCTACTTTAGCTGTTACAAAGAAAAAACAAACAGGTTCAGGAATAGTTGCTATAGGTTTGCAGGAAGAGACTAGAAAAGTTGTTGCAAGTTCTGAGACAACACTGTGGCATAACAGACTTGGGCATATGAGTGAAAAAGGTATGAAGGTACTTCATTCTAAGAAAGTTTTACCAGGTCTGAAATGTATTAATATGGATTTTTGTGAAAGTTGTGTGTATGGAAAAAAAAAGAGAGTCAATTTTCTCAAGGATGGGAAGCAAAAGAAAAATGAAAAATTGGAGCTTGTGCATACAGATGTATGGGGACTAGCTCAGGTATCTTCTCTCGGTGGCTCTCGGTATTATGTTACATTCATAGATGATGCAACTAGGAAGGTCTGGATTTATTTCCTTAGACAGAAATTTGATGTATTTGAAACATTTAAGAAATGGAGAAGCTTGGTTGAGAATGAGATGGGTAAAAGATTAAAATGTCTCAGATCTGATAATGGCGGTGAGTATTGCAGCAAAGAATTTGAAGATTATTGTTCCTTTAATGGAATTCATAGGCAGAAAATGGTTCTAGGGACTCCACAAGAAAATGGAGTGGCTGAACGCATGAATAGGACAATAATGGAGTGTGCAAGGACCATGAGATTGCATGCTGGGCTGCCTTTAAACATGTGGGCAGAGGCTGTCAACACTGTTGTATATTTAATTAACAGAGGTCCTTCAGTTCCTTTGGGCTATGGTATTCCAGAGGAAGCATGGACAGGCAAGAAGGTGAGTTATTCTTTATTGAAAACCTTCGGCTGTGAAGCATTTGCACATATAGATTCTAAAAATAGAACCAAGCTGGATGTAAAATCAAAAAAGTGTACCTTCATTGGATATGGCATTGATGAATTTGGTTATAGGCTTTGGGATTTTGAAAATTAGAAAATTGTGAGAAGCAGGGATGTTATATTTAATGAGAAGGTGTTGTACAAAGATCAGTTACAGCAGCATGAGAAGAAAGAAAAGGATTATGTGGTGCTGGATGATACTCCAAATAGTGTTGTTCTAGTGGTTCCTCATGCTCAACAACAGCAACCAGAAATACCACAAACTCTAGTGAATGTTAGATGGTCAACAAGGATAAGTAGACCTCCTAAAAGGTTTTCTCCCTCTTTGTATTCTATTTTGTTAATAGATGCTGGTGAACCAGAAGGGTATGATGAAGCTATGTAGGTGGATACACAGGTTCAGTGGGAGCTTGCCATGAAAGAAGAAATGGACTCCTTGCTAAAAAATTAGACTTGGGAATTATGTAAGTTACCTGCAGGTAAAAAGGATTTACCAAATAAATGGGTTTACAGGCTGAAAGAGGAAGATGGAGGTAAGAAAAGATTTAAGGCCAGGTTAGTTGTAAAAAGATTTGCACAGAAAAAGGGCATTGATTTTGATGAGATATTTTCTCCAGTTGTCAAGATGACTTCTATTCGTACTGTTTTAAGTATTGTGGCTACTGAAGATTTGCATTTGGAATAGCTAGATGTGAAAACTACCTTTCTCCATGGTGATTTGGAGGAGGAGATATATATGGAACATCCCCAAGGATTTGAGTTCAAAGGTAAGGAGAAACAGGTGTGCAGATTGAAGAAGAGTTTGTATGGCCTGAAACAAGCACCTTGGCAATGGTATTTGAAATTTGATAGTTTTATGGCTGAGCAAGGCTACAACAGGTGTAATTCTGACCATTGTGTTTATTTTAAGAGGTTGGATAATGACAACTACATTATTTTATGTTTATATGTTGATGACATGCTTGTAGCTGGGTCTAACATGGATCACATAAGAGAGTTAAAACAACAGTTAGCATAGTCATTTGATATGAAGGATTTGGGAGCAGCAAAACAAATCCTTGGTATGAAAATGTGTAGAGATAGGAAGAACAGAAAATTGACTCTATCTCAGGCTGCTTATGTTGAAAAGGTGTTGCAGAGATTCCACATGGAGATTGCAAAAGCTGTCAACACACCTTTGCCCAGTCATTTGAAATTGACCAAGGAGATGTGTTCTAAGACACAAGAGGAGGAAGAGAAAATGTCCAAGGTACCCTATGCTTCAGCTGTAGGTAGTTTAATATATGCCAGGGTATGCACCCAATTGGATATTCCACATGCTGTAGGAGTCATTAGCAGGTATATGAGTCATCCTGGATTAGAGCATTAGAATGCGGTAAAATGGATTCTCAGATATTTGAGAGGTACATTAAATAAACACTTATGTTTTGGGGGCTCTAATATTGATTTAGTAGGTTATGTAGACTCAGATTTGGCATGAGATATTGATACCAAGTGGAGTACTATAGGTTATGTCTTTACTGTAGGTGGAACAGTAGTGAGTTGGATTTCTAGGTTGCAAAAGGTGGTTGCTTTATCCACCACAGAGGCAGAATATGTAGCCGCAATAGAGGCAAGCAAGGAGATGATATGGCTGCAATATTTCATGAAAGAATTGGGCACAAAATAGGTTAATAGTTATTTGTTTATGGATAGCCAGAGTGCCATACATCTTGCAAAGAATTCTACCTTGCATTCAAAGACCAAACACATACAGTTGAGTTATCACTTCATTCAGTTGGTGTTGGATGATGGATAGTTATAGCTGGAAAAGATACATACAGATGGCAATCTAGTAGATATGTTTACAAAGGCAGTAACAAGGGAGAAGCTGAGCTCCTCTTCAGCGTTGGTTGGTCTTCTAGACTGAAAATAACAAAAATAGAACAGTAGAGTCCAAGGTGCTTATTTCCAGTGGGAGCTACAAGGTCAGTGGTGTTATGATCAGTCTCCAAGTGGGAGATGATATGGTGTGGAGTTTGATCAGTCTCCAAGTGGGAGATTGTTGTTATATGGAGTCTAATCAGACTCGGAGGTTATATTTACTCCACTTTGATTGACCAACATAAGAAAACCCTATTTTTGTAACTGACAAAAAGCTTGATAAAAAGTAGCTAAGGGTTAGGGTTTTGAGATATATTGTATTGTAGCTTTTTACAGCGGTATTGAGTTGCATGGATTGCTGATTGTAATCAGTTTGATTTACTGGATAATAATATTAGACTCTCTATTTGGTGGATGTAGCCTGAGTTTGGGTGAACCACGTTATAACTTGTCTCTCACTATTATTATTTCTATGTATTTCCATTCCTCTATTTAATCTTTATTTGCATTTAATTAATATCTTCTACCGGCTAACCCTAACAGAAAGTAAATAAACTTGTGACCAGTATCAAAAATGCAAGTGGAGTATTAGATGAATCAAAAATTGTAGCCAAGATGCTTAGATCCTTACCTACATCTTACAAGCACAAGGCTGTAGCTATTGAAGAAATTAGGACAGTAACAACAGTCACAAGGGATCAATTAGTTGGCAAGCTTTCTGCATTTGAAATGAGTGAGTTTGGTGATTCTCTTCCTAAGCCTAAATTTGCATTCAAGGCCAATGTGTATGGAAAGTAAAGATATGATCTAAGTGAAAACTCTTCTGCAAGATCAAATAGATTTGTGAAGACAAGAAAGGATCTTCAAGATATTGAAATAGAAACTACAGATCTTGAAGCTCTCATTTCCAATTGGATGCCAAGAGGATCCGATAAGTATGAAGGAAAGTTGTCACTCAAATGTTTTTCTTGTAATAAGATTGGTCATTTTGCCTCAAGGTGTTCGGAGAGGTTTTCAAAACCAAACCCTAATAGGTACAAGAGTCAGAAGAACTGTTACTATGTCCAAGAAACTAGAAAGGAAGGAGTCACAGATGATGAATCTGATCATGGAGAAGGTGATTGGGTGTTCCTTACCATTAAAGAAGAAGATCCAATGTCTACTGAATTTGCTAGTTGTGTAAATGTAGAAAGTTCCTTAGTTTCTCAGGTTGTTGAAAAGGATGAATGGGTTATTGATAATGGATATTCTCATCATATGACTAGAGACAAGAGTAAGTTTTTAACTTTTGAAAATTATGAAGGACTTGTGAAACCTGATAGTATATGTGAAACAGAACAAAACTTTATTCAAAAGTAAGGAACAAGGTTCAAGTAGGAGATTGGAACTAGTACATACTAACCTCTGTGGTCCTGCTAGAATTAGGAGTGTGCAAGGAGACAGATATTTCATGTTGCTGATTGATGATTATTCCCGGATGATGTGGGTAACTTTCCTAAAAGAAAAATCAAAAGCTCTTGATAAGTTTAAGGTGTTCAAGATGATGGTTGAAAATGAGATTGGTGGGAAATTAAAATGTTTGAGATCTGACAGAGGTGGAGAATTCACTTCTGGTGAGTTTGATGCTTT
Organism: Cunninghamia lanceolata; assembly: GCA_027924645.1. Lineage (NCBI taxonomy): Eukaryota > Viridiplantae > Streptophyta > Pinopsida > Cupressales > Cupressaceae > Cunninghamia > Cunninghamia lanceolata. Next base: position 2,707,746 of record BSBN01000620.1, read on the forward strand.
TTATGAAAAGCATGGGATAAAAAGACAATTATCTGCTCCTAGGACTCCTTAGCAAAATGGAGCTGTGGAAAGGAAGAACTAAACCATTCAAGAAGCTACCAGGACCATGATGATGGAAACAAATGTTCTTGAAGTTTATTGGAGGGAAGTTGTGAGTACTGTTGTCTACACTCTTAACTGGGTGTAGATCAAAGGAACTTCTAGTGAAACTCCTTATGAACTATGGTTTGGTCATCCTCCTACAAAAGATATTTTAGAGTTTTTGGTAGTAAATGGTATATCAAAAGAGATAAGTATTTAGGCAAGTTTGATGCAAGAAGTGATGAAGGAATATTCTTGGGATACTCTACTCAAAGTAAGGCTTACCGGTGCTTCAACAAGAGGTTGAAAAAGATTGTTGAAAGTGCTAATGTTAAAGTTGATGAAAGCAAAGAAGGTCATTCCAAGTATTGTAGATATGATTCAGATGATCAAGATTAAAGTCAAAGTCAAGGTAGGCAAGATCAAATTTAGACTCAGATTTAGATTGATTCGGTAACTCTAGTAACTCAAGAGATTAGTACAGAAGATGAGGAACAAGTTCAAGAAATAGAAGTTCAAACAATTCCCAAAACCCGTAGGTATGTAAGAATAAATCATCCTGAAGATCAAATCATTGCAGATAAAAATAGAGGTGTTTGAACTAGGAGAAGAGTTGCTAAATGTCAAGAAGAGATTTGTTTGGTTTCAAAGATTGAACCTAAATTAGTAAGTGAAGTTTACAATGATGAAAACTGGGTTAAGGAAATGGAAGAAGAATCGGTGCAAATTGAAAAGAATCACACTTGGGATCTTGTTCCCAGACCTGAGGACAAAAATGTGATTGGAACCAAATGGGTCTTCCGGAATAAACTAAATGAAGATGGTGAGGTCGTAAGAAACAAGGCAAGGTTGGTATGTAAAGGTTATTCTCAAGTGGAAGGAATTGATTTTGAAGAAACTTTTGCTCCAGTGGCAAGGATAGAGGTAGTCATATTATTTCTTGCTTTTATTGCTTTCAAAGATTTTAAATTTTATCATATGGATGTCAAATTAGCATTTCTAAATGGAGATTTGGAGGAAGAAGTCTACATTGAACAACTAGAAGGATTTCAGTTGTCTGATCAAGGAGATATGGTTTGTAGACTAAGAAAAGCCTTGTATGGACTCAAGCAAGCTCTAAGATCCTGGTATGCTAGATTGGATAATCATTTTCTTAAGCTAGGATTTAGCAAAGGTACTGCTGATAGTGATCTATATTTCAAGATAAATCATGAGGACATTCTAATTGTTGAGGTCTTTGTTGATGATATCATTTTTGGTGGAAATGAATGTATGTACAAAGCATTTGCTGATCAGATGAAAAGTGAGTTTGAGATGTCAATGTTTGGTGAAATGAACTTCTTCCTAGGTCTGCAAATTGTTCAGTCAGATAAAGGTATCTTCATATGTCAGTCCAAGTATGTGAAAGAACTATTGAAGAAGTTTGGAATGGAATATTCAAAGCCAGTAGGTACTCCTATGGTAACCAGATGCAAGCTAAGAAAAGATGATGACTCCCCAAAGGTAAATCAGAAAAGGTATAGATCAATGATTGGAGGATTGCTCTATCTGACTTAGACCAAACCTGACATCATGAATGCAGTTGGACTTGTTGCCAAATTTCAAGTTGATCCAAAAGAATCCCATGTTGTGGCAGTCAAAAGAATTTTCAGATATCTCAAGGGAACAATTGATTATGGACTGTGGTATCCAAAGGACAATGATTTCACTCTTTATGCATATACAAATGTTGATTGGGGAGGAGATGTGGATGATAGAAAAAGTACTAGTGGTGGCGTATTCTTCTTGGGAAGAAGATTGGTCTCTTGGATGAGAAAAAAGCAAGAGGCAATTTCTCTATCTACTACAGAGGCAGAGTATATATCAGTAGCAAATAATTGTTCTCAAGTTATGTGGATGAAGCAAATGATGAAGGACATCAGAATGGTGTTTGAAGAGCTAGTCACAATTTTTTGTGATGATTCAAGTGCTATAAGCATTTCCAAGAATTTGGTATTGCACTCTAAGATAAAACATATATCTATCAAGTTTCATTTCTTGAGAGAGAAAGTTAATGAGAATGAAGTCAAGTGGGAGTTTGTGTCTTCCAAAGATCATATTGTGAATATCTTCACTAAACCTCTTCCCAAAGATACTTTTGAGTATCTCAGAGAAAAGTTAGGGGTTATTACCACTCCTGATCACAACTAAGATGCACTAAGGTGCATCAGTTTGGTGGAATTCACATTCATATATTGTGATCCAGATTGATGTTAAGGAGGTACTACTCAAAGGGGGAGTAGTTAGTATGCAAATTTTAGGATCAATCTGAAGCAAAAAGGGAGAAAAAATAGCAAAAATGTTCCCTTTGCCATTGATGTCAAAGGGGGAGAGAAGTCATGTGAAAAACTAGTTGTTGATGTAAGGGGAAGTAGTAAAGAAAGTAGTTGCATAAGTGTGAAGAGAAAGGGTGAGAATTTCTTGTCTTGATGGTTAAAATTTAGTTTTTCACATCATATGTTGCCATCAATGACAAAGGGGGAGATTGTTACAAATATGTGCCTAAGTGGTGTTGTCATTGATGTCAACATACCCTTATTGCCATTGGTGTCAACTGTATCCTATTTTGTTGTCTGTATAGAAGAATGGATTGTTGAGGATATTGAGAAAATTAATGACAATAAATGCATGCGGACCATATGGCTATGTAGAGGATTGTCAAAGGTTGCTCCAGTTAAGATTTAAGAAGTTTGCATGAAGATTTGAAGAAGTTATGACCATCTGAGCATAACTGGATTTTACAGTATTCAGAAGAGACAGTGTGATAGTAAGTTGGTCTGGATTACTCTACAGTGAAATACAATGGTCTGTGGATCTGAAGGCATGTTTGGGAAGTCATTGTGTATCATCAGCTCCAGTGGTTCGTGGTTTGGAGGTCCGCAAGCTATCCTTCTAGTTTGACAGTCATGACAGATAGTGTCCTTAAGGTTCCGGAGGAAGATACAAATGATTTGGTAATTTGGTTTAGAGTGAATGTTATTAGTGATTTCAATGTGCTTGTGGAGGTCTCTAGATCATGTGGCTACTATGTTGAAGGTTTGCATTGAAGTTTGAGCTTGTTGATTGAAGATTTCTTCTTTGACGTTGATGTTCTTCCTAGTCCTTGCCAACTAGATGATCCTAGCATATTGTGGATGATCTAAGAGCATTTTTATGAAGTGTGGCATGATTGTAGAAGAAGATTCAAGTCTCAGTTGTGTTTGGCTGACAATGTGATGATCCACATCAGGTTTAGCCAACCTTGTTGATCATTCCAAGGTTGATGAAGCATATAAATACTTGTTGAATAGTTGTTGAAAAGCATCCTTGTATACAATGAATTAAATATGAAGAAATGATCAAAAGCAGAGCAGAGAAGAAGAGGAACGAAGGGAGTATAGAGTGAAGAGTCAATGAAGAATAATTTCAATATAAGAGCAGAGGTTTTTGAGCCTTCAAAGGGACTGATTCAGGCATGAATGCAGATGATATTTCTCACTTCATTATCTCTATGTAAATTATAATTTCTTATAGGCAATGAGCCTCTTCTTGAGCAGTGAGCTCTGGGAAGTGCACCCGAAGGCATGTGCCTTCTATTTTCTTAAGTAATTTTAACAAGGTACGCATTTTTTTGGGTTAACCCCCACCGTGGTTTTTCCCTTAACTGGGTTTTCCACATCAAAATTATGGTGTTGTGTGTTCATGTTGTTTATGCTCATATGTTGATTTATGCTTAAATGTTTTCATCATTAATCTGATTATAAAGAAGATTTCAAAGGTTCATAAAAGGTTAAAGTTTAGGGACAACTAATTCACCCCACCCCCCTCTCAATTGTCTGGACTATTTCCAACATGCCCAACTTAATAGGTAGTGTGATTGTTCCTAGAGTTTGCCTACCTATGTTGTCAAAGCCATGAATAGAAAGGTTTGTTGGAGAAATACAAGATGTGTCAATATTAATATGGTTTAACATGTTTACACCACAAACATTGAGACCTAAACTATCTAATCTCCTTATTCCAAATTCAATAGTGTTCCCCCAAGAGGAAGACTCATGATATCAGGCCTTTAAGGGGAAGGTGGTAGGACTTTGAAAAATTTTCCTTGGTTTCCTGTTTTAGCCTTGTTACAAAGTTTCAATTTGGTCATTTTGTGCTAGGGTTTACTAAAAAATTACTTTTTAAATCTTGCTTTTGAGCCCAAAAAAACCCTAAGCCCTAAGGTTTTTGCAAGCGTTGAAGTTACTTTTGTTCTAATCTCACATTGACCGCTTGTTACCCATTGCCAGTCCTCTAAGTTGCAACGTTATGTCTAGGGTATCATGCATTTACTAGCCCCTTAGTCCTATGGTTATCACTTGAAACCTGTGTGCTGAATTAATTTGTCATATGCTTAAGTATTTTGCCTGCACCCTTTATAAAAAATTGGCCCCTCTTTCCTAGTCATGCAAATGTTGTTTTAAATGCATGTGCTCAAGCTTAACCTTTAAGTTGTCTATGTGGCTTCATCCAAATTGGTTTCTACCATCCCACAAAGCATTTTTTATTAAGGCAAAGGTTGTCTGTGGAATCACAAGAGAGGTGACAAGTGGCAAGTCTTTGGCCGAGTAGTGCAGCAAAGCTTGTTGGAAGGTCCCACTGAGTCTATGTGGTGAAATTTAAAATATTCTATCATTACAACTATTTCCCTTACTATTCTGAGGATGTGTTAAGAAAGGTGAAGTGGACATCCTTTCAAAAGATTGAAGATGCTAAGAAGAAGAGGGATGCCTCCTACAAAGGAGCATATGCTTAAATTGCAAACCTAATTCTGAGGATTCAAACAATTTTGGAAAACATTGCCAAAATAATTAGGGAAGCTCCTCCAATTAAGGATAGGGAAAAAGGTAAGGCTCCAATCAGAAAAGAGAGGCCCTCTTATCAGCCTCCAAGTGTTGCTCCATGTAGATATTCTTTTTTCTAATTTTTCATCTACAACTCAAATTAGTAGAGCTGAAACAATTTATTCCATTTGAGGTGAAGAATATTCTAACACATTCCTACTATACTTAAACCATGGCATATTTTTAAAGTGTTTAAGAAAGGTTTGAATTTAGTTTTGTTATCCAGAGTAAAGAAACATAAAGGAAAGTACATATTGAACACAAGGCATTGCTTTCATTCATTTCACAATGTTTTATTCATATTGCAAATAAAGTATACACAGAATTGCACAAGTGTTGCATTTGTATTCATCAAAAAGAAAAGAGTAATCAATGGTCCCACACAAGCCATGGGAGTAGCTTAACCAATGCAACATAATATATGCTATGCATTTGAAGATAAAAGAAATGAAAGGAAGCATAAAGGAAAATGCATATCCATCATTGCCTGAGATAGCTTTGGGGTGGATCTTCTTTGTCTTGCTCCTCCTCTCCTGATCTCCAAGTGAACCTGCATCATGGTAAACAATTAGTTAGAGCTTCAAATATGAGTCTCCTAGATATACCCTACCAACAGAAACACAACACATATCATGAGACATTGGATCAATAAGAAAGAGAGACAGAAAGATCAAATCATCACATGAGTATTGTGTTCATTGTTTTATCTAACTTGTTTGTGCAATGTATAGGTACAGGTATAGTCATTATACAAGATATTTTAGCATGTGGTAAAAAATGGGCTCCCACAAGGGTTGAGCCCAGCATGTTGCCCCTGTTGGCAAGAGACACTATATGGATTCATGGTTGTTGTCATTGATGGCAACAAAGGTCATCCCACATATCCGCAAGTCATAATGTGTCTCTACCGGAAGTCAGAATAAAGAATGTTGTGGTCCGGTGAAGAAGAACAGAGCATGTGGCAAGGTCCGACAGATTGGTCCGGATCTCTCAGAGGAAGTGTCTTGGTGCAGTGCGGATTTGGGAAAGTCAAGAGGACTACCCTGAGTGGTATATTCCAAGGATTTAGCCTCCGGTGATGAACAAAGAAAAAGATATGAATGGTTGAGTACCGGATTCCTGAGAGACAGTGAAAACAGAGAAAGAACTGACTGGCAGAGTATCAGACTGCTTTCCGGATGGGTTACTGCTGATGACAGAAGTTGTGAAGGCATGAATCATGTTTGGCCGACATGATTAATGATATCTACAAGTATATGCTTGATCCGCATTGCTTGGTGAGGAAGGATTCAGCCGACAGAATGAAAGTTTATAAGAAACTAGACTGTTCCGGATGCCGACTAGAAAGGTGATGAAATTACTTGTGCGGATATATATAGAGGATGGATTTAGTTGTGAAAGGGTTGTTGTTGTGGAGAGATATGCGAATAAGTCTAGATAAAGAGCAGAGGTAGCAAAAAGGATCCGGTATGTGAAAGATAGCAGAATAAAGAACAGAGGAAAGATGAAGTGCAGCAGATCAGTGTACTGAGCCTAACCGGAACTGAACTCCAGCATATGCAGATGCTTCCAATCAGTTCAAGACTGTGATTCTCATCACTTTGTAGACAGTGTGTCTTCTTGTAGGCAGTGGGCCTCTTGTGAGCAGTGTGCTCGGGCAGTGAGCCCTAATTGGCAAGTGCCATCTTTGTAATTTCCTATTCTTCTAACAGAGAATAATTTTGGGTTAATCACCCCGTGGTTTTCTCCCTTAACAGGGTTTCCACGTCAAAAATACTGTGTCATGTGTTTCTTATTTTATGGTTAATGTTTTATGTTTGATTTTATGCTGCATCAATTAAAGGGAAAGTTCAACAAAGGAAATAATTAGGATAACTGATTCACCCCCCCTCTCAGTTATCAACAGCCCCTTGATCTAAAGGGGGTATAAGATAACCAAAGAGACTTTTAGATCAATAAATAAGAGCATATTCTGATTGAGAGTCAATGACAACACCAAATAATCATGAGATGGCCTCCAAGGTAGGATAGTTAACATCAAAGCAATATTAGCTAGAGGATACTCCCATCAAAGGGTATCATAGCCAAAAAGGCGTCATGAAACAACAATTAAAATCAGGTATTTTACCACTTTTTGTTGTGAATGAGATGTAAAATTGTTTTGGAATTCATTAAGCAGCCATAGAAGGACAAAAATCAGTCATTAAGATAATTGTCCCATCAATCAAAGAGACATGTTATCAAACATAGACCAGTCATATATTCTAGAAATAGTCCTATACCTATGTGTCATGCCGTATCAACTAACTTGTATGTAAGAGAAACTAGAAATAGAGTGAATAGGACTACTAGAGAGGAGCTTACAATGCCATCAATGATGGGACAGTCACCCTAATGATAGTCCATTTATCATATAGCTACTATATGCAAATGAAGATAAAGATACAACCACAAGCTAAAGGTATGGTGCATGAAAAGAATAGCTAGTATGAGTGCAAGAAGGATAGCCACATGATAGAGTAGTTCACAAAGACTTCATGAAAAATTTTCCAAGCATATGGGACAACCTTGCAAGAGGACAGTCATGTCCATCATTAAAGACTACATTACAGAGATAGAGCAGTCCAATGCATGAACCAATCATAATGAAGGGGGAACAATCATATATATTGATGATAATGATAGTCTTATAGAGCAACAAGGACCTAAGACTGTAGCAATGCCTTATGAGGATAATTTTCCATGTAGATTACATGAGATACATAGAGTGCAAGTTACAGGTGGAAGGTAACCATCCTCAGTATATAGCATACCTTTGAACTAGGAGTTAGATACCATACATTTAAATCAAGAAGACAAGTATACAAATCAAGGAGAGGTATCCTTCACATCTATGCAAAGAAGAACAACCACTTGAGTGGGCAGCATGTAAGGAGTCCATAACAACTTTCCAAGCATAATGGAACATACCTTCTATAGGACCATGAAGAGAGAGATACAAGTACAAATCCTACAGATGTGTAAATCCATCATGGAGTAGTAGAGAAAGAAAAAAACCCTAGTCTCTTGTAGCTATATGTCACTAAAGCCAATAGACAACACTATTCGGAGGACAAAAATGAAGGTGAAAACCCTAGTAGGGTTTATTGCAGGAACACAAATAAGGGTTACCCAGAAGGAGAGTGTCTTTATTTCATTATTTCTTCCAAGATACATAGAAATATATATACTCTTTATGTCTATAGAGGCCAAGTGCAGGTGTCACCACTTCCTTTTAGTGAGTAAAAGGCATAGCTTGAAGAGTGCAATGTGGAAGAAACCCTAGTAGGGTTAGTAGTATCAGGAGAAAAATCTTTTCATAACCTTTTTAAATGAAGGCAAAGTAAATATGATACAAGAAAAAGGGCGAACATAATTCTAAGAGATAGTGATATCCTTTATGATAGAGAAAAGCAAAAAAAAAATGGAGTATATATTTACCAAACCCTACTAGGGTTTGCATACAAGTAAAGCTTTTTGCCTATTCTTTTTCAAATAGATACATGCTTGTTCCTGTTGTAGTCTCATGCTATGAATGAAGGATCAAAGCATATAAACAAATATGAGCTACAATCTTCCTTTTTCAAGAGTTCAAAACCCACAGTCATTGTGCCATTAAACCATAAAGAAACCCAGTGCAACAAACCATCATTCTTCCCTTTCTCTTATGCTAAAGAAAAATAAATATGGAGCAAACAGAGGAAAAAAAAGAGGAGTTTTTCTTTCATCATATCACTATACAAAAAGCCAAAATGGTACAGCTACAGGAGCAGCAAATAGTATATTTCTTACCACCATTTTTCTTAGAATACAAAGATATTAGAGGGGAGTGTTACCTGAATGATGAAGATGTTGAAAATAGCTCGAAGAACAGCAATATAAACCTCAAAGATGCCCCCAAAATGGCTTCAAACCCTTGCATGTCAACGGGCTCAAAGAAGCCACAAGGAGAAAGCAAAAGTGAAAAATGATAAGTTTAGGGTTCCAAACCTTCCTTTTGGGTCGAATGCCCTAAGCCCAATTGTGGGCTTTTGATTTCCTTTTATTTTTAATCATTTCTATCCAACAAAATGCCCATGGTGAAGACATTTAAAGTCAATAAACCTAATGATGCAAAAGGGGCCCATGAGGCTGAGGATCAGTTGTTTTGATTTCCTTAAGGTTTGAAATAGGTGAAGTCAAGTGTATAATTATATAAGGCTATGATTATTTGCCTTGATATTTTAAGGATGGAAATATGCAAGTCAAGGAGATAATGACATAAGGGTCACTTATGTATGAGAGGTATATTATGACATGGAGATGCAATAACATAGCATTATGACATGGGAGTCATAAGGGTGAAGTGATTATGTATTTCAAAAGGGAGTTATAAGGAGTTATTATTTTTAAACCTTTTGAAAATAATTACCCTCTTTTTTGCATGACTTAGAAACTGGTAAACAAATGTAAACAAATAATAAATTAATGCAATTATAAATTACTTTATTATTTGTCACAAAGTTGTAAAAAATTCAAAGATAAACAAATTCATAACAAATATTAAAGTAAATCATGTTGATTACTTTATTATTTGTTTACTCTATTTTTTCGTCATCCCAAACTCATGCAAAATCAGGAGATGGAGTTAACTGAATTATTTTGGGAGTTTGTGCATGATTTTTGGTCAAACTAAAAGGAGTTTGGAGTTCCACATGGTCAAACTGATAGAGAGGGGCAATTTGGAGCTATTTTAGCTCAAATTGGATTAGTTATAGCCCTTCTTTTTAGGGATTTTCTTTCTACTCGTGAGAGAGTTTTGTGGAGATATTTTTTATGTTGAGTTGAACTGTAGTGCTTTTTCCATGCACTTGAGGGTTCATTTTTTATATATGGGAGAAAAACTTAGGTTTTTCTTAGTTCTTGCCTTTTTTCTCTCTTATGCATTACAGAGAGAAGTGTTTGTAACTCATTTTTTACAGATTTATACAGTACAATAGGTTATAGGTTATCTTTTTTGCCATTGTTATGCAAGTGTTCCTTTATTTTTAGTAGGATCAAGTATCTACCTTCCCATTTTGTGCTATTCTATGAATGATTGGATGAGATTTTATTGTGTTTTAGTATCAGAACCTTTAAATCCTTGTCTCATTCATACTTGCATGCATTAAAAAGAAATTAAAAATCACAAGTCTTAGGTTGTGTATTGAAATAGTCTTTTCTTTCATGCTGTGAGAACCTAATTTTCCTCCAAAAAAAGTTATTCAAGCCTTCAGTAGAATCAATTTTGTGGTCATATTGTCAAATTGGTTTGTGTGGATAGATACTCTGAAAATTATTGTGAATTAGAGCTGCATGTTTTCTATCAATTAGGTGCATCACCACACTTTTATATCCAATTTTAGTACTCTTATTAGGAAGTATTTTGAAACCATTTTCCTCTAAATTCATTAGTTTATTAGAGAATTAGAAGGGAACCAGCCCATAATATGGAGGTCTACTTTCACCATATGGTACCCACAAACTGAAAGTATTCTAATGTTACATAGGATTGCTAAGCTTTCTAGCTTTGCATCACAGGTCCAGTCCTAGGCGATAACAATTTTTGGCATGTCTGGTGGGACTGTTTGAACTCTCATAGTTCAAAGCTCATCATTTAATTGCTAGTTTTGGTGTGTATTCCAGTAATCTCAACCTTTGGAGGCAAGAAATCAACACATCTAGTGACTCCAAGAAACATTTTTTTGGTTTCAGTATGATCAGGTGCTAATAATGTTGATTTTTGCTTCTTTCAGCTTTTGAATGAATAAACATGTCTATCTTTCATGGAAACATGTCAAATCATCCATCATATCATGAAAATGCTGAGAATCCACTATCTTATCAGCCATATCAAATCAACCATGCTGTTGGTTTTAGCCCAAATGCTATGGTTTTTCAAAGAAACCAGCATGCACAGTATGATTACCACCCACCTATCCCTGTTCATCCTACATATCAGCTTTCATATGCTCAAAATCAACCCCAAGGCCACCATTTTGCTAACAATCAGCAGGTCTATCACCATAGTCAGCCTCAAAAGGTTCAAAATCCTATAAATCAGCTCCAAAATAATAGTGAGTTTAAGAGTAGTTTGAGTGAGCTTACTGAAGACCTGAGAAACATAAGGTTAAAATTAGAGCAAGAACAGTTTGTTTGTCTAGATTATGAACAGCAACAGGAAGAGATGGCTTATCAAGCCTATCTCTATGAGCAAGAGTTGGAGACATAAAGGATATAGTTTGAAGAAAAGCTTGAGAGGGAGATGCTTGCAAAAGAGGAGGAGATGAAGATTTTGTTTTCTCAAACACAAAAGTATAAGATCCAAATAGCTCATTTCATCCCAAATCAGCCCTTTTAGGATGAGGTTAGTAGGTATCAAATTCCAAGTTTCAAGCAAAGTGAGTCTCCTAACCCTCCTAAGGTCAAGATTCCTAGTTTTAGAAATTCTTTACGATTGTAAGAACCTAAATTGGCATAATCTGAATTTGTTATGCTTCAAAACTAACCACTTGAAGAGCCCTTTTTCCTACAAGAAACTCAAGAAACTCTCCAAAGTCTCCAAATTCCAAGTTTTAGAAGTTCTAATTTTGCTCAAGAGCCTGTTTATATTCAAAACTAGTCCATTAATCCTTAGTTTTAGTCATATCAAGAATATGAACCAAGTTATCAAAGTTTTGAACAACCATGGCAGCCTTCTTGGACTAAGTATCCTGATTATAAAATGCCAAATCTTATTAAGGCTACCCCTCCCATACCAATCTAAAATCAGGAAGAGGAAAAGGTAATAAATTATAATCAATCAAAATTCTAAGTTTCAGTCCAGTAGCTGAAGGTTATGTTGTTTTTACTGTGTCCCCAACTGAAAATGAGCATAATGCATATGAAGAGGATGTTGGTTCAAACTTGACATTCAATCCTTTGCATTTCAGTTCATTTGAAAAGTTTTCTAATGTTTTTTATAAGATGAATTAAAGCATAGTACAAAGGTCACAAGGTGAAAGTCTTCAGTTACAAAGACAGAATGCCCAAGTTTCATTGGAGAAAGCACCGCATGAGGCGGAAGAATTGGTTTCTTTGTTTGATCAGCTACCTAGTTTGTTAAGCCAAATGAGGAAAGCATGCTCATACCAAAGGCAGAAACAAAGGGATAGCAAGAGGATGCAAATGATTGTTATAATGTGTTGCCCTACTGAGAACAAAATGAGGACAATCTTGTTTGGGAAGATGAAGAGATTGTTGTTCCTAGGAACCTTCAAAGAGCTGATAGCTTTGATGAATTATTAGCTTTTATAATGGAAGAAGATGATTCATTAACCATGGAGGAGGAATTGACATGGCAAGTTATCATGCAAGGTGAAAGTAATGAACAATAAGAGGGAAGGTTTGATGAGAGCCTCCATGAGCAGAGTGAGGAAACTCATCTATATTTAGTACAAGATTATGACTTTGATGAGAACATTTTCTCTAGTATCATAGAAGATTTTTGCTCTAACATTGACGATAAGCTAGTATCATATGAGACAACAGTATGTGATCAGCCTATCCAGGTCAAAGAGGCAAGCATTCCTTCATTTCATTCATGTGAGCTAGCTTTTTCAAATCAGGTTGAGATTACCAGTGACAACAAGACAACAGATCTCAATAAAGAAACCAGGGGTATTAGCCAAAGGTTCATCATTGCAAGAGGGTGTCCAATTAGGAATTTAGCTGATAGAGAGCTAAATAAGGAGACACAGGTTATTGTTGTACCCAAAGAGGAGATTGCAGCCCTAAAATAGTAGAACCAGATCATCTATTCACCCCATAACAGCAATATCTATGATCAGGTTCAAATGGTGAGTGGGTTTGTTTTTGTTCTTCAAAGAGTTTTGCAACATCCTGTAGGGTATATTCTTATGAATAATATCTTGTCAATATCAAATCACCTTGCAGAACACCCTTTCTTAATTAGAAAGCGAAGTTTTTTCCCAATGCCAATTAATGGTTTTGTTTGACAGTAACCATGGCTGGTTAGTGTAGGGTAGAGTAGAATTTTAGTTCAGTATTTCATTTTCCAAGAAGTGCACATGCACATTTTTGCTGACCAAGTCCTAAACAAGGTTAGATTAGTTTGATTTTAGTATCATTTTGCTGCTGTATTTTTCCTGTCAGTTGAGTTGCTGAAGGTTTTTCAAGTTCTCAAGCAACAATGGACTCCATTCCCAATAGATTATTTAAGGTAACTGGTCTATATGCTTAGCAAGCAAGCATTCAGTAGAAATTGCCAAAAATGTTACCAATTTTTCACCTACAGCTCAAATTGGCAGAGCTGAAACAGTTCATTACATTTGAGGTGAAGAATATTCTAACACATTCCTACTATGCTTAAACCATGGCATATTTTTAAAGTGTTTGAGAAATTTTTGAATTCAATTTTGTTTTTCAGAGTAAAGAAACATAAAGGAAAGTACATATTGAACACAAGGCATTGCTTTCATTGATTTCAGTGATGTTTCATTCATTTCATAATGTTTCATTCATATTGCAAATAAAGTATACACAGAATTACATAGTGTTGCATTTGCATTCATCAAAAAGAAAAGAGTAATCAATGGTCTCACACAAGCCATGGGAGTAGCTTAAACAATGCAACATAATATATGCTATGCATCTAAAGATAAAAGAAATGAAAGGAAGCATAAAGGAAAATGCATATCCATCATTGCCTGAGATAGCTTTGGGGTGGATCTTCTTTGTCTTGCTCCTCCTCTCCTGATCTCCAAGTGAACCTGCATCATGGTAAATAATTGGTTAGAGCTCTAGATATGAGTCTCCTATATGCCCTACCAATAGAAACACAACACATATCATGAGGCACTGGATCAATAAGAAAGAGAGCCAAAAAGATCAAATCATCACATGAGTATTGTGTTCATTGTTTTATCCTTGTTTGCGCAATGTATAGGTACAAGTACAATCATTATGCAAGATATTTCAGCATGTGGTAAAAATAGGCTCCCACAAGGGTTGAGCCCAGCATGCTGCCCCTTGATCTTAAGGGGGTATAAGATAAGCAAAGAGACTTTCAGATCAATAAATAAGAGCATATTCTGATTGAGAATCAATGACAACACTAGATAATCATAAGACAGTCTCCAAGGTAGGACAGTCAACATCAAAGCAATATCAGCTAAAGGATAGTCCCATCTAGGGTATCAAAGTCAAAAAGGCATCATGAAACAATAATTAAAATCAGGTATTTTACCACTTTTTGTTCTGAATGAGATGTAAAATTGTTTTTGAATTCATTAAGTAGCCATTGAAGGACAAAAATTAGTCATTAAGATGACTGTCCCATCAATCAAAGACGCATGTTATCAACCATAGAGTAGTCATATATTCTAAAAATAGTCTTGTACCTATGTGTCATGCCATATAAATTGACTTGTATGTAAGAGAAACCAGAAATAGAGTGAATAGGACTACCAGAGAGGAGCTTACAATAACATCAATGATGGGACAATCACCCTAATGACAGTCCATTTATCATATAGCTACCATATGCAAATGAAGATGAAGATAGAACCACAAGCTATAGGTATGGTGCATAAAAAGAACAACTAGTATGAGTGCAAGAAGGATAGCCACATGACAAAGTAATTCACAAAGACTTCATGACAAATTTTCCAAGCATATGGGACAGCCTTGCAAGAGGACAATCATGTACATCATTAAAGACTACATTACAGAGATAGAGCAATCCAATGCATGAACCAATCACAATGAAGGGGGAACAATCATATATATTGATGATAATGATAGTCTTATAGAGCAACAAGGACCTAAGACTGTAGCAATTCCTTATGAGAATAATTTTCCATGTAGATTACATGAGATACATAGAGTGCAAGGTACAGGTGGAAGATAACCATCCTCAGTATATAGCATACCTTTGAACCAGGAGTTAGATACAATACATTTAAATCAAGAAGACAAGTGTACAAATCAAGGAGAGGTATCCTTCACATCTATGTAAAGAAGAACAGCCACCTAAGTGGACAGCATGCAAGGAGTCCATAACAACTTTCCAAGCATAATGGAACATACCTTATGAAGATAGAGACCATGAAGTGTATATAAGATACATAGAGAAGATGATGAATACAAACTCCAGATAACAAGGCATCAAGATCAAGTATGTATAGAAACCTTAAGGAACAAGTAAAATGCGTTACAAGATCATGCAATGAAGGATACAAGTGCAGTAATATGAATCAAGAGCATCCCACAATCAAGATAGAATGCAATATAAGGATGAAAGAGGTGTGAAGTGCAAGCTAAAGACAATAAATCATGAAGATAACTTAGATTGCCCTCAGTGATAAGATATAATACATAATACAGTTCTATGCTACACTACCATGAAGAGAGAGCTACAAGTGCAAAGCCTATAGATGTGTAAATCCATCATGGAGCAGTAGAGAAAGAAAAAAACCATAGTCTCTTGTAGCTATCTATCACTAAAGACAATAAACAACACTGTTTGAATGACAAAAATGAAGATGAAAACCCAAGTAGGGTTTTTTACAGGAACACAAATAAGGGTTACCTAGAAGGAGAGTGTCTTTATTTCATTATTTCTTGCAAGATACATAGAGATATATATACTATTTTTTTCTACAGAGGCCAAGTACAGGTGTCACCACTTCCTTTTAGTAAGTAAAAGGCATAGCTTGAAGAGGGCAATGTGGAAGAAACCCTAGTAGGGTTAGTAGTATCAAGAGAAAAATATTTTCGTAACCTTTTTAAATGAAGGCCGAGGTAAATATGATGCAGAAAAAAGGGTGAACATAATGCTAAGAGATAGTAATCCTTTATGACAAAGAAAAGCAAAAAAAATGGAGTATATATTTACCAAACCCTACTAGGGTTTACATAAAACAAGTAAAGATTTTTGCCTATTTTTTTTCAAATAGATACATCCTTGTTCCTGTTGCAGTCTCAAGCTATGAATGAAGGATCAAAGCATATAAGAAAATATGAGCTACAATATTCCTTTTTCAAGAGTTCAAAACCCATAGTCATTGTGCCATGAAGGCTAAACTAGAAGGAGAAAGAGTATGCAAAGCAAGACATATTAAGCCATAAAGAAAACTAGTGCAACAAACTTTCATTCTTCCCTTTCTCTTATGCCAAAGCAGAATAAATATGGAGTAGACAGAGGAGCAAAAAGAGGAGTTTTTCTTTCATCGTGTCACTATACAAAAAGCTAGAATGGTGCAGCTACAGGAGCAGTAAATAGTATATTTCTTACCACCATTTTGCAGAGAGTACAAAGATATCAGAGGGGAGTCTTACCTGAATGAAGAAGATGTTGAAAATAGCTTGAAGAATAGTAGTATAAACCTCAGAGATGCCCCCAAAATGGTTTCAAACCCTTGCATATCAGTGGGCTTAGAGAAACCATAAGGAGAAAGCAAAAATGAAAAATGATAAGTTTAGGTTTTCAAACCTTCCTTTTGGGTCGAATGCCCTAAGCTCGATTGTGGGCTTTTGATTTCCTTTTATTTTTAATCATTGCTATCCAATAAAATACCCGTGATGAAGACTTTTAAAGTCAATAAACCTAATGATGCAAAAGGGGCCCATGAGGCTAAGGATCAGTTGTTTTGATTTCCTTAAGGTTTGAAATAGGTGAAGTCAAGTGCATAATGATATAAGGCTATGATTATTTGCCTTGATATTTTAAGGTTGGAAATATGCAAGTCAAGGAGATAATGACATAAGGGTCACTTATGTATGAGAGACATATTATGACATGGAGATGTAATAACATAGCATTATGACATGGGAGTCATAAGGGTGAGGTGATTATGTATTTCAAAAGGGAGTTATAAGGAGTTAATAATTTTAAACCTTTTGAAAATAATTACCCACTTTTTTGCATGACTTAGAAACTGGTAAACAAATGTAAACACATAATAAAGTAATGCAATTATAAATTACTTTATTATTTGTCACAAAGTTTTTAAAAATTCAAAGATAAATGAATTCATAACAAATATTAAAGTAAATCATGTTGATTACTTTATTATTTGTTTACTTTGTTTTTTCCTCATCCCAAACTCATGCAAAATCAAGAGATGGAGTTAACTAAGTTATTTTGGGAGTTTTTGCATGATTTTTGGTCAAACTAAAAGGAGTTTGGAGTTCCACATGGTCAAACTAATAGAGAGGGACAGTTTGGAGCTATTTATATCAAATTGGATCAGTTATAGTCCTTCTTTTTAGGGATTTTCTTTTCTGCTCGTGAGAGAGTTTTGTGGAGATATTTTTTATGCTGAGTTGAACTACAGTGATTTTTCCATGCACTTGAGGGTTCATTTTTTATACATGGGAGAAAAAATTAGGTTTTTTTTAGTTCTTGCCTTTTTTCTCTCTTGTGCATTGCAGAGAGAAGTGTTTGTAACTCAATTTTTACAGATTTATATAGTACAATAGCTTATAGGTTATCTTTTTTGCCATTGTTATGCAAGTGTTCCCTTATTTTTAGTAGGATCAAGTATCTACCTTCTCATTTTGTGTTGTTCTATGAATGATTAGATGAGATTTTATTGTGTTTTAGTATCAAAACCTTTAAATCCTTGTCTCATTTATACTTGCATGCATTAAAAAATAGTTAAAAATCATAGGTCTTAGGTTGTGTATTGAAATAGTCTTTTCTTTCATGCTGTGAGAACCCAGTTTTCCTCCAAAAAGAAAGGTATTCAAGCCTTCCTTAGAATCAATTTTATGGTCATATTGTCAAATTGGTTTGTGTGGATAGATACTCTAAAAATTATTGTGAATTAGAGTTGCATGTTTTCTATAAATTAGGTGCATCACCACACTTTTAGATCCAGTTTTAGTACTCCTATTAGGAAGTCTTTTAAAACCCTTTTCCTACAAAGTCAATAGTTTATTAGAGAATCAAAAGGGAACCAGCCCATAATCTGGAGGTCTACTTTCACCATAGGGTACCCACAACCTAAAAGTATTCCAATGTTACACAGGATTGCTAAGCTTTCTAGCTTTGCATCACGGGTGCAATCCTAGGTGATAACAATTCTTTTAGAAGAAAACCCAAGGGTGTGGTAATAAGAGAGAAAGCTCAAAAATCTTCCCCACATGCACAATTACCCCCATCTCCTCCACTAGTGCAACAAACACCCTCTTCTCTAGCAAATGTTATAAATCTTCATTCTCCCCCTAGGGATCCATCTCCAAAAAGGAGGGTAGATAAATCTCCTCTTATGGGATATCCACTTGTCCCTGAAGAAGAAGATGATTATGAAATAATAGGGGATGATGTGATAAAAAAAATGCCTTCCCTGCAGAGGGATGAGAATGTGCAGCCACCCCTAAACAAAATGAGTAAAAGAATTATTGAGAGAAGGGATAATACAGATAATATAAGAGAGTTGGCCTGTAGCAATTTTATGATGATGAATAATATGTCAAGACCCAAGAGTTTGTTGATTTCATTTGGAGATGTAAGAGGTATGAGTTTGCCAAGAGACTTGAGGAAGAAATGGCCATGTCTCCACAAGAGACATGTGAACAAGTCTCACAGAGAATAATATCACAGATGAAAGCTAAGGCCAAAGATATCACTCCTAAAGAAGGTAGGCGCATGGTTAGAGAGAGTATAATTCTATTGCTCCCTGAGTGGGATATTGCCTCTACCATCATCCTAGATACTATTAGAAGACATGACCAGGACGTCTTCTCTTCAAAAGATGAAGCTGCAATAGTACTATCTAGTATAGGTTTTAGTCCCAAGTGGGAGACTCTAGCAATTTGGGCTTTAGCCTCTAATACCAACAAACCACTAGTTGCTAAGCTTGATCAAGATTTGAGGGGAAGCTTGATTATCAAAAGAGTATCTAACACCCCTACATTTTAGGTAGCAACAATGGCAGTTGATGTTTCCAGATTTAGTAGGACAACAACAGAGGTATTGTAGAGTAAATATGATAAATTGTTGCAAGAACATATGGAGGTACTGAATGAATATAACAAGTTGAACATATTGGAAGCTCAATGGCAGCAACAACAACAACAAGACACAACTTCTCCTTCCCCTTCAATAGCATTGGTATTAAGAAATGTAGGTACTATGGTTGCTAGTTCTTCATCAACTCCACCACCAAAGTTTGGACTTGAGAAGGAGAATGAAGAACTAAAAGAGAAACTAAATGCCTTTGAAGAAATTATTATGAATTTTAAGGAAGGTCAATAAGAAAGCAACCAACATATTATTTCAAATGTGTTGGGACACTTGATGAACAAGATTTTGAAAAGGTTGGAAGAGGTCCACAAGGACTAATACCAATTGGTGATAAAAGTTATGAGGATTGTAGAAGATAGGGAGAAGGTTACACCCCTATTGAATAAGTGGATCCCAAGAACAAATTCACTACTGGGGATGTGTAAGGTATCAGCTCATGAACTAAATGCACCAAAAGAAATCAAACCCACATTTAAGATAGTCAAAGCAGCAAGGAAACTACAAGGGTTTGTGGATCAACTTGAGGAAAGAGCAAAGGAAAGAATTGAGGAATTTGACAATAATGATATAGGAATGATACTTGAGATTAAGAAGGATAATGGAGAGGTTAAACCTTACAAGATATGGTTATCTCAATTTGAAGCCATCATTCCAACTATTGCCTTTCTCATATGCAAACAAGATAAGATTGATTTGGATCACCTCAAGAGTAGCATAGACAAGGTATGTTGATAACTGAGAGAGGGGGTGAATCAGTTATCCTAATAATTTCTTCTTTCTAAACTTTCTTATTAATCAATGCAGCATTAAATCAAACAAACAAACATTACCATGAAATGAAAAACACATGACAGTATTTTTGACGTGGAAACCCTATTAAGGGAGAAAACCACGGGGTGATTAACCCAAAGATTATTCTCTGTTAGAAGAATATGGAATTACAAAATGGCACTTGCCAATTAGGGCTCACTGCCCGAGCACACTGCTCACAAAGAGGCACACTGCCTACAAGGAGACACACTATCTACAAAAGAATGTCATACAATATTTGAACTGATTGGAAGCATCCACATATGCTGAAGTTCAGTTCCGGTTAGGCTTAGTACACTGATCTGCTGCACTTCATCTTTCCTCTTCTCTTTATTCTGCTTTCCTTTCACATACCTAATCTTCCTTACTGCTTATCTCTACTCTGCTCTTTTTCGCATATCCAACTCCTTTTTCTTTTTTTTTTTGACACCCTCTCACAACTGAATCCATCCTATATATATATCCACACTAGTGATTTCATTATCTTTCTAGTCGGCACCCGGAACAGTCTATCTTCTCACAAACTCTGTTCTGTCGGTTGAATCCTTGCACATCAAGTAATGCAGATCAAGCATATACTTGTAGAAATCATTAATCATGTCAGCCAAACATAATTCATGTCTTCATAGCCTTTACCACTGTCAGAAACACATCCAAAAAGCAATCTGATGTTCTGTCAGTCAGTTCTTCCTCTGTTCACACTGTCACTCAGGAATCCGGTACTCAACTGTTCATATCTTTTTCCTTGTCCATCACCGGAGGCTAAATCCTTGGAATCTATTACTCAAGGTAGTCCTCTTGACTTTCCCAAATCCGTACTTCACCAAGATACTTCCTTTGAAAGATCCAGACTTGTCTGTCGGACCTTGCCATATGCTCTGTTCTTGTTTAACAGACCTCAACAATCTTCATTCCGACTTCCGGTAGAGACACACCATGTCCTGCGGATGTGTGGGATGAACTTTTGTTGCCATCAATGACAACAATCATGAATCCATATAGTGTCTCTTGCCAACAATCTCCCCCTTTGGCATTGATGGCAACACTTAGTGAAAAATGACTAAGTGTTTATACTATGCTCCCCCTTGGCTGATGCTCTGTCTTTATATACATTTTCCGGAGCTCCCCCTTAGTTGGATTCCTCATTTTTCACTACTCCTCACTCCCCCTTTGACATCAATGGCAAAGGGTAGGGTCCGCACACCAAAATTTTCAAAAATTTTACTATACTTAGCCACATAAACATATGGCATACTTACATATACTTAAGTATGTCTGCAAAAGTTGTCTTCAACTGTACAACTTTTGTTGCCCAACTCTGTTTCATCTTGTCCAAAATTGAGATATGCCCACTCAATAGGAATGCAAATGCATCTACCCTTTTTAGATCTGTCGGATCATTTGTCTGGGCTGTGATTTGAGCTTCTGTTATAGCCTCATGCATGGCCTCTAGCTTAGGGACAATTAACCCCCTGAGCTCACTCAACCTACTTATTCTATTTTTCTTTTCCTTCTCCAATTTCTTGATTTCACTCAAGACTACTATAGTCTGACATTCTTGATTTGATATAGAGGAAGAAAGAGGATCAAAACTTTGAGACAAGCTTAGTAGTGTGTCCTCTTGCTCTTTTATTTTCTTCTCAATATCCACTGTTACCTTGGACCAGGAGATACAAAATTTGTATATTTCACCGCCATCCTTAAGAGCATTTTCTAAGCTCTTTATTCCAATGTTCATGTTTCTTCTATCATTAATGATCAAACCCTATACCTCAGAGAACCTTTTATCCAAAAACTCCTTCCAGACCTTTTCTTCAGCTAATTTTTCTAGAGAATCAAAATGTGTACTAACACTGCTGACTAAGGTTTTGAGATTACCAGAAGAGGAGGCTATGGGATCTTTCTGGACCGATGGCATAATCTTTTTGAGCACTCCGGAAGCAACTTCTGTCAACTCACAGTCTTCCATATGAGACTTTAGGAGTTTTTCATTTGCCTTAGCATTCGCAAATGAAGCTATCTTCATTGTCTGTATCGGAGAGAGGGAATCAAATTTGAATGGACCTTGTAGAAGCTCCGGTTCATCAATCTCTATTGTTTCTTTGCTTAGAAATTTTTGGATAGTTTGTGCAGTGTCTCTTGCTAGAGACAGATGTTTCTTCTCTTCTGCAGTCTTGGAGCTACCCTTTGAGTTTTCTCTCCTTCTACATTCTTACCACTATCAGTTGTGGTTTTCTCTGTTGGAGTCTTCTCTTTCTCTGCAACCTTGGTACTGTCAACTTCTTTTTCTTTCACTTCTGCTTCTTTCTCTTGTATAGTGTCTTCTCCTTTGGATCCAGAGACTGTAGGGGAAACTGGAGGAGAAATGTTGGTTTGTTCAGGGCCCATCTCTTCTATTGCTTTCTCAGAAGTTTCTTCTGCAACACTTGTGGATGAGGGATCAGTACCCAAGTCCTCTACAATAGGAAGATTAAACCTTTTGAAGGCCTTCTGGAGGATCTCTTCTGTTTCCATGGCCACCTTGTCAGTCTCACCAAGCATCAGTTGATTCATCCTTGCTTTACTCCTGAACTCATCTTTGCAGTCTTTGAATATTATGTTCATTGTCTTGGGATCAATTTGAGGATATAGTTGAATAGCTATCTGCTCCCGAATCTCAAGATCTTTTGCTAGAGCATTGTTCTTTCTTATTTCTAACTCCTTTTCTAGGCTTTTAGGAGTTAGAGATATAATCTTAATGAAAGCCTTATTGTATATGTTCAGATACCTGATTGTGGCTTCCTGCAGGATCTTTTCGTTAGCCTCATTGTTGTCATCATAGAATTCGGCCATTAGTTGAAGGTTTCCATCCACAGTGACTGATTTGATTACACTCTCTAGAGATAGGGTGGGCTTTTCAACAAATTCCTCTGCCTTTTCTTCCTTGTCTTAGCCTGTGGAGGGTTTTCCGGATCCTTTCTTCTTCTGCTTCTTTATTTCCTTTACCCCCTCATCTGATTCAGTTTCCTCTTCATCTTTATTACTTGTATAAGCCCTTGTGGCTTTTATTTTAGATCTTTTCTCTCCTTTACCAGATGTCTGACCTTCCAGTTTTGATGTTTTTGAGCTTTTGGTTGTGACAGGTGTAGATCCTTTTGATAATCTACTCCGAGTTGAGGTTTCCACCGGAGTACTTTTCTTGCTTTTCTTTTCTGCCTCTTTCTTCTCTTCCTCAGCCTTTCACCTCTTTTCCCGGTTGGCATCAAGTGCCTCCTTTGGGATGCCTAGGCCTTGAGAAATATGTTCTACTTCTTTTCTCACCTTCCTTTTTATCTCAGGTTCTCTGAGTTCCACATGGATCTTCACACTCAGCTCCTCAAAGGTTCCAAACCTTTCTGCCTTTGGATCTTTGGGCTGACTAAGCATGTGTTGAACATGCAGTTCCACAATCTGTTCATCAACCTCATACCCCATGGGCATGATCCAGACTATCCTTGGCTCTACTGCCTCCATTAGGCACTGATCAGTATCAACCATAAAGTAGACTGAGTCTTTGTATTTTTCAACAAGAGACTGGGAAATTCTTTCTCTTGCTTGCATCATGCTCTGGAAGTTTTGAAGTATCCACACAGGGTTGTATTTCTTACTTTGGCATCCCCAAGTCCATGTAAATAATCTCTGATCTAGACTGCTACAGGTTTGTCATTCTGCCATACCCATCCACTTGATCTGGGCAGCTCATTCATGAAGTAGAAAAATAGACATAATATAAGTGTACCATACTTGAAAGAATACTTTTTGTCCTTTTTGATCTTTTGTATATTTTCCATTAATTGGCTTAAAAGAAGTTCACAGAGATCATAATCTGCATTCTTCCTCAGCATCTCATAGGCAGTATATACTGCAGTTCCAGATTCATAATTCTCCCTACTAGAGTGATAAATCTTGTATCCTATTATCATAGATGCAAACTTGATATCCGGATTAGAAATATCTTCAATGGTCATTGCCCTCTTATCAAATTTTGATCTGGTGGCCTCAGTTACAATGTTATTTTTGATAGATTTGAGGATAGGTATCCCTCCGGAAGAGTATAGACCAGTTACTACCCTAATTGCCTCTTTTGTGATCTTGCAGGGTCTATCCAGCCATAGGAAGTTGTCATACATTCTACTCAATGCGTACCGGACCCATTCATCTTCTTCAAAGTAGGGGAAATGAATGAATTGATCAAAATGTTTCTTCTGGATACCCTTATACTCTGGTTTAAGCTCAAAAGCATTGTCTATTAGTTGTTTGTGATAGAAATCTCTCAATTTGAATTCCCCAAATTCCTCAATACTTGCATGTATGTAAACCCTAATGTCTTCTGTGTGTAAAATGCCATGTGGAACACTAGAGAATGCTCCTAAGGGATCTACCTCCAATGACTTGTATGGGTGTTTCTTAAATTCAAGTCGGGGCCTATCTGAGATCTTTACTATATTCGGAGTAGCCATTTTTCAAAAGATTTGCAGTGAGATATTGAAAATAGAAAATACCTTATGCGCCTTCGGTTACATGGAGTGGTTGGATTGATTTCTGTATGTAATGACTTCTGCAAGTGATCTTCGGTGAACTTGATGAATTTTGTTGCAGAGCTCCACTTTTTGCTTCTTCTTGAGTGCAGAATGAACAAGTGATTTATGAGAAATCCCTTATATTGCTCCACAAACCCTAATATCTTATTGCAATAAATGCTCGACCTACATTATTCTGGTTTGCCTTATTTGAATGACTTGAAGAACCAGATCAGTCCTGATCTATGAACATCATGTGGATCTTCCGACCATGAACAAATCAAGATGACACATCACAAGGACATCCCAAACACTCTGTCTAATCCGCAGAATAAGACAATGCACTTCCAGATCTCTCCGAACCTTTTTGTAATCCTCTGTCATTCCGGAGCATCTCCTGGAACAAGTTCTACTTGATCGATCACAACTTCTTCATATCTTCATGCGGACCTCTAAAATCTTAGCTAGATCATCTCAAGACTCATATCTACAAACCCTTTACTCTGCATCTTGTGCCAGATCTGGCACCACTTGATTGGCTGGGGAAACGGGGTTTTCTTTGTGTCTCCCCCTGAGCCAGAGCTCACCTTTTAATTTCTGGAAGGAATATCAGCACTAGAGTCTGGTGCAGATCTAACCTCTACATTCTCCAAACTTTTCTTTACCCAAATCTTGTTCATCTCATTCCTAACTTCATCCGCATTCATTTTTTGTTTACCCTTGTCTTGATTCTGATTATATACCGGACCTCTTTTGTCCTGATTCTTACTTCTGCAGACTTTTGCATTATGACTGGACCTGTTACAGATTTGGCAGATAACATTTCTTTGCATATTTGACTGATGACCTCTTGATCTGCATTGATTAGCCATATGACCTACTCTATTGCATGCAAAGCATCTACCATTGAATGATTTGTTCATTTGCATATTTCTGCATTCATGAGACTTGTGTCCATACCTTTTGCAATTAAAGCACTGTCCGGAGAAGGATGGATTAGTCTGATTCATTCTCTTTCTGCACTGATTAGCTTTGTGACCAAAGTGATTGCAGCTGTGGCAGTATCCATTGAAGGATGGATATCTTTGAGCATTGGGCTGTCTTACCAGAGGTCTTCTAGGCCTGTTCCTTGGATTTTCTGATCCAAAATTCTTCTGACTAGATCCGGAGCTTTCTCCTTTCTCATATCCCAAACCACACTTGTCATCTGCCCTCTTTTGACTTCCAAGAAGAACTTTAAGTTGAGCAGAACTTATCTTGAATTTCTCTTTATATTCATTTGTTGTTTGAAGATCCCTTTTGAGAGAGACAATTTGATCCTCAAGTTTTTCTTCATTATCTTTAGCATCTTCAAGATCAGATTCAAGATGTCTGATAATCCTATCCATCTAGTGGCAATCTTCTGATTTCTCTTTGAGAGATTGTCTTAGATTGTCTTCAGTTTTTCTCTTCTCTTCAATCTCTTGGGTAAACTTTATAACTCCTGATTCCATTTCATGTCTTACCATAATAACTTCTTTTGATAACTTTTCACATAACTTGGTTTTCTCAGTTAGCTCTTCATTTGTATTACTTTCTTCACTTTGTCTTGCCAATTGCTGGAGCAGCTCCTTTCTCTTTTTCATAGAGAGACTTAATTTGTCTTTTAGTTCTCTCATGAATTCATCAGCCTATTTGAGTCTTTCCTTTAATTCATTGACTTCAGAGTTTGATTGTTCAAGATCCTCAAGGGTAGTCTTGAGTTGTTCCCTTAAACCATATGCATCCATTTGAACTCCCAGATCTTCCTCAAGCTGTTAGGCTCTATTAGGAGGAACTTAGCTCTGATACCAATTGTTGATAACTGAGAGGGGGGGTGAATCAGTTATCCTAATACTTTCTTCTTTCTAAACTTTCTTATTAATCAATGCAGCATTAAATCAAACAAACAAACATTACCATGAAATGAAAAATACATGACACGGTATTTTTGACGTGGAAACCCTATTAAGGGAGAAAACTACAGGGTGATTAACCCAAAGATTATTCTCTGTTAGAAGAATATGGAATTACAAAATGGCACTTGCCAATTAGGGCTCACTGCCCGAGCACACTGCTCACAAAGAGGCACACTGCCTACAAGGAGACACACTGTCTACAAAAGAATGTCATACAATATTTGAACTGATTGGAAGCATCCACATATGCTGGAGTTCAGTTCTGGTTAGGCTCAGTACACTGATCTGCTGCACTTCATCTTTCCTCTTCTCTTTATTTTGCTTTCCTTTCACATACCTAATCTTCCTTACTGCTAATCTCTACTCTGCTCTTTTTCGCATATCCAACTCCTTTTTCTTTTTTTTTTTGACACCCTCTCACAACTGAATCCATCCTATATATATATCCACACTAGTGATTTCATTATCTTTCTAGTCGGCACCCGGAATAGTCTATCTTCTCACAAACTCTGTTCTGTCAGCTGAATCCTTGCACATCAAGTAATGCGGATCAAGCATATACTTGTAGAAATCATTAATCATGTCGGCCAAACATAATTCATGTCTTCATAGCCTTTACTATTGTCAGAAACACATCCGGAAAGCAACCTGATGTTCTGTCAGTCAGTTCTTCCTCTGTTCACACTATCACTCAGGAATCCGGTACTCAACTGTTCATATCTTTTTCCTTGTCCATCACCAGAGGCTAAATCCTTGGAATCTATTACTCAAGGTAGTCCTCTTGACTTTCCCAAATCCGCACTTCACCAAGATACTTCCTTTGAAAGATCCAGACCTGTCTGTCAGACCTTGCCATATGCTCTGTTCTTGTTTACCAGACCTCAACAATCTTCATTCCGACTTCCGGTAGAGACACACCATGTCCTACGGATGTGTGGGATGAACTTTGTTGCCATCAATGACAACAATCATGAATCCATATAGTGTCTCTTGCCAACAAATATATGGAGTACAAAGCAGCTCATAGAGGATTTTTTGAAAGAAGTTGAGTCTATTATGACAAAACACAATAATAAATATTGATGCAAGAGCATCACAGGTTGTAGAGCAATCTTGCATCAACCAAAAATATTTGCATTCTTTCCTTTCTTTCATTTTCAGTTCAGTTCAATCATTTGTCGTTTCAAAATTATGTACCACATTTCATAGCATATTCATATTAGATCTTATGGAGTAGGACTTAGCATATTCATTGTGTCATCTACAACATATTCAAATTTTAGGTCATTTGGATTTTATAGCTATAAGTTATCACTATCAAAAGATCATCAGCTTTCAAAAATTAGAGCATTCAAATAGCCAATTGAAGGAGAAGGTTTACGAAGCACTTCCATGACTTGTAGAGCCAAATGATACATCATACATGGCACATATGGATCAAATAGACCTTCCTTGAGGTCTACACCAAGTTTCATCCATTTGCGGAGCACTACCAAATGTTGAAGGTCAGCCTACATGTTTCTACCAATTACATCCTTCATTAGAGTTTGTAACCTCTTTTGGGCTGATGTGGAGGATTTCATGAGCTTAAAGATGATAAATATAGATCTCTTAGATGCATTAGGAAGCAATTAGCAATAGTTAGTGACTATGATAGTTTAGATTAGATTTTTTTTTGGAGAGGCACTTCAATGTCATATCTTGCATAACTGTTGTAACTGGAAATCAGGCCTATGAGCCCTTTGATTATAGCCTGCATGTTGCTGGCATATGAGCATTATAATTCTTTGATATTCTGAGTATATGATTCTTCCATTGTGTTCTATAAATGTGTTGTTTCCATTGTGTTTACTCTAGCTGCATGGTTTGGACAGTTCATTATGTGAACCCTCCAGCCATGACTGTACCAAGTGGTATCAGAGCAAAGTTTTGAATCCTTTGGGAAGTGAAGGCATTTTGAAAGATCTTGTTGTGAACAGATCACTAACATTCTATATGGAGCTTTAGATATAGGTTTCAATCTTGGAATTATATCTATAGAGAAATCAAAAGCTCTTCTAGGAGGCAATCCCAGTAGCTCATCCAGAAACACATCCTCAAAATCTCTAAGAAAAGGGTACCTATCCATATCTAATCTTTCCTAATCTATGGACTCCCTCTTCTCAACTCCTTTGAGTTTTTGAGATTCATAAAACATTAGATCCTCCTAGAAATTAGTTTTCTCAAAACTATTCAGTTTCTCCATTTTAACAGCAAAAAGTTGGCACCCCTTTCTTTGAGCTCTTTTCATTTGTAATGTAGAAATTTGTCTTAGTTTGACCTCTCTAGGGTTTCCTTGGAGAAGCACTTTGTTCCCTAGGTCATCTAGACATTCTATTGTTTTGGCATAACAATCCATTTTATCTCAGTGTCTCCATAACCAGTTTATCCCAAGGATGACATCATATGAGCCTAATGGGGCTACAAAAAGGTTAACTTCAATGGAGAAACTTGGGATTTCAACCTTAGCCTCAAACAAGCATTGATCTACCTGAGCTTTGGTTTGATTTGCATATTCAACTAACCAAGTGTTTGCCATATATCCAGCTTTTCTAGGAATTTTACTTAAATCTTTTGGAGAAACAAAACATTCTATTGCACCAGTATCTATCAAAATTGAAATTAGGAATCTAGATAAAATACCTATAGTTTCAATGGGAGTGATTTGATATTTAGATTACCTATTATCCAGGGTTGCATGTATACATTGTTGGAATGTCATCTGCTATGAGGATAATTAATTTCCTCACGACTAAGTTCCCTGTGTCTTGTTAGGACACTGGTTGGCATAATGATCACCACCTCATGTATAACACCCTCCCACGGTGGTGCAGGAGCACCTAGTTGATTTCATGCCTCCATGAGGCAATTTTGTAATTTTGATTTATGGCTTGCATCTCTTTGTAATAAGGTCATATTTGGGCTATTTCAAATGTGTTTTGAGTCATTGTTAGGTTTTTAGGTGAGTTTTTTGGTCAATTTGTCATATAATGTCAATTTTGAGAAAAGTTACAAAAAGTGGAAAATTGGGAAGTTGAAGGGTCATTAGGTTGTAAGAAGTTATTTGGTCGTTGAATCTCAAAGGATAGTTAGAAAAATGGTTGTAAAGGGTATAAAGAGACCTTTGTATGGTCGAATGAAGTGTGGTGTGTGTAGACACCTAAAAATGTCTTCATCGTCAAACTAACTCCCGACATCCCAAAACATACCAATTTCCCTTCTAATCAATTAATTAATTTTTTATTTAATTAATTATCCCTTCATCACCTAATTTTTTATCATTTTATCCCCTACAATATGATTAATTTAATTAATTCAATAGTTCAACCTTAGCCAATTAATTAAATAAATATTTAATATTTATTTGGTTAATTCCCCCTTTTCACAAAATCCAATTAATTAGGTAAATCATGTTTATCTAATTAATTTAGCCTATTAATCAACATATCCCTACCCTAGTTAATTAACTATCTATTATTTAATTACCTAGCCTAACCTACATGACCCTAGACCTAGGATTAATTAAGTAAAACCTTATTTAATTAATCTTAACCTCCCATTAACCTATTCCCTAATTTTTTCCAGTCATATTAATTAGGCTAATCACCCTAATTAAGATGGTCAAACCTTGATTAACACTTCTCCCCACATCCCACAAATAAAAAATTGAAATATATCCCATATAAATCAATTTTTTATACATGTGTCATAATCCACATTTAATACCTCTTACACCCCTTACACATGTCATAACTCATTAATAGCCACTCTTCTCCAAATGAATTTTTAATTCATTTTACTCTTCCCCATGTGAATTTTTAATTCACAAATAATCCATCTTACCCAACCTCATTTAATTCACCCCTTTCCCAAGATGAATTTAAAATTCATCTTTATTCCTAGCCCTCCATTCTCCAAGATGAAATCTAGGCCCTCCACATCATATTCATCCTCCATCATTTATCTCTCAAATCAATCTCAACCATTGGATCAAAATCTCTTCAAAATGCCTATAAATACAACATCCTCCAAGCCATTTAATCATCCAATTTCTAAGTAGTGTCACCATGCTAAAAAATCTCTTGAGCTAGCTTGTGAGTTGCATTTAAGAGAGCATTTCACATAGAATTTATCATCTAGGGTAGATCTAGGAGCTCTTAGGTGCATGCTTCTACAACCCTATATTGGATTTGTGAGTCATAGTGAGGTATGATGCTTGTTTATGCACTTGTTTTACATTTTTCTATCTTATTTTGATTTCACTAATCACATTGGCACACCTGGTGGGACCCACAAGGTCTCAATCTAACATCTTGTGTGAGTTTTTGTTGCTTTTAGATGTGTTTTGCAGGCATTAGCACTATCTTCCTACATAGTGGCACCATTTACCTGTGTTTTGGTGCTATTTGTGGTTGTAGTGGCACCTTGCTGACACGACATTATTTGTTGGTTACTAACTCACATTTTGTTTTTTTTTGGTCTTTTTAGCATCTTTTGTGTCGTTTTCTCTCAGTTTTGTAGGATTTTATGCAGGGACAAGGGGAGACTATGTCAAAATTTTCTTAAATCAAACTTACATATTCATATTTCCATCTTTAGTTTGGTATGATTTAATAGGCTATTTTGTAGCTATATCTCATGTTTTGGACACTAAAGAAGACTAACAAGACCCCTTTGATGCAATACAATCCACACTTTGGTTAAGAAAACTTGTGTTTTTGCAGCCTCAACCACCTCTGCCTCGTATTAGCACCATTGACGCCTAGGATAGCACCTTCATGCACAATCAGTCAAATAATTCAGACCTTTACATAATGGCACCTTTTTTGGTTATTTTAGCACTATCATAAATTGTAGTGCTATATTTGTCTGTAATAGCACAATCCTAAGTTATAGCGCTATCTATAGTCATCAAAGTGCCATCCTTGTATTAAGTGCCATCTGTAACTTTTGTAACGCCATTTAATATTTTGGCACCATTTGTAACTGTTGTAGTGCTATTTTCTAGGGTAGCTAGGCTCTGTCTTACATTATGTTAGTAGTGCCATTTGAGTGTGGTGCGATCGTGAAGACCAATGATGTTATTTTTCTCTATTTTATCGTTATTTTCTATGCTAACATTGGGTTCTGTGCAGGGTCTTCTATTTGTTTTGTAGGTCATTATTGTCTGACCAAGACCATCATTCTGAAAACACTAACAATTTTTGTAGGGTTTTTATTAGATTAGACAAACATTTCAATTGGTGCTCATAAAAAGAACCCTTGCATGTTAGTGTAGAAAACATTTCAATTGGTGAACTAAATCAATCATTGGCTTGTCAAACAAACAACAAACAAACATTTCATTTGGTGTACCTAAAAAGAATCCTTTGTGTGCCTTAGCATAGAAAACATTTGATTTTCATTCTCTAAAATTAACAAGTGTTTGCAAACAACTTTAGGTACGTTTTGATTTGGGTTTAAAAAGAATATTAGTGAGTGTTTAATGTGCTTGGTGCACTTGCACATTTTGTTACCCAAGAGTTAGAATCAAAGTATCCTCTCCCCTCGCCTTCAAAAGGATCTTGGGTGAAGAGAAATGGTTCTATCCTCTTTTTTCTAGAAAGTGGGCCTGCCCTTGAGACACATTCATACAGAGAACTCATTGGTGACACCAAGCAGTACTTTCATCTGGTCCGCTATATGTAAAATAGGATAAGGCAAAAGCCAAGTCCAAATCAGTATTAGCACTTACCATATGATGCTAGCTCGAAAGGAAGTAGTACCTTTGTGTATTTGAAACTCCTAGTAGAGCGAGTTAAAACCTTAAGTGGTTTATTGGATGCTCATAAGGTGTCGATCCCCCAAATGTACCCCCACTACGAACCAATGTTTTAGAAACCCAAAACCCTCTACTTGTTGATACAAGAGGTTGGAAGATCAAACTCTAATATCTGTCCCACATTTTTGTGGCTTGTAGCAGAGATAGAAAAGTATCTCCAGGTTTGCGAGCCTTAGGGACTTGGAACTTCATGTGCCTGAGAAGTGTGTGCGCTGTAAGGGGGAGCCCATGCCCCAAGTTCCTGGAGCTATACACCACAAGTAGGCGCAGTTGGGAAACCAAGTGGGAACTCAAAAGGTATTGTCCTATCCTCGCCTTAGGTTGTGCAAAGTGCTTGTTAAAATCTTTTCACAAACAAATCTTTGGCTATTGTGTTCTATTGTGCTTGAAGTGTTTGCAAAAAACTTGCCAAGAAACAACATTTGAGACCTCATTTCAACATTTGATCAACCTTCACAATCAAAAAATCCAAATTTTCCATCAAAATCAACCTTTTTCCAAAGCATTGACCAACATTGACCTATTTTAGTGTTATTTCTGTCTCTTTTGATGCTATTTACCTGAGTTTTGGCACTATTTACAAACTGATTTGCCTAAGACTTTAGAAAATTATTTTGGGATCTTTAGGGCATGCCTATCCATAATCCATAACCACATTTCCAAAACTTGCCAAAACTACATCTATTTTGATCTAAAATTTCCCAATCATACCCTCATTTTGACCTTAGAGAATTAATAATTATCACCATTGGACCCTTTATCATACCTTTGAGCCCAATCATAATCCATTCATTTCCATAGCTCCTTACCTCCCTTGATTTTTGCATACTTTTTGGAACAAGTAACATCCTTCTACAAATCCATTCCCCAAATTCATTTGCTTGCTCCATCAAAAACACATCCAAAATCTTTTAATCCAAACATCAACCAACATCCAAAAAATCAAATCCAAAAATCAATCTTGAGCTATAGTTGAATCTAGGTTTCATCCTTCACATCCTATTTTTCTTGATTGGTCATTAGTCTACCTTCAAGTAGAATAATCATCCCTCTTTGTGTAAGGTCATAAGTCTACCCCAAACAAAGAGAAAACATCCATTGTGCAACACCTAAAATCTAGATCTTACTTGAGCTCATTTGTTGATTTCAAAATCCCTCTTTAAAAACATCATCCAAATTTATCATATCAAACATTTAGGTCACCAAAGGTTTTCCTTAGTTGAAACATCCTCCAAAATCAATATCAAATCTCTCCCATCAAATCATCCTCCAACAATCCAATATATCCTCCATCTTTTTAGTCCAATTTTTTGTGAAAATTAACCTTCTTGATACCCATCATCCTTAGGTTTTCACCTTTTTAGATTTATCTCCCAAAAGTTAATACCTATTATCACACCATAATCTCTTTTCATCTTTAGATTTAGATTATAGGGAGTGTGCTCTCTTGCGCCTAAATCTTTATTCCATTCCATCACCATATCCTCTTTGGGTCCAATAAATCAAACCAAATTCTCTAAGGTCTCCATCTTTATCCACATCACAATCAAAACCTGTCTCCTTGCATGCCCATAACAAGATCCCAACACAAGAAAAACCAATAGGGGGCCAACTTTGGACACAACATGGGCATAGGGATGCCTCAAATCGATCAAAACAATATCCCAATCAGCCAACAAGTGTTCAACATACCCTCAGTCTTCCAAACACAATCATATGGTCCTAATGAAAACCCCTTCACCTTCTTGCAACCACAACCACCACAACCACCCATCCAAAACACCCCAACCATTAACCAAATAGATCAATATGTACTAAACTTTACACAAGATTTTGATAGCATGGATATGCTTGACAAAGTCTTAAGGTCGGATCCAAATAGATATCTTGATTACCTCCTCAAAATTGGTGCCCAACCACCCAACAACACAACATCATCCCAACCATCCACATCTAACAACAATCCTACGACATCCTCCCAACCATCTACATCAAACACCAACCCCACCATCTCTCAAACCTCAAACCCTATCATATCTACCACTCCCATAAATTCAAATGTTGACACATCTACAACTCCCACTAACGTATCAACTGCATCTAATGTCTCCAATCCTACCATTTCCAACCCCATTGTCACATCCACCACCACAACAAATTTAAACCCCTATGTTCCCCAAATCACCTTGGGCATCCATAGCAACCCCATGCACATAAGTTCCTCCACAAGTGTGCCTCCACTCAACCCCCACACCGTAGCTTACATGAGCCAATTCTTTTCACAACCACCTCATAACATGATCAACCCATCCAATGTCAACCCATCCAATCTCATGTATGTACAAAATCCTATAGTATCATCAACACAACATAATCCCAATCCCCAATTTCCACCTCACGTTCTCCAACAAATCTATTCTTACCAAAAATATCTTGAGCAACTTAACCAAAACACCATCCCACAAAATCAAAACATCATACCCCAAACTCAAAACCTCACCCACCAAAATCAAACAAACCAATACCAAATTTCACCAAACCTCCAACATCTCATCAACCAACAAACCTACATCCCAGAACCACCACCAACCTTGGACCTAAGAAGTGTGGTACAAACCTTGATCCAAAAGGTAGACAATTTGCAAACTGGGGGCAAGCACAAACAATATTCCTTTGAGGATATTTGTCCTTATCCATTTGATCAGACACTATACATGCCTCCCTTTCCTAAAAACTTTGAAACACCCAAATTTGACAAATATAAGGGAAAGGAAGACCCTAGGGATTACCTTAGGGAGTTCTATATCGCTTGCCTAGAGGTCTCAAACAATGAAACATATCTAATTTGACTTTTCCCTAGAAGCCTCGACAGTCAAGCCACTGAATGGTTTGCACACCTTCCTCCAGGCATTAGGTCTTTCCCTAAGCTCATAGAGAAGTTTGTTAACCATTTCTAATACAATTTTGAACATAAGATATCCATGACAGACCTTTGCAACACCAAACAAAAAAGCAAAGAATCCTTCGCTTCATTCTTGCAAAGATGGAGAGGCTTAGCAAGCAAACTCCCTTGGCTAATCCCCGAGAAACAATTAGTCACCATGTTTGTGGCTAATCTTAACCAAGAAATGGGTTTTCACTTACAAATCCTATGTGTGTCCACTTTTGAGGAAGTCATCGATAAGGGCACCACTATCGAGAGAGCTCTTATTACCAAGGGTTTGATTAAACTACATGACAACAAGCCCTACAACAATAGAAACAACAACAACAATAAAATCAACATCAACACCCCAAATATAAGCAATAACAACATGCAATCTAATGAGAAACCATGATTTTGGGGTAAAAACAAGAACTCCCTCAATGACGACATCACCAATGTGAAGGCCATCGAAAATGTACAAAACCAAGCACCCCCAAGTGCATACACTGCCAATGTAAATATTCCCAAAGGTCAACCTAAGAAAAATAAACCTTAGAGACAATTTACACCCTTAGGGGAACCACTCAAAGATATTCTTGATAGATGTCTAAAAGATGGTTTAATGACTCTCCCACCTATTAATCCCCACCAAGAAAATTAACTCAAAGCTGGGTGGTATAATGAAAATGACTATTGTGACTACCACTGCATTGTGGACCATAAGACATCTGATTGCATGAAATTAAAACATTGTATACAAAACCTCATAGATCAAAACAAAGTCCAACTTGAGCAAGCCCCTCAACCATCGCCCAATGCCAACTTGGGAGCTTACAAGGATCCTCTACCTAATCACAACAAAGGAAAAGCCTCATCTTCTAATCAAGCCTACAACATCACTCCACCTCCTACTTCCTATGATTTTGTCATAGGTCAAATAGAACCATCATCTAAATATATCAACACAATCACCATTCAAGTTCAAGCACCTGATTGTGCCATCACAACCTGTCAAGGCTGTGTCAACCTATCAAGGATGTGTGTCCATCGGCACAGCCCCTACCACTGACCAAACACCTCCATCCACATCAAATCCTCAACCAAATCATGATGACACTGAAAGACTATCTGAGGTACTATCAAACTCGCCATCCAAGTAGGACCAAAGATATCAGAAACAAAATGTCAAGTTCTTGATCTTGACCTCCCCTACAACATTCTTCTCGATCGACCATGGATCCATGCCATGCAAGCCGTCCCCTCCACATTCCATCAATGCCTAAAATTCCCTTATAACAGCACGGTAGTAACTATGTATGTCGATTCTCACCCCTTCCAATATTGTAGTTTCTTGGAAGGAAATGACCATACTTTCCATCCACACAACAAGGCTATCACAAAAACCACCTCATACATCGATCCCACCAACATTGATAAAAGGAAACTAGGTGTGCGGAAATCACTTCCTACACTAATCTAAAGAGGAGAGAAGAGAACAAATTCAAATTTATCTTTACAGTTACAGAATGTTAACAACAACAATGGAGATATTGTATCAATACACATACACAGAGAAATGAGACACAAGAGAGAGAGACACAAGATATACATGGGGAAAACCCTTATCGGGTGAAAAACCCCACACTCCAAAACCTACACAATGTATTATCCAAACTAAAATGGTTTACAATACACTTGCAATGCAAGCTCTTAGGATTCTTCAACACTCGTATCTAGAGACAAACCAGCAGCATAACAGTACCTGTCAATCACATAATACATCTCCTCTTCAAAGTACCTGTTTATATAACAAATACAAGGCAAAAATGGCTCCACATTGAGATGGGCATCCAACATGGCCTCATGGCCCAAAACCCATGCCTATGGACACTTGTCCAACACTATAGGAATCTCTTGACACTTGTCAAGTCACCCCATCCCAAGGAGGTCACCTATTTTCAAAATGGGCTATGTCAGATGCTCTAACGACTCTTACAACTATCATAGAATCTGTCAGTTGTCATAACTTACAGTTGTAAGAGAATCTGTCATACACATGCTATAAATAGTATATTCTCTTACAACATGTCATAGTCCACCTTGGGGCGACCAAAGATGGCTTTTTCAAATATGCTTCATGACACATGTCCATACCTGTCATAGGATCTTCTATTTCCAACTCTTACATGTCATAACTTTGTCATAGGAATCTGTCATGACCATTTCAATCAATATTCCCTTACACACATTCCAAGATGTCGATACATGGAAAAATATTCCTACCACTAAGTGGGACACCTATCTCCTCATGTGAGGACAAATTTACATGTGGTTATATGCATGTAGGATGGCACATCACCGTGCCAACTCCCATAATATGACAACATAGGATTTGCATCCAAATTATAAAATAGGCAATAAATAAATCAATATAATGAAATACTACAAGGAATTGCCAAGGTTGAGACACCTTAATTCCCAACATTCTCCCACTTGTTGAACACCTTGTAAGAGCCAATAGAAATAACAGGATTTAACTGCTATAGGTCGAGAGGCCCATAGACTCCAAACACCATCTGAACTTCTTTGTGCCCACTAGCTTCGTCAATGCATCTGCAACATTCTTCAAAGTATCTACCCTCTCCAAATTTACCTTCCCATCCTCTACCATGTCTCGCATGAAGTGAAACTATACATCAATATGCTTTGATCTGGCATGGAAATTGGATTCTTCACAAGGCAAATCGCACTCTGACTGTCACAACAAATCATAATTTGTCCTACATCAATACCAATATCTAAACACAATCTCTTAAGCCAAATGGCTTCCTTACAAGCATGAGTTTCTACCATGTATTCAGCGTCTGTTATGGACAAAGCAACCACAAGTTGTCCCTTACTCATCCAACTAAATGCACCACCAAACATAGTGTACACATAGGCACTAGTGGATCTCCTGCTATCAAATGTCACCTACCCAATCAGAATCCACAAATCCACAAATACAAACTAAATGCAGAGGTCCTATAGCATTACCATGATAACATATGGAATACTTGGAAGTACCCCTCAAATATATGAACACTCTCTTAACTGCATCCCAATGTACCCGTCCAGGATTAGCCATAAATCGAATAAGGACTCCCACTACTTGGGCAATGTCTGGTCTTGTGTAGACCATAGCATACATTAAACTGCCAACAACACTAGCATAAGGTACTATGCACATGTCCTCCACCTCACTAGGATATTTTGGACAATCATTAACAGATAACTTTGTCCCCAAATAAATAGGAACACACAATGGTCTACAATTTGCCATGTTGAACCTATCCAACACGGTCTTAACATACTTACTCTGGCTTAACCAATTTTTTTTGTTAGCTCTGTCTCTTCTAATTTCCATTCTCAAAATGTACATGGTTGCCCCTAGATTTTTCATCTCAAACTATGCTGACAACTAAGACTTCAAATCAAAAATCATATTCTTACCATTTCCAATCAACAACATATCGTCAACATATAATGCAATAATGAGAATGCGATCATTGTCAAATTTGTAATACACACAATGATTTGATTTCAATCTCAGATATCTAATTGACAACACAAAGGCATCAAACTTCAAGTACCACATCCTAAGAGACTGCTTCAAACCATGAAAGACTTTTTCAACTTGAAAACCAAATTTTCTTTACCTTTCTCTATGCAATGCTCTGGCTGTGACATGTAAATCTCTTCCTCCAAATCACCATGAAGGAAAGCTGTCTTCACATCCATCTATTCTACCTCTATATCATAAGTAGTTATAAGAGATAACAAGAATCGAATGGATGTCAGCTTTACAACGGGAGAGAAAAATTTACCATAATCAATTCCCTCCACTTGTGAGTACCCCTTCACAACCAATCTAGCCTTGTACTTTTCAACACTACCATCTGCACCAAATTTCTTCCTGAACACCCATTTGCATCCAATGGGTTTCCATCCTTCAAGCAAAAGCACCAAGTCCCATGTTTTATTCTTCTCTAAAGAATCCATCTCATCTTCCATGGCCTCCTTCTAGGAAGCTGCATCTTCCATTCCCATAGCCTCTTTCATAGTTCTAGGCTTATCAGTGTTAGTAAG
This sequence comes from Cunninghamia lanceolata, assembly GCA_027924645.1. NCBI lineage: Eukaryota > Viridiplantae > Streptophyta > Pinopsida > Cupressales > Cupressaceae > Cunninghamia > Cunninghamia lanceolata. Next base: position 2,747,016 of record BSBN01000620.1, read on the forward strand.
TAAAGCAAAAGCACAACTAGAATCAAGTAATGAATAACCAAACCTATTAGGTTGCTTTCTTGTTCATGTAGACCTCCTTAATGGCTGAGGTTGAGGTTCTACTTCTTCTAAGCTTTCAGAGCTTCTAGAGCTCTCCCCATCATCAGGTCTCACAAGGTCTGTCTATTCAATCTTCTCAAGGGTAGAAGGAAATTGAACCGCATCCTCTTTCTTTTCTGTCTATTCTGGCTGTAGAACAATGGAAGAAGGTGTTAGTTCTCTAAAGATAACACTTTTGCTATCCAACACTTTTTCAGCCATAAGATCCCAAAGCTTGTATCCTTTCACACCAACACCATAGCCAATGAAAATACATTTAACAGCCTTGTTCTCCAATTTAGACCTTTTCTCCCTAGGTATATGTGCATATGCCTCACAACCAAAAACATGAAGATGTCTAACTGAAGGCTTCTTACCAGACCACACCTCCACAAGTGTCTTACCAACAAGAGTTGATATAGGAGATTTGTTTACCAGATAGCAAGCAGTGGCTACAACTTCAGCCAAAAAATTTTGTTCGAGGCTTGCTCCACTAAGCATACTCCTAGCCTTCTCCACCAGTGTCCTATTCATCCTCTCTGCAACTCCATTTTTCTGCTGGGTATATGGATTTGTCTTATGTCTTTCAATCCCTTTCTCCTTATAGAACTTATCAAACTCTACCGAACAAAACTCACCACCGTTATCAGTTCTCAAACATTTAATCCTTTTACTAGTTTGATTTTCAGCAAAGGCTTTAAACTCTTTAAACCTACCAAAGACTTCAGTCTTGCTTCTGATAAAATAAACCCATGTCCTTCTACTATAATCTTCTATGAAAGATATAAAATATATAGATTTGGAAATCGAAGGAACATTAACAGGACCAAACACATTAGAGTGAATAAGATCCAATACACCAGAAGACTTGTGAGAACTAGAGTAAAACTGAACACAATTTTGCTTTCTATGAATGTAATGTTTGCAAATTTTGAACTTGAGATTACAATCGTTTAACCCCTCAACGAGGTTTTTATTTTTTAGGGTACACAGACCCTTCTCACTAATATGGCCATATCTCAAATGCCATAACATAGTCTTTTTAGTAAGAAGTTTAACTTCCAAAGCATGTGCACTGCCATCAGAATGTGTTACAATAGATTTCTTCACTGCTCATTCAGATGGTGGGGATGAAGTGACTACGGCTCTTTTCTTTGAGTCAGAAGAACTATTGCACTATGAAGTACATGCCTCCAGCTGAAACAAAGTACCTCTTTGAGTACCCTTCACAAGCACCATAGATCCTCTAGTCATCTTGCATCCATCCTTCGAAAAGACAACCTGCACACCTACATCATTCAACATACTTATAGAAAGTAGGTTCTGTGCTAGGCCTGGGATGTGCATAACCCCAGTGATCCCCTTCACTCGTCCATCAGGGAATCAGATTGAGACTCTTTCACAAACAACAATCTTCAGATGAGAATCGTCACCCAAGTACACTCTTCCAACATCGAACTGTTCATATTTTGTAAACCAGTCTCGATGCAAGGTCATATGGAATGATGCACCAAAATCAATCAACCACACATCATTAGATGCATGGGTGGCTAGGGGTACGATGAAGGAATCACCATCATCTTGCGACTTGTCAAAATCTGACTCAAGAGCATTCTTCTTCTTCTTTTTCTTCTCCTCTTTGCACTCCTTTATGAAATTCCCAATTTTTCCACAGTTCCAACAAAGAGCCTTGGACTTGCCAAGAGATTTGGATCTGCACTTTTCACCTTTCTTGTCCTTCTTCTTCCCTATCTCTTTGGGTCTTCCATGAACCGCAAGAGCCTCTTTGGCTAACTTAGATGTCTTTCTCCATATTTCCTCAGATAACAATGAAGATACTACTTCATCCATCATGAAGGTGGTTGTAGTGCTTTCAATAGCCATGACAAGATGATCCCATGAATCTGGAAAAGAACAAAGTAGGGTCATACATCAATCCTCCTCCTCCATTTTCACACCCACGAATGTCAATTGTACAACAATCATGTTAAAAGTGTTCAAATGGTCTGCAATAGATACTCCATCTTCCACCTTTAGAGCAAACAACTTATTTTTCAGAAAGAGCTTGTTCACTAGGGACTTGGCCTGATAAACAAATCCCAACTTCTTCCAAAGTTCTTTAGCAGTCTTCTCCTCATGGACAATCAACAGGACAGTGTCAGTTAGACAGAGTCTTATGAGACCCTTAGCCTTCCTATCTTTGAGGTTCCAATCAGCTTGTGACATTATTGTAGGTTTTGTTCCATCAATGGTTTCCCATAGGTCACAATCAACAAGTAGGTCTTCCATCTTGAGTTTCCACAACTCAAAATTTGTGCCATTGAACTTCTCCACCTCTACTCTTTCGGATGTGGTTGCCATCTCCTTCTTGCAACAAGATACAAAATACTATGCACAGACTCCTACTCAACCTAAGATTAGCTCAAAAAACCCCTACCCAGCAACTAGCACCAAAACTGTCCAGGCTTTGATACCAACTGAAAGGAATCTAGGTGTGGGGAAATCACTTCCTACACTAATCTAAAGAGGAGAGAAGAGTGCAAATTCAATTTTATCTTTACAATTACAGAATGTTAACAACAACAATGGAGATATTGTAGCAATACACATACACACAGAAATGAGATAGAAGAGAGAGACATAAGATATACGTGGGGAAAACCCTTATCGGATGAAAAACCCCACACTCCAAAACTTGCACAATGTATTATCCAAAATGAAATGTTTTACAATACACTTGCAATGCAAGTTCTCAGGAGTCTTCGACACTCATATCTAGAGACAAAGTGATAGTATAATAGCACCTGTCAATCACATAATACATCTCCTCTCCAAAGCATCTATTTATATAACAAATACAAGGAAAAAATGGCTCCACATTGAGATGGGTGTCCAACATGGCCTCATGGCCTAAAAACCACACCTATGGACACTTGTCCAACACTGTAGGATGCTCCTGATACTTGTCAAGTTACCTCATCCCAAGGAGGTCACCTATTTCCAAAATGGGCTATGACAAGAGCTCTTACGACTCTTACAATCATCATAGAATCTGTCATAGCTGTCATAACTTATAGTTGTAAGAGAATCTATCATACACAAGCTATAAATAGAATATTCTCTTACAACATGTCATAGTCCACCTTGGGCCACCCAAAGGTGCTTCATGACACATGTCCATACCTGTCATAGAATCTTCTATTTCTGACTCTTACATGTTATAACTTTGTCATAGGAATCTGTCATGACCGTTTCAGTCAATATTCCCTTACACACATTCCAAGATGCTGACACATGGCAAAATATTCCTACCACTAAGTGGGACACCTATCTCCTCATGTGAGGAAAAATTTACATGTGGTCATATGCCATGTAGGATGACACATCACCCTGCCAACTCCCACAATATGACAAAATAGGATTTGCATCCAAATTATACAATAGGCAATAAATAAATAAATACAATGAAATACTACAAGGAATTACCAAGGTTGAGACACCTTAATTCCCAAAAATTGATACCACTTCATCTCAAGTACCTCCCCCACCCAAGGTCAAGATCAAGATAAGTGACATGGGATGTGGGGAATATGACCTACATGGTACCTTTTGTGTAGGGACATTACCCAATCCTAAGACGTTTGGTGCCCCGAAAGAAGGAGAAATCTCCACAGTGGTTATCAAATGCAAGCCATCCACAACCTTTGAAAAGAAGCACCTTCTTGATCAAGATGTACTTGAAGACATATCATCATGATTGTATAAAGATGAAGAAACAGAGAAAGAAACCCCTACCATACCATCCAAAATCTATGGCAAAGAGTCATAAATCATCAAGAACATGGGCTATAAAGGACAAGGTGGTATTGGCCTTCATGAACAAGGGATCATAGAACTAGTTTAAGCAACAAGGAATCCCTACACCCAAGGATTAGGCTATGGAAAACAATAGTATATCCTCACTAGTGGCCTATGTATCTTAGCTGAGGTCGCTACGATTTCCCTCGAAGTTGATAATGTCAACAAAGTAGGCCATCAAGACTCCTTTAGTGACTTTGTTGAATTCTTTGAATCCTCCATATGCACCATCTACATAGTAATCACCCTAGCATCCTCATCTAATGACCTACCCCTTGTATATCTTGACTTCATAGATTGGGACCAACAGGGACCTCCTATTCTTGACATAACACAAAATGATGAAGCCATAGCAGAAATGATGGAGGTCAAAGATCACTTCCCCCTAGGAGGTCATAGAGTTGGATACATCATGGAACTTGACATGTCTACCTATTTCGGTGAGACAACCCATGCTCCTAGTCACAAAAACATAAAAATAAAAACAACGCCCCTAGTGAAAACCACTTTGTGGCACTTTCAGGCGAAGAAAAAGTAAAAATAAAGGACGTATCTTCTAGTGAAAACCTTCATGAGGTGCCAGAAGATAGGAGAATGGACCTTCCTGAAATAGAAAAGGTATATCCTGATAGATCATCGATCCTTGTGGAGCCATCACAAGAAATGAACCTTGGGACAGTGGGAGCACCAAAAATCACCTTCAAGACAGAGTCTCTCACTACAACAGAACAAAAGAACTTCTTATCCTTCTTCATACAAAGAAGCCACAACTTTGCATGGACCTATGCAGATATGCCAAGGCTAGATCTTGCCTTGGTTGTTCACCATCTCACAGTACGGACCAATGCAAAGCCTATCAAACAAAAGCTAAGAAAGATGAATCTGTAGATCACGCTCCTTGTCAAGGAAGAATTGAAAAATCTTCTAGATGTGGGATTCATTCGATCCATTGACTATCTTGAGTGGGTGTCCAACATTGTGCCTATAGCAAAAGTCACTGGGGGCATTTGATGTTACACAGATTTTAGGGACCTCAACAAAGAATGCCCTAAGGATGACTTCCCCTTACCAAACATCGACATCATAGTGGACCTCACTGTAGGACATGAGATGCTATCACTAATGGATAGATTTTTAGGGTATAATCAAATCAAAATTGCAGAAGAAGACCAGCATAAGACTTCCTTCATCTGCCCATGGGGGACATACTGTTGGGTGGTGATGCCATTCGGCCTAAAAAATGCAAGAGCTACTTATCAATGGGCCATAACTATCATCTTCCATGACCTTTTCCACCACATCATGGAAGATTATGTGGATGATTTGTTGGGGAAGTCAAAGACAAGAGAAGAACACTTGGATGTGTTGGCAAAGATCTTTGACCAACTAGAGCAATATAATGTGTAGCTAAACCCAAAGAAATATGTTTTTAGGGTTACTTCAAAAAATATTTTAGGATACATAGTCTCAAGAAGGGGAATTGAGGTAGATCCTGCTAAAGTCAAAGCCATCACAGAGATGCCTCCTCCAAAGACACTGAAACAACTACAAAGTTTGCAAGGGAAGCTCTAGTCCATCTATCAATTTATTGCTTAGCTTGTTGATAAATGTCAGCCATTTCAACACCTACTCAGAAAGAATACGGCCTTTGTCTGGGATAATCAGTGTCAGGCTGTCTTTGACTAGTTAAAAGGGTACTTGGCTAATCCTCTTGTTCTCACTTTGCCAAGACAAGGAGAGCCCCTCCTTTTATACATCTCAGGAACTAAAAACGCTATAGGGGCCTTGTTGGCATAGGACAACGAACAAGAAAAGGAAAGAGTTATATGTTATATCAACAGCACCTTGGTAACCTATGAACTAAATTACACACCCATTGAATGAGCATGTTTAGCCGTGGTCTTTACTTCACAAAAGTTAAGGCACTATATGCTCAATCATAAAACTAAGCTCATCACCAAGATTGAACTACTAAAATATCTACTAAATAGAGCCGCTCTCACTAGAAGAATGGCCAAGTGGATAATGATCCTTAGCAAATTTGACATTGAATACATAGAGAGAGGCTATCAAAGGATAGGTTATTTCTGATCAGCTAGCTAAAGCACCTATTCCCACAGAACATCCTACACTCGCAAAGTTCCTAGATGAAGCCATATTGGCAGTAGCACCAGTAGCAGAAACATGGAAAATGTACTTCGATGGGTCATATACACACTGAGGCTCAGGGGCAGGTGTCTTGTTTGTCACCCCTCAAGGTGCACCATCCCTAAGTCATTCAAAATTACATTTCCATAAACCAACAACGTGGCAGAGTATGAGGCCCTCATCACAAGACTCTATATGGAAATCAAGTGGAAACTTAAGAAGATGACAGTATATGGAGACTCCCAACTAGTCATCTAACAAGTAAATAATGAGTATAAAACTAAGGATGATAAACTCCTACCTTACAAAAAGATGGTTGATTACTTCAAAGACTATTTTTATGATACTCACTTTGAACAAATCCCAAGACTAAACAACAAAGCTGCAGATGCCATGGCAACAATCGGATCCATGGTCGATATGAAGAAAGATAGCAAGAAGTGTGAGTTTATGATCGAAGAACACCCTATACCAGCCTATGATGTTCCCCAATCAGAGCTAGTGTGCGAAATCATTGGTCCCTTATCCCCATGGTATCAAGAGACATATATGTACCTCCATGATAACATCATTCTACACAACTTATCCACCTCGCAATGAAAAAGCTTGATCTGTTGAGCCTCTCGCTTCATCCTCATAGAAGACACCCTATACAAAAGAAGTCTTGATGATATGCTTTTATGATGTTTAGACTCTAGGGAAGCTGAGGTGGATTTGCAAGAGGTACATGAAGGCATTTGTAGGGCACACTCAAGTGGACCTACACTAGCTAAGAAGATCCTAAGAACTGGTTACTATTGGCCAACCATGGAGTGAGATGCCTACCGATTCATAAAGAAGTGTCTTCCATGTCAACAATATGGAGATCTCATTCATGCACCATCACAGAAATTCCAGCCAATTACGAATCCGTGGCCCTTCTCACATTGGGGGCTCGACCTCGTAGGAAAGATCTATCCACCATCATCTAATGACCATAAATTCATCATCACTGCTACCAAATACTTCACTAAGTGGGTGGAAGAAACACCACTCGCTTTCACTACTGGAACACAAATATCCAATTTCATCCTCCATTACATCATATGTTGTTATGGCATCCCCCATTCCATTATCATCGATAATGGAAACCATTCAAAAACTAGGAAGTCTGCACCTTGTGTGAGAAATTCCAAATCCAACACCATTTATCCACTCCATACTACCCCCAAGGTAATGGTCAAGATAAATCTTCAAACAAAACCATTCTTCATATTCTAAAGAAGATGGTTAACGAAGTTGGTCGTGACTGGCACCTTTAGCTCAATCCCGCCCTATGGGCCTATTGCACAAGAATCCACACACCCATAGGAGCCACTCCATATTCCCTTGTATTTAGATTTGAAACCATCCTACCTATTAAGGTTGAGCTCCCATCCTTAAGAGTATCTCTACAAAACATAATCACTGATGAGGAATACCGAGTTGCAAGGCTGCATGAGCTAGAATTACTAGATGAGAAATATCTGGATGTACTTAACCATCTGCAGGCTTACCAAAACTACTTGAGAAGAAGCTACAACAAGAAAATAAAGAACCAAAAATTTGAAGTAGGCGACCTTGTCCTCATGGAAAACTAGAAGAATCTACAGGAACGCCCTAAGAAAGGAAAATTTGAACCCAATTGGTTAGGGCCTTATGTCATCACTGCCAGCTATGAGTTAGGAGCATATCAGCTTGCAACACCTAAGGGGAAGCCTCTAGATGAGCCTATGAACACTCTACATCTGAAGAAGTTCTATGCATAACCCATCGAGTATCCCAAGTAAAAATACAAAAAAAATAAAAAAATATTAAAAAATCAAAAAAATCAAAAAATCAAGAAAAACCCAAGTGCAATAAAGACATCCAATGGTGAAAATCACTTTGGTGACACCTTGGATTGGTACCATGGTGAAAACTTATTTTAGGCACCATGTGTAGCGGTCGGTTCTACCATCTAATAAGTTCTCTTTCCATCACGACACTCCATATCAAAAACACCTTCCATGGCTTGGAATTCAGAAACAACAATCACCCACCCCGCATCATCCCACCCAAGGCTAGTCCATGGTACAAAGATCCTTGTAAGCTTCCTTCTATACAATAGAAAATTAGAAAAAACTAAGAAAATTAGAAAATCAGAAAAAAACCAAAAAAATCAGAAAATAAGAAAAAACCAAAAAAATCATAAAATCAAAAAACCAAAAAAAAATTATTAGAAACCCAAAAAATTCCAAATCCACTCTCATAACATCATCATGATTTCCAACATCCCAACATCATCATCACTTCATCCTTAACATCCATCCTAAACCATTCCCACATCATCAAGTCTTGCCAAAACTACATATTCATCTCACCCGCATCTTGAAAGTACCTTGATCCCGTGGACATAGGGTATGTAGGCAGTCTGGAATATGAAGGAAGTATCTAGTACTTAGGTACATAAGATGCACCCATCCAACCCATTTGGATGGTCCCTATTTACTGAGCTTACTAGATTAAACAAGTGATACACACGCTCAGTATACCGTCGAAACATCGCACCTCACGTAAAAATCATCAATTAACATACCAACTATAATCCAACACATGGCTTGACTATCCTTTTGCCCACCTTTCAAAAATTATCCAACAAAATCCAACGGATTCACGTCCTAGGATATATCATTCCTACAATGGACAAGAATTTATCATCCTATCAACACTTATCTTGGCAAGAGCACACAATAGCTATTTGTATCGTTTTGTTGGTCTTTTTTATTATTGATTTTTATCTTCTTGTCTCACTCAAGGTCATTTCCAAAGCTACCTTGATCTCATTATATCATGGTATGTGGCAAACAACACCTAGAGTAGACATGGTCATTATTTCTGTATGTTGTGCTTGTGGGTTGGTTTCATTACTCTAAGAAATATCTTGAAGCCTGGGTCAGTTCTAGCATGATGTGCCTCATTTGCATATACAAGCATTAATACCTTATATATACTATGAACACTCATGGATATGAGTCCCCTTCCTCAGCTAGGCAAGGTTATACTACCTTGGGTATGCATGAAATCAACCTATTGTTTGTGGGCCTAGTCCATGCAATTGTGGGATATATACATCATCACCTAGGCCATTTCATACCTTTGTGAAGTGTATCCTATAATGCTATAATAAAATAAGAAATGCTCTTAATTAATCTTATAAAACTACTATCACTAGTTCAAATCATCTTTCTATCACTCATCCAACCATACTATTTGGGCCTAGATTTTTATTCCCCCCCATCTATTCCCCCCAATCTTCTAACTAACCCCACCCCCCCTCTTTCACTCATTCCAACCAACCTAACACATCCTGAACCAAAACAAATCCCCCTCAATGACATGGTGTATCATGACCTAGCAACTCCCTTATTCCCCATCTCACTCCCTGTCCCAATCTAACCATAACTTGATCATGACTTGATCACTGCATACATCATTTACATTAGGCCATTAGTTGAATTATCATAATCATTTAAACCATTGCATTTTCATTTTTTCCATTTACATACATAATATATGTTTATTAAGGTAAGCATATATTTCCATGCCATTACATGTTGCATCCATAATAAATGTTTATTAATCTGAGCATTTATTTGCATTTCATATTCACATCATAATCTATAGTCAAAACATGCATACATCACATAGATAAAACATATAACATCCATGATCTATCACTATCATAAATCTTGTTGTTATTACATGCATGTGGAAATCTAACTAATAATACATTGAAGGTATTGATTTAGTACCTGATATGATATGATTGATCACACAAACTGTATAGCTATAATTCACATTTTGCATCCATCCAATCTAACTGAACACCCATCATGACATCACCATACGCAAATCATAACATTATATCCATCAAATAACATTAGCAGTACATCCATAGCATCTCATAAAATCATCACATCATCATCATATATACATATAATCCATAACTGCATGGCATCCATAAACATAAACATAATGCATCCATAAACATAAGCATCAGTAGGAAACATAAATGCATACATCCATAACATATTATAAATGCATAAATCATCATCAGCATCATAGATCATCAAGTGTCATAATACATCATCATAAACATAATGTACATCACTCAAAATAATACAAAGTCATGATACAATAGGCCTCAAAAGACTCAAAATATACAACACATAGATATCAGCCCTAGACTGATGAACCTCTGCCTGACTCAGTACTGGATCCTGGCCATGGCTGTACCTATTGTTGTTGTGGTACCTATGGTGGGGGGCCCAACGGATGCTGCACTAACTGAATAGATCAAGACCTGTGGGACCCAAACCTCTGATACTCACTCTACTGGTTGTAGCTCAGGATCATCTAACCCTCTGGAAGAACAGCTGAACAATAAGCAACATGATAATACTTAGCTCATCGACTCTACTCCACAACCTGCGCCTGTAACTAAGTAATCTGAGTCTGCATCAGTGTCAATTCAGGGCCCATGCCTATCCCTATCACAACCCCTTGCAGGGTGGCTACCAGCCCCTCTTCCTGCTGAGCCCTCCCCTATGTCTATTGGGCCCTCGCCTCTACCTGCTGAGCTCTAGCCTCTGCCGCCTACCGTTGAGCCCTCTCTCCATCCCTCTCACCTATCAGGGTCACTAGATCACCTTGTGCCTATACTAACTGTGCCTACAGTGCACTCATCTACCCATTTGACCCATCTCATAATGTAGCCATGCCCCACAACTACACTAACTCAGCATCTCAGCTCTCTAATCTCTCCTATAAACTGGCAACCTGGCCCCGCAGGCTCTCTATCTCATCCTCCTCGCTCCGCGGCCACTGACGTGATGAATGCTCTCTCGGTGCTAAAACCCCACCTACCCCTGAGCTCCCTACCTCAACTCACCCTGATCCTATGAAACCCATAGCAATCTCAATAATGTGCTACTACACATTCCTCTGCCTCACCTCTAATATTGGTGCCTATTGTGCCACAACAACTATCTATCTCAGTTGTTGTTGTGGTACCTATGGTGGGGGCATAAGCTCCCTATTAGCTCTCTACTTCTTCTGCCTAGACCCCCATTGCTGAGGTGCCCTCTGCCTCAGCATCTCTCCTATCTATACCTGTTGTACAGGTACCTGCTACTAGGGCAACTACTGAGCCCCACCTTCCTGTCCTCCTACTCCAACCCCTACTTGCCTAGTTGCTGCTACTGCCAAAACACCAATCAAATCATCATCGTCCCGGACCTCTACCTTCTCCTCCACAATATAATCCTCAAGAATCACATCCCCCTCTGATACACCCTCTTCATCCCCCTCCGACGCACTCTCCTCATCTCCCTTTGCTCCAGCCTCATCTGCCATGATTATCTCCTTCATCAAATCTGTGAACTGTGTAGGCTACCACATCTACCACCATGTGTCATATGTAGGCATAGTACCTGCATCTCTAACCTCACTCCTCCAATCCTACATCAATGACTCTAAGGCCGCAAAGTCTCCTATGGCAACCTGTGGCTGTATGGTTGGGGGCCACAAATGTGCATCTTGAGGAGTCTATGCAAATATTACAGTTGGCTACAGAACATCCTGTTGTAGTCCAGACTATCGCATGACCCACGATGGCAGATACATGTCAATAGTATGGTCACCTTGACCCATAAAGTACCACTGCTGAAATGTGTAGGGCATATGAACATCATCATCTGGCCATGGCTCCACTTCGATATACAGTCACCAAGTCACCTGAATCAAATCATCTAGTACTCGACACCAATATTGAACCTGCCCTATGTACATATACTCCACATCTCGATATAAAAACACATAGGCCTCAAATTGATGGCGATAATATCCACCTCTTGGCCTGGTAACTGCAATATTCTCCCAAGCCCATACATGTAATAAAGTAACTCTGACTGATAGTGTTGAATGGCAATAATAAACAACTGTATGCATCTCATGGTATAGCTACGCCAGTATATAGGGCCCCCAAGCATACACATTCCCATGTCAAACCATCCCCTCAATAACCTCTCCCCACCCAATTGGAAAGCCTCTCCCCACCGATCTGGTATCACTACACTACCAATCAATGCACACAGGAATAACGAGAAATGGTCTACACTCGCCACAAGTGTCCCCTCATAGATCATCTCTTGACTCTCTGATACTAACACTATCTGACCATAGGTAAATACTCTAAGTAGGGGCCTCTATCCCCTCCTCATATCATATATCACTCACTGCCCATGAATGGGTATCTTGATGAGATTTTATGTCTCAATTTTATCGTTTGAAACCTCTATTCGGCATCTTTGTTCATGATCAAATTGCTTCGATGAATTGGAGTGGAATGTTCTTTGTATCAGCTTGACAGAAGCATATTGCTGGAACTGAGTTACTTGTCCCAATGATGGACCGATAGGTGTATCAGGCTAACAAGAGCTTTTCGGTGGAACTGAGTTACTTGTCCCAATGATGGACCGACCAAGGACCTGTATCGGTGAGACTTGGTGCTTTGCTATGAGTCTCTCTGGAGTCTCTTGTCACTCTAATGTTGGCAATACATGGTGCTTTGGCAGGAGTCTCTCTGATGGTCTTGGTCACCCCGATGAAGCTTTACTATTGGCAGGACATGGGACTTCGCTATGTGTCTCTCTGGTGGACTTGGTTACTCTAATGGAGGATGTTCAGGGAGAATCTCTACGAAAGAGTAGACCATTGGTTATGTCGGCAACAAAATTGCATGACATTTGTATATCCTATGGCTTTGTATATAAACCAAAAGGATGATCAATGACTAATGCAAGTGGGATATTTACTATCTCATGAATGTGAACAGTCGTGAATAAAAATAGTTAAATCAAATAATTGTTTTCAAGAACCGAATCAACCATGTATAATGTTAAATACTGATCTTATGCACAGTTCAAGAGTAGTTCGATCTGTCAAGTTTAGTTGACAATTGAAGATGAGAGAGTGTTCATTCTATATATGTGGAGTAGAAGTGAACAATGGTATGTTCTGGGAATTGATGCTTGATCAAGAAAGGCTAAATTCTTTGTTGTAATCTCTTTGGGTTTACTATTAATAAAGCTATCTTCTTATGGTGGTGGGTTTTTTACCCAAAATGGTTTTCCCATGTACATCTAGTGTCTTTCTCTATGATTATAGTTTTGTGTTTATTCTAAAATTCTTTTTTTGTGTATCTTAATGAATTATATTTGAAATTAAAAACTTCTTGTCTACATTATCCCCTTAGAATTTAACATTATGAAGGTTGTTTCCGCACATGTGCTTTCCTTACAAGTGGTATCAGAGCCTAGCCAGTTGTGTTATCCTTGTGGGTAGGTTGGGTTTTTTGTGTTAATTCTGCAAGTGGAAGTTCTATACAAGTCTATAGTGTCTTATCGACAAATTAAGATGACAAGCACATCAGGAAGAATAGACATTGAAAAGTTAAATGGCACAAACTTTGAGTTGTGGAAAATTAAAGTTGAAGATATGCTAGTCGATAGAGATCTTTGGGTTGTTGAATCTAGGAATTAACCCTCAAGCATGAAGCAAGAAGATTGGGACTTAAGCAGATAGGAAAGCCAAAGGACTAATAAGATTAAGTCTTGCAAATTTTGTTCTGTTGAACATCCATGAGGAGAAGACTGCAGATTCTCTATGGAAGAAATTAGGAGACATTTATCAGGGCAAGTCCTTGGTGAATAAACTTTTCTTGAGAAAGAAGTTATACTCCTTGAAGCTGGAAGAAGGTGCATCTATGGCAGATCATCTAAATGCATTTAATATGGTTATTGCACAGTTGACATCTGTTGGTGTAACTATAAGTGAAGAAGAACGTTGTATGCTTTTGTTTTGTTCCTTGCCTAACACATGGGATCATTTGGTGATGGCTATTGGAAGTACAACAACCAAGTTCAAAATGGACGAGGTGGTTGATTCACTTATGTCAGAAGAAATGCCAAGGAAATCTTCTAAGATGGCTAAAGAGGCCCTTGCCATTCAAGGCAAATCAAAGGAAAAAGGCAATCAGAAAGATAAGAAGAAAAAGTCCAAATCTAAGTCGAAGGAGAGATCAAAGTCTCCTGGAAAGAAGTCCAAGGTGAAGTGTTGGAACTGTGGGCAGACTGGACACATCTAAAAAGAATGCAAAGAGGAGAAAAAGAAGAAGAATACTTCTGACAATGATTCTTCTCAAAGTGATGCAGATGCTTTTGTAGCAGCCTTGGCAACGCCTGCATCAGAAGATGTATGGTTAGTGGATTCAGGGGCATCATTCCACATGACATCTCATAGAGAGTGGTTATAATTGATCTCAGGTATATACACTTGGCCTTCATATTTTGGAGATGTGTGGATGATTGTAACTCAAGGAAAACATCCCATGGACATGGATTGTTTTACTATGGTAAATGTGGTTGATATCATTGCTTGACTTGCAGTAATTGAAGAAAAAATGGCAAAAACAAACATAGACATGTACAAAGGACTTGAATCATATAATAACATGTTTTCAGTCCCACATTCATCATAATTCATAGATGTTGCTTCTACCATCTTAGGTTTCCCAATATTTGTGAGTAGAAGTGATGATGCACTACTTTATCTAGAATTATTGTAAAAATAGTCTGATACATTTTCTGGAAACCTTTAAAGGTATGCAACTTGCCCCACATAGGCACAGATCAAAAAGGGATAAACTATTCCGATAAATGCAATCTAAATAATTTTACCACAACTGTAAGTTATTTCAATTCTTCAACAAAACTTCTATGTATGTCAAGAGTGGAGCTCACCTGAATAGATCGAACTAAAAAATGACCTAAGTCTACAAATAGTGGCAGCTCTGCCCTACTGAAGGACCCTATGGTATGCATAAAAAACTTGAGTAGAGGTTGAAAATGTTGACTCAAGGCCTTTCCCGCATCCCCACAAAGGCAAGATCATAAAACCTAAAAATGGTGTGGTATCATGGTGAACTCAAAACTTTCTTGCATCTCCACAAAGGCCAAATAAAAAACCCTAAAATGAGTGCGGTGTTGCGGGAGTATGCCAAATGTGAAGTGTAAACAAAGCAAGTGAAGAATAAACAAAACTTTATTGAAATGAAGTATGGTGGATACTTTTTTACCCTTGGTAATGTGCAATTGTAAATGTTTTTACTGAGAAGTGAAACAATTGAGTGAGTATAAAATTTCTGGAGTGGGTAATTATTTTTACTTGAATGATATATTTATTAAGCTGGGTGAAAGTGTATAAAGGTAAATATAAATGTGAAATTACTGGCAAAAGAGGGATGATAAAAAGACTAATGTATTATTGGAAAAATTATTTTTCACGGGGATACAAAGATGAATGAGGATAAAATTAAATATTCTTAGTTGCGAAGATAGATAAACAAAAGTTAATTAATGTAATGAAAAGTTGCATCTAAGGGGTAATTTAAAAGTTGTAAAGATTCCTTCATTTGCTTATAAGAAGGAAACCAAGACCGAGAAAATAGGGGAATGGAATGAAATATCATAGATAGAATGAGATAAAAGTAGATGGAGGAAATTTTATGGAGAAAAGCAATACATTGTAAGATCCTTTCTAAAGTAGAGTAACGAAAATAAAGAATTAATTTGGTGCCCAAATTCTAGTTTCAATTTTTGTGTTGAAGTTATTGATAAAAAAATTATATGGTTGTCTCCAACTTGGTTTTTTCCTTGTTATTTAAAGTAGTGTATCAAGTATATATTTGGTTTATCAAAGCACATTCATGTTTTGTGTGGTTTATCTGATTGGTTTATTCAAGTAAGAATTAAAATCATTTTAGTAAGTCACAGTAACTTGGAAGATTTCATTTGGATTAAAAAGAACCTGATAATTATATTTTTGCACGTTTATGCAAGTCATAAACATCATAGCTGCCAAACGATTTGAGTTATAATCAGAAGGACATATATCATTTTATATTTTGACTCCATTGCCCAGTGAAAGAAAGGCACTGATCAATCTCTATCCCAAAATAATTCATTATAAAATATTTTCAATACATTTTGATTTTCAATTGTAGAAGTAGGAGTAGAAAATAGTTTTGTATATTATTGTCTATTTTAAATCTCATGCTAGTATGAAATAAATGGAAAAAGGATGATTTAATTGACAAAATTGTATGAAAGTTATAATCTTCTTAAATACCATCCTTTGATCACAAAGAGTTAATAGTTATTGGTAATAGAGGTACACCTGCCTAGGCATAGCAAAGCCTAAAGTGCAGGGAATTCAAACCTTCTTGGTTGATTCCATTCGTTGGCCAGATCACTTGTCAAACCTAATCATAAAGCTTGACATACTTTTAGGTTTTGGAAATCTACTGATTTGGGAACCAATAGATTGGTGAGTCTACTAGGGACATGAGTGATTATCACTAGGAAGATTCAAGAATCAAAGGGTGTAAATCTAAAATTTGGTTTGGATATTGAAGTTTTAGACCTGGATAAAGTTTTGTTGCAATAGTGGTGAAAAGATATGTGAATGACTCTATTGTTGGAGAAGACCCAAACAATAAAATTCATTCCTCTTTAAAGAGGTGGCGACTCTGTTAAGAAGAACCTGATGAAGAATGCAAAGACATCTTGAAATTGCAACATTTCCATTCAAAAATAAAGGTTAAAGGCTAATACAAATTTCTTGTTGAAGTATGAATTGTAATTCTTATTTTCCCTATACAAATTATAGTGCCATGGAAGAATTACAACAACAATAGTTATGCTTTTAGAGGGAGTTATTTGATCTTGAAATGTACAAACCACTTGATTTTAGAAACAGTCAGAGCTACCCACATCATATCCCTTTGAATGTTAAAAATTATTTGTCAGAATTTAATGAATGTAGATTAGAATCAGCGGGTATGCACTTGCAACAATTCATTAATTTAGTGGTGAATTGTCAAATCAATGAAGAGGATGTTATCATGAAACTTTTTGTGAGAACATTGGAAAATGATGTTGAAGATTGGTTTTACAGCTTACCCATTGCATAACCTCATGGAATGAGCTTGCAAGTAAATTTATGTATCAGTTTGAGGAGAAAAATGATGAGTATTTATATATTCAAGAAAGAATTCAAGGTTCCATTATGAAATCAGAATATTGCATATCCCTCTTAGATGCATTTTTTGGCTTGAAGAGACGTGAGGGAGAATCTGGATTTTCTCTATTCAAAACAATGTTGAATATCTATATGCAAATACCTGTTAATTTTATGCTTGATGAATCTGTATGCATTGAGTTTCTCATGAGAATATATGAGCCTAATTCAGTTTATTGGCCTGAGTTGTTGAAGCTAGTTACTCTTAACCAGGTGTGCAAATTGGTTGGTATCATAGAGAAAACTAGGTATGAGCATGCTAGCAATGTTAAATCTAATAACATAGAAAATAGTGATATCATTGATGGATATGAGAAGAATAATCAAACAATGTAGCTAATAGAGGAAACATGTGCAAGTGAAGTTTTCAATAATGATATTCCATAATTGAATGAAGATGAAATCATGGAAGGTTAGCTCTTCACCTTGGAGGAAGATTGCACTATTGAAGATGTTGTTGAGGACACACTACATAAAGAATACATCAACAATGGAGTGAGTAAAGAGGTATATGGTTTCCAAAAATATTCAAACCCATTGTATAATGAAATGACAGAAGAAATTTAGATGATATATTGCCAAGGTTTGTCAAAACATGATTTTCATGTGTTTTCAAATCCACTCTACGATGAGGATGAAGCAATTTCAAATGATCAGGATGCTGTATCAAATTGTGAAGCAAATAACTATGTTGATAATTTTTTATTCTTTAATTCTAAGTCTGATGAAAGTAGTGAGTGTACCAGCAATGAGGTGAATGAAGAGGCATGTTCATTCAGTAGTGAACACATTTCAAATTTGTTGACTATTGAATATCAGAGATGTACACGTAAAAATGATTCTAAAATTCCATGCCCAGCACACATTTGCTTTGATAGTGAAGGTACTTTGTGTGACAATAATAATGTATTACATGGTGAGTGTGAAAGAGTATATTCAAGATTACATTTTGATAAAATAGGGACATCTGGTGGTTGTGAATTTCATTGCATTAGTGCTCTAGAAATGCATACTTCTATCAAATCTTGGGGTGATGATGATTCAAGCTTGTTAAATCTACAAATTATTGAGGTAACTGGTGATGGAGTTTCAGGTTCACAATTGTTGCAGTATGATTTGTTCTTCTTTCCAGTTCGGTTAGAGAGCCATCATTCGGTGAATAACAACAAATGTGATGAAATAGTGCATCACATAGAGTCTAGGTCTAACTTGTTTGGTGATTGTGACTTTTTCTTGTCACATGATGATAAAAATTTTTAGATTGTGCCTGATTTCTAGATGCATAATAATGGAGAATGCACTGGTAGTATTGAATATAGTAGGTTGATGAAAGATGTCAACATATTCTATCAAGTAGATTTCAATAATATTTTTAGATCAGCTTCAGTACAATATGATGAAAACCAAGTGTATGACAGAGGCAAATAGAAGCTTTTCTTTTCTAGTGGCCTTGTGCCATCAGCTGTGGTTTGATTTTTCAAACCATACTAGTTCAGGGTAGAGGAGAGGTTTGACTTTGTTGCCCAATGGACAGAACACTTGGTTTGCTTCCACTAGAGATCTGAATTCTTTCTATGTCCACAAGGGACACACATCCCTAGTCAAAGCCACTATTGACACCTTCAAATTTTGGCTAAATTTGAAGTGCCCATGATGAGAAAGTTGATTGCAGCACCTAGAAGTATTCTTACAAAATTTTACTGAGTAGCCTAGTTTGATGATGAATAACTTGATCTCCTATGATTATCTAGCCAAACCACTCTAGGCTCATGTTCATCTATTATCAGTAAGTGCTCATGTCCATTTTCAGCCCCCCATAGTCATATTTGATATGTTTTTTAGGCATCAAGTTTACAGGTTTTGAAGATGTTTGTTGTCAGCACCTTGTTGTATCTATCAAAGTAATCATCTTCAGAGAGTAATATTCCATTACCAATTGAGTTTCATGCTAAACGAAGTGGTCCCCACAATTTTCCTAGTATTCATACTCCCATGTCCATTTTCAAAGCCCCAACATCTCATTTGATATTTTTCATATGTCAAAAGCAAATGTAATTTGTTGATATTTGTTGTATGCACAGTGTCAAGTTTGTCAGAAAGCTAACTTTGAGAGTTGATACTTTGAAGCTAAGTGATTGTTAGGAGAAGTGAATTGGTTCCAGTGATTCTCCTCATGTTCATATCTCCCTTTTGCTCAAATGTATATTCTCAGGATTCAATTTGATATTTTTTCTAGACTTTAAGTTGGTTAGGTTTGAGGAGATTTTTGATATTTGCAATTTTTGAGGGTTCTTTGCCACCCACTTTGAATGTTAATAAAAAATTAACTGTTGACTCTCATGAAGTTCCCCTTGGTGGTCACATTCTCTTGATATTCATACACACCTATGTTTAATTTCAGTGCTCCACAACGTGATTTGTGTTGCAAGTATGTGTCTAATCGGTGTTGTTATTGATGTCAACATATCCTTGTTATCATTGGTGTCAACTGTATCTCATTCTGTTACTTGTTTAGAAGACTTGTATGTTGAGGATATTGAAAAAATTAGCCTCTCCAGAAGGAACAAGTGAGTTACAGAGAAGTGCAGTACAGACAATGAATTGTATGCTGAAGAATAATCTGATAAACTACTTTGCATTTACTTATGCTTGAAGATTGTGGTCTGCGGATTAGAAGCAAGTTAGAGGCATGACTAAGAATACTACATTTTGGGTTTGAGCCCTCTGCATGAAGATCTGAGTGAGTTGTGTTCACCAGAGTAAAACCTACTTTTTCTAAAAGTTTAGTTGGGACAGGAAGAAAGTATTCTACTATGCTTTCCTCTGCAATAAAGTATTTTTCTCTGTGGTTCTAGAAGGAAGTTTGGGATGATGTTAAGTGCCTTAAGTTTCAATGGTTCATCATTTGGTGGTTCGCAAGCTATCTTTCTTTTATGATAGTTGAAGATGGTGAAGTTCAAGTGTTCTGGTGAGAAGATTCCTATGGATAAAGTGGTTAAGGTTCATGCAGTTGCTTCTAATTATTATAACATGCTTGTGGATGTCTCCTAATCATGTTCCTATCTAGACTTTGGTCCGCGTTAAGAAATTGAGATTGTGTTTGAAGATTGTTCCCAGATAATGTAGCGTGTAACCAGTCTTGGCCAACCTGGTTAATCCCAGTGATTACGGAGATCTCTGGAAGATTGTGGAAGCGTGTTGTGGCATGGAAGATCATGTTTGAGTCCCACCTAAGGCATGGTGTGACCCACATTTCATTTCCTTTGCACAATGTTGTAATAGGTCAAGACCTATTTTGTAAATGTTTGTAATACCGACCTTGGAGATTGTTCCAATGGTTGATGATTGTGATGCTGACATTGATGATCATTCCAAGGTTGATGTAGTGTAAAAATAATTGTATTTGAGTCATGGAAAAAGTGTCCTTGAGCGGAAATGAAAAGATATTAAGAAAGGTCCAAAAGGCAGAGAAGAGAAGAGGTAGAGAAAAGAAGAGGAAGAGCAGAGCAGAGGAAGAGTAGAGTAGGGGAATTATTATACTTCAGTCACAAATATAGAAAGGTGTTGATCATGGTAGTGAGTTTGACAGTAAGCCGCCAGTAGGGTTTAACAGCCCTCAAGGTTTAACAACCTTTATTGTAATCTTGCTACATTTCAGGTTGAGGCAGTGAGCCTGCTACACCTAGTTGTTCTTCATGGCAGTAACCCAGTATGTTTAGGCCCATGGAGTGACCAAGCCTGAACATCATTATTTCAAGATTGCCATATATATTGAGAGCTAATCCTCTATGTGGTTTTTCCCCACCTTGTGGTTTTCCACATAAATTTGGTGTCTCTTGTGTTTGATGTTGTATCTGTGGTTAATTTTATGATTTCATGCACTCATTGTTAAATCATAATAATTATGGATAAGTGATGAATGTTTAATTGTAGAAAGTGTTTAATTTTTTTGATAACTAATTCACCCCCCCTCTCAGTTGTCCAGTGCATATCAACAATTGGTATCAGAGCCAAGTTCCTTTGAAGAAATTTTAACAGCTTGTGGAAGATCCAAAATGTCTTACAAGAAGGAAGCACCGCATTTTGATGGAATGAATTATGTTCTTTAGAAGGCTCAAATGAAAAACCATCTTCTTTCTCTTGGTTACAAAGTTTGGAAAGTTGCAGAAATAGAATACACCATACCTCCAAATGGTCCAATGACTAAAGATGAAATCAAAGAATATGAGATAGATATCAAGGAAAAGGATGCTATGTTAAGCTCATTAAATGACTCAATATTAACAAAAGTTGTGGATCTTGAAACTGCAAATAAGGTATGGGAAAAGTTGAAAAATATATATGAAGGAGATGATTCTGTGAAGGAAGCCAAGTTATAAAGTCTAAAAGTGAAATATGAAAGCTTGAAGATGAATGATGATGAAAACATATCAGCCTTTATGCAAAGAGTTGATGAACGTGTTACAGGGATAAAAGCCATAGGCAGAACTCTTGAAGAAAAGGAAGTTGTTATGAAAATTGTTAGATCTCTACCTAAGCCCTACTATCACAAGGTAGCCGTGATTGAAGAATTCATGCAAGTAAAAACTGTTAACGGGGATCAGTTGCTTGGCAAGCTTACTGCCTTTGAAATGGGGGAGTTTGATGATGCTCTGTCGAAAGTTGAGACGACCTTCACAGCCAATACTCTTGGAAGTACTTCCATATCAGAAAAGTACAAGGTAGAATCCGATAATGAGTTAGATGAAGTTGAAGCCAACTTTGTGGATAGACTGCAAAGAGGATCTAGTAAGTACAAAGGCAAATTACCTTTCAAATATTTTTCCTGTGGTACAGTAGGTCATTTTGCTTCCAGATGTCCTAAAAGAATTGAAAGAAATAGAAGAAGATATGAGAACAGGCCTAGGACCCAAAAGAAGTGTTATTAAGTTGAATATTTTGATGGTATGAAGGAGTATCTGATAATGGTGAACCAAATAATGCTAGTTCCTCTGTAAATGAATGCTTGTTCATTGCTATTAAGGAAGATCTCGTGTCTACTAATTCTTCTAGTTGTGTGAAGGAAGAAAAACTAGTGGAAAGTGCTTTGGCTACTCAGGTCATTAAGGACAAGGATGAATGGGTTATTGATAGTGGCTACTCTCACCACATGACTAGTGACAAAAGTAAGTTTGTGAGCTTGGAAAGATATGATGGTGGACTGGTTAGGTTTGGAGATGATACAGCTGGTAGGATTTGTGGGAAAGGATCTATTTCTTTTGATGGCAAGCACAATACTGAAGATGTCTTGTATGTGAAAGGATTAAAGTACAATCTTTTGAGTGTGGGTCAGATGTGTAACAAGGGTTATGATTTAAGCTTCAAGGACAATGGATGCAAGATCAGGGAAAGCTCCAGAACAGTCATTGCAACTGGTAAGAAGACTAGAGGTAATATCTATCACTTGAAAGGAACCAAGAAATATTGCTTGTTGACTCAGAATGATGAGAGTTGGTTATGGCATAGAAGGTTGTGTCACATAAATTTTGATAATATTATGAAGATAAGTACTGTTTAGATTGTTAGATATTTGCCTAAGCTTGTGAAGCCTACTAATCCTATTTGGAAGGAGTGTCAATTTGGGAAATAGACAAGAACAAGTTTCAAAAGCAAGGACAAATCGGTTGGAGGACTACTTGAGCTAGTGCATATAGTTTTGTGTGGACCTACCAGAGTAAGAAATTTGCAAGGAGATAGGTATTTCATGTTGCTCATTGATGATTATTTTAGAATGACTTGGGTCACCTTTTTGAAAGAGAAAGATGAAGCTCTAGATAAATTCAAGGCATTTAAGGCAATGGTTGAAAATGAGATGGATTTGAAAATCAAATGCTTGAGGTCTAATAGAGGAGGAGAGTTCACATCAAATGAATTCAATTTATTTTGTGAAGAACATAGAATAAAGAGACAACTATCTGTGCCCAGAACTCCACAACAAAATGGAGTTGTTGAAAGGAAAAATAGAATAGTTCAAGAAGCTGCTAGAACCATGATGAAGGAAGCTCATCTTCTGCAAGCATATTGGAGAGAGGGAATTCACACCACAGTATATATCCTAAACAGAGTAAAAGGTAATAGTTCAAAGACTCCTTATGAATTGTGGCATGGTAGATTTCCTCCTGTGAAATATTTTAAAGTTTTTGGTAGCAAATGTTATATCAAAAGAGAAGAAGATTTAGGCAAGTTTGATGCTAGATGTGATGAAGGAATCTTCCTTGGTTATTCCACTAGGAGAAAGGCCTACTGGTGCTATAATAAGAGGCTGAATAAGATCATTGAAAGTGCAAATGTTAAATTTGATGAATGTAAGGAAAGGTTTCCAAAATCAAGTGAATATGAGTTAGATGATCTAGATGTTTTAGAAGTGGTGTAGCATGAAGACAACCCAGATGAAGAAGAACAAGCTCTAGTAAGTGCTACCAAAACTCCAAGATAAGTAAGAATCAGTCATTCTGAAGATCAAATCATAGGAGATAAGAGCAAAGGGATCTTAACCAAAAGAAAAGCTACAGAGGAACAAGTAAATTTCTGTCTAATTTCCAAGATTGAACCTAAAACTGTGGATGAGGATTGCAAATATGAGAATTGGATAAAGGCTATGGAAGAGGAATTGATGCAGATAGAGAAGAATCAGACTTGGGATCTTATTCCTAGACTAGCAAACAAGAATGTAATTGGTACAAAGTGGGTATTCAGAAACAAGATGAATGAAAATGGTGAAGTGGTAAGAAACAAAGAAAGGTTGGTATGCAAAGGATATGCTCAAGTTAAAGGAATAGACTTTGAAGAAACTTATGCTCTAGTGGCAAGGATTGAAGCAATAAGGATGTTTTTGGCTTATGTAGCATACAAAGATTTTAGGGTTTATCAATGGATGTGAAGTCTACTTTCTTAAATGGAGAGTTGGAAGAGGAAGTCTATATAGAATAACTAGAAGGATTTCAGTCATCAGATCAAGGTGACATGGTATGCAAATTGAAGAAAGCTTTGTATGGATTAAAACATACTCCTAGAGCATGGTATGCATGGTTGGACAGGTACCTGATATAGATAGGGTTTAGTAAAGGTACTATAGATAGCAATCTTTACTTCAAGATCAATGATGAATAAACCCTGATTGTTGCAATTTTTGTTGATGATATTATTTTTGGAGGCAATGAAGGTATGTGCTTAGTTTTTGTTGGAGAAATGCAAAGTGAATTTGAAATGTTTATGTTTGGAGAGATGAACTTCTTTTTAGGTCTACAAATAAGTCGATCAAATAAAGGTATCTCCATTTCTTAGTCTAAGTATGTGAAAGAGTTGTTAAAGAAATTTGGGATGGAAGACTCGGTTGTAAGTTGAGCAAAGATGATAACTCACCCATGTCAGACTAGAAAAAGTAATAACATTGTGGAGGATGTCTTGGGGGTATCTTCCCATGTTGTAAACCCAAGTCACTCTTATCTCCTCTCTCATTTTTATTGTTTCCATTCTTTAGTGACTCTACTAGTCGATGGATGATGAAAACAAATAAATACTGATAAGGACCATGTGTGCCTCTAGCAAGTTAAAAAAAATAGACCTAGTCCATATATGAAGATGGGGTTGATATATATTACTAATGCTTGACTAGTAGAATCACTTTGTTTTGTGATTCATATTGTGATACTTGTTGTAAAAAACCTTTGCAATACTCTAAATCTACTTCTATGCACTTTGGGTTGTTCTGTATCTCACCTTGTTGCTACACTTAGTTCTAAGATACCTGCAGTATAACTTAATGACTATACTCAGTTTCAAACCTGATAGTGTAGCCTTGGTCTATCATGTGATATGATTTATATATAGCTTTCATGAATTGATTTAGTTGTTTTCTTAGAGTAAGATTTTCTAACCAAAGATTTTATCTTATTGATTATCCTAGCAAATGATATTGATGTGTTTGTGGGAACATTTGGCGATCTTGGCACATGTCACTTCAGGGCATGGGCTTTATGAAATCTTTTATTCCCTTGTGTTTTCATTTTACCTTAATGTGCTTGATACTGGCAAGCGGGATCAACCACTTTAAGGTGGGGGCATATATTATGGTAACTGCTTGATTACTTTCTACACTGACAAAGCATGTCTGTAAACCCTCATTGTGAGGTGGGATGGTGTATCTCTTGAACTAGTGCACATCTTTTTAAGCAAAATCCCTCATCTTGATGCAGTATGTCATATCTCTTGAGCTAGTGTGCATCCTTTTAAGTAAAATTCCTCATCACAAGGTGGGATGGTGTATCTCTTGAGCTAGTGCACATCCTTTTATACAAAGTCCTCATCACGAGGTGGGGTTAGATCTTGAGTCATTCACCCTTAAGCATGTGTTTGGTAGTTGTGGTAGCATAGTTCAACCATCAGGTGTGTTTGGCATGTCTTAGATAGTGGAGTAGTGATGAGCTCCTCCCTATCACTCATGTTTGCCATGTATAAGATGTATAGTGTGTCAACAACATACTATGCGGTGCTCATGTATTCCGTGTGTTTTATGTGTCTTCCTTGCATGTCTTGCATGTTTGTAGCATGGCCTAAAGATGTGTAGCACTAAGCCCCCCCATGTTGTATGTGTTTTGTGTGTTTTAGTTAGCATTTTATATATATATATATATATATATATATATATATATATATATATATATATATATATATATATATATATATATATATTTGTGTGTGTAATTTCTTAATCATGTCTTTTCTTCATGTCTTCTCCCCGTATTGCATGCTTTCACTATCTTCATTGTGTATTGTGTGCTTCCTTACTGTATTCACTATGTTTTATGTGACTGTTAAGTGTTTTCTTATGTTTGCTTAAGTCTGGGGGCTAGAAATAGTTCTTCAAGCTTAGGGTGTGTCTTCATTCTTATGTTTATTGTGTTTGATGTGTTTTGATATGCTTCGACCATACTTTAATGCATGTGTTGAATCATAAGATCAGTCACACATTAAAGTGGGGGCTAAACGTTATGGAGTAAAAAGTGAACACATGCCTTTTTACCTCCTAATTTATCTCCTAGATCCCCGTGTTAACACTCTATAATCAAAATATTCATCCCAATGAGAAATCCCTTAAAACCCATGTCAAATGGGAACTAGGGACACATTTAATGCTTAGGTCCTGACCAAAAATGTACCTTGGGACTTGGGTACCCACGCCCAAGTCCACCCTGATTGGTCAGGGTAAAATTTAAAGGATGTCGACATAGGACTTTTAAATGGGTCCTTCGTTGTCAGCTTTTTCAATTAATTTGCAAATGTTTAACGAGAAAGCATATATAAGTGAGTGTTTGAATTCATTTTGTGAGTTGATGATAGCAAGGTTATGATATTGAGCAAAGAGCATTCAAGGCATTCATTGTGTTATTGTTGTAGATTTATGTTTGTATACACCTAAAAGTGGCTCGAGATAAATTAAATAAAAAATTTATATTTATTTTATTCTTATTTCCTCTATTAGTAAATAAATATACTAATTTATTTATTTGATTTACATTTATCCTATTCTTCCAATAATTAAATAAAATCTAATTTATTTAATTAAATATCTTATTTCCTCTAAAGTTATCTCTAATTAAATAATCCTGATTATTTAATTATTCTTCTAAGACAAAGTCATATTCCTAAAATCCACATCATTCATCCACATCACCCTACACATCATTTGACACATCACCTTCATGTTGTACCATAAATTAAATATTAATATTTAATTAAACATTTATCCTCAACACATGTCCTATTTCATCTCAACCAGCCCTACTTTGTTAAAGTCCGTCTATCCACATCATCATGGTCAAAGTTGACTATGAGACACTTGTCTCATGAACCCTATATTCCCTCCAATAGCCCAACAAACATAGACTCCTTCCATCTTTCTCTCATGGTCTTCTATCTTTCTCTCATGGTCTTTGTGAGCATCTCACTATGTGGCTCCTTGTCCCACATATCCCTCCATCTTGTCAATGTAGTAGGAACATCCTCCTTCTATATCTCCCCTCACCCAACTAATTCATTCTTGACCCTACATGTCACAAGACCAATTCCTCAATCATTGATCTTTTGCCACTTGGAGCTAAGCCATCCTTTGCCTATAAAAGAAAGCCTCTCATCATCATTTTAACAACACAAGAGAGATAGTACTTTCAGGCTATAGAAATCATATCAAGTATCAAAAGTGTACCTTTGGCTTTTGTTTACATAGCATTATCATTAGCAATCTCCATTAGAATATCATTTAGCATTAGCCATCTCCATTGTAGCATTACATTAGCTTCATCCAATCAATATCATAGTTTAGCATTATAGAATCCTCCACTTTGCATAAAATCCACCACAAGTCCATTCATCTTAGAGTCATCTTGAAACAAAGAAGTGCATTCTGAGAGCATAATTACAATCAGTAAAATCAAGATCTCAAGAAGATAGGACACAATGGGACATGAAGGAGAAATCTAATTTTTGAAGGTATAAATCATGTTTGCTTCAAATTCTATGTTTTTCTATTAGTTTCATTGGTGATTTTGGTTTGAGTAGAAATTTAGAGTATTGTGGTGGCTTGATAGGTTTTTATTGTTGTATCCAAATTATCATCACACAGTGTTAGTATTGTGTTTGTTGTAGATTTGGAATCATCATCAACATCTTTATGAGTTGAAGAATCTTCATCCTCCTAAGGACCTCACCTCTGAGGTGACATCATCATTGTGTTTGAATCATTTCATCATCATTTAGATTATATTTATCCTCTATCCTACAAGGGCACGCTCTCTCTCTAATAACAGTGTTGGGAAAGCTTGAATGCTAACCCAGGATTTGACTGAGGAAAATTCCTAAACACCACAACCCCCAAACCCCTTTTCTTCTTGTGTGTAGGTTACAGGTGTGAGGATTGTAGAAGTGAAGGTACAGGGAGGTTGTTCAAGGGATAAAGATTCAAGATCTAAAAAATAGAGTGCAAAAATTCCTCTATAAAAGACTTGGGCACTAGCACCAGCGTCCACCAACTAAATCAGATACTAGATACAACATTTGAGCATCATTTATGACATTTTTCTAGCTCTAATTTTCTAGAGATTAGGACTTTCTGGACTCGGGCACTAGCATCAGAGTCTTTTGATATTTTAGTTTCTGTGAAATAGGTTACAACATCTCACTGATCATCCTAGTACTTTCAAATACTGGCTTTCCATTGTTGTTTGTCTGTTATAAGTTGATTATCTCAATTTTGGGGTTTGTTGCTTTGATTGGCCTAGGGTTTGATAAAAATCTTGGTTGAATTATATCTTTCCATAGCAAACAATAGAACAAAATTAGTAGTCGAGTCCTCTTTCATCTTGTAGTGACTTAGCTCGATTTTGTCCTTGAATGTTGTAGAGAAAGAGGGTTTGATCTAGTGTACTTACATGCTTGTATTCATCTCTTTTTCCCTACTAAACATCAAGAAGGATGAAAAATGTCTTGTAGATGGCATGATAAAAAAAAAGTGTGACTAAAAAATGTCTTTCCATAGATGTGTTGGTGGATGAGGTTGTAGCAAAGGAGAAGGGTAATGATGAAAACCTTATTTTGTCTAACATTTTTTTTTTTGCAAATATAGAGGAAGGAAAAGGTGGAAAGGAAAAATTCCTCATGCTAGAAGATAATGTTGAAGATAAAATTATGGTGGTGACAAATGTCTAAGAAGTAAAAATTGTTGGTGTGAATAGGGTTATTACCTATCCAGTTTACCCTTGATGCCATATGGTGAGAAGAAAATTGATGAGTTGACTCACATTATTCAAAAGCACAATATCAAATTGCCATCATCCATGTCACCTAGTCCATCCTTTTCTTCGGTGCCATCATCATCTACATAGATAGGGACAACAGGTATTGCTAATGGGACTTGAAGATGAGAAAAATATTCAAAGGAGATAACATGACAAAATGAAATAAAACACAATGTTTATACCTTCAAAGATCCCTCACTCCTTGATAAGGTTGAGGAGCTCGCACCCAAGAGATCCTTGCTTTACCCAATGTTGAAATAGTAGAATGTGGATTGCTCCTGCTTTTAACATAATGTAGATGAAGAGATTTGGCTATGGATTGATATGAGATTTTGATAGAGATAAAGATGAGAGATGGTTTGGCTATAGAGATTTTGGCATTATGATGACATGATGGAGAGATTTTGGAGGAATTTTGGCATAGTAAGGATGCTAAGAAGAAGTTATGAAAATGCCTTAGATGAGGGCTCTATTTATAGATTTTTGGTAAAAGGATGGAGGGTGAGGATTTAAAGTTTAGATCAATTGCTAGGAATGCTTGAGGATTAAGGCTTGGATTGGATTTGTAGTCTTGTGACAAGTGTCACAAGAGGGTTGGATAAGAGAGATCAAAGGCTAAGATTTGATCAATAAGATTGGATGGCTCCCATTATTTGTGAATTTTAAATTCACATTGGGAAGTATGAGGAATGAATAAAAAATTTATTTCCATGGGAAAGTGTGAGGATGGGAATAAAAGTGAATTTTTAATTCACATGGGGAAGAGTTTCATTAATGGAGACTAAGACAAGTTAGATGGGGGGATGTTTAGTGGAAAATTGGATTTGTTAATGTCTTAGTGTTTTGGTGTTTAAATCCGCCTTTCCACTTTACATTCAAGGACCTAAGGTCGAGTGGCAATTCACTATCATACCCTAGATCATTGTGAGATGTAGGGAAACTTGGATTAGAGAATTTAATTGTTAATTTTCTCTCTTATGCTCACTTAACCATTAAAACCCTAATTATGTAAAAATAGAAGTATACTGATGACTTATAGAAAATACTGCTACAGACGAAAGAAAAATACCAAATTATAGAGTACCTATTTTTGGGGACCTGAGGTAGAAAAGTCAAGGACATGGGAGTGGGTGCCCAAGTCCAAGGCCCTATTTTCTGTCTAGATCTGGCAACAAGATCTACAGCCTAAATCTTCTGTATCAGAGATTTTCCTGAAACAGAACTTCAGGGACTAGGGAGCAAGTGCCCTAGTCCAGGGGGTAGATTTTCTTCCTTTCTTGCACTTCAAACACTCTAATATGCTTCTCTACGACTCCACTCAGTCTATCTCCTCAACCTATAACCTGCAATCACAAAAACTTGGTTTGGGGTTGTGGTGTTTAGGAGCTTGCCTCAGTCAAGCCCCAGAAGGACACTTAAGTCTTCCAAACACCTATATCAGATAGAGAGAGTGTACCCTTGTGAGGCAAAGGCCAAATCCAAATAAAACAATGATAAAAAGCACAATGATATCACCTTGTAGTGAAGATCTCATGGGAGGAAGATGCTCTTCATTCCATGAGGAGATGAATGCTCAAATTTGCAAATACAAACACATAAACAAAACAAGTCTACTCTTGCAACACTATGAAAGCCTTGAGTCACCTTAGGATGCCAAAATCACATGAGCATAATCTAGTTTCTAAATGAATGCCTAAGCATGCTTTTATATGCAACTTTAAACATTCCTGCCAAGATTTTGAAAATCAAAACTTGCTGTGTCGGCAAAGGGACCAAATAACGGTCATAAACTGACACTTAAATTTTGGGCCTGACCCAAAATAAAGCAGGACTTGGGCACAGGCGTACAAGTCCTCCCCCCCTATTTTGAGTAGGGTTAAGGTCAATGGGTTCTCCTAGGTCCACTTTGCCATGAAACCTAGGTCTCATTCCATCAGGATTCCAAAATATGAACTAAGATGTCCTAAATGCATGCAAAAGACTCGGGAGCTAAACCTTATGAGGGAAAAGCCCCCAAGGGGACATTTTCTAACGTTACAGGGGATAAAATGTGAATTTTTAATTCACGTGGGGAAGAGTCCCATTAAATGGAGACTAGGACAAGTTAGGTGTGTAAGAGCTCATTTAATGGATTTTAGGACAAGTCAGAATAAAAAATTACCTTATGTGGAATAAAAGATAATTTTTTATTTGTGTGAGAATGAGTGTTAAGTGAGATTTGACCAAGCTAATCAAAGGGGGTTAACTTAATTAATATGGCTAGAGAAAATTAGTAAATGGGTTAATGGAGAGTTAAAATTAATTAAATAAGGGTTTATTTAATTAATTTAGGTCTAGGGTAGCTAATTAAATAATTTCTATTTAATCAACTAGGCTAGGTCTAGGTTTGATTAGTAGGGTAGATTAATCAAATAAGTATGATTTATTCAATTAATTAGGGTTAGGAGATGGAGAAATTAACTAAATAAATATTGAGAATATTTATTTAATTAATGAGGGATAGTGTTGTAAGGTTTAGTGATAAATTAAATGAATTAATTGATCACAAAGGATAGATTAGGGATAAATGGCTAAGGGTGAATGATTAGGGATAAATTAATTAAATAAAATGAATTTATTTAATTAATAGGAGGGATAATTGGTGATGTGGATGATGTCGAAGGGTGGTCAAAGGGTTAAAACATTTTTAGGTGTCTACAGGACTAACAAGGGAAAAGAACAAGCACTCTTTGCTTCTATAAGTCTTCAGTCAAAGAGATGGCTTCTTGATTTTGGAGCTTCTCATCATATGGCATCTTCACAAGGGATGTTCTCTTCATTTAAGTCATGTACTTTGCCACCTATCTTGATGGGTAACAATATAGACATGCATGCAACTGGTAAAGGGACTAAATTGGTGAGGGCACTTTCAATAATGTGTTGTGTGTACCTTCCTCATCAACCAATCTCATTTCCATCTATAAGATTACTCATTGTGGCACGTAGGGAAGATAGTTGAGTTCACTTCTGATTCAGTGATCATAAGGAACTTGGAGAGTAGAGATATCATTGTTGTTGGGATGGATGATCATGCATCGCGCTTGTATACATTCTCCCATTTTGCTTTTTATGATGATGTTGTAGATCCATTAATTGATATTCACACTCATGCATCAAGTGTGAATCATGTTTCTAAGGAGAAGTTTGGTCACTTGAACCTTGGTATTCTTTCACCTAATTTGGTTCATGAGACTAGTGTTGAGCTTCCATCTCCTCAACCTCCTACTTCTTCAAAGATTGACATCGACATGGTTTCTTCTACTTTAGTTGAGCAGGATTATACAGGTCTTTCAGACACATCTTTGTGAGATACTTTCTTGACAGGTATATTAGACTTGTTTTGTGAGTCTCATATTGTAGATTTGGAGGACATACTTGAGGGGTTATCTCTCCTCTTTGATGATAGTTACAACACAATTGTTGTCCCATCTACTTCATCTTTGGATATTGTTCTTCATGAGTCTACCCAAGATTGGTCATACCTCATTACATAGTGCCATCCTTTGATTTTGACATGTGGACATTTGAGCAATTTTCTAAGACACCCATCATCAAACTTCTTCCCTCATATCTCTTCTTGGAGATGGAGTTTCTTCTACATCAACCTTTGGGTTGGTTTCTTCCTAAGGGGAGAAATGTTATTTGCAAGTACAAGATTCTCTTCAGCATTCTTCTTTAGGCATTCACCATCAGTATAGGAGCTACTTCATTGTGGGGGGGACTATTGAACACACCTAATACTAAGAAGGGGGTGAACCAGTATTAGAATCTCAAACCCTCTGGAGTATATTAAAACTTAAACTTTACAACATTAACAAAACATAAGAGATCAACACAATGCACAACACCACATAACACCAGATATATGTGGAAAACCCCAAATTGGAAAACCATGGTGAGAAAATCTACTAGGAGCTATTGTCCTAATCCAGCCTTACAAAAGAATCACATTTACAACTTCGTTTTAGGGCTACAACCCAAGGAAGCTACAACTCCCTGAAGAAAGGTTTTGGGGTCACTCCCAAGGAAGCTACAACTCCCTGTAGACTTTGTTTTAGGGCTTCAACCCAAGGAAGCAACTACTCCCTAAACTGAGAATAAACTCAGAAATGATTACAATATGACAATCCTTCTGCTATTTGAAGCTGACAATGAAGCTCACTCCTTTTGATGATTGCAATTCTACCTTTTCATTCCTCTTTTGATGATTTCTCTTCTGCTTTGACAACTTTTGCAACTTCTTCAAATATCTTCTATGCAGCTTACTGACTTGCTGCTTTCAACCTTCAAGAAGTTTTGCCTTTGGCTCACTGCCTCTAGCAATCAGTTAGGCACATTATTCACTTCCTTTTTGTCTTAAAAATATCTTCAAGATGAATCTAGATAGGATCTTACTACTTTTGCTCTTTTTCTTTCAATCGCACATCATAATGCATTACGCATCCATATTTTACTTCTTGCACTCACACTCGCAATCATACCTCACCTAGATCAACTAGGTTTGCAATATATACATGATATTACATTGATTACATTGTGTGTCGACCAATGATAACAAGAATATTACAATTAGAAGTCTGTCAGAGATCAAATAACATGAAACATGTAGAGGGCAAGCCCTGAAATGAACTACACGCAACACCAAGAAGAGGAACATGCCTTGTAGATTCCAACACACATTTAACCTAGTCCCAAACATCCTTCACAACATCATCCTTCAAATAATAACATCCACACGCTTTGTACATTTGAAATAGGTTGGCCTTAAGCAAGAGAATGTGAAGCTTGTAGCATATCAACCATTACAACTTGTGTTGAAAACACTAGGATACTGAGAGGGCGGGTGAATCAGTATCTAAACAAACTTCAAATCTTTTGGAGTAGATTAACACTTAAGCATTAAAGCATTAACATAAACATGAAAGATCAATACAATGCACATCAACACATAACACCAGATGTGTGTGGAAAACCCAGGAAGGGAAAGACCATGGTGAGGATTAACTCACAATATATGAAGCTCAAAATTACAACATTGTTTTAGCGATACAACCCAAGGAAGCAACTATTCCTAGCACACCTTTTTTAGGGCTACAACCCAAGGAAGCTACTACTCTCTTAAGAAAGGTTTTAGGGTCACTCCCAAGGAACCTACAACTCCCTGTAGACTTTGTTTTAAGGCTACAACCCAAGGAAGCAACCACTCCCTAAATTGAGAACAAACTTAGAAATGGTTACAGTATGACAGTCCTTCTACTGCCTGAAATCTGACATTGAAGCTCATAACTTTGATGATTGCAATTTTGCTTCTTCTGATGATTGGATCAATTAGGCACACTCTTCACTTCCCTCCTGTCACAAAATTGTCTTCAAGATGAATTAGGACAGCCTCGAACACTTATGCTCTTTCTCCTTTAGTCACACATTATAATGCATATGATATTCATACTCTGCTCTTCACACTTTCATATATTCATTTTTGCAATCATTCTTCTGTTGATAACTGAGAGGGGGGGGGGTGAATCAGTTATCCTAATTATTTCCCTTATTGAACTTTCCTTTTAATTGATGTAGCATAAAATCAAACATAAAACATTAACCATAAAACAAGAAACACATGACACAGTATTTTTGACGTGGAAACCCTGTTAAGGGAGAAAACCACGGGGTGATTAACCCAAAATTATTCTCTGTTAGAAGAATAGGAAATTACAAAGATGGCACTTGCCAATTAGGGCTCACTGCCCGAGCACACTGCTCACAAGAGGCCCACTGCCTACAAGAAGACACACTGTCTACAAAGTGATGAGAATCACAGTCTTGAACTGATTGGAAGCATCTGCATATGCTGGAGTTCAGTTCCGGTTAGGCTCAGTACACTGATCTGCTGCACTTCATCTTTCCTCTGTTCTTTATTCTGCTATCTTTCACATACCGAATCCTTTTTGCTACTTCTACTCTTTATCTGGACTTATTTGCATATATCTCCACAACAACACCACCTTCACAACTAAATCCATCCTCTATATATATCCGCACAAGTAATTTCATCACCTTTCTAGTCGGCATCAGGAGCAGTCTAGTTTCTTATAAACTTTCATTCTGTCGGCTGAATCCTTCCTCACCAAGCAATGCGGATCAAGCATATACTTGTAGATATCATTAATCATGTCGGCCAAACATGATTCATGCCTTCACAACCTCTGTCATCAATAGTAACCCATCCGGAAAGCAGTCTGATACTCTGCCAGTCAGTTCTTCCTCTGTTTTCACTGTCTCTCAGGAATCCGGTACTCAACCATTCATATCTTTTTCCTTGTCCATCACCGGAGGCTAGATCCTTGGAATATACCACTCAAGGTAGTCCTCTTGACTTCCCCAAATCCGCACTACACCAAGACACTTCCTCTGAGAGGTCCGGACCAATCTGTCGGACCTTGCCACATGCTCTGTTCTTCTTCACCGGACCACAACATTCTTTATTCTGACTTCCGGTAGAGACACATCATGTCTTGCGGATATGTGGGATGACCTTTGTTGCCATCAATGACAACAACCATGAATCCATATAGTGTCTCTTGCCAACAATCTCCCCCTTTGGCATTGATGGCAACACTTAGTGAAAAATGACTAAGTGTTTTCACTATGCTCCCCCTTTGCTGATGCTCTGTCTTTATATACAATTTCCGGAACTCCCCCTTAGTTGGATTCCTCATTTTTCACTGCTCCTCACTCCCCCTTTGACATCAATGGCAAAGGGTAGGGTCCGCATATCAAAATTTTCAAAAATTTCTTATACTTAGCCGCATATTTACATACTCACATATATTGAAGAATGTCTGCAAAGGATGTCTGCAATTGGATCATTTCTGTGGCCCAAATTTGCTTCATTCTATCCAAAATTGAAATGTGACCACTTAGCAAAAATGCAAAAGCTTCTGCCCGCTTGAGATCTGTCGGATCTTTTGTTTGGGCGGTGGTCTGAGCATCACTGATGGCCTCATGCATTGTTTCCAACTTAGGGATTATAATCCTTCTAAGTTCTCCCATCCGGTTGGTGATGTTCTTCCTTTCCTTCTCAAGATTTTTTATTTCATTCAAGACTGCAATGGTCTGACATTCTTGATTTATTATAGAGGAAGAGAGAGGATCAAAACTTTGAGATAAGCTTTGTAGCTTATCCTGTTCCTCTTTTATTTTCTTGTCAAATACTGTTGTTGCCTTTGACCAGGATATACAAAATTTGTAGATGTCACCGCCATCCTTAAGAGCATTCTCTAAGCTCCTTATTCCAATGCTTACAATCTTCCTATCCTTAGAGATTAATTCTAATATTTCTAAAAATCTTTTATCCAAAAATTCCTTCCGGACCTTTTCTTCAGCTGATTTTTCTAGAGAATCAAAATGTGTATCAACACTGCTGACTAAGGTTTTTAGATTACCGGAAGAGGAGGCTGTCGGATCTATCTGGATTGATGGCATGATCTTTACAAGTACTCCGGAAGCAGCCTCTATCAACTCACAGTCTTCCATATGAGACTTCAGGAGCTTTTCATTTGCCTTGGCATTTGCAAATGAAGCTATCTTCATTGTTTGTACCGGAGAGAGAGAGTCAAAATCAAATGGGCCTTTTAGAAGCTCCGGTTCATCAATCTCTAGAGTTTCTTTGCTCAAAAATTGTTGAACAGTTTGTGCAGTGTCTCTTGCCGGAGACAGATGTTTCTTTTCTTCTGCAGTCTTAGAACTGTCAACCTCTTTGTCTTTCACCACTGCTTCCTTCTCCTGTAATTGCTCTTCTTCTTTGGATCCAGAGACTGTAGGGGAAACCGGAGGAGAGATGCTAGTTTGTTCATGAGCCACTTCTTCTGGAGCAGAGGGTCCCAAGTCCTCAGCTGTTTCTGTACCTAAATCCTCTACAACCGGAAGATTGAACCTTTTGAAGGCCTTCCGGAGGATCTCTTCTGTTTCTTGGGCCACTTTGTCAGTCTCGCCAAGCATGAGTTGATTCATCCTGGCTTTGCTTCTGAACTCATCTTTGCAGTCTTTGAAGATAATGTTCATTGTCTTGGGATCAATTTGAGGATATAGCTGAATAGCTATCTGCTCCCGGATCTCAAGATCTTTAGCATGAGCATTATTCTTTCTTACTTCCATTTCCTTTTCTAGGCTTTTAGGAATAAGAGATATTATTTCAATGAAAGCCTTATTATATATGTTAAGATATTTTACTGTGGCCTCCTAGAGAGTCTTTTGGTCGGCCTCACTGAAGTCATCATATGATTCAGTCATTGGTTGAAGGTTTCCATCCACCGTGACCGACTTGATTATGCTCTCTAGAGACAGAGTGGGCTTCTCAAAAGATACCTCTGCCATTTCCTCCTTGTCTTGGCCTGTGGAGGGCTTACCGGATCCTTTCTTCTTCTGTTTCCTTACTTCTCTTACTCCCTCATCTGATTCTGTTTCCTCTTCATCCTTTTGGCTTCCATAAGCCCTTGTGGCTTTTGTCTTGGATCTCTTACCGGATGCCTGAACTTCCGGTTTTGAACTTTTGGTTGTGGGAGGTGCAGATCTCTTTGATGATCTGGTCCGGGTGGGAGCTTCAACCGGAGCACTTTCTTTGCTTTTCTCTTCTTCCTCGTCCTTCCTCCTCTTTTCCCGGCTGGCATCAAGTGCCTCCTTTGAGATGCCTAGGCCTTGAGCAATGTGCTCTACTTCTTTTCTCACTTTTCTTTTAATCTCAGGTTCCCTGAGTTCTACATGTATTTTTACACTCAGCTCCTCAAAGGTTCCAAACCTTTCTGCCTTAGGATCTTTGGGCTGACTCAGCATGTGTTGAACATGCAGCTCCACTATCTGTTCATCCACTTCATACCCCATGGGCATGATCCAGACAGTCCTTGGCTCCACTGCCTCCATTAGGCACTGATCAGTGTCAACCATAAAGCACACTGAGTCCTTGTATTTCTCAATGAGAGACTGGGGAATTCTCTCTCTTGCTTGCATCATGCTCTGAAAGTTTTTGAAGTATCCCCATAGAGCTGTATTTTTCGCTTTTGCATCCCCAAGTCCATGCAAATAGTCTCTTATCTGGACTGCAACAGGTTTGTCATTCTGCCATACCCATCCACTTGTTCCGGGTAGCTCATTCATGAAGTAGAAGAATAGACATACAATCAGAGTACCATACTTAAAGGAATTCTTCTTATCCTTCTTGATTTTCTGTATATTTTCCATTAATTGGCTTAGCAGTAGTTCGCAGAGATCATACTCTGCATTCTTTCTTAGCATCTCATAGGCAGTGTATACTGCAGTTCCGGATACAGAATTCTCCCTGCTGGAGTGGTAGATCTTGTATCTTATTATCATTGATGCATATTTGATATCCGGATCAGAGATGTCTTCAATGGTCATTGCCCTTTTGTCAAATTTTGATCCGCTGGCCTCAGTTACAATGTTGTTCTTGACAGATTTGAGGATAGGTACTCCTCCGGAAGAGTATAGACCAGTTACTGCTCTAATTGCCTCTTTTGTGATCTTGCAGGGTCTATCTAGCCATAGAAAGTTGTCATGCATCCTGCTCAGTACATACCGGACCCATTCATCTTCTTCAAAGCAGGGGAAATGAATAAATTGCTTAAATTGTTTCTTCTGAATATCCTTATACTCTTATGCGCCTTCGGTTTGCATGGAGTGGTTGGATTGATTTCTTTATGCAATAGCTTCGGCAGGAGATCCTTGGTGTGCTTGATGAACCTTGTTGCAGAGCTCCACTTTTCGCTTCTTCTCGAGTGTAGAATGAGCAAATGACCTTTGAGAAATCCCTTAAATTGCTCCGCGAACCCTAATATCTGTCTGCAATAAATGCTTCACCTACATCATTCCGGTTTGCCTTGTCTGGATAGCTTGGAGTATCCCGGATTAGTCCTGATCTGTGGATATCATCCGGATCTTTCAATCATGAATAAATCAAGGTAACATATTACAAGAACATCCCAAACACTCTGTCCAATCCGCAGAACAAGATAGTGCATTTCTGGATCTTTCCGGACCTTTTTGTAATCCTTTATCATACCGGAGCATCTCCCTGAACAGGTCTTATTTGATCGATCACAGCTTCTTCATAACTTCATGCGGACCTCTG
The DNA here is from genome assembly GCA_027924645.1 of Cunninghamia lanceolata. Taxonomy (NCBI): domain Eukaryota; kingdom Viridiplantae; phylum Streptophyta; class Pinopsida; order Cupressales; family Cupressaceae; genus Cunninghamia; species Cunninghamia lanceolata. The sequence continues at coordinate 2,786,310 of BSBN01000620.1, forward strand.
AAAACTTGACTGAAGTATCTCAAGACTCATATCTACAAACCCTTTGATCCGCATCTTGTGCCACATCCGGTACCACTTGTTTGGCTGGGGGAACAAGATTTTCTTTGAGTCTCCCCCTGAGCCTGAGCTCACCTTTTAATTTCCGGAAGAAATATCAGCACCAGAGTCTGGTGCGGATCCAACCTCTACATTCTCTGAACTTTTCTTCACCCAAATCTTGCTCATCTGATTCCTAACCTCATCCGCATTCATCTTTTGTTTACCCTTGTCTTGATTCTGATTATACACCGGACCTCTTTTGTCCTGATTCTTGTTTCTGCAAACTTTAGCATTATGACCGGACCTATTGCAGATTTGGCAAATAACATTTCTTTGCATGTTTGACTGATATCCTCTTGATCTGCATTGATTAGCCATATGACCTACTCTATTGCATGTGAAGCATCTACCTTTGAATGATTTGTTTACTTGCATACTTCTGCATTCATGGGATTTGTGTCCATACCTTTTGCAGTTGAAGCACTGTCCGGAGAAGGATGAATTAATCTGATTCATTCTCATTCTACACTGATTAGCTTTGTGACCAAAGTGGTTGCAGCTGTGGCAGTATCCATTGAAGGATGGATATCTTTGAGCATTTGGCTGTCTTACCGGAGGTCTTCTAGGCCTGCTCCTTGGATTTTCTGATCCAAGATTCTTCTGACCGGATCCGGAGCTTTCTCCTTTCTCATATCCCAAACCATACTTGTCATCTGTCCTCTTTTGACTTCCAAGAAGAACTTCAAGTTGAGCAGAACTTATCTTGAATTTCTCTTTATATTCATTTGCTGTTTGAAGGTCTCTTTTGAGAGAGACAATTTGATCCTCAAGTTTTCCTTCATTATCTTTGGCATCTTCAAGATCAGATTCAAGATGTCTGATAATCCTGTCCATCTGGTGGCATTCTTCTGATTTTTCTTTAAGAGATTGTCTTAGATTGTCTTCAGCCTTTCTTTTTTCTTCAATCTCTTGAGTAAACTTTATAGTTCCTGATTCCATTTCATGTATTAACATAATGACTTCTTTTGATAACTTTTCACATAACTTGGTTTGCTCAGTCAATTCTTCATTTGTATTGCTTTCTTCACTTTGTCTTGCCAACTGTTGAAGCAGCTCCTTTCTCTTTTTCATAGAGAGACTTAATTTGTCTTTTAATTCTCTCATGAATTCATCAGCCTGTTTGAGTCTTTCCTTTAATTCACTGACTTCAGAATTTGACTGTTCAAGATCCTCAAGAGCAGTCTTGAGTTGCTCCCTTAAACCATATGCATCCATTTGAAATCCCAGATCTTCCTCAAGCTGTTAGGCTCTATTAGGAGGAACTTAGCTCTGATACCAATTGTTGATAACTGAGAGGGGGGGGTGAATCAGTTATCCTAATTATTTCCCTTATTGAACTTTCCTTTTAATTGATGCAGCATAAAATCAAACATAAAACATTAACCATAAAACAAGAAACACATGACACAGTATTTTTGACGTGGAAACCCTGTTAAGGGAGAAAACCACGGGGTGATTAACCCAAAATTATTCTCTGTTAGAAGAATAGGAAATTACAAAGATGGCACTTGCCAATTAGGGCTCACTGCCCGAGCACACTGCTCACAAGAGGCCCACTGCCTACAAGAAGACACACTGTCTACAAAGTGATGAGAATCACAGTCTTGAACTGATTGGAAGCATCTGCATATGCTGGAGTTCAGTTCCGGTTAGGCTCAGTACACTGATCTGCTGCACTTCATCTTTCCTCTGTTCTTTATTCTGCTATCTTTCACATACCGAATCCTTTTTGCTACTTCTACTCTTTATCTGGACTTATTCGCATATATCTCCACAACAACACCACCTTCACAACTAAATCCATCCTCTATATATATCCGCACAAGTAATTTCATCACCTTTCTAGTCGGCATCAGGAGCAGTCTAGTTTCTTATAAACTTTCATTCTGTCGGCTGAATCCTTCCTCACCAAGCAATGCGGATCAAGCATATACTTGTAGATATCATTAATCATGTCGGCCAAACATGATTCATGCCTTCACAACCTCTGTCATCAATAGTAACCCATCCGGAAAGCAGTCTGATACTCTGCCAGTCAGTTCTTCCTCTGTTTTCACTGTCTCTCAGGAATCCGGTACTCAACCATTCATATCTTTTTCCTTGTCCATCACCGGAGGCTAGATCCTTGGAATATACCACTCAAGGTAGTCCTCTTGACTTCCCCAAATCCGCACTGCACCAAGACACTTCCTCTGAGAGGTCCGGACCAATCTGTCGGACCTTGCCACATGCTCTGTTCTTCTTCACCAGACCACAACATTCTTTATTCTGACTTCCGATAGAGACACATCATGTCTTGCGGATATGTGGGATGACCTTTGTTGCCATCAATGACAACAACCATGAATCCATATAGTGTCTCTTGCCAACATCTTCACCTAGATCAACTAGATTCACAATATATACATGATATTACATTGATTATATTGCAAGTCAGCCAATACATGTTCAAGAATATTACTATTTACAAGTTGGCCAGAGATCACAACATGAAACATGCATAGGGAAAGCCCTATCATGAACAACACACTACTCCAAAAGAAAACACACGCCTTATGGATCCCAATACATGCTTAGTCCAGTCACAAACATCATTCACAGTATCATTCTTCAAGGAATAACATCCGCATGCCACACCTATTTGAAATAGGTCACCCTTAAGTAAGAACGCATGAATCTTGTAACACAACTATATACACATAGAAGATAAAACATTACTTGTGGTCCACCAAATCACTAGATACTTTACAAAAGTATGCATTGAGCCTCTCTAAGCATGTTCACAAAGTTTTATTGACACATCTTCACATCTGAAAGACTACAGAATATTCTAACAAGTTTCCATCACCATTTTACTCTACCAGAACATAGACTGGAACTATGTCACTCATAACTTTCATTTTTGAGGGCATACAAACTTTATCTCTAGGATATAACATCTTCACAATATACTAAACTTAGATTATGAACCACAGGATCATATCTGCAAATGTTATGGAATGCGGAGCAATTTCCCAAGCAGTCTCCTAGGCAGCTTTCTGTGGCAAAAGACTTCATCACTTTCTGGAGATCAAAACCTACTTGTGTTCTTGTGACAGCTCATGTAGACATAGCAACTTACATTTTAGTGCTTCTAATTACCATATTAATATATCTTCTTGATGCTTCTAATTCCCATCTTAATATGTCTTCTTGATGCTTCTAATTCCCCATGTTTTCTTAATGCTTCTAATTCCCATCTTAACTTCATATTCAATTCTCCATTGACCAAGGCATGACATCCAACCATGAACTTCAATAACCACATTATATCTAGCATGACATCCAACCATGAGCTTCTAAATCCCATCTTAATATATTTTCTCTACAGTCACCGGACAAGACATGACATCCAACCATGAAATTCAACATACATCCAAGAACATCACCATCATATGTGTAGCTATCTCCCTTATCAACCTTATCAACATCATTCATCACCACATGAAAGTGTTGACATCAATGATAACCTTATGACAGAGTTGACATTAATGAAAACCTTAGGAATCATGTGTAACAACTTAGCAGTACTCTTTGTTGGGATTAAGGTGCCATCAACCTTGTAAATCCTATTGCATAGTTTCCACTATTCTTGGAAAGTTCCAAGGTTCTTGGAGAGTTCCAATACCCTTGGAGACAGGGTGTTAATTTTGTAAATTTATCCATAAGGGATGAAGGTTTCACCATCAGTAGTAATTTTTTTTTACTAGTACGGTAAATAATTATTTACTAACCTCAGTAATTAATTAGTTACTGGCATGTTGTTACAGAGTTACTTTTACTGCTCAAAGAATCTCAATAAACAGTAAATTAGGTGAGGTGGAGAATCTTGGTGCCTATCTTAGGGAAATGTATTTTTAGGTTGTTATGATGCATATCATAAGTTTGTAAGAGCATCTATGACAACTTACAATTGTGATAAGATGTAAGAGATTCTATGACAACATTTGTCATGTCCCCATATCAAGACACTGTTAAAGTAAAGATTTGAACATGATAAAGAGTGTTTGTAAAATATTATTTCGGATGATAGAAATAATTACATACATTATATATTATTTAATAAATAATATTATTGTATGAATATATTATCCATATTATAAATAACAATATATATAAATATAATATATTATAAATATATCTAATAATATAAATACAAATAATATAATATAAATCATATATCATTTATTATGATATAAATGATATAGTATAAATAATATAAAATATATAATATATCATTTATTATAATATAAATATAAATAAAATAAATAAATAAATAATAAGAGACATGCCTCTTTGAATATATCTCTTGAAAGGGAAATAAATAAAGGTTGTGAGATAAAAGGAAAAGATCATCAGAAGAAAAGAAAATTCGGTAATATAATTATAAGTTCAGCAATAAGAGAATACAACGAAAGATAGACTCAGCAATCCAAAACAACCAATATAAATCAAGAGCTCCATAATAAATCAAATATGCACAAAGAAAAGAATAAGAGGTAAATAAAAGTTACAGCAGGTAAGTAGTTTCTAATATATTTAATTATTAAGATTTATAATGTGATGAATGCAAATATATATATATATATATATATATATATATATATATATTAAATAGTAAGAGGCACATTAGACAATCATGAATTAAAAATGAATGTTATCATTATTGGGATAAATGATTATGTAGGAATGTACATGAAAGGTAAATAGAACTAATGTAATTTACATATTAATTGTCAATGAGCCAAGTATGAGGCTATGACTAAGTAATGATAAGATTCCCAAAGGAAATGAGAAATATGATATCATAATCCAGAAAGGATAATATTATCAAAAATGGATTCATAACCCATAATCTCATAACCTATCGAGAAGGATGTCAAGCCTCACCCTTAATCATCTTACCACTTGTGAGTTGGGGTTAAGTTAAGGATGTATAATTAAACCTAAGCGACCCTCAAGCGGATGAGGAACACCAGGTGTGTGTGAAGTCCCTTGAGCCAAGAGACGAGGAACTCCAGGTGTGAGTGAAGCTCTTGGGCCTATGGTAATATAAGCTCATTGTTTATAATTGTGCCCGATGGTAGGTGACTCTCGATGGGATGAGGAATGCCAGGTGTGCATGAAGTCCCCTTGAACCAATTGGTGAGGGACCCCAGGTGTGGGTGAAACCATTGGGCCTCCGTATGGGATGGATATGGATGCCTTAACAAACCATGCTCATATGGGAGAAAGGATTGATTAATGGTAGGGCTACCCTAAGACTCCCTCAAGATAGTGCATGAGAGTTGTGAGAGAAATAATGTGAATATGTTATGCATATGTTTATAATGTTAAGAGAAATGATATGATTATGATTATAAGGTTACTAAACTTAAGTAGAAATATGGAAAGTATATAGACTTTAATATTGATATTAATAAGTGGATATTAACCCTAATAGTAATATGTTGATATTATAAGTTGGATTGATTACTAATGTTCTCTTTTACAAGTTGAAATTCTGTGCAAGGTTAAGAAAATTTTGGCTTGCTAGAAGGGGACATTACAACATTATTGTCTTGTAACTGTCTATTCCTGGTTCTAGGCGCCCATATTGGTAAGATGCCTATGACAGGTGTGACGGAATCTATAAGAAGATGATTTTGGTGTATCCCAAGATACAAACAATGTATTTTGTCCATCTCCCACGAATTTCTTTCATTTTACATAAATATGAGACTTGAGAGAGAAGGTTGTGTGAGGAAAACTTGTTTGCAAGTAACAGGTTGAGTGAGAGTTCTTCTGTACACAAGTGTTGTTGGATTGTAATGTCCCAATTTTCATGAGCATCAGTTCGCAAAGGATTTAGCCTATTCCTAGCTCTCGTAGGCTAATACAGTTTGATTAGAGGGTCTTCTTGGCTGTTACCCGATCAGCAGTTGGCTTTCTTTCATGAATTTGGTTCTATTATGTTATTAAAAATGTTTCTAATTTGGGAAACCTCATGTTATGTTTTGACATTATGTTTTGCACTTTATATATTTTAATGTTATATTATAATAAAGTGCAAGTATAAAGTATATCTTTTATCCCACATTGACAAGAAAGTGTGTGAGCTTCCCCAAGAAAAGAATAAAAGGATCTTATGGGCTCATTCTTGGACATGAAGAATTGGATATTTGACTTAAGTTTGTTCGGTGGTGAGTCCAACTAGGGTGCCATTTTTTCCAGCCATTGGGAATGAAAACTCCCAATTGGTTATGCAGTTTTGAGATTGTGAAATATCAGCTGAATTATTGCTTCATTGTGGGCTTCACTTCAGGGGTCCAATCTATGGTACATTGGAGGATTTAAATATTTTTAATTAGAGTTTATTTTCAGTAATTGGAAGGGTTTTCTGAGGTCTGCAATTTTACATTAGTCTATTGTTATGGGGTTTGAACAGCCTATGTGAGACATGTATATTTGCTCATTGTGCACTAATGAAGCATCAAATCGTTCTGGGTATTTGAGCTATCAATTCCTTTTGTCAAGAAAATCATTTCAAGGGAAAAGTGGAGGAGGTTCAAGGCTGCAATTGATTAATTTTGAGGACTGATATACTACAGAAAGGGTGTCATTCACAAGACATTTTTTATCATATCTCATCATTGAAGCATCCTATGGTTCTGGGTATTGTTGCATTTTGATCCTTTGGTCCTACCGATCATTTCAGGTGCCAAGAAGTGGAGTTTAATTGTTGCATTTATTTATCTAAAATATTTCTAGGCAAGGGTAGGGGTGGCTTCACACATAGAGGGGCTATTTCTACATTTATAGTGGGGTTTCATCATCAACAAGTGTTGCTTCAATATCTCAGGAATATCGACTATGTGTATCAAGTTCCTTAATGTTTTGTTAGAGTATTTGCATTGTTAAGTCAATTTGCACTAGGTGCTGCTATAGATGAACATTTATATTAGATTGGCATTGTATTGGGATTTCATTGTAATGTCAAGAGTATTGGCTAGTTATATAAGCATTGTACTAGAGATTGCATTCAATTCAGAAGGGGAAATTTGTATGCCAATTATTTGATGTAATGCTTATATTGATTAAGCTCTAGATTATCATATGAGTATGCATGCCAAATGTTTGTGAAAATGCCTATTGGCTGAAGGTGGTTGTTTGTACAGTGATTTGCACATTTCGTCAAGAGCCTTTGCTTTCCAAGTGTTTGCATAAATGCCTAGTGGCTGTGGGTGTATAGTGGCTATATTGGGATGCATGGAAAGTGTTTGTTTTAATGTCAACTAGTTGTACTACGTTATATACAGTCACTTATATGTATGCCAAAGGTCTGAAATAGCTAGTATATAATTTCTATAACAACCTTGCATTGTTAGAAGCATTCAATAACATCATTAGCAACCTATGAACTCAAAGAAGACAATCAAAAAATTCATAATAGCAAGTTCAGACTTTGTATGCCAAGTGTTTGACAATATATCTTGAGCTTTATATCAGCATATTGAGTTTAAAAGTGGCAAGGGATATTATAGTGGTATCAGAGCGGTTTCCTGCTAGCCTAATTGGGTCATTCAAAACTTGAGTTTCACATACAAGCATGGCTTCAACAAGTGAAAGAGATTTGGAAGAAAGAATTTATAGGGTAGGGAAGAAATTAGAACATCCATCTTAGCAAAAGGAGGTTCTTCTAAGTACTTTGGAGGAGGCAGAGGCTTGTTTATGCAAAGTTGAACAAGATCCATCTCAAACAATGCAACTTGCTATAAGTCCATTGGTAAGTTATTTGGTTAAGCCACAACTTATGAGACATCATGATGAGGTGATAAAACTTGTACCTATCTCATGCATTAGTGAAATTATGAGGATAACAGCTCCTAATGATCCTTATAACAGTCATATTATGAAAGAAGTACTTCAAATCATGGTGGCAAGCTTCAAAGGTTTGGATGATATCAAAAACCTTTATTTTTCTAAGAGGATAAAACTACTTGAAATATTTGCAATGTTCAGATTTGAAAACATTATGTTATCCATGGATCGTGTAGATGTCATTCGCAAGATGTTTCATATATTTTGGAGTGTTATTGATGAGGTTCATCCTAGCATCATGATTACTTCAATGCAATCCATCATGTCTTCAATTTTGTATGAGGATGATGCTATGACAAATGACTTATGGGCTTTTTGGAAAGGTGAGCAAGATGTGTCACACATGGAACATGAGTTGTTACGGAGATTGGTTGAACAACATAATGATAAAGATACTTCATATATATGTAGAAATCTATATGATGACTTTGTTAGACCTACTTATTTGACTCAAGAGGATATGAGGGCAGCCATGGGGAATGAGTTGTCTACATCATCTTTGCAAGAATCTTCACTTGAGACTTCTACATTGGAGGCCAGCATAGAGCATGCGAATGATATGGGTAGCAATGGTATGGACTCTTTGGATCATCATGAAAAATTAGACTATGGCAGCCAAGGACAATTGGAACAAAAGCCCTTGGTTTGGGAAGATTTGCAAGTTCAAATGGTGGTGAAGCAAGATGGAATAATTCATGCTTTGTCAAGAATGGATAGCACTTACAAACACCTAGAAGACCTCATTTGGACAACTCAAAGAGAAGAAAGACAAAAAGGAATGGGACATGGCATTCCTCATACACATTTGCATTCTTTCAAAGAAGCTTTGGAGTTGATAAAAGAAGACTATCTACAAATGGTTAGAGATATGGATAGGGCTGTCTAATTGGTGAAAGATCAAGATAGAGGGATCACAAACCTTTGTCTACTTTTGAGTAGGCATAATCTCTCCTCTCATAATTTAGAAAATTAGTCCTTTGTAGTTGTACTCCTAGAAAAGAAGATGAGATAAATCAAAACTTGGTGGTGTTTGATGACTACAATGTAAATGAAGATTCCAAAAATCTGAATTGGGATAGTGATATTCTTCCTCATTCTTATGAGATTGCTACTCTTACATATGGGAGAACTTGTGAAGATGAGTCTACAAGTGTTGGTTCACAAAGTGTAAGTGATGGGCTTGAAAATTTCAATAAAAATGTACTTGTGAAGCCTAAAGAATATGATAGGTATACTAATGATAGCAGCCACATTTCGTTACTTCATCATGAGAAAACACTTCTTCAACATGAGAATGATAAGACCATGGAATTTTTATAGACGGCACATCAAAATGGGGGGTTAAAAATGGGATTTGTGGGATGAATACAAGTCATGAGCATTCTGATTTTTTTATATCAGACTTGGAAGGATGTGGAAAGAACACAAAATTTATGCGATATGTGGTCACAAAGGGCCAAGGAGGCTAGATTAGTAGCTGCCAATGCGAGACAACATCTTCAAAACATAAAAGGAAGGGTCAATCTCTCCAACATGGCAAGGCAAAAGGGGATAGAACACATTAGGAGACTCCTCATTCAAATGAGGGATGAATCTAAAAATACACTTGATTCCCCTAAGGTTAGCTCCATGTCAGGTGATACAAAGTAGGACTATGATGGTCAACTATTGATGGAGGTTGGTGCTTTTTACCATGACTACATAGTGAGGAGAGTTCATCACCTTTCTTTTAGTTCACATGCAGAGGATTGGTTGATGCATCGATGTGGATTGACAGGGGGCTTATACCATCCATTGTGGGATGAAGATTTGTCATCTACAGAAGATGGACCTAGAGCCTACAAGTACCTGACTCAATTGTGTATGGGGAATTACTCACAGGGACAGCAATCAACTATCCATCATGCTAATACGAATCCACTAGGGATTGCTACTCCTATATCACAGAGATTTCATCATGGTTATAGGATGGTTATGGTGTTAGTAGGTATGATGGCTTGATTAGTTATCACATCCAGGAGGGTTTGGTAGATGGATGTGAGTACAGATTGTATTGGGATCCAAGAATCATTTTGTTTGGTAGATTGTTTTTCGTCATTACAGTTGTTCATGACAGTGCTAAGCATGATTCAGTATCTTTCTGGGTACTCTACAGAGTCATTTGGGATCCAGGTGGAGTAGAGTTTTCTTAGCACCTGAGATTGCTTGGGAACAAGCAATTTCAAGGAGGGCAGACTGTAATGTCCCCATTTTCATGAGCATAAGTTCGCAGAGAGTTTATCCTATTCTTGGCTCTCGTAGGCTAATACAGTTTGATTAGAGGGTCTTCTTGGCAGTTACCTGATCAGCAGTTGGCTTTCTTTCATGAATTTGGTTCTACTATGTTATTACAAATGTTTCTAATTTCGGAAACCTCATGTTATGTTTTGACATTATGTTTTGCACTTTATATATTTTACTGTTATATTATAATATTATAATAAATTGCAAATATAAAGTATATCTTTTATCCCACATTGACAAGAAAGTGTGTGAGCTTCCCCAAGAAAAGAATATAAGGATCTTATGGGCTCATTCTTGGACATGAAGAATTGGATATTTGACTTAAGTTTGTTTGGTGGTGAGTCTAGCTAGGGTTCTACCATTTTTTCTAGCCATTGGGAACTAAAACTCCCAATTGGTTATGGAATTTTGAGGTTGTGAAATATCAACTGAATTATTGCTTCATTGTGCTACATTGGAGGATTTAAATATTTTTAATTAGAGTTTATTTTCAGTCATTGGAAGGGTTTTCTGAGGTCTGCAATTTTACATTAGTCTGTTGTTATGGGGTTTGAACAGCCTACGTGAGACATGGATATTTGCTTATTGTGCACTAATGAAGCATCAAATCGTTTTGGGCATTTGAGCAATCAATTCCTTTTGCCAAGACAATCATTTCAAGGGAAAATTGGAGGAGGTTCAAGGCTGCAATTAATTAATTTTTAGGACTGATATACTACAGCAAGGGTGCCATTCGCAAGACATTTTTTATCATATCTCATCATTGAAGCATCCTATGGTTCTGGGTATTGTTGCATTTTGATCCTTTGGTCCTACCGATCATTTCAGGTGCCAAGAAGTGGAGTTTAATTGTTGCATTTATTTATCTAAAATATTGCTAGGCAACAGTAGGGGTGACTTCACACATAGAGGGGCTATTTCAACATTTTTAGTGGGGTTTCATCATCAACAAGTGTTGCTTCAATATCTCAGGCATATTGACTATGTGTATCAGGTTCCTTAATGTTTTGTTAGAGTATTTGCATTGTTAAGTCAATTTGCATTAGGTTCTAATGTAGATGAACATTTATATCAGATTGGCATTGTATTGGGATTTCATTGTAATGTCAAGAGTATTGGCTAGTTATATCAATATTGTACTAGAGATTGCATTCAATTAACAAGGGGAAATGTGTATGCCAATTATTTGATGTAATGCTTATATTGATTGAGCTCCAGATTATCATATGAGTATGCATGCCAAATGTTTGTGAAAATGCCCATTGGCTAAAGGTGGTTGTTTGTATAGTGATTTGCATATTTTGTCAAGAGCCTTTGCTTGCCAAGTGTTTGTATAAATGCCTAGTGGTTGTGGGTGTATATTGGCTATATTGGGATGCATGGAAAGTGTTTGTCTTAATGTCAACTAGTTGTACTAGTTACATACGGTCACTTATATGTATGCCAAAGGTCTAAAACAGCTAGTATATCATTTATATAACAACCTTGCATTGTTAGAATTATTCAATAATATCATTAGCAGCCTATGAACTCAAAGAAGACAATCAGAAAATTCATAACAGCAGGTTTAGACTTTGTATGCCAAGTGTTTGACAATTTTCCTTGAGCTTTATATCAGCATATTGAGTTCAAAAGTGGCAAGGGATATTACATGGATTGAATACTGAAGAGGAGATTGGAAGTTGATGTATTGTAATCTTATTTTGAAGATAATAAAACTTGAGCCTCTCTTCTTCATGGAGTTTTTTCCCGCAAGGGTTTCTCCACATAAACACTGTGTTATGTGTTTGATCTTCTGCTTCATTGTTACCTTGTGTTGTGAGATCTTGCATTCTTATGTTGTTGATTTGTGCCTCTTTGTTGTTGCTATCTTATGGTGATGTTATTGTTGTTATAAGTTCATCTAAGGTGGTTTTATCAAGCATGTTAAAGTGGTTGATTTTAGCATCATAAAGAAGTTGAATCTCTTCATGGTATTTCAAGGATTACGCAAACTTATTTTCAGATTATATACAATTTTTAGATTTCTATTTTGTAGTAGTCAAAGCCTTGTATCTCACCAATTGGTATCATATATTGGTGATTTGATGATTAACAATTGGATTAGAGATTGTTCATTTATTCTAACAATTGGTATTAGAGCTTAAGGTTGCATGTGCTTGTATGTGCTTGCATGTTCTTGCATGTACTTGCATGTTGCTTGTTTGTGATTGCATGTGAGTTGCATGTACTTGAATGTTGCTTGCATGTGCTTGCATGTGAGTTGCATGTGCTTGCATGGATTCATGGTAATTTGGTTCTGGGTATTCCTCCATTTGTTTAATTTAGCTTGTCAAGCTTGTGAATCTATTGGAAGGAATTGTAGAATGTTGGAGGTTTTTGGGCTGTAGTGGATATTTTGTATTTTGGCATTATTTTGTAGATCTCTGAGATTGGAAGCCATTGTATCTAACTTTTGGATGGATATTGTCAATGGAATCTATGTTGGGCTCTTGAGGCTCAGGGTTATGGATCTTCATGGAGTTGATCTTGTGGTAGTGATCCAAAGCTCTAGTTTGGAAATATGTGAGTATCCTCTTGCATGGTGGTTTTATTCCTTTACCTTGTGGTCATGTGCAGTGAAAGGGTGTTCATGTTGGCTGAGTGTTTTATGCCCTCTAGTCACATGGGAAAACACCTACTATTTGGACTATTGTATGGAGTACTTATGTTGGATTCATGGTTTTATCCCTTGGTTACATGAAAGCACTAGATGATTTGCCACTGGTTGCTTGTGGGTTGTGGAGTTGGTCTTTCTATGATCTAGACAGTCCTGAGCAACCTTGTTCCTCTTTTGTCATATTCATGTTATTTTGGATATGTAGGTTTTACAGTTTTCTTGTTTTAAAAAAAAAGCTGTGGATTTGTAGATCTATGATATTTCATTATTTCAGATGACACATATGGTGTGAATATCTGGATGTTTAAGTGATTTCAGATTTATAGAGAGATGGCTTTGTAAGTTTTACATGTGAACAAAAATTTGTGGTTTGTAGATGTGGGAAAGATTGTGTTCAGACTCTTAGAGTATTTTGGATAGAAACAATTACATATTTGTAGGGTTGCTTGTTGGGTTCTTATGATCTATGGTTACTCTTATGTGGATTTGTTTGGCAAATCAGGTCTAGCATTGATTCTGGTGTTTGAGTCTTGGAAATCTACATGCTCTTCCTGGTTATCTTTGTTTTGCATGTTACTGATGTGGGGTTGAATCTATTTTTCAATTATTTGAGATTGGAGCATTGACCATGTTTTTCTCCTTTGAGATGTTGCATGAGTGCAGATCTTGAAAATTGTCTAATGGGGATTTTATTTGGTTGGCCTCTTCTTGGTCACCTTGATTACATTGGTATGTTTATTGTAGTGAGATAAAAGGATGGTTTAGAGTGCCTGATATAGTTGTTCATTAGAATCTATAGCAGTAAGTTATGGTGCATGAGAAGCTCTATTCACTTTCAATGGCATTTTGGTACTAATGTTGGTCATGATACCATGTATAGATCAATATCACTTTCAATGGGAGTTTTATGCAATTACATAGTGTGTTCTATCTACTTTGGTTTTAGGATTTTGGTTCTAAGTTGTTGTTGCAGTGTGTAGTGAGCCATGGATAATCTTTGGTCAGAAGATGGATGATCTTTTGCAATGGTTTTTGGTGTCATAAGGAGCTCTTGGATTTTTCCCTTAGGTTGTAGTGAGGGTTTATTGACATCTTTGGTTCTATTGACAAAGGATACTTGATCTTCATGTGTTATTTTAAGAGGTGTTAACATCTTGTTTCATGGAGGACCCTTAGAGTCTTTGGAAAAGGTGTTATTATTCTTCCTTTGGAGAGGATGCAGTTCTCTTTGGTTTTGAGTTTTATCCATTTTCTTGGAGCTTCATGATTTTGTAGGTTGCATTTGAAGTTAGAATGGATTGGTTGGTGGGTGCTCATGGATACTAGAGAGACTTGGGTTAGGCTAGATATTTCTTATGTTAAGAGATATGTGTTGGAATGGTTACTTGTTATGAAAGTCTTTCAATAGTAAAGACTAGGGAGCCTACACCTAGAAATGGATGTGAGTCCATTATAGACCTAATGAGAAGGTTGTCTTTATTGAAAGTTTATATTGCTTGGTGTTGTATGCATAGGACAATCTTGTATCCCACTCTTGGTCTACTTGGCAGGTGAATGATCTAAGAGGTGTTGCTCACCTGATTATTAGATACACCTTCTTTCTTGGGTACAAGAACTGTAGGTATAACACAAGGGCTAAGACTCTCCTTTATCAATCCCTTTTCTAGTAGTTCTTCAACCTACTTTCTAATCTCCTCGTTCTCCTTTAGAGTCAACCTATATGCAACCTTGTTTGGAAGGCTAGCTCCTGGAACCAAATCCATGTGGTGACTAATGCTCCTCATTGGAGGCAACTCATTAGGCAAGTCAACTATCACAATGTCCATGTGTTCTTTCAATATATCCTATACCTCATTTGGTGAGTCATCCAATTTTGTGGAAGTAAGTACAACCTTAGGCTTGAGAACCATTAGTCTTGAATGTTGAGTTCTGAGGACTTGTTGAGAAGTAGATGCATGATTTTATGTATTTCCGTTGTTCTCCTTGTAATCTTGAACTTGGGTTAGTTCTGAGGATTTTTAGGAGAGGTATAGGAGATGGTTAGTGGCTTTGGGCATATTCCCTTATGTTGTGGGAATGTTTGTCTAGTTTGATCTACTTTTTCTGAGAGGTTTACATCTATTGCTGCCATGTTTTCATTTGAGTTGAATGGTTAGATGTTGATATCCTTTCAGTTTAGGAGTGTTGAAGGAGGTTTTACTTTACACAGTTTGGCACATGTTAGTGTGGTATAAGGACATGGATTGATTTGCAAGTTCTCTCTTTCCTGGTATATTGTCTTCTTCCTGAAGGTTCTTATGTTTATGGAGTTGAGGTTTTGAATGGATTCATGTGCTATTGTTTGTACTTCATTATTTTTTGGCAACAGTTTGATAGCTCCTTGATCTCTTTCTTCATTGGTTTGAAGGACTTGGGAGAGTTATTTGGATTGGTAATGAGAGATGTATTTTGTATGTCATTGTATGCTTCTTTGACACTATGATAGAGGAGTTAGCCACATCCTCTATGTGAAGTTCTATAGGAGGACTTGTTAATGTTGTGATCTTGTTTTTAGATTTGACATTACCTATGCAGTGGGAGTTCCAAAAGGTATATGGGTCCTGTATGGGAGGGGCACCTCTCTTGGACTAGTTACACTTTACTGTAGTGAGTTAATTTAGAGGTTTTTTTATCACATATATATGTGTGTTATTACCTTGGAGTCTTCTTTTGTAGGATGGTAGATATACAAGGACTTGTTTGCAGATTTGGGTTGTTATGTTGATAGCATGAAGTTCTAACTATGATAGTTTGTTTACCCTGGTTTGAGGTATGGATAGTTTTGGATGAGCTAGCAACTTGATGTGGTTTCTATTCCAATTTGGTATGAGTGTGGTAGTCACTTAGAGTCATTTATTACCATTTGAATTTAATGCTTGTGTTCATGTATAGATTGGTGTAGGTTTTAGTGACAATTGATATGTTCCACCTTGGCATGTTCCTTGTCCTATCATGGGTGACATGATGTGAGGAGTTATGGCTTGGAATGGTGGTTATCATGGTTGTCTTTTTCAAGTATCTTTTTGGAGCACAAAAGCATGTTGAAGAATCAATGATACATGGTTGGCTAAGGGATGTTTTTCCCTTATTGATTTTTCCTATGGATATGTATTTACAATGTATGATGTAAAGTGGGAGAATATTGGGATTAAGGTGCCATCAACCTTCTAAATCCTATTGCATAGTTTCCACTATTCTTGGAAAGTTCCAAGGTTCTTGGAGAGTTCCAACATCCTTGGAGATAGGGTGTTAATTTTGTAAATTTATTCATAAGGGATGAAGGTTTCACTATCAACAGTAAATTATTTTTATTGATAGAGTAAATAATTATGTATTGGCCTCAATAATTAATTAGTTACCGGCAAGTTGTTACAGAGTTACTTTTACTGCTCAAGGAATCTCAGTAAATAGTAAATGAGGTGAGGTGCAGAATCTTGGTGCCTATCTTAGGGAAATATATTTTTGGGCTGTTCTTACGCATGTCATAAGTTTGTAAGAGCATCTATGACAACATACAATTGTCATAAGGTGTAAGAGATTCTATGACAACATATGACAACAATTATTGTCTTGTAATTGGCTATTCTTGGTTGTAGGTGCCCATATTGGTAAGATGCCTATGACAGGTGTAAGGGAATATGTAAGAAGATGATTTTGGTGTATCCCAAGATAGAAATATTGGATTTTGTCCATCTCCCATGTATTTACTTGGTGGGTACTCATTTTTCATAAATATGAGACTTGAGAGTGAAGGTCATGTGATGGAAACTTGTTTGTAGGTAACAGGTTGAGTGAGAGAGTTCTTATGTACACAAGTACTATTGGATTGAAGATTGAAGAGAAGATTAGAAGTGGAGGTATTGTAAACTTGTTTTGAAGATAATACAACTTGAGCCTCTCTTCTTGGTGGAGTTTTTTTCCCACAAGGGTTTCTCCACGTAAACACTGTGTTATGTGTTTGATCTTTTTCTCCATTGTTACCTTGTGTTATGAGATCTTGCATTCTTATGTTGCTGATTTGTGCCTCTTTATTGCTGCTATCTTATGGTGATGTTATTGATGTTGTAAGTTCATCTAGAAGGTGGTTTTATCAAGCATGTTAAAGTGGTTGATTTTAGCATCATAAAGAATTTGAATCTCTTCATGGTATTTCAAGGATTAAGAAAACTTATTTTTAGATTTGCATACAATTTTCATATTTCTTTTTTGTAGTAGTCAAAGCCTTGTATCTCACCAATTGGTATGATATCTTGGTGATTTGATGATTAACAATTGGATTAGAGATTGTTCGTTTATTCTAACACACTTGGAAGATTAAATATTACTTGTGCTTCTCACTAGTAGAATTTGGGAAAATAAATGACTACGTGACTAAAACTTTTAGTCATTCTACTAATTTTTTGCAACACAGCTATAGATGACTAAACAAATGACCAATAAATGACTAATTTGATTGTCGGGTAAAAACACAAGTAAATAATTAGTCACACAAATAAAAATAAAAGTGGGGGAAAGAGAAGGCGCGTATTTTAGTCACACAAATAAAAATAAAAGCGGGGGAAAGAGAAGGTGCATATTTTTTGTTCATTTTTTGAGCATATTATTATTTGCGCTCTTTGGTTTTGGGTGAATGAAAGCAACAGAGAAGGAAAATCAACATTATAGAGTTGAGATGGGAATCAGGCGGGGAGCTACAAATTGCGAGGGAAAGAACTTTTAACAGAATGCAAAGGCTTTGATTCTGTCTACGTTGTTTAGAACTCCTTTTTCACTGGAAAATAATGTGTCCCTTACTTATTTTGGACATGGCTTAGGGTTTCTATGGCATTCGAGGGTTTTTTGTAGATGCTAGATTTTTCAAAATTTCATCTGATACAAATTTTATTTTTGTGGTTTCTGGCAAAATAATGAATCATTCAAACCCTTTTCCTCACTGCCTTGCAACACTGCTTGTTTTGATTGTTTTATTGTTGTCCTTGTCTTGCAAATGTAAAATCGTTGGAGAAACCTATGTAAAATTTTCATCGAGATTGGTTTGCTTCTATGCCACATTACCACGAAGGCTCATAAGGAGAGGTGTGGGCTAGTAGTGCCACCTGTCACCCCACGGTGATCTACAAAGGTTCGAGCGGGGGTGCGGGGTTACCCATATTCTATTACATCCAACCTTCAGACCTTCGCTATGTTTACAAGGGAGCATATGCCAAAGCCTTTTAGGATCATAGAAACAAGGGAAAGGTTACCATTGAATAGGTGGACAGTTGGATAAGTGCCCTCAATAAAGTCTCTCATATTTTCTAGTGTAGTGATTAGCATGGAGGAAGAGTAAGTATTTACACATCTGAAAATATATTAATGTACATTTATTCACATGAACATCTAGTTTATGACCTTCAACAGTCCAAAACTGCCCTTTGATATATTCATTTAACTGTGATCTTCTTTTATGACTGTCTTTCAATAATAATTGTCATCACGCAAAATCTACCATTTGTGACTGCCATTCAAATGGCAGTACCTTCACAAACCCTAGTCCCTCTCTCTTATAGTGATCTTTTTCTCTTGTTACCCTCCATCAACCTCTTTTAGAGTTATAAAGCTCCCTTACAATGTTTCTTAAGGTATCCTCTTTCACATAGCATGGCTAGGGTTCCTTCATACCTTGCATTGACAATCCTTCTCTAAAACCCACTATGCAAATCTTCTTGTATTGACAGTGTTCTATATTTTAGGAAGATTGTTTAACCTTTCTAAGCTCACGTGAATCCTAAAAACTTAGACAAATTTGTATAACTGTTGATGAATCTCTAAACCTTGTGAGACCTCTAGGACTCTCTCAAGACTCTTGCACAAAACATTACAAAGGATTCTCTAGTCTAAAATAACTTCACAGTCCCTGTCATGATACTATTTTGACTCATAAATCTCCTTTGTATAGGTTTGAGAGACCCTAATCTTCTATACAAACTTGTTCATCATTTGGTAGGGTTCAATGATTCAATATTACTAGTTCAAAACAACACTACTCTTGATATTCTTAGATCTCCTATTCCATGGAACTTTCTATGTTTCTATAAATTTGACATACCTTTGTAAAAGTTCAACCCAAGTCTTTAATAGTATATAGCACTATAAGATAGAGCTACTTAGGAGTCTTTATAAACTACCTTTGCTATGTGAGACTGATACAGGGTCCATCTGGATCTTTATTTGATATGCCTTATCTCTTCTCATTACACTCCTTCTAGTACATATCTTCTTTGCATAGTTGTTCATTAGACCTTTCTCCTCTAGGATTGACTTCTATATTATTCTAGATCCCTTTGCTACCTTTAGTGTAGGCCTATCAATGCTATCTTTGCATTGTATATCTTCACAAGGTCACTGTATTTATTGCCTTGATGCCCTATTACCAATCCCTTGCTTTCAATACTAAGTGTAGGCATCTCATGAGTTCCTTTAAATGACTGTCATCAAGCCCTCCTTTAACATATGCATACTTGACATTGGAGATGCAAGGTTATACTAGACCCTTTACAATGACTGTATTGAACTTATACTAGTTTAGCAGGCCTTCTTTTGCAAGGTGCTCATAATGAACATGTAGATCTCACACATTCCTATAAGGTGTATGGGATTCCCTTATCATACATACTTCATAATGTTTGTACAAGGCTTGGTGAAGAGATCCCAGCAAGTGGGTTTATGCATACTATCTTCACAACCTTTATGAGATCATGTTGACTATTCCATACTCAAATCTCAGTGTCTTCTCATGTCTACCAACTTTGTGATAGTCCATATTGTTGTTTGCAACTTTTTAGTGCAGGTCTCTATTAATAATGAGACAATCATATCATGCAAACCTCATAGTTGAAAATGGAAAGAAAGAAGTAAAGGTGGGTTTGGACTGTTACCTTTCCTTAGACCTCTGTATTCTTGAACTGACAATCTTGAGTCACCGTCTCTCTTGTGCAATGTATCTTAGTCTCTTCTTCATTTTTCCCTATATGCATTTGATGTAGTTTAAAATCCCTCTATATTCTTGTTTTTATAGTCTCAGAGATTTCTTATGAATGAAAATATTCTTTAATTCAAACCTTTGTGTGACAATGTAAATTTTTACATGATAGTGTAGACTTTCTACAAGACATTGTAAAGCTCAAACATGATACCCTAGAGTGTTGGTGACAAGGCTCTATATAATTTTTCATGATGGACCTTTGTTTATGATGCAGGAGCATCCAGTGGTGTAAGGGCAATCTTACATCACACAAAAAAGATGTGTTTCAAAATTGTTGATGTTCTTTCCATTTCTTTTCAAAATTTGTGGTTCTGGTTCCATAATCACTTGAATAATGATGTAGAACTTTCAGTTTTTCCAAACTGCTAAAAATAGCAACCTGCTATTTTTAGAAAGTTTGCATTTGGGCACAGAATGAAGTGAAAATTTACAGGAAGCTTCATAACTAAAAAATAAGACCTTTGGTGAAGGAATCACACAAAGATCATTTGCGAGCTAAAAGATATTAAAGTTTCTGTTTCCTGAAAAATGTCTAAAAATTATTCAAACTCAAGTTTGAGACACTAAACGGCCCTGTACGGGCCCAAAAATGGCCAAAATTAGATGAGTTCATTCTTAGCGCATAGAGCACTCTGCGATCTTTCTGACACATAAAACGGTTCATCAATCAGACACCCAGATCAAAAGTTATGGCTCCCAGAAGTTGACCTATTTTTGGAGGGAAATGCAAATTTTGAAATTAGGTTGTTGGCCACCAAAAAGGCTATTAATAACCATTTTTGGGAACCTTGGGCAGTAGTAGAGTTAAGAGGGCAAGTGTGGAGTCAAGAATAGGCAGGAAAACAGAAACCCTAGCTCATTTTGGGATTACATAAGGCAGATGATTCTAGAGTCTTGTGATAGGAAGCTGTAATGTGTTGCAGCCTGTGGAGGGTTGATTCCTCTGATTGTATTTGAGCTTTTGTAGTGTAATAAGTTGTCCAAATCAATAAAATAACATTCTATTTTCTGTGTGCAATTTCTGTTGTTGCATGTTTTATGATTTACCCCCTTCATCGGTTTACTATTAGCATTGTCTCTTTGTAAACTAACCAAAAACTATGTCTAAAGAGATCCTCTATTATGATTGTATATGTGATTTTTGTTCTTTGTCATGTATATCTCCAGATATGTGGTTTTCAACTGATGCAGAGTCAATCTACACAAAGACCACAAAGGATCACAACCAAACAATTTGATGTAGAGGCAGATCTAAAACCAATGGGTGACAGTCCCAAAATCCAACTTCAATTGGCTGGGCATATTGATCTTTAACACACTAATTTGCTCCTTCACACACAACACCTTGTTACATGACAAAAGGGCTTCAAGACCTTGTTCTACAACTAGGGACAACATGACTTGAATGAACCTAGGGAGTATGAGACTATTTGAAACTCACTTGACATAAAGACAAAACAAGGAAACTTCAAGGACTTGACACAATGCTGCCTCCAATGAAAATGGTACAAAAGAATAAGACAGTCCTATGTGAGAGCATTTCAAACTTGAAACAACCAAAGTAATCCTTTCTCCAAGTCTGCACACCCACCAAAAACATCAATAAACATTTTTTCAAACCATGGATCAAGTTTTTCCAACATGGGTTAAGAGATTTAGTAGCAAAAAGAGAGAAAATCACTATTTTTTTCTAGTTTCCTCCTATGGACTGGTTAAGAAATCTCTCAAACGCATGCATGAAACTTCACAAAACCAAAGCCAAACTAAAATATAGATCAAAACAGAATTTTCCTCAAGATTTGGGCGTTTTTCAATCGTTCAAAAAAAAGTTATCCCATTTTTAATGTCTGCTGCCAGCCCTAGCTAGGTTTTGGACAGTTTTCACCAAAATCGTTATAACTTCAACAAAAATAGATGAAATCTCCAGCAACCAACGCCATTTGAAAGAGAATTCAACAATATTTAACATGCAACTGGTTTCAATCCATTATAAATGCAGTACAGGCCGTACAAGAGCTAAAAATCTTGCTGCAACTACAGAAAACCACAAAAACTGGTACAGTTTTGGCAAAATCTCAATAACTTTCTCAAAAATAAACGAAATGACCTCCAACCAACGGCATTGGATAGTTAGATCACCCCTCTATCACATACAATAGGTTTCATGGCATAAATATTCCGTACAAATCCGTGGTACGGTCTGCAACAACAGCAAAATACAGAAAAATAGAATTTGGGACAGCAAAACAATGTTTTTTTCATTTCCTTATCTTAAACATCATAAAAAATCCTCCTTATTCGACCACCACTCCTTTTTTCAAGCATTTCAATTGTATATAATCTTTTACATTCCATTCCCATCATGGGAAGAGGCTCAAAATAGCCTAACTACTGATTTTTACTAAAAAACTAATTTTTTCTAAATATAGACTGTCATAACTTTTTATGACTGCAGACTACTAACTCATTCTAAATCTCCACTACATGAAATGACTAAGGTAAACTCCACTAACTGACAATTCCTTTTAAGGCTTAAAACATGGAAATTTAATTGACTAACCTATAAAAACATTAAAACTTAAAGTCATCTTGCAAACTACCTATGACTACAAGACTGTCCTACCTAGGACTAATAACATAACCAAAAGATTCTTTTCGACATTTGGACATAGTCCAACTACAATCATGGCATTAAGCCTTATTACAACATGAAAAAGACCTTAGTGAACAAAATAAGACAACTTGAAAATCAAGTAGAATCTCGACATATTGGTGCTCCTGCACCATCAACAAAGGTTAACCATGCTCAAAATTACTTTCAAGATCAGGTAGCACCTCTGTTCACTCTATCCACCCTCAGTCTTCTTGACCCTCTTTGTAATATCCCTTGCCCAAACTGATTGATTTTTTTGCTCAAGGAATATTGTCAAACACTTAGTATGCAACCTTTCTCTTTTCTAATTTTGTGTTTCAGATTGTTTGGTATAGTTTGAATGATGCCAAGATAATTTAGAATGATTGCAAATGATATTTACATTGTCCCTAATATGCAAATGTACTTCTTTTTGGTATTTTCAATGCATATACATGAAAATTAGACATGAAATGCACACCTACAGCCAATTGGCATTTTGTCAAACAATTGGCATGCAACTACTATGCTGATCATGTATGCTATTAGATGGACATTTCGTTAGACAAATGGTATGCAACATACATCTCCTTTATTGAATTCATTCCCAAGTACAATGTTGCTATGAATTTGCCAAGACTAATTGGCTTACAATGATGACTACAGCAATGCCAAATCTGATTCTGAGTTATCACTTACAGCAACAAAATTAAATGCCTAAGATGACAATGCAAACTACTAATAGTTGTAAGAAGAACCTGATAATAGTGACGCCCAATGATGCTGAAGGAGAATAAACCAATATCCAAGGAAAGGAGTTCCGTCCAAACCCAATGTGAAACCTTCTCCCATCTGCCCTATTCACGCTGAGACTATAGTGTTACTGTTCATGTGTACTGTAGCACGCACTGTAGTAAATCACTGTAGCGCTACTGTAGCAAATCATTGTAGCGCACACTGTAGCGCGCACTGTAGCAAATCACTGTAGCGCGACATTGTAGCGTACTGTAGCAAATCACTGTAGTGCACTATTCACAGCACTGTAGCAGCACTATTCACAGCACTATAGCAGCCAATAGAAAAAACTTCTGATATGCAAATTAATTCCTCCAAACCCTTGGTTAATACTGCAGATTTAAGCACAAATGAAAGGACTGAAGTATCCCTTCCAATTTGCAACCCTTTGGAGGATATTTCACCACCTTAGTTATGCTAATCTATGGGAGTTTCCATTCCCAAAGACCAAATATGCAAAAACCCTTGGCTCCACAAAACTCATCAAATGCAAATGTTAATAATCGGATGCCTGGAAGCTTGCCTTGCCCCTTCCTTTATACTTTTTCAATCCCACTTCAAGAAGCTTCTAGAAAAATAATATTATTTTATTTTAGTGACTTTATGTAATAATATTTATTTAAGTCACTTTATTGAATTAATTAAATATAAGGTCATTTTATAATATTTATTTATTTAATAACCTTACAAATAATTAATTTAATTATTATCTCCCTTATTTTTCCCATTCAATTGAATCCAAGAAACCAACCATCGACCAGGTGACTGCCTCAAGAAGACCCCCTAACCATGTACATTAGCCTACGAGGGTCAGGAATAGGCTAAACCATCCACAAACAACATTAGCTAAAAAGGGGACATTACAGTCCGCCCTCCTTGAAATTGCTTGTCCCCAAGCAATCTTGGCTACAAAGACAATTCTCCCCACCTGGATCCCAAGGGAGGATCTATGTAATGTCCCTATTGTCAC
Source organism: Cunninghamia lanceolata (assembly GCA_027924645.1). Classification (NCBI taxonomy): domain Eukaryota; kingdom Viridiplantae; phylum Streptophyta; class Pinopsida; order Cupressales; family Cupressaceae; genus Cunninghamia; species Cunninghamia lanceolata. The sequence continues at coordinate 2,810,710 of BSBN01000620.1, forward strand.
CAAAGAGCTCCTGTAACACCAACACTAGCACAACTAACTGAACCTGCTGAGTCAAATCAACCCCAACGCCAGATGTCGCAAGAGCATAAGCATTAAGTGGAAGCAACTCTAAATACTGATAATGTTTGCTTCCCATAACTGCGCAAGCTAAGCTGTCATACACACTATCTAGCATATACACAACTGAGCTATGTGTCTGAAATAGATCGTGTACATAAAGATCAAAAGTGCAACTACAAGTAATCACCCTCATATACATGCTGCAAAACTCAACAGTGAACCCTGATTGGAACCTTGATGCACACAAAGGATTCCTCAACATACTGGAGAGTATCCCACAACTAATGCCCGGATCCCAAATGAATCTATAAGGAACTGCATCAGAATCTTGCTGAAAACAGCTGCAGCCATAAAACCTGCCAAAACTTAGCAAACTGTGCAATTCTGTAGCTGAAATAAACATATCACTTCTGATGTCAATCCTTGGGTCCCAGTGCCAAACTGGAAGTCCATCACAAAGCACACCTGTTGACTTCCACTGAGACCTGTGGGTTATGGACCCAAACAACTGCCAAAAAAGATGAGTATCTCCTAACTCATCTGCAAATGTTGGTGTCCCCACAATACTCCAACTGCCAAAGCTAGAAGAAGAGTGCTCTTGACACCAACTCATAAAGCCAGTTGCACTAATGAATGCAACTGTGGAGGGTTGATCCCTCTCAGCATCAACAGAAGTGGATATCTGTGCCTCTTCCCTCACGAGTGCACCATACAACTGCCTAGCAAGCATGAAAGTACAACCTCTATCCTCTGCCCAATTCCTATGGACGTGCTGACTAACCAAGCCATCATACCTACTGCCCCCATAATCATCCTGTAACCATGTATCTGTGTGAAATCTTTGTGACATAGAAGTAGCAAACCTTGTCGGATACATAATAGCATAATGGATAACTGACTGCTGTCCCTGCAAGTAATTCCTCATACACAACTGAGTCAGGTACTTGCGGGCTCTAGTTCCATCTTTTGTAGATGGCAACTCTTCATCCCACAATGGATGGTATAAGCCCCCCCATCAATCCACATTGATGCATCAACCAATCATCTGCATGTGAACTAAAAGAAAGGTGATGAACTCTCCTTACTATGTAGTCATGGTAAAAATTACCAACGTCCGTCAATAGTTGACCATCATAGTCCTGCTTTGTATCCCTTGACATGGAACTAACCTTAGGGGAATCAAGTGTATTTTCAAATTTATCCCTCATTTGAATAAAGAGTCTTCTAATGTTATCTATCTTCATCCCACAATGGATGGTATAAGCCCCCCATCAATCCACATCGATGCATCAACCAATCATCTACATGTGAACTAAAAGAAAGGTGATGAACTCTCCTCACTATGTAGTCATGGTAAAAATTACCAACCTCCGTCAATAGTTGACCATCATAGTCCTGCTTTGTATCCGTTGACATGGAACTAACCTTAGGGGAATCAAGTGTATTTTCAAATTTATCCCTCATTTGAATAAAGAGTCTTCTAATGTTATCTATCCTTTCTTGTCTTGCTATATGGATGAGATTGATCTTTTCTTTCACTTTTTGAAGATGCTGTCTTGCATTGGCAGCCACTAATCTAGCCTCTTTGGCTTTTTGCAACCATTCTTCATTAATTTTTTTGGACTTCTTTATCTCTTCGATGCCAAAATATACAAAATTAGTCCTCTTATCCTTGATATTTTGATGTCTACCAAATGGTGTAGGGCTGCCATCAATGGGTGATATCATATCATTGGCTTTCTCATGATCACAAGCTCCTATCTCACAAGAATGATGGGACATAATGCTACTGTCCTCAAAAAAATCAGTGATGACATCATGCCATTGTAAAATGTCTTCTTCAACATGTGTATTCAAAACACTAGTGGCTGTTCCACTAAGCAAAGGATCAACTTTCAGATCCACCTTAATATCTTGGACCTTCAATGGACTTTCATATGTATGAATAACATTCATGGAAGCACCATCTAATTCTTTACCACGATAGGATGAAGCAATGCTAGACTCACCTAATGAAGCATCACAAGAAACCATATCTTCATGTAGCTGCTCTAATGTAACTGGTTTGTCTTCACCCATCACTTGCTCTTCTTTTCCCTCATTTCCTTGTCCCTCAATCATATGCACAACACAAGATTCTTGCCCATCCAAAGAGGCTGCAATAGAAGACTGATTTTCTGATTTCTTTGGTGAAGCATGAGCTAAACTCAACTCCACATTCAACTCCTCAATCTAATTTTCCGCCATAAGGAGAGCCATTTGAGAGTCTTCCAAAGATTTTCTAGTCTTCACTAGCTCCGTGGTGAGTTGATCAACCTCTTCCTCTTTCCTCTTCAATGCATCTGAATATATGACACCCAATTCAAGTAGGTGATCTCTATCGGAAAGAAGAGTTAAATAGTTATTTTTCATAATCTCCATGGCTATCTTAAACGCTTGCAAATTAGAGATTGATGAAGCCTCTTTAACACCTCTATGTCTCCTCTCTAGTTGGACCTTCCATAGATGAATTTCCACCATCTTGTGGGAATGATCAAAATGGGGCAGCGCTATAAAAATCTTATCTTCACCAACCTTTAGTTGGTTCTCCAAATCAGACTTAGGGACCAAGGAAAATTCATTAGTTGAAGTTGTGGGCTGCCAATGGAGAGCTTGACTCTCATCAAAATATTCTTCTGAAGTGTCCTCATGCTGGTTTGGAACTAGAGCAGCAGTAGTTCCCAACCCAAACTCCTCATCATCTCTCAAAAAAATAGACTTAATGGATGATGAATCGCTAACCTCATGCAGAGAGGTAAGATCACTCTTAGAACTAACAAAAGAGTCCCTAATCATAACCTCCATGTCACCAACTAGGAGACTCGTGCAACCCTGTCCTATAGGATCCACTATTTCTTCCTCTCTATCTTCTGTAACATCAACTGGGTGAAGATCAACTGAAATAGACCTGAGCTCAATCCTACTGGTCCACACTTCACCTGTTACTTTTCCCGCTGAATTTTCATGAGTGCATTTAACATCAGCCCCAAAGGAATCATTAAAAGAATCCATACCATTGCTATCCTCCTAAAGAGAAGATGAAAACTGTAACCCAAAAGAAGGCATCTCCTGCTCGTCACCTTTGTCCATTCTATTCTCCATAGGATTAGTTGTATGCAGGTCACTAATTGCTGAAAATTCATTGTAGAGGTTTCTAGATACTTCACCTGTAGAGATCTCTTGTTCCTCCTTTTTGTTTTGTGATGTAGACCCCTTAAAAATGGATGCCATAAATTGAGCTACTTTGTCTATGTTTGCAAGGTGTGAAAATAATTCATTCATCCTCTTCTGGTTTTCATCCAACTTATTCAAACTTTGTTTAAGCTTCTCCATATTCCTGTCCCACTGCTTCTGGCTACGTGAAGTAACCATGATTAACTAGCTGATTGAATTGAATTTTTTTTCAAAAAAACCACACATGCAACCATTAAGACTAACATGCAAATGCTGATCACTAACATGCAACCTCAAATTTCTGATTTCCCAATAGGATGGCAGGAAACCGCTCTGATACCACTGTAATATCCCTTGCCCAAACTGATTGATTTTTTTCTCAAGGAATATTGTCAAACACTTAGTATGCAACCTTTCTCTTTTCTGATTTTGTGTTTCAGATTGTTTGGTATAGTTTGAATGATGCCAAGATAATTTAGAATGATTGCAAATGATATTTACACTGCCCCTACTATGCAAATGTACTTCTTTTTGGTATTTTCAATGTATATACATGAAAATTAGACATGAAATGCACACCTACAGCCAATTGGCATTTTGTCAAACAATTGGCATGCAACTACTATGTTGATCATGTATGCTATTAGATGGACATTTCGTCAGACAAATGGTATGCAACATACATCTCCTTTATTGAATTCATTCCCAAGTACAATGTTGCTATGAATTTGCCAAGACTAATTGGCTTACAATGATGACTACAGCAATGCCAAATCTGATTATGAGTTATCACTTACAGCAGCAAAATTAAATGCCTAAGATGACAATGCAAACTACTTATAGTTGTAAGAAGAACCTGATAATAGTGACGCCCAATGATGCTGAAGGAGAATAAACCAATATCCAAGGAAAGGAGTTCCGTCCAAACCCAATGTGAAACCTTCTCCCAACTACCCTGTTCACGCCGAGACTATAGTGTGTACTGTTCATGTACTGTAGCGCGCACTGTAGCAAATCACTGTAGCACTACTATAGCAAATCACTGTAGCGCGCACTGTAGCGTCACTGTAGCAAATCACTATAGCGCGACATTGTAGCGTACTGTAGCAAATCACTGTAGTGCACTATTCATAGCACTGTAGCAGCACTATTCACAGCACTGTAGTAGCCAATAGAAAAAACTTCTGATATGCAAATTAATTCCTCCAAACCCTTGGTTAATACTGCAGATTTAAGCACAAATGAAAGGACTGAAGTATCCCTTCCAATTTGCAACCCTTTGGAGGATATTTCACCACCTTAGTTATGCTAATCTATGGGAGTTTCCATTCCCAAAGACCAAATATGCAAAAACCCTTGGCTCCACAAAACTCATCAAATGCAAATGTCAATAATCGGATGCCTGGAAGCTTGCCTTGCCCCTTCCTTTATACTTTTTCAATCCCACTTCAAGAAGCTTCTAGAAAAATAATATTATTTTATTTTAGTGACTTTATGTAATAATATTTATTTAAGTCACTTTATTAAATTAATTAAATATAAGGTCATTTTATAATATTTATTTATTTAATAACCTTACAAATAATTAATTTAATTATTATCTCCCTTATTTTTCCCATTCAATTGAATCCAAGAAACCAACCATCGACCAGGTGACTGCCTCAAGAAGACCCCCTAACCATGTACATTAGCCTACGAGGGTCAGGAATAGGCTAAACCATCCGCAAACAACATTAGCTAAAAAGGGGACATTACACTCTTCATTCTCTGTCTTCTTGACCTCATATCTACAAGCCTGTCTAGAAACTCTGCCTGTTTACAATGTATCTTAGTCTCTATTCCTTTGTAGTTGCCTCCTCCACATTTTCATGCAACCATTGAATGAACTTATTGGTTACAAGGAGCATATAGAGAGTCCTTTCTTTCCAAGTCAAGGAAAACTAAATGTAATTCATACTCTTCTTGAGGTTCACATGCAGGACAGTGCTTCAAAGTTGATATTTGATGGGCACAACCTTACCGAACTATCTTGTGAAGGACTTCATTGCTCTATTTTGGCAATTTTCCTAGTGACAAGGTAAGCATTTAGAATGAATTCATATTTTGAAATTCTTATGAAGTGTATTTTAATGGCATATGTATGCTAGTTTTTTAATCATTATCACCAAAATGTTTGCATGCTTGTGGAGCACAATCCATACGTTTGCCTAGCTTTTAGACTAAAATTTTCATTAGGTTGTCTGTTTATTGGTTGCATGATGTGATAATGAATTAATCAAAGCCATATTTTAAGAAATTCCATTTGGAATATCTCAACAGTCTTTGTGGTTCTGGTATTCCTTATGTCTTAACAACCTCTTTACTTGTATGTCACTACTAGATAAATCTAATATGCAGCATTGCAACTCTCACTCTGTAGCATTAGAAGATGAGGAAAGATAACTCATTTTTTGTAATATAAATAATTTTAACCTTGTTTATGCATCCCAAATTTAAAAACAAATTAGAACACTTAAAACTTGTTCCATTGATAAGGATTTGCAAGAGAATGTCATTAGTGCATGCATTGTGGAATGTAATTATCTAAAATATTCACCTTGTCAATAATTAATGAGCCAATCCCTTTGGAAAGGATTAGTTTGAAAAGTTGAGAATTTATTGATTCAAGGGGACAATTTGGACTAGGGTTTACTTTCTCTCTTTTTAGGTTATTACTTTTTTTGTCAATTTATATAGGGAAATGGGCTCCTTGGTTGTCTTATAGAGGGAGCAAAGACAAAGCAAGTGGAGGCTTTTGGGCCTTCACAAAGATTGGCAAGCTTTTCTCACTTACTAGAATTATTGTGCCTGTGTCTTTAATGAATATCTTGATGCCATGCATTAAATACATGTGGCATTGGTTGTTTGTTGTAATCAAGTATGTTGTAATATGAGTATCTCCTCTCTAAATTGGCAAGGAATGTTGCCCCATATATATTTTCTAGACAATTTATACTTGATTTTGACGGCATGTCTATAGGTAGGAACTCCATTGCAGTTTGTATGTAGTGACAGAGAATGATCCTTCTTTTGTCTTGACAATCAAAATCTCTTGTACATGTCATGCTAGCATTTGAGATGATGAGATGGTAGTATTCTACACATACCCCTTAGGCAATTCTGGACAATGTGTCAGTAAGTGCAATCTTACCAACTAGGATCTCTTGAGGGGCTCCTTATTGAGGTTGTATTAGGTTTTACAATTTTCTTTTTTGAAATTGCCTTGTAATTTTTGTTTATGAAATGAAAATTTATCATGAAATTCATCCACCAATTGTGAAAAGTGAGGTTGTCTTGCTTTGCTTACAGAGTGCCACTGAAGAAGAGTCGCTCAATGCAACATTTTCATATATGCCTTTTGATAGGTAGGTAGATTGGAGCTTAGTTGCCAAAGCTTCCCCATGTTACATGATTGTATCTTTTCAATACCCTAGGCTTCTTAATGATTATAGCTTTGTTATTATAATGTTTGTTGTCAACCATAGAGAAATTTTCCTTTGACATAATTCTATCTGTAACATTCTTATGTATCAGTATTTGAAGGTTGCTATTAACCAGATTACAAGCTTTTTTGAAAGTAGTAGTGATGTCAGTCAAATTATTGCATTAGAGACGACAGTTGTTGTATAGGTCAGCCCATTAGATTAGAGTTTATGATGCTAGGATATGCTTTAGAGTGCTTCATTAATTCAAATATTTTGAGGGTATCCATACAAAATCCATTTTGTGCATATCCTGCAATCATTGCATTCCAAGAGATGACATCTCTTTGAACCATTCCATCAAACAATTCATGTGCCTTATCTATACTTCCACATTTTGCATACATGTCTATCTAACAAAAATCCCTCTTCAATTATGTTATGATGGATGTCCATACCCTATCCCAAAGCTCCCATTTTGGCATAGGCAGGGAGTATGCTGGCAAAGGTTGTCAAATTTGGCTTTACACCTGTTAATTACATTTGCTTGAAAGTTTCTAAATCCTTTTCAACAAATCAATTTTGTGCATATCCTGCAACCATCAAGCATTCCATGAGATGACATCTCTTTGAGGCATTCTGCCAAACAGTTCACATGCCTTGTCAATGCTTCCACATTTTACATAAATATCTACCAGGGCAGTTGCAACTACAACAAATGACAAAATTCCTCTATCCTTCATGCTTTGATGGATGTCCATACCTTATTCTGGCAAAGGTTGTTGAATTTGGCTTTACACCTGCTAATTGCATTTGCTTGAAAGTTTCTAAAGCCTTTTCAACAAATCCATTTTGTGCATATCCCACAACCATTACATTCCATGAGATGACATCTCTTTGAGGCATTCTACCAAACAGTTCACATGCCTTCTCAATGCTTCCACATTTTGCATACATGCCTACCAGGGCAGTTGTGCAAAAGACCACCGCAACACCACAATGTGGTTGTTGGGCCTTCACGGTGATGTGGGAAAACTCCCCACATCACCGTGAGGGCCCAACAACCACCTCACGGTGTTGTGGTGACCCAGGCACCTTCCATGATTCCAACATCTCATCTCTCAATTTTTCCCAATCCATTTCTACATAACTCAAGATGTTACCACCAATCCCACTCCCACATTGAATGTTGATCTCAATAAAATGTATTAAGGTTGGAAAACTTGAGCTACAATCCATTATTCTAACATCTCATCTCTCAATTTTTCCTAATCCATTTCCACATAATTACTGTTTTGAGAAAGGATTGCGATAACCCTGTGACTCAAATTATCACGGAAGAATTTGCCACTAAAAATTGCCCAAAATAGAAGCAACGAGAAAGAAAAAAGTAATGGTAACAAAACCTTCCTTGAGATGATCAACCACACCACACTTTGGTTCCTAACTTGTATAGCATTTCCCATTTTGTAAAATCAGTTCACAAAGAAAAACTTCATAGCAATATGAGTGATTATACTTACGAGAAAGGCTGCAATGGTAGTCTAGACACCTCTATACTCTGTAGTGGCCATTCCAAACAACAAATAACCCACAAACACACACATCATGAGTCTTGCATAATCTACCAAAAATTTAGCGTGAGCCAGAATGAAGGAAGGTACCCAAGTCATTGCAACACCGCAAGGTGGTTGTTGGGCCTTCACAATGATGCGGGGAGTTTCCCCGCATCACCATGAGGGGCCAACAACCACCTTGCGGTGTTGCGGTGGTCTTCTGCACAACTGCCCTAGTAGACTTGTATGCAAAATATGGAAGCATTGACAAGGCATGTGAACTGTTAGGGTTAGCCGGCAGAAGATATCAATTAAATGCAAATAAAGAGTAAATAGAGAAATGGAAATACACAGAAATAATAATAGCGAGAGATAATTTTTAACGTGGTTCACCCAAACTCGGGCTGCCCCCAAACCCCCGCAAGGGGCGCTGCCCCTTGACCCCGTAGGAATTTGGGGGGAAACCGCGCCGATAAAAGTGGGGTAAATATAACCTCTGAGTCTGATTAGGCTCCATATAACAACAATCTCCCACTTGGAGACTAATCAGACTCCACACCATATCATCTCCCACTTGGAGACTGATCATAACACCGCTGACCCTGTAGCTCCCACTGGAAATAAGCACCCTGGACTCTGTTGTTCTATTTTTGTTGTGTTCAGTCTAGAAGACCAACCGAAGCTGAAGAGGAGCTCAGCTTCTCCCTTGTCACTGCCTTTGTAAACATATCTGCTGGATTGTCATCTGTATGTATCTTTGCCAGCTGTAACTGTCCATCATCCAACACCGACCGAATGAAGTGATACCTCAACTATATATGTTTGGTCTTTGAATGCAAGGCAGAATTCTTTGCAAGATGTATGGCACTCTGGCTGTCTGTAAACAAATAACTATTAACCTATTGTGTGCCCAATTCATTCATGAAAGATTGCAGCCATATCATCTCCTTGCTTGCCTCTGTTGCAGCTACATATTCTGCCTCTGTGGTGGATAAAGCAACCACCTTTTGCAAGCTGGAAATCCAACTTACCGTTGTTCCACCTACAATAAAGACATAACCTGTAGTACTCCGCCTGGTATCAATATCTCCTGCCAAATCTGAGTCTACATAACCTGCTAAATCAGTATTAGAGCCCCCAAAACATAAGTGTTTATTGGATGTACCTCTCAAATACCTGAGAATCCATTTTACCGCATTCTAATGCTCTAATCCAGGATGACTCATATACCTGCTAACGACTCCTACAACATGTGCAATATCTGGTCTCGTGCATACCATGGCATATATTAAACTGCCTACAGCTGAAGCATATGGTACCTTGGACATTTTCTCTTCCTCCTCTTGTGTCTTAGGACACATGTCCTTAGTCAATTTCAAATGACTAGGCAAAGGTGTGCTGACAGCTTTTGCATTCTCCATGTGGAATCTCTGCAACACCTTTTCAACATAAGCAGCCTGAGATAGAGTCAATTTTCTATTCAGCCTATCTCTGCAAATTTTCATACCAAGGATTTGTTTTGCTGCCCCCAAATCCTTCATATCAAATGATTGTGCCAACTGCTGTTTTAACTCTCTTATGTGATCCATGTTAGACCCAGCTACAAGCATGTCATCAACATATAAACATAAAATAATGTAGCTGTCATTATCTAACCTCTTAAAATAAACACAATGGTCAGAATTACACCTACTGTAGCCTTGCTCAGCCATAAAACTATCAAATTTCAAATACCATTGCCGAGGTGCTTGTTTCAGGCCATACAAACTCTTCTTCAATCTGCACACTAGTTTCTCCTTACCTTTGACCTCAAATCCTTGGGGCTGTTCCATATAGATCTCCTCCTCCAAATCACCATGGAGAAAGGCAGTTTTAACATCTAGCTATTCCAAATGTAAATCTTCAGCAGCCACAATACTTAAAACAGTACGAATAGAAGTCATCTTGACAACCGGAGAAAATATCTCATCAAAATCAATGCCCTTTTTCTGTGCAAATCCCTTTACAACTAACCTGGCCTTAAATCTTTTCTTACCTCCATCTTCCTCTTTCAGCCTGTAAACCCATTTATTTGGTAAAGCCTTTTTACCTATAGGTAACGTACATAATTCCCAAGTCTGATTTTTCAGCAAGGAGTCCATTTCTCCTTTCATTGCAAGCTCCCACTGAACCTGTGTATCCACCTGCATAGCTTCATCATACCCTTCGGGTTCACCAGCATCTGTTAACAAAATAGAATACAAAGAGGGAGAAAAACTTTCAGGAGGTCTGTTGATCCTTGTTGACCGTCTAGCATTCACTGGAGTTTGTGGTATTTCTGGTTGCTGTTGCGGAGCATGAGGAACCACTAGAACATCACTATTTGGAGTATCGTCCAGCACCACATAATCCTTTTCTTTCTTCTCATGCTGCTGCAACTGATCTTTATACAACACCTTCTCATTGAATATAACATCCCTGCTTCTCACAATTTTCTGATTTTCAAAATCCCAAAGCCTATAACCAAATTCATCAATGCCATATCCAACGAAGGTACATTTTTTTGATTTCGCATCCAGCTTGGTTCTATTTTCAGAATCTATATGTGCAAATGCTTCACAGCCGAAGGTTTTCAGAAAAGAATAACTCACCTTCTTACCTGTCCATGCTTCCTCTGGAATACCACAACCTAAAGGAACTGAAGGACCTCTGTTAATTAAATATACAGCAGTGTTGACAGCCTCTGCCCACATGTTTAAAGGTAGCCCAGCATGCAATCTCATGGTCCTTGCACACTCCATTATTGTCCTATTCATGCGTTCAGCCACTCCATTTTCCTGTGGAGTCCCTGGAACCGTTTTCTGCCTACGAATTCCATTAAGGGAACAATAATCTTCAAATTCTTTGCTGCAATACTCACCACCATTATCAGATCTGAGACATTTTAATCTTTTACCCGTCTCATTCTCAACCAAGCTTCTCCATTTCTTAAATGTTTCAAATACATCAGATTTCTGTCTAAGGAAATAAATCCAGACCTTCCTAGTTGCATCATCTATGAATGTAACATAATACCGAGAGCCACCGAGAGAAGATACCTGAGCTGGTTCCTATACATCTGTATGCACAAGCTCCAATTTTTTATTTTTCTTTTGCTTCCCATCCTTGAGAAAACTGACTCTCTTTTGTTTTCCATACACACAACTTTCACAGAAATCCATATTAATACATTTCAGACCTGGTAAAACTTTCTTAGAATGAAGTACCTTCATACCTTTTTCACTCATATGCCCAAGTCTGTTATGCCACAGTGTTGTCTCAGAACCTGTAGCAACTTTTCCAATCTCTTCCTGCAAACCTGCAGCAACTGTTCCTGAACCTGTTTGTTTTTTCTCTGTAACAGCTAAAGTAGAAGGAACAGTATGACCTGTACAAAGATATAAGGTGCCTACTTTCACACCTTTTGCTACTACTAAGGCACCTTTTGAAACCTTCCAATTTTTATCAGTAAATGTAACAGTGCAACCTTGTTCAGTTAGCTGCCCCGCTGAAATTAAATTCCTACTGAGCCTTGGAACATGCCTTACCTCTTGTAGTAGCCAATGATTCCCATTCTGCAACTTAATCTTGATTCTTCCCTTTCTAACAATCTGACAGGGTTCGTTATCTCCCAAATAAACTAGCCCAAAATCCCCTTGGACATAATCAAGGAAATAACTTCTATGGGGCGTAGCATGAAATGAGGCCCCTGAATCTAAAACCCATGAATCATCAGCATTATCTAGGGAAAGAATCAAAGCATCATCTTCAGACTTATTGCTTACCACATTTGCTTCCTTATTGCCTTCTTGTTTGTCTCCTTCTTTATTCTTCCGAGACCAGCAATCTTTCTTCAGATGACCTAGTTTTCCACAGTACCAGCAATCTTTCTATCCTCTGGTTTGGGATCTTTTGTCCTTTGATTTTCCTCGTGACTTCCCATGACCTCCAGAACCTTTTCCTCTCTCCTTTGATCTGCCCCTACTTTCTACACTCAAAACACTGCCTGATTTGGATCCACCTGAGCTTTTCTTATGAATTTCCTCACTCAGAATAACACCAACAACATCATCAAATTTTAAGGTATTTGAACCAGAAACAGAGTTACTAACCGCCATTACTAAACTATCCCAGCTTTCAGGCAATGAACATAATATCAAGAGAGCTCTAACTTCTTCATCAAATTTTACATTTACAGAAGTCAATTGACTGACAATCGTATTAAATTCATTTAAATGACCTGTCACAGATCCACCTTCAACCATTTTCAAATTAAACAACTGCTTCATGAGAAATACCTTATTTGAGGCTGAGGGTTTTTCATACAATTTTGCCAAAGCTTTCATCAGACCATCTGTTGTCTTCGCTTCTGTTATATTGAATGCCACCGATGGTGCCAGGCACAACCGAATGGTTCCTAGTGCCTTTCTGTCAAGAAGATTCCAATCCTCATCAGACATTGTTGCCGGTTTCTTGGCTACTCCTTCCAACGGCCTCCATAAATCCTTTTGATAGAGGTAATCCTCCATCTGCATCTTCCATAACTGATAGTTCTGCCCATTGAATTTATCAACCTTCATTTTACCCTCGTTCGCCATTGCTCCCACTCAACCTGAGACTTTCCTGTAGACGATAATCGAACACAACCCGCTCTGATACCACTTGTTAGGGTTAGCTGGCAGAAGATATCAATTAAATGCAAATAAAGAGTAAATAGAGAAATGGAAATACACAGAAATAATAATAGCGAGAGACAATTTTTAACGTGGTTCACCCAAACTTGGGCTACATCCACCAAACAGAGAGTCCAATATTATTATCCAGTAAATCAAACCGATTACAATCAGCAATCCCTGCAACTCAATACTGCTGCAAAATGCTACAATACAATACCAAAACCCTAACCCTTAGCCGCTTTTTATCAAGCTTTTTGTCGGTTACAAAATAGGGTTTTCTTATGTCGGTCAATGAAAAAATTAACTCCCGGTGCATTATAAAATAATAAAAAACCGTGTGAGGTTTCGGGGGCGTTGCCCCCGAGCCCCCACGGGGGCGCTGCCCCTCGACCCCGCCCTGTATCGCGACAGAGAACGCGCCAGGGGCGCTGCCCCTGGACCCCGCAAGGGGCGCTGCCCCTTGACCCCGTAGGAATTTGGGGGGAAACCGCACCGATAAAAGTGGGGTAAATATAACCTCCGAGTCTGATTAGGCTCCATATAACAACATGAACTATTTGGCAGAATGCCTCAAAGAGATGTCATTTCATGGAATACAATGGTTACAGGATATGCACAAAATGGATTTGTTGAAAAGGTTTAGAAACTTTCAAGAAAATGCAATTAGCAGGTGTAAAGCTAAATTAGACAACCTTTGTCAGCATACTCCCTGCCTGTGCCAAAATGGGAGCTTTGGAACAAGGTATGGACATCCATCAAAGCATGAAGGATAGAGGAATTTTGTCATTTGTTGTAGTTGCATTCTTGTTGAATTCCTTCAATTAGCATAATAAATGGCATTGTTGTCAAGTTCAACATGTACTGCAAAATAATTGTAATTTTATATTTTGATTGAAAGTTTATTGAAAAATTTGAGGACTATCTTACATTGTTGTAATATTGATCTATATGATAAGTAGTGAATGTTCTCCATCCAGGTTGAAGTCTAGTAAAAATCACAATATATATAGGCTTAGTATCATAAATACATCAAAATTGTATTTTTGCATGTGAGGAAACTCAACATTGGTCCACTTATATTTGGCATGAATGGTCTTTGCAGGACTTATCCCTTGTTCTATTTTGCTCTTGGGTCTCCTCTTTATTCCAAAGTTCCCCATGTGCTTGGTGAGTAGCCTTTTCATTTGGTAATTTCATCATGTTTTGTGGTTAATATGTAGGCAATTAAAAGAGTGAGTGAAATTAATATGTTTTGTGGTCCTCTTCCTTTTAGATGCTTTCATCCTTAATCACTTCACCTCATAGTGTTGTTTACTTATAGTCGCTAATTTGTCATGTGAACCTCAAGACACTATCATCAAGCATTGACTCCTATAGGACTGTCTTTGATTGCTAATTCTTCATGAACCTTCAAGACTATCCTACCTCTAAATTTGATCATAGTCTTACACTCCATTGGTCATTTACTATCACAAATAACAACCAAGTTCTTCCTTATAGTCCTAAAGACTATCCTTTACCATTTGATGCTTGATATTGCATGGTCTACCCTCATGTCTTATGACTACCTTTTCACTGTACTCTATTACCTTTGATCCATCAAGATTAATGCCATTTATTGCATTCATGGTTTTGATCCAAAACATAAGTTATGACTGTCTTCTTATGAGATCACTGGAACCGTCCTTCTTGGCGACTATCACCTTCAATATGGAATATCATACTTACTTTATGATGCATGATATTGCCCCTATGTCTGCCTCAAGGCCACTATCATAAATGATAAACCACTGTCATCAATGAAAATGACTTACACAAAGTTATGGATGTCCTTACATGCCATAAAGAACTTGGTCTTCTTTGTTACACATCCCTTCAACCTTGACCAATGAAAATGTAGGGTTACAATAGGTTATGAGCCATGTTTAACAAACCAAATATAATTGCTAACTTTTCACTATGGTGGCAGATAAATGATTCTTGAATTTGGAAATATCCTACTGCCTTCATTTGCCAAGTTGTTTGATAACTGTTTGACTCTTTACTTGATATAAGAATAGTCAACTCCAACTGCTCTAATGGAGGTATTGTTAGCCATTCCACATGTTATACCCTTATAACCTTGGAATAGTAAGCACCAATTACTTGTATGTTATAAACATATTTGAGCTCCAAGTGATTTGACTTTGGATTGTCACTTGTATCATTTTGTCACTGATATTCATTGATTTATTTGAGGAGGTAATTTTGTACTAGCTTGGGAACCTTGTACTTATATGGTAAACTATATTTTCAATGTCATTAGTAGTGAGGATCTTGACATTCACTTCAAATACATTGAAGCAGTAGCCAAAACTAGACAAATCAAGGAGGTGGAACGTATAACCAGAGAGTCTAACTTCTATGATGCTAAAAAGACAAAGAACTTTCTTATGGAAGCAAGACTTCCAGATGCTTGTCCACTGATAAATGTTTGTGATCAGTTTGGATTTGGCCACTGTCATGTTCAATAAAGCTTATCAGTCAATGTATATGCAAAACATAGTTCTCAGTCCATACTGAGTATTCATGGTGTGAAGTCTATAGAGGAGTCTTTCATAGGACCCTTAGGCTTCATTTTTCAAGTAGTTCTTTCATGTTTTGGAGTTGTATAAGAAAAAAATAGAGCATTGTAACCTAGTTTTCTCAATCACAGCACTAAGAAAAACACTTTGTAACACATTTTTCAAAGCAAAGACACATATTTTTGTCTTGATTCTGTTGTAAGAACACCTTTTCTCAATAAAATTTTAATATTTTACCTTCTTAATAGCTATTTCATTATGTGCAAATGAATGATTGATTATGTTTTATGTTTAAACCTCAAAAGCATTGTCTCATTTCCAGCACTTTTAGGCAGAAATCAGTGAACAAAAATAATTAAATAAACTACCAATTGACTAAATATACTACCAACTGATAGAAATCAATGAATAAATATGACTAAATATACTACCAGTTGACAGAAATCAGTGAATAAATATACTACCAATTGACATAAATCAGTGAATAAATATGACTAAATCAATGACTAAAAATATACTACCAAATTGATCAATCAAAACAACCAAATAAATGACTAGAAATAAACTACTAATGGTCACGTGACCAAGCCCAGTGAATAATATGACTAAATATATCACTAAATCAATGACTAAATATACCACCAAATCGATCAATCAAAATGACCAAATAAATGACTAAAATTGGTTTAGTCATAAATTTGATCGCGTTATAAATGACTAGAAATAAACTAATAATGGTCACATGACCAAGTTCAATCATTTATAAGCAGTTTTTAGTAGTTTTTTAATCACATATTATTGTTTCTATACTAGTGTCTCCTAGATGAGTTAGCATGACCCATACAACATCTCCAAACACTCCTTGAACTTTGCACAACAAAGACTTTGTGGTGCACACCTTCAACATACCTCAGTCGATCAGGCAAAACCATAACCCAACAACACCTTCATTATGTACCATAGCATGTTTCAGAAAAAATAGAGAACACCTTGTAGAGTAACACAAAACATCACATGACCCTCAAGAACATTCTCCACCAGCCAATTCACCACTTCATATAGAAAAAAGTTGGTGTAAGCAAACATACACTGAAACTAGCCACCAGACAATACAGTCCTACACTCTATCACTTACAGCTTTTTCTGCGAAGGAACAAATGATATGAAACTTTGAATGTAGCACCTGAAGTCTCAACACACTTAACTTAAATTTTGAACTACATGGCCATATCTTCAAATGCGGAGGAATGCAGAGCATTTTCCAAGTAGTATTTAAGGCAACTTCCTGTAGCAGAAACCTTCACACACATCCAGAGACCAGAGTCTCCTTGTAGAAACACATACTTCCTTAGGATTAGTAGGAGAGAGCATACAAAATGCTATAGACCATCAGCGACATCTCCCCTTTACATCAACATTACTTTTAATCCTCATCTTAATGCTTCTAATTCTCATCTTAATGCATCTAATTCCCATCTTAACGCTTCTAATTCCCATCTTAATATATCATCATGATATCATCTCTACTAACAACAAACATACTCAATACAACTTTAATTAACATTAAACAAGGCATGACATCCAACCATGAACATTAGAAACATCACTGTTAGCACACCATCATAATATACCATCAACATGAGCAATAATGACAACCCAAACTGAGAGTTGACATCAATGACAACCACGTCTGTGACAACCTTAGGTAATATATGTGCAACAATCTCCCCCTTTGACATTGATGGAAACACACACCTGCTCATTCTCCCCATTTGACATCAAGGACAAAGGGCAACTACTTCTCCCCCTTAGGTGTACATACACTCCTTGAAGCAACTAACAGGCTCCCCCTGTCAGAACAACCACTACCTGCTCCCCCTAAGAGGTAGCCATCATCATTCCAAGAAAAAGATATAGCATGAATTACTCCCCCTATACAGATGTACCAACTATGCATCTAGCAATCAGAAGGAGGGGCAATTACCCCTAAATTATGTCAGAGATACTCAAAAGTATCATTTGCAAGAGCTTTTGTGAAAATATCTGCAATCTAATCCTTTGTTGAAACATATTCCAGCTTCAAGTTTCTTTATCCGCAACCTTCTCTCTCAAAAAGTGATACCTGATTGATATATGCTTGGTTCTAGAATGCATCACTAGATTCTTGGAGATATTGATAGCACTTGTATTATCACACAAAATAGGAATAGGATCATCATAATGTATCTTGATATCCTTCAATGTTTTCTTCATCCACAACACTTGTGTACAACAAGATGTTGTAGCAATATACTCTGCCTCTGCAGTTGATAAAGATATTAAATCTTGTTTCTTACTAAGCCATGAAACCAATCTGCTTCCTAAAAAGAAAGCACCACCACTTGTACTTCTTCTATCATCAACACAGCCATCCCAATCAGCATCAGTGTAAGCACTCGGATCAAAGCCATTACCTCTTGGATACCATAACCCATAATCTAGAGCACCCTTAAAATATTTGAATATTATTTTTACTACCTTCTCATGAGTTTGCTTAGAATTAGCTTGATATTTGGAAACCAAACATACTGCATGCATAATATCATGTCTAGAGGTAGTCAAGTACAATAATCCTCCAATCATAGATCTATAAAGAGTTTGATAAACCTCAGGTGACTCATCAACCTTGTTAAATTGACAACCAATAACCATAGGAGTACTTACTGGTTTGGAATCCTCCATACTAAATTTCTTCAACATCTCTCTAACATACTTAGCCTAAGAAACAAAGATACCATCATCTAGCTAAACAATTTGAAGCCCAAGCAAGAAAGTGTTAGACTTGGGCAGACAACTAAGAGGGGGGGGTGAATCAGTTGTCCAAAACTTTCTTCAATTTCAACACTTATATTCACTTAGCAGTATAACAATGAATCAAACAAGAAACTTAATACACTTGATCAAGAGCAGAAACACATCAACACATGAGACACCAAGATTTTGACGTGGAAAACCTGGTTAAGGGAAAAACCACGGGGTGACTAACCCAAGATTGTATTCTCTGTTAGAAGAATAGAAGGAACAAAATGGCACATGCCAATTAGGGCTCACTGCCCAAGCACACTACTCACAAGAGGCTCACTGCCTACAAGAGACACTATCTACAAAAGAATAAGTGTCACATACTTGAACTGGTAAATAGCATCTTCACCATGCTTGAGTCAGTTCCATTTAAGTCCAAACCTTCTGCTCTGCCTTTCGCTCTTCTCCTTGCTACCACACACTCATTTCCACATGTCCACACTGAAATGACTTCGCAATCCCTTATTTATACATGACATCAACTTAGGAACAACCATCTAAGTCAGCAAACATCCACAAGAACATCTGCAAGATGTATAATTCATCCGGTCGGCCAATCACAGAAAGAACACCATCATCCAGAAGTTATTCTTCATTTTTGGTACCCCAATTCTAATGTGGATAGTCAACACAAACTTAACATGATCCAAAGACCTCCACAAGCTTGCATGAATCTCCAAGAACATCCGCACTTCCTCTACTTACTAAAATCCTTCTCTTCTTCATCCAGAACCTCAAGAACACAGTCTGCCATTACTGTCACAAAGGAATAGATACTTGCAAACCTTCAAACCATGAACCAATCAAGTTGACACACCACACGGACTTCCCCAACACTTCCTCAAATCTGTAGAACAAGAGAATGCATTTTCAGATCTCACCGGACCTATATGTATCACTCTGTCATCATCGAACATCTGTCGAAACCGGTTTTACTTGAACTGCCATAACTTCTTTAAATCTTCATGCGGACTTTTGAAATATCAACTGGAACATCTTAAGACACATATCTAAAAACCCTTTAAACTGCATCCTCTGATCCTCATCCTGTCTTGGACTTTTACCTTATGTCATCACTATTCTTCACTATTCCTGATTGAGACTAATTTTCTCAATATCCTCAGCATACAACTCATCCAACCTTATCATTAATGTAACAAGAGTATGTTGACATCAATGACAACACCGGTTAGGCCCATACTTGCAACAATCTCCCCCTTTGTCATTGATGGCAACATATGATGTGAAAAATTGTTTTAATCATCATGACAAGAAAATCTCTTTATTGTCACGACTCCCCCTATCAGCAACAACCATTCACATGTCTTCTCTCCCTTTACTATTCCCCCTTTGATCAGCAACCACTTATTTTTCACATGTCTTCTCTCCCCCTTTGACATCAATGGTAAAGGGCACATACTTGCAATTCCACTACTTCAGAACCATGCCTGCTGCTTCCCCTGAGTAGCAGCTCCCCATCATCAGTCCGGACCACAAGATGTGACTGTGATAACCACTGGACTGATGCACATCAGTGCACCTTAGTGTTGCAAGTATGGGTTAAACTGGTGTTGTCATTGATGTCAACATACTCATGTTGCATTAATGAGAAGGATTGGGTGAGCTGTGTGGTGAGGATTTTGAGAAAATTAGTCTCAATCAGGAACAGTGAAGAACAGTGATGATAACAAGGTAAAAGTCCAAGATAGGTTGAGGATCAGAGGATGTGGTTTAAAGAGCTTGTAGATATAAGTCTTGAGATGCTCCAGTCAAGTTTTCAAGGATTCGCATGAAGATCTGAAGAAGTTATGGTCACTCAAGTAGAACCGGTTCAGACAAGTGCTTAGTGGTGACAGAGTGAGACAGATAGGTCCGGTAAGGTCTGGTAATGCATTATCCCACTCTGCAGATTTGAGGAAGTGTTTAGAATGTCCTTTTGAAGTGTCAAATAGATCGGTTTGTGGTTTGAAGGTCCAGAAGAACCTATTCCTTTGTGACAGTAATAACAGACTGTGTTCTTGAGGTTTCAGATGTAGGAGAGAAGGATTTCAGTAAATAGAGGAAGTGCGGATGTTTCTGGTGATTCAGGAAACCTTGTGAAGGTCCTTGGATTATGTCTAGTTCGTGTTGATGGTCTGCATTAGAATTGAAGCCTGGAATTGAAGAAATACTTTTGGATGAAGGTGTTCTTTCTGTGACTGGCCGACTGGATGAATTATACACCTTGTGAATGTTCTTGTGGTTGCTTGCCAATTTAAATGATTATTCTTAAGTTGATGTCGTGTATAAATAAAGGTTTGTGAAGTCATTTCAAAAGTGTACTTGCGGAGATGAGTGTGTGGTAGCAAGGAGAAGAGCAAAAGGAGGAGTAGAAGGATTTGGGCGTTAATAGAACTTATTCAAGCATGGTGACAATGCTATTTACCAGTTCAAGTTTGTAATACTCATTTACTGTAGACAGTGTGTGTCTTGTAGGCAGTGAGCCTCTTGTGAGCAGTGTGCTCGGGCAGTGAGCCCTAATTGGCATGTGCCATATTATTCTTTCTATTCTTCTAACAGAGAATAAATTCTTGGGTTAGTCACCCCGTGGTTTTTCCCTTAACCGGGTTTTCCACATCAAAATCTTGGTGTCTCATGTGTAGATGTGTTTTCTGTTCTTGGTTATTTACATTAAGTTTTCATGATTGATTTATTGTTAATGTAAAGTGAATGCAAGTGTTGAAAGAAGAAAAGTTTTGGACAACTGATTCACCCCCCCTCTCAGTTGTCTGCCCTAAATCTAACAATTGGTATCAGAGCCAAGTTCCTCTGAAAGGAGCTTAACCACTTGAGGAGATCTAGAATGTTGTCCTACAAGAAGGATAGTCTGAAGTTCAATGGAACTAACTTTTCTCTTTGGAAAGGTCGCATGGAATGTCACTTGTAGTGCATGGGATTTGCATACTGGTCCATGGTCACAAAGGCTTATGTACCTCCACAGGGTGGTCCAACAACCCTAAATAAAATCACAGATGCTGAAAACAATCTGCGGACCAAAGAGGCTCTTTTAAGTGCATTATCTGACTCAGAACTCTCTAATGTTATTCATCTACCAACTGCCTTTGAGATTTGGAAGAAATTGGAACTTTTGCATGAAGGAGACCAGTTTGTTAAATGTGCAAGATTACAGAGTCTAAAAGGAAAATTTGAAAGATTGAAAATGAGAAATGATGAAAATATTACCTCTTTTATGCCAAGAGTGAATGAGCTGGTTTGTGGAATCAGAAATGCAGGTGGAACCCTGAGTGAAGATGAGATCGTTGGCAAAGTTCTTAGATCCCTTCCTGAGTCTTATAAAATCAAAGCTTTTGCAATCAAAGAATTCAGAGCTCACACAACAGTCACAAGGGATCAGTTGGTTGGTAAGCTAGTTGCTTTTGAAATGGCTGAGTTTGGAGATGATCCTCCAAAGACTGAATCTGCATTTAAAGCAAGTGCCTTGGTAAAAGGAAAACAAAGGTTTGATCCGGGAGAAAACTCTTCAAGGAAACCATCATGGTATGAAAATGCAAGAAAAGACTTGGAAGAAGAAGAAGTTGAAACTGCTCATCTTGAAGCTCTTATTGCAAAAAGACTACCAATAGGATCCAGTAAGTATGAGGGAAAATTGCCTTTTAAGTGTTTTAACTGCAATAAGATTGGTCATTTTGCATCAAGGTGTCCGGAAAGATTTTCTAGGCCAAATAGTAATAGACCAAGATTCCAGAAGAATTGTTACTATGCTCATGAAGAGATGATGAAGAAGTAATAGATGATGAATCAGAGAAAGAAGACAAATCTGGAAGTGACTGGGTGTTCATTGCCATCAAGGAAGAAGATCCAATACCCTCTGAATCCGTAAATCATAAAGCCTTGGCTGCCCAAGTTGAAGAAAAGGATGATTGGGTCATTGGTAGTGGCTGCTCTCACCACATGACAGGTGACAAAAACAAGTTTATAGATTTGGAAAGGTATGAAGGAGGAGTGGTAAAGTTTGGTGATAACTCTGCAGGTAGAATCAGAGGTAGAGGAACTATTTCTTATGATGGAAAGAACAAAACCGGTAATGTATTATATGTTAAAGGATTGAAACACAATCTTCTCAGTGTGGGACAGTTGGTGGACAAAGGCTATGATCTCAGATTCAAGAATGGAAAGTGCAAAATCTTTGAAAGTTCTGGAACAGAGATTGCATCAGGTACCCAAACAAAAGGTAACATCTTTCACTTAGCTGGTACTGGTAAAAGTTTCTTATTTGTTCAAATTGATCAGAGTTGGTTATGGCATAGAAGAATGTGTCATGTGAACTTTGATAATATCATCAAGATAAGTAATACTCAGGCTGTAAGAGATCTTCCAAGATTGGTAAAACCTACAAATAGTTTGTACAAAGAATGTCAGTTGGGTAAACGAAGCAGAATCTCATTCAAAAGAAAGGAACAATCTTCTACCAGATTATTAGACTTGGTTCACACTGACTTATGTGGTCTGGCAAGAATCAAAAGTGTGTAAGGGGATAGATACTTCATGTTGCTAATTGATGACTATTCCCGGACGATGTGGGTAACCTTTTTGAAAGAGAAATCAGAAGCTCTTAAGAAATTCAAAATATTCAAGGCTATGGTGGAAAATGAGACCAGATTAAAATTAAAGTGTCTGAGGTCTAATAGAGGTGGAGAATTCACATCCGGTGAGTTCATAAACTTTTGTGAGAAACATGGAATAAAGAGACAGTTGTCTGCCCCTAGAACTCCACAGTAGAATGGAGTTGTTGAGAGAAAGAACCGGACCATCCAGGAAGCATCTAGGACCATGATGATGGAAGCAAATGTTCCTCAGATCTATTGGAGAGAAGCTGTCAGCACTGCAGTCTACACTCTCAACCGAGTTCAAATTAGAAACTATACCAGTAAGACTCCTTATGAACTCTGGTTTGGCATTACTCCCACTGTGAGATACTTCAGAGTTTTTGGTAGCAGATGTTACATTAAAAGGGATGAAGATCTAGGAAAGTTTGATGCTAGAAGTGATGAAGGAATATTCTTGGGTTATTCTACTCAAAGCAAAGCATACCGGTGTTACAACAAGAGACTGAGAAAGATTGTAGAGAGTATAAATGTGAAGGTTGATGAAGAAATTGAAAGACCCTCAAGAATTCTTGAACATGATGAAGATGATCAGAATGGTGTTCAGACTCAAGGTATCCAGGTCTCTTCTGAGAAACAAAGTCAAGTTGATCTGGTAAGACAGGAAGAAGAGATAAGTCTCAATGAGACTGATCAAGAGTTAGAAGTACAAGAGACTCCCAAAATTCTAAGGTATGTAACTCTAAACCACTCTGAAGATCAGATCATAGGTGACAAAAGCAAAGGGGTGCAAACAAGGAGGAGAATTGCTCAAAATTCAGATGAGTATTGTCTAATTTCAAAGATTGAACCTAAGACAGTAAATGAAGCCTACAATGATGAAAACTGGACTAAGGCAATGGAGGAAGAACTGATGCAAATTGAGAAGAATCACACTTGGGATATTGTTCCCAGACCAAGAAACAAAAATGTGATTGGAACCAAATGAGTCTTCTGGAACAAATTGAATGAAGCTGGTGAAGTAATCAGAAACAAGGCCAGATTAGTTTGCAAAGGTTACTCTCAAATAGGAGTTGATTTTGAAGAAACTTTTGCTCCGGTGGCAAGAATTGAAGCAGTCAGATTATTTCTTGCATTTGCTGCCTTCAAGGATTTCAAGGTGTATTAGATGGATGTCAAATCTACCTTACTAAATGGTAATTTGGAAGAAGAAGTGTATATTGAGCAACCGGATGGATTTCAATTGTCTGATCATAGTGACATGGTCTGTAAATTAAAAAAGGCAATGTATGGACTGAAGCAAGCCCCAAGAGCCTGGTATGAAAGATTGGATAAGCATCTCTTGAAGATTGGTTTCAATAAAGGTACTGCTGATAGTAATTTGTATTTCAAAATTGATCATGAAAATATCTTAATTGTTGAAGTATTTGTTGATGATATCATTTTTGGAGGAAGAGATAGTATGTGTAAAACTTTTGTAAGTCAAATGAAAAGTGAGTTTGAGATGTTAATGCTTGAAGAAATGAATTTCATTTTGGGTCTATAAATTACTCAAACAAAGAAATGAATCTTCATCTCTCAGTCAAAATATGTGAAAGAATTGTTGAGGAAATTTGGGATGGAAGACTCAAAGCCAATGAACACTCCAATGGCAACCAGATGCAAGTTGAGCAAAGATGATGACTCTCCCAAGGTTGATCAGACAAAATATAGGTCAATGATTGGAAGACTATTGTATCTCACTCAAACTAGACCAGATATTATGCAGGCCATTGGTCTTGTTGCTAGATTCCAAGCTGATCCTAAAGAATCTCATGTTATGACAATCAAGAGGATTTTCAGATATCTAAAGGGGATAGTTGAGTATGGTCTATGGTATCCTAGAGATCATGATTTCTCTCTTCATGCATATACAGATGCAGATTGGGTAGGAGATGTGGATGATCGGAAGAGTACTGGTGGTGGAGCATTCTGTTTGGGAAAAAGATTGGTTTCTTGGCTAAGCAAGAAACAAGAGGCAATATCTCTATCTACAACTAAAGTAGAATACATTGCAGCAGCAGGTAATTGCACTCAAATCTTATAGATGAAGCAGATGCTAAGAGACATTAAAGTAGAATACGAGGAGCCTATCACAATTTTCTGTGATAATTCAAGTGCAATAAATATTTCTAAGAATCCGGTGTTGCATTCTAAGACCAAGCACATATCTATCAAGTTTCACTTTCTGAGAGAGCAAGTAAACAAGGATGAAGTCAGGTTGGAGTATGTGCCCTCCAAGGATCAGATTGCAGATATCTTTACTAAACCTCTTCCCAAGGACTCTTTTGAGTATCTCAGGGAGAAGTTAGGGGTTATTGCCCCTCTGGTGATGAACTAGAATGCACTAATGTGCATCAGTTCGGTGGATATCATAGTCATATCTTGTGGTTCGGATTGGTGTTGGGGAGCTGCTACTCAGGGGGAGCAGTAGGTGTGATTATCAAGTTGCAAGTATGGGCCCTTTGCCATTGATGTCAAAGGAGGAGAGAAGACATATGAAAAACAAGTGGTTGATGATCAAAAGGGGTGTAGTACAGGAAGAGAAGACATGTGAATAGTTGTTGTTGATAGGGGGAGCTATGACAGTAAGGAGAAGTTCTTGTCTTGATGGTTTTTCACATAATATGTTGCCATCAATGACAAAGGGGGAGATTGTTGCAAGTATGGGTTAAATCGGTGTTATCATTGATGTCAACATACTCATGTTGCATTAATGAGAAGGATTGGGTGAGCTGTGTGCTGAGGATTTTGAGAAAATTAGTCTCAATCAGGAACAGTGAAGAACAATGATAATAACAAGGTAAAAGTCCAAGATAGGTTGAGGATCAGAGGATGCGGTTTAAAGGGTTTGTAGATATAAGTCTTGAGATGCTCTAGTTAAGTTTTTAGGGATCCACATGAAGATCTGAAGAATTTATGGTCACTCAAGTAGAACCGGTTCAGACAAGTGCTCAGTGGTGACAGAGTGAGACAAATAGGTCTAGTAAGGTCTGGTAATGCATTATCCCACTCTATGGATTTGAAGAAGTGTTTAGAATGTCCTTGTGAAATGTCAAGCAGATCAGTTTGTGGTTTGAAGGTCCAGAAGAACCTATTCCTTTGTGACAGTAATAACAAACTGTGTTCTTGAGGTTCCAGATGTAGGAGAGAAGGATTTCAGTAAGTAGAGGAAGTGCGGATGTTTCTAGTGATTCAGGAAACCTTGTGAAGGTCCTTGGATTATGTTCAGTTCATGTTGATGGTCCACATTAGAATTGAAGCCCGGAATTGAAGAAATACTTACGGATGAAGGTGTTCTTTATGTGACTAGCCGACCGGATGAATTATACACCTTGCGAATGTTCTTGTGGTTGTTTGCTGACTTAAATGATTATTCCTAAGTTGATGTCATGTATAAATAAAGGTTTCGAAGTCATTTCAAAAGTGTACTTGTGGAGATGAGTGTGTGGTAGCGAGGAGAAGAGTGAAAGGAAGAGCAGAAGGATTTAGGCATTAATGGAACTGATTCAAGCATGGTGACGATGCTATTTACCAGTTTAAGTTTGTAATAATCATTTATTATAGACAGTGTGTGTCTTGTAGGCAGTGAGCCTCTTGTGAGCAGTGTGCTCAGGTAGTGAGCCCTAATTGGCATGTGCCATCTTATTCTTTCTATTCTTCTAATAGAGAATAAATTCTTGGGTTAGTCAACCCGTGGTTTTTCCCTTAACCAGGTTTTCCACATCAAAATCTTGGTGTCTCATGTTTAGATGTGTTTTCTGCTCTTGGTTATTTACATTAAGTTTTCATGATTGATTTATTGTTAATGTAAAGTGAATGCAAGTGTTGAAAGAAGAAAAGTTTTGGACAATTGATTCACCCCCCCTCTTAGTTGTCTGCCCTAAATCTAACACTTAATTCACCACCGGAGGGGCAATAACCCCTAACTTCTCCCTGAGATACTCAAAAGAGTCCTTAGGTAGAGGTTTAGTAAAGATGTCTACAATTTGATCCTTTGAAGGCACAAACTCCAATCTGACTTCATTCTTGTTCACTTGCTTTCTCAAAAAGTGAAATTTGATGGATATGTGTTTAGTCTTTGAATGCAACACCGGATTCTTGGATATGTTTATTGCACTTGAATTATCACAGAAAATTATGATGGGCTTCTCATACTCTACTTTGATGTCTCTTAATATCTGTTTCATCCACAAAACTTGAGTACAACTACCTGCTGTAGCAATATATTTTGCTTCTGCAGTGGACAGAGATATTGCTTCTTGTTTCTTGCTTAACCAAGAAACCAATCTCTTCCCCAAAAAGAATGCTCTGCCACTGGTACTTTTCCGGTCATCCACATCTCCTACTCAATCAGCATCTATATATGCATGAAGAGATAAATCATGATCTCTAGGATACCACAACCCATACTCAACTATCCCCTTTAGATATCTAAAAATCCTCTTGATTGCCATAACATGAGATTCTCTAGGATCAACTTGGAATCTAGCAACAAGACCAACAACCTACATAATATCTGGTCTAATTTGAGTGAGATACAACAGTCCTCCAGTCATTGACCTATATTTTGTCTAATCAACCTTGGGAGAGTCATCATCTTTGCTCAACTTGCATCTGGTTGCCATTGGAGTTTTCATTGGCTTAGAGTCTTCCATCCCAAATTTTCTCAACAATTCTTTCACATATTTTGACTGAGAAATGAAGATTCCTTTCTTTCTTTGAGTAATTTGTAGACCTAAAAAGAAATTCATTTCTCCAAGCATGGACATCTCAAACTCTCTTTTCATTTGACTTGCAAAAGTTTTACACATACTATCTCTTCCCCCAAATATGATATCATCAACGAATACTTCAACAATTAAGATATTTTCATGATCAATTTTGAAATACAAATTACTGTCAGCAGTACCTTTGTTGAAACCAATCTTCAAGAGATGCTTATCCAATCTTTCATACCAGGCTCTTGGGGCTTGCTTCAATCCATACAATGCCTTTTTCAATTTGCAGACCATGTCACCATGATCAGACAATTGAAATCCATCCGGTTGCTCAATGTACACTTCTTCATCCAAATTACCATTTAGGAAGGCAGATTTGACATCCATCTGATACACCTTGAAGTCCTTAAAGGCAGCAAATGCAAGAAATAATTTGATTGCTTCAATTCTTGCCACCGGAGCAAAAGTCTCTTCAAAATCAACTCCTTTAATCTGAGAGTAACCCTTGCAGACCAATCTAACTTTATTTCTGATTACTTCACCAACTTCATTCAGTTTGTTCCGGAAGACCGATTTAGTTCCAATCACATTCTTGTTTCTAGGTCTGGGAACAAGATCCCAAGTGTGATTTTTCTCAATTTGCATTAGTTCTTCCTCCATTGCTTTTGACCAATTTTCATCATTGCAAGCTTCATTCACTGTCTTAGGTTTAATCTTTGAAATTAGACAATATTCATTTGAATTTTGAGCAATTCTCCTCCTTGTTTGCAGTCCTTTGCTTTTGTCACCTATGATTTGATCTTCAGAGTGGTTTAGAATTACATACCTTGGAACTTTGGGGATTTCTTGCACCTCTAACTCTTGATCAGTCTCATTGAGACTTATCTCTTCTTCCTGACTTACCAGATCAATTTGACTTTGTTTCTCAGAAGAGGCTTGCATACTTTGAATCTGAACACCATTCTGATCATCTTCATCATACTTATGAATTCTTGGGGGTCTTTCAATTTCTTCATCAACCTTCACATTTACACTTTCTACAATCTTTCTCAGTCTCTTGTTGTAACACCAGTATGCTTTGCTTTGAGTAGAGTAACCCAATAATATTCCTTCAGCACTTCTAGCATCAAACTTTCCTAGATCTTCATCCCTTTTAATGTAACATTTGCTACCAAAAACTCTAAAATATCTCACAGTGGGAGTAATGCCAAACCAAAGTTCATAAGGAGTCTTACTGGTATTGTTTCTAATTTGAACTTGATTGAGAGTGTAGACTACAGTACTGACAGCTTCTCTCCAATAGATCTGAGTAACATTTGCTTCCATCATCATGGTCCTGGATGCTTCCTAGATGGTCTGGTTCTTTCTCTCAACTACTCCATTCTGCTGTGGAGTTCTAGGGGCAGACAACTATCTCTTTATTCCATGTTTCTCACAAAAGTCTATGAACTCACTGGATGTGAATTCTCCACCTCTATCAGACCTCAGACATTTCAATTTTAATCCAGTTTCATTCTCCACCATGGCCTTGAATATTTTGAATTTCTCAAGTGCTTCTAATTTTTCTTTCAGAAAGGTTACCCACATCATCAGGGAATAGTCATCAATTAGCAACATAAAGTACCTATCATTGGATACTCCTAACTCTTGCCGGACCACAAATATCAGTATGAACTAAGTCCAGCAGTCCGGTAGAAGACAATTCCTTACTTTTGAATGTGACTCTGCTCAATTTGCCCAACTGACATTCTTTGCACAAGCTATTAGTAGGTTTCACTAATTTTGGAAGATCTCATACAGCCTGAGTATTGCTTATCTTGATGATATTATCAAAATTTACATGACACATCCTCCTATGCCATAACCAACTCTGATCAATTTGAGAAAATAAGCAACTTTTACCAATACCAACCAAGTGGAAGATATTACCTTTAGTTTGAGTACCGGATGCAATCTCTGTTCCAAAACTTTCAAAGAACTTGCATTTTCTATTACTGAATCTAAGATCATAGCCTTTGTCCACCAGCTGTCCAACACTAAGAAGATTGTGCTTTAATCCTTCAACATACAGTACATTACCGGTTTTGTTCTTTCCATCAGTTCCTCTACCCCTGATTCTACCAGCAGAATTATCTCCAAACTTTACAATTCCTCCTTCATACTTTTCAAAATGAAAGAACTTATTCCTGTCACCTGTCATATGGTGAGAGCATCCGCTATCAATGACCCAATCATCCTTTGTTTCAACTTGGGCAGCCAGAGCTCTTTCTTCAACTTTATGATTGATAGATACAGAGGATATTTGTTCCTCTTCTTTGATGACAATAAACACCCATTCATTACCGGATTTGTTTCCTGTCTCCAATTCATCATCTGTTACTCCTTCATTATCATCTTCTTCATGAACATAGTAACAATTCTTTTGAAACCTTGGTCTGTTAGCATTTGGTCTTGAAAATCTTTCCAGACATCTTGAGGCAAAATGACCAATTTTATTGCAGTTAAAACACTTAAAAGGTAATTTCCCTTCATACTTACCAGATCCTCTTGGCAGTCTTTTTGCAATAAGAGCTTCAAGATGAGCAATTTCAGCTTCTTCTTCTTCCAAGTCTTTTCTTGCTTTTTCATACCATGAAGGGTTCCTTGAAGAATTTTCTCCCAGATCAAACCTTTCTTTTCCTTTTACAGAGGCACTGGCTTTGAATGCAGATTCAGTCTTTGGAGGATCATCTCCAAACTCGGCCATTTCAAAAGCAGCCAACTTACCAACCAATTGATCTCTTGTGACTATTGTGTGTGCTCTGAATTCTTCGATTGCAAAAGCCTTGATTTTATAAGACTCGGGAAGGGATCTGAGAACTTTGCCAACAATCTCATCTTCACTCAGGGTTCCACCTGTATTTCTAATTCCACAAACTAGTTCATTCACTCTTGGCATAAAAGAGGTAATATTTTCATCATTTCTCATCTTTAGTTTTTCAAATTTCCCTTTTAGACTCTGTAACCTTGCACATTTAACATACTAGTCTCCTTCATGCAAAAGTTCTAGTTTATTCCAAATCTCAAAGGCAGTTGGTAGATCAATAACATTTGAGAGTTCTGAGTTAGATAATGCGCTTAAAAGAGCTTCTTTGGTCCGCAGATTGTTTTTAGCATTTGTGATTTCATTTAGGGTTGTTGGACCACCCTGTGGAGGTACATAAGCTTTTGTAACCATGGACCAGTATGCAAATCCCATACACTGCAAGTGACATTTCATGTGACCTTTCCAAAGAGCAAAGTTAGTTCCATCAAACTTCGAACTATCCTTCTTGTAGGACGACATCCTGGATCTCCTCAAGCGGTAAAGCTCTTTTCAGAGGAACTTGGCTCTGATACCAATTGTTAGACTTGGGCAGACAACTAATAGGGGGGTGAATCAGTTGTCCAAAACTTTCTTCAATTTCAACACTTATATTCACTTAGCAGTATAACAATGAATCAAACAAGAAACTTAATACACTTGATCAAGAGCAGAAACACATCAACACATGAGACACCAAGATTTTGACGTGGAAAAGCCGATTAAGGGAAAAACCACGGGGTGACTAACCTAAGATTGTATTCTCTGTTAGAAGAATAGAAGGAACAAAATAGCACATGCCAATTAGGGCTCACTGCCCAAGCACACTGCTCACAAGAGGCTCATTGCCTACAAGAGACACACTGTCTACAAAAGAATAAGTATCACATACTTGAATTGGTAAATAGCATCTTCACCATGCTTGAGTCAGTTCCATTTAAGTCCAAACCTTTTGCTCTTCCTTTCGCTATTCTCCTCGCTACCACACACTCATTTCCACATGTCCACACTGAAATGACTTTGCAATCCATTATTTATACATGACATCAACTTAGGAACAACCATCTAAGTTAGCAAATATCCACAAGAACATCTGCAAGATGTATAATTCATCCGGTCAGCCAGTCACAGAAAGAACACCATCATCTGAAAGTTATTCTTCATTTCTGGTACCCCAATTCTAATGCAGACCATCAAAACAAACTTAACATGATCCAAAGACCTTCACAAGCTTGCATGAATTTCCAAGAACATCCGCACTTCCTCTACTTACTAAAATCCTTCTCTTCTTCATCCGGAACCTCAAGAACATAGTCTACCATTACTATCACAAAGGAATAGATACTTGCGGACCTTCAAAACATGAACCAATCGAGTTGACACACCACACAGACTTCCCCAACACTTCCTCAAATCTGTAGAACTGGAGAATGCATTTCCAGATCTCACCGGACCTATCTGTATCACTCTGTCATCACTAAACATCTGCCAGAACCGGTTTTACTTGAACTACCATAACTTCTTTAAATCTTCATGTGGACCTCTAAAATATCAACTGGAACATCTTAAGACACATATCTAAAAACCCTTTAAACCATATCCTCTAATCCTCATCCTGTCTTGGACTTTTACCTTATGCCATCATTGTTCTTCACTGTTCCTGATTGAGACTAATTTTCTCAATATCCTCAGCATACAACTCATCCAACCTTATCATTAATGTAACAGGAGTATGTTGACATCAATGACAACACCGGTTAGGCCCATACTTGCAACAAAAAGACATCTCACCAATCATAGACATCTCAAACTCTTTCTGCATTTCTTTTGCAAACCTCTTACACATATCATCATCTCCACCAAAGATGATGCCATCAACATATACAGCAACTATCAAAATCTTGTCTCCCTCTTCCTTAATGTAAAGATTAATATTTGTAGTACCTTTCTTAAAACCTTGCTAAAGTACTTATCCAATTGAGCATACCAAGCTCTAGGGGCTTGCTTGAGTCCATACAAAGCTTTCTTGAGTCTACACACCATGTCCAGATCTTCTGATAGCTGGAAACCATCCAGTTGCTCAATGTAGACCTCTTCCTCTAAATTACCATTCAAGAATGCCAACTTGACATCCATCTGATAGACCTTGAAGTTCTTGTGAGCAACAAAGGCAAGAAACATCTTGATTGCTTCCATCCTGGCTATCAACGCAAAAGTATCCTCAAAACCAATACCTTCAACTTGTGAATAACCCTTACACACCAACTTTGCTTTGATCCTCACAACTTCACCATCTTCATTCAGCTTGTTCTGGAACACCCACTTTGTTCATATAACATTCTTATCAGTTGGTCTAGGAACCAATTCCCATGTTTAATTCTTTTCTATCTGATTCAATTCTTCTTCCATTGCCTCCAACCATCCATCATCTTTGCTAGCATCGGCTAAGGTTTTGGGCTCTACCTTTGACAGTAGGCACAAATTCACTTGCTCACTTGCTTTTGCAAGCCTTCTCCTGGTTTGCACACCTTCATTCTTATCCCTAATGATCTAATCTATTGAATGATTCCTCTAAGCATACTTTATTGGAGTCTTAGGGATCTGCTATGATTCTTGTTCCTCCTCTTCTTCTTCTTCTTTAATGTAGGGAGGTATATCAGATCCACAATCCTCTGGTTCTTGTGAGATCTAATACAAATCTTCATCTACTTTAACATTTGTGCTTTCAATCATTCTTCCCAATCTCTTCTTGTAGCATTTATAGGCCTTGCTTCTGGTTGAGTAACTAAGAAATATCCCTTCATCACACCTTGAATCAAACTTTCTAAGG
Organism: Cunninghamia lanceolata; assembly: GCA_027924645.1. Classification (NCBI taxonomy): domain Eukaryota; kingdom Viridiplantae; phylum Streptophyta; class Pinopsida; order Cupressales; family Cupressaceae; genus Cunninghamia; species Cunninghamia lanceolata. The sequence goes on from BSBN01000620.1 coordinate 2,844,135, forward strand.
TCTTTTTCATCTCTCTCGATGTAGCATTTACTACTAAAGATCCTAAAATATCTGACAGTGGGAGGTTTTCCATACCATAGCTCATAAGGGCTCATAGTTCCATTAACCCTCAATTGCACTCTATTAAGCAGATAGACAGCAGTGTGAACTGCTTCCTTCCTATACATATTAGGTAGATCTACATCTTTCAACATTGTCCCAACCATCTCTTGCACAGGCATATTTTTCCTCTCCACTACCCCATTCTGTTGAGGTGTCCTAGGAGTAGACAGATGTCTCCTAATGCCATGGTCTTCACAAAACTTTTCAAATTCATTTGAAGTTAACTTACCTCCTCTATTAGATCTTAAGCATTTGATCTTAGCATCCATTTCATTTTCAACTATTGCTTTGAAAATTTTAAACTTATCAAAGGCTTCTGATTTTTCTCTTAAGAAAGTAACCCAAGTCATTCTAGAGTAATCATCAATAAGCAAAATGAAGTACCTTTCACTTTGTTGACTCTTTACATAGGTTAGTGTGAATCAACTCCAATGGCATAGTAGAAGAATACTCCTTGCTTTTGAAATTTGTCTTTGTCTGCTTTCCCATTTGACATAATGTGTTTACAAGCTTGGTTATCTTAGGCATATCTCTCACCACATGAATAGAGTTGATCTTCACCATATTATCAAAATTGATATGTCCCATTAACTTGTGCATAGCCAACACTCACCATATTGAGCCAATAAACAGGTTCTTCCATTTACCTCCTTTAGATGATAGATATCTCCATATGTCTTAAGACCTTCTACAACTAATCTTCTAGATCACGCCTTCTTGATCTCACAACCTTTGACATGAAATGTAAGATTGTATCCTTTACTGCACATCTGACTGACACTAAGGACATTATACTTTAGCCCTTTGACATAGAGGACATCCTCAGCCTTGTTCTTTCCATCAATGGTTATAGCACCCTTTCCACAAATTTGTGCTGACTCATCACCACCAAACTTGACAACTCCACCATCCACTTCTTAAGGTTGATGAACTTCTCCTTGTCACTAGTCATGTGGTTAGAGCAACCACTATCAATTACCCAAGCATTGGCTTCTTCTCTTGCATGAAAGTCAATCCATACAACCATTGATTTTTCATTATCTTTGTCAATCTGCAATGTATCGTACTTTTTACATTTTCCAATATCACCCTTTTTGTCACCAACTTTCAAAGCCATGAAAAGTGTTTCATCATTTGAATCATCATGATCCTCATCTTCTAAGGAACAACTGTTTTCTATGGAATAGAGACTTCTTTTGGACTTCTCTCTTTTGTTGCTATCCTTTGATTCTTTAAAAGGACATTTAGAGGCAAAATGACCAATTTTCCCACAATTGAAGCATTTGAAAGGTAACTTACCTTTGTATTTGTCAGTGCCCTTCTTCAATTTTTTTACAAAGTTTGCTTTTACCTCATTAAGTTCACCATCTTGATCAGTTGTTTCATCTTCTGCCTTCTTACTTGCTTTAAATGTTGCTTCCTTCTTTGGATCACCTTTGTCAAATTCACTCATTTCAAAGGTTGTGAGAATACCAAACAATTGGTCTACTGTATAGTGATCCAAGTCCTAAGTCTCCTCAATAGTAGATACCTTATGACTGTAAGATTTAGTGAGAGATCTCAGCACCTTCTTCACAATCTCATCTTCTTTCATTGTTCTACCAAGACCTCTGATGTCATTAACTATTTCATCCACCTAGAGCATATAACTAGCAATGTCTTCATCTTCTGTCATCCTCAAAGTCTCAAATTTGCTCTTGAAGATTTGCATATTGGCTTGCTTCACTTTACTATCTCTTTCATAAATGCTACTAAGTTTTACCCAGACATCCTTAGCAGAACTACAACCCATTACTTTTATAAGTTATGAATTAACTAGCCCACTCATAATAGCATTCTTTGCCTTGGAATTGTTATCATGCAACTTAATCTCATCTGGATCTATAGGATCATCAGTAGGAGTAGTGTAACCATCCTTGACAGATTGCCAAACACCAAACCCTAGAGAAGATAGATAACCTTCCATCCTTAGCTTCCAAAAGGTGTAATTTGTTCCATCAAACATAGGTGCCTTGTAAGATCCATTATGAGCCATTCCAGACCTTCCTTAAGTGGTTAAGCTCCTTCTTAGGAACTTGGCTCTGATACCAATTGTTGAACACACCTAATACTAAGAGGGGGATGAATCATTATTAGAATCTCAAACCCTCTAGAGAAGGTTAAAACTTAAGCTTTACAACATTAACAAAAACATAAGAGATCAACACAATGCACAACACCACATAACACCAGATATATGTGGAAAAGCCCAAAGGGGAAAACCACGGTGAGAAAAGATGCTAGGATCTATTGTCCTAATCTAGCCTCACAAAATAATCACAATTACAACTTTGTTTTAGGGCTATAGCCCAAGGAAGCTACAACTCCCTGTAAACTTTGTTTTAGGGCTTCAACCAAAGAAAGCAACTACTTCCTAAACTAAGAACAAACTTAGAAATGATTACAGCATGGTAGTCCTTCTGTTGGTGCTTAAATATGTATATGCAAGCACCTTCCCAAAAAGTCCAAAAAAGTTCTAAGTATCCGTGCCTCCTCAACATGTTTCAGCATTAGTATCATTTTCTCTTAGGAGGTGGTCAGCATCATCATGATATTCTATCGACCGGATATTTCATCAGGGTCATCATGTTTCAATATCGGGTGATATTCAAATATCATCCCAATCCTGTAGTGGAGCTACAGTGCAGCCCGACATCCCAATAGGGGGTGATATTCTGAATATCGGGTCATCTTACAAATATCACCCTAGTGCGATATATGAATGTGGTGGTGACGTCATCAAGGTCTGGGGGGTCATATTTTAACATCAGTCATTTTATGGAGATCCCTCGATGTTACGAATATGACGATGATGTCATCCGGATATGTGGAGACGCGTGGTATGCAGATATGATGCTGACGTCATCAGGATTTTTATGGACATACAGGATGTTCATCGACGAGACATTTGGTATTGGCTAAGCAAGAGGATCTTCCTCCAATGCATTAGGTTGTGCGGATGAAGGTGATTATCATGCGGGTGATATTGCAATATGATGCTGATGTCAGGGTGATATTTTCATCAGGTGATGAGGTCCAAATATGCTTTCCCGCAGGGTGATATTTTATGCGGGGTGATATTTCATATCAGGGTGATGTGAAATATCGAGGTGATATTTTGCATATCGGAGGATGTGTGCAAGGAGAGCCGTCGGCATGACTTTGGTCATCGGCGTGTTAGGAATGTGTCGCTCCGATATGTTGGGTCCTCCCGATGAAGGATGTTCATTGGCAAGATATGTGATGTCGGGAGGACAAGCAAGTGGTTTGCCGATGAGGAGGGTCTGGCCGATGGACGATGATGATGTTTATACTGGTGTCATTGAGAGCAAAAGCACCGACATCATATATGCTCACGGCCCAGTATATAAAGTGTTGAGGGGGTCGCCGTGGGGTGCATGTGGGATAATTTGTTTCTACATGATTTGAAATATCAGGGTGATAAATCTTGGCGGGAAACGGTTGCGATGCACAGTATGATGTTTTCCCCAAGGCCGCGAGTTGGTGTGCCATTAATGGCGAATCTTACAGGGTATGGGCGATGGCATGGACAGATCTAGTACCCAACTGGAGTTGTACATCCACAGGCGGCGGTGCAAGGCTCGAGACCTTTCCCTGTCTCCTCTTCCACCTGCTGCATTGAATGTTTGAGTGTCATTTCCTTAGAATGAACTGTATCTGGTGGACTTTTGAGTCACCTAGTGATTAATGCTGAGCACCTCCTTGCTGTATAAGTAGGGTTGTGTTGCTCATTTGTTGGTGGTTGAAGGCCTGGGTAATTTTTGTGTAAATAATAAAAGACAGGGCATGACCCTAGTTGTTCTATCCCATTTTGGAGTTTATGAGTTGCAACATGAATGTATTTTGCACATATGTTCAGTTTTATGTTGATTTATATGAAAAATGCTTATTGCATGTGTCTATCTGCTTGTCTCCATTTGCTGCATGTCATCCTTCTTTTGAATCTGGTTGCTAAGGGTTTCATAGATTCTAGGGTATAGATATCTATACTGCATGCTTGATCTGTAACTTCCATTCAAGGAGTGGATTAAACTATTTTAGGTCAATGTATGGAGAAGGTTGCCTGCCAGCAGGGATATCTGTAAGTAGAGGCAGCTAAATACCCTTCCTTAGGTGATGTTTGTAAGGCAATCATCAAATCCAACCCCTTGAAACTTGAATGCTAGTTGCAAACCATCTATTGTATACGTCTAGTTGACTCCTTGCCCTGAGATAGGCACTGGTCTATTCCTGGGTCAGTAGTTATGAGCCAAAACCCCTTGTCTTGCATCTAGGACATTATGTCCACCCATTTCATCACTTCAACCTGTTAGTTGTAGGAGTAGGATTAGGAACCCCCTGCATGCTCTCATAGCCACCAGACAAATATGTCCAAGAATGTTTCCAACCTTGTGATCTACCATGCAGATCTTGGTCCAGACATGAGAGTATTTTGCCTATTGCTGTCAAGCTAAATCTATCAGTCATTGAGCTAGTCAAGGTTACATCTTTAGCTATAGGGATACCCCCCTTGGTGCGGCAGAACCAAAAGTGAAGGGGAGGAGCTCACGCAACCTCCTGTATTAGTTGGCTGAATCTGTCTGTGCATTAGAACTGACAAACCCTAATGCTGATTCAGAAGAAAAACCAACAAAAATGGTGACTCCACCGGGGACGATTTGATGAAAACATAATATATTTTATCCATCCGAGTCACCAACAAAATGGTGACTCTGCTGGGGACTGATTTGAAAGTGTTATCCTGTAATCTCTGGTGAAGTTTGCCTTGCTCTGCTGGTGGAATGAACTCAGAAAAATATATGGTAGCTTTCAGTTGTTGAAAATTTTGTCCTCTCTGGAGAGGTGGCGACTCTGTAAAAAGATTTAAGTGCACATGAAAGGTAGATGTATGTTGTGTGATAAAAGATGTTCAGATTTCTGCATCTGGATGAGAAAAGGTACCTTGGTTCTTCCCCTTTATATTTGTTGTTTGCTACATAAGTTAGATGCAAGGGGGAAGCCTTAGGTCTTAGGCAGACAAAGGATGTCTAAGAGTAGAATTTTTATGAATCCAAATATGTATTATCCCATACTCAGTCAAGAAGGGGGTGAAATGTTGAATAAAAGAATAGAAGAGATAAAAAAATAGGTTGATATTCTTAGAGGCTAGGTAGGCCCAGTTAAATAGCAGTAACCCTATTGTGTCTGCCAGTCGGAAGGCTAAACCTCTTCTCAGCCCTTTTGATCCTCAGTATGACCTTGAGATCATGGCATCATGTGAAGATAAAAGTGAAAATGAAAAGATATCAGTTGAGGATGCCATTGAAAGGATCAATGATGACTCCCATTGCAAGGTTGAGGTGTCTAGTTCTGAAAATAATGATGTGGTTATGGACAGAAATGAACATCTGTTTGAATGGGTTTGTGGAGATAATTGTGAGTATTGTGCTCAGGATAGAGAAGAAATAAGCACACAAGCTGATACTCCTCCACAAAGAGAATCCATTGATAGTGAGGATGCATGCTTTGTTGCCTATGAACCAGTGGCATACCATAATGAGGCTGAGACACCTGGGTCACCCATTTATGACACATGTGGTGATGAGGATCTGTCTAAGTATGGTGAGGATCTAGACATTGTTTTTTATTTGGATTCTGTTTTTCATCCTGATGAAAGAGAGGCCAACATACATCATGAGGCCTATTGTATAGAGGTGCCAGAGCTTGATCTTTTCCAGCTTGGTGTACCAGATGATTGTGTGCATGATGTGCACAATTGTGAATTTGAAAGCTTCTCCTTTGATATGCCAGCTCATGAAGAGAGCCCAGATTTTCCTAGCTGCGTAGTGGACTTTGAGTATTTTCAATTCTCAGTCCAGCTAGGAGATCATTCTACAATGCATATTGCTGATGTAGATGATAAGTGCTATATGCCATATGAATATGCATTGCCTGATAAACATTGCACCCACATGTTACATGATCCTGAAGGTTGTTTGCATAGGGTTGACAGTGACAAGCCAAATCAGAGAGTTGAAAATGCAAATGACCAAGTTTGTTTGTGGGCGGATCATTGCAGTATCTCCAAGCTTAATCCAGTGCATGCATATGAAAACAAGATATTTGACAAAGGGAGATACAGGTATTTCTTTTCTTGGTGGTCTTAGGCCATCAAGTGTGTTTGGTGATGCAGATCATTGTGACTTCATGACTCTATTGCCCAATGGATAAGGGACTGGTCTGCATCCCAGAGATCTGAGGTTCTCGCCATGCCTGCAAGAGGCATGCGTCCCCAGACAGAGCCTGTGTTGGTACTTAAATATGTATATGCAAGCACCTTCCCAAAAAGTCCAAAAAAGTTCTAAGTATCTGGGCCTCCTCAGCATATTTCAGCATCAACATCATTTTCTCTTAGGAGGTGGTCAGCATCATCATGATATTCTATCGACCGGATATTTCATTAGGGTCACCATGTTTCAATATCGGGTGATATTTGGATATCATCCCAATCCTATAGTGGAGCTACAGTGCAGCCCGACATCCTAATAGGGGGTGATATTCTAAATATCAAGTGATATTCTGAATATCGGGTCATCTTACGAATATCACCGTGGTGCCGATATATGAATGTGGTGGTGATGTCATCAAGGTTCGAGGGGTCATATTTTAACATCAGTCATTTTATGGAGATCCCCCGATGTTGCAAATATGATGATGATGTCATCTGGATATGTGGAGATGCACAGTATGCAGATATGATGCTGACGTCATCAGGATTTTTGTGGACATAAAGGATGTTCATTGGCAAGACATTTGGTATCGGCTAAGTAGGAGGATCTTCCTCTGATGCATCAAGTTGTGCCGATGAAGGTGATTATCATGCGGGTGATATTGTAATATGATGCTGACATCAGGGTGATATTTTCATCAGGTGATGAGGTCTGGATATGCTTTCCCGCAGGGTGATATTTTCTGCAGGGTGATATTTCATATCAGGGTGATGTGAAATATCGGGGTGATATTTTGCATATCGAAGAATGTGTGCAGGGAGAGCCATCGGCATGACTTTGGTCATCGGCGTGTTAGGAATGTGTCGCTCTGATATTTTGGGTCCTCCCGATGAAGGATGTTCATCGGCAAGATATGTGATGTCGGGAGGACAAGCAAGTGGTTTACCGATGAGGAGGGTCTAGCCAATGGAAGATGATGAGGTTTATATTGGTGTCGTTGGGAGCAAAAGCACCAACATCATATATGCTCACGGCCCAGTATATAAAGTGTTGAGGGGGTCGCCATGGGGTACATGTGGGATAATTTGTTCCTACATGATTTAAAATATCAGGGTGATAAATCTTGGCGGGAAACGATTGCGATGCACATTATGATGTTTTTCCCAAGGCCACGAGTTGGTGCACCATTAATGGCAGATCTTACAGGGTATGGGCGATGGCGTGGACAGATCTAGTACCTGACTGAAGTTGTACATCCATGGGCAGCGGCGCAAGGCTCGAGACCTTTCCCTGTCTCCTCTTCCACCTGCTGCATTGAATGTTTGAGCGCTCTTTCCTCATAATGAACTGTATTTGGCAGACTTTTGAGTCACCCAGTGATTAATACTGAGCACCTCCTTGCTATATAAGTAGGGTTGTGTTGCTCATTTGTTGGTGGTTGAAGGCCTGGGTAATTTTTGTGTAAATAACGAAAGACAGGGCATGACCCTAGTTGTTCTATCCCATTTTGGAGTTTATGAGTTGCAACATGAATGTATTTTGCACATATGTTCAGTTTCATGTTAATTTATATGAAAAATGCTTATTGCATGTGTTTATCTGCTTGTCTCCATTTGCTACATGTCATCCTTCTTTTGAATCTGGTTGCTAAGGGTTTCATAGATTCTAGGGTATAGATATCTATACTGCATATTTGATCTGTAACTTCCATTCAAGGAGTGGATTAAACTATTTTAGGTCATTGTATGGAGAAGGTTGCATGCCAGCAGGGATATCTGTAAGTAGAGGTAGCTAAATACCCTTCCTTGGGTGATGTTTGTAAGGCAAGCATCAAATCCAACCCCTTGAAACTTGAATGCTAGTTGCAAACCATATGTTGTATATGTCTAGTTGACTCCTTGCCCTGAGATAGGCACTAGTCTATTCCTGGGTCAGTAGTTATGAGCCAAAACCCCTTGTCTTGCATCCAGGACATTATGTCCACCCATTTCATCACTTCAACCTGTTATTTGTAGGAGTAGGATTAGGAACCCCCTGCATGCTCTCATACCCACCAGACAAATATGTCTAAGAATGTTGCCAACCTTGTGATCTACCATGCAAATCTTGGTCCAGACATGAGAGTATTTTGCCTATTGCTATCAAGCTAAATCTATCAGTCATTGAGTTAGTCAAGGTTACATCTTTAGCTATAGGGATACCCCCTTGGTGCGGCAGAACCAGAAGTGAAGGGGAAGAGCTCACGCAACCTCCTGTATTAGTTGGCTAAATCTACCCGTGCATTAGAACTGGAAAACCCTAATGCTGATTCAGAAGAAAAACTAACACCTTCTACTATCTGAAACTAACAATGAAGCTACTCCTTTTGATGATTGCTCTTCTACTTTGACAACTTCTTCAAATATCGTCTCTGCAGCTTACTGACTCATTAGTTTCAGCCTTCAAGAAGTTTTGCCTTTGGCTCACTACCTCTAGCAATTAGTTAGGTACATTCTTCACTTCCATTCTGTCTCAAAAATATCTTCAAGATGAATCCAAACAGGATCTTACTACTTCTACTCTTTCTCTTTTAGTCACATATCATAATGCATTACACATCCATATTTTACTTCTTGCACTCACACTCGCAATCATACCTCACCTAGATCAACTAGGTTTACAATATATACATGATATTACATTGATTACATTGTATGTTAGCCAAAGACAACAAGAATATTACAATTACAAGTCAGCCAGAGATCAAACAACATGAAACATGTAGAGGACAAGCCCTAAAATGAACTACACGCAACACCAGGAAGAGGAACATGCCTTGTGAATTCCAACACATGATTAACCTAGTCCTAAACATCCTTCACAGCATCATCCTTCAAAGAATAACATTTGCACGCTTTGCACATTTGAAATAGGTCAGCCTTAAGCAAGAGAATGTGAAGCTTGTAGCATATCAGCCATTACAACTTGGTGGTACTCTTGGAAGATTAAACATTACTTGCACTTCTCCCAGATGTGTCAGCATGACCCATACAACATCTCCAAACACTCCTTAAACTCCACATAGTAAAGGATTTATGGCGCACACCTTCAACATACCTCAGTTGTCCAAACAAAAGCATAACCCAACAACACCTTCATTCTAGACCACAACCTATTCCGAAGAAGAGAAAAGACACCTTGCACAGAAACAGGAAACATCACATGACCCTCAGGAACATTCTTCACTAGCCAATTCACTACTTCATACAACAACAAGTTGGAACAAGCCAATAGACACTGAAACTAGCCACCGGACAATATAGTCCTACACTTTGTCACTTACAACTTTCTCTGTGGAGGAATAAATGATATGAAACTTTGAATGTAGAACCTTCTCAACACACTTAACTTCTGAATCACATGACCATATCTTCAAATGTAGAGGAATGCGGAGCATTTGTTCAAGTAGCCTTTAAGGCAACTTCCTACAGCAGAAACCTTCACCCACATCTGGAGACCAGAGTCTCCTTGTAGCAACACATACTTCCTTAGGATCAACAAGAGAGAGCATACATTATGCTATGGACCATTAGCAACATCTTCCCAACATCAACATTACTTTTAATCCTCATCTTAAAGCTTCTAATTATCATCTTAATGCTTCTAATTCCCATCTTAATGCTTCTAATTCCAATCTTAGTATATCATCATGATATCATCTCTATTGACAACAAACATACTCAATACAACTTTAATTGACATTAAACAAGGCATGACATCCAACCATGAACATCAGTGACATCACTATTAGCACACCATGATAATATACCATCAACATGAGCAACAATGACAACCCAAACTGAGTGTTGACATCAATGACAACCACATCAGTGACAACATTAGGTAATATATGTGTAACAAGGACCTCTAGTCTCACTCTTGCTCTCTTATGGGAGGTATTTGATTGTACAAATGTGATAGAAGTAGTCCTTGGGGATCATGTTGAGTCCTACTATCACTTCTTCTTTCACTTTCATTGTTTTATGCATTCTCACTTTTAGAGAGGAGTTTTGTCCCATGAGGTTTTCTCCTTTTCTCCACTTGAGATTTGTTGTACATGGGTACCTAACATGGCCTAGTAATCGGGACCCATCTTCATCCATCTTTGCATCTTGCTTTAGTCAACTACTCCCTAAGTTGCACTTAAGGGGGGCGTTGGTGTGAATAGGGTTATTAACTATCTGATTTACCTTTGTGTGAATAATTCATATTATTTAACTATTTATTAGTTAAATAATATTCACACATCACACATCATTCACATGTTAAGTTGACTTAGTGAGTCTACTAGATGTTTCTAGTTGTTGATAGTTGTCATCTTATCCTATAGTTGTCACATGTCATAGGATTAAGACATTTGTCACATGACTACAACATCCTACATCTCATCCTTGCCTTTATAAGCAAGGCATATCATGCACATTGTAACAATATTTGAACAATCTTGTAACAATCTTTTGCATTCATTGATAGAATAGAATTATTATTTCATTTGATCTCTCTTATGCTTTCATGAAGTCCTAAATCCTAGGTGGCTCCAATCATAGCCAACTCTAACAAAAATTACAGACGATAAAAGCATCACTGCAAAGATTCCTGTAAAGGTAGTAGCTAATTTGAGAGATGAAATGGTGACTTGTGAGGGCCCTGTGTTTGGTCATGGAGTTGATGAAGAGAATCTCTTGCTTGAAAAGGAGATGAAGAAGATTGAAGATTTGTTTGGTTCATGTGATTCATCACATGAAGATTTTGTTGTAGTGGAGAATGACAAAAAAGAGGAGAAAAATAGATTCCATCAAATCCATCATATGATTGTGAGTTGTGGTGCTGAGATTAGTCCTTTGGATGACATGTGGATGTGGATCAATGTGGAGTAGTGTGAAGAAAAGTACCTTGATAAGGTACCCGATGCATGAATTGAAGAGATATACCCCAGCATGGTACAAGGAGTAGAAGTTGTAGTTGTTGAACTTGAGAGTGTACAAATGATAAAGTGGGTGAAGAGGAGGAGCCAATTATGATATATTTTTATTTTCATAAAGAATGTTGTAATTATTTGTGTGTAAGTGAGGTAGTAATAGATGAAGAGATGGCATGATAAGTATTTCTGATTTTCATAATGCAAGTTAGGATTATCAATAATGCTAGTTCTTGTAATATGTAATGATTTGTGTGCAAGTAAGGAAGTAGTAGATGAAGACGTTGATGATTTTGTGTGGGGCCATGATCCTAAAGGTACTTATACTATGGACCTTGGTTGCAAGTCCCTTCTTGAGAATAGTGGTGAGAACAAAAGGCTCCCTTGGTGGAATAAAACATGGAATAAATTTAGTTGGCACAAGTGCAACTTCTTCATATGGTTGCTCCATCAAAATAAATGTCTCAATTGGGACAATATTAAAAAGAGAGGATTCTAGGGCCCTTCAAAATGTGTTCTATGTGGTACTAAGGAAGAATCTACTACTCACCTATTTTTCTAATGTCCTTTTGCTTTAGCCATTTGTGGACAATGGTGGTAGCACTAGACCCGACCTATCATTCATGCAACCTCATTGTCAGAGTTTTGGGCAAGCATGGGTTAGCCACCTTATATGGTTAGTTTTCTTAATGTTGCCTAGGAGCTTGGACCTATCTTCATCCTATGGTAGTTATGGTTGGAATGAAGCTATCATACTTTATGGTGTCACCAAAGTCTAATCTCTCAAATCTGGCAGAAAGCTACAGATTCTATTAGAGAGACCATCAATGCCAAGTGTTTTATGGACAAGGACCTTGTTAGATTCAGGGCAGACAACTGAGAGGGGGGTGAATCAGTTGTCCAAAACTTTCTTCCAATTTAAACACTTAAATCCACTTTATAATTCAGCAGCATAATAATTAATCAATCATGAAACACAATGCATTAAGTCAAGAGCAGAAACACATCAACACATGAGACACCAAGATTTTGACATAGAAAGCTCGGTTAAGGGAAAAACCACGGGGTGACTAACCCAAAAAGTATTCTCTATTAGAAGAATAGAAAGAATAAAATGGCACATGCCAAGTAGGGCTCACTACTTGAGCACACTGCTCACAAGAGGCTCACTGCCTACAAGAGACTCACTATCTACAAAATAATAAGTATCACATACTTGAACTAGAAAATAGCATCTTCACCATGCTTGAGTCAGTTCCATTTAAGCCCAATACTTTTTCTCTTCCTTTCTCTCTCCTCCTTGCTACCACACTCTCATCTCCACAAGACACAATTGAAATGACTTTCCAATCCCTTATTTATACAAGACATCGACTTAGGAATAATCATCTAAGTCGGCAAACATCTACAAGAACATTCGTAGGATGTGTAACTCATTCGGTCGGCTAGTCTTAGGAAGAACACCATCATCCGGAAGTAATTCTTCAATGTGAGCTCAAACTCCAATGCAAACCACCAACATGAACTAGACACGATCCAAAGACCTCCACAAGCTTTCCTAAATCACCAAGAACATCCACACTACATCTTCTTACTGAAATCCTTCTCTCCTTCATTCAGAACCTCAAGAACACAGTCTATCATCACTATCACAAAGAAATAGATGCTTGCGGACCTCCAGGCCACGAACCAATCGAGTTGACACTTCTCAAGAACTTCCTAAACACTCCACCAAATCCGTAGAATAGGATAATGCATTTCTGGATCTCACCAGACCTATCTATATCACTCTGTCACCTCTGAACACCTACCGGAACCAATTTTACTTGAGCGCCACAACTTCTTCAGATCTTCATGTAGACCTCTAAAATCTTTACTAGAACACCTTAAGACACATATCTACAAACCCTTTGAAACACATCCTCTGATCCTCATCTTAACTAGGACTTTTATCTTACTGTCTTCACTGTTCCTGATATGACCAATTTTCTCAATATCCTTAGCAAACAGTTCATCCAATCCTTATCATTAATGCAACAGGAGTATGTTGACATCAATGACAACACCGGTTAGGCCCATACTTGCAACAATCTCTCCCTTTTCATTGATGGCAACATATGATGTGAAAAATTGTTTTAATCTTCAAGACAAGAACTTTCCTTTACTGACACAACTCCCCCTATCACCAACAACCATTCACAAGTCTTCTCTTCCTTTACTGCTCCCCCTTTGATCAACAACCACTTTTTTTTCACATGTCTTCTCTCCCCCTTTGACATCAATGGCAAAGGGCACATACTTGCAACTCTAACACTTCAAAATCATACTAGATGCTCCCTCTGAGTAGCAGCTCCCCATCATCAATCCGGACCACAAGATATGACTGTGATATCCACCGGACTGATGCACATTAGTGCATCTTAGTTCATCACCAGAGGGGCAATAACCCCTAACTTCTCCCTGAGATACTCAAAAGAGTCCTTAGGTAGAGGTTTAGTAAAGATGTCTGTAATCTAATCCTTGGAAGGCACAAACTCCAATCTGACTTCATTCTTATTCACTTGCTCTCTCAAAAAGTGAAACTTGATGGATATATGTTTGGTCTTTTAATGCAACACCGGATTCTTAGATATATTTATTGCACTTGGATTATCATAGAAGATTGTGATAGGCTCCTCATACTCCACTCTTATGTCTCTTAGCATTTGCTTCATCCACAAAACTTGAGTGCAACTACCTCCTGCAACAATATATTCTGCTTCTTTAGTGGATAGAGATATTTCCTCTTGTTTCTTGCTCAGCCAAGAAACAAATCTCTTCCCTAAAAAGAATGCTCCACCACTAGTACTCTTCCAGTCATCCACATCTCCTGCCCAATCCGCATCTATATATGCATGAAGAGAGAAATCATGATCTCTGGGATACCACAATCCATACTCAACTATCCCTTTTAGATATCTAAAAATCCTCTTTGATGATGTCAGATTGTCATTGATGTCAAAAGGTTTTTCAAGAGGTTCATCAAGAATGTGCATGTGCTTGCAGAATGATATTGTGGAATTATATTCTTGATCTTCATAGATGTGGTCTTCAATTAGAATATCTCCAAGCATGAAAAAGTTGAAGTGATAGGTTGAGTATGATGTCTAATTTTGTGATATTTGTTCAAGAACATCATCAAGTTATCTTTATTGAGGAACTTCATTAATGTCTTCATTGGATATGTTTGTTGATACATCATCAGGAGTTAAAAATGTTGCATGCAAAGGATGAGAGTGATTCATGATGCCCTTTATGGTAACGTGTTGTTGCACTAATTTTATATTCTCAAGATGAAGAAGTTGAAAGCCCTAATTTGACTTAAGGAGCTCACAATGGTAGAATCAAGATGTTGGTACAATGTTGAGAAGTTCACAGTATTATGGAATATGTCAATGAATTTTTGTGTGCCGCAGCTGCAAAGACATCTTATGTTAAGCATTGAAAATGTCTAAGTTGGAGAACACAGGTGGAACTTGATAAGTATTGAAAATTATTTTAGTCCATGGGGTTATAGTCTAAAATGCTAAAGCATTCCTTATACCCTAAATGTCCTAAGAATCCTAGCATAAAACTCTAATATTAATCATATGCATTTTTTGTTTTAACAAGGAGGTGACTTGTAATTGCAGGTTATATTACTTAAACCTTACCTGCTAAAGGGATTCTATTCCATTCTACAACCGGCCCCTTCACAGTCTTTTACCGATAGGAATGGTTGCCCCTATGAACTCATGAGCGCCAAATATAATATCAAAAAGAAAATGGGAGAGCGGTTTATGAAGTGGCATTTGAAGTTTTTTTTAAATAAAAGAAACTAGTATGAGATAAACATTATATGGGGTTAAATGTGTAAAAGGAAGAAAGCCCGATTTTTATGGCTTTTAATTTTTTTTTAGAAACTTTCTTTATATTCTAAGGTGGTCGGTCCATACCATTTAGAATTCTAAATGGAGTTTTTATTTTTAAAAGAAAGATATAAATTTCTTTTTTTTGGTGATAAGATATTTTTAAAATTAGAAATTTTTAATCTATAAACTCCAAGAGATGATTTTAAGGAGATTTTTTGAAGGCAAATATTGATGGAGATTTGGAGATGTTTTTTTTGCAAAATAAAGTATATCTTGTGACATTGGCTAGGATTTTTTTTGAAGAAGTTCTTTGCAGAGAAAATGAGATTTATTGAAGATGAAAATGTGGATTTGGTTTTTGTCTGAGGAGAAATTAATTTTTGTTGCAGAATGGATAAAGATTTTTTATTTTACAGGAGATTATTTTTGAAGAAGAATTTGAAGAGGATAATAAAAAAAATTTGTTTGAAGAAATTTGCAAGGGTTTTGTATTTTGGAGAATATGAAACATCATGCAGGGATTGAAATGAGAAGGTGAAAATATTTTTGAGGAAGATCAACAAGATTGAATGATGTTTTTGTCTTGTGAGAAAATCAAATTGAAGATTTTATTTGCAAGGATAATATTGAATACAGAAATTGTCCAAATTGAAATGTCAAAGAATGTGAAGGATCATGTACAGAGAAGAGGAAGATCAAAAGATTTTTTAATGCATAGAATTGACGGGAAGATATTTTAGAGAAGAGAATATGAAGGGTTGTGAAAGTATATTCAGATTTTATTTAATGATATTACAGATGCTTTATATAGAGTCTTGTGGATTAACAAGGTGGTGTGAGTGATATTGTGCAGATTGATGATGAACTGACAGGGATCAAATACAGATATAGAGATTGACAAGGTGATTAAAAAGACAATATGCAATTGTAATGACAATCAGGTGCATGAATCATAAATTTGATTGATCAAGACATTGATACTTGTAAGACAGAAATGAAACAGACAGAGTAAAGTAGTGTTGTTGAGCATATTGGAATACAGGATTGATATTCAGTGTTGTTGAATGAAGGATTAGAATACAAGATTGATATGCAGTGTTGTTGAATGGATCTGATTAATTTGCAGAGAAAATTGTTTATAGAGACTTGTATATGGAGCTTGTTTTGATTTGAAAATCTAACAGGAGGTATAAGGTTGTATACAACGGTGCAAATCTGATTGAACAGCAATCATGTCTTGCACATGAAGTTTGATGTTTTGTTTATAGTGATTGTGTTTGCCAGTGAGGCACAGTATGCCTATGAGGCTTGTGGTCAGTGAGACCTCTGTATTTGTCAGTGAGACAATTTGTATTGCCAGTGAGGCATGTTTTCCAATTAAGCCAGTGAGGCACTTTATGAGTGGTTTTTCTACCCCTGAGGGTTTTCCACTCGGTAAAAAGGCTGTGTCTTGATTTCTTCTATGTGTATGCATATTATTAGTTTGATCATGTTTTGTTTACATCTGTTATTGTAAGTCTTGTGCATATAAACTCAACAAATCATTAATGTATTCCTTTCCATCTGTTCTGTAAGAGAAAGCTTGCAAAAAGTTGTAAAATGTTTGAGAATTAATACAACACTGATTCACCCCCCCCTCTCAGTGTTGTCTGAACTCCTACACTCTTGATTGCCATGACATGAGATTCTCTGGGATCAGCTTGAAATCTAGCAACAAGACCAACAACATTCATAATGTCAAGTCTAGTTTGAGTGAGATACAACAATTCTTCAATCATTGACCTATACTTTTTCTAATCAGCCTTAGGAGAGTCATCATCTTTGCTCAATTTACATCCAATTGCCATGGGAGTATTCATTGGTTTTGAGTCTTCCATCCCAAATTTCTTCAACAATTCTTTAACATATTTGGTCTAAGAAATGAAGATTTCTTTCTTTCTTTGAGTGATTTGTAGACCCAAGAAGAAATTCATTTCACCAAGCATGGACATTTCAAACTCACTTTTCATTTGATTTGCAAAAGTTTTACACATACTATCTCTTCCTCCAAAAATGATATCATCAACAAACACTTCAACAATCAAGATGTTTTCATGATCAATTTTGAAATACAAATTATTGTCAGAAGTACTTTTGTTGAAACCAATCTTCAAAAGATGCTTATCCAATCTTTCATACCAGGCTCTTGGGGCTTGCTTCAGTCCATACAGTGCTTTCTTTAACTTGCAAACCATATCACCATGATCAGACAATTAAAATCCATCCGGTTGTTCAATGTATACTTCTTCTTCCAAGTCTCCATTTAGAAAGGCAGACTTGACATCCATCTGATAAACTTTGAAGTCCTTGAAGGCAACAAAAGCAAGAAATAATCTAACTGCTTCAATTCTTTCCACCGGAGAAAATTTTTCTTCAAAATTAACTCCTTCTATTTGGGAGTAACCTTTGCAGACCAATCTGGCTTTATTTCTGATTACTTCACCAACTTCATTTAGTTTGTTTTGGAAGACCCATTTGGTTCCAATCACATTCTTGTTTCTAGTTCTGGGAACAAGATCCCAAGTGTGATTTTTCTCAATTTACATCAGCTCTTCCTCCATTGCTTTAGTCTAGTTTTCATCATTGCAAGCTTTATTCACTGTCTTAGGTTCAATCTTTGAAATTAGACAATACTCTTCTGAATCTTGAGCAATCCTTCTTCTTGTTTGTACACCTTTGCTTTTATCACCTATGATCTGATCTTCAGAGTGGTTCGGTCTTACATACCTGCAAACTTTGGGAATTTCTTGCACATCTGATTCTTGATCAGGCTCATTAAAACTCATTTGTTCTTCCTGATTAATCAGATCAGTTTGAATCTAAATTTTAGAAGGGGCTTGGGCTCCTTGAATCAGAGCACCATTATGATCATCTTCATCATATTCATAAAACCTTGAGGGTTTTTCAATTCCTTCATCAACCTTCACATTAGTACTTTCTATAATCTTCCTTAATCTCTTGTTATAACACTAGTATGCTTTGCTTTGAGTAGAGTAAACCAAGAATATTCCTTCATCACTTCTAGCATCAAACTTGCCTAGATCTTCATCTCTTTTAATGTAACATTTGCTACCAAAGACTCTGAAATACCTCACAGTAGGAGTGATGCCAAACCAAGGTTCATAAGGAGTCTTACCAGTATTGCTTATGATTTGTACTCGATTGAGAGTATAGACTGTAGTGTTGATAGCTTCTCTCCAATAGATTTGAGGAACATTTGCTTCCATCATCATTATCTTAGATGCTTCCTAGATGGTCCGGTTCTTTCTCTCCGCTACTCTATTCTGCTGTGGAGTCCTAGGAGCAAATAACTGTCTCTTTATTTCATGTTTCTCACAAAATTCTATGAACTCACAAGATGTGAATTCTCCACCTCTATCAGACCTCAAACATTTTAATTTTAATCCGGTTTCATTCTCTACCATGCCTTGAATATTTTGAATTTTTCAAAAGCTTCTGATTTCTCTTTCAGAAAAGTTACCCACATCATTTGGGAGTAGTCATCAATTAATAACATGAAGTATCTATCACCTTGCACACTTGTGATTCTTTCCAGACCACATAAATTAGTATAAACTAAGTCTAATAATCTGGTAGAAGATTGTTCCTTGCTTTTGAATGAGACTGCTTTGTTTATCCAACTGACATTCTTTGCACAAACTATTTGTAGGTTTCACCAATTTTGGAAGATCTCTTACAGCCTGAGTATTGCTTATCTTGATGATATTATCAAAATTCACATGACACATCCTCCTATGCCATAACCAACGCTGATCAATTTGCACAAATAGACAACTTTTATCTGTACCAACTAAATGGAAGATATTACCTTTTGTTTGAGTACCAGATGCAATCTCTGTTTCAGAACTTTCAAAGATCTTGCATTTTCCATTCTTAAATCAAAGATCATAGCCTTTGTCCACCAACTATCCAACACTGAGAAGATTGTACATCAATCCTTCAACATACAGTACATTACTAGTTTTGTTCTTTCCATCAAAAGAAATAGTTCCTCTTCCTCTGATTCTGCCAGCAGAATTATCACCAAACTTTACCACTCCTCCTTCATACCTTTCCAAATCTATGAACTTATTTTTGTCACCTATCATATGGTGAGAGCATCCACTGTCATTGACCCAATCATCCTTTTCTTCAACTTGGGCAGCCAGAGCTCTTTCTATGACTTTATGATTGACAGATTCAGAGGGCATTGGTTCTTCTTCCTTGATGGCAATAAACACCCAATCACTTCTGGATTTGTTTCCTGTCTCTGATTCATTATTTGTTACTCCTTCATTATCATCTTCTTCGTGAACATAGTAACAATTCTTTTGGAACTTTGATCTGTTAGGATTTGGCCTTGAAAATTTTTTCGAACATCTTGAGGCAAAATGACCAATTTTATTGCAGTTAAAACACTTAAAAGACAATTTTCTTTCATACTTACCAGATCATCTTGGTAGTCCTTTTGTAATAAGGGCTTCAAGTTGAGCAGTTTCTGCTTCTTCTTCTTCTAGGTCTTTTCTTTCTTTTTCATACCATGATAGTTTCCTTGAAGAGTTCTCACTTGGATCAAACCTTTGTTTACCTTTTACAGAGGCACTAGCTTTGAATGCAAATTCAGTCTTGGGGGGACATCTCCAAACTCAGTCAATTCAAATGCAGCCAATTTACCAACCAATTGATCTCTTGTGACAGCTGTATGTGCTCTGAATTCTTCAATGGCAGCAACCTTTATTTTATAAGAAGCAGGAAGGGATCTGAGAACTTTGCCAACAATCTCATCTTCATCCAAGACTCCACCAGCACATCTAATGCCACAAACAAGCTCATTTACTCTTGGCATAAAAGTAGTGATATTTTCATCTTCTCTCATCTTTAGATTTTCAAATTTCTCTTTCAGACTCTGTAGCCTTGCACATTTAACATACTTGTCTCCTTCATGCAGAAGTTTCAGTTTTTCCCAAATCTCAAAAGCAGTTGGTAGGTCAACAACATTTGAAAGCTTTGAATCAGATAATGCGCTTAGAAGAGCTTCTATAGTCTACAAATTATTTTTAGCATCTATGATTTCATTTGGGGATTTTGGGCCACCCTGTGGAGGAGTATACTTCGTTGAAGCCATGGTCCAGTACTGCATTCCCATACATTGCAAGTGACATTTCATGCGACTTTTCTAGAGATTAAAATTGGTTCCTTCAAACTTCGGACTATCCTTCTTGTAGGACGACATCTTGGATCTCCTCAAGTAGTTAAGCTCTTTTAGAGGAACTTAGCTCTGATACCAATTGTTAGATTCAGGGCAGACAAGTGAGAGGGGGGGTGAATAAGTTGTCCAAAACTTTCTTCCAATTTAAACACTTAAATCCACTTTATAATTCAACAGCATAATAATTAATCAATCATGAAACACAATGCATTAAATCAAGAGCAGCAACACATTAACACATGAGATACCAAGACTTTGACGTGGAAAACCTAGTTAAGGGAAAAACCACAGGGTGACTAACCCAAGAAGTATTCTGTGTTAGAAGAATAGAAAGAATAAAATGGCACATGCCAATTAAGGCTCACTGCCTGAGCACACTGCTCACAAGAGGCTCACTACCTACAAGAGACTCACTGTCTACAAAATAATAAGTATCACATACTTGAACTAGAAAATAGCATCTTCACCATGCTTGAGTTAGTTCCATTTAAGCCCAATACTTTTGCTTTGCCTTTTGCTCTCCTCCTTGCTACCACACTCTTATCTCCACAAGACACAATTGAAATGACTTTCCAATCCCTTATTTATACAAGACATTGACTTAGGAATAATCATCTAAGTCGGCAAACATCTACAAGAACATTCGCAAGATGTGTAATTCATCCAGTTGGCCAGTCTTAGGAAGAACACCATCATCCAGAAGTAATTCTTCAATGTGAGCTCAAACTCCAATGCGGACCACCAACACAAACTAGACACGATCCAAAGACCTCCACAAGCTTGCCTGAATCACCAAGAACATCCACACTACATCTTCTTACTGAAATCCTTCTCTCCTTCATTTGGAACCTCAAGAACACAGTCTGTCATCACTGTCACAAAAGAAATAGATGCTTGCAGATCTCCAGACCACGAACCAATTGAGTTAACACTTCTCAAGGACTTCCTAAACACTCCACCAAATCCGTAGAATAGGATAATGCATTTTTGGATCTCACCAGACCTATCTGTATCACTCTGTCACCTCTAAACACCTGCCAGAACCAGTTTTACTTGAGCGGCCACAACTTCTTCAGATCTTCATGCGGACCTCTGAAATCTTTACTGGAACACCTTAAGACACATATCTACAAACCCTTTGAACCTCATCTTAACTAGGACTTTACCTTATTATCTTCACTATTCTTCATTGTTCTTGATATGACTAATTTTCTTAATATCCTCAGCAAATAGTTCATCCAATCCTTATCATTAATGCAACAGGAGTATGTTGACATCAATGACAACACCGGTTAGGCCCATACTTGCAACAGACCTGTCTCCCTCTGATCTTTGAATTTCAAAAAGCCTTGAGCTTCACTCTATTAGTGCTTCATCTTGGTGCACTCCCTTGAGCTTCCTTATATATTAGTGTGTCCTCTTGGTGCACTCATTCTCCCTCACGGGTGTCTAGAAAGGTGAACAGATCTAGCAAATGGTCTCCCCCACTTTATGTTTCTTTAAAATAAATATTGATCGTTCTTCCTAGGGCAATCTAGGTGCTATTGAGCTTGGGGATTTGGTTGTAGTGATGATGGGTCTATTTTTTTCTTTTCTATTGCTCTAGGGATTAATACAAATAATCAAATGGAAAGCCATGCTATTCTTCTGGCTCTCGAAAAAGCTAGTGGGTTGCTCTAGAAAAATGGTGTATGTGAAACAAATTCTTTACTCAGGATCTATGGAGTAGTAGAGAAGGCAGTTGTGAGAACTTGAAAGGATTGTTGCAGGTGTGTGAAGTCCTAATTGGTTGAGAGCTTGAAGCCATGAAGGAGAGAGTAAAGATGTGTGAACAGTTGTAGCAGTAAAGAATCTGAGAAAATCTCGAGAGATGGGGTAGGTGTGAAGGAGTCCTATAACAGTGAGAGCAAGAAAGACTCAAAGTTATTGAGGGAGAAAATAAGGAAAAAGAAGAGAGGGCTTGTGATTGGCTAGGTTTTGACAATCGCAATGTTGAAGAGATGGAGAAGACAAAGATGGAAGGAACAAGTTGCAAAGATGTGTGAAGAGTTATTGGAAGAAGTGAAGGAAGAGTTCTATGAAAACCTAAAGGAGATTTGTGCAGAGAAGAAAGTGGGTAGAGAAGAGTCCCATGTTTCTTCTTATAATTGTTTGTTCACAGGTGACAACATGTGTTCAACAGATCAATTTGCAGTCATGGAGTGTGCAGAGGTTGTAGTCGTAAAAGAAAAAGAGAGATGAAAAGTTGTAGAAAATAGACTTTGGGAGTCCTATGTTTGATGGAGAAGTTGGTGAGGATGATCTCCTGCTGAAAGAGGAGATGAGAAGAATCGAAAGATTCTTGGAAGGAGAAGTGACTAGTAAAGAAGAAGATTTGATGTTGCATCATGTTCCAGTGTTCAATGAGGAACCTGATGAAGATCACGGGTAGCTTGGTGAAGAGATACAAAAGATTAAACAATTGTTCAGTACAGCAGTGAAGAACGTTGCACTCGATGATGTTGGAGTAAAGAAGAACGTTACACTAGATGATAATGGAGTAGCGAAGGAGTATGAGGTAAACTCCGTTGTTTATGAGTTTTGTGATATTGAGTTTGAAGTGCATGTACTTGATGAGATGAGTAGCATGGCAGAGAAAATTGTGGAATGTGCAGATGTGGTAGAGTGGAGTAGAGATGTCTACCTGCGGGTAGATGCTGTAGAGGATGTGATAGGAAAGATTTGGTGGAGGTGGTTGGTCTGTGGTGGGTTGAAGCCCACAAAGGTGAAGGACAAGAAGAGAGGAGTGAGGATGTGGAGAGTGAGCCTTTGGTAGAGGAGGACGGCCTATAGTGGATGTGAGTCCACAAGAGGAAGGAGGAATAAAGTGCATACTTGGTGGAGGAGGTCGGCAAGTGTCCCAACTAAGTGTTGGAAGAGGCAGAGGAAGAAATTCATTCTGTTTGATTCAGCGATGGAGTTTGTTGCAAGTTGTTTTCAACCTGGAAGAGTAGTCCCACTACTCAACTCCATTTTGTGAGTCCTACTCACAAAATCTTTCTACCTGGCATGTCTTATGCAGGAGCATCCCAGGTGAACCAGCTATCTTGCATCAACCAAAAAAATTTGTAGTTGTTTATTTTAGTTTTGACTTGTTTGAGTTTTGTTGTGGCATTTCACAACCATTAGCAAAGAAGGAGGCTTCTGAGCAGATGCAATGAATGTTGGTCCACCAGAGTTAGATTTGTTGTAGAGACATATGAAAACTTACTTGCCTTCATTCCTGAGTTTTTAGGCTTTGACAAAGTATTCAAGTCTTCGCCACTCGTGGAGCTAACTGAATGTTGTGAAACATATTTATTCTAATCTTGGAGTGGTGGCAATTTGATATAACCTGTGCAAAGGAAGTCGTGCGACCTATGTAGAGAATTCAGATATTTCCAAGTGCTAAATGCTGAGAAATGCACCAAAATCTTCGTAGGCATGTATTCTTCAATCACATTTACCTTCCACCTTGAGAGCATTTCATATTGGAATGTATTCTTGAAGATGTTTGAATATCATTTACTGCAGTAGATTGCATGCTCTGCACTTTCAAGAATAAATTGACTTCCAATTTGAAAGCTTGTTTGTAAAGTCAACTGCAAGTTTTGATTGTGCTAGAAAGATAGGTAATGGTTCAAGTATTGTATGCCATAGGATATCTATCAACTCGAAATAAAATGAGTCGATTCATCTTCAAATGCACATTGGAACAAGAGGCGCCAGAAATATAATGCCCAGTGCCCATAGTATTCCCAATTATTGTCACAATGTTCACATTGTAGACTATGATTTAGAGAAGTTGAATAAAACAAATCCAAGAGGCATCAATTCAGCTCTTTTTGTTTTGTCTTTGCGTTGCAAATGTAAGAGTATATGAAACAAACGAAGGCCAATGAAAAGATCTTAGCATCTATAAAACAAGTCAAGGTGCAGAAAGATAGGTGTCGACCATTGAAAGAAAAAGAGAGGTTTGGCCAAAGAGTAGAATTTGTAGAGAATGAGAGTTAAGGCGCCTGAGAGTGCAGAGAGAATAGAGAGGTTAGAAGCCTTGCGAAGCTGTGAGACTGTGATGATGTTTTGTTGTTAATTTCAATTGTAAAAAGCCTATAGTTAGTTTTGAAATCAATAAGAAATCAAGTATTTCTGTTGTTATATATGGATGTAGACTATATATATGTTTGCAGTTTAGTATCTTGAGTGTGAGGGTGTGTTTAGTGATGTGCACTTAAGACAGGAAGGCATTTTTGTCCTTTCTACGTCAGAGCCAATTATGAAATTTTTTATTTTCATAAAGTATGTTGTAATGATTTGTGTGAGGAAGTAGTAGATGAAGAGATGGCACAATAAGTATTTTTGATTTTTCATAATGCAAGTTAGGATTATCAATAATGCTAGTTCTTGTAATATGTAATGATTTGTTTGCAAGTAAGGAAGTAGTAGATGAAGAGGCTGATAATCTTGTGTGGGGCCATGATCCTAAAGGTATTTATTCTATGGACCTTGGTTGCAAGTCCCTTGTCAGGAATAATGGTGAGAATAAAAAACTCCCTTGGTGGAACAAAATATGGAATAAATTTAGTTGGCCCAAGTACAACTTCTTCATATGGCTACTCTGTCAAAAGAAATGTCTCACTTGGGACAATATTAAAAAGAGAGGATCCTAGGGCCCTTCAAAATGCATTCTATGTGGTACTAAGCAAGAATCTACTACTCACCTATTTTTCTAATGTCCTTTTGCTTTAGGCATTTGCAGACAATGGTGGTAGCACTAGACACGACCTATCATTCATGCAACCTCCTTTTCAGAGTTTTGGGCAAGCATGGGTTAGCCACCTTCTATGGTTAGTTTCTCAATGTTTCCTAGGAGCTTGGGCCTATCTTCATCCTATGGTAGTTATGGCTAGAATGAAACTATCATATTTTCTAGGGTCATCAAAGTCTAATTTCTCAAATCTAGCAAAAGGCTACTAATTATATTAGAGAGACCATCAATGCCAAGTATTTTATGGATGATGACTTGTCTCCCTCTAATCTTTGAATTTTAAAAATCCTTGAGCTTCACTTTGTTAGTGCTTCCTCTTGGTGCACTCCCTTGAGCTTCCTTCTATTAGTGATTCCTCTTGGTGCACGCATCCTCCTTCACATGTGTCTAGAAAGGTGAACATATCTAGAAAATGGTCTCCTCTCCTTCAAGTTTCTTTAAAATGAATATTGATGGTTCTTCCTAGGGTAATCTTGCTGCTAGTGGGCTTGGGGGGTTGGTTGTAGTGACAATGGGTCTATTTGTTTTTCTTCTCTATTGCTCTAGGGATTAATACCAACAATCAAATGGAAGGCCACTCTATTTCTGGCTCTCGAAAAAGCTAGTGAGTTGGGTTGGAAAAATGTTATATGTGAAACAGATTCCTTACTCATGGTTTCTCTCCTAAATATCTTGCCAAGTGGGCCACTGAGGAAAATTGCAATTGGAATGTCTCTCAGTAGGGGTCTCTACCTCCCAAAAAAGCCTCTTAACTTCTTCAACTTATTCATAGTGATCAATCTAGATGATCCCCTTTTCTCCTATGTTGTGGCTCTAGTTTGAGGATTGCCACTCTCTTTGGAACTTCTCTACATTGTCTCTTTGTTGGACTCATTAGCTTTTCTAGCTTCTTTGGCATGCTCAATATCTTTGCTATACCAGCTTTGCTCACCATGGACCCCATCCCTCAAGATTCATGGAACCCTTGTTTCATAGGCTCTTTGGGGTGTGCTTAGAATTGAGCTTGTGAAAAGCCCATTTAAATTTTCTCTCTCTATACTTATAACTCTAACTATTTAAAAATCTTTATCTTGTAATATGTAATGAGGCTCTCTTAATATAATTTTCCTTTGTGCTACTATAAGGTTGTTAGTGTTACTATAAGTACTAATAATTGAATGAAATGTGCCCTTTAGATTTAAAAAGCAACCAATCATGTGATGCCACATCAGCCCACCAACAAAACATGACTTAATGCACACCTATTGGTCCACCCTTTTTTGGGGGGGAACTATTTGACACCTCAACAAAAAGCATGTTGATGTGGCCCTCAAACCTTAGTTATAAGTAGAGGCCTTGCCAAGTAAGCCACCATAAAATTTTTGGAGTGATTCAAAATTGCCACGTATGATTTTGAGAGGCGTGAAGTTCCTACTGAGTCCTCTCCCCTACTCTAAATTAAATTATTATTATTCATTATAATTTAATTAGTTTACCTAAAATATTTAGGTGATGTGTTCCTTTCCCTTCCACGCTGATTCCCAACGATTGTAGATCGCTGTTGCTAACAATAATAACCGTATTATAAAGAAAGTGACACGGGCGGAATAGTCACATGCCTTAATACGCATAGCATAATAATTGAGTTGCTCTTCCACACCCTTTTAGCTGGTTGTGCACATGATCTTCAACTTCTCACAGATGACAGTGCATAAAGTCTGTTATTCTAAGTATTTTGAGAGTAAAGAAACAGCTGGTGCTAAGTAAATATAAAGCAGCGACATGTGAGGTCGAATAAAGTATGAAGAATGGAAGAGTTAATATGTTTACAAGATACATTATACTTTATGGGAAAGGGTGCAAGATAGGTAGTGCCAATTGCAAAAGCATCAACAGAATCTTGGAGTGTAATGTAAGTATTATTGTTTGTTACATGGAGTTCGATGGAGCCAATGAGCGAAACATTGCCTTTTGCTTTGGCGTGAAGTGGGCATTGCGCTGTGATTACGCTACCTTAGGTTGGCATCTGCATCTGAATCTCAACATTTGCCTCCTCTCCAACCTTATTAACTCAATCAATACAAAAATATTAATTATACGTAACTTGCCAACCTTGCCTTACTTTATTGCCACCCATTTTTTGCTTTTTTTAAAGCTGGAAAACTCGCCGGGAGGGAAAGTATGTTCTGATTGGTTCAGGTAGATGGATAGAGTTATTAGCTAATTATTATTATTCGCCGAAATTCATAACCCAACAATAGATCTAACGGATGCTTTGGTTTAGATCGCCAAAGGATGTTACGAGGATTATAAAAACAATATAACTCTGACCCCCCCGTTAACTTACGGAGGCTTCAAGAATATATAAACCCCGTTCCTGAATGCGTGGAGAAATCATGAATGATTGGTGTGGCCCACATCTAAAGGTTCGGTGAACTCCGCCACATGCTCCTACTACTCCCATACCTATATTTCTACGATTCTATTAACTACGCTCCATTTTTTTTCTATTCATTAAAATCTAAACCAGATTTTAATTTGATTTTAATACGCAATAAGTCTGGAGAGAACAAGGTCAACTTAAATTATATGCAAAACACGGATTCTAATGGATATGGGACTGCTTAAAATAAATGTAAATACGATGGGGGACTATACTCCGTATTAGGAGATCTTAGTCTTGACTAATTGTGGTTGGTGTGATAGCTAAATATTTACCATGTATGGTCGGTGGGTACATAACAGGGTACGCATGACAATAGTTTAAAGGATAAAGTGGCACAAAATTCCAAACATGTAAGGGGCAGTTTCGTTCCAGAGAGCCTGGAGTGCAGGTTGAATATTTTTGAACACAAGATTAGCGCCACTTTATTTCATTCTTTCATTTAGGCAATTGTGGGGGAATATACTTTTAGGCCTGGCCCTTGTGCCAGAGGGATCAGGTCACACTTCTGTACACGCCACTCCATGCGAAGGTACACACATAAAACGATGCGTGTGAAGTGATGTTGCGGGGTGGGTAAGATTAGCTATGCGTAGCCATGTGTTTAATGGCCTTTCAGTTTCTACATGCGTGTTTAAGACGTTTTAGGACAAAGGATTAATATCGTTACATCAACGCTGTTTCAATCAATTAATTTTCTATTGTAATGGAAATGATAATATTTAGGCTTTATCAAATAACTAATTTAGATTATGAGTTGGGATTAATAATGGAAATAAATGTTATAAATAATGTTTACGTAAAATCTTAAATACATTTATTTAAAGCATACTGTAAGAGATCACTCTTCAGGTCTGTGTTATTTTCTTAATCATATATGTTTTATTTTATTTATATTATTATTTATTTTATTTTTATTTCAAGAGTTGTTTTATTTTTCCTATCGTATAAGTAACTTTTGATTTTATTTTTTGAAAAACTATTATTTACTATAAAAAAATTATTTATGGTTTAGAAAAGTGTTTAATTTATTTATTTTGTTAATTTAAATTATAGATAGATAAAAAGAACATGGAACTCTTTTTTTATTTACTTATAAGTTATTTTATTTTACTCTATAGTTAGTTTATTAATGATGAATGCTTTTGGATTTAACTGTGTATCTTTTTTCATTCACATTTCCTATCACAGTGAAGAGAAATATTATGAATTGGATTGCAGACTAGGCCTTTTTAAAAAACATTAGGGAAGGAAGAGGGTTATAAGAGGAGTGAAAAACGAAAAGGGAGGGGCCTAATGTTTATTAAAAATTAAACCAAAAATATAAATAATTAAATATTCATACAATAAATATATTTAAATACAAAAGCACATATATTAAATTAGAAAGAATATAAATGTATAATATTTAAATACAACTACATAGGTATTGGTTGTGAAGTCCAACCATCACTGCCTCTTTGTCTTTCCCTTCTCATGACTCTTCGTTTGCCCTGAAGAGACCATTATTTATTCTCATTTCAATCACTTTGATTGTATGAGGAAACATTATATATCTTCCAATTTTTAGTTCTTGGTTTTATTTTTGGCATTTATAAATTAGTCAGAGCTAGAATATTTGCATTTTAGTTTAAAATAGTAAAAGCATATTTGAGAGTGGTGTGAGGTTTAGTGGTGTATTTATTGTGGCATTTATTATGATGCTATATCTTAATAATCCCATGCATATAAAACTTTTTTTTTTGTTTTTTAGATTGGAATCTTATAAAATTACACGGAATCTTGGAATCTTTCAGCTTTTCAAGTCCACCCGTGCTGTGATTGTAGAATGCCTCTCGACATAGTAAGAGTGTTTGCCCTGCTTTTGGCGTGGATGTAGCCATACTTTGGTGAACAATGTTTTGTTTGTATTTGTTTTATGTTTTTATTGTTGTTTTGTTTTGATTTGTTTTTATAATTTGCACTTTATACTCAACAATGGGTATATTAAATTGAAAAGAACACAAATATGTAAATACATTAAATTAATTAGAACATAAATATAAATAAATAAATGTGTGTGTGTGTGTGTGTGTGAAACTATATATGTGTGTGTGAGACTATACATATGTATATATTAAATTATTAGAACATCACAAAAAATATATTAAATACCTTTCTATCTTCAATTTAAATATAAATATACTAGTATATAAACTAATTACCAAAGCATATTTATAATATTTAAATATCTATGTAAAAATATACATATGTATAATCTCTCTCTATATATACATGCAAATATTAACAAGTATACATATAGACCTTTACACACACATATGTACAAGCAACATATATATTTGAATGTATGTAGGTATTAAAAGCATATGCATATACTAATTATAAATACACACATATATAACAAGCATGTAATCAGGAAAAAGCAAACAAGCACGTTCCCAAGGAAAAATACTACTAAACAAGGGGGACCATGGGAGACCAAGGCAAGATATACACAGGAGGGACAGGGGGAGAGGAACAAACGAGGCGATATAAGAGGAGAGGAATAAAAAAGGGGGGTTTGTAGGGGAAGGTAGAGTGCAAGTTACAGAGGTTGAAAGAAAAGGAAGAAGAAATTATGAGGGTTGAGGGTCCACATGGAGGGGGGTCAACAACAGTTGCTAGGCTGGGCTTAGATGCCACCCTTCGTCATGATTATATTTAAAAAATGCATGTCTTTACTTAATTTTATTATAGAGTTATTTTATTTATTACACATTTTATTTATTTAAGAGTTATTTTAAAATTTTGGTGCCTTTACATTTAAAAAAATGTCCACATCAAATGCTTCTCCTCCCTTCTCATTGTAGGTTACACCTCTTAGCATAATTAACTTGTATAAATATCTTAAATACATTTAGTTTAAAATGCTAAGATATTTATCTCTCGAGGTGCCTATGTTAAATTTGTTATTTAGGATGCATAAGCACCTCAAGACTATACCTCTCTGCATCTTTTTTTGTTTAGGTCTAAGAAATATATTCACCAAGGTTTTAGAATTTTATGTTCGATTTGTAAATTTGATTATATTATGTCTAGGTTTTGATGTGTGTCCAAACTTGATCTTTGTGTGTGTGGACATGAAGATAATGCATGGAGATGGACTTCTAACACACAAAAATGATCTGACAAATCCTCACAGTCTGAAACTTGTTTTCCTTGATCTCTTGATGTCTAAATTTGTGTAATGATAGGTGGTATTTACAAACACCTTTGGGGAATCTATCAAATTACAAGGGTCAAATTATCCTCAATCAAACCCCTAGTAAACTAGCTTCATGGCTCTAAATGAAAGATTATAATGTTGATAGATTCCTTTTATTATTTTTGTAAATCAAATTCTAAATGTACTCCGTAGATTCCTAGGCTATCTTCAAACAAATGAATGAATTTCCTTAAATACAACAATCAAGCAACAAATCAACACGAACATGCTCTAGGTCATCTCACAAAGACTAGTGAAATGGTTTCTTAGTGAGACAAAGAATTTAATTTTGAATTTTATAAATTTGGGAGTCACATCCATGACCGTGAAAGTGACTTAGGTTGAGTCCACACCCAAGGATCTAATCCAAGGTGATGAACAATGTGTTTAGAGATCAGGGATACAAATAGGGATCATTGATAACAAGGATTGGGAAATGCGAGGTCATGAACCAAATTTTATACACAAATATGCCACTTGTAAGCTAATTATTACATTTAGGACACTCTAATCAAAGCAAGCCACATAAGTGAAAAGGCATGGGTATGCAATTTTCACCATTACATTTTTTCCACTTTGATGTGCATGCAAACTACTATGCAAATGCATGTCAAAGTAAAACAAACAATCACATGTATAGAAATTAAATATTTTTAGACACTTAAAAGGATATTGATCCATATTAAGTAACAAATCATTATTTGATTCTTCTTGCAATGAGCACTCGATTGAAACGATTGCATAATTAGAGAAAAACATGAAATCAGTAGAGTTTGTCACACATTTTGAGATAAGCATTAATTTCAACTTTCTTGAAAAAGTTAAAAAAAGTAGCAAAGAGAAGGGTAAAAGATTCTACTTGTTATGAAAAATGATAAAAAGCTTTAATTATGTGCAAATTGTAAAAGAACTTTAATCATGTGGATGAGTTGTCAAAGGTCTCCTAGATATGGAATAAGATTTGACTAGATACAAATAGCATAATGATAAGTCTTTGTCTAGATACAATACTAAAGCTCTTTTTGGTACAAAAAAAAGATCATAATTATCATAGTTGCATCACTGCAATCAAACTTATGAATAAAGTTAGTGATAATAAATGCCCCCTTCTAATTGGTTGCATACATAGGATGCAAGGAATTGGAGGAAAGGAGAAAATATAAAAGTATACTACTTGGCATGTAATATAGCAAAAGATACCATTGTGTGATAAGCATGTGCTCGCATTTAAGCTATAGATAGTCATCAAGGCATGTGTAAAGGGTTGCCCTGAGTATAGGAAAATAACAAAACAAGAGCAATCATAATTGCTAGATAAGAAACATGTGAGCACATAAGTAGGAGGTATGTGTGGAGGCACATGTAAAGATGTTTGCCCCCAGTTTAGGCAAATGATAAGATAAGGATGACCACGAAGGCAAGATAAGAATCATATAAATACCAATAGGACGTAAAGGATGGGAGCATGAGAAGTGTGAATAACATGTAATCATAAGATGTAACATGATAAGGATCATATGTATGGAATCATAAGCATGATAAGTTGAATCAACAGATAACAACATGTAGGCACAACAATAATGTTGGATATGGGATAATCATGTATTTACATGTAGAATTGAGGTGATGAGATGTCCCTAGGGTTGTCCCCAAGTAATAATAATAAACTATAAGAATGGAGAAAGTATAATGGACCAAAGGACAAAAACATTCCCTAGTCATCCCCTCCCCCCATGTCTCTAGTCAATAGTAATAGTGGTGTGAGTCCATGATATTAACAAGATCTTTCACTAATTTTCTTTTAGGAATAGACAAACTAAAAGCTCATGTGCCAAACTAGAAGGTAATGGTGAAAGATCCCAACCAATTAGGACAAAATTTACCCATGAGTTCTTATTTAGCATTTGGGTTTTCAAGATTTGCACAAAGGATCAAGTCATCAAGTTGATACTCTATTTGAATAATACCTTTGTTATAAGTTTTATTTAATTTTCTTTGATATGCTCATGTTTTATTTAGTAAATTGATTGTTGATTCATCAATGGTTTCAAGTTATTATAATCTTTGTTCTAACTAGGTAGTTTCATTAAAAATACCTCAAAAAGAAACACACAATGAAGAAATCTCCAACTCTAAGGGCATAATGGCCCCAGTTCCATAAACTAATGAATAAGGTGTGTGCCTTATCTAGGTGTCTAAATGCTAGTGTGATAAGCCCATAATGCCAAAACAAGTTGTGTGTGCCAATTAGTACCATGTTTATCAACTATTTTTGTTAGAATTTACTCCATTATTTTGATGGTAGCTTTTGCTTAACCATTACCTTGTGGATAATAAGGGGTAGAAATTGTTGTTGAATATAAAACTTTTCTAAAAACTTTTTGACTACTTTGTTCTTAAAAGATGTACCACTATTTGTGACGATAATAGATGGTAAGTTAGATCTAGAAATAAGGTTATCCATGATAAACCTGCACAAATATTGAATGTCGTGGTTGATCTTAGGGGGATGGATTCAACCTGCTTAATAAAATAATTTGTAGCTATGTTAATAAAAGTGTGTCCCTTCAAAGATGTCAGGGCAATGTACGTCTAATTCTCATGTATAAAATAGCCTTCAGGAGAAGTGAAGTGATGAAGCTCATGAGTGGATATATGTTTCAAATCACTGTGTTTCGTTTTCCATTTTACTTCAATAATAACTCATGCATAAAATCCTTTGAATCAATAACTTAACACTAATGTGACTACCACATATGCCTCCGTAATTGAAGAACAATAAATTTCTCATGATCATGGAGGCATCTAAGTAATAAACCATTAAAACCATGCTTGTATAATACCCCTACAATGATCAAATACTTAGCAGTCAATGGATGCAAATATGGCTATTCTTAGAATGTAATGGTAATGGTTTTAATCGAATGATATAACTGCATATGCCCTGACCACCATAGCATCCACAGAATGTGGAAGCATAGACAGGCACGTGAGCTGTTTGACAGAATGCCTCAAAGAAATGTCGTCTCATGGAGCATAATGATTGCAGGAAAGGCACAAAATGAATTTGTTGATGAGATTTTAGAAACTTTCAGGAAAATGAAATCCACGACCTTTGCCTACATCCTCTCTACCAGTGCCAAAATGGATGTTTAGGAACAAGGATATGAATAAAATGGACTCCCTGAAAATAAAATTTCAAACAGATGCTCGTTGCCTTGATATCCTCCTCTACTTGGGTCAAAATGGGACCCTTGGAATAGGGTTAGTACATCAATCAAAGCAAAGTGATAAAGGAAGATGCCTTAATTACATGCTTTCCCTTTGTTTGAGGGAATGTGGCATAGTTGATATTCTGGGAAAGAATAAATTTTTACAGATACTGATTGCCTAGTAGCCTTGCATAGTGTAAGCTTACCTAGCAGCCACATGAAAGTGAGATGGTGGTAGATCAAATGATCTTTGCAACTATTAATAAGTTCATATGATGGAAAGAGAAGTTATTTTTCAATATTGATAGAAATTGGTGCCACTCTTGCAAGATTCTGTTACGTATGTTTTTCTGGTGGTGATGGCTCAATTTATGGTTTCCTCTATGACTAGAAACATAATTGCAAAGCAACAAAAATAACAGATCAAATTGATTTCCTCTATGACTAGAAACATAATTGCAAAGCAACAAAAATAACAGACCGAGCTCTGAAAATGGTAGAAGTTAGTTGTAAACAATTGCAATCCTTGATGTTGATTTCATGTTTGAGAATATTTATGCAATTATGTATCGAGTTGACCTTGGAAAGGTTGTGGTATATAGGATGATTAGTTAGAAGATTGGTGACCTTTAGTAATTGATATTGTAACAAGTCCCAAATATATACAATTTTTGGAAGTAGCATCAAGATATTCAACTTCTTTACATTTTTCTTTTCTTAGATACCAAATTTGAATGTATAGTATCGGCCAGATTTGTATATGGGTGCCAATCTTTTAAAACTATTTCATCAAGTATTAAACATGATGGATGCAGACATTACTAAGATACGTCCTATGCATAATAGAAACTCCATCAGATCCTATTACACCAACTACACTACTTTCATGATGACACATGTATTATGCATAATCTCTTTGGCCAAGATGCGATATGGTGAATTCAAGACGGTTATTGTGATGCTTTCCTTACTATTAATTTTTAGGCTACAAGTGATTTGTTTTTCATTTGCAAGGGAAGAAAAGAAGCATGGAATGGAGTTGTAGGTTCTATAGAGAATATTTTAGATTTCATCAAATAAGCATGTGCAAGAGGTAGTGAGTTGGATCATCTTTAGTTTATATTAGGCACTAAATCTAGCATGGTGATAGGTATTGTAGATGTAGTTTGTAACACATTAAAAGATAAGTAGGAGGTATTTTATCGCAGCATGTCAAATTATGGTAGTGAGTTGGATCATCTTTAGTTTATATTAGGCACTAAATCTAGCATGGTGATAGGTATTGTAGATGTAGTTTGTAACACATTAAAAGATAAGTAGGAGGTATTTTATCGCAGCATGTCAAATTATGATATTTTATTTCAGGGTTTTACTGCCTAGTTTTTGAGTCAAACACATGACCCATATTTCATGAGTAGTGGTTCACATGAACCCATCTCTCATGTTAATGAATGGTCCACTTAGCACTCATTGCATCTAGGTGATGCACACAGGGGTGAAGCATTGGGACTTCCCGGGAGGTCACCCATCCCAGTACTACTCCGACTCAAGTGCGCTTAACCATGGAGTTTCCTAGCAAGCTAAGTGGGCTTGATCTTGGGGGAAACTCCATGGTTAAGCGCGCTTGAGTCGGAGTAGTACTGGGATGGGTGACCTCCCGGGAAGTCCCGATGCTTCACCCTTGTGTGCATCACCTAGATGAAACTAGGGAGTAAAACCCTGAAATAAAATATCATCTTCATTAAAAGATGTTAGAAGATCAAAAGTTTAGGTGTAAATTTTCTTTCCCGATCCTTTTGATTCAACGTCAAAGTTACATCCGTCAAGTGATTCTAGGTCTAATGAAAATGTACATATTAAAAAGGGACGTCTCATGATGGGATTAGACATCCATGTTGAAATTATTATAAGTTGAAGTCAAAAGATGCTAGCAAAATTTTCATGTTGAAAAAAGGAATGATGTCAAGGTTAGTTGCATGGATATGAATAGGGAGGTGGCAAAGGGGGAATGAAATTGCATGGAAAATAGAAGAGTGAAGAATCATGATAGCATAGAAACATAACAAGTGTAGTCTAATTAAACACGATATGTTTTCCATGTGGACATTTTGGGCATTTTCTAACAATTATTTACAAAGTGTTTTTCCCAAACAGGCACTACTAGTGGGGATTTTTTCAACCACTACGAATCCACCATCATCGTTGACGAACTTCTCCTCCTCTGCCATTGAGAATCAAATTTTGTTTATGTTTGATTTTGGTTGCTTAGGCATTTTGTAAAGTTATTTTTATAAAAATTGCATTACAATTTTCTTCTTGTCAATCAAGTTATTTTTTAGGCATTTTGTAACAATTATCTGCAAAGTGTTTTTCCCAAATAGGCATTACCAGTGGGGATTTTAGGGTTCCATCACAGGGAACACACCTCCCCTGGCAAGTAACCAATTCGCCATTAGGATTTCTCCAAATGCTCGCTTGAGCAATCTAGACAAGCAGTGCCATCAACGCTCCACCCTGCTTCCACCATTGTGTCACTTGGCCCTTCCTCCACTGTCACGACACATCCGCCTTGCTAGCCACCTCTACGCCACCCTGTGGCCACCCAGGGGCCACTGGGGCCTATCAATAGCCCTTAAAAGGGTGGATTTTTTCTTTTCATGATATCTTGCACTCGGGGAGTCAAATTTTTAAACTTGAATAATCAATGGAAAGCTAGTTTCATCCACTCTGCCATGGTGACCTTTTTTCAAAAATTTTCTATATTTTTCTAAATTTTGCCTCTAAAGTCCAATTTGGTACTATTTTTTCAACAAGGCATAACTTTTACCCTGCTTAACGATATTTTGCAATTCTTTTTTAAATTATCAAAAAATTGCAAGGATTTTCCCTGTACATGTAATTTTTAGTCTTGGAAAGTCTCTTTTTTCCAAAAATTGTAAAATA
The DNA here is from genome assembly GCA_027924645.1 of Cunninghamia lanceolata. NCBI lineage: Eukaryota > Viridiplantae > Streptophyta > Pinopsida > Cupressales > Cupressaceae > Cunninghamia > Cunninghamia lanceolata. The sequence goes on from BSBN01000620.1 coordinate 2,881,208, forward strand.
ATTGTGTTATAAATGGTCAATTTAAGCTTCCAACTTGCACAATTGTACTCAAAAGCTTGTCATTTTTTAGGGGGTCATATGTTACAACATTAAATGATATTGGGGGTTTTGTAACACACAATTTCAAGCGTCTCCTTATGTTTCCACAATCATGGATCCTAAAATTGACCTAACTCCACACAACTATCACACCTAGAAGTTTAAAGTTTAACATCTCATATAATCTAAAGGATTATGGCACATGCTAAGTGAACAACAACTTCAATTTGCACGGGAATATGAGCAATTTATCCATAGGAATAAACTAGATGACGTAAAGGGGATCATTGGCCTACACAATTTTGATAATCTTCAATTTCATCTTGTAAATTATACTCCATCTAAAGAAATGTAGGATAAATTAAATGAACTATTTGGTGCAATCAATGAAATTCATTCTCTTTAATTGGATGTTGAATTGATGACACTAGATGCCTTTCCTTCAATTGAAGGCTTCTTGGTTAAGTTTAAATCTCTACTTTCTCATTTACAAGGTTGTGGTGAAGAAAAATCAAATAAGGAATGTGTTCTCTTCTACATTTTACTCTATAATGGATACTCTTGATTCTGAATTTAAAATGCCTACTTTTGAGTAGTTTTGTGATAGACTCACGAGGGAACAATCTAAGTTGCTCTCCATGGATACAATCACCTCCTCTAAAAGTTAGGAATTAATGGCACAATCATCTAAGGGTAAAGGGAAGAAATCTTTGAAACCTAAGGTAGAATCTACTTCAGCAAGTGAGAATCCCTTCATGCAGAAGAACAAATATGATAAGAAAGCCACTACCTCTTCTAAGTCAAGTGAGCATACCTTTAAGACAAAGAAAAATAACAGAGGACCATGTTCTTATTGTGGACTATTCTTTGGTGTGATAACCAAAGTGCCACTCATATTTCTCACAACCCAGTGGCGCATCAGAGGACAAAGCACATTGAGATACACGTACATTTTATTTGGTAGCGCATCTATGATGGTGTTCTCTCCTTAGACTATTTGTCTACTCAAGAGTAGGTTGTAGACATCTTCACTAAACTTTTAGCATCACTTTGTTATCTTGAGTTGCGACATATGCCTGGGGTGAAGGAAGTTGTCCTTGGGGGTCATCTTGAGTCCTTCTTCCTTTGTATTTGTCTCATTTTTGGAGAGGAGTTTTTCCCACTAAGTTTTCTCCTTTTCTTTATTTGTGAGAGACTTTTATTGTACATGGGTACCTCATTAGGCCTTGTTGTCAGGACCCATTTTTGAGTGTTTAGCTTTCTCCTTACATATCACTTAAAGGGGGGTGTTAGTGTGAAGAGTCGTTTTACTTAACTAGTTCACATCTACCTAGTTGTTCACACTAGTCTTAAGCTCACTTAGAGAATTTTTTCTTTTTTGTCTCACCTCATGTGTACTCTACATGTGTCCTCACACTTGTCCCAAGTGTGCCCACATGTGTCCTCATACTTGTCTCAAGTGTGCCCATTTGTGTCATCCACTTTGGAGGGGTAGTCAATCTCCTATTCCTACCTTCCTTCTTCCCCTTTGTCCTACATATACAAGTACATATTGTATTGTATTCATTCACTTTTGTATGGTAGTTGTTGGATCATATTGTGCATATCCATCTTTGTGGAAGTTATTGGATCTTGCATTCTCCATTTTACTACTCCATATTGATCATCATTGCACTCAATCCAAGAATCTGACAACATGTTCCACTTCCACAATTGTGGCATCTAGACAATCTTTGACAATATTGCTTACAAAGGGAGTAATAATAATTCTTCATCCATGTTCATTTTCCCTTTTGAAATGGAAAATTTTACTTTTGAGATCGTTGAAGAACACTCAACGAATGATGTAGTAGAAAGGAAGATTGAAGACCAACTTGGAGTTGACCATTTGTACCTACACTCTTGGTCAACCAAAGAATATGGAGATAAACTAGAAAGCATTCTTCTTTGGACATATGTGCATCTTGAATATGAAGCATTTAATGTTCTTGAAAAGGATGAAGAAGGAGAAGCTTCACAAGGAAAGGTTAGAGATGACCCTATTTTTGAAATTTTTTATTTTAAAAAATCTTTATGATAGTTCTTATAGTTTGAATATTTACACTTTGACTCTCTTGATGTCAATTTATTAAATGAAACACATATTGGAGAAGGAAGAAACTGTTTATATACTCTTGATAGTTGTTTCAACTTTGAGGTTATAAAAAATGAAAAAGCATATATAAAAATGGTTGAACAAGAAATGGGAGATGATATTGAACATCATATACACAACATAGAAAGCAATTAGGAGAATATAGAAGAGATTGCTAATGACTATTGGGTTGACAAGAAACTTAAGACTATGAGGATTCTTCTTAGAATCCAACTTGCAACATAATGACTCTACATAACCATACATACCACAATGGTCACAATAAAGTGCAGACTTCTTCTTGGTGCTTATAGAGTTTACCTTTTTATCCTTGGCTTTAGCTCCCTTACCCTTATGAGAGCATGGATGACTATCTACCTCCAGGTAGTCAGCAAGTACACACGCTTCATCTATGTCCACCACTTTGGAATGCAAAATAGGTCTACAAAGCTGACTATGAATACCTCCTAGGTATTTCATTAGAATCTATTCATCTTGTACATCCTTTTCCATTTGAATAGGTCTTCTACATAATTCACTATGTATTCTTGTACATGTTAACCTTATTTTTTCTTAAGGAATTGCCATTCCATACATTTTTCCTCTCTATGGAAAACAAGACAAAATTATTTCTTAATTAACCTCTTAAATTGTTCCCAAGAACTTATAATAGATTGTTTCTTTACTATCATGGAATATGGGAAACTCTCAAACCAAGTCAAGGCATGCTTTGCCATTCTTAATCTAGCAAAGGAAATATTTTACTCTAAGGAAAGAGAATGCATGCTAAAATATACCTCTAGTCCAACCAATGATCAATCTTATTTGTATCAACTTCTCCTTCAAATGGTAGTATCTGAATCTTAGTCTTTGCATAATGGCTTGCTTGGAAGGATCTTCATTTTTGAAGACAATCTTCTTCATTGGAATCAACTATACCCTTGGCTTTGTCCATCCTCTCTATAAGTACCTCCAAGCTCTTCATAGCCTCCTAGAGGGATTGAGATAGGCTTGCAGTTTTAGTCTCCATCTTATGGAATCTCACTTTAGCAACAAATTCTTCTTCTCTTGCCATGCTTCTCAACTCACCTCTCCACCTATGAGATTCAATATCTCTTTGTAACGGTAAAATTTCTTTTACACTCACAAAAATTAAAACAATCACAACACACTTACCAAAGGAACGAACTTGCTTTGATACTACTTGACTCATAAACAGGGAGGATATTCCTCACATTGTCCACCGGTAAAGATATTTAGTCTTAGTTTTCAAAGAGAAACAATGATAGAAAATAAATATAAAATATGAACAAGGAACAAGGAATGAATAAGAGCAACACCAATAAAAGGAGACAAGTTTTACCCTAGAGAAACACACTTTGCATAAAAACTCTAGCATGAAAGATGAGAAAACACTCACTTAAATACTCTAAATGGTAATTACAAGAGGCACCCCTTGGGTCTGTAAAACAAAACTCAACACTACTTAAACATCTCCTAACAACCTTTCAAACTCTCTTAGAATATACAAAGTTACTCTATCAATGAGTTCAGGAGAAAGGCATCCTCCCTCGTAATCAACAAAATATCACTTAAGGCATACAAAGTCTAGTTGGTGGCAAAACACAACTTAAAGATGGGTTACAAACAAAATATTTAAAATGGGGGTTAGAGGCCCTCACACCACACATCAAAAACATTTTCAATGGTGTCATCCAAGGAGGCTTCCTGATAGAGTGGATGACTAGTGTAATTATCCTCTCTATAAAAGCAAAGATGACAATAATTCATCAAACTATCACACTATCATGGTCAATCCTCTTCTTGGAAAGCTATTCGGGGCATAAAAGAGTGTAGAATTAGCAACTGGGTAGAAAAAGAGGGGAAAAGTGCAAAAGGATGGGCAAGTTTTAGATTGAAGCACTCCACTATTGACCATTATGTCACCCTCAAGTACTTGATTGAAAAATATGGGACATCCAAGGAGAAGAAACTTTCTATTATTTTGTTGATTTTTTTTTGTATTGATTCAAAGCAAAAAGATTACAAAGATGGAATGCAACATACAACTGCAAAGAATAAACAACTGTCACTAGAGAACAGGGCTGAGACAAAACAATCAAATTACAACAACAAAACTTAGCTTACAAACAAGACCATAACTTAGAAAACATAGCAACAAACAAAGCTAGTAAATGCACTGATAAATGATTGACTCCTGTAAATTATTTTGTTGATTTTAAAGAAGTATTTGACATGATGCCTAGAGGCAAATTTTAGAATGGGATGGATGAACTTAGAATCCTAAATGAGTATAGAGTGGCACTTCATAGGTTTTATGATTAGGTAAGGCTAGACAAAACATCAAGCTTTTTAATCCATATCCATAATAGAAGATCCAACATTAAAAAAGAAACCCTTAAAATTAATTAGCATTTAATTGATATTTTAATGAGAAGCACTTTTATGCAACTCTTAGTCTGGTAAACTCGTTATTAAAATTTTACCTTCATTAATGAGGATGCCTATAACTAAGTCCGTGCTGTGGGCGGACATGGGAAAATGGATTCCCTCTCTCTAATTTAAAGAGTCCGTCCGAGTAGTGGTTAATTAATAATGGAACAATCACCAAGTAGGTTTGACTTGGCCTGACGAAAAGTATTAAGTATTAATAATAGAACTTTGTTAGCCACGTAGACATTAAAAGGGATTAACAATAATTAAGGGCAGGCCTTGTTTCCTACCTATGGGCGGACGCAAAAATTAGTTTTTTCAAATTTAAATTGCTACAGGAAAGAGTTTAAATAATCTGGATAAAATAACTATAGCAGAGAATCCGCTGCACCAAATGGGACCCAATCAGGAACTTTTAAAGCGCCACGAGGCAGCTAGAGACTAGCCCATTTATCCTGACGTGGCAAAGCATACGCACTTTTGAATTCTTACGCGCTTGGTTGCCGAGCCACAGTCCGAGCCTGTTTCTCTTCGTTGTAAAATAAGTTTGGTCTCCGCCCCGGGTCCCAGGCCTTAGCTCCGGGCGCAGATCCCAAAAATTAAATAGAGAATTTAAAATTAGAAATAATACATATTTATCCTCCAAAACGCAAATCCAATACGAAGGGTGTTAAATTGCCAGCACCAACTACGTGTCGCATGTGCAAGAGCGTGCCGTGGGCCATCGGATGCCGATGGTCATCTGACGTGGCACTGATCAACGGTCCAAAACGTTGGGCTTTACAGAGCTGTGGGCACCAAACCTGGATAAACAAATACCAACCCTTTGCTCCTAACCCGTAAACTCTTGGTGAAGAGCCTGGCGTTTTTTAACTGCGGTTAATGAAGATACCAGGAGAGTTGGGAACCGGGAGGTTTGGGGACGACCGGCTGTAGCCGGCGGAGAGGTGGCATACGGTCGAGGGCGTGACCGGTCGTACAGGCAATAAGAGGTAGCAGAGAAAGGCCAGCCAAGCGGAGAACAAGAGAGGTGAAGCTCGAAACCAAGGTTTTTGGTATGAGAATTGTGAGAGGTTTAGGAAGAATTTACGATATATATACATATATTTCCCATGGCAACTGAATTGTTAACAACTTGACAAGGAATTGCAGTTTGTGTACGCAATTGCATGGATTTCGACCTCTTTTTCACCATAAGTGGTATGGAAATCGGAGCCCAATAGGCCTTTGCCTGTTTGTCCGCTGTTTTTCAAGGTAAATTTGGTGTCTTCCAGCGTTAGATTTCGATTCTCGAGCTGCAATTTGGTTGACGGTTTTCAATTTTGTGGTTTTGCCAGGGTTTTGGGGTCAGTTTAATCCCACTTTGTCCAAAACCTTAATTCTCTTCGATTTCCTGTTGTTTGATCAAATTCTGAGGAGGAATTGAGGGCTTTGTTTTTTGGGTTTTGTGGGTTTTGGAGAATTTCAAATTTCCATGTTAAGATCCGAATCCGGATATTTTTTGTTTGTCAAGTGTGGGGAATTTTCAGGTATTAAGTCGGGGATCAAATTCTCTTCATTCTGTTCAAAATTGGACGTGGATTGTCTGTTTTTGCCTATCGTCTGTGAATTATGAGAAAAAGCTCTGATTGTGCTGATGTTGTCGAAAATTGTTCCTGTTGAAATTTTCTGTCAGTTGATCGGGGGCTGGAAAAGTACGACGTAATGCTCAAATCTGTTTTCCCATTTTATGATTTGTTTTTTTTCCTGGAAATTAAGCTAAAGGCACAATTTGTTATCTCCATGTGCCTACATCGGATCGACTCAAAACTCATGAAATTCAGGAGGAAATCTCTACGGGCTAAATTGTCCATTTTTTTTTCGCAATTTAAAAACAATTAACGTAGAATTGCCGTTACCGTTAAATGATCTTAAATTTGCTGTCACATTTTTTTTTTTAAATTGCTCCTTCAGAATTTAGGAAATTGTGTTCAAATTGGTGTTCCTCGTGGCCCTATTTTTTAGTACCTGTGCGTGGATCATCTAATTTTGCCGGAGGTTTCGAGAATTAAAGAATCTAACATTGATATCTTCGTCAATTAATTGGATGCCTGAAATGAGCGAAAATATAGCTTCAATTGACGTAATTGTGAAAATTTTGATGATATTGCTTCTTATTCCGTAGTCATTTGTTCTTTGATCTGCTATTTTCACAGACTTCTAATGCTAACGTTGTCACGTTGAATTGTCGGAACCAAAAATGTGGTTGAATTTAGTGAATCTTCTTTTTCTTGCAATGAATTCCTTTATCATTCATTTTTATTTGTGCCGTGGCTGCGGAAACGTCCGAGAGTTTCGAAGGTGTCGTATTTTTCTAATAATTTAATCATCCATATGCAGGTTGAACAAATCAATTCGGTGAATTTGTTGATTTCACTCGCAAGCGCCAATTTTGGGGAAAATATTTTGAATTTTATCTGTCAGCGCGGAAAAATCTGCAAGCTTAAAGATCGGGTCGAATTCCGAAGATAACTGGTGTTATTTGGGAAATATATACCCCGATCTATTTTGAAGGAAGACATAGATGTGGATCTCCCGTTGGCTATTATCTCTTCACTAATTATCAAGGTTAGCTCTTTGTTTGTACACAGGGTTTTGGGGTTTAACGGGGTTTTTAGGGTCAAAACATTTTCATCTGGATTAATTGTCTGGTATATTTGAAAGTATCATTCCTCGTATAAATCTTTTAGAGCAGCAATCCTTTTTTGGAAAATTTAAGCATGTAGGGCTAGATTAATAAAATGGTGGAAAATGCGTGACAGGTGATTTCATAAGTTGGGCGTTAGTGAGATCGATTTTAATCAAAGCTCAAAAGGAAAATGGCTCTACAATCTCTGTATATGCATTGAAATTGTTGCATTTGTGAGTCTAAAGTAGGAGAGGTTGCAGAGAACATCGAATTGAGCAGAAGTGGATTATGTGCTAATATTGTGCTGGACATTGTACGACATGGAGTCAAGAAAGAGGATGGACTACGGATTCCAGGGCTATCAGGCCCCTCCTCTGCCCCGAGCCATGCGATCTGCAAGGGTATTTTTCCATCAATTTTCTAATTTCCAATTAACTCCATTGAATGAAAAAAAAAAACACAAAAAGAGTGGAAGCAAAAACATTGGCCTCTGTGTTATCCATTGTGGAGATTTTATATTCTGGGATGAATGAGAGCAAGCAATTCTGTTGATTTTGTATAATTCATTGTGAAGATACTGAAACTCTCCAATTACAGGGGCGTGGTGCAGGATCAAGAAAGAAAAATGATGATGAAAATGGGATGGTGTCCTTCGATTTATTGGCCACTGTGGCTGGAAATCTCTTGCAACAGCAGGAAGCTCAGAAAGCAGCGTCTGCTGTTCAAGGTATCAATTCATTTGAGCATTCTGAGGAAGATGGAAATGATCTGAGGGAAGAAGAGAGTAGTGCTGAACAGGCCCTCTTGGAATTAGATAAATCTCGCATTTTTCCACATGGAAATGATGTGCAACGGCTGGGTTTTTCAGTCAAGAGTACTAAAGTTGAGCCAGATGACCAAGGAAGCTCAGATGAGAATGCAATAGCTTCTGGTGCAACCCATAGGAAGTTTATTTCTGAAGAGCTTCCTATAAAGGAGGACCCAGATATGACAATTCAGAGTATGTCTAAATCTGTTTCAAGTATAAATAAATTGGATTGTCTTGGGCAATCTTTTCTGGACAATGAGAAAGTTCTAGGTACGTGTATAAATACACAAGCTGCAAATGAAAGGCCTATGCAAGGCATCTCCCTTGGGGAGGGTGAAGATAAAAAAGGATGTTGTACAGATAAAGAAAGGTGTATAGATAAAGAAACGTATTGTAAAAACGATTGCAAAGGGAAATTCTTGACTGAGCAGTGTTTACTCAGTCATGGACAGGATTTGCCCGAGTCTGCTGTCGAGCTAGCCAAAGAGACCATGGGTCTAGTTGACAATGGGGAAGGAAAAGGGGAGAATGAGATTGATGAAAGCAAGTTAGGACACTGGAAAAGGAAACTTCATGGGTCCGAAAACATGGAACATGAATCGATGCATGATGCACATTCCCTTCCTGCTAGTTCGGTAGTAAGTGAGGAGACACCCATGTCCACGGATACGAAACCTCCTCCACTGGTTAGTTCAGGCAGTAGCGAAGATTTACCCCTCTGTGCAGGGAGCAAACCCCGTGATTCTTTCTTTAATTCTCCTAACAAACGGGTGAAACTTTGCAAAGATGATGACGACAACTCTTCTGGATGTACCACTCCATCTAGAATAAACAAAAATTTGTTCAAAAACACATATTTTAGGGGAGCAAAACTTAGAAGATCAATGTCAAAGGTCAGGCAAGCAGTTTCAGCTTCTTCCAAAAAGCGCAAGCACTCTGAAATTATGTCCCATACAGGTAATTTTTGACTTCGCCACTTTTGGTATTTTTTCTATTGCTATGTTTGCCTTGGCATGGTTTATCTTTTCTTTACAAGCTGGCTTCAATATGAGGAGGTAGACCATAGCAAGATAATTCAGTTGCCATTATAAGATTTTATTTCCTGTCTATTTCTTCTCTGGTGTCTTTTAAAACTAATATTTATCTTAATCTTCCAGGCTACATGAAAATTACATTTGCTATAATTTGTCTGATTACATTGTAGATGACACATAAAATGATTGAATTTAAATTTTAAATCATCAAGAATTTTTAAAATTTTCTATTATCATTCAATAAATATATTTCTCTTGTCAGGGCTCTCAATCAATTCAGCATAACAGACAGAATTGCTGGGGATCACTTGCACTACTGAAACCGTTTGCTTTATTTCTTTTTGCTACAATGCTTATTATAATTGGTTATATGTCAACAGGTAGAATTGTAAAAGGTGGATCTCTTGATTCTGGAGAAGGCTTCACACGGCAAAGGACAGTAAAGTGTTCACCTTCCAAAAGGAAGAGGCTAGCTAAAGAAACATTTCCTTCTGTCCCGGATTTGCATACAAGCACTGCTAGTGCGACTTGTCTGGATAGCAATGGGGTAGATGGTGATCCTCCTGTTTGTGCTTCAAAGATACGCAGAGGTAAATATGCTTTTCTATCTTGAGATCTGTTTACATCAATAATAATAATTTTTTCACTTCTCAACACTGCATGATGCTTTCACCATTCCTAGCACCTAGTTCTCTTTTTTTGGCATTTTTGTTATCTTGCACCTGAGAGTTTTGTTTCATTTTCAGCAAAATCTTCAAGTGTGGCATCGTCACCAACATCAGCTGCAGCTTCTTCAAAACATTCATCCAAGAAAGCAGGCGACTCACATGGTTAGATTCTTTAGCATAATTGTTTCTTTGATTCAATTAAGTTAAATCTCTAAAAAGATTTGGCTGCCTTTTTTAGGATGTATATATGATATCTCTGACACAATGCACGAAAAATATAATCCTTTAGCTAAATTGTGTTAGCTTTTCTTGGGACGTATTAGCTTTTGACACTGGAGTTTTGGATCTGCTGTGCAGTGAAGCTGAGTATAAAGTCATTTACAATCCCAGAGCTTTTTATTGACATGCCAGAATCTGCAACTGTTGCAAGTTTGAAGGTCAGAAGTTGTTTTCTTAGGTGTTTTTCTTTGTTTTTGTTTTTTTGCTTTAGAGAGCTTGTATGTGTTTCAGTCAAAATGCCTAGCGAACATAAAACATTATAATTTATAATAGCAAGAGGATATTTTTTCAAATTTTATGTATACTTAAGGTGTGTATGGATTGTATCTACAATAGTCAAACAGGCATTTCAATCACTGGCTGATATTTTTTAAAATCTTTTCCACAATATCATATATTTTAATGAACAGAGGGCAGTGATGGAAGCTGCAATGAATCTTCTTGGAGAAGGATTGAGAGTCTGTGTTCTTCTTCAAGGGCAGAAGCTGCCTGATGAGAGTGATACTCTATACCAATTAGGCAAATCACATGGTGGGAAGCTGGATTCTGTTGGATTTATGCTAGAACCAAATCCAACACCAACAGCGCAGGCATGCACTGAGGATCCACTTTTTGTGCTCTCTCGTGCAGCAACTCAACCTCCACCAAGGTAAAGGTTTTGCTTTTATTAGAATGGTGGTGACACGAACTTTATTTATTTCATTTTTTTACTTAAGATGTTCCTAGAACGATTTTAGGTGCTAGTATTGGCCTAACTTCTAAGCTACTACTATTTCAGTAAAATGCTTATGTCTTTTGTGGATGTGAATTTTGCAGATACCCCACAACATCTACTTCAGCACAGACAAGTGCCACTGAAGGTAATAAAAGTGTACTGAAAGGTCGGTCGAATAAGATAAATGGGATGACAAGTGCAGAAGTGGCTGTTAGTGCAGGTATTGTTCTTATAGCCAACTTTTATGCCTTGGGAAACTTAAAAAAAATTTAGTGGAGGTCTTATTGATTTCAATCTAAGAATAATTATCTTTTATGTATTTGCAGCTGGTCGGACACAGACTGATACAAACCAGTATGCAAAGAGTGAATATGAAACAACAACAGATTCTCCAATGAAAACTGGGGCCCTTCCTGGAGCTCTCATTGTGCATCCGAGCATAGGGACTGAAAGTACACAAGGATTGGCCTTAGTACCATTAAATCATAAGAACCCATGCTCTGAGCTTGGTAAACGCCGGATTAGAAGGCCATTTACTGTTACTGAGGTAGAGGCACTTGTTCAAGCAGTTGAAAAGCTTGGGACTGGCAGGTATTTTACTTTGCATGCATTTTATTGAACAAAAAACTTTTAGTGCTCATTGAGTCCTGCTATATACATTTAAGACAATTTGCCTAACATACTTTTTCTGTTTTTTTAAAGGTGGCGGGATGTCAAGCTGCGTGCATTTGAACATGCAAAGCACCGGACTTATGTTGATTTAAAGGTATCAAATTAGTTTCTTAACTCCTAATTGTACACTACTATGCGAAGAGAATGCACTGCCTGCATAAAATATTAAAAACTTATCTAAAATTTAAATCACCAAATGCTGGAGTTTACTTCCTCCTGGTTGACTGCATTGTAGATTTCAGATCAACAAGCCTATTTTTAATCCATGCATTTTCTTTATGTTTTTCTCAAACCAGGCACATAATTCCGTTGTCTCTCAGTTTTTCCACTTTATCATTAAATTGGTAATGCCCTTATTCTATGTTCGTACATAATGTGGGCTGTCCCCCAGTTTAGAAGATCTTGTTTATTCCTAGTTTGCAGAGGGGCTAAACAATGGCAATACATGCTTGAATTGTAAATATATTCCGATCTTCACATGTGACCTGAAATTATACAAGTTGAGAGGACCCAATAGCTGAGCGGGGTCCAATTGTCATGAGTGTATTGGGCATGAAAGGACCACCATTTTTTGACTCTTTACCTATTATTTATGAAGTTGATGACTAATAGTTTTTGTTTTTTTACCTAATATATAGATATAAGTATCATTTTCATGAGTCGCATAAAAAAACAACCAATCATGTAGTGACATGTAAGGTGCACAAAAATACATTACTTGATGCCACATGTTTCAGGCTAATCTTTTTTCCTGGTGTTTTTGGACAACCCAGTAAAAACATAGCTGATGTGTCTACGTCTTTGATGACCTAGATGCCAAAGAAAGGTTTAATCACTTAACTTGCCAAGTAAGATGCTTTACAAATTTAGGGTCATTTAACTTACCAGGTTACTGGGTCCTCTCCCCTAGTACAAGCCTGTATAAATCTTGGTCTTTCCAATGTTTGTACTCCCATGGGAATGTACTTTGTTAGTCCCTTTGGGATCTTTTCATTGGGCCCCTTGGATTCCTTTTTATTGGCCTTTGGTCCTTCAGGATCCGTGGATCCTGAAGGCCTTTTGTGCTCCTTGGCTCTCATACTGTCTAACAGCGTATACTCATCACCTGTCCTCTCAATTGGCTCTGGATTTACCAATCAGATTTAAAAAGGAAACAAGACATATTTGAAGATTTAATAGTTACATTGCGGTGCATGTTAATTTGCCAAACATTATTAAGGCATAGCTTTTGAATTGCATTGACTTGACAAGTATTAAAAAATGGTACCTAGTCATTAGGAAGATCAGACAAAAATAATAAATTTAAAATAAATGCATCTGTAGCTTGAAGACTTCTATTATAATTTGTTATTTTTTTTGCATTGCAGGACAAATGGAAAACCTTGGTTCACACAGCAAAGATTGCTCCTCATCAGCGAAGGGGAGAGCCAGTACCTCAGGACCTGTTGGACAGGGTGATACATGCACACAATTATTGGGCAGATGAACAGGTCAAGCAACAAGCAGAGCTTTGCCTGTAAAAGAGGCAAGCACTTTCAAAATGGTTTCAACTTATGGCACTTTATGTCTGCCTGAACCGGAAACCATACCATGTAAAGTGTAAAAATCCTGACCATATTCTTAGCCACCTCCCTTATTTTCTGGAGTTTGGCATGTACAGAATTCATCTTGTAACCTCTTGTTTATAGCTGGCTGTGGTGGTAGTGCCTCTCCGTCAAATGAGAGGTAGAAAAATAGCAAGCACACCAATCAAACATGTAGATGCATTTTACATTGCAAATTGACACTAACACAATTTGTCGAAATGGCTACTGCAAAAGCATGGCGACGTACTCAAATGAGCAGGGTATATGCTAAGTGATCAGCCTCATCTTTAAGATGCTTTTCCACAGGGCTTCATGTCTTGCTTTTGTGTAACATCTGTAGAAGGTGTAAATCCTCACTTGTCAAGGATTGATCTTTAGATTAGGTTCAAATTTCAATTATTTTGCCAGATGAATCTGCAAGCAGATTGTGGCCTCTGGGCACCTACTCTGTCTTCATCACTGTTCAATCTTTTTATTTATTTGTTGTAATGAAATGTAGATTTAAAAACCATCTGCTGCCTCATGCATTTATGTCATGTAACTACTTCGTTTCTGTAATTTTGACGGAGCTTTAAATGGAACAATATGCAACAACAGAAGTTGCAAATAATAAAAGGTAACACATCATTTCAATGTTATGGACATCAATGCATGGGGAGTGGAATTGAGTAACAGAGTGGAGCATTTTTACTCTTTAATTTTTCTTTCAAGGCAATGGATTTTGTTGTGCATTTTCACTCTAATAATGAGGAGGTTGGTGAGTGCAGATGGGGCCGAGCTTAATTTCATTTAACCCATTACTTATCCACCTGAAATAAGACAATGCTGCTCCACGAGAAATATAGGCCAAATAAGTGATGACGACATTTCCCATGGGACGGGAGAATTATTTTCTGTGATGGGGGTAGGTCCCATGCGTGTCTCTCTTGTGAGGGTATAAGACGAGAAATGTAAAATTTAAATGCTTTTCATACTCAACTGTCTTTGTCATGTTTGGGAGGCTATGATTATTAGGACTGATGTGAAAGCCCCCATTTTAGGCTCTCATCAGCTAACCTTCATTTTCCAAGGGAATTAGGACTGCACATAGCAGCATCAGATCTGGCCCACCTTCCAGTGCTCCTGAATATTGCAAATGCAATAATTATTTCATCAATTTTGAACGTTCTCATAACCTCATATTATAGATTCCAATGGTACTGTAGCTACCTTTTTTATCCGTATGTTTTAGCCAGATCCCACATCGACTATATACCATACAAAGGCACTCTGTGCATGACTGTTTTGTTTTGTTACGAGGACCCACAGACAACATCGATATGGTCCTATTATTTTCTTTGTGGCAACGTTAATGTCTATTTTAGAAATTACTTAAATTATAATTCTTATCAGGTAAGTTTTTTTTACATCTATATGGTCCTAGTATTTTCTTTGTGGCAACTTTTACTTAAATTATAATTCCTTATCAAGTAAGTTTTTTTTTTTTTTTTGGCGGGGGCATCCGTGGGTATGCCTAGCAACATGAGACATAAATACAAAGAAGCTATATTAGTTTTGACAATTAAACAAAGTAGAGGAATTTTGTGAAAGATGGTACAAGCGTTTGAGGTTTACCTATTTAAAAATGTAGGACTTAAGGAAAGATGTTATAGGCATTGCATTTTTATCAAGGGGAACAATGAACTTAGATGATTTGGTTGCTTTTTCTTTCCTATAAACATAGATTGAATAATCATTTTCATGTATAAATTAAGTATAGAAAGTGGATTGAATAGTGAGACATTAGAACCCTGGACTATGAACACTAATAATTACGTGGAGTCATTCTATAGTGGCATCAAGCATAAAAACCATATATATATATATTATAAAATTGAACATATATGTATATTATAAAATTGAACTTTAAAAATGTAATTAGGCCGAGAGACTTCTACACTCACAGCAAGGGCTGAAAGATTCAGATTCCCGTAAACAATTAAGATTCAGATTCCATGTAAACAAAATTCATAAAATGTGTAAATAAATAAATTCGTGGAAGCCAAATGGATAGAAAAATAGAAAAATTTAGGCAGCTATGGAATGAAAAAAATAGAAAAACTTAGGCAGCTATGGAATGAAATCTTTATTACGTTTGAAGAATATGAAAAGTCTTGCAACATAGTTTTTTTAATTCAAAAGTCTTGCAACATAGTTTTTTTTTTAATTCATGGGTAAATGCTTTTGACCGGAGCTATGAACCGGCTACAATATCAAGTCGGCAGACCGCAACGGAATTACTTAGCCAATCGAGCCAGGGCCCCTGCCCAAGTCTTGCAGCATAGTCAATATTCTAACTGCAAGTAATTTATAAATGCCAACAAATTAGAAGGTATCTCTTGGCGTATTGTAGATATATATTTTTTAATATAAATATATTAGTAAAAGTAAATAAAATAATTCTACAATGTAAATAAATAAAATAATTCTAATATAAAATAAAATAACTCTTAAGTAAATAAAAATAGAATAAATCCTTATAGTTCTAAAGTACAATAAAATAAGTCTTAAAAGTAAATAAAACAACTTTAATATTTCTTAGTGTTTTAGATATATACATTTAATATATCTATACTAGTATATTTATATTTAAAAAAATATATGGGGATATCTCTTTTTCCATAGTTTATTTGAAAAAAAATTGGAAAAAATAAAAAATAAAAACCAAAAAAGAAATTTAAAATAAGAAAATCACAAAAACCAAAAAAGAAATTGAAAATAAGAAATTGATATGTATTTTAAAAAATTTTGGCATTATTTTTAAAAAATATAATTGTAATGGTGAAATTTGTATCTCTATGCCAACTTCCATTTAGTTTTGGGCTCAACATGAGAGAATGTCTTAATACAATTATATATTGACAAATGGCACAATCTTGTATGAAGTTGGATTCATTCCTTGATCCTTCACCCATCTCTCTTTACATGCATTCTTGCACATTTAACCTTGTCTCATATTTTTACACACATTCCCATACTCTTGGCATTTATTACGTCTTCCATGTTTATAAACTCATTCCCCACATATATGTTGACATTTCCTTATTGCAAGAGCACTAAGTCTCTAGCCAAGAAGGGGGAGGCTTCCTTGGGGAAAAGAGGGTTGGAAATGGAGGAGGAAGGTGGATCCTAGCCCCACAAAAAATCAAAGGAAGGGAAGGTGGATGTTCTATATGAACTAGCTGTTTCAAAATTTATTGACTTGGAAGCTGTCGTTAAACATGGGGAAGTTGGTGAGGCGTCGAGTACTACTGCTAATCCTGCAGTGTTAGAAGATCTAGTCGCATAGTTGGCATTCCTTCAGTCAACCCTCAGGGGATGGAGTTATCGGGTGAGTTGAAGTTTGTTGAGGATACCCTGGGCGAGGATGATGATGAGACCCCTATGGAGTCTGTTCATGAGGTGGAGGGGACTAGCCACTTCCCCGAGATGAACACCCCTTATTCAGAGGATGAGGAGGAGGCTCAAGAGCAGGAAGGAGACAAAGGGAAGTGCACCTTGTGTGTTAAAACAACGGAAGAGGTTGTTGAACTCAAGTCCAAAATTGAGAAGCTAAGAAGAAATGGAGGGTGATGTCAGAGTTTGTTGCTAAAGCCTTGCACCGTGCGGCCACTGTGTTTTTTGCTATGAAGGATTTTGATGATAAGATCAATGAGGGAATGCTCAAATTCCTTACGAAGTATGGGATTGATGGGAATCCCTAGCTGTTCGCCCTGTGTCTTTTTGTTGTTTTTGTTTAAAATTAGTTCATTTGGGTTGTAGGTTTTCTGTGTTGTTGTTGATCGGTGGTTAATGTGTTGTTTCTAGCCTGTATGAGGCTTTTGTTTTGCCTTGTGGGTTGTTTTGTATAGGGATCTAGACTCTCGTTTCCAATTGACTTTATCAACCTTGGTAATTCCTAGCATTGGTTATTTGATTATTTATTTATTTAATTGCCTATGTTGTAATTTATGTTGCACATCTTATTTTGTCATTTAGTGCGAAGTGGCATGATGTGTTGTCACTCCACTTGGAATGTGACTAGGATGGTCAACTCATCCCATGTGGATATAGGCATCCCATATTGTGGTAGAGGTTTTCTGCCATGTGTTGGCATCTTGTGCAGTGTGTAAGGAGTTATGACGTGTAAGTGTTATGACGGATTCCTATGATAGATTCTATGCTGCGTAAGAGTCGAGAATAGAAGATTCTATGATAGGTGAAGACATGTGTCGAAGAGTATCTTTGAGGAAGGCATCTTTGGGCACCTAAGGTGGGTTATGACATGTAAGAGGAATATGCTAGTTGTCATGTATGACGAATTCTATGACAGCTGTAAGGTACGTAAGAGCATCTGTCATAGCATATCTTGGGACTAGGCGCCCACATTGGGATGGGGTGTTGTGACAAGTGTAAAATCTATGTTTTAATGTTGGACAAGTGTCCTTAGGCGTGCGTTTTGGGCCATGAGGCCAAGATGGACGCCCATCTCTAGAAGGTTCTTGTTTTGCCTTGTAAACTCTATAAAAATAGGTGCTTGGATGGGAGATGCATAGTGTTATTAACAGGTACTGTTATGCTGCCTGATTATCTCCAAATACGAGTGTCGAAGACTCCTGGAAGACTTGCATTGCTAGTGTGTTGTAAACATTCTTTGTTTTGATAATACATTGTGCAGGTTTTGAAGTGTGGGATTTTTCTCCCGAAAGGGTTTTCCCCACGTTATTTCTTCTCTCTTCATTATCTGTGTATGTGTATTGCTACAATATCTCTGTTGATGTGTTAACATCACTGTAACTGTAAAGGTTTAAAAAGAATTTGCATACATCTCCCCTCATTAGATTAGTGTAGGAAGGGTTTTCTGCATATCTTGTTTCCTTTCAGTTGGTATCAGAGCTTGATCAACTTTGGTCCTAGTTGTTGGGTAGGGGTTTTTTGAGTTGATCTTAGATTGAGTGGGAGTCTATGTAGAGTATTCTGTAATCTTGTTGCAAGAAGGAGATGGCGGGCACATCCGAAAGAGTAGAGGTGGAGAAGTTTAGCGGCACCAATTTCGAGTTGTGGAAACTTAAAATGGAAGACATGCTTGTTGATAGAGACCTATGGGAAACAATTTCTAGTACAAAACCTACGGCAATGTCTCAAGTTGATTGGGATCTCAAGGATCAGAAAGCTAAGGGTCTTGTGAGACTCTGTCTAGCCGACTTTGTCCTATTGAGTGTCCATGAGAAGAAGACCGCGAAAGAACTTTGGAAGAAGCTGGGAGATGTTTATCAGGCCAAGCCCTTGGTGGACAAGCTATTCTTGAGAAAGAAGCTATATTCTCTAAGGATGGAGGATGGAGGATCCATTGCAGATCACTTGAATGCCTTTAACATGCTAGTTGCACGGTTGACATCTATGGGTGTGAAGATGGAGGAGGATTGATGTATGACCTTGCTTTTTTCTTTGCCAGACTCATGGGATCATCTTGTAATGGCCATCGAGAGTACCACAACCACTTTCAAAATGGATGAAGTGGTGTCTTCATTGTTATCCAAATCTAGATGCAGAGAAAATCATCCGAGTCAGCCAAAGAGGCTCTTGCGGTTCGTGGAAGACCCAAGGAGAAAGGGAAAAAGAAGGACAAGAAAGCTAAGAAGGGTAGATCCAAATCCCATGGGAGATCCAAATCTCTTGGAAAGTCCAAGGCTCTCTGTTGGAACTATGGTAAATCTAGACATTTTCGAAAGGAATGCAAAG
This sequence comes from Cunninghamia lanceolata, assembly GCA_027924645.1. NCBI lineage: Eukaryota > Viridiplantae > Streptophyta > Pinopsida > Cupressales > Cupressaceae > Cunninghamia > Cunninghamia lanceolata. The sequence goes on from BSBN01000620.1 coordinate 2,900,025, forward strand.
AGGAGAACAAGAAAAAGAAGAAGAATGTCTCATATTCAGATTTTGAGAAGTCACAAGATGATGGTGATGCTTTCATTGCAGCCTTGGCCACCCATGCATCTGATGATGTGTGGTTGATTGATTCTAGTGCCTCTTTTCACATGACCTCGCATCGAGACTACTTTACAAAGTATGAGGAGTTTGATGGTGGAAGAGTGTACCTGGGTGATGACTCTCATCTGAAGATAGTTGGCTATGGAAGAGTCACAATCTGATTTCTTGATGGATGAGTGAAGCAGATCTAAGGGGTTATGCACATCCCAGGCTTGGCACGAAACCTACTTTTTGTAAGTAAATTGAATGATGCAGGTGTGCATGTTGTCTTCTCTAGCGGAGGATGCAAGATGACTAGAGATGCTATGGTGCTTGTGAAGGTACTCTAAGAGGTATTTTGTTTCAGCTAGATGCATGCACTACACAGTGCAATAGTGCTTTTGTTTCAAAAGAAAGAGCTTTAGTCACTTCATCTTCACCATTGGAACCAACACCTAAAAGATGTATTGCTTCCACTTCTGATGGTAGTGCATTTTGGGTACCTAAGGGTGCTCATGCTTTGGAAATGAAACTTCCAACTGATAAGACAATGTTATGGCATAAGAGACTTGGCCACATTGGTGAGAAGGGTCTTAGAGCCCTGAAAAATAAAAACCTCATCGAGGGGTTAAATGATTGTAATCTCGAGTTTGACTTTTGGGAACATTGTATATATGGAAAGCAAAATCGTGTTCAATTTTACTCTAGTTCTCATAAGTCTTCTAATATGTTTGATCTTATTCATTCTGATGTGTTTAGTCCTGTGAATGTTCCTTCGATCTCTAAATCTGTATATTTTGTTTCATTCATTAATGACTACAATAGGACATGGGTTTATTTTTTCAGAAGAAATCTGAAGTCTTTAGTCGGTTCAAAGAGTTTAAAGCTTTTGTTGAGAATCAGACTAGTAAAAAGATTAAGTGTTTGAGAACTAATAACGGTGGTGAGTTTTGTTCCGCAGAGTTTGATAAGTTCTGTAAAGAACATGGGATTGAAAGACATAAGACAACTCCATACACCCCTCAACAAACTGGAGTTGTAGAAAGGATGATCAGGATGTTGATGGAGAGGGCTAGGAGTATGCTTAGTGATGCTAGCCTTGAACAAAAGTTTTGGGCTGAAGTTGTAGCCATTGCTTGCTACCTAGTAAACATGTCTCCTACATCATCTCTTATTGATAAGACACCCATGGAGGTGTGGTCTGGTAAGAAGCCCTCAATAAGACATCTTCGTGTTTTTGGTTGTGAGGCATATGCTCATCTGCCTAGGGAGAAGAGGTCAAAATTGGAGAACAAAGCTGTTAAGTGTATCTTCATTAGCTATGGTGTTGGTGTGAAAGGGTACAAGTTTTGGGATCCTGTGGCCAAGAAAGTGGTGTATAGTAGAAGTGTTATTTTCAGAGAGCTAACACCTTCTCATGTTGTTCTACAACTAGAAGAGAAAGGAAATAAAGAGGATGTGGATCAGTTTCTTTCTACCCTTGAGAAGACTAAACGAAAAGACCCTGTGAGACTTGAAGATGAGGAGATATCTAGCAGCTCTGAAAGTTTAGAAGAAGAAGCAAAACCTCAACCTCAGCCTTTGAGAATGTCTACATGAACAAGGAAGCAACCTGATAGGTTTGGTTATTCATTGCTAGATGCTAGTTGTGCTTTTGCCTTGATTACTAACACTGATGAGCCTAGAACTGTGATAGAGGCTATGGGCATGAAAGATGCAGGTTCCTGGAAAGAGGCCATGGAAGATGAGATGACTTCTTTGGAGAAAAATAAAACTTGGGACTTGGTGCATTTTCCTGAAGGACGGAAACCCATTGGCTGTAAATGGGTGTTCAAGAAGAAGTTCGGTGCAGTTGGAAGTGTTGAGAAGTACAAGGCTAGATTGGTTGCGAAGGGGTATTCACAAGTGGAGGGAATTGATTATGGTGAAATTTTCTCTCCTATTGCAAAGTTGACATCTATTCGGTTCCTGTTATCTCTTGTAGCAGCTTATGACTTAGAAGTGGAGTAGATGGATGTGAAAACAACATTCCTTCATGGTGACTTGGAGAAAGAGATTTACATGTCACAGCCAGAGCATTACATAGAGAAAGGTAAAGAACATTTGGTTTGCAAGTTAAAGAAGTCTTTGTATGGTTTGAAGCAATCTCCTAGAATGTGGTACATGAAATTTGATGCCTTTGTGTTGTCAATTAGATTTCTGAGGTCAAAATCAGAACATTGTGTGTATTACAAATTTGACAATGATCACATTCTCATTATTGCATTGTATGTTGATGATATGTTGTTACTTGGGAATGTTAAGAATATGATTTTTTATTTGAAGTCTCAGTTGTCAGCATAGTTTGAGATGAAAAATTTAGGGGCAGCCAGGGACATTCTAGGAATGGAAATTAGAAGAGATAGAGGTAACATAAAACTTTGGTTAAGCCAGAGCAAGTATGTGAAGACCGTGTTAGAGAGATTTAGCATGGCAGATTGCAGACCATTATGTGTTCCTATTTCTTTGGGGACCAAGTTATCTATTAATGATTGTCCAAAATCTCCTTCTGAGGTGGAGGACATGAGTAGAGTACCTTATGCTAGTGTTGTTGGCAACTTGATGTATGCTATGGTCTGTACTAGATTAGACATTGCCCAAGTAGCTGGAGTCCTTAGTCAGTTTATGGCTAATCTTGGACGGGTGCATTGGGATGCAATGAAGAGAGTGTTTAGATATTTGTGGGGTACTTCTGAGTATTCCCTATGTTATCATGGTCATCCTACAGGACCTTTGCATTCTGTGAGTATCCATGGATATGTGGATTCTGATTGGGCGGGTGACATTGATAGAAAGAGATCCACCAGTGCTTATGTGTTTACTATGTTCGGTGGTGCAATTAGTTGGATGAGTAAGCAGCAACCTGTGATCGCTTTGTCCATGATAGAAGCAGAGTATATGGAAGCTACTCATGCTTGTAAGGAAGCCATTTGGCTTAAGAGATTGAGTTCAAATATTTGTGTTGATGGAGGGCAGATTACTATCTATTGTGATAGTCAGAGTGCAATTTGCTTAGCAAAGAATCCAAATTTCCATGCCAGAACAAAGCATATTGATGTACAGTTTCATTTTGTGTGAGACATAGTAGAGGATGGGAAGGTGATATTGGAGAAGATAGACACTTTGAAGAATACTGCAGATGAATCGACGAAACCAATAGGCACAGACAAGTTTAGATGGTGTTCAAAGTCTATGGGCCTCTCGGTCTATAGCAGTTAAATCATGTTATTTCTATTGGCTCTTACAAGGTGTTCGACAAGTGGGAGAATGTTGGGAATTAAGGCATCTCAACCTTGGTAATTCCTAGCATTGGTTATTTGATTATTTATTTATTTAATTGCCTATGTTGTAATTTATGTTGCACATCCTATTTTGTCATTTAGTGTGAAGTGGCATGATGTGTTGTCACTCCACTTGGAATGTGACTAGGATGGTCAACTCATCCCATGTGGATATAGGCGTCCCATATTGTGGTAGAGGTTTTTTGCCATGTGTTGGCATCTTGTGCAGTGTGTAAGGAGTTATGACGTGTAACTGTTATGACAGATTCCTATGACAGATTCTATGACGTGTAAGAGTCGAGAATAGAAGATTCTATGATAGGTGAAGACATGTGTCGAAGAGTATCTTTGAGGAAGGCATCTTTGGGCACCCAAGGTGGGTTATGACATTGTTGTAAGAGGAATATGCTATTTTTAGGCAGTTATGACAGATTCTCTTACAGTTGTAAGAGTTGTCATGTATGACGGATTCTATGACTGCTGTAAGGTGCATAAGAGCATCTGTCATAGCCTATCTTGGGACTAGGCACCCATATTGGGATGGGATGTTGTGACAAGTGTAAAATTCATGTTGTAATGTTGGACAAGTGTCCTTAGGCATGGGTTTTGGGCCATGAGGCCAAAATGGACGCCCATCTCTAGAAGGTTCCTATTTTGCCTTTTAAACTCTATAAAAACATGTGCTTGGTTGGGAGATGCATAGTGTTATTGACAAGTACTGTTATGATGCCAGATTATCTCTAGATACAAGTGTCAAAGACTCTTGGAGGACTGCATTGCAAGTGTGCTGTAAACATTCTTTGTTTTGATAATACATTGTGCAGGTTTTGGAGTGTGGGTTTTTTCTCCCGAAAGGGTTTTCCCCACATTATATCCTCTCTCTCTCTCTCTCTCTCTCTCTTCTGTCTACATTCTCTGTGTATGTGTATTGCTGCAATATCTCTGTTATTGTGTTAACATCACTATATTTGTAAAGGTTTAAAAAGAATTTGCATACATCTCCCCTCATTAGATTAGTGTAGGAAGCATTCTCTGCATATCTTGCTTCCTTTCATTTTGTACAGGGATCTGGACCCTCGTTTCTAGCTGACTTTATAAAAAATGTTTCCTTATTGCAAATTTAATTCATGAATTTCAAAATTCTAAAATTCAAAATTTGGTGGTTCTCGCTTATTCTATTCTTTCCATGAGTTGACTTGGTACACATTTCACATGATTATTGCTATGTAGTATTTAAAGCCATTCATTTAGACATTAATTCACATCCTAGAATAATTTGACTTACTAGGGCATTCAATTGGTGCACTAAAAGGAACATTTACATACTTGTTTGTCACCCACCAATCTTTATCACAACTGTAAAGCTAGTCACTCCAAGGGGATAGCATAGAGGAACTTGCCCCTAGCAACACAATAGCCTCTTTAAGGTATTTTAAAATATCACCAGTCCTTGATGATCAACAAGGACTAGAGAATCTAGCAAACTAGAGAGCAAAAGTGTGCAATTAATAAGATCAAATTCCCATACCACATAATAGATTTATGCTTGTGAAAGTGGTCCAGAGCCCTTGATTTAAGCTAGAAAAAGACAATTTTGTGTAGAATACAAGACAAAAGGCAAATCCAAATTACCTATTTTTCTGTACTAAAACAATAATTCTCAACATCTACATTGAAAGCATATTCAAAACTATTTCTTGAGCTAAGTACATTCCTCCTTCACATTTACTTTCCCAAAATAATAAATGTAATTATTTTGATTTGTCATACTGTAGTGTATGAAATTCAACCATGTAAAGAAAAGTGTGCTTTCCTTTGTTGGCAAGAGATACTGCTCCAGTATGGATATGTATGTTGTCATTGATGGCAACAAGGCTTAGAGATCCTATCACCATGACAGGATGAGATATCTCCAGAAGAACATATTAGATTCTAGGCCCGGTTGACTGAAAATGGCTAAGTATGGAAAGTATGCAGAGTAGAGGACAGTAAGCTGGGTAGTATGCCTTCACAGATGATGATCTGGTAATGAGGTTTAGATATGATGTTCTCAATTGTTTGATAGTATTATACCTCTGAGATTATGTCCTGACTTCCTCCAGAAGTCATCTTAAAGAAATGTCTAAGTCTGAGTAAGCAAAGGCTTAGCAGGATCAGTGAATAGGGCATAGTGCAGTGGTCTACATTCCTCAGCAGATAAGTATTTTTTTATACAGTTGTAAGGTGTTGTAAACATTTGTATGAAGTGTCTTATTCCAGAGTTAGGAGATCTGAAGTCCACCAAAAAGTTAGCTACAAGCTGTTGAGTATCGACATAGTATTTGACAGAGTTTAACAGAGATAGAGTCTGAGTTCTGATGGTCTGCATTTCTTTGCAAGATGATACCATGCCTTGCAGTATTGAAGGTGAGTTTGGGAATGTGTAAAGAGTCCTTGATATGATTCTGGAAGTGTTTTGTGATCTACAATATGTTGGCAAGAGACACTGTGTGGCTTCATAAGTGTTGTCATTGATGGCAACAAAGTCTATCCCACACATCCGCAGTACATAGTATGCCTATACTGGAAGTCGGATTGAAGATTATTTTGGTCTGGTGAACAAGAACAGAGTATGTAACAAGGTTAGACAATTAGGTCTAGATCTCTCAGATGGTGTAACTCAGTAAGTTGCGGACTTGCACAATTCAAGAGGGGTATCATGACTACTGTATTCCAGAGATTTAGCCTCCGGTGATAAAGCATAAAAAAGATATGAGCATTTGAGTGTTGGGTTCCAATCAGATAGAGCAGACAGAGGAAGAACTGACCGGTAGAATATCAGACTTGAATCCGGATGTGTAAAAGGTCTTGATCAAGCAATTTGTGGGATTATACATTGTTGGCCGACATGATTAATGACTTCTATGCCTATGTTTTTGATACGCATCACAAATCAAGCATGGATTTAGCCAATAGATTAATTACTTGCAGTGTTCTTGTTGCTGACTAGAAAGTTGATAAAAATCCTTGATGCGGATATATATACCAGATGGATTCTAGTATGTAGGTGTGTGTTGTGTTGGTGTGAAGAAAAGTAGGATAAGTGTGGGAACAACAATTCAAGTCTGGTATGTGACTGAACAACATTGAACAAAGGAAGAATGAAGTGCATCAGATTAGTATATTGGGCCTAACCGGAACTAAACTCTTGCATTTGTAGATGCTTCTCATCAGTTCAAACACTTGATTATCTTCTGTAAGTTCTATAGACAGTGAGTCTCTTGTAGGCAATGTGCCTCTTGTGAACAGTGTGCTCGAGCAGTGAGCCCTAATTGGCAAGTGCCATTTTGTACTCCTTTATTCTTCTAATAGAGAATACAATCTTGGGTTAGTCACCCTGTGGTTTTTCCCTTAACAAAGTTTCCACGTAAAAATCCTTGTGTTATATGTTGATTTTATTTTTTTCTTATGATTACATATGCTTTCATGTTTTGATGCAACACTGAATATTAAGATAACAAAAAGAAAAGAATGTTAAGGAAATTTTGAGATAACTGATTCACCCCCCCTCTCAGTTATCTGCCTTGTTTCCAACAATTGGTATCAGAGCAAGTTTCCTCTGAACAAAGCCTAACAGCTTGAGGAAGATCTGGGAATCTCAATGGATGCATATGGTATGAAGGAACAACTTCAGTCTGCCCTAGATGATCTTGAACAATCCCACTCTGAAGTCAATAATTTGAGAGAAAGACTCAAACAAGCTGATGAATTCATAAATGAGCTAAAAGAAAAACTTAGCATTTCTGTGAAAAAGAGAAAGGAACTACTTAAAAAATTAGCCAATCAGAGTGAAGTCAATGATACTAATGAAGATCTGGATGAGAAAAATAAGCTATGTGAGAAGCTGTCAAAAGAAGTCATTATGGTGAGGCATGAAATGGAATCATGGGTTATGAGATTCACCCAAGAAATTGAAGAAAAAAGAAAGATTGAAGATAATCTAAAACAATTCCTCAAGGAGAAAATAGAGGACTACCACAAAATGGATAGAATAATCAGGCGTCTTGAATCTGATCTTGAAGAAGCTAGAGACAATGAAGAACAACTTGAGAATCAGTTAGAAACTCTTAAACAAGATCTTCAAGCAGCAAATGAATACAAAGAGAAATTCAAGATAAGCTCAACCCAACTTGAAGTTCTTTTTGAAAGCCAAAAGAGGGTAGATGATAAGTGTGGCTTGGGATATGAGAAAGGTGAAAGCTTCGAATCTGGTCAAAAGAACTTTGGATTAGGAAATCAAAGAAACAAGCCTTCTGTTGGTTTTTTCCCAGACTGGATGCTTATTCCCAGGTTTCCCTACAAAGTAGCCATCAGTGATCAACAGGATCTCTGGGCCAGGGGCCAACAGTGTAGGAGATAGACTCTATATTTTATCTCCTCTTCTTCTTCAGGCTCTGCAAAACCTAGGGGGGTGTTCCCTACTCAACATCCATGGGGATATGCATAGAAAGGCTGGGATGTTGACAGAAAGCAGATAAGTCCTCCTGTAAGTAGACCAAAACTGAAAGATAAGAGCAAAGGGGCTAGCTTTGGGCCTATTTGCAGTTGTAGACAGAGGACTGAGGATCCTAAAACTATTTCTAATGTCCTAAAGATTGTTTTAGATTTAGATTTAGATTTTAAGTTTGGATGCAAAGCTGGACATGGTTGTAACACAAACACAAAGCAAGATTGGTGCCTATCTAGGGCCTGGAGTCAGTAGACATACACCTGTGAATGATCAGCATGAACAGCTAAAACTGGATTTCAGGGGGATATATATGATACCTGCCTTACAGATATCTCCCAATACAGAGTGTTAAGTTATCTCTACTTATGGCATCCCTACTACAGTATACCCTTCCCAATGTTCAACCTGAAAACAGTTTAATCTACCCCTTGAGCAGAAGTTAAAAGATCAGACATTCAACATAGGAATTCTATGTTCTAGAGTCTCAAACATTGCCTAAATATCCAGACTCAGAAGAAAGATACATGCAATACTAGAGACAGAATTAACAAAACACATGCAAACATAGCATTATTCATACAAGATTAACCATGAAATCAGTGGATTCAAGCCAAAACGTACAACAAGAGATACATAAACTCACAGGTTTAGCTGTACAGAGCAACCAAAACGAACTGTATTGTGTTACAGAGCCAAAATGTTCAACTTTCAACAACCTAAACAATGGTAACACAGTTTGCTTATAACAGCCAGAAAGTGTACCACAACCATTAATTACAAGACTGTTACAAAATTCACCAGATACCAATCCTTCAAAGGAATGGCGCTCAAAATTTATTGCTACAGAGACAGAAGGAACCCTCGAGCCCTGCGCCGCCATCTGGGAGTCTTCATGCCAAAGATCAGGTACATGACTGTCCAACAACTTGCCCATGCCCCTGCTACAGTCGCCATTAAGGGTCTCAACCACCCGCGGTCACCTGAAAAACTATCGCTGCAGTCAACATGAGGCTTCCCACCAAAACGCCTCCTTCGCAGGTTCAAAATAATGCAAGGGGAAAAATCCCACATGCATGGCGTGGAGAGCCTTTCACTACCTTATAAGCCTGATCGCATACACATCAAGTGTCGAGCGCTTTTGCCGCGCTCGACACACATGCCTTCATCAAAAACCCATCGCTCAGACCTAAGCCATCGGCTTACCTCAAAAATCTCCCACCGACAATAGTAGTCTGGCCGATCGCAAACTCCACATTCCCTTTATCGGCCAAAGAATAACCATCGGCCCATCCAAAAGATCCCTCGCTGACTCCAGTTGTCTCGCCGACGCCACCTTCGTCATCGCCCAGACTAACACCATCGGAGCAACACGAAATACCTCTGCCGATGAACAAAGTCACACCGACAGCACCCTGTCCTCCCACCTCCGTCGGTGTGACTTACACCGTCGGAGCAGCATCTCATACTTATGCCGATGACACCGATCATCCTGATACATACATCCCTCGGCTAGACACATGCCGATGACACTTCATCGGCCAAACATCCATCGTCGGTCGAACAGGAAAATGCTTCGCCGATAGTATACACCACACTGATGGCATCATCGGTAAGAACAATCCCGTCGAGAAACCAGAAAAAAGACATGCCGATGGTGTATGTCACGCCGACGGCACATCATTACCACCAACCTGATCGCCAAAACGCCTGCGAGGTCACACCGATGGGCAAGAAAACATAGGGTTTAAATGAAGAAACCCTCCAACAAGCAAGCTCAATCTCCAGGCCAAAATGAGCACCAACACCTAGAAGCCCTCAGGTAAGGCAACCAAATGCCCAAAGATATCCATCCTTCAATGGATACTGCTTCAATTGCAACAATTTTGGTCATAGAGAAACTCAGTGCAGGAGAAGAATGAATCAGAATAATCCATCCTTCTCTGGACAATGTTTTAATTGCAAAAGGTATGGTCACAAATCTCATGAATGTAGAAATATGCGAATAAATAATTCATTCAATGGTAGATGCTTTGCATGCAATAGAATGGGACATATGGCTAATCAATGCAGATCAAGAAGATATCAATCAAATAAGCAAAGAGATGTTGTATGTTACAATTATAATAGATTCGGTCATATTGACAAATTCTGCAGAAGCATAAATTAGGATAGAAAAGGTTTGGTGGAACATAATCAGAAACAAGATAAGGGGAAGGGTAAAGTGAATGCAGATGAAGTTCAAAAGGAGATGAGCAAGATTTGGGTGAAGAAGAGTCATAAATTATTGGGGATGGATCCGCACCAGAATCTAGTGTTGATATTCCTTCCAAAAACTAAAAAGGTGAGCTCTGGCTCAGGGGGAGTCACAGAGAAAAATAATTTCCCCCAGCTAGTCAGCTAGTGCCTAAATTCGGCACATTGAGTAAACATCTGACGCTGCGGATTAAAGGGTTCTCAAGAAAAACCTCCAAATAGCCTTCAGTCAAAATGTGAAAGATCTGCATGGAGTTTTGCAAGACTTATAACTGCTCAAGTTAATTCAGTTCCGATAGCTATCTGGTAAAAGCAGAATTTCATAGATAGATCTTGTGTGATTCATAATTGAAATGCTTTGATCTGCAGACCCATGACATGATTGAAGAAAAGAAGATATGTTGTCAATCCACACTGACAATGATTCTAAGTTCGGTGCAGTGATTCAAGAAGATCCCTCTCAAAATAGGGCAACCGAATAACTTAAGTTGTGCATTTATTACAAAAGGAAATTAGGGTTTGCACAAGGATAAAAAGGTTCTTTCACTCATTATTTGCACACTTGCACTCATGAAGAAGAAAAGAAGAGCTTTGCAACAAAGTTTCTACAATTCACTCAAGATCAACTAGAAAAATGAATTCAACCAACAATTTGTTTTGGCTCCTATTTCAAACCCTAAAACATGAAAAGGTACTTCCATTCTGAAAATATGTCTCTGAATCTCTTGCAAAATGACTACTCCAATGGTTGTCAAGATCTTTGATAGGCCGCGTCCTAAATTCAAGAAACACCCTTATAAATCTCTAGAAGTTGATCCTTTGGGCGCATTTTCTAGCATTTCGCACGGAGTATTGCATGTAGAAGATGTTCGGGTTTATATCCATGCCAACATTGAGGAATTTGGAGACTCAAAATTGATGGACATTTATCATAAAGAGCTAATAGATGAGAATTTTGAACTCAAACCTAAATTCAAGGCCCTTCAGGATAAACACTTCAGACATTGCATACATTTTCCATGTTTTGCAGAAGATGATTGGGTCTGGTATGTTCTAAGCAAGATGCATGATAATTTCATGTGGCTAATGAGGCCCTTCAAGATAACTAAAGATGGCATCAGGGTAGTGACTGGAGTGCATGCATCCGGTGGGTTACCTGCACTTAAATCCATGGAGAACCAAACATTAACTAAAGCCACTAGATCTAAATTTGACAAAAGAGCAATGACCATAGATGACATCACAGATCCGGATGTCAAGTTTGCGTCAATGATAATCGGGTACAAGATCTATCATTCGAGTAGGGAGAATTCTGTGTCTGGCACAACAATCTATGCAGCATATCAAATGTTGAGGGAAGATGCAAATTATGATCTATGTGAGCTTCTTCTAAATCAACTGTTGGAAAATCTGCAGAAGATCAAAAAGGATAAGAAGAATTCCTTTAAATATGGTTGTCTAATACTATGTATGTTCTTTTATTATATGAATGAGCTACCTGGATCAAGTGGTTGGGTTTGGCAAAATGATAAACCGGTTGCAATTCAAATCAGAGATTAAATGTATGGACTTGGTGATGCTCAAGCCCAAAACACAGCCCTCTGGGGGTACTTCAAGAACTTCCAAAGCATAATGCAAGCCAAAGAGAGAATACCACAATCCATAGTTGAGAAATACAAGGACACAGTGTACTTCATTGTTGACACTGACCAATGCCTAATGAAGGCAGTTGAGCCAAGAACTGTGTGGATAATGCCTATGGGATACGAGGTTGATGAAAAAATCTTGGAGCTACATATTCAACACCTGTTGAGCCAGCCTAAGGACATTGAAGCAGAAAGGTTTGGCACCTTTCAAGAGCTAAGTGTAAAAATACATGTTGAGTTAAGACAACCGGAGATAAAGAGGAAAGTAAGAAGGGAAGTTGAAGAAATTGCCAAAAGATTTGGCTTATCAAAAGAGGCAGTAGATGCAAATAGAGAGAAAATGGAGAAGGCTGAGAAAGAGAAACAAGAAGCAAAGAAAGGAGACGTTCCGGTACAAGCCTCCTCGTGGACTAGATCTTCCAAGAGGTCTACACCTACCACTCCTAAAAGCTCAAAGGCTACCAAACCAGAAGTCAAGACATTTGGAAAAAGGGAAAAGAGGATGAAGACCAAAGCCACAAGGTCATATACAAGCCTTAAAGTTGATGAATAAACATAATTTGATGAGGAAATCAAGAAAATGAAGAAGAAGAAAACATCCAGGAAACTCTCTGCTAGTAAAAAGAGGAAGAAAAGGTAGAGGAATTTGTTGAAAAGCCCACTCTTTCCATTGATGACATCATCAAGGCAGTTACTGTGGATGGGAACCTATAGCCAGTAACAAAGTTTTATGATGAATACAGTGATGTTGACAAGAAAATTTTGGAAGAAGCTACTATCAGGTACTTGAACATTTACAATAAAGCTTTCATGGAAATTATATCATTAATTCCTAAGAGTCTAGAAAAGGTACTTGAGCTAAGAAAAGAGAATGCAAAGGAAAAAGACTTAGAGATTTGGGAGCAGATAGCAATTCAGCTTTATCCTTCTATCACTTTAAAACAAATGGACATGATTTTCAAGGATTATAAGGATGAGTTCCAGAGTAAGGCAAGAATGAATAAACTCATGCTTGGAGAAATTGACCAAGTAGAAAATGAAAGAAAAGATATCCTCTAGAATGCCTTGAAGAGATTCAATCTTCCTATTGTAGACGAAACAGATGAAGAACCTTCTACCATGGATGTTGAAGGATTAAATATAACCAATGAAGAATCTTCTGACAAGGATGTAGAAGGATCAAAGGAAATAGATGAAGAGAAGTCCAAGGACTTGGATTCCTCTGTTCCAGAAGAGGAATTCATGAAGAAATAAACACAGGTGACATCTCTCCTCCGGATCCCACGGTAGACATTCCAGACTCATAAGCTGAAGGAGAAGGTAGAAGAGAGGAGAAGAAGATTCAAGAAGAAGAGGTTAAGGGAAAAGAAGGACATGCAGAGAAGACTAATGATGACTCTGCTGATATTTCAAAGAAGTCTCATCTCCAACAAGAGACATTGCAGAGACAGTGAAGAACTTCTTAAACAGAGAAATGATGGAACTGGATGAACCTGAGCTATTTCAAGGACCACTAAATTTTGACTCTCTTTCACCAGTTCAGACAATGAAAATAACATCTTTTGCTCAAGACAAAGCAAAAGAAAAACTCTTAAAATCTCACATGGAGGACTGTGAACTGTTGGAGATTGCATCTAGGATGCTGGAGAAGATCATGCCATCCTACCAAAAGGATCCTTTGGCCTCACCATCGGGTAACTTGAAAACTTTGGTAAATTCTGTTAACACTCATTTTGAATCTCTAGAGAAATCAACAGAAGCAAAGGTTCAAAAGGAGTTTCTAGGAAAAAGATTCACTGAAGTGCAAGGACTAATTGCTAATGATAGGAGGACCCTAGTCATTGGAATAAAGAGCCTTGAAAATGCTCTTAAAGATGGTGGGGACATATACAAATTCTGTTTATCTTGGCCCAAAGTGACATAAGACATTGAGAAGAAAGTGAAAGAACAAGAAGGAAAACTATCAAGTTTATCTCAGAATTTTGATCCCCTTACTACCTCTCTAATGAATCAAGAATGCCAAGCTATTGTTATCATAAATGAAATAAAGAGGCTGGACAAAGAAAAGAAGAACATAATGAACAAAATGGGTGAACTCAGAGGGATAATTATCCCTAAGTTAGAGGCAATGTATGAGGCCTTGACAGATGCTCAGACCATAACCCAGACTAGTGATCCAGTAGATTTAAGAAGGGTAGAAGCATATGCATTTTTGTTGAGTGGTCACATCTCCATTTTGGATAGGATGAAGCAGAGTTGGGCCATAGAGTTTGTGCAGTTGAAGGCCACTTTTACGGATATACTTAAGTATATGTAAGTATAACATATATATACTTATGCGGCCATGTATAGGATAATTTTTGCAAAATTTTGGTATGCGGATTCTGCCCTTTGCCATTGATGTCAAAGGGGGAGTGAGGAGTAGTGAAAAATGTGGAATCTAGCTAAGGAGGAGCTCCGGTAAAATAGTGCAAAAGACAGAGCATCAACCAAGGGGGAGTTACTGCGACACTTAGCCATTTTTCACTAAGTGTTGCCATCAATGCCAAAGGGGGAGATTGTTGGAAAGAGACACTATGTGGCTTCATAAGTGTTGTCATTGATGGCAACATAGTCTATCCCACACATCCAAAGTACATAGTATGTCTATACCGGAAGTTAGATTGAAGATTGTTTTGGTCCGGTGAACAAGAACAGAGTATGTAACAAGGTCAAACAATTAGGTCCAGATCTCTCAGATGGTGTAACTCAGCAAGTTGTGGACTTGGACAAGTCAAGAGGGGTATCATGACTACTATATTCCAGAGATTTTGATGCAGAGGTAGGAGGACCAAAACTATCCTCAATAACATTAACAAATAAAAGAACTAATCCAATTTCTTTGGTCAGGTTTAAGAGAACATTAATATATATTTTTCCTCCAATTTTCATGAAGATCCAATGGTAGGGGGAGAAAGTTATGACTCTTTTCCTAAAACTACAAACCCTAGGCAGCGTTCAGACCTGCCCTCACCAAAATTGCAATATCTCTCACAAAACTTAATGAAATTAGACCAAACCAAAATAATTGTAAACTAGAAACATATATCTTTCCATCCATCCATTATATGCATCAATGTGAGGCCATGCCAAGTCGTACCATGCATATTTTCAGACTGTATTTTTAGAAAATTAAACTCTGCAGACCTACCCTCAATAAAAATGCCATAACTTATTCAAATCTTAATGAAATTTGATGCAACAAAAAGAAATGGAAAGTAAACTCAATAATATTTCCAAACATATATGGCTTTCTCCTGTACATGTCCATACAAAACTATACCAAATGCTGCAACAGGACTGTTGCAGGGAAAATCAGAAAATTACAATCCATAAAACACTCATATCTTTCACAAAAATAAATAAAAATGCATGGGACAAGAAGAAAATGGAAGGTGGTTGAAGGATATAATATTTTCAATCCATTAGGAATCCATTCAATTCCATATAGGGCCGTACAATAGCAAAAGATAGCAAATTTCTGAAGGAAAATACAGGAAAACATTATTTTTTCTCATTCCATGCTCAAATCTTCAACCGCTCACCAATTCTTTATGGTTACAAGGCTTTTTAAAGGCATTAAAATATGTCTCTTTAGTTCATAACTGATTTGGAGTGAACCAAGAGCCAAATGACTCTTCACCTTCCAAGTTTGCATCTTTTTTCCAATTTTACATTGACAACCTTTGCATGGTTTGCAATATTTTGCATTTTTAAAACTCCTAATGACCTAAACACATAAAAAATGACTTGATAAACCTCATTACAATGTAGAAGCATACAAATTTAATCAAACTCAAAGATTTGTCCAGGGCAATATTAATTTGCCAAGGTGCTCCTGCACCATACAACCAACCAACAAAATTTCCAAGTCCCTTGGAAATGTATCTGCAACAAAAGTCTCTTTCCTCTATCTTTATCTTCAATCTTCTCAGCTACAATCTTCCAATCTATAGAAATGGTGACCAACCAACCAAAAAAACAAACTACCATTTTTACAGAGCATCCTCAGGTTCCTTCTACTCCCATCAGTGGAGTACCCTTCAGGCTGCAACATCAAGTGTTTCTTCAGGTATCTATCTCTCACTGCTTCATAACAAACCAACTCACCAAACCATCCATCTCACCCAATAGTAGATCCTAGTGATGCACCTACCACTCTCTCCTCAGTGGTTTCTCTATGCATCATTCTCCAGCCAAATCTCTATTGGAGAATGGTCATGATAGACCTCATCTTGTCTGCCCACACACACAACCTTAGACAACATCCTTCTGTAGCTAGATGGATAAGCACCTGCAACCAAACAAATGAGAAACACACAATCCAAAAGGTGTAGATTGCCTCCCTCGGTGATCTATCTACACAATCAAGATCTTCTCGCTCTTCACCTGCCTTCTCAGTGACAGGAACAAATACAACACCCAAATCTTTCGCCAGCTCTGATACCATATGATGCAGAGGTAGGAGGATCAAAACTATCCTCAATAATATTAACAAATAAAAGAACTAATCCAATTTCTTTGGTTAGGTTTAAGAGAATATTAATATATATTTTTCCTCCAATTTTCATGAAGATCCAATGGTAGGGGGAGAAAGTTATGACTCTTTTCCCAAAACTACAAACCCTAGGCAACATTCAGACCTGCCCTCACCAAAATTGCAATATCTCTCACAAAACTTAATAAAATTAGACCAAACTAAAAGAATTGTAAGCTATAAATATATATATTTCCATCCATCTATTATATGCATCAATGTGAGGCCGTGCCAAGTCGTACCATGCATATTTTCAGACTGTATTTTCAGAAAATTAAACTCTGTAGACCTACCCTCAATAAAAATGCCATAACTTATTCAAATCTTAATGAAATTTGATGAAACAAAAAGAAATATAAATTAGACTCAATAATATTTCTAAACACATATGGCTTGCTCCTATACATGTCCGTACAAAACCATACCAAATGCTGCAACAGGACTGTTGCAGGGAAAATCAGAAAATTACAATCCATAAAACACTCATATTTTTCACAAAAATAAATAAAAATGCATGGGACAAGAAGAAAATGGAAGGTGGTTGAAGGATATAACATTTTCAATCCATTAGAAATCCATTCAATTCTATATAGGGCCGTACAATAGCAAAAGACAACAAATTTCTGAAGGAAAATACAGGAAAACATTGTTTTTTCTCATTCCATGCTCAAATCTTCAACCACCCACCAATTCTTCATGGTTACAAGGCCTTTTAAAGGCATTAAAACATGTCTCTTCAGTTCATAACTAATTTGGAGTGAACCAAGAGCCAAATGACTCTTCACCTTCCAAGTTTGCATCTTTTTTTCAATTTTACATTGACAACCTTTGCATGGTTTGCAATATTTTGCATTTTTGAAACTCCTAATGACCTAAACACATAAAAAATGATTTGATAAACCTCATTACAATATGGAAGCATACAAATTTAATCAAACTCAAAGATTTGTCTAGGGCAATATTAATTTGCCAAGGTGCTCTTGCACCAGATTTAGCCTCCAGTGATAAAGCATTAAAAAGATATGAGCATCTGAGTGTTGGGTTCCATTCAGACAGAGCAGATAGAGGAAGAACTAACTGACATAATATCAGACTTGAATCCAGATGTGTAAAAGGTCTTGATTAAGAAATTTGTGGGATTATACATTGTTGGCCAACATGATTAATGACTTCTATGCCTATGTTTTTGATATGCATCACAAATCAAGCATAGATTCAGTCGACAGATTAATTACTTGTAGTGTTCTTGTTGCCAACTAGAAAGTTGATAAAAATCTTTGATGTGGATATATATACTAGATGGATTCCAGTATGTAGGTGTGTGTTGTGTTGGTGTAAGTAATAAGGTGAGAAGAAAATTGGGATAAGTGTGGGAACAACAATTCAAGTCCAGTATGTGACTGAACAGAAACATTGAATAGAGGAAGAATGAAGTGCATCAGATCAGTATATTGGGCCTAACCAGAATTGAACCCTTGCATTTGTAGATGCTTCTCATTAGTTCAAACAATTGATTATCTTCTGTAAGTTCTATAGACAGTGAGTCTCTTGTAGGCAGTGTGCCTCTTGTGAGCAGTGTGCTCGGGCAGTGAGCCCTAATTGACAAGTACCATTTTGTACTCCTTTATTCTTCTAACAGAGAATACAATCTTGGGTTAGTCACCCCATAGTTTTTCCCTTAACAAGGTTTCCACATAAAAATCCTTGTGTTATGTGTGTTGATTTTATTTCTGTTCTTATGATTACATATGCTTTCATGTTTTGATGCAACACTGAATATTAAGATAACAAAAAGAAAAGAAAGTTAAAGAAATTTTGAGATAAGTGATTCACCCCCCCTCTCAGTTATCTACCTTGTTTCCAACATAGTAGAAGTTGCAAGTCAGCAGATGAACCTGTTAAGCATGCTCTTGAGGAACAGGCGACTGGTGAGATAAATCATGATGCAGAGAAAGGATAGTGTGTGAAAGATCTATGTAAGTAATTGAATGATTAGAGCCGACTTGTATGAACATGTTTGAGGAAAGATTTGGGTCCGTACGACCCATAGTGCATTGGATTGAGTGACAAGGTACATCTTTCTATGTACATGTTTCACTTCTTGGATGCTGACCTGATTATGGATTAAATCATGATGCGGATATATATAAGAGCAATGATCTTCAATTGAAGAAGTGTAAGTGTAGAGTGTGTGTGTGATGCAAAGATGTGAATAGTGGAGTAGAGTTAGAGGATCAACAACGATGAAGACTTGGGATTCAGAATACAGTTGTTAAATGACTGCACCCTGGCATAGTAGCAGATGCTTAAGTAGTATCCAGTAATCATATGTGATATGATAGGAAGCATGTTGTTGTCATCAAGGTAGTAATCTAACAGTGAGCCTCCAGTAGGGTTTAACAACCATCAGAGTTTAACAACCCTTATTGTTATCTTGCTAGGTTTAGGGTTGAGGCAGTGAGCCTACTAAACTTAGTTGTACACCATGGCTGTGAGCCAGCATGTTCTAGGCCCATGGAGTGACCAAGCCTGAACATCACTTTTGTAAAGCTTGCAATATATATTTGAGAGCTAATCCTCTCCGTGGTTTTTCCCTTTTTGGGTTTTCCACGTAAAATCTTGGTGTTATGTGTCATGCTTTTGTGGATGATTTTTAGTTGTATATTTTTCTTCTATTTGATTATTCTTTTGAAATGGTTGAAAGTAAAACTTCAAGAAAAGATTTATAGAACACTGATTCACCCCCCTCTCAGTGTTCTTGACAATCAACAATTGGTATTAGAGCAAGGTTCCTCGGAAGAAGTTTAATAGCTTGAGGAAGATCTGGGATAGTGTGATCATGTTGGCAAGAAGGTATGGAAATTATGAAAGGTACAATCTACTAGAAGTAGCTCTTATGGATCTTGAAAACTTTGAAGTAGAAGTCACAGATCTGAAAGAAAACTTGCAACAAGCAGATGAATGCATCTTAAAGCTAAAAGAGCAAGTCAAGAAATTCAAAGACAAATACAAAGAAGTCAGTGACCAACTTCTATCAGCAAATGAAGCCCTAAATGATTTAGAAACAGAAGTTACGGAAAAAAAAGTAGAGGATGATCTAAACTTGATTGTGAAAAATAGATCAGAAGATTGTGCAAAACTTGAAAAAGAAATTATAAGTTTAAAAATAGATCTAGAAAAGGCAAGAAGTTTTGAAGAAAACTTCAAGATAAGTAATGCAAAGCTTGATGAAATGATTGATAGCCAGAGGAATGCTGATGACAAACATGGTTTAGGATTTGAGAAATGAGAAAGTTCAAACTCCGGGCAAATAAGCACTGAGCCAAGGAAAAACAAAGGATACCAGTTCAGAAATCAAAGAAGAAGACCTAGAAGACCTCAGGTGAGACAACGAAATGCTCAAAGGTACCCATCTTTCAATGGTTATTATAATTCATGCAATAAGTTTAGTCATAGGGCTACTCAGTGTAAGAGCATAACAAATCAAAAGACTTCACTATTCTCTGGTCAGTGTTTCACTTGCAAGAAAATTGGTCATAGAGAAAATGAATGTAACAATTAGATCAAGAAAGGTTTCAACTTTGGGAAGAATGAACAATCATTCAAAGGTAAATGCTTCACTTGCCATAGAACTGGTCATAAATTTGTTGTTTGCAAAAGTAAAGTAAGTCAGAATCCTATTAGGTGCAATGCATGCTATAAAATGGGACACAGATCAAATGAATGCAGAAGTTTGATAAGAACTAATCTTCAAAACTTTAGGAATAGTCAATCTTTCAATGGAAAGTCTTTTGCATGCAATAGATTTAGACATATGGCTAATCAATACAGATCAAATTCAATAAATGAAAGGAAACAAGGTCAAAAGTATGTGGTGTGCTACAATTGCAACAGATTTTGACATGTTGCAAGGTTTTGCAGAAGCAGGAATGAGAAGAGAAATCACTACGTTGAAGAAAGGAAAACGGAGCAGAGAAATGACAAAGGAAAAGAGAAAGTTGATCCGGTTGAAACTAAGAAAGAAATGAACAAAGTATGGATCAAGAAAGGAGTAATTGAAGTCAGAGATCAATCCACACCAATATCCAGTGCAGATACCTCCTTCGAAAAGTAAAGTGAGAACTCTGGCTCAGGGGGAGCAGTGTAGAAAATTTAAATCCCCCAACCAGAAAGTGGGTGCCAGAATCTGGCACGAAGGCGTATGATGAAATTTGATGGGACACAACTCTTAGAAGGAAGAACTGGAAGAAAAGGAGTTAACATAGCATATTGTGGAGCAATTCTAATCGACCATATTCTACAGTGAGGGGTCTTCAACAACCTTTTGGGATGAGCATTTAATGGTGACTAAGTCAATCGCGCGGAGAGTAAAAAGGAACTTGTTTTCACCTTTGGCACAACAGTGTATCAATTTGCTCCGAGAACTACATGATTCTTCAATCTACGTTGTGGAAATTCTTCTTTTTTTTGACTGAGGATAAATGATTCTACCTAGTCATTCACAGTTAGAAGCCCCTGGAAGGTTGTATTTGTAGTAGTTGCAAATCAAGCAAGGACTATGGTGGATCTTGAGCATTTGCTGCTGGAGACAGCTGGTCAAACTAATGCCCATGATGGAAATCATAGAAATCAAGCTCCAACAAAGAGGAAGCAATCTGATTCCTTTTCAGACAATGGCAATGAGTCCAATTCTGATAATGGGGATGATTCTAATAATGCTGGAACAACAAATAGAAAGACATCTAGGTCAAGGATGCCTTTGAAGAAGAGATTTGATTCTTTGTGAAAAAGATAATAATGATGGAGGCCAGATAGATGATTTAGACAGTGATAGATTATCATTTGGGAGTGAATTGTACAAAGATGATGAAGATAGGGAGCTGTTGAAAATATGTGCCTAAGTGGTGTTGTCATTGATGTCAACATATTCTTGTTGCCATTGGTGTCAACTGTATCCTATTTTGCTGTATGTATAGAAGATCAGACTATTGAGGATATTGAGAAAATTAATAGAGATCAATAAATGCGGACCATATGGCTATGCAGAGGTTTGTCTGAAGAAGCTTCAGTTAATATTTGAGAGGTTCACATTAAGATCTGAAGAAGTTATAGCCATCTGAGTAAAATCAGTTCCTGTATTATTCAGGAGAGACAGAGTGACAGAAAGAGGTCCGGATTGCTCTGGTAATGTAAAAGGATGGTCTACGGATCTAGAGGCATGTCTGGGAAATCAATATGTATCATCAACTCTAGTGGTTCGTGGTTTAGAGGTCTACAAGCTATCTTTCTAGTTTGACAGTCATGGTAGATAGTGTTCTTGAGGTTCCAGAGGAAGATACAAATGATTCTGGTAATTTGGTTTAAAGTGAATTTTATTGGTAATTTCAATGTGCTTGTGGAGATCTCTGGATCGTGTGGCTACTATGTTGGAGGTCTACGCTGAAGTTTGAGCTTATTGATTGAAGATTTCTTCTTTGAGGTTGATGTTCTTCCTAGTCTTGGTCGACTGGATGTTCCTAGCATGTTGTGGATGATCTAAGAGCATTTTTATGAAGCGTGGTGTGATTGTAGAAAAAGATTCAAGTCTCAATTGTGTTTGGGCAACAATATGATGATCCGCGTCAAGTTTAACCAACCTTATTGATCATTCCAAGGTTGATGAAGCATATAAATACTTGTTGAAGAGTTGTTGAAAAGCATCCTTGAAAATAATGAATTAAATCTGAAGAAGGGATCAAAAGCAAAGTAGAGAAGAAGAGGAGTGAAGGGAGTATAGAGTGAAGAGTCAGTGGAGAAGAATTTGAAGATAAGAGCAGAAGTGTTGAGCCTTCAAAGGGAGTGATTCAGACATGAATGTAGATGCTATTTCTTAGTTCATTATTTCTATATAAATCACAATTTCTTATAGGCAGTGAGCTCTGGGTAGTGCGCTCGAACGCATGTGTCTTCTATTTTCTTAAGTACTTTTAACAGGATACACATTTTTGTGAGTTAACTCCCACCAGGGTTTTTCCCTTAATCGGGTTTTCCACGTCAAAATTCTAGTGTTGTATGTTCTTGTTGTTTCTGCTCATATGTTGATTTATGCTTAAATATTTTAATCATTAATCTGATTATAAAGAAGTTTTAAAAGATTCAGAAAAGGTTAAAATTTAGGGACAACTGATTCACCCCACTCTCAGTTGTCCGGACTATTTCCAACAATTGGTATCAGAGCCAAGTTCCTTTAAAAGAAGCTTGACCGCTTGAGGAGATCTAAGATGTCGATCTACAAAAAGGAAAGTCTGAGATTTGATGGAACAAATTACTCCCTCTGGAAGGTACACATGCAATATCATCTAGAATGTATTGGTGATGGAATTTGGACAATAACCAAGAATGTGTATAAGATTCTGAAGAATGGACCTTCAAATATAGATGAACTCAGAGATGCTGAATGCAACACTTGAGCTAAAGAAGCATTATTGAGTGCCCTATCTGATACTGAATTGGTAAATGTCTTGGATTTACAAACTGCTCATGAGATCTGGACTAAATTGGAAAATCAGTATGAAGGTGACAAATATGTTAAATGTGCCAAGCTACAAAGCCTGAAGGGTAAATATGAAAGATTGGTAATGAGTGAAGATGAAAACATTACTTCCTACATGCAGAAAGTAAATGAACTTGTGACTGATATCAGAAATGTAGGTGAAGTATTGGATGAATCAGAAATTGTTGCGAAGATGCTTAGATCCTTACATGCAGCTTACAAGCACAACGCTGCAGCCATTGAAGAAATCAGGATAGTAACAACAGTCACAAGAGATCAGTTAATTGGCAACCTTTCAGCATTTGAAATGAGTGAGTTTCGTGATTCTCTTCCTACGTCTAAATCTGCATTCAAGGCCAGTGTGTATGGAAAGCAAAGATATGATCCGGGTGAAAGCTCTTCTGCAAGATCAAACATATTTGTGAAGACAAGAAAGGATCTTGAAGATATTGAAATAGAAACTACGGATCTTGAAGCTCTCATTACCAAATGGATGCCAAGAGGATCTGGTAAGTATGAAGGAAAGTTGCCACTCAAATGTTTTGCTTGTAATAAGATTGGTCATTTTGCCTCAAGGTGTTCGGAGAGGTTTTCAAAACCAAACCCTAATAGGTACAAGGGTCAGAAGAATTGTTTCTATGTCCAAGAAGTTGGAGAAGGAGTCAGATGATGAATCTGATCATGGAGAAGGTGATTGGGTGCTCATTGCTATTAAAGAAGAAGATCCAATGTCTACCGAATCTGCTAGTTGTGTAAATATAGAAAGTGCCTTAGCTACTCAAGTTGTTGAAAAGGATGAATGGGTGATTAATAGTAGATGTTCTCATCATATGACCGGAGACAAGAATAAGTTTTTGAGTTTTGAAAATTATGAAGGAGGACTTGTGAAATTTGGAGACAACTCAGCTGGTAGAATCCGTGGCAGAGGATCCATCTCTTTTGATGGTAAGAATAGGACCAATAATGTTCTGTATGTGGAAGGACTGAAGCATAATCTTCTCAGTGTTGGATAGTTGGTTGACAAGGGTTATGATCTTTGTTTCAAGGATGGAAAATGTAGAATCTTGGAAAGCTTTGGAACTAAAATTGCATCCGGTACTTAGACTAAAGGTATGTTCTTTCACTTAAGTAGTTCAGGCAAAACTTGTTTGATTGCTCAAATAGATCAAAGTTGGTTATGGCATAGAAGGATGTGTCATGTAAATTTTGATAACATTGTCAAAATAAGTTCCACTCAAGCTGTAAGAGATCTTCCAAGACTTGTAAAACCTGATAGTATATGTAGAGAATGTCAATTGGGCAAACAGAACAAAATTTCATTCAAAGGTAAGGAACAAGGTTCAAGTGGGAGATTGGAATTGGTGCATACTGATCTCTGTGGTCCTGCTAGAATTAGGAGTGTGCAAGGAGACAGATATTTCATGCTGCTGATTGATGACTACTCCCGGATGATGTGGGTAACCTTCCTAAAAAAAATCTAGAAGCTCTTAATAAGTTTAAGGTGTTCAAAATGATGGTTGAAAATGAGATTGGTGGGAAATTGAAATGTCTAAGATTTGACAGGGGTGAAGAATTCACTTCCGGTGAGTTTGATGCTTTTTTGTGAAAAGAATTGGATAAAAAGATAATTATCTGCTCCAAGGACTCCTTAGCAAAATAGAGTTGTGGAAAGGAAGAACCGGACCATTTAAGAAGCTACTAAGACCATGGTGATGTAAACAAATGTTCCTCAAGTTTATTGGAGGGAAGCTGTGAGTACTGTTGTCTACACTCTTAACTGGGTGTAGATCAAAGGACATTCTGGTAAAACTCCTTATGAACTATGGTTTGGTCATCCTCCTACTGTAAGATATTTCAGAGTTTTTGGTAGTAATTGCTATATCAAAAGAGATGAGGATGTAGGCAAGTTTGATGCAAGAAGTGATGAAGGAATATTCTTGGGATACTCTACTCAAAGTAAGGCTTACCGGTGCTTCAACAAGAGGTTGAAAAAGATTGTTGAAAGTGCTAATGTTAAAGTTGATGAAAGCAAATAAGGTCATTCCAAGTATTGTGGATATGATTCAAATGATCAAGATGAAAGTCAAAGTCAAGAAAGGCAAGATCAAATTCAGACTCAAATCCAGATTGATCCGATAACTCCAGTAACTCAAGAGATTAGTGCAGAAGATGAGGAACCAGTTCAAGAAATAGAAGTTCAAATAATTCCAAAAACCCTCAGGTATGTAAGAATGAATCATCCTAAAGATCAAATCATAGGAGATAAAAATAGAGGTGTTCGAACTAGGAGAAGAGTTGCTAAAGATCAAGAAGAGATTTGTTTGATTTCAAAGATTGAACCTAAATTAGTAAGTGAAGCTTGCAATGATGAAAACTGGGTTAAGGCAATGGAAGAAGAATTGGTACAAATTGAAAAGAATCACACTTGGGATCTTGTTCGTAGACCAGAGGACAAAAATGTGATTGGAACCAAATGGGTCTTCCGGAATAAACTGAATGAAGATGGTGAGGTTGTAAGAAACAAGGCAAGGTTGGTATGTAAAGGTTATTCTCAAGTAATTGACTTTGAAGAAACTTTTGCTCTGGTAGTAATAATTTCTTGCCTTTGCTGCTTTCAAAGATTTTAAAGTTTATTAGATGGATGTTAAATCGACATTTCTAAATGGAGATTTGGAGGAAGAAGTCTACATTGAACAACTGGAAGGATTTCAATTGTCTGATCAAGGAGATATGGGTTGTAGACTAAGAAAAGCCTTGTATGGACTCAAGCAAGCTCTAAGAGCTTGGTATGCTAGATTGGATAAGCATTTGCTTAAGCTAGGATTTAGCAAAGGTACTGCTGATAGTAATCTATACTTCAAGATAAATCATGAGGACATTCTAATTGTTGAGGTCTTTGTTGATGATATCATTTTTGGTGGAAATGAATGTATGTGCAAAGCATTTGCTGATTAGATGAAAAGTGAGTTTGAGATGTCAATGTTTGGTGAGATGAACTTCTTGCTAGGTCTGCAAATTGTTTAGTTAGATAAAGGTATCTACATATCTCAGTCCAAGTATGTGAAAGAATTGTTGAAGTTTGGAATGGAAGATTCAAAGCCAATAGGTACTCCTATGGTAACCCGATGTAAGCTAAGCAAAGCAAAGATGATGACTCCCCAAAGGCAAATTAGAAAAGGTATAGATCAATGATTGGAGGATTGCTCTATCTGACTCAGACCAAACCTGACATCATGAATGCAGTTGGACTTGTTGCCAGATTTCAAGCTGATCCAAAGGAATCCCATGTTGTGGCAGTCAAAAGAATTTTCAGATATCTCAAGGGGACAATTGATTATGGACTCTGGTATCCAAAGGACAATAATTTCACTCTTCATGCATATACAGATGTTGATTGGGTAGGAGATGTGGATGACATAAAAAGTACTAGTGGTGGCGTATTCTTCTTGGGAAGAAGATTGGTCTCTTGGATGAGCAAAAAGCAAGAGGAAATTTCTCTATCTATTGTAGAGGCAAATTATATAGTAGCAACAAATAATTGTTCTCAAGTTCTGTGGATGAAACAAATGCTGAAGGACATCAAAATTGTGTTTGAGGAGCCTGTCACAATTTTTTGTGATAATTCAAGTACTATAAGCATTTCCAAGAATCTGGTATTGCACTCAAAGACAAAGCATATATCTATCAAGTTTAACTTCTTGAGAGAGAAAGTTAATGAGAATGAAGTCAAGTTGGAGTTTGTGTCTTCCAAAGATTAGATTGCAGATATCTTCACTAAGCCTCTTCCCAAAGATACTTTTGAGTATCTCAGAGAAAAGTTAGGGGTTATCACCCCTCCTGATCAGAACTAAGATGCACTAAGGTGCATCAATCCAGTGGAATTCACATTCATATCTTGTGACCCGGATTGATGTTAAGGAGGTACTACTCAAAGGGGGAGTAGTTAGTATGCAAATTTTAAGATTAGTCTGAAGTAAAAAGGGAGAAAAAATAGCAAATATGTGCCCTTTGCCATTGATGTCAAAGGGGGAGAGAAGTCATGTGAAAAACTAGCTGCTAATGTAAGGGGGAGCAATAAAGAAAGTAGTTGCAGAAGTGAGAAGAGAAAGGGGGAGAAGTTCTTGTCTTGATGGTTAAATTCAATTTTTCACATCATATGTTGCCATCATTGACAAAGGGGGAGATTGTTGCAAATATGTGCCTAAGTGGTGTTGTCATTAATGTCAACATATTCTTGTTGCCATTGGTGTCAACTGTATCCTATTTTGCTATCTGTATAGAAGACCGGACTGTTGAGGATATTGAGAAAATTAATGGAGATCAATATATGCGGACCATATGGCTATGCAGAGGTTTGTCTGAAGAAGCTTCAGTTAAGATTTGAGAGGTTCACATTAAGATCTGAAGAAGTGTTAGGGTTAGCCGACAGAAGATATCAATTAAATGCAAATAAAGATTAAATAGAGAAATGGAAATACATAGAATTAATAACAGCGAGAGACAAGTTTTAACGTGGTTCACCCAAACTTAGGCTACATCCACCAAACAAAGAGTCCAATATTATTATCTAGTAAATCAAACTGATTACAATCAACAATCCCTGCAACTCAATACCGCTGCAAAATGCTACAATACAATACCCAAACCCTAACCCTTGGCCGCTTTTTATTAAGCTTTTTGTCAGTTACAAAAATAGGGTTTTCTTATGTCGGTCAATAAAAAAATAACTCCCGTGCTTTATAAAATAATAAAAAACCATGTGAGGTTTCGGGGGCGTTGCCCCTGAGCCCCCACAAGGGCGCTGCCCCTCGACCCCGCCCTGTATCGCGACAGGGACCCCGCCAGGGGCGCTGCCGCTGGACCCCGCAAGGGGCGCTGCCCCTTGACCCTGTCTTAGGGGTGCTGCCCCCAAACCCCCGCAAGGGGCGCTGCCCCTTGACCTCGTAGGATTTGGGGGGAAACCACGCTGATAAAAGTGGGGAAAATTTAACCTCTGAGTCTGATTAGGCTCCATATAACAACAAGAAGTTATAGCTATTTGAGTAAAATCAGTTCCTATATTATTCAAGAGAGATAGAGTGATAGAAAGAGGTCCGGATTGCTCCGGTAATGTAAAATGATGATCTACGGATCTAGAGGCATGTCTGGGAAATCAGTATGTATCATCAAATCCAGTGGTTCGTGGTTTGGAGGTCTGCAAGCTATCTTTCTAGTTTGATAGTCATGGCAGATAATGTTCTTGAGGTTCTGGAGGAAGATACAAATGATTCTGGTAATTTAGTTTAAAGTGAATATTATTGGTAATTTCAATGTGCTTGTGGAGATCTCTAGATTGTGTGGCTACTATGTTGGAGGTCCGCACTAAAGTTTGAGCTTGTTGATTGAAGATTTCTTCTTTGAGGTTGATGTTCTTCCCAGTCTTGGCCGACCGGATGTTCCTAGCATGTTGTGGATGATCTAAGAGCATTTTTATGAAGTGTGGTGTGATTGTAGAAAAAGATTCAAGTCTCAGTTGTGTTTGGTCGACAGTATGATGATCTGTGTCAAGTTTAGCTGACCTTGTTGAACATTCCAAGGTTGATGAAGCATATAAATACTTGTTGAGTTGTTGAAAAGCATCATTGAACATAATGAATTAAATCTAAAGAAGGGACCAAAAGTAGAGCAAAGAAGAAGAGGAGTGAAGGGAGTATAGAGTGAAGAGTTAATGGAGAAGAATTTGAAGATAAGAGCAGAAGTGTTGAGCCTTCAAAGGGATTGATTCAGGCATGAATGTAGATGCTATTTCTCAATTCATTATTTCTGTATAAATCATAATTTCTTATAGGCAGTAAGCCTCTTCTTGAGCAGTGAGCTCTGAGCAGTGCACTTGAAGGCATGTGCCTTTTATTTTCTTAAGTACTTTTAACAAGGTACACATTTTTGTGGGTTAACACCCACCATGGTTTTTCCCTTAACCGGGTTTTCCACATCAAAATTTTGGTGTTGTATGTTCTTGTTGTTTCTGCTCATATGTTGATTTATGCTTAAATGTTTTTATCATTAATCTGATTATAAAGAAGATTTAAAAGATTTAGAAAAGGTTAAAGTTTAGGGACAACTGATTCACCCCCCGTCTCAGTTGTCTGGACTATTTCTAACAAGAGCGACTTCAAAAGATATCTGAACTAGACAGGGAGATGATTTTCCTAGAGAAAGCAGAGGCGTGGGATAAATAATTTTGGTGTGGAAGAGGGCTGAAGCTTGACAAAATGAGACTAGGAATCAGCAGGGAAAAGATGTAGGGCCACCATCTTCACGGATACGCTCTTCTGTGAAATCTGCCAGCACAGTGTAAGAAAATGCCTTAAATGAATTAGTTGGAAGTAGACAGAAAGCATAGGATTTAGATGTGCAGAGAAAGTGAAGGGACACTATTGGGTCATCTAGAAGACAAGATTCTTCCCCTGACAGATGAAAGTCTCATGCTAGTTCTAGTGTTAGTCCATCATCCTCTAGTAATAAGGATTAGAGTCCAAACAGTTAAGGAAATCTAGATGACAGTGATGGAGAAGGCACAAATTCTAATATTCCTTCTTTTGAAGATATTAAGAGTATAACAATCTAGGGATCAAAGCTTGCTAAGTGGTTCATGGAGCCATTCTTTGAATAGATCATTGTGGGTTGTTTTGTGAGAATTGGGATTGGTATGTGAAGGTCAGGACAGCGTATTTACCATCTTTACATGGTCAGAAATGTAAACACAACCAATGTAGGAAAACATTACAAATTTGAGAGTAGCATTATCCACAAGCAGCTAGATTGTGCTTGAGGTAGTGGCGATAGTGCAGCTATATGGCATATGGAAAGGGTGTCTAATTCACCATCTCTTGAGAAAGAGTTTAAGGAATGAAAAAGGGAAGTAGAGTGCACTAAGGGCTAAATTTTAGGTAGAGCTGCTATGGAAGAGAAGAAAGAGGCACTAAAGGAAATAAATAATTTTGTCTAAAGCAGATGCTGCATGAGAAAAAGATGGCTTCTACAAGGCCATCAAATATGGCTGCTAAGAAGGATAGGTTGCGGAAGGAGATGAAGCTTACAGAAAGCAAACATGATTATTTAGAAGAAGGTAGGATCAAAACAAGGTTGAAATACTTAGAAGTCCATTCACTTCAAAGAAAAAGCAAGCATGCAAAAGCCATAATGCTTGCAGAGATGAATAAGAAAAATAAATTTGAAAATTTTGAGAATGCTTCAATGATCAAGCCTGCTAACTTTAATATCCTTTCTCTTGTCACTGGACTAGATCACAAAATTATTATAGTGTAAAGAGTGATGCTACAGAAGCAAACACAGAGGTAATCTAGGTAGAACTGAAACGGATCTATCTCTTGAGTATCAAACTGAGGATGTAGAAGATAGGGAACAATTAAGGAGCCCTCACCGAAACAAAACACAAAACAACAAGAAAATATGGACATAAATCCTCTGAAATGAAGTCGAGAAGAAATATCCAAGAGAGCAAGAGACAATACAGATGTCTTAGTTGGTGCTGGAAGGGAACAAGATGTAGATGAGTCTAAACTTCTTCGAGGACCCAACTAAACTAAGACAAGGTCCAAAACTGTCCAAGACTATGGTAGATGAAGCACCTAAATCAGAGACCATTGAATCTAAACCTGAAAAGGCAGAAAATATTGCCAGATGAAGCTGGCACTCAACCTGAAGGACCTAGGGAATCTATAGCAGAGAAGGAAAAAGAAAAAGTAAAGAAGGTAGCAGTAGCAGTTGCTGAAGAGAAGGGCAAGAGATTAAAGCAAAGTCTTAGGCAAAAAGGTCCCAAAACTCATGAGGGAAATGTAAGAAAGGTTAACAAGATTGAAAGAAGAAAAGGAGAAAATGAAGCTTCAGAGGAACAAGGCAGAAGGCAAACTATCAATAGGTAAACAGAAGGAAGAAGCTCACATGGATATGAAGCAGGAGAATATGGAAACTGAAAAGGAGATGATTGGGACACTAAAAGTTGAGAAGGGAAACTGAATCAAAACTGAAAAGTGCAAGTATGCACCCTTTGCCATTGATGTCAAAGGGGGAGAAGTAGATAAGTGAAAAATGGATAATCATCTCAGGGGGAGCAAGAAAGTATAGTGTATATAGTAAGGGGGAGCAGTCAGGCATTTTTCACTAAGTGTTGCCATCAATGACAAAGGGATAGATTATTGGCAAGAGACACTGCTCTGGTATGGATCTATATGTTGTCATTGATGGTAACAAGGCTCAAAGATCCTATCACCATGACACAATGAGATATCTCTAGAAGAACATATTAGATTCCAGGTTTGGTTGATTGAAAATGGCTAAGTATGGAAAATATGCAGAGTAGAGGACAATAAGCTGGACAGTATGCCTCCGCAAATGATGATCAGGTAATGCATTCATATATGATGTTCTCAATTGTTTAACAATATTATACCTCAAAGATTATGTCCTGACTTCCTCCGGAAGTCATCTTAAAGAAATGTCTAAGTCTGGGTAAGCAAAGGCTTAGTAGGATCAGTCAACAAGGCATAGTGCAGTGGTTCGTATTCCTCCATAGATAAGTATTTTGTTATGCAGTTGTAAGGTGTTGTAAACATTTGTATGAAGTGTCTTATTCTAGAGTTAGGAGATCTGAAGTCCACCGACATAGTATGAAGTTGTTGTAAATATTTGTATGAAGCTACTGAGTATCGACATAGTATTTGATAGAGTTTAACAGAGACAGAGTTTGAGTTCAGATGGTCTGCAATTCTCCACAAGATGATACCATGCCTTGCGGTACTAAAGGTGAGTTTGGAATGTGTAAAGAGTCCTTGATATGATTCTGGAAGTGTTTTCTGATCTACAGTAGAAGATGCAAGTCAGCAGATGAACCTATTAAGCATGCTCTTGAGGAACAGGCCAATTGGTGAGATAAATCATGATGTGAAGAAAGGATAGTGTGTGAAAGATCTATGTAAGTAATTGAATGATTTAAGATGAACTATATGAACACGTATGAGGAAAGATTTGGGTCCATATGACCCATAGTGCATTAGATTGAGCGATAAGGTACATCTTTCTATGTACACGTTTCACTTCTTAGATGTCGACTTGATTATGGATTAAATCATGATGCGGATATATATAAGAGCAATGATCTTTGGTTGAAGAAGTTTAAGTGCAGAGTGTGTGTGATGTGAAGATGTAAATAGTGGAGCAGAGTTAGAGTATCAGCAGCGATGAAGACTTGAGATTCAAAATATAGTTGTTAAATGACTGCACCCTGGTATAGTAGCAGATACCTAAGCAGTATTCAGTAATCATATGTGATCTGATAGGAAGCATGTTGTTGTCATCAAGGTAGTAAGCTAATAGTGAGCCTCCAGTAGGGTTTAACAGCCCTCAGGGTTTAACAGCCCTCAAGGTTTATCAACCCTTATTGTAATCTTGCTAGGTTTATGGTTGAGGTAGTGAGCTTGCTAAACTTAGTTGTACACCATGGTTGTGAGCCAACATGTTCTAGGCCCGTGGAGTGACCAATCTTGGACATCATTTTTGTAAAGATTGCAATATATATTTGAGAGCTAATCCTCTCCATGGTTTTTCCCTTTTTGGGTTTTCCACATAAAATCTTAGTATTATGTGTCATGCTTTTGTGGATGTTGTTCAGTTGTATATTTTGCTTCTGTTTGATTATTCTTTTGAAATGGTTGAAAGTAAAAGTTCAAGAAAAGATTTATAGAACACTGATTCACCCCCCCTCTCAGTGGTCCTGACAATCAACATCCTTTACCTGATGATCTCAATGACTACATTAGGAACAACTCAATCACCTAAATGACTCTAGTTTGCTACTATCTTACTATAAGATCAATTTCTTACTAGTTGAACATATGTATTTTACCCTTGAT
Source organism: Cunninghamia lanceolata (assembly GCA_027924645.1). Classification (NCBI taxonomy): domain Eukaryota; kingdom Viridiplantae; phylum Streptophyta; class Pinopsida; order Cupressales; family Cupressaceae; genus Cunninghamia; species Cunninghamia lanceolata. Next base: position 2,932,824 of record BSBN01000620.1, read on the forward strand.
AAAACTATGTTTACGAATCAAGTTAAAACATTATGCTAATCAACATAAAGTGAAATTTTAACAGAGACAAAATATAAATCTTAACTAAAAATAAAATAAATAGAAACATAAATAGGAATTTGAGAAGAACTTGTAACAGTAGTACAAAGCCCATTGGCCTAGATGCTAGTGTATTGAGTGTGGATGTCTGTGCATTACGTTGTAGTCTGGATAGTACAAAAAATTAGGAATTTCAAGTTTGTTCTACATAATCTCACTCAATATGCATAGGGAAAAACAACAACAAACCCAGGAGTTTTCAAATGACAAAAACAAGCTAAAAATTGAAGAGACATTATCAATATGTTTAAAAGAGAGTAATGAAATGACAAGAAATAAAAGAGGAAAATCTACAAAACCAACATGTGGTTGAAATATCCTCTAAATCTATAATTTGGAGAGGAAACAAAGAAATATTGGGGCTATTTAGGGGCTTGTCTTCAGGTCAAGGCCCTATGTTGGTCTTTTGACCTACACAAACAACCAATATGGAAAAATATTAGAAAAATAAGTGTGCTCTTATTTCCTAAGTGTATTTATAAAAATAACAATAGTAGAAATAATAATGCAAAAACAAACTAATCTACTCAAGCTAGAGAAAACTAGTGTGCTATAGAGGGAGAGAAGAAAAATGAAGGAACCCACAAAATGCTACACAAACACAAGTGGATTGTACAAATGAAATAAACAAAGAGAGGCCAATAATGGAACACAATCACCTCAAAACCATAGATGAGAGCTACCCAACCAAGAACAAGGCCCAAAGAAGAGCCCATTAGCAAGTAGTGGCTCAATAAATACCCTACGAAGGTGCAAAGATTCAAAAGATGGTTACATGAGCTTGGAGGTGCACCACAAGTTTGCTGCACACTGTAGAAATCAATGGAGATTGCCAAGAATGCTTAGGAATACAAGAATTTACTAAAATCAATAATGGAGTTGCAAGAAGTTCTTCAAGATTAGAAAGAGATAATCCAAAAAGAGTAGCTTGGAGGGAGAAAAGGGAAGGTAGGTCAAAATAAGTCATTCGAAGATCATGGAGGCATTACACAAGATCATGCATGTCACAAAAGGTGGTAAGTAACACTCAGAAATGGCCAATAGGCAGAAAATAGACTCAGGATGCTAGTACATCATGTGGACATTCGCGCTAAGCATTAGTGTCTGAGTGACAACAACTTCTAAACTCTCAGAACACCTTAGGACACACAGAGAATTATGACACTTAAATAAAATTTCACAAAATACACATAAGGTTGAAACATAAAACAAACACAACATTTTGTGGTTTAGAAAAGGCTAAGGCAAGGCTAAAAATGGACCTAAAACATGCTAAGGGAGTAGACACTAAAATGAGTGAAAAACATAGTGTGAAATTGCAAGGGTATGCAATTTTCTACGTTACATTTAGCCCTCACTTTAGTAGGCTTATGATCCTAAGTGATATGCTACGCTAAAGTACATAAAGGAAATAATACAATAAAAGTTACCTAAAAAATGATACTGTAGAGGCCATAGGGAGTTCTTCGAGTGAAGGAATCAAGCCCCCAAACTGAAAACCTGCAAGACCATAGTATTAGGCAACACAAACTTACACAAAAGGCAATGTCAAAACCACACATATATGTATAAACTCACACGAAAAAGGATTAGATCCAACATAATTTACTGAAAGACTAATATCAACAGATCATATAATCTTTAATGCACATCAAATACAAACCTAAACAATCATACACAAACCATACAAGAAAAGAGAAAGAGATGAAGAAGACATTTCTAGCGTTGTGCCACTAGAAGGATGCCCAATATGGTTCTAGGTATAGCACACTAAAAGGGCTAGGAACCACACCAAACCTCTTTGAATCACAAAAACTATTAAACTGCATTGCTAGGTGACTCACAAGAAGTACCAAAAATAGCAAAAATGAAGCACAATTGGCTAGCATTGTGTTGTTAGATAGCTCACATGTTAATGTAGTATCAAGAATTACATGGACTAGCATGGCTAGGTAATCCTAACAAGGGTGGTCAATCTAAGCAAGTGTATTTTCGTAGGACCACAAGCTACAAATGTTGTAGGGAGTGAACTTGTTAGGGAGCATACCATCAATGTGGTGTGTATATATGTGAAAATCGCAAAATATGCCCCCACCTTAAAATAATTACTCAAACCAAAAGTATCCAATTAATTTTAAGGTAGAATAAGGGGGAAGACGTGAATGAAGCTCAAGAAACATATATAAGAAGATATGTTTTTCAAATCCACCTCAAGAAGAGGTGCCCCCAATGAGGGGAACCCAAAGCGATGCTGTAGACATGATACACAAAAACTTGTGTAAACATAAAATGACACCAAGCAATGCAATAACATGTCACATAAAAATTAGGCAACATCACAAGGACATAAAGGGATCTACATGTTTGGAGTTAGTATAAATATAAAGGAGTTAAAGATCATTAAGGGATAATGATGAAATCATGATCATCCCCCAAGCACATAGAGCTATGAGCACAAAGAAAGAATGTAACATGAAAACAAAAGAAAAAAAGAAATTTTGGGTCAACATGGAAGGAAGCTAAATCTTCCAATGCTTTGCATCATCCCCAAAATGTTGAAATTGTTAAGGAGATAACATATAGAACAATGTAGAAACATATAGAAGAATAAGACAATATTTTTGTTCTTCCTATATCCACATGCCTACAAGGGCATCATGGGTCCTCTAGGTAGAACTACCAAGCACCTAGAAAGCATTGGTTACAGGGAAAAACAAACAAACAAGTATACACACACATACATATGAGACGAAGGTACCGCCTTCATGGGTCAGGCACCATCAAATTGTCCAAGTCCGAAACTTCTTCATCATAAGAAGATGGAGTGCAGGTTGATAGAGGGACCACATTAAGAGTGCTACTAGGTGAGTCCCTTGTAACAAAATGGAGAGGATTAGTTGCAGGGGTAGGATCCTCTTATGCATCGGTAGGGGCTATTGGCAACGATCTTGTAAAAATTGAAGACAATGAAGGAATATCCATGAAGGATTCAAAGAGGCACTTCACTAGGTAGGAATCATTTGAATCACTATTAGAATATTCTACAATATGTGGCTGCTCAATGTTGCTGACAAAAATGTGAGCACTAAGAGTTTCAGGTAAAGGAGAGTCCTCCACAACAGGAAGAACTGATGAAGAGGGGATTAGAGGGGGTGAAGATGGCATATGATTGGTTTTGTAGAAGGGTAGTGTGGGGTAATACTCTTGTTTGTGTTTAGGTGGTGGGCATGGAATATTAATGTCGATTGTGGCGGGGCAGAGCATATATGGGAAAATTAGGTGGTGGGTGCACTGTAACGGTACAAGTGCTGAGAGAAAGGTGCTAGAAATGATGCTAGTGTTGGGGAGATTGAGGGGATTTAAGAAAGGAGATTGATCTAGAATGATTGGAATGATGGGGTCCTTGGTGGATGGGGCCAGAACTACTTGAACCCTTTTAGGGTTACATTCATTTGGGTTTGTCTGAGGAGATGTAGGAGTTGAGGATGGGAGAGGTTTAGGCTAGGAAAGGGGAGGGTGAGTCTTAGAAGGAGGAGCAAGATTAGGGGGCAGCCTCATAGGTGGATGATGCTCAGGAAGGGACTCATCTTTAGTAGCATGCTCCTGAGTTGTAGCATGACGACAATGCTTGTAATCTCTCGCAAATTGATTTCACTGAATACAAGCTAAGGCCTCTTTTGAACGAGAAAGAGGCTTTTCCAACATAGGTTCCTTTTCTTCCCCTATCTAAGAGGCAAGAGGAGGAACAAAAGGAAACACTACAGGTTGGGAAACCATAGAATGAGGGGGAGAGTCTTACAACATGGGTTTCTTTACTTATGTCACTAAAGAGGAATGAGAAATAGGAGAAACTATAGGGATAAGAGGTGGTTTATGTAGTAATGGTTGTTTACCTATAGACATCAAGCAAGAGGCTAGAGGAAGAACTACTAAAGACTAGTTAGCTACATGGGGATGGGGAGGGTTACCCAGTGCAGGTTGCTTTCTTTTTATTGCTGATGGTGCAGTAGAGGGAAAAAGAGAAACCACTAGAGACTGAGAAGCTAAGGGGGGAGTAGTTGCAAGAGAAGGAGAATGGCCACCAAACAAGAGTACAATTTGGCTAGCTTTGAACTTCTGATAAGACAAAAACAAGAAGTCATTGCGAGGTCAAAGAGGCTAAGTCAAGGCTATCCAAAAGTAATCTAGGGAGAAATTTCCACACATTGAGAGAGGCTGAAATCCACTATGATGTGTTAGGATTAAGGTGCCATCAACCTTGTAAATCCTATGTAATTTATTCCTATTATTGTTTGTAAATCACCCATAAGGGATGAGAGGTTTCACCAACAATGATCTTGTTTCAGCCGTATGTTTATATCCAATCCTTGATGCTAATTCATTCACGATGGGGGGTCATGAGCCAAATTTTATTATAAATATGGACCATTCGTCATTAGGTCATAGATCTGACGGTCGATATTATGTTGGTTCTCTTGCCCTAGAAGGCAACCCCCTTTTATAAGGATATTTGTACTACATTTTAATCAGAGTTGAGAGTTATAGGCACCACTGGATTGAAGACTAAATAAGAAGAGGAAGTGTATGTATTGTAATCTCATATTTGAAGATTGAAGCCTCTTTTCTTGGTGGATCTTTTTTACCTAAAAGGGTTTTCTCCACGTTACATACTATGTTATGTGTTTAGTTCTTAATGCATATTATTTCTATGTAGTGGGTTTTATTTTTGTTGCAATATCCATTAATTCTACATTGTTTAGAGGACATAAATAAGGTTTGAATCAGATTTCCATTGTGTGGTTTGCACCTTCATTTCTAACATGATGGATTATTTGCAACACTCCGTCATGTGGGAATTTTAGGCACTTGTGGATTATAGCGGGGACTACTTTCATGGAAGCAAGCCATAGATGACCTAGCTTCACTCAAAAGTTTTCTAAGGTAGGGATCATAGAGAAAGGAATGTCCATGGTTTTTGGTCCCACTTGAACAAAGAGGGTTAGTGAACCTAAGGTGGGTCTGGAAAGCTCATTGTGCAATTGTATGTAGACTTTTAATTTCTCATACTTGTCTTTATACAACTCATGAATATATAGATATTCCATTGTGATTACATTCACCATGTAGATCAAGTCAATTAGGACACCCCCAATGGGTTTTCCATTGACCTATGTAGTGATATAAAGAGGTCCATCATATATACATGGGCATGTTGAGAGAGGAGAAGGAAATGATAGGTTTGGGGATAAGCTACTCTAGAGGAACTTAGGAGTGGGTGTCCACCATCCCTATCATCTCAAAAAAGGAAGGAACAAAATGATCATTGTCATTTTCTAGCACCTAGGAGGTGGAATCAAGTTCTATGCAGTTTGAAGAATGGCGGGGAAGCGGGTTAGTGAAAATTTGGGGATTTTAATTTGGTGAAGAAACTGATTTATCACCTCTATCATTTTAGGTCTTACACAATGTGGTTAAGGCACAAGAATCTCTTTGTATTGTAGCCAAGTACTTTGTGAAATTGATAGAAGACCTTTGGGTCATATGAAGATGATAAAGGCTTGCTTGTGTCTAATGGACAAATGGGCAACAACTGCACTAAGTTATTGTTTAGGAGTTGCTACAATATAGAGTAAAGAGGCTCAAATAGAGGCATGAATTTCCAGGTTCTTTATTTTGATGAAGAGAGGGCTAGAGCAACTAGTGGTGTAGTGGCCACTGCATTGTTAACAACTAGGGAAGTATTATTTTTTATAGGAATTTTTATTTTTCTTATAATTGTTGAAATAAGACGAAGCTTTGGACTATCCAGTAGGATCTTGTGAGGTTGGAACTATTGCAATGTGTGTGCCCTTGATCTCCTTGTGCTGTGCAGGGCAATGCTTGGGTTCGTGACAAGGCTTAACCGCCTCCCGTGGATTCATTAAGTCTGGCGGTTGTATCGGGCATTAATAGGTCGATCTTTTGGTGCAACGAAAACCGTCTTTCCAACAATTGGTAATAGAGCCTGGGTCATGGGTTTTAACCCCTCACTTGCACTTGGGGGGATTGTTGCAAGGTGTTAGCCCTTAATCTCCTTGTGTTGTGTAGCGTAGCGCTTGGGTTTGTGGTAAGGCTTAACTACCTTGTCATATCCCCATATTAAGGCATTGTCAAAATTTAAGATTTGATCATGATAAGACGAAGGAATCTCTTCCGTCAAATATGATGTTAATCATCAAATGATTTGAATGGTAATCATGTATATAATAATATATTATTGATAATAATATTGAATAATATTATTTTATATATGTAATTATATTTATTGTATTTATGAATAATAAATACAAAGGTGAATATTGTCAATTTAAATATTATTATAATTATAATAATTATAATATAAGATACTAAATATAATATATATTTTAATTAATAGAATATATTATTATAAATAACTAATATAAATTAAATATATTACGAATGGAATATATTTAACTATATCTAAAATATCAAATTGATATTATTATAGTTATAATAATTATATAATATATATTAAGAAATATATTTATTATAATATAAATATTATTATGTAAACTATGCAAGCTACGTGACTCATATTAGAGAGCAGTGAATACAAGAAAAAGACCCTAAAAATACAACCAAGGGAAATCAACGATTATAATACAAACAACGATTATGGTTTGAAATATGACGCACAAGATGTGAAGGAAGCATTATGAGAAGCCACGGTTTGAAGAATGATGTCCGTTGGGAAAATAATAACTCTTCAAAGATATAAATATTGCACACACACATCAACTAGGAGAATATGATCCTATTGGCAAAAGCAATACAATCATGCATTCCATTCAACAATTCATTGATATACATTTTCTACACTCCCAGCGATCATTGGAGAAATAATCCATAAAACATCATCACATCAGCGATGAAAATATTGGTGGAATACATATGATATATACACAACAAGGAATATAAGACATCCATCATCTAAAATTATAGCATTCAAATAAGAATATTTCAGAGATACATTCCAAGTAAGAGCAGATCATAATATACTTCAGGATATAGTTAATATCAACTAGTAATAAGATTCCATAGCAAGTACGAACTGCATAAAGATAGTCTTTTACATAATCCTGATCGACCATCAAGAATATGACAACAAGCACCATAAAGAAGACTTCACAACAGAGATTTCCATTCTTGTAGATCCATTAATCAAACCGTCATAATATTACAGGTACGAAAGTATATTCTTTCCCTTGCTTGTTGCTTATACGACTAATTTTTTATATAGCTATTCATGAGAAATGTAATTTATGGATAATTATATGCAAATACTCATAATTGTGTAATTTGTATGCCATATGTAAATCATTGACCTCATATGGGATTGAAGGAGAGTGAAGTGCCTAATAGGCCATTCATAGGTGATATAGTGGCCTTGGCTACCTAGAGTACCAAGGAGTCTCACAGAGGCCTTAGCCCCAAGAGTATAAAAAGTACTTCTTGAGCAAGGATGGGAGACAAATAGAGCCCATGATGGATAGTGACATGCTTCACCTCATCAACCTCATATGGTGCTAATGAGTAGCACATGAGATAGACATAGGAAGTATGAAATATATATTGATAAAGATCATGTTGGCAAGAGACATTGTGTGGCTTCATAAGTGTTTTCATTGATGGCAACAAAGTCTATCCCACACATCCGCAGTACATAGTATGCCTATACCGGAAGTCAGATTGAAGATTATTTTGGTCCGGTGAACAAGAACAGAGTATGTAACAAGGTTTGACAATCATGTCTGGATCTCTCAGATGGTGTAACTTAGTAAGTTGTGGACTTGGAAAAGTCAAGAGGGGTATCATGACTACTATATTCCAAAGATTTAGCCTCTGGTGATAAAGCAAGAAAAAAGATATGAGCATCTGAGTGTTGGGTTCCAATCAGGTAGAGCAAATAGAGGAAGAACTGATTGGCAGAGTATCAGACTTCAATTCAGAGGTGTAAAAGGTCCCGATCAAGCATTCTGTGATATTATACATTGTTAGCTGACCTAATTTATGACTTCTATGTCTATGTTTTTTATGTGCATCACTAATCAAGCATGGATTCAATCGACAGATTAATAGCTTGCAAATATCTTAGGTGTTCTTGTTGCTGACTAAGAAGTTGTTGGAAATCCTTGATGCAGATATATATACCTAATGGATTTAAGCTTGTAAGTGTGTGATAGTGATGATATGTATGGTTAAGTACGAAGAAAAGTAGAGACAAGTGTGAAGGCAGTAATTCAAGCCTGAAATGTGATAGAAAGGTTATATTGAGAAGAGGAAGAATGAAATGTACCAGATCAGTATACTGTACCTAACTAGAATTGAAATCCTACATGCATAGATGTTATTGATCAGTTTAGACACCTTGGTATCATCTGTAAGCATTTGTAGACTATAAGTCTCCTGTAGGTAGTGGGCCTCTTGTGAGTAGTGTGCTCAGGCAGTGGGCCCTAATTGGCAAGTGCCAAATTTGTACTCTTTATTCTTTTAACAGAGAATACAATCTTGGGTTAGTCACCCTGTGGTTTTTCCCCTAACTAGGTTTTCCACATTAAAATCTTGGTGTCATATGTGTTAATGTGTTTCTGCTCTTGAGTTATTGCATTGTGCTTCCATGATTGAATAATTATTATGCTATAGAAATATAAGAAGGATTTAAGTATTTAAAGAAAAGAAAGTTTTTGTGACAACTGATTCACTCCCCCTCTCAGTTGTCTATCCTAAAACCAACAATTGGTATCAGAGAAAGGTTCCTCTAAACAAAGCCTAATAGCTTGAGGAAGATCTGGGAATCTCAATGGATGCATATGGTATGAAGGAACAACTTCATTCTGCCCTAGATGATCTTAAACAATCCCACTCTGAAGTCAATAATTTGAGAGAAAGACTCAAACAAGCTGATGATTTCATAAATCAGCTAAAAGAAAAACTTAGTATCTCTGTGAAAAAGAGAAAGGAACTACTTCAAAAATTAGCCAATCAGAGTGAAGTCAATGATACTAATGAAGATCTGAATGAGAAAAATAAGCTATGTGAGAACCTGTCAAAAGAAGTCATTATGGTAAGGCATGAAATGGAATAAGGGGTTATGAGATTCACCCAAGAAATTGAAGAAAAAAGAAAGATTGAAGATAATCTAAAACAATCCCTCAAGGAGAAAAAAAAGGACTGCCACAAAATGGACAGAATAATCAGGCATCTTGAATCTGATCTTGAAGAAGCTAGAGACAATGAAGAACAACTTGAGAATCAGATAGACACTCTTAAACAAGATCTTGAAACTGTAAATGAATACAAAGAAAAATTCAAGATAAGCTCAGCCCAACTTGAAGTTCCTCTTGAAAGACAAAAGAGGGTAGATGATAAGCGTGGCTTGGGATATGAGAAAGATGAAAGCTCTGGATTTGGTCAGAAGAACTTTGGATCGGGAAATTAAAGAAACAGGCCTAGAAGACCTCTAATAAGGCAACCAAACTCTTGAAGATATCCATCCTTCAATGGATACTGCTTCAATTGCAACAAGTTCAGTCACAAATCAATCTAGTGCAGAAACAAAATGAATCAATTCAATCCATCCTTCTCCGGTTAATGTTTCAGTTGCAAAAGGTATGGTCACAAATCTCATGAATGTAGAAATATGCAAATGAACAATTCTTTCAATGGTAAATGCTTTGTATTCAATAGAATTGGACATATGGCTAATGAGTGTAGATCAAGAGGCTATCATTCAAATAAGCAAAGAAATGTTGTGTTACAATTGCAATAGATCCGGTCATATTGCAAAATTTTGCAGGAGCAGAAATCAGGATAAAAAAGGTTCGGTGGAACATGATCAGAAACAAGATAAAGGCAAAGGTAAAGTAAATGTGGATGAAGTTCAAAAAGAAATGAGCAAGATTTGGGTAGAAAGGAGTACACTGAATATTGGGGATGGATCTATATCAGAATCCGGTGCTGATATTCCTTCTGAAAACTAAAAGACTAGCTCTAGTTCAAGGGGAGCTATAGAGAAGATCCCTTTCCCCCAGCTAGTCAGTGAGTGCCTGAATTCGGCACTTTGAGTCAAAATAAGAGGTTGTAATTTAAAAGGTTTGAGGAGACTCACTTGAAGATCATCCAATCTAAAATTGACAAATCCGCATGCAGATTTGAGCTAGTTATGAGGAGATCTTGTATCGGTTGCTATCCGGTAAAGTAGAATTTCACAGATAGATTTGGTATGATCCAAAATTGAAATATTTCAATCTGCAGACTCATGGCATGTTTGAAAAAGGTGAAAATATGTTGTCAATACTCATAAACAAATGATTTGAAGATCTGCAAGACAATCCAAGAAAACCTCATTTGAGAAGCAAGGTAACCAGATGACTTAAAAACTTGTGCATTTATTAAGGAAATTAGGGTTTACGCAAGGATTAAAGGGCTCTTTCACTCATTATTTACACACTTGCACTCACGAAGAAGAAAATAAGAGGTTTGTGAAGAAGATCCTACAATTCACTCAAGTTCAACTAAAGATTGAATTCAACCAGAGAATTGTTCCAGTTTCTACTTCAAACCCTAAAGCGTGAAAATGTATTTCCCTTCTGAAAACTCTCTCTGGATCTCTTGCAAAATGGTTGCTCCAATGGTTGTTAATATTTCGGATAGGCTGAGACCTAAATTCAAGAAACACCCTTACAAATCTCTAGAAGTTGATCCCTTGGGTGCGTTTTCTAGCATTCCGCATAGAGTCTTGCATGTAGAAGATGTTAGGGTTATATCCATGCAAACATTGAAGAACTTGGAGACTCAAAATTGATGGATATTTATCACAAACAACTAATAGATGAGAATTTTGAACTCAAACCTAAATTCAAGGCCATCTGGGACAAACACTTTGGACATTGCATACATTTTTCGTGTTTTGTAGAAGACGATTGGGTTTGGTATGTTCTAAGTAGGATGCATGATAATTTTATGTGGCTAATGAGGCCATTCAAGATAACTAAAGATGCCATCAGGGTAGTGACCGAACTGCATTCATTAGGTGGGTTACTCGTACTCAAATATGTGAAAAACCAAATGGTAACTGAAGCCACCGGATCAAAATTTGACAAAAGAGAAATGACTATAGATGACATCACAGATCTAGATGTCAAGTTTTCTTCAATGATAATCGGCTACAAAATCTACCATTCGCGAAGGGAGAATTCTATGTTTGGTACAATAATCTATGCTGCATATCAGATGTTGAGGGAAGATGTAGATTATGATCTATGTGAGCTTCTTCTAAATCAGTTGTTGAACTTACAGGAGATCAAAAAGGATAAGAAAAATTCCTTTAAATATGGTAGTCTAATATTGTGTCTATTCTTCTATTATATGAATAAGCTACCTGGATCAAATGGTTGGGTCTGGCAAAATGATAAACCCGTTGCAATTCAGATTAGAGACTACATGTATGGACTTGGTGATTCTAAAGCCCAAAACATAGCCCTCTGGGGTTACTTTAAGAATTTCCAAAGCATAATGCAAGCCAGAGAAAGAATACCACAAACAATAGTTGACAAATACAAAGATATAGTCTACTTCATGGTTGACACTAATCAATGCCTAATGGAGGCAGTTGAGCCAAGAACTGTATGGATAATGCCTATGGGATATGAGGTCAATGAAAACATCTTGGAGCTACATATTCAACACCTGCTGAGCCAGCCTAAGGACACTGAAGCAGAAAGGTTTGGTACCTTTGAAGAGCTAAGTATAAAAATACATGTTGAGTTAAGACAGCCGGAGATGATGAGGAAAGTAAGAAATGAAGTTGAAGAAATTGCCAAAAGATTTGGCATATCAAAGGAGGTTGTAGATGCTAACAGAGAGAAAATAGAGAGGGCAGAGAAAGAAAGACAAGAAGTAAAGAAAGAAAGTGCTCCTGTACAAACCTCCTATCAGACTCGATCCTCCAAAAGCTCTGCTCCTATCGCTTCCAAAAGCTCAAAGTCTACCAAATCGGAAGTCAAGACATCCAGAAAAGGAGAAAAGATGATGAAGACCAAAGCCACAAGGACATATACAAGCCATAAAGATGATGAAGAAACATATCTGATGAGGAAATCAAGAAAATGAAGAAGAAGAAAACATCCAGGAAGTTCTCTGCTAGTAGAAATGAGGAAGAGAAGCCAGAGGAATTTGTTGAAAAGCCCACTCTTTCCATTGATAACATCATCAAGGCAATTATTGTGGATGGGAACCTGCAGCTGGTGACTGAGTTCTATGATGCATACAATGATGCTAACAAGAGAATTTTGGAAGAGGCTACTGTCAGGTACTTGAACATTTACAATAAAGCTTTCATTGAAATTATAACATTGATTCCTAAGAGCCTAGAAAAGGTACTTGAGCTGAGAAAAGAGAATGCAATGGAAAAAGACTTAGAGATTCAGGAGTATATGGCAATTCAACTTTATCCTTCCATCACTCCAAAACAAATGGACATGATTTTCAAGGAGTGTAAAGATGATTTTCGGAGCAAATCCATAATGAACAAACTCATGCTCTGTGAGACTGAACAAATAGCCAATGAAACAAAAGAAATCCTCCAGAATACCTTGAAGAGATTCAATCCTACCATTATAGAGGAAATAGAGGAAGAGCCCTCTAACATGCATGTTGAAGGATTAAAGAAAAATAATAAAGATCCATTTGAGGCACTAGACTCCTCTGCTCTACAAAAGGAAGGACAGGAAGAATAAACAAAGATCAATAAGCAAGTCAGTCCGGATGTCCCCAAAAGGAAGGAAGTAGAGTCTACAAGAGACACTGCAAAGATAGTACAAAATTTCCTGGACAAAGAAATAATGGAGCTGGATGAACCTGAGCTAATTCAAGGGCCACTAAACTTTGACTTTCTATCTCTGGTCCAAATAATGAAGGTAGCATCTTTTGCTCAGGCCAAAGCAAAAGAGAAACTTCTAAAATCTCATATGGAGGATTGTGAGCTATTGGAGGTTGCATCTGGGTTGCTGGAGAAGATTATGCCAACCTATCAAAAGGATCCTTCTGCATCTCCATTTGGTAATCTAAAAAACTTAGTCAATTTTGTTAACACTTATCTTGAATCCTTAGAGGAATCGACAGAAACTAAGGTCTGGAAAGAGTTCTTGGGAAAATAGTTCAGTGAAGTACAATGCCTAATTACTAATGACAGAAGAACCTTAGGCATTGGCATAAAGAGAATTGAAAATGCTCTTAAATATGGTGGGGACAAATACAAATTATGTTTATCTTGGCCCAAAGTGACAGAGGACACTGAGAAGAAAGTGAAAGAACAAGAAGGAAAACTGTTAAGTTTATCTCAGAATTTTGATCCCCTTACTACCTCTCTGGTGAATCATGAATGTCAAGCTATTGCTATCATAAGTGAAATTAAAGAACTGGTTAAGGAGAAAAAGAACATAATGGATAGAATGGGTGAGCTCAGAGGGATAATCATCCCTAAGTTAGAGACAATGCATGATGCCTTGACAGAGGCACAAAATACAATCCAGACCAGTGATCCAACATACTTAAAGAGGGCAGAAGCATATACATTTTTGTTAAGTGGACACATCTCCATTTTGGATAGAATGAAGAGGAGTTGGGCCACATAAATCATCCAGTTGAAGACAACCTTTGCGGATATACTTAAGTATATGTAAGTATAACATATGATTTATATATACTTATGTGGCCATGTATAGAATAATTTTTGCAAAATTTTGGTATGCGGATTCTGCCCTTTGCCATTGATGTCAAAGGGGGAGTGAGGAGTAGTAAAAAATGTGGAGTCCAACTAAGGGGGAGCTCTGGTAAAATAGTGCAAAAGATAGAGCATCAGCCAAGGGGGAGTTACTACGACACTTAGCCATTTTTCACTAAGTGTTGCCATCAATGCCAAAGGGGGAGATAGTTGGCAAGAGACACTGTGTGGCTTTATAAGTGTTGTCATTGATGGCAACAAAGTCTATCCCACACATCCACAGTACATAGTATGCCTATACCAGAAGTCAGATTGAAGATTATTTTGGTCCGGTGAACAAGAACATAGTATGTAACAAGGTCTGACAATCAGGTTCAAATCTCTCAGATGGTGTAACTCAGTAAGTTGTGGACTTGGACAAGTCAAGAGGGGTATCATGACTACTGTATTCCAAAGATTTAGCCTCTGGTGATAAAGCAAGAAAAAAGATATGAGCATCTGAGTGTTGGGTCCAATCAGGCATAGTAGACAGAGGAAGAACTGACCGACAGAGTATCAGACTTCAATTCAGATGTGTAAAATGTCCTAATCAAGCAATTTGTGATATTATACATTGTTAGCCAACATGATTTATGACTTCTATGCCTATGTTTTTGATGCACATCACTAATCAAGCATGGATTCAGCCAACAGATTAATAACTTGCAAATATCTTAGGTGTTCTTGTTGCTGACTAAGAAGTTGTTGGAAATCCTTGATGTGGATATATATACCCAATGGATTCAAGCCTGTAAGTGTGTGATAGTGATGATATATATGGTTAAGTACGAAGAAAAGCAGAGACAAGTGTGAAGACAATAATTCAAGCCCAAAATGTGATAGAAAAGTTATATTGAGAAGAGGAAGAATGAAATGTGCCAGATCAGTATACTGTACCTAACTGGAACTGAAATCCTGCATGCATAGATGTTGTTCATCAGTTCAGACACCTTGGTATCATCAGTAAACATTTGTAGACTATAATTCTCCTCTAGCTAGTGGGCCTCTTGTGAGCAGTGTGCTCGGGTTGTGAGCCCTAATTAGTAAGTGCCAAATTTGTACTCTTTATTCTTTTAACAGAGAATACAATCTTGGGTTAGTCACCCCGTGGTTTTTCCCTTAACCAGGTTTTCCATGTTAAAATCTTGCTGTCATATGTCTTAATGTGTTTTTGCTCTTGAGTTATTGCATTGTGCTTCCATGATTGAATCATTATTATGCTATAGAAATATAAGAAGGATGTAAGTGTTTAAAGAAAAGAAAGTTTTTGTGACAACTGATTCACCCCCCCTCTCAGTTGTCTGTCCTAAAACCAATAGATCATGACCCCATGAGATAGCATGTGAAATGTCATGAGAATAGTGAACATGTGAAATGTATAATGAAACAATACCAATAGCTGTTAGTAATAGCAGGAAGCTATCATGAATTATGAATTATTTACATTGTAACTAATTTAATTAGATTATGTAATGGATATAAAACATTAAAGTACATAAGAGGCATGAAATTCTAAGATAGATGAGGGCAATAATGTTAATCCACTCACCACTATGAGGTGTAAGGAAGATTAGTGGCGGGCAATCAACCAAGGATAGGTACGGGTTCATTGGTCTAGAGCACCTCTTCGAGTCCTTGTTTCAAGATGGTACCTTAGGAGGCAAGAGGTAGTCTTTTGACTTGACTGGTCTAGAGAACCCCGAGTCAAAGGAAGGTCCTAGAGTGGCCTAGGTCTAGAGTACCCCTCGAAGGAAGAATGACCTATACCATTGGCATTGCACCCTAACAGATTCACTCTCATAAGATGGAGGTTTTGATTAACAAGGCCCAAGTATATCTCTTCTAGGTAATCATGAAATGAATACAATCAATCTATACTAACAGATGGCTTATGTTTATAAATGATGACATGTGATCTTGAAAGAAGATTTGAATACTAATGTTCTCTTTGTAAGTTGAAATTGTGCAATGTTAAGGAAAATTTTTGGCTTTCTAGGAGGGGACATTACAAGTGGTATCAGAGCTATTGTCCTGCCATCCTGTGAATGATAAGCATTTATTATTTATATTGTTAACATCAATGATTGCAAGGATTAAATATGCATTTGGAAGTAATATTACATTCATATTAATTATTATCAATGATGATACTAACATCTCTTACTCAGAATTATTCTTGATACAGGTTGAAAAATCAAGGATATCCTAAAGAGAACATTAAAAGATTTATATGACTCATACTTTGTGTATTAGTTGTATTCCTACTTACTTCCTATTTTACTTATATGCTCTTTGGGTGTAGTTACATATCTTTTTGTGTGTTTTTGCATCATGCTTTTTGTTTGTATTCATGTATGTTCTTATAGGTATTACGTCTTATTTGTGTAATCTTGTGTATTTTTGTGCATTGCTTCTTACTTCTATATATGCTTCTTGCCTTGATTATATGTGTAAGCCACTTGGATATTTATGTGTGTGTTTGGCGTGCATACCTCATTGAGTGTATTGGTATGCATAACTCATGTCATAATTCTTCATGAGTACTCAAGTAAGATGCTCTATGCCTTGTAATTGAATTTGAGTGTGTACTCTATGCTTGTATTTGTAATTGAGTGTATATTCCATGACTTGCAATTGTATTTTAGTATGCCATATTCTATGATTGAATTTGAGTGTATATTCTATAACATGTATGTGTATTTTCTACTCAAGTATCTACTCTATGACATGTATTTAAGTATGGTTTGTATTTGTATACTCTATGACTTCCTGTGCCCCCTATGAATCTGTATTCAAGTGTATGCAATTGTATCCAAATGGTGTTCTATGATTGTACTTGTATGCGAATGTATGCTCTATGACTCATAATTGTATTTGAGTGTGTGCTCCATGAATTGCATATGTATTTAAGTGTATGATCTATGAAATTGTATTGGTATTCAAGTGTATACTCTATGATTCTAAGAATTGTATGATCTTTATTTGAAATTGAATGAGTGCATGCTCTATAATTTGTATTTGTAACTATATGAGGTTGTAATTGTATGACTTATATTCATATGTGCATGCTGGTATGATTGTGTGTGACTTGTATTCAAGTGTGAATATGTATTCAAATGCATACTCCATGACTTATATTTGTATTTGAAGATGTACTTTGTGACTTGTATTCGTATTTGAGTGTATACTCTCTGAATTTGTATTCAAGCATGATTGTGTTCATACTTGAGTGTATCTAATGACTATGTACTCGAATGTATGACTTTGTCCCTATATGACTTGTATACTCCATGATTGCACCTGTATGCAAAAGAGGACTTTATGATTTGTATATTCTATGACTTGTGATTATGCATTTGCAAATTGTATTTGAAAATTGAGTGTATGTGTATACTCTGACTTTGCAATTGTATGAAATTGTATGACTTGTATTTGCAACTTTATGAATTATATTCAAGTGCATGCTCTATGGACATGTATGTTCTATGAATTTGTATTTGTATGCAAGTGTGCACTTTCTGACTTGAAATTGGTGTTCGAGTAAATACTCTTTGAATTGTATTCGAGTGTATGTTATGATTTATGAGAATGTATACTCTATGGTTATGCATACTTGATGAATTATATCTGAGTGTATTCTCTATGACTTGTATTCAACTGAATGTTTAAATGTATACTATGTGCTTTATGTGTGTACTCCATGACTTTTGTATGTTCAAATGCACACTTAATGACTTACTCATATTCATGTATACTTCAAGTGTATATTTGTGTGTTACATATATGCTTCATGCCTTAAGTCTTGCATATGCTTTGTATGCTTCACACTTTGTGTATCAAGTGACTGCTATGTATTTCATGTATTACATGCACATATTTGTATATTACATACTATGGTCACACTCCATATATTTTGTGTATCAAGTATTGAGCATGTAAGCTTTGTGCATGTTTCATGCACTACGGGTATTTATGATTTGTGTTTCATATATAATTGTGTGCAAGTAATTCAACATGAATCTTCTCTCCTCTATCATAAATTGTCATTGTGCTATCTCATCATCATCATTAAACACTTCTATGATCTACCTTCTCTACAATATCATTAGATTCATTTTTTCCAAATTTTTAAGATGTCTCGTCACTTATTGGAATCTTGGAATCTCAATACTCTGAAATCTTCTCTAGCATCAGGAAATGAAAGAACTTACTGTGAATTGCTTGAGGACAAGCAATCTCGAGAGGGGAGGCCTGTCATATCCCCATATTAAGGCATTGTCTAAATTTAAGATTTGAACATCATGATAAGATGAAGGAATCGCTTCCATCAAATATGATGTTAATCGTCAAATGATTTGAATGGTAATCATGTATATAATAATATTATTGAT
Source organism: Cunninghamia lanceolata (assembly GCA_027924645.1). Classification (NCBI taxonomy): domain Eukaryota; kingdom Viridiplantae; phylum Streptophyta; class Pinopsida; order Cupressales; family Cupressaceae; genus Cunninghamia; species Cunninghamia lanceolata. The sequence goes on from BSBN01000620.1 coordinate 2,951,136, forward strand.
AATAATATTAAATAATATTATTTTATATATGTATTTATATTTATTGTATTTATGAATAATAAATACAAAGGTGAATATTGTCAATTTAAATATTATTATAATTATAATATAAGATACTAAATATAATATATATTTTAATTAACAGAATATATTATTATAAATAACTAATATAAATTAAATATATTACGAATGGAATATATTTAAATATATCTAAAATATCAAATTGATATTATTATAGTTATAATAATTTTTTTTTTTGATTGGTAAGTGAGGGATTTTTAGGCTGGTCCACTCCAGCGGAGGTCACAAGGGAGACCTCCTCCCTGTAGAACTGCCACCACCACTGCAGCGTGAATCACCAGCAGTGCGGCCTTGCTAAATCTGCCATCATGCCGCTTGTGGCGCGGATCGCCACCGGTGGATTCATCATTGTACACCATTCCTACCACGACCTGTCGAGCTGCAGAGACCAGAGTACACCAGACTTTGAACACACTCCACTTAAGGACCTCAGAGTGCCAAGAGTCACCTACATAGAGCCACAACCATTTAGAAGCCAAGATATCTTTGGGGGGATTTGAACCTTGGTCTCCACAATAACAACCAAGTGGTCTTAACCATTAGACCACACCCACTCAACATAGTTATAATAATTATATAATATATATTAAGAAATATATTTATTATAATATAAAGATTATTATGTAAACTATGCAAGCTACATGACTCATATTAGAGAGCAGTGAATACAAGAAAAAGACCCTAAAAATACAACCAGGGGAAATCAACAATTATAATACAAACAACGATTATGGTTTGAAATATGACGCACAAGATGTGAAGGAAGCATTATGAGAAGCCATGGTTTGAAGGGTGATGTCCGTTGGGAAAATAATAACTCTTCAAAGATATAAATATCACACACACATCAACTAGGGGAATATGATCCTATTGGCAAAAGCAATACAATCATATGTTCCATTCAACAATTCATTGATATACATTTTCTACACTCCTAGCAATCATTGGAGAAATAATAATTAAAACATCATCACACTAGCAATGAAAATATCAATGGAATACATATGATATATACACAACAAGGAATATAAGACATCCATCATCTAGAATTACAACATTCAAATAAGAATAATTTAGAGATACATTCCAAGAGCAGATCATAATATACTTCAGGATATAATTAATATCAATCAGCAATAAGATTTCATAGCAAGTACGAATTGCATAAAGATAGAGTCTTTTACATAATCTTGATCGACCATCAAGAATATGACAACAAGCACCATAAAGAAGACATCACATCAGAGATCTTCCATTCTTGTAGATCCATTAATCAAACCATCATAATATTACAGGTATGAAAGTATATTCTTTCCCTTGCTTGTTTCTTATAGTACTAATTTTTTATACAGTCATTCATGAGCAATGTAATTTATGGACAATTATATGCAAATACTCATAACTGTGTAATCTGTATGCCATATGCAAATCATTGACCTCATATGGGATCGAAGGAGAGTGAAGTGCCTGATAGCCCATTCATAGGTGATATAGTGGCCTTGGCTACCTAGAGTACCAAGGAGTCTCACAAAGGCCTTAGCCCCAAGAGTACAAAAAGTACTTCTTGAGTAAGGATGGGAGACAAATAGAGCCCATGATGGATAGCGGCATGTTTCACCTCATCAACCTCATATGGTACTAATGAGTAGCACATGAGATAGAGGTAGGAAGTCAGAAATATATAGTGATAAAGATCATGACCCCATGAGATAGCATGTGAAATGTCATGAGAATAGTGAACATGTGAAATGTAGAATGAAACAATACCAATAGCTATTAGTAATAGCAGGAAGCTATTATGAAATGTTTACATTGTAACTAATTTAATTAGATTATGTAATGGATATAAAACATTAATGTACATAAGAGGCATGAATTCCTAAGATAGATGAGGGTAATAGTGTTAAACCACTCACCACTGTGAGGAGTAATGAAGATTAGGGGCGGGCAATCAACTAAGGATAGGTACGGGTTCATTGGTTTAGAGCACCCATTCGAGCCCTTATTTCAAGATGGTACCTTAGGAGGCAAGAGGTAGTCTTTTGACTTGAGTGGTCTAGAGAACCCCGAGTCAAAGGAAGGTCCTAGAGTGGCCTAGGTCTAGAGTACCCCTCGAAGGAAGAACGACCTATACCATTGGCATTGCACCCTAACAGATTCACTCTCATAAGATGGAGGTTTTGATTAACAAGGCCCAAGTATATCTCTTCTAGGGAATCATGAAATGAATACAATCAATCTATTATAATAGATGGCTTATGTTTATAAATGATGACATGTGATCTTGAAAGAAGATATGAATACTAATGTTCTCTTTGTAAGTTGAAATTGTGCAAAGTTAAGGAAAAATTTTGGCTTTCTAGGAGGGGACATTACATACCTCCCATGGATTCATTAAGTCTGGAGGTTGTATCGAGCATTAACAGGTCAATATTTTGGTGCAACGACAACCCTCTTTCCAACAGGAATCTAAAATTGGCTAACAAATTATTGGTAGTCACGAAGCATTATGCACAAATGAGTAAAAGAAGAATACTTCATCAACAAAATCTTAGTGGCTACAAGTTTCCAATAAATACCTACTACATGTTTGATTTAGATAGAGCATTAGGAATCTATGAGAATAAAGATTTTAATATCTAAATATAAAATCAATTATCTTCTCTTGAGCACCTTGGCGACAGTGGACCAGGTCAGTAAAGGTGACCTAGGGTCCAATGTTATCTTGAAAGTGTTGGAGAAATTGATTTATCTATTGTTTAAATGAAGAAATAGAATGATCAAGCAATGGACAAAACTAGTCTAACGCACTGTCTTTCAATGATCACAGAAAGAGTTTTGCTAATAGTCGGTCATGAAAAATAAAATCGCTGCATAAAATGGTAAAAGCAAACACATGAGTCTGTGGGTCTCCCTTACCAAAATACTTTTCAAATCTGGGTGCCTCAAAACCAACATGAAATGGAATTGCTAAAATGGTGAGTGATAAGGGACTACATCAGTAGTATGGTGGAATGAAGGGTTGAGTGGAAGATATGGAAGGAGTAGTAAGTTGCTGCTGAAGGGTGCCATCATTCTGCAGAAGCTAGTTTATGACCATATTAGTTGTATGCATGGGTATGGAAGTAGTGGTGGATGTGGTAGGAAGTGTCATATGTTTGGAGGTTGTGAGGTTTCCAATAGGAAAAGTAAACTATAGAACAGTTGAAGGGGGAACAAACCCATATTAATATATGGGGTTTCTTGCCATTTTGAACGAACTAGTGTCTACGTTACCATGCTATGAAGCATTAGTAACCATGTGAGAAGATGTCTATGTTTGAGTGTAAGAAGTAGCCATTGGAATAAAAACTTGCTAACTAGTAATGTTTGAATGAGAATGTAATTTAAAAATTAAGATACTGTTAACTTCTATATTACATTACATATGTGCTAGAAAGGAAAAACACTAACTTATAGGAAACTAGAAAATAATTTACAAAACTAAGTTATAGAGACAAAAAGAGGATGAAGAGAGGAACTTGGAGCCAGAAGGAGGATGCCACTGTCTAGGATGCCAGTGCATCATGTGGATGTCTGTGCTAAGTGTTGTCGTCCATATAGCCTAGAAAATCAAACAGTTCCTAGAAAACACAAAAATTTACCCAATAGTTTGCCTAGATCTACTAAACCAAAACAAGGGAATGCACCAGCAAGATACCCGATAATAATAGAGCTGAAAATAATAAATATAAACTAACTAAATCAAATGAAATAACACAATGGACAATAGAAGGGAAAGAAGGGAAGATAGACAAGCAAAACCTCCATGCAGTTGAATACTCTTCCAAATACATGTAGCTGAAGATAAGAAAAATTGTTGGGGTTGTTTGGGAGTTTGCCTTTAGGTCAAACCCTTGCTTTGGTATTTCTACCTCAATAGCTTAACCAATAGATAGATAAATAGAAAATAGTGTGTGAATGATCCTATCCCAAGTGTACTTGGGAATGGTAAGAGTTGTGATTGTATAAATAGTGAAAATAGAATGAAGGAAACAGAAGGGATGTAAGGATCCAAAGGTGCTCAAGGGCATGAAAAAATAAATGCTTACAATAGTAAGAAATAAGAATAATATCACTTGTAGAGGCTTGAGAAAGCCAAGAGGACAAGAGAGTTGAAGAAAAATATTGCAGAAAGCTGTAGAGAGTTGTAGAGAGAGTCCCCCAAGAAAGAGGGAGCCAAGAGAGAGACAAGAAGAATGCCAAAATGAAAGATAGGTTCAAAAAGAGAGGAGGAAGAGGAAGAGGTTGATGAGCTATTTTGATTTGTACTAAGTCGTTACCACTGAATTCGGAAGGAAACAAGTGGTGTAATGCTTAGAAATGAACACTAAACATGAAATTGTCATAGGCCACTAGCACATTGTGTGGACAACTACACAAAGCGCTAGTGTCTAGATAGTTTGATCTAAAAAATGATGGGACACTAGAACATCATAGGGATAACACAAAAGTGACAACAAATTTGATGAAAAGACAATAGAGGAAATAAGGCCTAAGCACCATGGGAGGGAAAAAAGCTAATACAAGTGCTAAAATGAGTCTACAAACAAACTAAGGAATGGACACTAAAGCAAGGCCAAAATATAGCATGAAATTGTAAAGGTATGTAATTTTTGATGTTACATTTATCCCCCACTTTAGCAGGCTTATGATACTACGTGAATATACATGCTAAAGTAAAAAATATAATACTGAAAGGAAATACCATCACAACACCAAAAGGATATTGTAGAGGATGCATAGCTTTTCAAGTAGAGAAACTAAGCCCCTAGGTTGAGAACCTACAAAACAATATGTTAACAATGGAAATTTGCAAGGCAATAGTGTTAGAAAAAACCTGCAAAACCACTATGTCAGAGCATCACAAACATATATAAACATAAACAACACATCCATAGAGGACAAAAACACATAGCAAGAAAAGACAAAATTTGAGTTAGCAAAGTGAAAGAGACCTCAATGTGAAAGGTTGTCTCAATACCATGCGCCATCCCTAAAATGTAACAAAAATAAAGGAAACAAAAAATAGAGGAATTCTAAAGAGAATAGAAGAATATAATGAGTCGATCGATTGCTTCAAGGAGAGAAGACATACATATAGATAGGGAAGCAATCAATATGAACAAAAGAGAGTACATGACTCAGACACCAACTTGCTCTGTCGTTAGGGTTCATGCAAATCAAAATAGCCTCATGGATCACAGACTAGAAAGCTATGTTATGCTAGGGGACTATTGGTGTAAAAAGGTAAGTCATTTGAAGCATACAGACTAGCAAGTTGTATTATGCTAGGTGGTTCATAGACTACCAATGCCCCTCATGGATCACAGACTAGCAAGTTGTATTATGAGCTAGGTAACCATGAGTGTAAAAAAGGTAGGTCATAAGAAGCACATATACTAGCAAACTATATTATGCTAAGTGGCTCATATGCTACTAACAGCTTAGGGAGCATATCAAAAACTAACAATGTAGGGGGTGAATGCTTCAAGGAGCATAAAAATAAATAGCGCCATAGGGAGTACAAATAAAGCAAGGTGCATGTATGGATGCACATGTGAGTGGAGTATATGCCCCCTTAAACATTTACATGTATAATATGTGAATATTTTAAGGTAAAGAAAAGGGGAAGAAAGAAGAGGGGATATCCTTAGAAAAAATGCACACCCCTAGAACAAGTAGAGAAGAGACAAGTGCTTTAGCAATAGGAAGAGTGAGAGAAATGATGTCAAAAAGTTGTATTTTATCCTTTAAGGCTCGACATTCATTGGTGTAATGACAAAGTACTCAATGATATCCACAGAAAGGAAGTGTTGGTTGAATTTGTTTAGGAAATTTCTTGCCTGTAGGAGGTGTAAGAGTGATCAAGGAGACCTTGAGAACCCTAACCAAAATACAATTTTGTTTAGATAGAATAGAAGAAGTAGGTGGAGTAGGAAGCAAGTATTTTTGTTGTGCAGAAAGGTTCAATTTTTGAAAAGAAGAAATCATAGAGACCTTAGACAATGGAGGAGGGGATGTAGATAGAGGATAAGGTTGGTAACCTAAAAGCACTATAGAGAAGTGCAGTGTAGGTTCCATAGGGACCTTAACTCCTTGTTCCATGCAACCTAGACTGTTTCCATTGTATCTATGTTTAGAAAGAATTTTAAACCCAAGCCCTAACGTGTCTCCAAATCAGAAATGGAGGAGAATCAATAGTACTAGCCTTGCCAAAATGAGATGTGTATGCACATGTTGGAGAAAAACTAATAGCCAAATTTACGTAAAAAAAATAAGGATCGATTCTAATGTGAGAATGCGAATCCTTGTTGAATGTGGGAATGCCAGAGTGAGAAGGGTTGATTTTATATTCTCCCACAAAAGAAGGTGTAAAATCTAAAGAACCCCAATAATAACTTGGACATGCATTGGAGGATGAATTTTCATCTTTATCAACATCATCAATAGGAGTTGAAGATGGTAAATCATCTTTTGTTGAAGAAGAAGGAATAAGGTTTCGAATTATTGGAGAAAAATCATGTTGATTCATAGGATTGATCTGCTAACAATATTGTAGGGGATTTGGATCAACTTTGATTGTGTAAGTCTTATTTCCATGAACACATTTTATTGATCCATGCAAGGTAGACATAATTGTGCCCATGACACGAATCCATGGTCTACCAAGAAGGAGATTATAAGAAAGTGCTCCGGCCATGACAAGTACAAGAGTAGGCAAAGTAATAGGGCCCAATTCAATAGGCAACACTATTGTGCCAAGGGTTTGTCTATTTTTGTTGTGAAAGCTACAGATAGAAACATTTGTTGGAGATATGCTAGACGTAACAATATTGAGCTAGTTTATCAAGTCTACTCCACAAATGTTGAGACCCAAATCATTATCAATAAGTGTATGCTTAACATTGATAGAATTGATTATGAAACTAATTAGAAGGGGTTCATTTTATTTCTAAACCTCCAAGGATGGTAACTCGTATTGCTAGAATATTTTTGTTACCTATTTGTGCACTTCAGCCCAAATGGGTTAGGCTGGGACAACACTGAATGCTTTCTGCCCTTGAAAAGGGAGACAGGTTCAACAGGAAATGAGGCTAGGTGTATAAGTCAAGCGGAAATGAGGAAGAGTGGGTAAGATGAAGGCTCACAACTAGCTTTAGAAGGCCTACCGATCAGGTAGAAGGCCATTCTAGTCGCCATTGTTACCAGAATCATGTAGCAACTCAGTAAGAGTTGCTACAGCAGCCAGATAAGGGTGGGAAGGGAATCCTACTAGAACAAGAGGCATCCCAAAGTTGGTAGGAGGAGATGAGTTTCATTTTGTTTCAGATGAATTCATTATAGTTTGTTCAAGTGTCAAATGAGAAAGGTACACAAATTTGCTAAATCTATTTATGATTATAAACAACTGTATAATGCAATAGATTTTAGAATTTCCCTTATGCAATTGAATGATTTACAAAAGAAGAGCAATATACAAATCATTGCATGAAATAACTACTTATATTCATAAAGAAAATATGTTCATAGTTCCCACACAAGCCATGGGAATTGATTGTACAAGATGAAATGAAAGAGAAAAACATGTACATCTGAAGCAAAAAGGAAACATATAAGAGAGAGAGGGGATCTGTCATTGCCTAAATGATGAACTCCCCACCAGTGGTTGCACCCATCTTTAGATTCTCCATTGATATCTTCCAAGGTACCTGCAAGAGAGAGAGATAAACATGTTAGAGCTTAGGATGCCTTTCACTCTTATATGAAACAAACATCAAATGTATATGCTATCCTTCACAAGCATCAAATCAAGAAGATGAGAGAGACAAATAGCTCCCAGATGTAGATATACAACCACTAGAAAGAAGCAAGAGAAGATCATATAATCATCAGAAGAGGCTACTAGCCCTAATTGTTTTCTTAACTTGTGTTCTAAGTGTACAGGTATAGGTACTTGAAGATTTCTCATTAATGACATGGACTGAAGTTGTCATAACAATCATACTTTCCAAAGGGACAGTCATAGGTCACATATTTTCAGAAGCATTCAACGAGGACAACAGTCTTATCTAAATCAGGACAGCTAGTGAAGTCAGGAAGACAATATTCAAAGCATAGGGAGTAGCCAAACAAGGTGAGGAGGAGCACCATCAAACCAATATAACAATACATGGAGCAGTCATTAGGGACAACATGAAATGTGAAGGCATAGAGGAACAACCCTGTATGACAGTCAAAAGCATGTGTCAAGAATATTCATGTTAAAGAACAATCAATTGCATTTGATAGTTACAATCAACCTCAATAGTCAAGACAAATATCAATGCAATGGTACAATCAAAGATAAAGGAATAGTTATGAAGATCAATAAAAAGAGAGTTGCCAGGTATGTGCAAGGTCTACAGGTTACTAAAAGGTACTGTGACAAAAATATACAAATCTCCCATAAGACTTCCATCATTTTAGAAGTTTTTGTGCTTTCAATCAAATGCAAAAATAATAGAGTCCTTAGGCATAGAACACATACACAATCATGCAAGAACTGTCAGCAGGGTTAAAAGGGTGATGAGACAGTTAGAAAGACAAGGAATACTTATAGAGGTCTTTAAGGATGCAATTATGACAAAATGGTATGCAAATGACAATCAACAATGAAGACATTGGGAACAGTCATAAAGATGCACATAGATAATAAGTAGGTTTTGAGGCCATATATGGCCAGTGAGAGCTTGGAGAATCTAAGTTTCCATTAGTGCATGACTTCTGACAGAGGCACCATTGCCATAATAAGCAAAGGGCTATGAAAACAAAGGATAAAGAGTTGATAATAGGACAGGAGATCCATAAAGACTATCAAATAGTAGAAAGATAATTGTAGACCAACAGACAGTCTTGGAAATTGTCAATGACAACAGAGGATTGGTGAAGAAGATAGGGACCTGAAAGGAAGCTAGGTGTGTAGAAATCACTTCCTACACTAATCTAAAGAGGAGAGAAGTGTGCAAATTCATTTTATCCTTTACAATTACAGAATGTTAACAAAAACAATGGAGATATTGTAGCAATACACATACACATAGAAATGAGACAGAAGAGAGACACAAGATATATGTGGGGAAAACCCTTATCAGGTGAAAAACCCCACACTCCAAAACCTACACAATGTATTATCAAAACTAAAATGGTTTACAATACACTTGCAATGCAAGCTCTCAGGAGTCTTTGACACTCGTATCTAGAGACAAACTGGCAACATAATAGTACCTATCAATCACATAATACATCTCCTCTCCAAAGCACCTGTTTATATAGAAAATACAAGGCAAAAATGGCTCTATCTTGAGATGGGTGTACGTGGCCTCATGGCCCAAAACCCATGCCTATGGACACTTGTCCAACACTTTAGGATGTTCTTGACACTTGTCAAGTCACCCAATCCCAAAGAGGTCACCTATTCCCAAGATAGGCAATGACAGATGCTCTTACGACTCTTACAACCGTCATAGAATCTGTCATACTGACATATCTTACATCTGTAAGAGAATTTGTCATAAATAGGCAATAAATAGCATATTCTCTTACAACATGTCATAACCCTCCTTGGGATGCCCAAATATGCCTTCTTCCAAGATGCCTTGTGACACATGTCTTCACTTGTCATAGAACCTTCTATTTCTGACTCTTACATGTCATAGATTTTGTCATAGGAATCTGTCATAACCGTTTCGGTCAAGATTCACTTACACACTAATCAAGATGCTGACACATGGTAGAAAACCTCTACCACACAAAAGGGATGCTTATATCCACATGGAGTGTGTTGACCATCCTTGTCATCTTACAAGTGGAGTGACAACTCATTGTGCCACTTCACACTAAATGACAAAATAAGGTGTGCAACAAAATTACAACATAGGCTAAGTAAATAAATTACATTACAATAATAAATGCAAGGAATTACCAAGGTTGAGACACCTTAATTCCCAACATTCTCCCACTTGTCGAACACCTTGTAAGAGCAATAGAGATAACAGGATTTAACTACTATAGGTTGAGAGGCCCATAGACTCAAAACACCATCTAAACTTCTCTATGCCCACTGGTTTCGTCAATGCATCTGCAACATTCTTCAAAGCATCTACCTTCTCCAAATTCACCTTCCCATCCTCTACCATGTCTCACATGAAGTGAAACTGTACATCAATATGCTTTGTTCTGGCATGGAAAGTTGGATTCTTTGCAAGGCAAATCACACTCTGACTGTCACAACAAATCGTAATCTGTACTGCATCAACACGAATATCTAAACACACTCTCTTAAGACAAATGGCTTCCTTGAAGCATGAGTTGCTGCCATATACTCAACTTCTATCATGGACAAAGCCACCATAGGTTGTCACTTACTCATCCAACTAATTGCACCACTGAACATAGTGAACACATAGGCACTGGTGGATCTCCTACTGTCAATCTCACCTACCCAATCAAAATCCACAAATCCACGAATACAAATTAAATGCAGAGGTCTTGTAGCATTACCATGATAGCATATGGAATACTCAGAAGTACCCCTCAAATATCTAAACACTCGCTTAACTACATTCCAATGTACCCGTCCAGGATTAGCCATAAAATGACTAAGGACTCCCACTGCTTGGGCAATGTCTGGTCTTGTACAGACCATAACATACATCAAACTACCAACATCACTAGCATAAGGTACACTACTCATGTCCTCCACCTCACTAGGAGATTTTGGACAATCATTAATAAACAACTTTGTATCCAATGAAATAGGAACACACAATGGTCTACAATCTGCCATGTTGAACCTATCCAACACGGTCTTCACATACTTACTCTGGCTTAACCAAAGTTTTATGTTAGCTTTGTCTCTTCTGACTTCCATTCCCAGAAAGCACCTAGCTGCCGCTAGATTTTTCATCTCAAACTGTGCTGACAACTAAGACTTCAAATAAGAAATCATATTCTTACCATTCCCAATCAACATCATATCGTCAACATACAATGCAATAATGAGAATGCGATCATTGTCAAATTTGTAATACACACAATGATTAGATTTTGATCTCAGAAATCCAATGGACAACACAAAGGCATCAAATTTCATATACCACATCCTAGGAGACTACTTCAAACCATACAAAGACTTTTTTAACTTGCAAACCAAATTTTCTTTATCTTTCTCTATGTAATGCTCTAGCTGTGACATGTAAATCTCTTCCTCCAAATCACCATGAAGGAAAGTTGTCTTCACATCCATCTGTTCTACCTCTAAGTCATAAGCAACTACAAGAGATAACAAGAACTGAATGGATGTCATCTTTGCAACGGGAGAGAAAATTTCACCATTATCAATTCCCTCCACTTGTGAGTACCCCTTCGCAACCATTCTAGCCTTGTACTTTTCAACACTGCCATCTGCACTAAATTTCTTCTTGAACACCCATTTGCATCCAATGGGTTTCTGTCCTTCAGGAAAAGGCACCAAGTCCCATGTTTTATTCTTCTCCAAAGAAGCCATTTCATCTTCCATGGCCACCTTCTAGAAACCTGCATCTTTCATTCCCATAGCCTCTTTCACAGTTCTAGGCTCATCAATGTTAGTAAGAAAAGCAAAAGCACAACTAGAATCAAGTAATGAATAACCAAACCTATCAGGTTGCTTTCTTGTTCATGTAGACCTCCTCAATGGCTGAGGTTGAGGTTCTGCTTCTTCTTCTGAGCTTTCAGAGTTACTAGAGCTCTCCTCATCATTAGGTCTCATAGGGTCTGTCAATTCAGTCTTCTCAAGGGAGAAGAAAACTAAACCACATCTTCTTTCTTTTCTGTCTGTTCTGGCTATAAAACAATAGAAGAAGGTGTTAGCTCTCTGAAGATAACACTTATGCTATACAAAACTTTTTCAACCACAGGATCCCAAAGCTTGTATCCTTTCACACCAACACCATAGCCAATTAAAATACACTTAACAACCTTGTTCTCCAATTTAGACCATTTCTCCCTAGGCACATGTGCATATGCCTCACAACCAGAAACATGAAGATGTCTAACTGAAGGCTTCTTACCAGACCACACCTCCATAGGTGTCTTACCAACAAGAGATGATGTAGGAGACTTGTTTACTAGGTAGCAAGTAGTGGCTACAACTTCAGCCCAAAACTGTTGTTTGAGGCTTGCTCCACTAAGCATACTCCTAGCCTTCTCCATCAGTGTCCTATTCACCCTCTTTGCAACTCCATTTTGCTGCAGAGTGTATGGAGTTGTCTTATGTCTTTCAATCCCTTGGTCTTTACAGAAATTATTGAACTCTGCCGAACAAAACTCACCACCATTGTCAATTCTCAAACACTTAATCTTTTTACTAGTCTAATTTTCAGCAAAGGCTTTAAACTCTTTAAACTGACTAAAGACTTCAATCTTGCTTCTGATAAAATAAACCCATGTCCTTCTACTGTAATCATCTATGAAAGATACAAAATATATAGATTTTGAAATCGAGGGAACATTAACATGACCAAACACATCAGAATGAATAAGATCCAATACACCAGAAGACTTGTGAGAACTAGAGTAAAACTGAACACGGTTTTGCTTTCCATATACTCAATGTTCATAAAAGTCAAACTTGAGATTATAATCATTTAACCCCTTGACAAAGTTTTTTTTTTTTAGGGTTCTAAGGCCCTTCTCACCAATGTGGCCATATCTTAAATGCCATAACATAGTGTTTTTAGCAGGAAGCTTAACTTTTAAAGCATGTGCACTACCATTAGAATGTGTTACAACATATTTCTTCACTGCTCATTCAGATGGTGGGGATGAAGTGACTGTAGCTCTTTTCTTTGAGTCAAAAGAAGTATTACACTGTGAAATGCATGCCTCCAGCTGAAATAGAGTACCTCTCCGAGTACCCTTCGCAAGCACCATAGATCCTCTGGTCATCTTGCATCCATTCTTCGAAAAGACAACTTGAAGACTTGCATCATTCAACATAGTTACAGAAAGTAGGTTCCATGCCAAGCCTGGGATGTGCATAACCCCAGTGATCCCCTTCACTCATCCATCAGGGAATCGGATTGAGACTCTTCCATGACCAACAATCTTCAGATGATAATCGTCACCCAGGTACACTCTTCCACCAGTGAACTCTTCATACGTCATGAACCAGCTTTGATGCAGGGTCATGTGGAATGATACACCAGAATCTATCAACCACACATCATCAAATGCATGGGTGGCCAAGGCTGCGATGAAGGCATCACCATCATCTTGTGACTTGTCAGAATTTGAATCTAGGGCATTCTTCTTTTTCTTTTTCTTTTCCTCTTTGTATTCCTTTCAGAAATGCCCTGATTTGCCACAGTTCCAATAGAGAGCCTTAGATTTTCCAAGAGATTTGGTTCTACCACAGGATTTGGATCTGTCCTTTTCACCTTTATTGTCCTTCTTCTTCCCTTTCTCTTTGGGTCTTCCACGAACCGCAAAAGCTTCTTTGGCCGACTTGGATGTCTTTCTCTGCATTTCTTCATATAACAATGAAGACACCACATCTTCCATCTTGAAGGTGGTAGTAGTGCTTCCGATGGCCATGACAAGATGATCCCATGAATCTAGCAAAGAACAAAGCAGGGTCATACATCGATCCTCCTCCTCCATTTTCACACCCACGGATGTCAACTGTACAACAATCATGTTGAAAGCATTCATATGGTCAACAACAGATCCTCTGTCTTCCATCTTCAGAGCTATTGGTAAATAGATTTATCACCATGAAATAACCTTTGAAAATGATTCGTTGCCCTTAGAGCGGTGACTAAATTGTCCCAATAGTTGGAGAAGTTGTTATTGAATTATAAGCTTTCCTATACATTTGAGAGGGGCAGCTCCCTCGTATGATTGGGTTTTTTGGTATTTTTGTGTACTTTTAACCTGAAAGTACATAAAGGAGAAAACACAAAACTAGGAAAAGATGACTAACAGAAACCCCAACAATAGACATACGAAAACCAATTGAGATTCCACAACTAATAATGATTACAAACGGGGTTATTACCAAATAGGTTGAAACATGCAATGATGATGAAAGGAGTACAATAAACCTCAACATAAGAAGAGATAGGTCATACAAGCACATCCAAAACAAGATACCAGGAGATGGGTGTGTTTCATCACATCAATCACATAGATAATCAATGTATTACACATGTGCATAAAAGGATTACCAATTCAACATATGAGAAATTAGTAATGATAACATAAGGACACATTTAGAGCACACAAACTAAACTACATTCTTCATTATCTTTGAAACTATACAATTCCAAAATCCTTTCTGTACATAGTGTAAACATAAATTTTTTTTAAAATATCTTTGAAAATTTCTCCAAAGTTTCCCCTTTTCCAGAGTTCTCTCAAAAGAGTCCCCCCCCTTTTACATATGAAATGGCCTTGTATTTATAGGCTTACATTTGGTAACCACCTAGTAACCACTTTGTAACTACCTCAACTACCTTACAACCACCTATTTGAAATGCAATAATATAATAAACCTTATTTTTGATTACTTTTTACATCACTTTTCGTGAAGTAAGGTTCACTTTCTAACCTTTAGTTACAAAGAGTGACTTAGGTCACTTTTACAAATGGGTAACTAAAAACTTGTAAGTTTTTTTGCTAAGTTTTTTCCATCTTCATTAGCTCAATTTTAACAATCAAACATCTCCGGATGTCAACAACTCCTTTAGATACCTGAATCTTAGACTCTGGCATCTAAGCATACAAAATACAAACTATGAAAATATCATGTCTTTTACTGACAACACCACACAATAGGCATAGACTGGATAACTATGCACATTTTCTTGATCTGATTACAACCATACAATGCCATTGCCATCTGCTTCATGTTATCTTCATAATCATTGAGGCTAAAATTAATATTATCCTTGTCATATGCCCTAGCCATTGCATGAGTCATGTTGAAGCCACCCAGATAAACTTGTTTCCCACACTTCCATATATGAGACTCCTAATGGCTAATATGTCTATCTAACTACATCTTCTTCTCTTTTGAAAGTGTTCTCAAAATCAGCTACGCTTGTTTTTGTAGACAACCCCACGAAGCTTGTCTGTTTCGTGAATCTACACTCTAAGATCGCAAATCGAGACAAGATTCCCTTGGTCTCATGCGAAGTCATTTGACATTCTAAACTAGTCTGTGACATTCTCTTGAATCAGTTTCTTGATATTCACAAAGATCGTTCAAGTCGTAAACTAGTTAAAAGGTCAATTTTAGCCATTTTCAAGAGTTAGTGAATTTGAGTTAACACGTGTAATAGCAACATTTTTCCCCGCTTTTACATGTTTCCTTTTAAAGTTGTTAAATATGCAATAGCAGCATTTTTTGCCGCCTCTGCATATCTTTTTTGTTTTTGCTACATATGTAAAGGTGACACCTTTTGCCGCCGTTACATATTTTTCCAATTTATACATGTATCGTCGGTGAATTTCGTTGCCATTACATGTCCGATGTTTGTTCATGCATTGTCGGCCGAAACTCCCACTCGAGCAAGATCTCCAGATCTTTTGACTGGAGTTCCATTAATGGTCATTCGTGCCACATTAATAACATATTTTCAAACCTTTAAAAAGTCTTTTGTTTAGCTTTTTAGTTATTTCATTTTCTCCTTCCGCCTAGCCGATCTCAAAGACTCCTTTGCGCCGACTGATTACACCGAGCTCGGAGTGAATTGAATTCCTCGCCACCACTTCTAGGGTTTTCCTCCACTGTTACGGGTAAGTCTTTTTACCCGCTTCCATTTTCCTTTTCTTCCTAGGGTTTCCGTTAAATGGTTTCAAAGGCTTTTTATTTTTGTTTGAGTTTTTGTTGTCGTTTCTGTCTTTCGGTTGTTTTTTGCATATTCCTATATCTTTGAAGTAAAATTCATCAAAACTATGTGCCCTAGGTTATACCTGTATGGAAGTCGGTGATTTTGCTAAACCTAACCTCAGAACCTTTTAACACTTGCTAAATACCAAAGTGTATGGGCGGCAAAATTTGCTGCCCTTACACGACAACCTCAATTTCTACCATTGTGCAAGGTCGCCGAAATCTGTCGTTCTTCCCTTCCGTTACCTTGGTAACTGGTGATATGCATCGTCAGCCATTTTTGCCGATGGAACATCACAGAGAAACTCTTCATCTGCAAAGCGGAGAAATTTGTCGTTAGTGAAGATTTTTCGAAGTGGATGTGTATGGGCGGCGAAAATCACCGCCCTTACACCAAAACCCTTGCACAGTTCAAAACCACTTACCTGCATGAGCGGTGTTTCCCACTGCCCGAACATCTACTGTTGACATTTGACTCCTTCCACCTACAATGGTAGTGAAATCACCCACCCAAGCATTTGAAGTTTCAAACTCCTCATTACATCAATAGCGGTCATGTTGACCACTCGTGCATGTTAACCAATAATCTCCCATACATATGCAACAGCGGCATTTTCACCTGCCTTTACACATGGAAACTCTTTCAACATGCAGGAACGGTCATTTTGACCGCTCAAGCATATTTTCCTAAATTTTTCCCAACAATGGGAAAATTTGCCTTTCAAAACTAAAAGCCTACTTTCACCATCACCTTGATTTGCGCACTCAAGTCCTTCAAACACATGCTTTCCTGTCCATGATTGTCGAATCGCAGTTGACCCAGTTTACCCAAATTTTCCCCTAACTGTGAGATCATGGCCTTTTGTAGTTCTCAATCAGCGTTCGTGTCAAATTTCAAACTCAGAGTTTTCTCCAGAGCTCATGTTAGAATCATCTCCATCGAAGGCCAGAACCATGAAGTACAAGTACCAGGGTGTCTTTCCGGTAACGGCAGTGCAGTCAAACATTGATAAAATCAGAGACACAGAAATTGGGCATGTGGACTTCGCCAAATTTGTAGATAGAACTAAACAGGCAAATCCCTCCAAGCCTCTGTAGAAAATCATTAACAACAATATTCATTTGGTTGCGTCATTTCCAGTTTCTGCACATAATCCTGAATTTGTTCTACAAGTGGCCAGCCATTACAACAGGGACACTAGAGCTGTGACAGACTCACAGGGAAATGTAATCATGAGATTGGATGCAGAATTCCTAGATAAAATTTTCATGTGTCCACCTATTGAAAACACTGGACGGATTGATTTTGCTTAGGGTCAAAAAGACTATGATAATGATGTGGAATCTGCTAAGAGGTATATAAACAACAAATGGTTAAAGATTCCTAGGGGTAATTTGATCAGATAGCCAAAGGATCTTCACAGGAGTGACTTTGTAGAGGAAGTGTGTGATTTGATTACTCTCTTAAGTCGCATCAGAGGACTTCCTTTTGCTTCCAAATTCCAGGTTTGGATGTACACTTACATCAAGGTGATTGTACAGGGTAATCAGAAGATATTCTGGGGTGAACAGATCAGCAATGCATTGCACGAGCAACTGGTAAGGGTCAATACAACCTTCAAATTTTACATGACCTCTTATCTTGTCTATGCTGCTGCAAGCATGAGAACCTTTCCGGGTTTAACCCAAGTGGGAGAAAGGAGGTTGATCCCAGTGTATGAATACTACCCCCAAATCACTCTGAAGGGGTCAATTCATCATTTCAGAAGAGTCAATCATGCCTTCTTTTTAGTATTCATGATTCTATGGGATAATGAATTAGTTCAGAACAGAGTCTCAGATGAAGCCTGGCAGGTTGTAAATTCTTTTGGCTGCTTATTCTTGTAATTTCCCACCTTCACATACCTTCGGGTAGGGTACTATCCTGGTTACCCTTACATGCTGCCACGGTATCCCAGTGATTGCGTGGTTCTTATGGAGCTTTGCAGACAACTGATTGTGGTACATAACAAATGGATGGAGCTGAAGAAGTCAGGGATAAAGTTTCCTATTGAAATTGGGAGGTACTCAGTTCAATCTGCCAACAAAGCAAAGATAATTGACTCGGAGTTGCAATTGGTCACCATGAAGACCTACAAGAAAAGAAATCATTTTGACTTCAGAAATCATTTTGACTAAAAATAAGAGTGACACCCCTTCTTCCTCCAAGATACACAAACCAAAGATCAAATTTGTATCTAAAGGAGGAAAGAAGAAGGAAACCACAGAGGCTTCTGATGTCACTAAGTCAGATGCTGAAGAAACTAATGATGATCAGATGGAAATTGAAGATGTTGAGACTGAAGAACAAAATGTTCAAAAGTCAAAAACAAAGGTATCTGATGAAGCTGAACAAGGTGAAGATGAAGATATAGAGGTAGAACAACTTGATAGTTCCCCTCAGACTCCTATGAAAGATCTTCCCTTCGAGACACAAGTTCTTACACCTACTCCTCATGTTCCAGTTTCTGATAGTTTGCCAGTGATTTCAAGTGTTCTTCTTTCTCCAATTTTTGTTGTTTCTTCTGACAATACTCCTCAATCCATGAAGGCTAGCTTTAGAACTATTTTTGATTCTTCTAATACCATTCCAAGCATATCTTCCCCATCTTTTGATATCGGGGAACAAACTATTTTAGAGAACCTTCTAGACGCTTCGCAAAAGGTTGCTGATACAGGTGTTGTGTTTACCAATGCAAGTCCAATTGTCACCATCACTAGCACAAACATAGAGCCAGCCAAGCAAGTAGTGGATCCCCCTCCAGCTATTGGCACTTCTATACTTCCTCCATGGCTATCGGCCTATACTCCAAAGAGGAAGAAGCAAGCCATCTCACCTGATGAGATTGACATTGAAAAACTATTGCCTGTAAAAGCAAAGAACCAGAAGAAAAAGCCTAAGACTGTTTCTAGGCTGGTCACCGAAAAGGGAATCAGATATGCAGAAATTGCCAAACCTCCTGAAGATGCCACGATTGACACTTTTGACATGAGTAATTATGTCATCTCAAGGGTTGAGTTGGGTAAAGTGACTCATGAGGGTGTCAAGGCAGATTTCTAGACCACTGCCAGTACCTTACTTGAAAAGTATGATGAAGCCAAGAAGGAGAAGGAGCAGTACAAGGCAAAAGCAGAACAACTAGCTACTATCCTTCAAAAAATAGTGAAGTCATCAGAAATAGTAGAACCAATAGTAGTAACAGTGGAAGATCCTCTGATTCAGAAAGTTGAAAAGGTGCAAGCTAGAGGTAAGATAGTGGGGGATGTAATGGAGCGGTTGTATGCTCAAGGATGAGTTCTGCTAAAAACCATTGTGGAAAGGAAAGAGAAAATGGACAAAGCTAAAGCTGAGCTGGACAATCTGGTAGATCTACTTTCATAACAGCTGCAAGATCAAGAAGAGAGCCTAGAAGAGTGGATAGACATGAAGAAGATCAAGATAAAGAATCTGATCGCCATTGGGGTCATCACCAACAGGGAATCATATCTTAAGACCAAGGAGACTCTGGCTCATCGTATTTTCATAATAAAGAGTCTACTTGAAGATCTATGCCAAGCTCGAGAAGCCAGTGAAGATATTGATGTTACACTCTTACACCAGCTAGAAGAACTTCCTTGCACCTTGACAAGGGAAGATCATAGTTTCCTCATAGCATAGGAAATGATAAGTTCTTTTGAAGAAATGGTACAAAAGAAATTTGAAGAGGAGTCTCCCTCATTGCTTTCAATGGATAACCTATATGACCAACATTCGACTCTAGAGAACCTGAAAAATAATCTAGACAAGCATGAAAAGGCGATAAAGGCGGTGAAAGATTCAATTCTCCGAGCCCGCACCATCTCAGGGAATACAGAAAAAACAGATGCATGCGAGATGTCGTTCATTCAAACTATGTACTAGAACTTCCTGAGGAAGAAAGATGGAGGAAGCTAGTGCCTTAGCTTATTTTTCTTAGATGATATGTAAATTGAATTTTGTTTTGGATATCTACACATGTAATTTTCCAAAATGTAATTACATGTGACACAAGAGAAGCCCTAAGTCAAATAGGACTCTTTTTGTTGAATAAGTCAAAGTAGTTGTAGATTTCCTAAATTTTCTCAAGGCCTCTCCCTATAAATAAAGAGGGCCTCTTTTGTAAATATTATCTTTTGTCTATTGCAAGAATACTCTGGCGAATTGAAAAGCAAATGAAGACTTTGTGCTTTTTGTGAAAATCAATTATCAAATATTTATCAATACAAGAAAGCAAGTTTAATTCCAATCTTTGTCTTGGGATTATTTGTGTTGTGATAGTATTGTTCTTACATCTTGCTATCATAATCTTCTTTGGTAATAATTGAAGTGTGGAGTTTGTTTCAAGTGATTGAAGAGCGCTCTTAATTTGATTTTGATAGACTTTGTGTTATCAAATCATTTGTGAGGATTATGTTCATGTTTGTGAGAATACAATAGTTTGGAGACTTTGCGCTGCAAGTTGTTATATTCTATTTACTTTTATAATCTTGAAGAGGAGTGAAGACTTTGGGCTGCATTCATCTTCAAACAGTTCTATTTACAATTAGTAAGTGAGGTAACAGAAAACTTTGTGTTTCTATGATTTTGTGATAATTTATAAGTCTTTTATCAAGAGTTTGAAGTATAAACATCTATTCTGAAAAAAGAGAATGAGATGAGATGGAACCACCACAAACATAGTTTTTAGTGTACATAAATTTCATAAGTTGTTTTGTTTGCAAAAGTTAAGTAACTAGAGGAAACCTCCCCTTGCTGAGAGGAGAGACTTTGTCTCATCATAGCTGTGGCTGATATACCCATTTTGCCATTAGCAAGTTAATGACAAAATATTCACCCAACAATTTTTTGGCGACTCTACTGGGGAAGGAACATGCAACTTGAAGCCTCACGCTCCAAGTTGAAGCATTTTCAGTTCTTTTCCATTTTGTTGCAAAATTTTGTTTAGCATACTACATTTTGGCAGATTCCCGGTACACTAGAAGCAAGAGGGCTCAGGGTATTATTGATCCTGCATTTGAATTGATGCAACAGAATAATTTTAGATTCTTAACTCCATGGCCTCGTCTTCAGCACACCAGGAGTTTTCCTCCTACAAACGCCAGGTCTCTGATACCAGGTGAAGTTTTTAGTGCTAGTGCTAATAGAGTTTTGTCTGTTCATACGACACCAAGGTTTGTTATCCCACCTTTCAATCAGCACGTCATGGCAGCCCAAGGCCCTTGGGGTAATACCTTTGGTCCTCTGAATTTGACCCCACCCTTGCACTAACTACCTCGTAGTTCAAGAAAGAATTTCCCCAAATTCTATGGTGACGGGAAAGTTCATCCTGATGAGCACATTGCGGCTTTCTATATAGCCTATGGTGTGATAGGTGTCGAGCACGAAGATGTAGCTGTACGACTCTTTGTAGAAACACTACAAGGTGCTGTTGCAGACTAGTTTTACCAACTTCGAGCTTAGACCATAAAAAACTAGTATACTCTCAAAACCAAGTTCGAAGCTAGGTTTAAACACCATGAAAAAGGAACTGACACAAATGAAAAAGGAACCTCATGAACCTATGCGGGATTTCATCGCTAAGTTCAATAAGTTGAGAAACAGGATTCCCACCATCGCTGAGCCAACAGCGGAGAACCTTAAATGTTTCTTTATCAATACACAACTTCTTGAGGTGAGTTTTCTATTGAGGTGAGATGCTTCTACCAATCTTGCTGCAACTCAGATTCTGGCAACTGAAGTGGAAGATGATCTTATCCTTGCAGGTAAGATAAGAAGGGATTCTAATAGAAATAAAAGCTCCTCTTCTACTAAGAATTCTTCCACAATCACCACGGATCCCATGGTGCAAAAGCTAGCAAATGAATTGCTAGCCCTGAAGAGACAAATGTCCCAAGGTATGTCTGCTCCTTCTTCTTATCGAGATATACCAAGGAGGACATTTCCAAATAATTCATATCAAGGCAATGCTGCTAGAAATCAAGGACAACACAACCATCTTCCACCTACACAGGGGAAGCTTGCCATTGAAGCAGCGCCGGTCAACTCTGTTGTTGGCTATTATGAAGCTGAAAATGAACTTTCTTTCCAACTTGAGTTGGATTATGAAAATGGTGCTAATCTCTTCACAGAAGGAGAAGAAGAATTAGCTGGCGACTCTACCATCAGCTTTTTAAATTATCAAGACGAAGCTGAAAAAGGAGAAGTGGGTGAAGGAGCATATGCTATTTTCACTAGGGCTCAAAATCAGTAAGCTCTTCAAGCTGATAAAGGGAAGGCAAGAGAAGAATCTCAACTGGTGATTTAAATTGCTAAACAGGAGACTTTGCTACCTTTCCAATCAAAAGACCTGGTGGTCAATAAATAAGTAAGTGCCTCTAACGAATTTGTACCTTCCACTTCTACTCAGACTAGTGCTATCTCTACCAAAAATTAGAATGATGGATTTTCTTCCTCCGTTTCTAATTCTTTTTAGCAATTTGATATAATAGATCATGCTAGGTGAACTAAGATCCAAATGTCTGAAGTTGAGTATTTGCAGGCTAATCCTGAACAATTTGATAGATTAGCCAAATACATCAAAAATAAGACCATCCCTACAGGACAAGAGTTTCCGAAAGCTTCTCATGACTCCTCCAAAAGCAAGCCTACCCAAAATAATCTTTTCACTACTTCCCTTGAAGCCTCTAGAAAAATTGAACCTTTCTATGTTTCCCTATTAGTGAATGGTCATAAATTGAGCAAGTGCGTAATAGATTCTGGAGCCTCTGACAATGTTATGCCTGCTAAGGTAGTAGATGCCCTTGGCCTCACCTTAACCAAAACTTTTGGGAGGTGTTTCTCTATGGAGAATAAGCAAGTTCCACTTTTTAGTCAAATCAAAGATGCCCAATTTGCATTTGCAGCTTTTCTAGATAAGAGAATCAAGATGACAGTCCTGGTAGTCGATGTTCTAGCTTCGTATAGCATTCTTCTTGGGCGTAATTTTTGCAAGGATGTAGGTGGGGAGTTGAGCATGGATCTGTCTGAAGCACGGATACCTGTTAAAGGTGTCATGCAGAAGTTGCTTCCCGAGAAGGAGGCAAAATACATTGTTACCCAAACATAAAATCCCAAAGCTCAAATTTTGTTTGAGTCCTCGGGAATGGGTAATTATTTTCTATCCACCGAAGATGGTTCCAGTTCATCAGATGAGAGTACATCAAGTGATAGCTCAGATATGTCAGATGGAGACTCAGAAGAGTTTTTAGATGAAAGTTCAGGTGAGGGTATAGTAATGCCAGATTCTTCCCTCACTGATGAAGAGGAATCTTCTGACCAAAGAAATTCCAAGAAATCAAACTCTGATGAAGTCTGGATTTTAGAGTTTGATGGCAGTTGTTCTTCTACCAATTCTAGAGCCGGAGTGGTCTTGATATCACCACAAGGTGATATCTTACCTTTTTCATACAAGTTACAATTTGACAATACCAATAACACCACCGAATACGAGTCCTTGTTGCTCGGATTGGAAGCTGCTCATGCTAGAGGTGTTAAAATCCTTCAGGCTCAAGGGGATGCTAAATTGGTGGTTTGTCAAGTGAGGAATTTGTACCACACTAAAAATGAAAGACTGAGACACTATCGCAATCACGTATGGGATTGCATTGAAGGTTTTGATGCTTTCAACATTTCTGCAGTGCCAAGAGAGTTCAATGATCGTGCAGATTCATTGGCTATTTCCGCTACTCTCATGGTTCCTCACAAGGATTTCAAAGGAAACAAGTACACTATTGAGCTGATCTTTAGACCAAGTGTACTTGATAATGCTGACCACTGGCAGGTGTTCAATGGTGATAACCAAATCATCACTTTCCTTGAAAAGATGGATAGCTTTGATGAGCTTTACTTTGAAGGAAGTGAATCGCCACCGCGGGAATATGTTTCAGAGAAAGATTCACAAACCGGAAAAGAATTTCTACAATTGAAAGGAAATAAAATCCCAAAAGGTTTGGTTTCCCTTGAAAAATTATTTGATAAGCATGACAGGTATATCAAGCAGTGGCAAGAACAAGATTCAAGTTCCTCTATGGAATTTGAACAGGTCAATTTAGGTTCGGAAGCAGATCCTAAGATGGTCAACATTGGAAAATGTTGCATTGCTGATGAAAGATTCAAATTCATTACCCTCCTTCACCATTACATTGATGTTTGGGCTTACTCCTATGATGATTTGAAGTCTTTTAGACCTAAGGAGGTTCAACATGAAATTCCCCTTAAAGTTGGATCGTTGCCTCACAAGTAGAGGCAGAGGCAATACAATCCTAAGATATCAGGTACGATCCTTTCTGAAATTTAGAAGATGCTGAATGCAAGGATAATTTTTCCAATTCATCATTCCACATGGATTGCAAACATAGTACCTGTAAGGAAGAACGGAGAAATTCGTATCTGTGTTGATTTCATGAATCTCAACCAGTCTTCTTTAAAAGATAACTACCCTTTGCCCATCATGGATCAAGTATTACAAACAGTAACTAGTTCAGAAATGCTGTCTATGTTAGATGGTTTTTCAGGGTATAACCAAGTGGAGGTCAATGAAGCTGATCAGTTCAAAACTGCCTTCACCACACCATGGGGCACATTTGCATATCGCAGAATGCCTTTTGGTTTGATCAATGCTGGCGCCACATTTCAGAGAGCAATGGACCTTGCTTTCAGAGATGAGATGGGGAGGTTCATCATGGTGTATCTCGATGACTTGACTGTTTTCTCCAAAAACTATCATGATCATGCGCATCATTTACGACAAGTGCTAGAACGTTGTCGGCAAAATGCTATTTCCCTCAATCCCAAGAAGTCAGTTTTTGGGGTTACAGAAGGTAAGCTTCTCGGACACATTGTATCCCTGAAAGGTACTAAAATTGACTCGAAAAGAGTTAAATCCATACAAAGTCTTACTCTGCCTGCTAGTAAGACTGTTGTTCATTCTTTCTTTGGAAAGGTGAATTTTCTGCGAAGGTTCATTCCTGAGTTTGTAGAAAAAACCCATCACATTGTCAATATGATGAAGGGTAAGGCCACTTTCTGTTGGACTGTGGAAGGCAAAGAAGAGTTTGAGGATATCAAGAGGGCTATTGGTCATGCTCTAGTTCTTGTTTGTCTAGACTACACCAAAGATTTTGTAATTTACAGCTACGCTTCAGAACACACACTTTCAGCTATTCAGGTTCAGCAGAATGAAGAAGGCATTGAATCCCCCATATCGTTTATGAGTTGTCCTCTCAAAGCTCATGAATTGAAGTATTCAAATATGGAGAAGCATGCCTATGCCATGGTCAAAGCGGTGAAGCATTTCAGGTTTTATATTCTAAACTCACACACTGTTGTTATGGTGCCTGATACAACAGTCAAATCTATCCTAACTCAACAGGAGTTTTGAACAAAGAGAGGTAATTGGATTGCTAAGATCCAAGAATTTGATTTGGATATCAAGCCTACCAAGCTTGTGCGTGGTAAAGGTTTGTGTCAATTGATCGCTGATAACATCCCAAAAGAGACAGGGGATGAAGAAGAAGAAGTTGCGGACATGCCAACTGTTCTTTTTGTTACTACAACTGACGAGTGGTATTCTAATATCACTCATTTCCTTACCTATGGTGAGTTTCCTTCTCACTTTTCTTATAAGGAAAAAAGAACTGTCAAGTTAAAAGCTGCTAACTACGTCCTTTGGGACAATGGTTTGTACAAGAGAAGCCTTGATGGTGTATTTCTCAGTTGCGTGGATAAAGCGCAACAAAGTAGACTTTTGGAGTCTTTCCACAATTTGGCTTGTGGAGGACATTTTTCCGCACCTGTAACAACTCACAAGATCTTGCGAGCTTGATACTATTGGCCCACACTATTATTCCAAGATGCATACAATTGGGTACGCAGGTGTGAGTTATGTCAACAGTTTGTTGGGAAACTGAAGTTGGCAGCCTTACCTCTAAAACCAGTGGTGATTGAGGAGCCTTTTCAGCAATGGGGTATTGACTTCATTGGCACTGTGAATCCATCATCAAGTGTAAGACATAACTATGTTCTCACCGCAACAGACTATTTTACCAAATGGGTGGAAGCTATTCCAGTCAAGCATGCTACTTCTGAAGTGGTATGCAGTTTTCTTAAGGAGAACATTATTTCCAGGTTTGGAGTTCCAAACAAGATTGTAGCAGACAATGCTACTTGTTTTTCCTCTCATGAGATTACTAAATTTTGCTACGAGCATGGGATCATTCTTTCCCATTCTTCAGACTATTATCCGCAAGGGAATGGTCAAGCAGAATCAAGCAATAAGAATCTGGTCACTATTATCAGGAAACTGGTAAATGAGAACCAAAGAACTTGGAATAAGACATTGTTTGATGCTTTATGGGCAGATAGAATTACACCCAAAAGGGCGATAGGCATGTCACCATTTCAGCTTCTATATGGTCTGAATGCAGAGATACCAATTACCTTAGAATTGCCAATGGTCTGAATGCAGAGATACCAATTACCTTAGAATTTCCAGCATTGAAGTTGGTAAAGGCATTGGAAGATAGAACTTTTGATAGTTCTATTGATAAAAGGATCATGTATTTAACTGAACTTGAGGAGTAGCACACTACAGTGGTGGACCGTATTGCTGAGCACCAAAATCAAGTAAAGAAACTCTTTGACAAGAAGGCAAAGGCTCGTGAGTTTCAAATTGGAGATCAAGTCTTGTTGTGGGACAAGAGGAGAGAACCAAAAGGAATGCACAGAAAATTTGATTCCTTATGGAGAGGTCCATTCACCATTCATCAATTCTGTGATGAAAACAGTTTCTTGCTGGAGTATCAAGATGGAACACCATTCTCATTGCCTCATAGTGGACAACATCTGAAGCACTTCAATCCCTGAAGTATTAGATAAGTTAAATTGTACATTTGTATAGTTTTGTGTTTTTATTTTTGTGTTTTCGTTTAGTCTTTTGTGTCTTTTTCTTTTTAGCTTGACTCTATAGCCCAATGGCATGGATGAAGGCACTTAGAGACTGGATTCTACTCCTTTCAATCATTTCAAAGTTCAATCGAAGGAAGTTCCCCAGTTAGAGCCAACTGTTGTTCTCAAAATCAGCTACGCTCATTTTTGTAGACAACCCCACGAAGCTTGTCCATTTCGTGAATCTACACTCTAAGATCGCAAATCGAGACAAGATTCCCTTGGTCTCGTGCAAAGTCATTTGACATTCTAAACTAGTCTGCGACATTCTCTTGAATCGGTTTCTCGATATTCGCAAAGATCGTTCAAGTGGTAAACTGGTTAAAAGGTCAATTTTAGCCATTTTCAAGAGTTAGTGAATTTGAGTTAACACATGTAATAGTGGCATTTTTCCCCACTTTTACATGTTTCCTTTTAAAGTTGTTAAATATGCAATAGCGGCATTTTTCGCCACCTCTGCATATCTTTTTTATTTTTGCTACATATGTAAAGGTGGCACCTTTTGCCACCATTACATATTTTTCCAATTTATACATGTATCGTCGGTGAATTTCCCCACCATTACATGTCTGATGTTTGTTCGTGCATTGTTGGCTGAAACTCCTGCTCGAGCAAGATCTCCGGATCTTTTGACTGGAGTTCCATTAATGGTCGTTCGTGCCACATTAATAACATATTTTCAAACCTTTAAAAAGTCTTTTGTTTAGCTTTTTAGTTATTTCATTTTCTCCTTCCACCTAGCCGATCTCAAAGACTCCTTTGCGCTGACTGATTACGCTGAGCTCGGAGTGAATCAAATTCCTTGCCACCACTTCTAGGGTTTTCCTCCACCGTTAGGGGTAAGTCTTTTTACCCGTTTCTGTTTTCCTTTTCTTCTTAGGGTTTCCATTAAATGGTTTCAAAGGCTTTTTATTTTTGTTTGAGTTTTTGTTGTCATTTCTATCTTTCGGTTGTTTTTTGCATATTCCTATATCTTTGAAGTAAAATTCGTCAAAACTATGTGCCCTAGGTTATACCTGTATGGAAGTCGGTGATTTTGCTAAACCTAGCCTCAAAACCTTTTAACACTTGCTAAATACCAAAGTGTATGGGCGGTGAAATTTGCCACCCTTACACGACAACCTCAATTTCTACCATTGTGTAGTGTTTCCGAAATCTGCCGTTCTTCCCTTCCGTTACCTTGGTAATTGGTGATATGCATCATCGGCCATTTTTGCCGATGGAACATCACGGAGAAACTCTTCATATGCAAAGCGGAGAAATTTGTCGTTAGTGAAGATTTTTCGAAGTGGATGTGTATGGGCGGTGAAAATCACCACCCTTACACCAAAACCCTTGCACAGTTCAAAACCACTTACCTGCATGAGCGGTGTTTCCCACTGCCTGAACATCTGTTGTTGACATTTGACTCCTTCTACCTGCAATGGCGGTGAAATCACCTGCTCGAGCATTTGAAGTTTCAAACTCCTCATTACATGAAATAGCGGTCATGTTGACCGCTCGTGCATGTTAACCAATAATCTCGCATACATATGCAACAGCGGCATTTTCACCCACCTTTACACATGGAAACTCTTTCAACATGCAGGAGTGGTCATTTTGACTGCTCAAGTATATTTTCCTAAATTTTTCCCAACACTGGGAAAATTTACCTTTGAAAACTAAAAACCCGCTTTCGCCATCACCTTGATTTGTGCAATCAAGCCCTTCAAACACATGCTTTCCTGTCCATGATCGTTGAATCGTAGTTGACCTAGTTTACCCAATTTTTCCCCTAACTGTGAGATTATGGCCTTTTGTAGTTCTCAATCAGCGTTCATGTCGAATTTCAAACTCAGAGTTTTCTCCAGAGCTCATGTCAGAATCATCTCCATCGAAGGCCAGAACCATGAAGTACAAGTACCAGGGTGTCTTTCCGGTAATGGCAGTGTAGTCAAACATTGATGAAATTAGAGACACAGAAATTGGGCATGTGGACTTGGCCGAATTCGTAGATAGAACTAAACAGGCAAATCCCTCCAAGCCTATGTAGAAAATCATTGACAACAATATTCATTTGGTTGCATCATTTCCAGTTTCTACACACAATCTTGAATTTGTTCTACAAGTGGCCAGCCATTACAACAAGGACACTAGAGCTGTGACGGACTCACAGGGAAATGTAATCATGAGATTGGATGCAGAATTCCTAGATAAAATTTTCATGTGTCCACCTATTGAAAACATTGGACGGATTGATTTTGCTCAGGGTCAACAAGACTATGATAATGATGTGGAATCTGCTAGGAGGTATATAAACAACAAATGGTTAAAGATTCCTAGGGGTAATTTGACCAGATGGCCAAAGGATCTTCACAGGAGTGACTTTGTAGAGGAAGTGTGTGATTTGATTACTCTCTTGAGTCACATTAGAGGACTCCCTTCTACTTCCAAATTCTAGGACTGGATGTACACTTACATCAAGGTGATTCTACGGGGTAATCAAAAGATATTTTGGGGTGAACAGATCAGCAATGCATTTCACGAGCAACTGGTAAGGGTCAATACCACCTTCAAATTTTACATGACCTCTTATCTTGTCTATGCTGCTGCAAGCATGAGAAACTTTCCGTGTTTAACCCAAGTGGGAGATAGGAGGTTGATCCCAGTGTATGAATACTACCCCCAAATCACTCTGAAGGGGTCAATTCATCATTTCAGAAGAGTCAATCATGCCTTCTTTTCAATATTCATGATTCTATGGGATAATGAATTAGTTCAGAATAGAGTCTCAGATGAAGCCTGGTAGGTTGTAAATTCTTTTGGCTACTTATTCTTGCAATTTCCCACCTTCACATACCTTTGGGTAGGGTACTATCCTGGTTACCCTTACATGCTGCCACGGTATCCCAGTGATCACATTGTTCTTATGGAGCTTTGCAGACAGCTGATTGTGGTACATAACAAATAGATGGAGCTAAAATTGGGAGGTACTCGGTTCAATCCGCCAACAAAGCAAAGATAATTGACTCTGAGTTGCAATTGGTCACCATGAAGACCTACAAGAAAAGAAATCATTTTGACTTCAGAAGGGTTCAAGATAAAATCAAGAGAAAGTCAACTTTTCATGTGCCAATGGTCGAAGATATATGGGCGGATCTCAGGACCCAAAATGAGATCAGAAAACTAGATTTCTGTAGACTTCACCTAAGTCAGATTGAAGAACTAGGCCTTGCTAATATTCCAGATAGAATGGAGGATGACGGGGATGTCCTAGATCACAAATATGAGGCAGAAAATGTTGAGGCTTCACCTCTCCTAGAGGTGAAATGGTCAGTGAAAGAGGAGACATCTATCAGGAAGAGATTTCAACCAATATTGGCAAACACCAACTTATGGTTGGAAAGTAAGGGGATTAAGTTGAAAGAGTTTCTTACAGGATCTGAAGCTGAAACACAGGAGCAAACAGGTAAGAAGGTCGAGAATTGAACTAAAAATAAGAGTGAAACCCCTTCTTCCTCCAAGATACACAAACCAAAGATCAAATTTGTATCTAAAGGAGGAAAGAAGAAGGAAACCATAGAGGCTTCTGATGTCACTAAGTCAGATGCTGAAGAAACTAATGATGATCAGATGGAAATTGAAGATGTTGAGACTGAAGAACAAAATGTTCAAAAGTCTAAAACAAAGGTATCTGATGAAGTTGAACAAGGTGAAGATGAAGATATAGAGGTAGAACAACTTGATAGTTCCCCTTAGACTCCTATGAAAGATCTTCCCTCTGAGACACAAGTTCTTACACCTCCTCCTCATGTTCCAGTTTCTGATAGTTTGCTAGTGATTTCAAGTGTTCTTCTTTCTCCAATTTTTGTTATTTTTTCTGACAATACTCCTCAATCCATGAAGGCTAGCTTTGGAACTATTTTTGATTCTTCTGGTTCCATTCCAAGCTTATCTTCCCCATCTTTTGATATCAGGGAACAAACTATTTTAGAGAACCTTCTGGACGCTTCACAAAAGGTTGCTGATACAGGTGTTGTGTTTACCAACACAAGTCCAATTGTCACCATCACTGGCACAAACATAGAGCTAGCCAAGCAAGTAGTGGATCGCCCTCCAGCTATTGGCGCTTCTTTACTTCCTCCATGGCTATCTTCCTATACTCCAAAGAGGAAGAAGCAAGCCATCTCACTTGATGAGATTGACATTGAAAAACTGTTGCCTGTAAAGCAAAGAACCAGAAGAAAAAGCCTAAGACTGTTTCTAGGCTGGTCACCGAAAAGGGAATTAGATACGCGAAAATTACCAAACCTCTTGAAGATGCCACAGTTGACACTTTTGACATGAGTAATTATGTCATCTCAAGGGTTGAGTTGGGTAAAGTGACTCATGAGGGTGTCAAGGCAGATTTCCAGACCACTGCCAGTACCTTACTTGAAAAGTATGACGAAGCCAAGAAGGAGAAGGAGCAGTACAAGGCAAAAGTAGAACAACTAGCTGCTATCCTTCAAAAAATAGTGAAGTCATCAGAAATAGTAGAACCAATGGCAGTAACAGTGGAAGATCCTCTGATTCAGAAGGTTGAAAAAGCGCAAGCCAGAGGTAAGATAGTGGGGGATGTAGTGGAGCGGTTGTTGGCTCAAGGATGAGTTCTGCTAAAAATTGCTGTGGAAAGGAAAGAGAAAATGGACAAAGCTAAAGCTGAGCTGGACAATCTGGTAGATCTACTTTCATAACAGCTGCAAGATCAAGAAGAGAGCCTAGAAGAGTGGATAGACATGAAGAAGATCAAGATAAAGAATCTGATCGCCATTGGGGTCATCATCAACAGGGAATCATATCTTAAGACCAAGGAGACTCTGGCTCATCGTATTTTCATAATAAAGAGTCTACTTGAAGATCTATGCCAAGCTCGAGAAGCCAGTGAAGATAGTGATGTCACACTCTTACACCGGCTAGAAGAACTTCCTTGCACCTTGACAAGGGAAGATCATAGTTTCCTCACAGCACAGGAAATGATAAGTTCTTTTGAAGAAATGGTATAAAAGAAATTTGAAGAGGAGGCTCCCTCATTGCTTTCAATGGATAACCTGTATGACCAACATTCAACTCTAGAGAACCTGAAAAATAATCTAGACAAGCATGAAAAGGCAATAAAGCTGGTGAAAGATTCAATTCTCCGAGTCCGCACCATCTTAGGGAATACAGGAAAACCAGATGCATGCGAGATGTCATTCGTT
Source organism: Cunninghamia lanceolata (assembly GCA_027924645.1). NCBI lineage: Eukaryota > Viridiplantae > Streptophyta > Pinopsida > Cupressales > Cupressaceae > Cunninghamia > Cunninghamia lanceolata. Next base: position 2,983,432 of record BSBN01000620.1, read on the forward strand.
CAAACTATGTACCAGAACTTCCTAAGGAAGAAAGATGGAGGAAGCTAGTGCCTTAGCTTATTTTTCTTAGATGATATGTAAATTGAATTTTGTTTTGGACATCTACACATGTAATTTTCCAAAATGTAATTACATGTGACACAAGAGAAGCCCTAAGGCAAATAGGACTCTTTTTGTTGAATAAGTCAAAGTAGTTGTAGATTTCCTAAATTTTCTCAAGGCCTCTCCCTATAAATAAAGAGGGCCTCTTTTGTAAATATTATCTTTTGTCTATTGCAAGAATACTCTGGCTAATTGAAAAGCAAATCAAGACTTTGTGCTTTTTTTGAAAATCAATTATCAAATATTTCTCAATACAAGAAAGCAAGTTTAATTCCAATCTTTGTCTTGGGATTATTTGTGTTGTGATAGTATTGTTCTTACGTCTTGCTATCATAATCTTCTTTGGTAATAATTGAAGTGTGGAGTTTGTTTCAAGTGATTGAAGAGCGCTCTTAATTTGATTTTGATAGACTTTGTGTTATCAAATCATTTGTGAGGATTATGTTCATGTTTGTGAGAATACAATAGTTTGGAGACTTTGCGCTGCAAGTTGTTATATTCTATTTACTTTTATAATCTTGAAGAGGAGTGAAGACTTTGGGCTGCATTCATCTTCAAACAGTTCTATTTACAATTAGTAAGTGAGGTAACATAAAACTTTGTGTTTCTGTGATTTTGTGATAATTTATAAGTCTTTTATCAAGAGTTTTTAGTATAAACATCTATTCTAAAAAAAGAGAATGAGATGAGATGGAACCACCACAAACATAGTTTTTAGTGTACATAAATTTCATAAGTTGTTTTGTTTGCAAAAGTCAAGTAACTAGAGGGAACCTCCCCTTGCTAAGAGGAGAGACTTTGTCTCATCATAGCTATGGCTAATATACCCATTTTGCCGTTAGCGAGTTAATGACAAAATATTCACCCAATAGAAAGGACCATCACAATCTCGCTCGCAATGTGTTCATCAAATTTCTTTGAAAGCATTATGATTTCCTTCTCTACGATGGCTTTACAAAGTGCTTGAAATATTTGCATGTGTGATATCATGTGCTACCCACATTTTGGGAATTGGGAATTTTCTCTACAAAATATTGTTTAAAAAGTTTTCTTTATTGCTCGGATTATGTCCATCAAGGCATTTTCCTTTGAAATGTTGTCTTTCAAAACCTCCTATTTTGGCACTATTGGAGAAGATGCTGGCGTAGATCATGGAGGATACTTGCAAAGGTTGTGGAATTCAGTTTCACACCTGCCAATCATGTTCTTGAAGGTTTTTAAATCTTTTTAAAACAAATTCATCTCACGCATAACCTGCAATCTTTGGAATTGATGAGGCCACATTCCTTTGAGGCAACTTGTTAAAAACTTAATGTTTCTTGTTTAGGCTCCCATGCTTTGCAAGACCATCTACCAGAGTATTAGAATCTATTTTGCGAGTATCCTCCCATCTTTGTATAGCCCGACTGTCAAAGTTCACGTGCCTTGTCTATACTTGCACGCCCTTGGCAAAGGTGGTGGGATTTGGCTACATGAATTGCATTTACTTGAAATCCTTTAAAGCTTTTTCCACAAAATATATTTTGTGCATATCTTTAAATCATTCAATGTGATGACATAATGCATTTAATCAAACATTTTATGTGCCTTGGACTATTCTTTTACATTTATACACGCTCTTTTTTTTATGTTGCCACACTTCTCATTCATGTCTACTAGCACATTTCTGATCCGTATTGCATTAAGCTTTTACAGATGTTCATAACCACCTACCAAAATGTGTTTACTTGACATTTAAAAAAAAGTCTTTTCTTCAAATACATTTCGTGCATATCATGCGTTCATTGCATAAAATGAGAAAACACTTCTTTGAAGCAGGTTGCCAAACTATTCATATGTCTTGTCTCTGATTACACATTTTTCATACATGTTTACTAAAATAGATCAAATGTAATAGCTAACAAAAGTCTGCTTCCATTATGCTTTTAATGGATGTCCATGCTTTGTAGGCTGCAGCGGATGCATTAAATAGATTGTGGAGTTGAGCTTCATGCCTTCCAAATGCATCTACTTTAATGTTTCAAACATGTATTCAATATCTTGTAATCATTGGTACATTTCTTTAAGGTGCTTTGTTCAATAGTTCATGATACTTGTCTACATACTGAAATCAACTTCTTACATCCAAGGCATTCACAACTATAATATCAAACACCAATCAACTTTCAATTCTACTTTAATGGATATCCATGGCCCATTTTGGAGCTTCAATTTTAGCACACAAGCTAGGTGGATGTTGACGTGGCTATGGTGTTCGGCCTTACTCTTGCTAACTGTGTTTGCTTAATACCTTTTCAACATGTCAATTTTGTATAAAACTATAATCATTGCATTCCATGAAATTTCTTTGAGGCCGACTGTCAAACATTTCATGTGCCTTGTCACTTGCAATTGCTACATCTAACAAAAATCCACTTCTTGTTATGATTTCATGGACATCCATACTCTATATACTACAGGCGGATGCTTACACGGGTTGTGGAGTTTGGTTTTTGCACCTGCCATAACACATTTGTTTGAATGTCCTAGAAGCCTTTTTAATGAATCCATTTTATGTATATGCTGCAATCATTATGTTCTGTGAGACCATGTTTCCGTATTTTGGAGGCCGCTTGATAAACCTTTCAATGCCTTGTTTGTGCTTCCTCTTTTGGCATGGGCTGCCAATATGCTGGCAAAGTTTGTGGAAATGGTTTTACATAGCCAGTTGCATTTGCCTCAAAGTTTCTTAGGCCTTCTCAATGAAACCACTTTGTAAATACCCTTGCCTATGCTTCCACAGTTTGCATACATGGCTATAAAGATGCTTGCAATTTCAACATTTGACAAAGATCAACTTGCATCGTGTTGTCCAACTGTGGTGGAATTTGACTCTACACCTGCAAATTAGATTTGCTTGAAAGTTTTCATACAATCTTTGCGGAATTCCATTAAACATTTTGTCTATGCTCATCTGTGATTGACGGTTAAATCCACATGCTAACCCAAAGCTCTAGGTGTGAAGAATGCTAATGAAAATTAGTTTTGGATCAACTTTCTTATCCCTTGTAACCGATTTCTAGAAAAATTGGCCCAAGTTGGTTATTTAAACCGTTTCTTTCCATTCTTGATTGGTCATCGGGGTTTAATGTGGTTGTGAAAACTTGCCAAATCCCTGATAATAGTTTTCAAACCTTCCCTTTTCTTTGATATGTTTCTTCCTTCACCTTAAAGGTTTGTTTTGTAGTGCTCTCATAGCACTGCACACTGACCTTATGTCATAATAGGATATCATCACAAATCCATGATGCTTGCATGCAGTATACAATGCACGTATGGCTCCATATCGCTCAAAAAGGTCCCGCAGTTCGGTATCCTCCATGTTGCTATTAATATTTCTTACAAAAAGAATTCTTGAAGGGTGTTCCCCCTAATGATGCTCCCCAACAACAGAGTCATTTGAAATAAATGCATTTAGATTTTTATTATTTGAATATCCAGTGGAGCTATCAAGGATGTCTGCTTCTAGCTCCATTGTTAGGCTGGGAGAATGCTGGTGAAGGTCGTGGAGCTTGGTCCTACACACATTTTGTGCCCATTTCTTCTATAAATTGCATTAATCCTTTTTCAATGAAATGACATCTCTGTGAGGCAATCACTCAACAATTCACATGATGTGTTCTACACTTCAACATTTTATTATGCACCTGCCAAGTGTATTTGCCTGAGGGTTACTGTGGCCAAAACCATTTCGTCGATACCATGTTTAGCAAAGCATTTAGAACTAAAATACCTAGCATGAGAAACCCTTCCATTATGTATGCGTTGATGGATGTCCAAACCCTTGTTTGAAAGCTCCCATTTTGGCGCAGAGTGAGGATTTTGGCATATGAAAAGATCTTTGAGGTACTCTGCCAAATAGCCACTCTGTGTTGGCTTTGCTTCCACATTTTGCATAAAATTCTGCCAGGACATGCATAACTATAACATCTAATGAAATACCTTTATTCTTTATGTTTCAATGGCATGAATGAGTGAGGATGCTAGCAGAGACTGAAGAGTATGGCATTACATTGAAAAGAAAACCTTGAAACTTGTTGCAAGAAAACCCATGATACAGGTAGTTATAATAACTATTTCTCCTTCACTTTTCACCTTGTCACTTGTTGAAGACACTTTCGAAAGTGATTATATTCTACGATACTAAAAGTCCTCTTCATTGGTGTTTTGAGCATGCTTTAAAATCTCTTCGAAAACTTATACAAATTCTAAAACCTTTTAACTTTCCCGAACACAAGTTTCAAAACCTTTTAAAGTGTTCGACGTACAAATACAAGGATTACTGTTTTGGTTTTCTTTGGTAGTTAGGGTAACTACTTTTTGTTTTGATCACCGAATTTGGAGATGTGCTTCAACTTATTAAAAACCATAACTTGTACTTTGAAAAAGTGTAACTTTGGAGGAGTTAATAAAAACTAAAACCCACACCTTCATTTTAGTTATCCAAAAATGCAAGTTGACGCGAACTTTCCTGAATGTGAAAGTGCTAACTTAGCTGAACTCATAAGTTAATGTGGACTTAGCGAAAGACAAAAAATGAAGCAAGGTTTGTGGGAAATGAAAGCCAACACATGGTTTGCGGAAAAACTGATGTGAAGTTTGCGAAAACAAAAGTTGACGCGAGCTTAGTATGAAATGAAAGTGGAGGCAAAGAATAATATTACTAAGCCAACGCAACGTAAATTTTGACTTGGGATAATATTGAATGAACAAGACAAAATATGATGTCTTGATAACGAGTTACCGACATGATTGACATGCACAACATCGACAAATTGTAACCGAAAAAATGACTTGGCACAGGGATTTGATATGAAAAAATTTTAAAATTTGGATAGTTGAAAACGAGGCCAACAAGAGCAAACATCTTCTTTTTTAGAAAAAGCTTGTTCACCAAGGACTTGGCCTGATAAACATCTCCCAGCTTCTTCCAAAGAACTTTCACAGTCTTCTCCTCATGGACATTCAATAGGACAGAGTCAGCTAGACAGAGTCTTATGAGACCATTAGCCTTTCGATCTTTGAGGTCCTAATCAGCTTGTGACATTGTCAAAGGTTTTATTCCATCAACAGTTTCCCATAGGTCACGATCAACAAGTAGATCTTCTATCTTGAGTGTCCATAGCTCAAAATTTGTGCCATTGAACTTCTCCACCTCTACTTTTTCGGATGTGGTTGCCATCTCCTTCCTGCAACAAGATACAAAATACTTTGAAAAAACTCCCACTCAACCTAAGATTAGCTCAAAAAACCCCTACCCAGCAGCTAGAACCAAAACTGGCTAGGCTCTGATACCAACTGAAAGGAAGCTAGGTGTGCGGAAATTGCTTCCTACACTAATCTAAAGAGGAGAGAAGAAGGAAAATTTGTTTTATCCTTTACAATTCCAAAATGTTAACAATAATGGAGATATTGCAGCAATACACATACACACAGAAATGAGACAAAAGAGAGAGACACAAGATATACATGGGGAAAACCCTTATCAGGTGAAAAACCCCACACTCTAAAACTTGCATAATGTATTATCAAAATTGAAATGGTTTACAATACACTTGCAATGCAAGCTCTTAGGAGTCTTCGACACTCGTGTCTAGAGACAAACTAGCAGCATAATAGTACCTGTCAATCATATAATACATCTCTCCAAAGCACCTGTTTATATAGAAAATACAAGGCAAAATAGCTCTATCTTGAGATGGGCATCCAACATGGCCTCATGGCCCAAAACCAACACCTATGGACACTTGTCCAACACTGTAAGATGTTCCTGACACTTGTCAAGTCACCCCATCCCAAAGAGGTCACCTATTCCCAAGATGGGCAATAACAGATGCTCTCACGACTCTTACAACTGGGTCAGTGCAAGAAGTTGGGTCCACTTTTTGGCCAAAAAGTGGAAGTGTTTTCCCTGATTTTCAGAATTTGTCGCATTTGACCTTAAAATTTGAAGCACTTAGAAATGGAATCTTTAAAAAAGTCACTAAATATAAAATGTAGTACTCGGAGTCTAGTTTCTAAATATGTAATTTTTTTCAATACCCAGATGATACAAATTAATTTTCAATAGGCATTTCTAAAAACCACTATTTAAAAGTCACTTTTTTTTACTATACCATGCACGTGTACGGCCAACATAATTTGACCTAAATAAAATTATTTTTCAAAATCCTTTTGGGAAAACATGTGTAGTACAGTGAAGTTTGATGAGGATATTTTTTTATAATTTTTTTCTAAATAATTTTTTTTTTATTAATTTTTTATTAGGCCTAATTGGTACTTTTGAAAACCCCTCGTGTACGGCCAACATAATTTGAGCAAAAAAAATCATAAAATTAAATTTTTTTTTTTATTGTGTAAAGAATGATGTGTAGATTGATGATATATAATTTTTTTTTAAAAAAAAATTAAAAATTAAAAGTTATTAAAAAAATACAAACACCTGTCATTTCAAGTTTTTGGACTAGTTTGCTTATAAATTAAATAATAAATAGAAGAACATGTCCAATTACAAAAAAAATTATATATTTGAAAACTAGACAATGTCATCTGTAATGGGTTTTCATTTCGTAAAAAAATTCAAAAAAAAAAGCCCTCAACCATATAGGTAAACTCAGTGTTTCTTCTTGTTTTGTACTTAGAAAAAAATTTGCAGGTCCAAGGCTCAAGGTCGGTCAACCATGCCTATCCCGAGCCTAAAACCCAAGCAAAGGTCAGGGAAAAAGCGGCGGAGATTTCTAATTTCAAATAACGGGTACCCGTTATAAAACGGGTACGCGTTACATAACGGGTACCCGTTATTTAAATAACGGATACCCGTTTTATAACGGGTACCCGTTTCTATTATACCCGTTATTTCCCATATTAGGGAAAAAAGTACTTTCCCTGTATCCCTGCAACTTGCAAGTCTGATACGTACGACGCGACAGCGACAATTTCTGCATTTTTTTACTTACAATTGTTTTGTGGAATCTCTTAACAGGTCATATTCTATTCAGATTTTGAAAGGAGTCAATCATATGAACAGTTCTGAAGTGAAATCAAGTGCATGAGCTATTTTCAAGAGGAATAAAGCAAGAGAGTTTTTGTTTTTACATCTACCTTTTACTTCAAAATCTATGGAACAAAGGATCTACATCTAATTCTACTTCAAAAGTTCAAATAAGGACATCAATTATGAAATTGGATTAAGTATCAATTGTTATTTTATCAAGAGGGCTTGGTAATCATGGGATCAAATCAACGTCAAAGAAAAAAACAAAGGAGGGTAATGACACCTCAAGAAATTGAAGCAAATAGAGAGAAGGAAGCCAAAAGGCAAAGAGATAGAAGAGCAAGGATTCAAGAGATGAAGAATATTGAAGCATCTAGTTCCATGAGTATTGAAGAGAAAGACATTCAAGAGAGTAAAAATGATGGGATGAATGTAGATGATGCAAATGCGGAAATGGTGAATTTGGAAGAAAATGTGTCTATAGAAACAAATGCATGTATGTCTTCAAACCCAACTTTCGAAGATATGGAAAATGTGACTATACAAACAAATCCAGGTATGTCTTCACAGCCAACTTTCAATGTTATGGAAAATAGGACTATAGAAACAAATCCAGGTGTGTCTTTGGAGCCAACTTTCAATGATATAGAACACACGACTATAGAAACAAATCCAGGTGTGTCTTCGGAGCCAACTTTCAATGATATGGAAAACACAACTATAGAAACAAATCCAGGTATGTCTTCAAACCCACCTATTGATGATATGAATGGGAATGATATCCCTTTTAGGAGTGAAAATGAAAATGTTTTATTTGAGATTGAAAGAAATGTCTTAGATAATCTTCCTAGTAAGATTTCTTGGAGGTAAATGAGAACTCATGCAAATAGATTATATAAAGATTTTTTTTATAGAAAAAGTTTTGGATTTCAATGTCAACTTATGATGCAATTGATGAAGATGTGGAAATTACGAAAAGTAATGAAAAAGTTAGGCATATTTGTAAAACCTAAAAAAAAAGATGAATCAATGAAACAAGTTTTATCTAGTGTTGCTAATGCTATTGATTCTATAGGTAAAAAGAGTCGATCTAAAGATAGCAATGCAGCACGAAGAGCTATAACAACTGCTTTAGTCAATAAATCGTCTTCTAATAAAAGAATGATAAGTAAGACAAGTGAAATTCTAAAGATAAATCCTAAAACTTTGAGAAGAGCAACAAAGAGAAGAGAATCTATTGAAAAAGATCCAATTAACCAATGTTGGAGTTTTAGTGGTAGACTCCCAAGGTATGACATGAAATTAAATAGTGAAATCAAATTTTTAATTGAAAAATATTGGCATGATAATACAAGGGTATCATCTAATGTTAGAGATGTTTTAAAATTACGAGTGGGGTCTAAAATTCGTGATCCTTATCCAAAACATCTATTAGACATGACTCAAACTGAATTATATAAAAAATTCTTAGATGATTTAGTGTTAGAACCTTTTAATATTACCATAAGCCAAAGATCTTTTGAGAAATGTAAACCTTGGTATGTGAAAATTAATAAACAGCGAATCTCTTGTTGTTGTAAAACTCATGTGCAATTTCATTATTATTATGATCTTTTTCGATATATACGTTCTACTTTGCATACTAACAAAATTATGCAGGAATGTGGTATTAATATGCCACCTCAAACAATTAAGGAGTTTGTAGCAGGTTTGTTTTGTGAAACATCTACTGGATACTTATTTTATTCAAAAGCATGTATAAATTTTCAGGTAAGTAAACAATACTCTTACATCCCCAAGTTAAATTCTTTCATTCTCATTTTAGCTTCTATATTATTCCCCTTGTCTTAAATTTTGTATCGACCCATGGAAATATATAGTTAATTTACTTGTACATTTGAACATTACTTTTTGCAGGTGTATCCTAGACAAGTAGTCAAATGTGCACGATTGTCAATAGGAGTTATCACCATACAAGTATGTGAGGTCAATTTTGTAATCTTCAACTAAAAGTGAACGCAAATTAGGTAATTACATATATATATACTCAAATATTTATCATCCATCCTCTAAAGACACCCGCTTGTACATCCCCTTAAGCCATCCTCTTCCATCCCCTTAAGCCATCAAGTTTTATTTTATACTTTGTAAATTGACTAGTGTACATCTCTCCAAGTAAGCTATCCTCTTTTGTATTCCCTTAAGACATCCTCTTCTAGCTCCCCTTTGAATTAATCATCTTATACATCCCCTAAATCCATCTTCTTATGTATCCCCTTAAGACATCCTCTTAGCTCCCCTTAAGCCATCGTCAAGTTGTATCCTCTTTTTTGTTATTTAGTACATATTGCATTAATATTTTGTGTATTTGGTACATATTCTTTCATTCTCATTTACATTCATTATTTCTTGCAGGTGTATCCTACAAGTAGATTTTTCCATGATTGCCACTACAAGATTTGATCATAATGTAAATTGTAGATCAATTTTGTAGTCATGTCAAACTAATGTTAGTCAAGAGGTTTTCACAGTAATTGATGATCAAGTATATTGTGTGGATAAGATTCAAATGAATTTCCTTAGATAGTTTCTTCTTTAAAAGAGTTCTAGTTTCTCTACAAGAATTGTTCATGCTACTTCTTGAATAATTTCAAATTGTGATAAATTTATTTGTATCTTATATTGTGTGGATAAGAAAATTGAATTTCTTTGTAGTTTCTTCTTTAAAAAAGTTAGTTTCACTACAAGAATTGAATACTACTTGAATAATTAAATCCAAATGTGATAAATTTTTTTGTAGCTTATATTGTGTGGATAAGATTTAAATGAATTTCCTTAGATAGTTTCTTCTTTAAAAGATTTAGTTTCTCTAGAAGAATTGAATGCTACTTCTTGAATAATTTCAAATTGTGATAATTTTTTTTGTAGCTTATATTGTGTGGATACTTGATTTGAATTGAACCTTTTAGTTTCTTCTTGATTTGAATTGTTTGAGATTTGTGATGGAGGCTTGCAAAGAGCCATTCATGGTTGAACTTTGTTGAACATGCTTGGGCAAAGCTTAGAGACTTAATATAGGTATTGGTTGGTTGTTGCACAGAACTAGCTATGTGATTAGTATAGTGTTGGAGTCATTTAAAGTAGGTTGTATTAGACAGAGCCATACATGGTTGAAGTCCACAAAGAATGATGTCTTTTGGAGACAAAGCTTAGAAAAGTTGGTGGCATCTTGAAAACAAAAGTGTTGATTGTATGTAGGTTGATACAATTATTGAGAGTCCTTGATAGAGGTATAGATTGCAAATAGACCGGAGCCATGTTGTAAGTTTACAGTAAAGCTTGTGAAGCCGGTTGGTTGATAAAGATTCAAAGCGTTATGACTAGCTAGATAGTTGATTATGGTTGGAAGAGAGGTTGCATGCAAAGTCAATTGGGATTGTTGCAATAAAATTTTGGACTACTATTTAAGTGGTGTTTGGAACCCATGCATGGAGCTCTCATCCTTCATTCTCCACCATTGCAAGAGGAGTTGTAGGTCATGATCCATTTTAGAGAATTGTGCATTTGGATAATTTAAGTCATGTTAAGGCTATGTAAAAGCCATTATATATTATGAATTAGTGTCATTAGAAGCATTGCTCATTTTTTTGAGAATTTTATGCCTAGTTGAGAGTTTCTCCCAAGTTTGAATTCTTGTGTTGTATACTATTTATTTATGTGTGATGCAAGTTTAAATGTTCCACATTTGAGATGTTGTCTTAGTCTTTTAATACACATTTTAGATAGCCATTAGAGGTGGTTGATTGAAGGTAAAGGAAGTTGGAAGTATCTCATTTTTATATCCATATGTGATGTATCGAAGTGAGGCATCTAGCTACAGTCCCGAGTTTATGGATTAATTGTCATTTGTTCTATACAATGTGTACAGGTCTAGAAATGTGTCAACTTTCATGGACTAGAGAATGCAAAGTGTCCAAAGGTTATTTTGGTGGAGCTTGTAAGTGTGTTTGGGAATGGTGTGCACAATAGGGCCTATGACAAATGGAAATCTCTCTATGAGGAGTGGGACGTTCGATGCATTAGGGAGTGCCAAAGCTCCCTCAAGATGTTGATGTGGTTTGGTGTTTTGTTTGTTTTTTAGCTTTCTATTAGTTGTGTTGGAATTTTGTGCTTGCTATATGTATTGGGGTATTGATATATAGTTGCATATGGGTAGTTTAGAAACCTTTATGGGATGTTGTGCTTTCTACTGCTATGCCTAGTCTTGGGTTGTTAGCACACTCATTTATATATGTTTTCTAAACTATTTAGTAAGGATGGGTCCCCTAAGTAGAACACCTATATTATAATTCAAAAAAATTAAACCAAACAAATATGAAATCCACACTAGGAACTAGGTATGTTGAAGATGTAAAGTAATTTTGAATTGGGAAAATATTCATAGGAATCTCTTCTTTAATTCCTTTCCTTTATGAGAAACTATATGTGATTCAACTTCCAAAGGCCAAGGAAGTTTTGGCTATTATAATGGTTAAGTAAGAAAGATGATAACAAAGTCTCGGTTGCAAATTAATAAAATTTCAAGGACTATACAAATGATATATATCAAGAAGGTTTTGTAATCAAAGGATGACCACAATCATTTAAAGGAACATGTATCTCAATTGAGGCTAACTAGGTGAGTCTAACATCTTTATCATTTTATCGTGATTTTGTAGGTTTATCCTAGGTAAATTACCTTGTTATAAAGTGCCCTAAATTTATCTATTAGATAATTGTAACACCAAATTTATCCATTAGATAATTGTAACACCAAACTTAATTTAGGTTTGTGAGGCAGTTAATAGATTGTTCACTATGCATAATGATCATACTAGAAGAGGTGGATTAGGCCCATAATTGGCCAAGGTTGCTTTGAATAAGGTTAAAACAAGGAGATACCCATGTTGATATTCACACCCTTTGGTCCACACCTACATTGGGATGGATTAAGCTTGAAATTTTGATGGGTAGCCAAGGGTAATCCTAGTGAAGTAGGAGGAGTATGTTTATTAAGAGATGATAAGGGAAAACCTCTACCTATCTTAGCTTATGATTTTGGTGTCAAGAACAATAATATGTAGATTCTAGGGCCATGATATCTAGGGCCTCAAGATGACTTGGAAACTAAACAAGATATCCCTTAGTGTGGAAGGAGATTCCAAGATCAACATTGATCATATGAAAAAGCATAGATGAAGCTCAAGTGGTTATTGGAAACTATTCTATTGGAATCTAGAAACTTGGTGAATAAGTTTAAATCTATCTCCTTCAAACATATCAAACGAAAAGGTAATTATATTCTAGACTAGGCAGATAATGGAAGAAATCATTAAATTGCTCCTAGACATCTAGCATTTGTTGGGAAGAATAATTTTGTTATGTATTCAACTCAATCCCTAAGTTGTGCCTCCATGCTATCAAATGTTACTTGTATCTACCTTCTATACAATGATATTGAAGGGGTAGAAGGTTAGGCTAAGGATTTCTATATTGCTACTTAGATAAATTCCACAACTTCAATGTGTGGCATGAGTATATGCACAAAGCCTTGGAGGATATTTCTACGATAATGAAGATAAACCTTCATCTTGATGCTAAATTGGATGATTCTATCTACTATGAGAATTAAGATGAGGAGGAGGTGACATAAATCCCTCCTATCAAATTTGAACAATGTTAAAAATGTCAAGGAAGTGGTAGAGGCTTTGTAAGGCTTGTGTAAATTTCAGTTTATTAGTCCCACCACCCTAGGATAAAGTTTTTTAGTTTATTAGTAATTCTAACACTACTTCAACTTATTACTCTAGGGTGAGGGCCACTATAATTTTCCCTACCACTAATATATCTTAAGACACCTATTAGTTTATGTTTGATGTCATTGTAGTATGTACCTTTTTAAAGATAGATAGTATATTTTATGGAGTTTGAGATAATAGGGAATATCACAAACTTTTATGGAATAGTTGATGTCATGATATGTGGTGTTTCAATTCACATATTTTAATAGAAACTCTTTAGTAAATTGATGGTAGTATGTTCTTGGCAATGACACATTATTTTAGAAAAGAATCACATCCTTAAGGTTGAAACATTCTTTTTGTTCACTATTTCAAGAAAAACTATTGAACCATAATGCATTTAATCACTTCTTAAAAATTTAAAAATGTAGTAGAGAGAAATCTTCTAACATACATATCAATTAAATAATTTATAATCTAGAAGTGAACAATGAAGCATATTTAACATATTTAACAATGAAGCATATTTAACATACTAAACTACATTCAAGCATATATACTCAATAATATATACATGTAGATCTAGATCTAGATAAGTCCATGAAATACTATAAAATATCTAGGTAGGACCCATGAAATGTGTACTTTAAAACATCTACTCATCATCAGCATATAAATAAATACAAATCACAGTTCATGAAATACTGAAATATATCTAGAAGAACATGTCATAGCAAGTTCGACATGGATAGTCAAAGTCCTGGAATGGCATATATAAAAAATAATGTGCACATCATACAGTTTAGTCTATGAAATAAAACTCTATGTTAGGGATGATCATCACTCAAGTTCAAATCTGAAAGAGGCCTCTTTCTTCCTCGTGAAATGGATGGATCCACCTCATGCTGTACACACAAGAGAAAGAACTTGCAATCAGATTTAAAAATTTTAAAAATGACATATGAAATTAAATATTTAAATGTAGGCTTTAAAGTGTGCATTTAAATTACCGTCTCACTTTCCACATTTTGTTGTGCAGGTGGTATAACTGTTTCATCTTCATGACCAAAAGTTTCACTTGCTAATTGCTAGAATTTCAAATAAAGCAAGTTTGAAATAAGTTACAATTTAAAATTAGCATATAAAGACCTAGAAATTGCACATATAGAAAATTTTAAAGTAAAGTTTAGGACCTGAAAATGTGTAGATGGCTCATGAATTTGTCCCTGAGTACCAACCTGACCAATAGTCTCACTCCTATCATCCTGCACTTACATATATATGGGTGCATATATACATTTATATAAACTCAAAAAAAGAAACTTAGTACAAATTTAGTACAATTTTTTAAAACACACACCGGGGAATACTCAGGCATAGTAGCTGTCGATGGAGGATCAATGGAAGAAACACCTGAGCCAGGTGGTCGATCAGACATGGGAACTGCCACATGACCTGAGCCTTGCTGCAATAGTAGTGTTTCACATACATGTATGTATATAGTTATTTATTTAATTATACACAGTAAATGTTAATTTAAAATATAATATTGATAAGTTTCAAAAGAAAAATGAAACTAGAATTAGATACATATGGTTTTAGGGTTAAGATATATTGGTTTACCCCGTAAGGTGTGCCAACCTCTACAGCTGTCAATGCAAAACTCAATGTATCAAATCGTGATGTGGCCCTAGAGCGACTTGAGATCTGTACAACAAATAGTTTACAATTATATAAATTAATTCATTAAATTATTTATAAAAAATTTGATCTACGTTCAAATTATACACTTGAAATATTTAATAAAATGTGGTCAATGTACCTGTGTAGGATTATCATCCGAATATAGTAGATCCAAGTATGACTCCACTCCGGCTGTAGCTGCATCTGATGTGGATGTAGGAGCAGGACCATAACATGGTTGATTGCAATTTGTACACAAATGTGCCCCTGACAGGCCTGGGGCTCTATGCTGAGATGCATCGACTCCTCCATGATGCTCTCCACCACTGAATTCAGCTGCCATGTGGGCAGCTTGTTCAGTGAGATTGCCTGAGAGTCTACTCAATGCTCCTAATGTCGACAAAACTGACTGCTGTTGAATAGGTGCAGGAATCGTGGGCAAAACAGAAGCAACCATAGGAGCAGGAGGAACAGGTCGATTGGGGTCAACTCGTGCCCCTGGTCTGTGTTGTGGCATGCCACGACCAACACCCTGAAAATCTCTCATATCAAAATAATTGGGTTTTTGACCCAATTGAAACTCCACCCATAATTTTCTCAAAAAATATAGCGGCACCTCACAATTAGCATGTGGTGGGTGATCAAACACCATCCACCACCGATCCCAAAAATGTCTCGAAATCCCCTCATGCGTACACCACTTAATTGATATTCTTTTTTTTGTTGCAGCTATAGGTTGATTAGTTTTTGGGTGACAAAAAATGGGGCTAATATTTGTTTTGTAATGTGGAGGTCATGGATGTCTTTATATGAAAGACCATCTGCATAGAATTGCCTCCTCTCCTCCCGCCAAAGCTGAAATCTATTTAGGTCTGCATCGATAGACCTAACAGAATCAATAATGGTTTGCATCGAAGATGCAAACCGAACCACATGTGGAGGCATCAAGTGAGTTTGATTATTAATCAAATTAATGTTCTCCTCAATTGTATTAATATTTTCATTAATGTTTTGCTGCAATCGGGCCTCATCAAATGGAGGGGGTGGGGGGTTTTGAGGTGGAGGGGATGGGGGGTTTTGAGGTGGAGAGGGTGGGGGGTTTTGAGGTGGATCATGGGGTGGGGGGTTTTGAGGTGGATCACGGGGTGGGGGGGTTCCATAAAGAATGTCATCTATTAAAAATTCATCTAGACTCTGGTCATCCATTAGATCTGTCTCCTGCAAATTTTCAAATATGTAAATTCATATAAAAAACTTACAAATGTATAATTTCACAATATATATATATATATATATATATATATATATATATATATATATATATATATATATGTATATTGAAAACTTACAAACAAATATCTATAAATTTAAACTTAATCTAGAATAGATCTATAAATGATTTAGTTTAAAATATCCATGAATTCAGAGAGCACGTAATACTTGAAAATTAAACACATGCACAAGTTTATCATATAATATGAACAATCAAATGATGATGTCTCATACCGATGTCTCCTTAAATTAATCCAACATTTCCCTAAAATATTATATTCTCCTTCCTACTTCATTCCTCTTTAACCATTTTTTAGAGGGTTTTTGAACTATAGAATTGGTATTTATAGATAAAATATGGAATAATTAGAAAAAAGATCTCACAAAAATTACCAAGAGGAAGTTATGCAAAAAATTACAACATAAAGCTATGTCTAAATTTTTAAATCATTAAATTCACATAGTGGACAAGGTTGCAGGTTCTAGGTCCTAGTCATACACCAAGGTGTCACTCTACCTAACAAGGTCTCAAGTCGTATCATCATTTTTCTCAAAATTATAATGGAAGTTACATTTTGACACCTTATATAGTCCAAATTTAAAAGTGCATGCCAAGTGTATTAGATTCCCATTTCTCTATTAATCAGGCTACTTCTAGCTTCTAAGTTAAGCTCAATTGTGATGGTGTGACATGAAGATGTCTACGTGATGCCCTGACATTATAGGTTCCTATTTCTCTTCCTATATTAACTCCAATTTTACTATAGGCTTCTCATGTGTCTCAAAAGAGCGGTACAGATTATGACTTAATTGAACATTGCATGCTACTTTTATACTACATTTATTACCAATACTACATTTATAACAATAGTGACCTTGTTAAAGACTACATTTATACCAATACTACAACATTGTATTCCAACAATATGAGTTACCTTCTGCTGAAGTGTAAAAACCCTAAAATATCATTTTGAAACCTTATTAAATGTTAATTTCCAAACCCTAATATGAGAATTTGAAACCCTAAAATGTCATTTTAAAACTCTATTACATGAATTTTCAAACCCTAATACATCATTTTGATACCCTAAAAGGTGAAAAGTTCAAAGCCCTAAACATCTAAGTTTTAGAACCCTAAAATTTATATTTGAAACCCTAAATTGTGGATGTCAAGTTCCCTAAATTGTAAATTTGAAACTATAAAATGTGGATGTCAAGGGTAGAAGAATGTTTTCCTCAATATTTTTAAATGAACTAAGGGTAGGCGAAGGATTAAGGAATGATCCCAACTTCATATAAGATTGCACACCTTATGTCGATATGCGACTATATTAATCCATCTACTAGAATGGACCCAAAACTAAATGAGAATTAGCATAGGTCTACAAATGTCACCATTGCACTATTTAATACATGTTGATGTTATCTAAATCATATTTAATTGTGAAACTAAAACAAGAGGAGAGAAAATTAAATGTTAATTTCCAAACCCTAATATGAGAATTTGAAACCCTAAAATGTCATTTTAAAACTCTATTACGTGAATTTTCAAACCCTAATACATCATTTTGATACCCTAAAAGGTGAAAAGTGAAGCCCTAAACATCTACTTTAGAACCCTAAAATTTATAGTTGAAACTCTAAATTGTGGATGTCAAGTTCCCTAAATTGTAAATTTGAAACTATAAAATGTGGATGTCAAGGACCTAGAAGAATGTTTTCCTCAATATTTTTAAATGAACTAAGGGTAGGTGAAGGATCAAGGAATGATCCCAACTTCATATAAGATTGCACACCGTATGTTGATATGCAACTATATATTAATCCATCTACTAGAATCCAGACCCAAAACTAAATGAGAATTAGCATAGGTCTACAAATGTCACCATTGGGTGCTAGTTAATACATTGATGTTATCTAAATCATATTTAATTGTGAAACTAAAACAAGAGGAGAGAAAATTATTTATTGAAGTAAAATATAGATGCAAATTTGTTATTCCAAGTTTAAAATCTTATGGCCATAGTGCATCAAACGTGTTGGATAAACACTATGGACTCAAGGAAAGCAGGTAAAACAAGTATATAACTAGAACAACACAGGCTATAGAAAACACATCCTCATTGGTCCATCATTTAAATGTATCATGAAGGTATCAAGGATGGAAGGATCACATGTCACAAAAGATTATCCAAGCTTCTAGATAGGTTGAATCAAAAAGGTATATATATCACTATTTACATGCTCAAACCCTAATCAAGATATGATAGGAAAAGATAAACAAGGACATGAATGCAAACCGTAGGTTTATCTATTTAAGAAAAAGATAAAAACTTGAGAAATTAGATCTAAGAACTGTAATTAAAAAAAGGCCAAACCAGTACTATAAAATCCTAGGTGATGGAATGTCAAGTTCACTAATAAATATAAAGGAAATCCATTTGACTATTACTGGATACAATTTCAATACATCTAACAGTTGTGTTACACAAAATGAACCACTAGTCAATGATCATAGTGCCTTACATTTGAAGATGATTGGGGTCCATTAGAATTTATATCTTATAGTTTTGGCAAGTATCATGTGGATCTTAAAAGGCTTATGGTATTCCATTATTAAATGCATATGACCAAATATCGTTCTATTTTAATATGGACCCTTAAATAATGTGATATTTCATAGAATGGAAAGAGTCTAGGAGTTTAATATGGTTCATATACATTACACTCAAGTGAAAACTATGGTCAAGTTCACAAATAAATGTAAAGGAATATCATTTAACTATTATTAGATACTTGTAATTTCGATATATCTAACAATTAAGTGACACAAAATTAACCCCTAAGATCAATGATCATAATGTTTTACAAGAAGATGATTTGGGTCCATTAGACTTTATGTCCTATATTTTTGGTGATAGCAACCTTACTGGCATATCAGACAGGAACTTCTAATAGCCAACAATGACAGATATCAAAGATAGGGTATAGTCTTATAGCCAACAATGACAAATAAAAAATAGGGTATATAGTTTTATATGATTCCTCAATATTCATCTTGATACATTTAGTGTACCCTAAGTTAATCATCAACACTGAAGCATCTACATGCCTCCTCTTGACACATTTTCATCTTCAAACTTATCCCTTTTATCATTATATTACATATACTAATTTAGTTTTTTAGGGTTTAGGTTTTTAGGGTTTATAGTTTGGTTTTTTAGGGTTTATAGTTTACGTTTTTAGTGTTTGCAGTACAACATGGTTTCAGGGTTTATAATTTGGTTTTTTAGGGTTTATAGTTTAGGTTTTTAGGGTTTGTAGTACAACATGGTTTTAGGGTTTATAGTTTCAGTTTTTTAGGGTTTATAGTTTAAGTTTTTTAGGGTTTGCAGTAACATGGTTTTAGGGTTTGCAGTAACCTAGTTTTAGGGTTTGTAGTAACATGGTTTTAGGGTTTGCAGTAACCTGGTTTTAGGGTTTGCAGTAACATACAATCACAAAATTCTAATAACAAGTAAAACCCTTAAATAACAAATAAAACCCTAATTTTCATTTTAACCCTACAATTAGGAAAAAAACATTTAAAACACGGTAGAGAACCAACCTGGAAGAGCTCGAGGGTGATGAGGTGGCGGGAGGAGGTGAGAGGGCAAAAAAAACTATGTTGTTTCCCTTGTCTGGTGCTTGACAACGCGTACCCATTTCCTGGTGTCCGCTGTCACTGTCGTCCTCTGTGGGTGAAAATGAGCCCGCAGAGCTCTTTTTTTTAAAATATATAATTTTTTGAAAATGGGTACCCGTTTAGGCTCGGGTGCCCGTTGCTAAATGGGTACCCGTTACTAAACGGGTACCCGTTACTAAATGGGTACCCGTTTAGGCTCGGGCGCCCGTTCCTAAACGGGTACCCGTTTCTTTGAAAATGGGTACCCGTTACCGGCAGCATTTTTTTTGCCCGCGCGACTTCCCCTATATGTGGACCCAGTTTCTTGCGGGTACCCAACTGTCATAGAATCTGTCATACTGACATATCTTACAGCTGTAAGAGAATCTATCATAAACAGGCTATAAATAGCATATTCTCTTACAACATGTCATAACCCTCCTTGGAGTGCCCAAAGATGCCTTCTTCCAAGATGCCTTGTGACACATGTCTTCACCTATCATATAACCTTCTATTTCTGACTCTTACATGTCATAGATTCTGTCATAGGAATCTGTCATAACCGTTTCGGTCAAGATTCACTTACACACTAGTCAAGATGCCGACACATGGTAGAAAACCTCTACCACACAAAAGGGATGCCTATCTCCACATGGAGTGTGTTGGCCATCCTTGTCATCTTACAAGTGGAGTGACAACTCATCGTGCCACTTCACACTAAATGACAAAACAGATGTGCAACAAAAAACAACATAGGCTACATAAATAAATTACATTACAATAATAAATGCAAGGAATTACCAAGGTTGAGACACCTTAATTCCCAACAGGATCTACCTAGAGAGGTATTTTGAGGTCTATGATTCAAAGACACAGGGCATGGTGATATTGAAGATAGTTAAGGAGAACATGAATAAGGTTCAAAGAAATAATAGAAAAGTAAAGAATAATCATGTTGTTTAAGATTGTCTAGTGTCTTTCTAAGACACTTCTTTGGCCATTAATTGCAAAGGTAATCCATTAGGTACTTACGAGGGGGATGTCAATCCATTAGGCCATGCCTCATACTATCTGAGCTCTAATGGGAAGTGGGTAGTCAATAATACAAGACATTTTATAGATGCTGAAAACCATAAATGGATAGTGGCAGGCAATACCTCTCAATTTTCCAAAGGAATAAATACAAAAGTGTATGGAACTACATGTTTTTCTTCTAGCTCCTTGAGATACTATGGATTATACCTTCAAAATGGACCATATAATGTGCAACTCCACTTTTCTGAGATAGTAATACCCAACATAATGACCTTTGCAAGTCTAAGAAGGTAGGTCTTTGATGTTTATATTCAGGGTGTAGACACCCAAAATTGACCCATTTCATTCTTTATGCATTAAACTCATATTGCATTACAGTATCTAGACATCTTGTAGCATGTTTTGCCCTAGGTACCCATATCATCACCTAATTAGTTAAATAAATCTTATTTATTTGACTAATTTCATTTATTCCCTTTCTATCCATAATCATATCTTCTATAATTAAATAAATTTTTATTTATTCAATTATTCATGTCCATTTATCCTCTCTAATTAAAAAATTATTTTTAATTGTTTAATTAGTCATTTATCTATTTTCCTATAATTAAATAAATTTTTATTTATTTAATTATCTTTCCACATCATCTCTCACCACAATCCAAAATTGATTAAATAAATTAAATATTTATTTAATTAATTTAAAATCCTAAAAAGATCTTGCTTTCTTTCCAAAATTAAAACTCGTGTATCTAATTAATTTATTTAATTAGATAATTCATCAATTATCCTCCCATCTTTTTCAAAGATTTATTTCCTTTTTGAGGATTTAAAACTAAAAGAAAGTCTTTTTATCTTTTTCCTATCTTATCTTGTTTTATTTCCTCTTTTATCAAAAATCAAATCAAATCTTATCTTATCAAATCTTCTTCCCTCCACATCAAAAATCAACCCTTTGCCTATAAATTAACCCTCTCATAAGCCATTTGGGAGGCATTGTGTTTTATATCCTTACTCTGCTAAATTCTGCTTCCAATCGTCTTCCAATCCTCTATCTATTTTCCATCAAATCTTCATCCTATCAATCATTATGTTGTGAACGTGAGCGATCAACATTCAATCTATTTGAGTAATCAATCCAACATCAACACAACATCTGAGGTATTTGAAAGATTTGGTCAAAGGTAATTGAATTGTATTGTTTTATCTTCATTTGTCCAAATTTTCTCGTCTACATTCTGGCACGCCTGGTGGGACCCACTTCTCCTGATTAGATCTTACATTTTTGCAAGTTTTTGTGGCAAAAATTTGCGTTCATCTAACCCTCTATTGTCAAGTTTTGAAGGGAATCTGGTACAAGTCATCTCTGAGGTAGAAACAAACCTCACCATCACATCCGAAATGCTATTTCCATGAATATCGACTATAAATTTTCTAGGGTTTGGCGACTGTTGAAAAAAATTGAATTTTTTGAACTTCGCAGGCCATATTATATGAATCCGTATGGATCTGTACAGCTTGCGTAGGGATCCTTCTATGCAAATCGATTGTTATCTTTGTTTTATGTAGCAGCGTTCATTTTTATGTATTGCAGGTTTAATTTTATTATTTGCAGGCATTGCTTAATTTTATTATTTGCACTGGTGATAAATCCCTATTGCCATCAAATAGCTCAGTCAATGTCTTCAAAGATTCATCCACCATGGATTCCTTAGGAATTCTGCCATTGATTTTAATCCATTGCCACCCATTTGCTCTGTCCAATCCGCATCCTCTCTACATATTAAACCCTTTCACCGCCTTTGTTAATCGTAATAGCTCTGTGTTTAATTCAACACCGTCAATCATTCCTGTTGCCTCACAAAAAACTCTAACTATCTATTGCATTTTGACTTCTGATTGCGTCAATAGTATTCTTGCTTCCTATACAGTGGTCGCCACTCTTGTGGAATTGGTCATTTCCATAGTTCTTCGACTTGGGCTTGGGCTTGGGCTTCCTTTGGTTCAATGCTAGGAGCTATAACATTCAAACTCTTCTTCATATTTTTGTATGAAATAAATTGGTCCCACCATTCTGGCAATGCTTCTTCAATCAGATTGCCTCTACTGTAAAAAATTAAGGCAATTTTTTGCATAAAACTTAATCAGAAAACCCATAGAATGTTCGACAACACCCAAAACACACCCTGTAAGACACCATTTTAGCCAAAAAAAATTGAAGAAATTTTGAATGGAGCATGTCAGTAATTCATAGTCTGTAACCTGACATCATATATAACAAGAGCTAAACTTGAACCTCAAATAGGGTACCAACAATCCATTGGAAGCTATGATTGAGATTTGATTTACATATGGTATGTATTTGAAGGGTGAAGGTGGAGGTAGCTATGATGAAATTCATGAAGTTGAAGGGGCCTTTTGACTTTGATTCCCCCCATCGACAGCTTCTCTAAATCGTGGTATATCTTTGACTTCAAAAACTGCGACAATCGACCTCCGAAAGACCTATACCTAGGGTTGCGGTTTTGGTTTTGGTAGTTCATAACAGTCGATTGTATTCTTTTAAGGTTTAGACTTAACACTTAGCTTTAGTTATTCGACCTAAGTGTTAAGGGTTTTTTTTTGGTCGGCATTTACCATCTAGGGTCAACATTTAGAGTTTAGTGTTTTGGGTTTAAAGGTTTAAGTTTTTAACTAGCAACACAAACTCTAATCACATAAATAGGCACATATAACTAAAAATTTTTACAAAAGCATCATAGTCAACAATCAACCTTCACAGTCAAATTTTGGTCAACCGGTCAACTATACTCAACCTTTTGTCATCTATATGCCATAAGGGGGAGATTTTTCTTTTCACTATAACAGGAGCATACGGAGGTAAAATTTTACAAGCAAGGGCTCGTTGGAAAGAGGATTCAGAGAAATTCACATCTGTGAAGAAATTACCAGGTGAAAATGCCATTTTGATGCTTTTTTTCATAGTCAAAGTCAAACTAGCTTTCAAACTTCAAACAACCATAACTTTTGCATTTTTTATCTAATTTTCACGAATTGTTTTTAAAAGTGCATAGAATTTTGTCTAGAATCTATTCATGCAGTTCATTTTTTTGTATCATCTCATGTTAATCAATTTTTATCAGATTCTTCATTTTCTGCATATCATTTTCATGTGCAAGTTTACTTCGTTGTTTTTTGATTTTGTGGCTTGTAGGTGAATCAAAGGAGCTGGAATAGCATTTGGATCAGTCAAAAAAACAACTTGGAAAGTGGAAACAATCAGTTGCATACATTCCATCTTTCATCTTTAAATCATTGCTTGCTTCCACACTTTGATTTGGGATCATAAAACGAATCTTATCTTCAATCACACATCAAAAATTAGATCTAAAATTAACCATTGTCTTCCATCACAGTTTGGCTTTGGGGATTAAAAAGAACAAGTACTTGAACTATCTACCACACATTTCATTTCTTAAAGGGTTAATTAACAACTACTATTTGTCAAACCCTATCTAGGAGTCCTGCTAGGGGATTTCATCACCCCTAGGGATGACCTCAACCACATGTTCTGGTGGGGTATATCAAAGGGGGGAAAGTGAAAGCTATACCTCAATCTAGCTACGTAGTCATTGGGACAACCTTATGGCCTCGGGTGATTCCGGACACAAGGTGAAGTGGTATTCGCTTACGCTTATGCCACATCCCTTCAACGGGTTAGTGTTCATAGATTTGGTCCCCTTGTACCTTGTGTATATCAGGGACATCCTTAGTTAACCCTTGTGTAGCCTAGCTAAAGACCTATCCGCCATATCCTACTTGATTAATCAATAGGGCTTGTTGTTGTGTTTGTAAGTGTTTACTCAATCATAACATCTAATCTTGAAAGGAAAATTGAACATTGTGTTTGGTGTGTGTGTGATTCATGCATTTACATGTGAAATTTTGTGTTTGATTTTTCCCAAGTCAAACTACCAATCTTTTCTTATCATCTAAGAAATCACATCCTAATCAAATACTTGCCACCATGTCAACATTAGAAGACACACCACAAAGGATCATTCATTTTCTTCACAAAGCCCCGAAACCTCTAGACTTGTAAATGATTTAAGACATCCATAACATGATTCAAACACTCCAAACAAGCCAATCCCCCCAAGTACAACACCTCTTAGCACACACACAACACCTCTTGGCCACTTATCAAATCCAAAAGGCACATCCTCAACCAATGCTAAAAAAATCCTATATGCCACCTATATCATCACATCAAACCTATCCATCCACCTATCATGTTACCCCCACACCAATCTATCCTATTTCTTCTAATCCTAATCATTATCCATATCAATCTATATCTCAACAATCATTATCCTATACAATCCCTCCACCACAACACCATCACAGCTTCCAACACATTCAACCACATTCTCATGTATCACTTCTATCTTCATGTCATGTCAATGCCATATCTACCCAACAACATCTACCTCAAGGTCATCCAACTACCTATTCCAGCATGCCACCTCATCACCCAACCCATTTCCAAGGCCAAAAGGTGTTCTTACAAGAGGTACATGCAAACCCAAATAACCTTTTGTACATAAATCAAATGTCCTTAAGTCCACTGTTGGAGAGAGATCTAATATCCTTTGACAAGGGAGATACCTATGTGTCTCCTAATCCTACTCCAAGTGGCCCCTTGTACATAAATCAAGTGTCCTTTAGTCCACTTGTGGAGAAAAATCTAATATCATTTGACGAGGAAGATACCTATGTGTCTCCTAACCCTACTCCAAGTGGTCCCTTGTACATAAGTCAAGAGTCCTGAAGTCAGCCTATGTTACAAGACTTAATATCCTTTGACGAGGGAGATACCAATCTAGGGTATGCAGCCTATGAGCATCCTCCATCACCATCTGATCACATGCCAACACATGACCCTACTAGTCTTATCTTGGCACCACCATGTGATCCTAATCGTAACCCATCTAATCCTACTATTCCTCCATCCAATCTAAATCCTAATCTAAAGCCTTCAATTTCCACCACTATCATCCATCCCCTATATTATCTATCCATGCATACCCTTGCAAAGGATGTGATCCATTGGCTACTAGCTAGGAACAACTTATCCCTATGTCAAACACCTATATTAGCACTTAGCAACGAGCCCTCCATTAACATGTCTAGTCTTCTAAGCTCATCATGTGTTCCACAAGCCATCAAACTTATTCAAGAGCCTCCTATCATGAGACCAACTCAAATTCCATCATACTCTCTTATGGATGAATATCAAGTACCCATAAAACTCATCCAAGAGCCTCATACCTCCTTTCAAGCAACTCAAGAGTTATATCAAGAGTATGATCCTAACCATGTGGAAACATCAACCTCTTATCTAAGTCAAGATCAAATCCTTTCCATTCACCCCATCCATAATATTTATCTCTTCTATGATCAATATGATATTACCTATGAAGAAGATATCCATGAGCACCTTGATCTTATCCATAATCCCATACCCCTCCATGAGCAAGATATCCAAATTACTCCTATCCATCCTCTATCTATCTCTAATGCACAAGCTTCCACTTCTCATAATGAGACATGTGCCTCCCAAGAACACATAAGCATAGAAAATCAAACAAATACCTTGGATCCTAATGAGTAAAAGCAAGATCCTAATGATCCTTTCACATCCACCATCCACCCTATTTCAAAGCCATCATGTCCTATTAGTCTATCACCCTAATTCATGAATGTTCCTCCTTAGGAACACAACAACCTTTGTTCCCCACCTTATCCTCCCCATCTAATAAGGAACTCATGTCTAGTGTTCCACCTACACCTAGTCCCACTATCCATTGCATCCTCCAAAACATGAACTATCAAGGTAAAGGCTTAGGCCTTCTTGAACAAGGAATTTGGGAGCCAATCCATGTCAAGGTTCCTCCGTGCTCATTTGGTCTTGGATACACACCTCAAGGTCAATAATCTAATGATGTTGGTACCACCTCAATTCATCCTAAGTCCACCACTACCTATCATAAATCCCATCATACTCCTAAGACATATGTTGCCATTCCACTTCCATCCTCTTATAAATGTCAAAAGCATGTGACAGTACACCTTCCACCATCCACTTTGCCTCCGCTTCTTCCAACTCCTAATATCTCTCCATTCAATCTACCTCCACTTCTACCAACGCCTCATTATCAATAAATCCTCTAAAAATCCTAATCATGGCCAACACATGCACACATCATGTAAACAAGAAGCTCCCGCTCATTCCACCATACCCATGGGATTCAAAATCAAAAAATTGGATGCCTTTACCTATAAAGTCAAAAATCCTAATGCCATAGGATATCAAACCAAAGAATCAAAGCAAGGCACACTCAAAAATCCATCCAAAAAGCTGCATATATCCAAACCCATACCTTCACAAGTAAAGTCAAAAACCAACATGGTATGGGTACCTAAGCAAAAGGCAAGCAAATCAAATGAGGCAACCACCTCTCAAAAATCCAAACCATCCACTTCCATCTCACAAATCCACTCCATCAAAAAGTCTCAAAGCCCTCTATCCAAAAAGCAAAATCAAAGTAAAAAATACTAAGTCTATGTGGGTTCCTAAAGTACTTCATCAACCATCTCCTAAGCAAACATCACCATTGCTTCCTACACCACCATCCAATCACAAGCTTTAATGTTTATCACAGTGTGTGCAACCATTGGTTCTGATTCCTTTTCACACCTCCATCACGCCATCATTCAACCATTATCCTACATATCTACCTTATCACCTTCCTATGGTCCATGCTTTTGCATAAGTCTTTTACCCATCCTCTTGTAATCCACATCACAATCCACTATTTTTCCATACATAATCTGCATTATAATCCACTATCGTACCTTCCATAATCTGCTATCTACCTTCTCCATCTTTCACGCAATCACCCTACCAACATCTATGAGCACACTTGATATGCTCCATGTGATGATATCCATCTAGCAAGACTATTACCATCCATGGAACTAGACACTAGAGTCCCTTCCATCCGTATCCATCTATCCCATCCAAAAATAAAAAATAAAAATAAAAAATTTGAAAAAAAGTAAAGAG
The DNA here is from genome assembly GCA_027924645.1 of Cunninghamia lanceolata. NCBI lineage: Eukaryota > Viridiplantae > Streptophyta > Pinopsida > Cupressales > Cupressaceae > Cunninghamia > Cunninghamia lanceolata. The sequence goes on from BSBN01000620.1 coordinate 3,011,130, forward strand.
AAATCCCTTCGTCTAATGGTGAAAACTTGGCAAACAAGCGCCTTGGACAAGTACCATGATGAAAACCTGGCAAATAGGCATCATTTGTAAGTTGATCTTCTATGTCACCTACACTTGGGGGCACCTTGTCTCATCCACCATATCATTTTCAACCTATCTTACCATACCATCCTACCATCCTTATCCATTCCACATACACATACCTATCTTATTGCATCCATTCATCCACCCTTCCTCTTTTGATCTTGATAAAGATTGGGGGCAACAATGTTGAAACATGCTTGGAAAAAACTCTTGATGTACCTTATCCCTTCCAATCCATCCTATCCTCCTATCATAATCACATTGTCATTGGCCCAATCCTATCACTATCCTATCATCCTGAGCATTTTCATGACAAATCCTAAGTATAATATCTAGAATGTGGCATGTTGTTCTTATGCAACATGGCCTTCGAGATCATATCCTTGCTCTCTTACGCATACATCCTTTCCATCCCTTATTGTCCATCCTTTTATCCATTCATCATAATCCATCATATATCCTTTCTTGCACCTAGACTTAGTTTTCCCCTTGTCATTGGTATCTAGCACAAAGGCTACCCAAATTGTCATTCAATATCATCCTAAAACTTTCCAAAAATCCAAAAAAATCAAAACATATCAAAGATCTGAAAAAATCAAAACATACCAAAAATTCTAAAAACATCATAAAAAGTCTTGAAAAAAATTCCAAAAACTTCATAAAAGGTCTTGAAAAAATTCCAAAAACATCATAAAATGTCCTTAAAAAAATTCCAAAAACATCATAAAATGTCATGAAAAAAATCCAAAAAAATCATAAAATGTCCTGAAGAAATACAAAAAAAAATTAAATATTTCAACAAAAATCTAAGCAATAAAATCAATCCAATCATCAATCCATCAAACAAATCAAAATCAAATCATCATCATCAATTCTTCCTATCAATCACATTCATTCAACCATTTAAATCAATCACTTCATCTAATCATATCAATCAATCAATCTAAGAAATGATCTCAAATGCAAGTCACACTAATCCATATCAAGCAAGCTAATCAACCGAGTCACATTATCCAATCACATCAATGGTCTTGATCCTAATCTTGTCATAAACTAAATCAATCATCATCATTATCAATGGGATATATCATTCCCACATCCTTGTGTTGATCTAGGGATATATCGTTCCCCGCAATGACAACACTATTATCATTATCATCATCATCAATCATTGGTTTACGACTTGACAAGGGCAATATCTTGTTTGTTTTTACATCATTTGAGCATACTGGGAACACTTGCTTGCAGTTAGATTGAGTGGACACTCCAATCATCACATCACATTAATCCATCACATCACTCAAACAAACCCAATCAAATAATCAAATCCAAGCAATCATACCAATCCATCAAATCAAAATCAATCCAATCAAATTCTTTCAATCAAAAAATCAATCAAAATCACATCAAACAAATCCAATATATCATCCCATCAATAACACCATACATCATCAAACCTCATCCAATCAATCCCAATCAATCAATAACCCAATCAATCCATCCCTTTTCATCATCACCATCAATAAAGCATAACCAAAACTACATCTCAAACCTAATCAAATCATCAAATCCAAGCAATCATACCAATCCATCAAATCAAAATCAATCCAATCAAATTCTTTCAATAAAAAAATAATCAAAATCACATCAATCAAATCCATATCATCCCATCAATAACATCATATATCATCAAACCTCATCCAATCAATCCCAGTCAATCAATAACCCAATCAATCCATCCATTTTCATCATCACCATCAATAAAACATAACCAAAACTACATCTCCTCCCTATCGTTAATTGCCTTGATCCCGTGGATATAGGTATGTAGGCAGTTTGGAGTACGAAGGAAGTCCCTAGATTTAGGCACAAGACGATACACTTCATCTATTCTTCCATCCTTCTTCTGATCAATCTTTCTCTTCATCATCTTTATCTATCTCATTTCTTATATCATCTATCTTCATCAATTCATCAATCCTTCAAAACAATTCTTCCAATCAATCTTTCAAATCACTTCTTCTAATCAATTCTTCATTCATTCATATCAATCGATTTCATTCAAATCAATTCTTCAATCACTTCTTCCATCAAATCACTTCTTCCAATCAATCTCATCATCAATCATCCATCTATTAATCCAAATGCAAATCAATCTTTAAAACCATACCAATCAAGTTAATCAAGCTTGTCAAATTATCCAATCACATCCTTGGTCTTGATCCTAATCTTGTCATAAACCAAATCCATAATAAATCAATCATCATCAATCAATCATCATCATCCTTGTGTTGATCTAGGGATATATCGTTCCCCGTCATGACAACACTATCATCATCATCAAAACAATTAATCATTGGTTTACAGCTTGACAAGGGCAATACCTTGTTTGTTTTTTTGTATCATTTGTGCATGCTTGTTTGCTTACTTACTTGTGTGTGTTATCCTTTTATCTTGCATTTGTATCACATCAGTATCATTCTAGCTAATATTCATATCTTGTGTATGTTGGAATAGCTTCTTGCATTATCCTTTGCATCTAAGGTCGCATCATACCTTTTGTGCATTAGGAATTTAATGCTCTAAGTTTTCTTCCTCATACGTCTAGACAACGTTGTATTACGCTATGGCACAAGACATATTGCCACCTTGGTCCTTATACCTTGGTGCATAACGTCTCATGCTATATCAAACATCATGGTTGCTCACTTTCATTGCAGCATAACGCATCATCCTTTCTTCTATCCTTAATTTTTTTCGACCAATCTATTTCATTTCAAGAGCCTACTCATGTTTGTCTAACCTGCCTATCCTCTCAAGGGGGCATCCTCATCCTATCATTCCATCCACATCCTGTCTTTCTTTCCATCATCATCTTTTTCCTCCATCTGTACCTTAACTTCTTTGAAATGATGTTACTCGACATAAATTTCATCATCTCGAACATCATCTCAAAGAGGGGCAAATGTAGACACCCAAAATTGACCTATTTCATTCTTTATGCATTAAACTCATATTGCATGACAGTATCTAGACATCTTGTAGCACGTTTTTCCCTAGGTACCCATATCATCACCTAATTAGTTAAATAAGTCTTATTTATTTGACTAATTTCATTTATTCCCTTTCTATCCATAATCCTATCTTCTATAATTAAATAAAATTTTATTTATTTAATTATTCATGTCCATTTATCCTCTCTAATTAAATAATTATTTTTAATTGTTTAATTAGTCATTTATCTATTTTCCTATAATTAAATAAATTTTTATTTATTTAATTATCTTTCCACATCATCTCTCACCACAATCCAAAATTAATTAAATAAATTAAATATTTATCTAATTAATTTAAAATCCTAAAAAGATCTTGCTTTCTTTCCAAAATTAAAACTCATGTGTATCTAATTAATTTATTTAATTAGATAATTCATCAATTATCCTCCCATCTTTTTCGAAGATTTATTTCCTTTTTGAGGATTTAAAACTAAAAGAAAGTCTTTTTATCTTTTTCCTATCTTATCTTGTTTTATTTCCTCTTTTATCAAAAATCAAATCAAATCTTATCTTATCAAATTTTCTTCCCTCTATATCAAAAGTCAACCCTTTGCCTATAAATTAACCCTCTCATAAGCCATTTGGGAAGCATTGAGTTTTATATCCTTACTCTGCCGAAATCTACTTCCAATCTTCTTCCAATCCTCTCTCTATTTTCCATCTATTATCTTCCATCAAATCTTCATCCTATCAATCATTATGCTGCGAATGTGAGTGATCAACATTCAATCTATTCGAGTAATCAATCCAACATCAACACAACATCAGAGGTATTTGAAAGATTTGGTCAAAGGTAATTGCATTGTATTATTTTATCTTCGTTTATCCAAATTTTCTCGTCTACACAGGGAACTAGAAGATTGCAAAATTTTAACATCTAGGATGCTGATGGAGGCTCATATAAGGTAGTAATGAGAAGTTTCACTGTAAATGTGACTGAAAACTATCTGGAGATTCATTTTTTTTGGGCTGGAAAGGGAACATATAAGATACTAGTGAGGGGGTTTAATGAGCCAAATCGATATTTTATTATGAAATCAGATCTGAAAATTAATTTCAACATTCACCACTTAAATTTGCAATAAAATCAATAAGACTAGCTAACAAGACAAACCAAAAATTACACCAAATATGTTGGAAACACCACAAACTGATTTTTATTGATTTTTTTGATGTAAATAACATAATATCAAGTTTGAAACACTAATCACAATAGTACAAACATCTGCAACACAAATTCCCCAAAATCCACTACAAACTATGCAAACTACACTGCTAAAAATTGCTAAATACATCACCAAATCAAACCCCACTAACAAGAACAGATCTCAGATGCTTGAAATAGATTCCAAATGACCATGTAATAGAAACACACTCCACAACATTGTTGTAAATATGTTCTTAAGTAGTGTTGTCATTGATGTCAACATATTCTTGTTGTCATTGGTGTCAACTGTATCCTAATTTGTTGCCTGTATAGAAGATCAGATTGTTGAGGATATTAAGAAAATTAATTAAGATCAATGTATGCAAAAAAGATGGGTATGTAGAAGATTGTCTGAAGAAGCTCCAGTTAAGCTTTGAGAGGTTCGCATTAAGATCTGAAGAAGTTATGGCCACCTGAGTAGAACCAGTTCCTGCAACATTTAGAAGAGACAAAGTGACAGAAAAGAGGTCTGGATTGATTCAGATATGTCAAATGATGATTTGTGGATCTGGAGATAGGTTTGGGAAGTCAGTGTGTATCATCCATTCAAGTGGTTCATGGTTTAGAGGTCTGCAATCAATCTTTCTAATGTGACAGTCATGGCAGATAGTGTTTTTGAAGTTCCAGAGGAAGATGCAAGTGATTCAGATGATTTGGAGGAGTACAGATGTTTTTGTTGAATTTAATGTGCTTTTAGAAGTCTCTGGATCATGTGACTGCTATGTTGGAGGTCCGCATTAAAGTTTGAGCTTGTCAATGAAGATTTTCTTCTTGGTGTTGTTGTTCTTTCCAGTCTTGGCCAACCGGATGATTCAAGCTTGTTGCGGATGATCTAAGAGCAATTCTTTGAATTGTGGCATATTGATCAAGGAAGATTTGAGTCCCAGTTATGTTTGGCCAACAGCTTAGTGATTCACATTAAATCAGATGTTTGTAGTGCTAACCTTTATGTTGATTCCAAGGTTGATGAAGTGTATAAATACTTGTTGAGGAGTTGTGGAAAATTATCCTTGTGCGAAAACAATATAATCTAAAGAAAGGATCAAAAGGCAGAGCAGAGCAGAGAAGAAGCAAAAGAACAAGAGTTGTTTTGATGAAGAGTTAAAAAAGAAGTATTTGGGACAAAGCAGAAGTTTTGTGAACATTCAATGAAACTGAACCAAGCATGAAGTAGATGCTATTTCTCAGTTAATTCTTTATGTTCTAAAATAAATTCTATAGACAATGAGCCTCTCTTTTTAGCAGTGAGCTCTGGGTTGTGAGCCTAAAGGCAAGTGCCTTCCAATTCTTTTTAAGTACTTTTAACAGGGTATGAATCTTGTGGGCTAACACCCACCGTGGTTTTTCCCTTAACCGGGTTTCCACGTCAAAAATTTTGGTGTCAAATGTGTTGATTATGTTTCTACTTATGTGATATTGTTAATCAATTTGCAAATTGTGAAACCAGATTAAAAGGAAGTAAAGGTTAAATTTTGGGACAACTGATTCACCCCCCTCTCAGTTGTTTGGTCTAATTCCAACAATTGGTATCAAAGCTATATCCTCTAAAAGAAGCTTGACCACTTGAGGAGATCCAAAATGTTGTCCTACAAGAAGGACAATATAGGATTTAATGAAACAAATTACTCTGTTTTGAAGAGTCGCATGGAATTCCATTTGCAATGCATGGGTGAAGCATATTGGGTGTTAACTAAGGATGAGTATAATCCTCTGGAGAAACATTCATCAACTCTAGATGAACTCAAAGATGTTGAAAATAACCTTCGAGCTAAAGAAGCCTTGTTGAGTGCCCTGACTGATTTAGAAATGACAAATGTCTTTAGACTAAAAACTACTCATGAAATCTGGTTGGAGAATCTGTATGAAGGTGATGAATTTGTCAAATGTGCCATGCTGCAAAGTCTGAGAGGAAAATTTGAAAATTTGAGGATGAGTGAAGATGAAAACATCACAATCTACATGCAAAAGATAAATGAACTTTTGTGTGGTATCAGGTGTGTTAGTGGAACTTTGGAAGAATCAGAGATTGTGGCAAAAGTGCTTAGATCTTTACCTAATCCATACAAGCATAAGGTTGCTGCTATAGAGGAGATCAAGGTTGTCTCAGAAGTTACAAGAGATTAGTTGGTTGGCAAAATTTTAGCTTTTGAATTAAGTGAATTTGGTGATTCTCTTCATAAGTCTGAATCTGCATTTAAGGCCAATGTATATGGAAAACAAAGATATGATCGAGGTGAAAGCTCTTCAGCAAGATCAAACAGATTTTTGAAGGCAAGGAAGGATCTTGAAGATGATGAAATCGAGACTGTAGATCTTGAAGCTCTTATTGCCAAAAGAATGCCAAGAGGATCTGGTAAGTATGAAGGAAATTTGCCACTCAAATGTTTTGCTTGTAATAAGATTGGTCATTTTGCCTCAAGATGTCTAGAGAGGTTTTCAAAACCAAACCCTAATAGATATAAAAGTTAGAAGAAATGTTACTATGTCCAAGAAGCTAGAGAAGAAAGAGTCACAGATGATGAATCTGATCATGGAGTTTCCACTAAAATTGATTGGGTGTTCATTGCTATCAAATAAGAAGATCCGGTGTCTACTAAATCTATTAGCTGTGAAAATATGGAAAGTGCCTTGGCTGCTCAGGTTGTTGAAAATGATGAATGGGTGATTGATAGTGGATGTTCTCATCATATGACTGGTGATAAAAGTAAGTTTACAAGCCTTGAAAAACATGAAGGTTGGCTTGTTAAATTTGGAGATAACTCAGTTGGTAGAATCCGTGGTAGAGGATCCATCTCTTTTGATGGCAAGAATAACACCAATGATGTTCTGTATGTGGAAGGGCTAAAGCACAATCTTCTTAGTGTTGGACAGTTGTTTGACAAGGGATATGATCTCTGATTCAAGGATGGCAAATGTAGAATCTTGGAAAGCTCAAGAACTAAAATTGCATCTGGTACACAAACTAGAGGTAACATCTTTAATTAAGTAGTTCTGGTAAAATTTGTTTGATTGCCCAGACAGATCAAAGCTGGATGTGGCATTGGAGAATGTACCATGTGAATTTTGATAACATTGTCAAGATAAGTTCTACTTAGGCTGTGAGAGATCTTCCAAGACTTGTTAAACCTGATAGCATGTGTAGAGAATGTCAATTGGGTAAACAGAATAAAACATCATTCAAAAGAAAAGAATAATTTTCAAGTGGGCAATTGGAACTTGTGCATACCGATCTATGTGGTCCTGCTAGAATTAGGAGTGTGCAAGGAGATAGATATTTTATGTTGCTGATTGATGATTCTCCCAAATGATGTGGGTAACTTTCTTAAAAGAAAAATTAGAAGCTCTTGACAAATTCAAAGTGTTTAAAGTTATGGTTGAAAATGAGATTGGTGTGAAGATAAAGTGTCTGAGATCTGACAGAGGTGGAGAGTTTACCTCCAGTGAGTTTGATACATTCTATGAAAGGCACGGAATAAAAAGATAGTTATCTACTCCTAGGACTCCTCAACAAAATGGAGTTGTAGAAAGAAAGAACCGGACCATTCAAGAAGCTGCCAGGACCATGATGATAGAAACAAATATTCCACAAGTTTATTGGAGAGAAGTTGTGAGTACTTTTGTCTACACTCTTAACCATGTGCAGATCAAAGACAATTCTGGTAAGACTCCTTATGAACTCTAGTTTGGTCATCCTCCTATTGTGAGATATTTTAGATTTTTTGGTAGTAAATGTTATATCAAAAGAGATGAGGATCTAGGCAAGTTTAAAGCAAGAAGTGATGAAGGAATTTTTTTGGGTTACTCTGCTCAAAGCAGAGCATATTGGTGCTTTAACAAGAGGTTGAAAAAGATTGTTGAAAGTGCTAATGTTAGAGTTGATGAGAGCAAAGAAGGAGATGCTAGGTCTTGCAGATATGATTCAGATGATCAAGATAAAAATCCAAGTCAAGGAAGGCAAGCTCAATCCCAGACTCAGATCTAGATTTATCTGGAAACTCTGCGAACTCAATAGGATGGTACAGATGTTGAGGAACAAGCTCAAGAAACAAAAGTTCAAGCAATTCCCAAAACTCCCAGGTATGTAAGACTGAATCACCCTGAAGATCAGATCATAGGAGATAAGAGTAAAGGTGTTCGAAGTAGGAGAAATTTTCCTAAAGATCAAGAGGAGATTTGTTTGATTTCAAAGATTGAACCTAAATCAGTAAGTGAAGCCTGCAATGATGAAAACTGGGTAAAAGCAATGGAAGAAGAATTGATGCAAATTGAAAAGAACCACACTTGGGATCTTGTTCCTAGAGATGAAAACAAAAATGTGATTGGAACCAAATGGGTCTTTCAGAAAAAACTAAATGAAGATGGTGAAGTTGTAAGAAACAAAGCAAGGTTGGTATGCAAAGGCTATTCTCAAGTGGAAGGAATTGATTTTGAAGAAACTTTTGCTTCGGTGGCAATAATAGAAGCAGATAGATTATTTCTTGCATTTGCTTCTTTCAAAGATTTTAAAGTTTATCAGATGGATGTCAAATCAGCATTCCTGAATGGAGAGTTGGAGGAAAAAGTCTACATTGAACAACCAGAAGGTTTTCAGTTGTCTGATTAGAGAAATATGGTCTACAGACTGAGAAAAGCTTTGTATGGATTCAAGCAAGCCCCAAGAGCTTGGTATGCAAGATTGGATAAATATTTCCTTAAGATAGGATTTAGCAAAGGTACTGCTGATAGTAATCTTTACTTCAAGATTAATCATGAGGACATCCTGATTATTGAGGTTTTTGTTGACGATATCATTTTTGGTGGAAATGAATGTATGTGCAAAGCATTTACTCATCAAATGAAAAGTGAATTTGAGATGTCAATGTTTGGTGAGATGAATTTCTTCTTGGGTCTGCAAATTGTTCAGTCAGATAAAGGTATCTTCATATCTTAGTCCAAGTATGTGAAATAATTGTTAAAGAAGTTTGGAATCAAATACTCAAAGCCAGTAGGTACACCTATGGTAACCAGATGCAAGTTAAGTAAGGATGATGACTCCCCCAAGGAAAATTAGAAAAGGTATAGATCAATGATTTGAGGATTTCTCTATCTGACTCAGACCAGACCTGACATCATGAATGCAGTTGGACTTGTTGCTAGATTTTAAGCTGATCCAAAAGAATCCCATGTTGTGGCAGTCAAAAGAATTTTTAGATATCTCAATGGGATAATTGATTATGGATTTTGGTATCCAAAGGATCATGGCTTCACTCTTCATACATATACAGATGTTGATTGGGTAGGAGATGTGGATGATAGAAAAAGTACTAGTGGTGGTGCATTCTTCTTGGGAAGAAGATTGGTCTCTTGGATGAGCAAAAAGCAAGAGGTAATAACTTTGTCTACTGCAGAGGCAGAGTATATAGTAGCAACAAATAATTGTACTCAAGTTATCTAAATGAAGCAGATGTTGAAATACATCAGAATTGTGTTTGAGGAGCCAGTTACAATCTTCTATGATAATTCAAGTGAAATAAGCATCTCAAAGAATCCAGTGTTGCATTCAAAGACAAAGCATATATCTATCAAGTTTCATTTCTTAAGAGAGAAGGTAAATGAGAATGAAGTCAAGTTGGAGTTTGTGTCTTCAAAAGATTAGATTGTGGATATCTTCACTAAGCCTATTCCCAAGGATACTTTTGAGTATCTCAGAGAGAAGTTAGGGGTTATTACCCCTCCTAATCAGAACTAGATGCACTAAGGTGCATCAATTTGGTGGAATTCATAGTCATATCTTGTGATCCAGATTGATGTTAAGGAGATACTACTTAGGGGGAGTAGTTACTATGCAATTTTTGGAGATCAGTCTGAAATAAAAAGAGGGAGAAAAGATTGCAAATATGTGTCCTTTTCCATTGATGTCAAAGGGGGAGAGACGTTCATGTGAAAAACTAGTTGGTGATGAAAAGGGGAGCAGTGAAGAAAGTATTTGCAGAAGTGAGAAGAGAAAGGGGGAGAAATTCTTGTCTTGATGGTTGAATTCAATTTTTCACATCATATGTTGCCATCAATGACAAAGGGGGAGATTGTTGCAAATATGTGTTTAAGCAGTGTTGTCATTGATTTCAACATATTCTTGTTGTCATTGGTGTCAACTGTATCCTAATTTGATGCCTATATAGAAGACTAGATTGTTGAGGATATTAAGAAAATTAATGAAGATCAATGTATATGGACTAGATGGCTATGTAGAGCATTGTCTGAAGAAGCTCCAGTTAAGATTTGAGAGGTTCGCATTAAGTTCTGAAGAAGTTATGGCCACTTGAGTAGAATTGGTTCCTGCAACATTCAGAAGAGACATAGTGACAGAAAAGAGGTTCAGATTGTTCTGGATATGTCAAATGATGATTTACGGATCTGGAGGTAGGTTTGGGAAGTCAGTGTGTATCATCCATTCAAGTGGTTTGTGGTTTGGAGGTCCTCAAGAAATCTTTCTAATGTGACAGTCATGGTAGATAGTGTTCTTGAGGTTCTGGAGGAAGATGCAAGTGATTTAGATGATTTGGAGAAGTGCAGATGTTTTTGTTGAATTCAATGTGCTTGTGGAAGTCTCTGGATCATGTGACTGCTATGTTGGAGGTCCATATTGAATTTTGAGCTTGTCAATGAAGATTTTCTTCTTGGTGTTGCTATTCTTCCCAGTCTTGGCTGACTGGATGATTCAAGCGTGTTGCGGATGATCTAAGAGCAATTCTTTGAAGCATGGCATGTTGATCAAGGAAGATTTGAGTCCTAGTTATGTTTGGCTGATAGCTTAGTGATTTGCATTAAGTCAGATGTTTGTAGTGCCGACCTTGATGTTCATTCCAAGGTTGATGAAGTGTATAAATACTTGATGAGTTGTGGAAAATCGTTCTTGTGCAAAAACAATATAATCTGAAGAAAGGATCAAAAGGCAGAGCAGACTAGAGGAGAAGTAGAAGAACAAGAGCTATTTTGATGAAGAGTTAAAGAAGTATTTGAGGCAAAGCAGAAGTTTTGTGAGCATTCAATGAAACTAAACCAGGAATGAAGTAGATGTTATTTCTTAGTTAATTCTTTCTGTTCTAAAATAAATTCTATAGGCAGTGAGCCTCTCTTTTGAGCAGTGAGCTCTAGGCAGTGAGCCCAAAGTCAAGTGCCTTCCCATTCTTTTTAAATACTTTTAACAGGGTACGAATCTTGTGGGCTAACACCCACCGTGGTTTTTCCCTTAACTGGGTTTCCATGTCAAAAATCTTGGTGTCAAATGTGTTGATTATGTTTCTGCTCATGTGATATTGTTAATCAATTTGCAAATTGTGAAAGAAGATTAAAAGGAAGTAAAGGTTAAATTTTGGGACAAATAATTCACCCCCCCTCTTAGTTGTCTTGTCTAATTCCAACAAACACAACAACAACACTTCACAGCACACTGGAATCACCAAAAAGTGCAACAAATTAACTTGCAAACACCACACTGCCAAACTGCTAAAACTGCTCAAACCATTGAAGCTCAATGTAATCCCTGGATTGAATTACTCATTGTGACCAAAGAGTTTTCATCCTCTAATCATCTAAAACTCATGAGTTTCCATCCACAAGCTTCCCTCTCCAATGGTTTTTCGTCTACTGAAGAAAATCCAAGCACAAGTGCTCAAATTCAGAAAATTAGGTTGTAACAATGATCAAAAAGTCCTTCTAAAAGAAAATACTTGCATATTTATAATGGATCCAAATTTAAATGCCCCTCTCTTGGAAAATAAGTTAAAATAATTTAATTTCCAACAAATTCCCTCCAAACTTTCTCACCAAAATAGCCCATGCAAGATTCTTGTCTAAAAATAGAAAATAACTCCCACTATGACAACCTGTCATAGATATTGTTATAGAATCTTGTCATAACTATCATAAAATCTTCTAAATTCACTCTTGGGAGTTATAATTACACCTCATTAAACCCCATTCCCCCACTTGTGCAATTAAATAAAAATATTTAATATTTAATTGCTCCTGAAAATAATAAATTCTTAATTTGCGGGATTGCAATTAAAATATTAAATAAAAAAATTTCCCTTTTGATTCACATTAGCCCATGGGAAAATAGGAATGGACTAATAATTTCACCAATTTAATTTTACTATAAATGGGACATGACAAATCTCCTCTCCTCAAAATTGCTTGTCCTCAAGCAATTAAAACCATGATGCTTCAGAATTATGTTATATTGCATAGAAAGCCTTGATCCTGTACCTATGAGATGTTGCAATTCCTGCCATAGAACATTATGAAAACATAAAGACTCAGATTCCTTTATGCTAATCCCATGTACCCAACAAGAATATCCATATAATCTAAGCTCTTGGATCTGCAAGACTTTTGTGCATTCTTTCCAATACTCAAACTGGACTATATCCTCCCACAAAGATTTGGTAAACTCACCAAATGCAGTTTTGTCCATCTTCCATCCTCACATCCTAGAAAATCTCAGAGTAGTGAACTTGAGCTGAGTGACATTTATACAACAATCACCAAGGTATAAACAACTTATCCATGCTATCAATTGATATGTAGTATGTCTCCATTTATTTTGCATCAATAGCCTTACTTTCACAACTTGCCTTTCTAGTTGTGTATATGCATTGTCACCAAGAAAACTAAACCAAAAGCTCTTGCAACCATTATCAACAATATAAATCTGATTTATGCAGCCTAAAGAATGATTACAATAAAAAACACATCCTTCATAATAGTGAATACCAATATTTGAAACCAATACCTTCTTTACCTTGAATTTGTGGAGACACTCCCTGCAGGATATATCACAAACTACTACAAACTTTGCCTCTATTTGAAAGATGCTTGATACAAATTTAGGATCTGATTTGAAATAGTAATGGAACATATGAATAATAAGAAATTTTATAATATACCAGCATACCAAATTCCACCAAACTCTGGATATTGATTTTGCAAACCACAAGCGCTTCTGGTGGTAATCTATGCACTTCCTAAGTCCAACTAGCACAAATTGATCACCCAAAGGTAATTTCAAAACGAAAGTAGAAATTAAGTTTATTGCATCCTCTACTATATTAGGTTACTTACTGATGTGCTCGATAGTTTCCATCTTGAAAAACTTACAAGACAGTCTCCCATAACAAGTCAAATAGTGTCTTGGATCTCTAGCTAGGAAAGCACTATCATTGGGCAACTTGTACCTGAGACTTCTGATACATTTGGTGATGTTATGGGTCTGATTTTTTCTGCTACTAGGACTGTTATAACATCCATTACATCCTCTACCACAGCCATTACATCTTTTGCAAAAATATCTTACATTCACCTCTTCAATGCTAAAATACATATCATGGAAATGCATAACATTAGACCCATTCATTACCTCATCCTGTGAGTAGTCATTTTCAGCCTCTTGGATTGGTCTATAGGATCCAAAATATAGTAATGGAGTGATCATACAGCAGCAACATTCATTCCATGGCACTTTGAGCCCCACAAAGAAAATCAACAACTTATTTTGTTTGAAGATGTATTCCCTAGAACCATTCATTGGCATATACTTGAATTTCTTCACAAACCCATTTAAAATGTTAGAGACAAATGCATCATTAACAAAATATAACATGAGGCAAAAACTTTGACCTTCATGGATGGTAAGGAGATACCAAGAAGCAAACATTCTGAAAAGGTTATCTACCCACATCACTTGAAGTACCCCTCTTTGTGGCCCCAAACTCCCATAGTACCAAACCCAATAGATTCTCCATTCAATGTAATCCATCACATGGCTACCATGAGCAAACTGAAATTTGAATATTTTCAATGAAAGACCAATTTTAAACATCTTATCACATGTTGCAAGGATTTTCTCTGAAACTTTGAACTTCATGTTGTCAAGTTTCTTTATTTCCAATCTTTGTAATGAAAACCAAGTAATTCTCTTTCCTGTAACACCACAAACTATAGTAGATCCATGTGAGAAATATGAAATATTAGCTTCATGTAAAGAATTAGTTACCTTTTCAACTTCTTCCAACTCTTCTTGTCTTGCATCCTTCTGTATGCCATGAACACTAGTGACTTAGCCCAAGTATGTGACATCATTCTTCCTCAAATTGGCTCAGGTTGAATTAAGTAAATATTCTAATATTTATCTTAATTCTTATTTTCTTCTATCAATTAAATAAATATTATAAGTTTATTTGATTGGTTCATTATCCTACAATTAAATAAAATCATTTTATTTAATTAAAATCCCTAAATTCTTCTAATGTCACAAATCCTAAATCCACCTCACAAAATCCACTTCATCAATCCACCTCATCCCTTCCACCTCACCATGTTGCACATATAATTAAATATTCTTAATACTTAATTAGCTAATATCCACTATCCTCCACCAATTGAATTTTTAAGTCAATTGTTCCCCACTATCCTCCACCAATTGAATTTTCAATTCAATTGTTCCCCACTATCCTCCACCAACCCCATTTTCAATTCAATTGTTCCCTATTATTCTCCACTATTGAATTCCTAATTCAATTGTCATAACTCACTATCCTCCACCATTTATTCTTAATTCAATTGTCATAACTCACTATCCTCCACTCTGAATTTTTAATTCATCCATTATGAATTAAATATTCACAAAAAATGAGAGCCATTGATCTCATCTTTTGATCCTCACCCTCCATTGCATTTTCAAAAAATCTATAAATAGAACCCTTCTCTAAGCAATTTAGAGAGACTTCTTCTGGCATCCTTACCATGCCCAAATTCCTCTAGGGAATCTTCTTCTTCTTCTCAATTCTCTTCTTCATACCATCGTAATGCAGAAATCATCCTAGCCATCCCATATCATCCTCCATCATTAGTGTGTTGAAGCCCATCTTCAATCACACAAAGTATCATAGCCATTTCTACTTGTCATCTTGAGGAATCGAAGCAAGGAAACAAGCTCCCTGAGGGCCCATCTTCATCATTCAAGATCAAGAAAGAATAGGTGAGCAATGGAAGTCGCAGGGTAACAAGTTTGTAAGTTTTGTGCTTTCATTTGTTTGTTCTTGTTACTTGCATATTTCATTATTGTTTGGGTTTTATTATTGATATTAATTCAATCCATTTTCCCATTCCCAATTTGTTTGTACTGTGTCTGCTCTTTTGGACCTCTCTAAAATTAATGAGTCTGTGTAAGCCTTTCTAGTTATGAGATTATTACTATGTCTATTCAGTTGCAACCAAACACATTTAAATCTGGTGTATCACTTAGTTTATTTCAGCATTCCTTCTTCCCTTTTTCCCAACAAGCATTAGCACTAGGTTTAGATGAATTTCTTTGAGCACTAGGCTTAGAGAGAGGAAGTCGGCCTTCTCCGAAGGTTTGATCTCATTTCGCAAGGTCCCACACTTCGAGATCATTCCCATGTTACTCCAGATTGCTGAAGTTTCACAACCGCAGCAAAGGGTGTAAATCTGGGTGATAAGAGGTATTTATAGCCTTTTCCATCTTACCTTCTTCCTTTCTTCTTCTCATGAAATAATCTTCAAATGATACTTTAATTTTTCCCTCTGAAAGGTACTCTTCAAAAGTTTTGAGAACCACTCCTTCTTTAGGCAAATCTTTCTTAGTGAGCTATGCATATTCATAAAAAGTGAGGGTTGCCTTTGAAATTATACATTTCATATAATATTCATCAAACCATACTAATAGTTTGGAAACTAAAACATCATTTTCCAAACTCCTTAAAAGTGATTTGAAGAACCCTCCCATGATCAACAACTATGTACCCTATAGGCTGGCAAGATCATGCTCTGATACCACTGTAATGAGCCAAATTGATATTTTATTATGAAATCAGATCTGAAAATTAATTTCAATATTCACCACTTAAATTTGCAATAAAATCAATAAGACTAGCTAACAAAACAAACCAGAAATTACACCAAATATGTTGGAAACACCACAAACTGATTTTTATTAATTTTTCTAATGTAAATAACATGATATCATGTCTAAAACACTAATCACAACAGTGCAAACATCTGCAACACAAATTCCCCAAAATCCACTACAAACTATGCAAACTACACTGCTGAAAATTGCCAAATACATCACCAAATCAAACCCCACTGACAAGAATAGATCTCAGATGCTTGAAATGGATTCCAAATGACCATGCAATAGAAACAAACTCCACAACACAATAGAAACACTTCACAGCACACTGGAATCACCAAAAACTGCAACAAATTAACTTGCAAACACCACACTGAACTGCTAAAACTACTCAAATTGCTGAAGCTCAATGTAATCCCTAGATGGAATTACTCATTGTGACCAAAGGGTTTTTGTCCTCTAACCATCTGAAACTCATGGGTTTCTGTCCACAATCTTCCCTCTCCAATGGGTTTTCGTCCTCTGAAGAAAATCCAAGCACAAGTGCTCAAATTCAGAAAATTGGGTTGTAAAAATGATCAAAAAGTCCTCCTGAAAGAAAATACTTGCATATTTATAATGGATCCAAATCCAAACACCTATCTCTTGGAAAATAATTTAAAATAATTTAATTTCCAACAAATTCCCTCCAAACTTGCTCACCAAAATAGCCCATGCAAGATTCTTGTCTAAAAATAGAAAATAACTCCCACTATGACAACATGTCATAGATGTTGTCATAGAATCTTGTCATAACTGTCATAAAATCTTCTAAATTCACTCTTGGTAGTTATAATTACACCTCATTAAACCCCATTCCCCCACTTGTGTAATTAAATAAAAATATTTAATATTTAATTGCTCCCAAAAATAATAAATCCTTAATTTATGGGATTACAATTAAAATATTAAATAAAATATTTTCCCTTTTGATTTACATTAGCCCATGGGAAAATAGGAATGGACTAATAATTTCACCAATTTAATTTTACTATAAAAGGGACATGACAGGAGGACATATGGACCTTTGGTATCAGCAATCAAAATCAATCCAAACTTCAAATCCAACAACACATGCATAGTTATAGAGGTGCATGTTGCAAATGGAGTTGGGCACAGGCTATATGATGAAGGGGTAAATCATAAAACACACAATAACAAAAATTGCACACAGAAAATAGAATGATATTTTATTAATATGGGAAAAACATTACATTACAGAAGCTCAAATACAATCAGAGGATGAATCCCCTACATGCTGCAACACATTACAGCTCCCTCTCTCAAGACCCTAGAATCTTCAGCCTTCTGTAACCCCCAAATCAACTAGGGTTTCTATTTTCCTACCCTTTTCTTGACTCTACACCTTCCCCCTTAACTCTACTACCCAAGGGTTCCCAAAAATGGTCATATATAGCCCTTTTTAGCGGCCACTAGCTTAATTTCAAAATTTGCATCTCCCTCCAAAAATCAGTCAACTTCACGAGGCCATAACTTTCGATCCGACCGTTGGATTTTCAATTATAATACCTTTTTGGAAAGCTCTCGAAAAGACAATGGTGCACAAGTAATACCAATAGGTAGACTGCTTGGGTTTCCTGCCAAATTTTAGGTCCATTCGGAGCCTCTAAGTGCCTCAAATTTGACTTTGAATATTTCAATAGGATTTTTGGAATTTGAAATTTTAATATCTCACAAATGACAAATGATATTGAACTGATTTCTTCACCATTAGATTCAATTCACCATTCTAGAGGTCTGTGTAAGATTTTGTATCCAACCATGCACAAATGAAAACTTACTAAAAATAGTAACCCTGCCAAATTTAGCCCTTATTGAAAAGAAACAACATTTTTTTTTTGGTTGAGGCAAGATTGCTCTTACACCCTGGATGCTCCTGCATCACTATATAGAGATTGCAAGGCATACAGTGTAAGAAAAAAGGTGCAAGATATCAACAAAATCATCATTCAATACAAACAGGATGCAGCCATATTTTGAAGACCAAGGTGTTGCTGCCTAAGATAGAAGCTGGAACATCAAATGAGAAATGACATAAGCCATAGGAGAAACTAGCACAAGCATCTAAATCATGGTGCAATCCTTCCTTACAAAGGCATCAACAAAAGCAAAAATATGAGATTCTAGGGATTGAGTTTCCATTTCCTTTTCCAAAGGTTACTTATACTGAAGCAATGAATTAGTATGGATCCGATCGACCAAACCTCCACTTCAAGATGAAATTGGCGTAGAATGTATCAAAAGTATTTCATGGATCAATTTTCTAATTTTTTGTTGAAACCTTGAAATTTGGTGGAGTTATTAAGGCTTTGGCTATACCCTCTATATCGAGCAAATATTCAAACATGAATATGAAGAAAGGAGATATTTATAAGGAAGCAGTTAAGTTTGGGGCAAAAGGTTTACCTTTTCTCAAGGTTCTTGACAATGGTCAACTAGAAGGAGTTGCAACCTTGACATCAAGTTTGGAAAATAGAAAAAGGGAGGAATTGCTTAATCTATGTTATGCAAAACTAGGAGATTTAATTCTTTTTACATTAGGCCATCCTTCAATTGTGAAAAAAATGCTTGGTCAGTTGAGAACATTCATTGCTCATGATTTAGGACTTATTGACAATTCTGCACATTCAATTTTATGGATGACAGAATTTCCCATGTTCGAGTGGAATGATTCTGAGCAGAGGTTTGAGGCTCTGCATCACACATTCACCACATCAAATCCAAATTATATGTCTGATCTTTCGACAGCTCGAGATCTGGCATGTGACATGGTGTATAATGGAATGGAGATTGGTGGAGAAAGCCTGATAATTTACAAGCGGGAGATCCAAGAAAAAGTGTTGGAAATAGTTGGAATCACATTTAAAAAGGCAAATTTAAATGAAGTGGATGCTACAACTAAGGTCTTCATGTTGGATTTAGGACAGACAACTGAGAGGGGGGGTGAATCAGTTGTCCAAAATTTTCTTCCAATTAAACACTTAAATCCACTTTGTAATTCAACAGCATGATAATAAATTAATCATGGAAACATAATGCATTAAATCAAGAGCAGAAACACATTAACACACAAGACACCAAGATTTTGACGTGGAAAACCTAATTAAGGGAAAAACCATAGGGTGATTAACCCAAGATTGTATTCTCTGTTAGAAGAATAGAAAGAACAAAATAGCACATGCCAATTAGGGCTCACTGTCCGAGCACACTGCTCACAAGAGGCCCACTGCCTACAAGAGACACGCTGTCTACAGAATAATAAGTATCACATACTTGAACTGGAGAATAGTATCTTCACCATGCTTGAGTCAGTTCCATATAAGCTCAATACTTCTGCTCTACTCCTCTCTACCACACTCTCATCCTCACAAGATACTTTGAAATGACTTAACAACTCTTTATTTATACAAGACATCGACTTAGGAATTATCATCCAAGTCAGCATACATTACAGAGCAAATATATAAATACAACCTGACTTATTACAAAAAGACTTCACGCGGATCAACACACAGTTGGCCACACAGATCTGAGACGCCAATACTCCTTTAGGAACACGTCATTCTTCACAGAACATCTCCAAGATCATCTGCAGGGTGTGTAACTCATCCAGTCGGCCATACTCAGGAAGAACATCATCATCCCGAAGTAATTCTTCATTTACTAGCAAAATCTTTAATGCAGACCACCAACACGAACTAGACACACTCCAAAGACTTCCACAAGCTTGCCTGAATCACCAAGAAGATCCACACTACTACTGTCTACTGAAATCATTCTCTCCTTCATCTGGAACCTCAAGAACATAGTCTGTCATTACTGTCATATTGGAATAGATGCTTGTGGACCTCTAGATCATGAACCAATTGAGTTGTCACTTCACATGGACTTCATAAACACTCCACCAAATCCACAGGACAGGATATTTCATTTCTGGATCTCATCGGACCTATCTATATCACTCTGTCACCTCTGAACACCTGCCAGAACTGGTTTTACTTAAGTGGCCATAACTTCTTCAAATTTTCATGCAGACCTCTAAAATCTTTACTGGATCAACTCAAGAGACATATCTACAAACCCTTTGAAGCGCATCCTCTGATCTTTATCTTAGCTGGGATCTTTACCTCACTGTCTTCACTGTTCTTCTATGTTCCTGGTTAGGACTAGTTTTCTCAATATCCTCAGCACACAACTCATCCAATCCTTATGATTGATGCAACAGGAGTATGTTGACATAAATGACAACACCAGTTAGACCAATACTTGCAACACTTCATATATGAGGAAGAAAGAAATAGAGGTTTATTAAACCCTACCAGAGTTTTTTTACTAGAGCAGAAAAGCCTATAGTTTTCCCTTCAAAAGATAGGAGATTTTTACTATTTTTGTTTAGAGGAGGAGCATATAGAACAACAAAAATGTGTAGAGCAGACAAAGCAAAGGAAAGACAAACTTTTCACCATTTTCCTCATAGATAGAACAACAAAGCATTAAAGGGAGATACTCATGAGTGTGGAGGCAGTGAAGTAAAGAGAAGAGAGCCCTTCAACAGCAACAAGATATAGCACAATAGTGAATTCCTTAGGTGCCCTCCGAACCCTAGGGCAATAGATAAGAAGTAAAAAAAAAGAAAATGATGTCAAGCTTTAGGGTTTTTACATGTCTTTTGTTCAAGGATGCTTGAGTTTATTGTCAAAGTCTAAGTCACTTAAAGCTTTTTGGGACCTTTTAGAGAAATTATTGAAGATAAATCATGGGTCTGGTGAAGACTTCAAATGTTAAGTCAAATAAGGGGTGCATGATTGCTATGATAAGTACCCATGACCTTTTAAGGTCTTTTTCAAAGGTTTGATGCCAAGTCAGCAATGTCATGAACCCTTAGTTATCTTTTAGGGTATGGAGTCAAATAACCCACATCATTAACCTTCAATCTCTCAAAAGTGAAGTCAATTTGACAAAATCATTTGCCTTTTACATAATTAAAAGACCATCATAGGATATTTTAGCACTTATTAGGGTAATTATTTACTAGGATTACCTTAATACTTGCTAGATTAACCAAATGACATATTGTAATTATTCTAATACTTATTGAGGTAATTAATAAATTAAATTACCTCTAATAATTTTTAAACTAAACTATCATTTATTGCCCTCAAATCATGCAAGAGAGAAGAGAAGACAAATAGAAGTTGCAAAGTCATGCAAGGATGTTTTTTTTTCTTTTATTTTTGACTTTTTGTCAAACTGGACTATTTTTGGAAGTTTACTTGGTCAACTACCTTGAGAGGAGTTCAAAGCTAAAAATGCTAAAAATGGAGCAGTTATGAACCCTCTAACTTAGGCCTTTTCCTCTTGCTCACCTAGCAACTGGGACTTCACTATTTTTGGGGTTGAGGATCTCTTTCCAACCTACTCATGCATCAGATGGAGTCCAGTTAAACTAGATTTGACTTCCCTTTGCTTTTTTGGAGAGATTTTGTATTATAGGAGAAAAAGCTTGTGCTTTTTTCTCAATTCTTGCTTTTATTCTTTCCTTTGCACATTGCAAAGAGAGATTTTAGTATTGTAACTCGGTAGTTTTATAGCTTTTATACGGTAGCAACTTATTTTTCAGCATATTTTATAGTTATTGCAAAGGTATTCCTATTATTTTTCAATAAAATCAGGTGTTGTGTTCTTTTGAGTGATTTTGATAAGAAATTTATTGTGTTTTACATCAAATCCTTTAAATTTCCATCTCATTCTTTGAAACATATATACAGAAAAGTAGTTATTTATCATTTAGGTTGTAGGTTGTCCAAGTTTTCTTCTTACTTTTCTAAGTTTTGAAGACATCATTTTCCCTTCAACGAAAGTAGAAGTTTTCAGGCCTTTCTATGAAATATTTGTGTTAAGATTTGCCAATCTGAGTTGTGTGAATAGATCCATTGAGAGATAGTTGTGAATTAGAGTAGCAAGTCAGAGTATAATCATTGGTGCATCACCTCTTAGGATTAATTTTAGTTTGATTAGTTATCTTTCTATCTCTTTTCCTTCAAAGTACATCAGATCCAGGGGTTTTTAAAGGGAACCTGCTCTTCTAGGGGTTAACTTTCACTATAGACAACCCATAGTCTGAAAGTGATCCAATGTGTCATGGGATTGTTAGGCTTAGTGCTTAACAAGGGTGCAATCCTTCATGACAATAATTGTAACTTTGGAATTTGTGTATATGCAATTGAGTAAGGCAGCTACGCTATTTAGCCTAGAAGAAGATGCTACTAGGATCTTTTGTAATGATTCTTGGAGCATGCTGTGATATGTTATTAAAGTTTGAACAAGCTCCCAAAGAGAGATCCTTGAAGGAGTAAAACAGAGATGCTCAACAATATTATACTCTCTGACAGTCTTTTGAGGAAGATGGGGAGTTGCAGGAAGAATGGAAGAAATAGAAGGAAGGGAAACAAGGACAGTAACTTGTTTGTTTCACCAAGTATTATATGTGTGGGCTATTGCATGGTAGTGAGGAGCCTCGAACACATTTAGAGTTATAGAATTTGCAATTTGAGAAAATTAATTCAATGGCCAAGGATTTTTAGAAATACCCCAAATAGTGATCTCATGACAAGAAGGTGGGGTAGATCAAGAACCCTATGCACAATGATTTTAGGAATAGAATAAAGATTTTGAACATTAATGGACATATTCGAAATCCCCTTAGTGGGTGGTTTAAGTCTATTAACACTGATTGTATTAACATTATTATCTTCTTGAGAAATACATGATGTAGGAGAAGAAACTAAAGAAATATGCTCAACATCTATCCATGGAGGATCCAACGCAAGGTGAGACTCTTCATCTACTAATGCTTCATCTCTAGAAGGGAGAGAATCGAAATGAAGAGAAGGTAAATTGATGTTAATAAAAGTATCAATCATTTTATCCTCTTGCACCAAAATATCCTCATAAGTAGAGGAATTTTAGGAGAGAGATGAAAAGAATAGAGTGACATAGGAAGAGCCAAGTCACCCTAACATGCATGGAATGGAACATCACTCTCACAAATCTTTTGAGAAAATTTGGAAAGTGATGTAAGAAAAGAAGAGAACATGTTTATTATGAAGAGTAGAAGGAGAATATTAAGAAAGGTATTTACATATTTGGTCAGAGGCCATCATTTTTCTCCTTTAGGACTATGGAATGGAGTTCAGGGTAGTGCCTCAAAAAAAATTAAGGAAAGATTTTTTTTTAATTTTGATTTTGAAAGAAAATTGAATGAAAAAGAAGGTGTTTTATGTGCTAAAGATGCAGGTTTACCAAAATGTAATTTAAAAATTAATCTACTGTTAACTTCTATGTTACATTACATATGTGCTAGAATGGAAAACACTAACTTACAGGAAACTAGAAAAGAATTTATAGAACTAATTTATACAGACAAAAAGAGGACGAAGAAAGGAACCTAGAGCCAGAAGGAGGAAGCCAATGTCTAGGATGTCAACATGTTGTGCAAATGTTCATTTTAGGCACTGTCATCCACATAGCATAGAAAATCAAATAGTTCCTAGAAAACA
Source organism: Cunninghamia lanceolata (assembly GCA_027924645.1). NCBI lineage: Eukaryota > Viridiplantae > Streptophyta > Pinopsida > Cupressales > Cupressaceae > Cunninghamia > Cunninghamia lanceolata. The sequence continues at coordinate 3,035,007 of BSBN01000620.1, forward strand.
TGAAAGTCTACCCAATAGTTCACCCAGATCTGCAAAACCAGAACAAGGGAATTTACCAGAAACATACTAGATAATAATAGAGATGAAAATAATAAAGATAAACTAACTAAATCAAATGAAATAACATAATGGATAAGAGAAGGGAAGCTATACTAGCAAAACCTCTGTGTAATTGAATACTCTTCTAAATACCTATAGCTGAAGAAAAGAAATATTGTTGGGGTTTTTGGGGGTTTGCCTTTAGGTCAAACTCCTGCTTTGGTGTTTCTACCTCCATAACAACTGATAGATATATAGAAACTAGTGTATGAATGCTCCTATCCCAAGTGTACCTGGGAATGGTAAGAGTTGTGATTGTGCAAATAGTAAAAACTAGAATGAAGAAAATATAAGGATGTGAGGATGCCAAGTTGCTTAGGGGAACAACAAAATAAATGCCTGCAATAATAAGAAAAAAGGATAATATCACTTGTAGAGGCTTGAGAAAGCCAAGAGGACAAGAGAGATGAAGGAGAATGTTGTAGAGAGTTGTAGAGAGCTATAGAGAGAGTCCCCAAAGAGAGAGAGGGAACCAAGAGAGAGAGACAAGATGGTTTGTGAGCATGGTGTGGAGGGTGTCTACAATGGGCGCAACATCATTAGACATATTCTTTTTTGTTATAAAGGGTTGATAATCTATCAAGTGTCAATCAAGATCAGGCACTTGGTTTTGAGAGATAATGTCTAGAGTGACCTCATGATCAAAATTCCTCTCTACATCATGAGAATTTGTTATCATGGGAGTTGAAAAAGATGATGTAATAGATAGAGTTATTGTTGTGGTGTCATAGGGGATGTTAGAAAAACTAGGTCCAAGTCTAATAGGGGCATTAAAGGGATGAGATTGAGCCATGTTAGTGTTTCTCAAACTTCACTAAACGACGTTATCAGAATGTGAAGATTGTGTGTTGAAGATCATAAATGAAGTTAGGCTTTACAATGCATAATCAAATGTGATGAGAAGATGTTTAAATGCTAAGGAGCGGTGGGTTCACCAAAATGTTGAGTAAACCACAACAACAAAGAAAATGTTTGAGTGTGAAAAAGCATTGGATTCACCAAAATATAGTGTATGAAATTCAACTTGGCAAAGAAAAGTGTGCTTTCCTTTACCTGATGATCTCAATAACTACACTAGGAACAATTAAATCACCTAGATGACTCTAATCTATTGTTATCTTAAACTAGAAGAGTAGATTCTTACTAGCTGAACCTATGTGTTTTACCCTTGATAAAATTATGTTTCTAAATCAAGTTGAAACACTATGCTAATCAATAAAAAGTGAACTTTTAACAGAGACAAAATATAAATTTTAACTAAAAATAAATAGAAATAGAAAGAGGAAATTGAGAATAACCTATGATAGGAGTACAGAGTCCACTAGCTTGGATGCCAACATGTCATGTAGATGTCTGTGTGTTGTGCTATAGTCTAGATATTACGAAAAACAAGAATTTCAAGTTTTTTCTCAATAATCTCACTCAATTTGCACAGGGAAAACAACAACAAACCTAGGAGTTTTCAAATGACAAAAACAAGCTAAAATCGAAGAGACATTATCAATATGCTTAAAAGAGATGAATAAAATGACAAGAAATAAATGGGGGAAATCTACAAAACTAGTGTATGGTTGAAATCTCCTCCTTTAAATTTGTAATTTGTAAGGGAAACAAAGAAATATTGGGGTTGTTTGGAGCTTGCCTTCAGTCAAGTCCATATGTTAGTCTTTCAACCTCCACGAACAACCAATATGGAGAAATACTAGAAAAATAAGTGTGTGCTCTTATTTTCTAAGTGTATCTAGAAAAATAACAACAGTGATAATGATAGAAATAAGAATGTGTAAATGAGAAAATTTGGACAAAATACAAAAGATAAAACAATTACATGCAATGCCTTGATCCAAACCTTTTCGAATACCTCATATTGATGCATGCATGTTGATTGCTCGAATGATTGGATTGTTGATTGCTCACATTCGCAGCATGACGATAGGATGAAGAAGATAGATAGAGATGGATGAGAGGATTGGAAGAAGATTGATGCAAAGGTTCTGATATGATTTCAACAGCGTAAGGATATGAAACTCAATGCATATCAAATGGCTTAGTGAGAGGCCATATTTATAGGCAAGGGCTGATTTTTTATCAACGGTGGAGGATAAAAGAAGAAATCAACAGATGAGGATGAAGGAGAGATAAGAATGAACGTGCACGTGCCAAGTGTCCCCTAAAAAGGCTATTTTTGAAAAAGGCTTAGTGGGGTTTGAAGAGGATAAGATTCTCCTCTCAAAATAGCATGCTTTTAACTATTTTGAGAGTTGGATGAGTTTATGGATTGATTTTGAAGTCTTTTTTACTTTTTCCCACACATTTGAGTTTTTCCTATTTTTAGGGGCAAAAAAGCACGCTCGCACATTTATAGGAGAATGTGGAGGAGTGGGATAAGAGTGGAGGGAATAAATGAATTAAATAAATAAAATTTATTTAATTCATGTGCAGGTGGGAAATAAATAAAATATTTTAATTTTATTTATTTATTGATGGAGAGAAAGTGGAATGATTAAATAATTAAAATTATTTAATCATAGATGAAAAATAGAGGAATAAAGATAATTAATTAAATAAAGACAATTAATTAAATAAAGACAATTTATTTAATTAATAGAGGAAGAATGAAATGATTAAATAATTAAAAATTATTTAACCGTAGACAGAAAGAATAAGAATAATGAAGATTAATTAAATAAATTTAATTTAATTAATTAATTCAGAAGCAAATGATCTAATTAATTATGAGTATGTCAGACAGAATTGATGTATGCGATGTGATATGAGTTTAATGCATAGATAATGAAATGGGACAATTTTGGGTGTCTACATTTTGCCCCTCTTTGAGATGATGTTCGAGATGATGAGATTTATGTCGAGTAACATACTTTCAAAGAAGCTAAGGTATGGATAGAAGAAAAAAGATGATGATTGAAATATAGAATGAGGATGGAATGATAGGATGATGATGCCCCCTCGAGAGGATAGGTGGGTTGGACAAACACGGGTAGGCTCTTGAAATGAAAATGAAATAATAAAGGAGGGATAAGAATGACAGATGAAAGATAGGAAGGGGATGAAAGAGATGAAAGATACGTTATGCTGCAATGAAAGTGAGCAATCATATGTTTGATTTAGCACTAGACGTTATGCACCAAGGTATAAAGACCAAGGTGGCGATGTGTCTCATGCCCCAGCATAATACAACCATGTCTAGATACAAGATATGAATATTAGCCTGGAGTGATTTGGATTTGATGCAAATGCAAGATAAAAATGATAACACACACAAAAAAGCAAGCAAGCATGCACAAATGATTTAAAAACAAACAAGGTATTACCCCTGTCAAGATGTAAACCGATGATTGATTGTTGATTGATTGATGATGATAGTGTTGTCATGGTGGGGAATGATATATCCCTAGAGCAACACAAGGATGATTGATTGACTAATGAGTGATGATTGATTGGGTTTACAACCAGGCTAGGATCAAGACCATTGATGTGACTGGATAATTTGACAAGCTTGATTGACTTGATTGGTATGGATAAAGGATGACTTGCAAATGGATCATTGCTTAGAATGATTTGATGATGAATGGAAGAAGTGATTTGAAGAAGAATTGATTTGAATGAATTGGATTAATATGGAAGAATGTGATTGATTGGAAGAATTGTTTTGAAAGATTGATGAACTGATCAAGATAGATGATAGAAGAAGATGAGAGATGGAAGAAAGAGGAATATTGCCTTGTGCCTAAATCTGGGCACTTCCTTTGTACTCTAGACTACCTACATACCCTTGTCCATGGGATCAAGGCACTTAATGATAGAGATGATATGTAGTTCTGATTATGGTAGTAGGATGAGTGATGAGTGGATGGATTGATGTGATTTTGATTGATTGATAGATTGATTTGATTTTATATGATGATCTGATTGTATTTATTTTGATTGAATGTGATGTTGATGTGATGATATGGATTGGATTGATGTGATTTTGATTGATTGATAGATTGGCTTGATTTGATTTGATGATTGGATTGGATTTGATGTTGATAATTGGATTGATTAGAAGAATGGATTTGTCTGGAAGAAGTGATTTGATTTGATTTGATTTGAAGAACGGATTTGATTGGATTTATTTTGATGGATTTGATGTGATGGATTGTTTGATGATGATTGATCTTATTGCTTGGATTTTTTTGTTGGCTATTTGATTTTTTTGTATTTTTTTTTTCAGGGCATTTTATGATTTTTTGGTATTTTTTTAGGACTTTTTATGATTTTTTTGGGATTTTTTTCAAGGCTTTTTATGATTTTTTCAGGACTTTTTATAATTTTTTTGGTTTTTTTTCAGGCCATTTTATTATGTTTTTGGAATTTTTTCAGGACATTTTATGATGTTTTTAGAATTTTTTCAGGTCATTTTATGATGTTTTTGGAATTTTTCCAGGACATTTTAGGATGCTTTTGGAATTTTGATATGTTTCAATTTTTTTGGATTTTTGGTATGTTTTGGGATGACAATGGATTTACAATTTGGGTAGCCTTTGTGCTAGATACCAATGACAAGGGAGAAACAAGTCTAGGTGCCATGAGCTAGGTAGGTTGGATGGATATAAGATGGGTGATAGAATGTAAATCTTATGATAGATGGATGTGTAAGATGGCAAGGATGTGATCTCAAAGGTTATGTCGTATAAGAACAACATGCCCTATTCTTGATAGTATGCTTAGGACTTTTCATGACAACGCTTATGACAATATGATAGTGATAGGATTAGGCTTATGACAATGGGATGATGATAGGATGGATTGGAAGGGATGAGGTATATCAAGAGTTTTTCCAAGGCATGTTTCAACATTTTTGCCTCCAATCTTTATCAAGATCAAGATGAGGAAAGGGAGGATGAATGGATGCAATAAGATAGGTGTATGTATGTGGATGGGATATAGACATGGTAAGATAGGATGGAAAATGATCATTTGGATGAGACAAAGTGCCCCCAAGTGTAGGTGACATAGAAGATCAACTTACACATGACACCTGTTTGCCAGGTTTTCATCATGGTACTTATCCAGGGCACATGTTTACTAGGTTTTCACCGTTAGACGAAGGGATTTTATCTTTACTTTTTTTTTTTTACTTTTTTGACTTTTTGGATGGGATGGGTGGATATGGATAGGAGGGACTCAAGTGTCTAGTTCCATGAAAGGTGATAGTCCCTCTAGATGGATGTTGTCGCATGTACCATGTCAAGTGTGCTCATAGGTGTTGGTAAGGGGATTGCATGAGTGGAAAAGGGATTAGGTAGATAGAGAATTATGAGGGGATGACAGTGGATTATGATGTGGATTATGTAGGGAAGATATTGGATTATGATGTGGATTATGCAAGGATGGATGGGAGATAGTGGATTATGATGTGGATTATGCAAGGATGGATGGGAGATAGTGGATTATGATGTGGATTATGTAGGAGAGATGAAGGGCTTAGGCAAAAGCATGGACCATATGGATAGGATGATGGGGGAGATATGTAGGATAGTGGATGAAAGGTGGGGGGACGAAAGTATGTGGAAATTCTTGCAGAATGGAATGGAATCATGACCAACAGTTGCACACACCATGGTAAACATTGAAGCTTTTGATGGGATGGTGGGGTAGGAAGCAATGGTGTTGTTTGCTTAAGAGATGGTCAATTTAGACATTTAGGGACCCACATGGACTTAGTATTTTTATGATTTTTATTTTTCATGTGGGCTGGAGGAATTTGAGACTTTTGGATGGAATGGGATTTTTGGATGGAAGTGGATGATTGGGATTCTTCAGAGGTGGATGCTTCATTTGATTTTCTTGCTTTTTGCTTAGGGAGCCATACCATTTTATTTTTTGACTTTTCTTGTGAAGGTATGGGTTTGGATAACTTTTTGGATGGATTTTGCTTTGATTCTTTGCTTTTGTATCCTAAGGCATTAGAATTTTTTGGATTTTTGCCTTTATAAGTGTAGGCATCCAAATTTTTATTTTTGAATCCCATAGGTATGGTGGAAGTGGGGTTGGTGGAAGGAGAGGAAGCTTCATGTTTAGACAATATGTGCATTTGTTGGCCATGATTGGGATTTTTAGAGGATTTATGGATAGGTGAATAATTAGGTGTTGGAAGTAGTGGAGGTAGAGTGGATGGAGGGATGTTAGGAGTTGGATGTAATGGAGGCAAAGTAGATGGTGGAAGATGTATGGCCACATGCTTTTGACATTTATAGGATGATGGAGGTGGAATGGAAACATATGTTTTAGGAGTATGATGGGATTTGTGATAGGAAATGGTGGACTTAGGATGAATGGAGGTGGTACCAACAACTTTAGAGTGTTGACCTTGGGGTGTGTATCCAAGGCCATGTGAGCGTGGAGGGACTCTGACATGGATCAGTTCCAAAACACCCTATTCATGAAGTCCTAAGCCTTTACCTTGGTAGTTCATGTTTTGAAGCATGTGATCGACAATGGGACTATGTGCAGGTGGAACACTAGACACGAGTTCCTTATTGGATGGAGAAGATGAGGTGGTAGACAAAGGTTATTGTGTTCCTAGGGAGGAACATTCATGGAGGAAAGTGGATAGACAAATAGGATGTGATGGTGGATTTGGAATGGAATCTATGGTAGGTGTGGAAGGATCATTAGGATCTTGATTAACATTGTGTTCACTGAGACCCAAGGTGTTGATTTGATTTTCTATGCTTATTTTGGAGGCACATGTCTCATCATGGGAATTGGAAGCTTGCACATTAGGGCTAGATGGAGAATGGATAGGAGCAATTTGGATATCTTGCTCATGGATGGGTATGGGATTATGGATAGGATAAAGGTGCACATGGATAGCTTCTTCATGGATGTCATCTTGATAATAGAGAAGATAAATATTATGGATGGGGTGAATAGGAAGGATTTGATCTTAAATTAGACAAGAGGTTGATGTTTCCACATGCTTAGGATAATACTCTTGATATAACTCTTGAGTTGCTTGAATGGAGGTATGAGGCTCTTGGATGAGCTTGATGGGTTCTTGATATTCATCCATAAGATAGTATGATGGATTTTTACTTGGGCTCATGATAGGAGGCTCTTGAATAGTCTCGATAGCTTGTGGGTCACATGATGGGCTTGAAGGGCTAGGCATGGCATTTGAAGGCTCATTGTTAGGTGCTAAGATAGGTGTTTGACATGGGGATAAGTTGTTCCTAGCTAGTAGCCAATGGATCACATCCTTTGCAAGTGTATGGGTGGATGGATAATATAATTGATGGAGGATAAGAGTAGATGGAGTTGTAGGTTTAGGATTAGGATTTGGATTGGATGGAGGAATGGTAAGGTTGGATGGATTAGGATTTGGATTGGATGGAGGGACAACAAGATTGGACACATTAGGATTTGGATAAGGATTAGGTGTAAGAACAATGTGGTTGGAAGGTGTAGGCTTTGGGCTAGGATTGGGATCACATGAAGGTGTTAAGAGAGGGCTAGTTGATTCATGGATTGGTATTAGAATGGATGGTGATGGAGGATGCTCATAAGGTGCATAACCTAGATTGGTATCTCCCTCGTCAAATGATATCAAATCTTGATCCAAAGATTGACATAAAGACACTTGATTTATATACAAGGGGCCACTTGGAGTATGATTAAGTGACACATAGGTATATCCCTCGTTAAAGGATATTAGATATTGCTCCAAAAATGGACTTAAGGACATTTGATTTATGTACAAAAGGTTATTTGGGCTTACATGTACCTCTTGTGAAAACACCTTTTGGCCTTGGAAATGGGTTTGATGGTGAGGTGGCATGTTGGAAGAAGGAATTGGATAAGTTGATATGGTATTGACATTATAGGTAGATGGATTAGGTTGGCATGATGGTAAAGATGATACATAGGATTGAGAGAGAATGGGTTGGAGGTTTGGATAGTGTTGTGATGTGATTGATTGTTGTATGATTTGTTGTTGAACATGTTGATGTTGGAGTTCTTGGATAGGTTGTTGTTGTTGATGTTGTTGTGGTTGAAGGTGTTGATGTTGTGTTGGATGAGGGATCACATAAGATAATGGGTGTTGATAGGTAGATTGATATGGACAAGGGTTGAAATTGGAAGAAGTGTGATAGGTTGATGAAGAATTGATGTGACATGTGGATGGATAAGGTTGACATGATGGGATAGGTGGCACATAAGATTGATTTAGCATTGGTTGAGGATGTGTCTGTTGGATTTGACAAGTGGCTAAGAGGTGTTGGATTTGTGTTATGAGGTGTTGCATTTGAGGTGTTTGGCTTATTTGCAGTTTTTGGAATATCTCTTAGATGTCTTGGAGGGTTTGTTGATCTAGAAATGATTGGCTTGTTTGATTTTGTTGAAGTAAGTGGATGAGTTTTTGTGCTAGGTCTTCTAATATTGGCATGTTGTTACTTTTAGAAAATGTTTGATTAGGATGTGATGATGGTTTGATTTGAGTAGGAAAGATTGATAGTTTGACTTGGGGAATATCAAACACAATGTAAATGCATAAACACACACACCAAGCACAATTGTTCAAATTTCCCTTTCAAGATTAAATGTTATAATTAAGCAAACACTTGCAAACACAACAACAAGCCCTAATGATAAATCAGGTAGGATATGGCAGATAGGTCTCAAGGTAGGATGCACAAGGGTTAACTATGGGTGTCCCTGATATACACAAGGTACGAGAGGCCCTAATATGTGAACACTAGCTCATTGAAGGGATGTGGCATAAGCGTAAGTGAATACCACTTCACCTTGTGTCTGGAATTACCTGAGGCCCCAAGGCTATCCCAATGACTACATAGCTAGATTGAGGTACAACTTTCACTCTCCCCCCTTTGATATTGTTGATAACTGAGAGGGGGGGTGAATTAGTTATCTTAATTATTTTAGCTTTCTGATCTTCCTTAACAATTAATGCAGTATCAAATCAAATAAGAAAACATAACCATGAAATGGAAATAACATCAATACACATGACACAATGATTTTGATGTGGAAAACCCTGTTAAGGGAAAAACCATGGGGTGACTAACCCAAGATTGTATTCTCTGTTAGAAGAATAAGATAGTACAAAATGGCACTTGGCAATTAGGGCTCACTACCTGAGCACACTGCTCACAAGAGGCTTACTGCCTACAGTAGTTTGTACAAGGAACCTGGATACTTGAACTGATGAGAAGCATCCACAAATGCTAAGGTTCAGTTCTGGTTAGGTTCAATATACTAATCTACTGCACTTCATTCTTCCTCTTCTTTGGAGTTGTTGTCCTGTCACATACCAGACCTGTATTACTGTTGTTATTCAGCTCTTCTACTTTTCTTCGCACTCCATGACACACGACACACACATTCATATCTAAATCCATCTGGTATATATATCCACACCAAGGATTTCATCCACTTTCTAGTCAACATCTAGAATACTCAATATTTTCCCAAACTCTGATCTGTCAGCTGAATCTTTGCATACCAGGTAATGTGGATCAAAGAGATGCTTATAGAAGTCATCAATCATGTTGGCCAATCATGAATGATACCTTAGGAAACTTAATCACAATCAATATCACATCTAGATTAATGTCTGATGCTCTACCGATCAGTTCTTCCTCTGTCTACTCTGCCAAACAGAAACCCAACACTCAAGTGCTCATGTCTCTTCACTTTTCCATCACTGGAGGCTCAGTCTCTGGAATCTATCAGTCAAGGTACTCCTCTTGATTTCCCCAAGTCTGCACTTTACTAAGATACTTTGTTTTAGAGATCTGGACCTGACTGTTAGACCTGTTGGTCATGATGTTAGTCATTCACAAACATAGAATAAAAGTTACACAACAACCTTTACTCATCTTGAAAGATACGATGAATTCAGAGAATTCATGATCCCAAGTCTCCGTTGATTAGGTCTTAATCTACTGACATTACTCAGTGGTTGATGTGTGTTGCTGTTTTCCATTCAGGGGCCTTACGTATTTCTGCAAAGTTCATCATTATTCCTCCAAATATCCTGCTCTGTATGTCTACTCTGCATAAATCTCTAATAATTCTACCTCTGCACTGTGAATTTAGTCAAATAATGTGCTTACAGGCTGATATTTGCATGATTTCTACCATTATTTGCAATTCTTTGCATGATATTTTCAATACTACATGCATTTAACTCAAATATGCTAAGGATTTTCAGTTACCTACGGGATTTCAGCATATTTCTCTATTTCTGCTCATTATTTGTCATGACTTGCAGTTATGGTGATGAATTTATGAAATTAAAAAAAGGAAAAGGGTTAAAGAATGAGATTCCCAAAACTACTTGACTGAGATCACTGATCCACATACAAGCTCCCATACATGCAATGAAAAGAAGGAAACTAGAATCATACTTCACCAGGACATTCCACAAATCCGCATGATCTAGTGCAAATCTTCAAAGGAAAAGTTGACAACAACATGTAATGAAATGAAAGCGCTTCCAGTTGAACACAGCATTCACCAGTACATATCCAGAAATCAACATGAAGATTACGTAAAATTTACAATTAGGATGTAATCTGAAACTTCATATCCATTTAGTATGCTCAAGAACAGGTACATTTACAGTGATCTAAAGAAAGAACCTTGACATTTCAACAATTCTATCCTCATTAGTCTTAGTAATCCGATCTCCTAATTGATTCTACAGTAATTGGCCTTATTGCCAGATGTGTCTGTGTATCTTTTTTTTTTCTATTAGCCTTATTGCCAGATATATCTATCTATATCCTTATTTTTGACAAGCTCTGGCTCTTATATAGAGCAAATGCCAAAAAATAGTTACAATGATCCAAGGATCAGATCCTCTCATAATAATCAACGGTCCAGATGAAAAGCACATGCTTCGCCAGTTGGCAAATGTACAGCTGGCACAGAATATTCCAGCATCTTTGATTTGATTCGGTCTCCAGCTGGCAAACAGCATATTTGACAATATCCTCCTCACTTCTGGTTCATGTTGCCTCCATGTGCAACTTTGTAATTATCAGCTTCAGCATCTCTGGGACTTCCTGCAATAAACAGAAAAACATTAAGTTCATCATCATTTGATAAACAACAGGAATTTAAACATTTTATTAAACATGCCTCAAAATGTGTAGCTACAGGCAATCGAGCCCCAAATCAATGAAAATTATGCACTAAATGCATAAACAGCGTTAAAACACTCGGGTCAACCATCGTTGACTAGAAAAAATACACTCGGGCCTTCAAATTTCCATCGCTCTGTTTTCCCGCCCATTTTCTTGTATATCAGGTTCAAAATAGTGCATATACATCGCAACATATACGAGGAATCAATCGCTTTTAACAAATTATTTCAAATCCGGCTTTGCATGCTATCAGCGAGACCACTACTGTCAGGAAGAAAATTCAAAGCGCGGCCGATGGGGAAACTTAGAGCTTTCTACCTATCTGCAGGATATTGTAAATATGATGCTCCCCCTCCTCGAATGTCCTGATGACGTCACCGTCATGTTTCGCTTCTGTATATTGGGGAAACGAATGACATCATCATCATCATCATGTCGAAGGAAAATAGGAGGATATGAAATATGATCCTGCTGCTGAGGAATGGAATATGATGGTGACGTCATCGTCATATCCGGGCTTCATTAAAATACAAAAGATGATGTCACCGTCATGTTTAGTTAAGATCAGGGGATAAATGTAATATCAGGTCACCTAAGGAAGATGATCAGGTGGTGAATGTAATATGACCCCTTTGCGGCCAAGGTAACCCTCTCGAAAGATCAGGATGATGATGATGATCATCATCATATCCGCACTAGGTGATATTTAAAATATGATCATGCTGAGGAATGGAATATCACCCTCACTTAAAAGGTAGGGTGATCATCATGATCATGCAAAAGGAGATCAGGAGGATATGATGACGTCATCATCATATTAGCGAATATCAACAAATATGACCCTCTCTTGAAAGATCAGGATGATGATCCTCCGATAGGATTTTGACATGCGCATGCAAATATACAGATAGTGGATTTTCTAAGCAGGGTGATATTATAATATCAGCATGATATTATAATATCAGGTGATGTTATGTTATCATGATGCTCGTTGTTATGAAATATAACCCTCCTAAAATCATGTTTGACCAGACCTTTGACCTGTCATAACTTCCACATATGGACGAATTTTCAAGTGATGTAAAAGGGAAACCTGCATGGAATTTCAAGATCTTTCTAAATATGAGGTCATAGAAACAAAATATGAACTTTGACAAACTGACCTCATGATGATGACCAACCTCATCGAATATCATGATGATGATGCACCTGACTCATTTTTACCAAACCGCCAGAAAGCAGACAACACAAGCCAAGCCAAAAAGTTGGGTCCCTGTTTTGCCAAGTTAAAATGGGGCGTGTTGTGTAACCACACAACAACTTGCCACCAAAGAAAACAATGAAATTCAAATAATTCAAAAGGTGAGGATAAATTAAAACATAAATTTCCAACTCCTATTAAGCATGAGCATCCTAATCCTTTCTAACTGGTATCATGTTCATCAATGTAACAATGAATTGATAAGGGATCAATTGTGTGCTTGTGATTCATATACTCATCTTGAAAGTGAGTTGAATAAGTCAGTGACTGGTGTTAAGCTACGTAGTTTGGTTCATCTCTCATAGCCAACCGGATAGAGCCTTGCTGCCAGCAGGCGTCCATAGCCCCGGCAAGGTTATCGTTGCAATTCCCCTAAGTAGAGCCCCACTGCCAGCAAGCGTCTATAGCTTCGGTAGAGTTACTTAGATGACTTAATCTGGATTTTAGAAAATCCATTTTATTATTTTATTTATTTTATATTTTGAATTTAATTCTTAAGATATAACAGTTGTAGCCTCATGATACAAGGAATGGTCACTTGTTGAAATTAAGTTGAGAATTGCAATGGTAGCAAGGGCAACCTTTAGATTTTTCACTTAACCCCTACACTGATATGTTCAATAAACCCAAGGCTGTTAGGTGTGTCATTGTGAGGATCACCTTGACTCAAGAAAAGTAGTACTGATGAATATGATACCACAGACCTGATCAAGAATACCTACACTGATATGAATTACAACCTATGTAAAAACTTATATCCAACTTTTGAATTCTAACAATTTATGTAGTGTTCTTAAGTAACAAGGTGCACCAGTTTTGCCCAACCAAAACAAAGACTCAACAACGCAAAGCAAAAAGCAACCTGTACAAACAGATAACCTACCAAAGGAAACAAAAGAAACAGAACAAGCAAACTGTACAAACAACTAACCTACAAAATTATATACAAACCACTACTAGGCAAACAAAAACCAGCAAACGACCCAAATACACCTGTATTTGCATACTTCTTTTGATTGTGCAGGAGCATTAGGGTATTAGTTATGGTTCTCAACCTAGCAAATTTATCTTTATATTCTGAAAAATATTCTGATATTCTAAATTCATTGTATTCAACAGAACAACTCTTGATGATCAGCAACTGAGGAAGCTCATTATGTTCATGATTAATCCATATGCATGTCCTATCTCTCAAATTTCCATAATCAAAATAATATTCAACATCATTTACTGTGGAAAGGAGAAATACAACCTGGTGTATTTCTGGCTCTGCTGGACATGCTTCTTGATTGGCAGTTGGTCTTCCATTTGTCATTATATTTTCACTGCTTAGCCCAATGTCTGGTCTCTCTTCAAATTGAAGGATGTATGACTCTTGATGTATTAATTCTTCATCTTTATCCAGCTTTATCCCTTCATTCTGGATGTTCAGTTTATCTTCCAGTTTAGGAAACTTCTCAATATTTTCTTCAATTTCCTGCACATCAGCATCTAAATAAGTATCTTTATTATCATAACCTGAAATACAGAAATTTATCATTTCTAAATCACTTGACTGTAAAAGAGAATTGGCATTCAATTGATAAGAAGACTTCCCTATTTCATTTTCAAAATATTTTTGGAGTAACGTCTGATTATGCACAACAACTCCAAAGTCTTCTACATCTTCATCTTTCAGGAATTGTTCATTAAATAATTCACATCTTTTATCTAGTAAAGTGCCTGGTTCCATTAACCTGCAACATTCATGTATTTGATCATTTAATTCAAAGAAGTCAGGTAGTAAATCAGCATTTATTTTCTTTTCTATGGCTCCCTGAGTTACCACCATAGGAACTTCATCATCAGCAGTGAATTTAAATTGCTCTACTATCTGTTTACACTTCTCTTTACCATAGAATGACTCCAGGAAAGATGTTTCATCTTCTTTATCACAAGTATTAGGATCAGAATCAAAAATATTATCCTGATGAGTGGTTTCTTCTCTAAAATTTTCACAAGATTCATACCTGCATACTAACTGATCCTTACTTGTATTAGGAAGTAGAGAACTCCTATCAATCTCACCATAAAATGAATCAAGGAAAGATGTTTCCTCTTCATTACCTTCTAGAACTGATTCAGCTATTGTATTTTCTAGAATCTTTTTCAACATGACCAAGCAAGGGTAGCAATCTCTCTCTGAATGCTCTTCGTCATGTAATCTGCACCAGCTTTCAATCAAGACATCATCAATGGGTAAACCTAATATTTGACTACACTGTATATTTCTAGACAAGTATAATTCAAAATCCTCAGAACGATCCACTTCAGTGCCTGGACAATTAATAACTTCTGGTGCTGCATCTGCTTGTTGCTCCAAAATTTCTTTATTTTCCTGCCAGACTTCTTCATTTTCTTGGCAAATTTCAGCCCTGAACACATCCGGGAAGAATATTAGTCCTTTCAAATATAAATCCAACCTTGTAAGGAAAGTTAAACAATTTATTTCACTGTGTTCCACAGTCTGGTGTATCCTGCAACAGGTAGATAAACCAAAGTTAGACAAACTGTGAGGGTAAAGCTGCCTACTCAAAGTTTCCTGAAATAAAGGAATGTTAACTTGGCAATTGCCTTCATATACATCCATCAAAATGAGACTATATTTTTCAATTTTTTTTTTTAGTATTTTGAAATTTTAATGAGATCTATCATATCTCAAAATAAAACTTGAAAGTCCAGAAAATCAAACTAATCTTTGATGTTTCGAGCTAGATCTTGCAAAGGTGCAACCAAAACATCTCAGATAAGAGATATTTGCAGACATTTAACTGAAATGCTGAAATATTTATGCAATATTTGTAGAAATCCAAAAATTCTCTGCCCAGGCCCTCCTTCTAGCGCCAATTTATGTTGCGTTAGAAGTGAGGGGCCTGCATAAAACGAATGATGACTGAAGCAGTAGTGTCTTTTCCAGTTCTGCCCTCCTTCTAGCGCCAATTTATGTTGGTCATGATGTTAGTCATTCACAAACATAGAATAAAAGTTACACAACAACCTTTACTCATCTTGAAAGATACGATGAATTCAGAGAATTCATGATCCCAAGTCTCCGTTGATTAGGTCTTAATCTACTGACGTTACTCAGTGGTTGATGTGTGTTGCTGTTTTCCATTCAGGGGCCTTACGTATTTCTGCAAAGTTCATCATTATTCCTCCAAATATCCTGCTCTGTATGTCTGCTCTGGATAAATCTCTAATAATTCTACCTCTGCACTGTGAATTTAGTCAAATAATGTGCTTACAGGCTGATATTTGCATGATTTCTACCATTATTTGCAATTCTTTGCATGATATTTTCAATACTACATGCATTTAACTCAAATATGCTAAGGATTTTCAGTTACCTACGGGATTTCAGCATATTTCTCTATTTCTGCTCATTATTTGTCATGACTTGCAGTTATGGTGATGAATTTATGAAATTAAAAAAAGGAAAAGGGTTAAAGAATGAGATTCCCAAAACTACTTGACTGAGATCACTGATCCACATACAAGCTCCCATACATGCAATGAAAAGAAGGAAACTAGAATCATACTTCACCAGGACATTCCACAAATCCGCATGATCTAGTGCAAATCTTCAAAGGAAAAGTTGACAACAACATGTAATGAAATGAAAGCGCTTCCAGTTGAACACAGCATTCACCAGTACATATCCAGAAATCAACATGAAGATTACGTAAAATTTACAATCAGGATGTAATCTGAAACTTCATATCCATTCAGTATGCTCAAGAACAGGTACATTTACAGTGATCTGAAGAAAGAACCTTGACATTTCAACAATTCTATCCTCATTAGTCTTAGTAATCCGATCTCCTAATTGATTCTACAGTAATTGGCCTTATTGCCAGATGTGTCTGTGTATCTTTTTTTTTTCTATTAGCCTTATTGCCAGATATATCTATCTATATCCTTATTTTTGACAAGCTCTGGCTCTTATATAGAGCAAATGCCAGAAAACAGTTACAATGATCCAAGGATCAGGATCCTCTCATAATAATCAACGGTCCAGATGAAAAGCACATGCTTCGCCAGTTGGCAAATGTACAGCTGGCACAGAATATTCCAGCATCTTTGATTTGATTCGGTCTCCAGCTGGCAAATAGCATATTTGACAATATCCTCCTCACTTCTGGTTCATGTTGCCTCCATGTGCAACTTTGTAATTATCAGCTTCAACATCTCCGGGACTTCCTGCAATAAACAGACAAACATTAAGTTCATCATCATTTGATAAACAACAGGAATTTAAACATTTTATTAAACATGCCTCAAAATGTGTAGCTACAGGCAATCGAGCCCCAAATCAATGAAAATTATGCACTAAATGCATAAACAACGTTAAAACACTTGGGTCAACCATCGTTGACTAGAAAAAATACACTCGGGCCTTCAAATTTCCATCGCTCTGTTTTCCCGCCCATTTTATTGTATATCAGGTTCAAAATAGTGCATATACATCACAACATATACGAGGAATCAATCGCTTTTAACAAATTATTTCAAATCCGGCTTTGCATGCTATCAGCGAGACCACTACTGTCGGGAAGAAAATTCAAAGCGCGGCCGATGGGGAAACTTAGAGCTTTCTACCTATCTGCAGGATATTGTGAATATGATGCTCCCCCTCCTCGAATGTCCTGATGACGTCACCATCATGTTTCGCTTCTGTATATTGGGGAAAAGAATGACATCATCATCATCATCATGTCGAAGGAAAATAGGAGGATATGAAATATGATCCTGCTGCTGAGGAATGGAATATGATGGTGACGTCATCGTCATATCCGGGCTTCATTAAAATGCAAAAGATGACGTCACCATCATGTTTAGTTAAGGTCAGGGGATAAATGTAATATCGGGTCACCTAAGGAAGATGATCAGGTGGTGAATGTAATATGACCCCTTTGATGCCAAGGTAACCCTCTCGAAAGATCAGGATGATGATGATCATCATCATCATATCCGCACTAGGTGATATTTAAAATATGATCATGCTGAGGAATGGAATATCACCCTCCCTTAAAAGATAGGGTGATCATCATGATCATGCAAAAGGAGATCAGGAGGATATGATGACGTCATCATCATATTAGCGAATATCAGCAAATATGACCCTCTTGAAAGATCAGGATGATGATCCTCCGATAGGATTTTGACATGCGCATGCAAATATACAGATAGTGGATTTTCTAAGCAGGGTGATATTATAATATCAGCATGATATTATAATATCAGGTGATGTTATGTTATCATGATGCTCGTTGTTATGAAATATAACCCTCCTAAAATCATGTTTGACCAGACCTTTGACCTGTCATAACTTCCACATATGGACGAATTTTCAAGTGATGTAAAAGGGAAACCTGCATGGAATTTCAAGCTCTTTCTAAATATGAGGTCATAGAAACAAAATATGAACTTTGACAAACTGACCTCATGATGATGACCAACCTCATCGAATATCATGATGATGATGCACCTGACTCATTTTTACCAAACCGCCAGAAAGCAGACAACACAAGCCAAGCCAAAAAGTTGGGTCCCTGTTTTGCCAAGTTAAAATGGGGCATGTTGTGTAACCACACAACAAGACCTTGCCACATGCTCTTTTCTTGCTTACCGGACCACAACACTCTTCAATCTGACTTCCGGTATAGGCACACCATGTCCTATGGATGTGTGGGATGAACTTTGTTTCCATCAATGGCAACAATCATGAAGCCACATAGTGTCTCTTGCGAACAATCTCCCCCTTTGGCATTGATGGCAACACTTAGTGAAAAATGACTAATTGTCACACTGAACTCCCCCTTGGCGGATGCTCTGTTCTAATGTACATTTTACCGTATCTCCCCCTTAGCTGGATCCCACATTTTTCACTACTCCTCACTCCCCCTTTGACATCAATGGCAAAGGGTGGGGTCCGCACAAAAATTTCCAAAAATAAAATGTACTTAGCCGCATAAAACATATGTACATGTTTTACCTACATATACTAAAATATATCTGCAAAAGTGGTCTTTAGCTGTACCACTTCTGTCGCCCAACTCTTCTTCATTCTATCCAAAATTGAGATGTGACTGCTCAACAAGAATGCAAAACCTTCTGCCCTTTTTAGATCTATCAGATCACTGGTCCGGGCTGTAGTCTGAGCATCACTTAGGGCCTTATGCATGGCCTCTAACTTAGGGATAATGATCCCTCTAAGTTCACTCAACCTACTTATTCTATTTTTCTTTTCCTTCTCAAGCTTGTTAATTTCATTCAAGACTGCAATGGTTTGACATTCTTGACTTATTATGGGAGATGAGAGAGGATCAAAACTTTGAGATAAACTTAGCAGTTTATCTTCTTACTCTTTTACTTTCTTCTCAACATCTTTGGTCACTTTGGGCCAGGATAAGCAAAATTTATAAATAGCTCCGCCATCTTTGAGAGCATTTTCTAAACTCTTTATCCCAATATCTATAACTCTCCTATCATTTGAGATTAGGCCCAGTACTTCAGAGAATCTCTTATCCAAAAATTCTTTCTTGACTTTCTCTTCTGCTGCTTTCTCTAAAGAATCAAAATGTGTATTAATAGAATTTACAAGAGACTTTAGATTATCAGATGTGGAGGCTGTAGGATCCTTTTGGAAGGATGGCATGATCTTTTCCAATACACCAGATGCAGTTTCTATGAGCTCACAGTCTTCCATGTGAGACTTCAACATTTTTTCTTTTGCCTTTGCTTGAGTGAAGGATGCTAGTTTCATGGTTTGAACCAGAGAGAGGGAATCAAAATTGAATGGACCTTGAAGCAATTCCAGTTCATCAAATTCCATCATCTCTTTGGTCAAGAAATCTTTGACTGCTTCTGCTGTGTCTCTTACTGGAGACAAAATTTTCTCCCCTTCTGCAGCCTTACCACTATCATCTGTGGCCTTCTCTGTTGGATTTTTCTCTCCTTCTGCAGCCTTGCTAATGTCATCTTCTTTTTCCTTTTCTTCTACTCTTTCTTCTCCTTTGGATCCGGAGTCTGTAGGGGAAACCGAATGAGAGATATTTACTGCTTCTTAGACCTCCTCTTCTGGAGCAAAGGATTCTAAGTCCTTATCTTTCTCTTCAGCTGTCTCCTTTACTTCTGCTACTGTTTCAGTAGATTCTTCTTCAACATCTGTAACCAAGGGATCATCTAAGTCCTCTATAATAGGAATGTTGAATCTTTTGTAAGCATTTCGGAGGATGTCTTCTATTTCTTTTGCTACCTTGTCAGTTTCTCCAAGCATAAGTTGATTCATTCTAGCTTTGCTTCGGAACTCATCCTTACAATCTTTGAAGATCATATTCTTCTGTTAGAAGTGATGTAGGGATAGAGTTGAATGGCTATCTGTTCCCAGATCTCCATGTCCTTTTCTTTGGCATTATTCTTTCTCATTTCAAGTTCCTTCTCAAGGCTTTTAGGAATTAAAGATATGATCTCAATGAAAGCTTTATTGTAGATGTTCAGATACTTAACTGTGGCATCCTGCAGGATCTTCTGATCAGCTTCACTATATTTATCATAGAATTTTGTTATTGGTTTCAGGTTTCCATCCACAGTAATTGCTTTGATGATATCATCAAGAGTGGGCTTCTCAACACATTTATCTGTCTTTTCTTCTTCCTTGTCTAGACTGGTAGTGGATTCTCTGGATACTTTCTTCTTCTTCTTCATTTTCTTTACTTCCTCATCTGATTCTGTCCCTTCTTTGTCCTTTTGGCTTGTGTAAGACCTTGTTGCTTTTTTCTTGGTTCTCTTCTCTCCTTTTCTGAATGTCTGAGCTTCCAGTTTTGAAGCTTTTTGTCCTTTGGAAGTGGTAGGTGCAGAGCTTTTGGTTGATCTGGTCCAGGAAGATGCTTGCATCGGAGCACTTTCTTTTTCTGCCTCTTCCTTTTCTGCCCTTTCCATCTTTTCTCTATTTGCATCTAGTGCCTCTTTGAGATTCCATGCCTCTTGGAAAACTCTTCTACTTCCCTCCTCACTTTTCTTTTTATTTCCGGTTGTCTTAGCTCCACATGGATCTTCACACTTAATTCTTCAAAGGTTCCAAACCTTTCTGCGTTAGGATCCTTGGGTTGACTGAGCATGTGTTGAACATGTAGCTCAACAATTTTCTCATCTACTTCATACCCCATTAGCATGATCTAGACTATTCTTGGCTCTGTTGCCTCCATTAGACATTGATCAATTTCTACCATAAAGCATACTGTATCTTTATACTTTTCAACTAAGGATTGGGGGATTCTCTCTCTTTCTTGCATCATGCTCTAAAAATTCTTGAAATAGCCCTAGAGTGCTATATTTTGTGCCTTGGCATCACCAAGCCCATGTATATAATCTCTGATTTGGATGGCTACTGGTCTATCATTCTGCCATACCCAACCACTGGATTCGGGAAGCTCATTCATGAAGTAGAAGAACAAGCACAGTAACAACCCACCATACTTAAAGGAGTTCTTCTTGTCTTTCTTGATCTTTTGTAGATTTTCCATTAGTTGGTTTAGAAGGAGTTCACAAAGATCATAATCTACATTTTTTCTCAACATTTTATAAGCAGTGCAAATTACAATTCCAGGTACTGAATTTTCCCTGCTAGAGTGATATATCTTATAACCGATGATCATGGAAGCAAACTTGACATCCAGATTAGTGATGTCTTCTATTGTCATTGCTCTTTTGTCAAATTTTGATCTGGTAGCCTCACTCACAGTTTGATTCTTGACGGATTTGAGAATAGGAATCCCACCAAATGAGTGTAGTCCGGTTACTGCCCTAATGGCATCCTTGTTTATCTTAAATGGTCCATTCAACCACATGAAGTTGTCTTGCACTCTGATCAAAATATACTGGACCCATTCTTCTTCTGTAAAATAGGGGAAATGAATGCATTGTGCAAAATGCTTGTCCCAGATGGCTTTATACTAAGTTTTGAGTTCAAATGAGTCATCTATCAAATGCTTGTGATAGATATCAACCAGCTTAGATTCCCCAAAATCTTTAATATTCACATGAATATATTCCCTAACATCTTCTACATGCAGAACCCCATGTGGAATGCATGAAAAGGCACCCAGGGGATCAACTTCTAGGGATTTATATGGATGTTTCTTGAATTTAGGACGCGGCCTATCAATGATCTTTACAACATTCGGTGTAGTCATCTTCAAAAAGATTTATAGAGCAATATTCGATAATGAAAAATACCTTTTGTGCTTCTAGGGTTCACGGAGTGAGCTGGATTGATTTGCTGGAAGATTCAACTTCAATAGTTGATCTTTGTGAAATTTGAAACAATTAGTTGCAAAGCTCCTTTTCTTTTCTTCTCGAATGCAAATGTGTGAATGACGAGCGAATGAACCCTTTTATTTCTGAGAAAAATCCTAAATCCACACTGCAATAAATGTGCAACTTAAGTCATTCTGGTTGCCTAGTTCTTCTTATTTTGAGAAATATCTTTTTTCGGATCACTGATATATACTTAGATTTATCCTTGGTGATTAATAACAAACTATCTTACTTTCCCCAAACATTTGATCTATCCACAGATCAAGATGCCTCGAATTTGAATCATACCGGATCTAACTTTGATAATCCTATTTTACCGGATGACTGTTGAACCGGATCAATCTTGGTAGATTAGATTTTCCAAATCTTCTTGCGGATCTTTCTTATCTTTACCAAACTTACTTTAGATGTTTCTCTAAGAACCCTTTAATCCACAACTTCTCATGTGCCAATATCAGGCCTAATTGATTGGCTGGGGGATTTGGTTTTTCTTAGTGACTCCCCCTGAGCTAGAGCTCATCTATTCAATTTCTAGAAGGATTGTTAGCACCAGATTCTAGTGCGGATCCATCCCCAACATTCTCTATGCTTCTCTTCATCCAAATCTTATTCATCTCCCTTTTAATTTCATCCACGTTCACTTTTCCTTTTCCTTTGTCTTGGTTATGATTATGTTGTTCTAGACCCCTTCTGTCTTGATTCTTACTTCTACATAATTTGGCAATATGACTAGATCTATTGCAATTGTAGCAAACAATACTTCTTTGCATATTTGACTGATATCCTCTTGATCTACATTGATTAGCCATATGTCCCATTCTATTGCATGCAAAACATCTACCATTGAACGAATTGTTGATTTGCATATTTCTACACTCATGAGATTTGTGACCATACCTTTTGCAATTGAAACATTGTCCGGAGAAGGATGAATTAGTCTGATTCATTCTTCTTCTGCACTGATTTGCTTTATGACCAAAGTTATTGCAATTGTGGCAATATCCATTGAAGGATGGATATCTTTGAGCATTTGGTTGCCTTACCGGAGGTCTTCTAGGTCTGTTCCTTGGATTTCCTAATCCATAGTTCTTCTGACCGGATTCAAATCTTTCACCTTTCTCATACCCCAAGCCTTGTTTGTCATCTACCCTCTTCTGGATTTGAAGAAGAACTTCAAGTTGAGCAGAGCTTATCTTAAATTTCTCTTTGTATTCATTTGTTGTTTGAAGATCCCTTTTAAGAGTGTCAATTTGATTCTCAAGTTGTTCTTCATTGTCTCTAGCTTCTTCAAGATCAGATTTTAGATGCCTAATTATTCTATCCATTTTGTGGTAGTCTTCTGACTTTTTGAGAGATTGTCTTAGATCATCTTCAGTTTTTCTTTTCTCTTCAATTTCTTGGGTGAATTTTATAACTCCTGATTCCATTTCATGTCTTACCATAATGACCTCTTTTGATAACTTTTCACATAACTTGGTTTTCTCCTTCAGATCTTCATTTGTAACATTGGCTTCACCTTGATTTGCCAATTGCTGAAGTAGATCCTTTCTCTTTTTCATAGAAATACTCAGTTTCCCATTTAGTTCATTTATGAAATCATCAGCCTGTTTGAGTCTTTCCTTCAATTCATTGACTTCAGAGTTAGATTGTTCAAGATCATCTAGGGAAGACTAAAGTTGTTCCCTCATACCATACACATCCATTTGAATTCCCAGATCTTCCTGAAGCTGTTAGGCTCTGTTTGGAGGAACTTGGCTCTGATACAAATTGTTGATAACTGAGAGGAGGGTGAATCAGTTATCTTAATTATTTTAGCTTTCTGATCTTCCTTAACAATTAATGCAGTATCAAATCAAATAAGCAAACATAACCATGAAATAGAAATAACATCAATACACATGACACAATGATTTTGACGTGGAAAACCCTGTTAAGGGAAAAACCACGAGGTGACTAACCCAAGATTGTATTCTCTATTAGAAGAATAAGATAGTACAAAATGGCACTTGCCAATTAGGGCTCACTGCCCAAGCACACTACTCACAAGAGGCTTACTACCTATTGTAGTTTGTACAAGGAAACTAGATACTTGAACTGATGAGAAGCATCCACAAATGTTGAGGTTCAGTTTCGGTTAAGTTTAATATACTGATCTACTGCACTTCATTCTTCCTCTTCTTTGGAGCTGTTGTCCTGTCACATACCGGACCTGTATTACTGTTGTTACTCAGCTCTTCTACTTTTCTTTGCACTCCACGACATACGACACACACATTCATATCTAAATCCATCTGGTGTATATATCTGCACCAAGGATTTCATCCACTTTCTAGTCGACATCTAGAATACTCAATATTTTCCCAAACTCTGATCTGTCTGCTGAATCTTTGCATACCAAGTAATGTGGATCAAAGAGATGCTTATAGAAGTCATCAATCATGTCAGCCAATTATGAATGATACCTTAGGAAACTTAATCACAATCAATATCACATCTGGATTAATGTCTGATGCTCTATCAGTTAGTTCTTCCTTTGTCTACTCTACCAAACATAAACCCAACACTCAAGTGCTCATGTCTCTTCACTTTTCCATCACCGAAGGCTCAGTCCCCAGAATCTATTAGTCAAGGTACTCCTCTTGACTTCCCTAAGTCTGCACTTTACTAAGATACTATCTCTTAGAGATCTGGACCTAATTGTTGGACCTTGCCACATGCTCTATTTTTGCTTACTGGACCACAACACTCTTCAATCTAACTTCCGGTATAGGCACACCATATCCTACGGATGTGTGGGATGAACTTTGTTGCCATCAATGACAATAATCATGAAGCCACACAGTGTCTCTTGCCAACAGATATACCCCGCCATAACACGTGGTTGAGGTTATCCCTAGGGGTGATAAAATCTCCTAGCAAGCCCCCCAGATAGGGTTTGACAAATCACAGTTGTTAATTAACCCTTAGAAATGAAATGTGTGTAGGAAGACAATGCAAGCACTTGTTCGTTTTAAGATCCCAAATGCAAATGTGAATGAAGACACTTGTTCATTTTAGCCCAATTTCAATGATGTGATAGCAAATAAGATTGATTTTAAGACCAAATCGAAGTGTGAAGGCAAGCAATGTTTAGAGATGAGAGATGGATTGATTGCACCTGATTGATTTTTGTCCTTAAATCTGTTATGTATGTTGATGCCCCTGCTATTCTAGCTCCTTAGATGCCCTTGAAATTCAACACGACAAGAAGAAAACTAAACTCACAAGCCAAAAGGGGGTTAGGTCAAAAGATGTGATCTGTTACAAATCTGAAATTGAAGATGTGATGTAGAAAAATAAGTTACATAAACAGAAATTATATGAAATTCTATGCACTTTAAAAACAAATTCGTTGAAAAAGGATCAATTTTGCTCAAGTTATTTGCATTTGAAGTTTGGAAGGTAGATAAAGTTTGGATGAGAAATTACCTACTGAAATGATGAAATTACTTGAAACCCTTGATGCCACTGTGAATTTCATCGAATTACCTTTCCGATGAGTATTCATTTGCATGATTTTGAGCCCGTATGCAGAAGTTATAGCAAAAAGAAAAAATTTGCCTCCTTCGGCATGCTTGAGATGATAGGTTGACTGGGTTGAGCAAAAGGTTAACTTTTTTGATTGTATAGTTTGACTTAGACTAGTTAAAGGTGTGATTAGAATCATGAACTTGACCCGCAACTCCAAGGATCTAAATTTTAAGCACAAACTACCAAAATTGAAAATGCCAAGCAAATGTTGAAACATTTAAAGTTAAAACCCTAACCCTAAGTGTTAGTGATATAACCTAAATGTTAAACCAAAACTAAGACTTCAACCACTGATGAAATAAGACTTCAACCCAAGACCACGACTTAAGACTTGACCAAGCTTAGACTTAGACTTAGCTTAGACCGTGACTAGAGTGTTGAGGACTGCCAACCTTTGAATCAAAAATGTTGACTTTGACCCTAAACAACGATGACTTTAGGCTTAAACACTGACTTAAGAGCTTTGAGATGTGGAACCTGATTTAGATGCCGACAGAGAGTTAAGGAGGTTTTAAAAACTTCTACCGGTGGTTTCTTTAGGGTTTAGAATGGTAGATTTGAATTTTGATTGACGATTTTGGCTCAGTGGTTTGGGGTTTAGTTGCTGGCGAAAGAGGACTACGACAGTGGCGACCACGGAATACCGACATGAAATAGAACTAAAGTTGTTTGAACACTGCATAAAATCAAATCAAAAACCAATACATGGAAACCAACGATGTTGGCGGAAGAGTTTGTAGACGACGACCTTGTATGAACAATGACCATAGAAGAGAACAATGACTGAAAGCTGAAGAAGACAAGGATGATGGATTTGGAGTCAACTTGACTTGTGAGTAACGATGACCTCTAATGATATTATGAAGTTGTGACCTAGTAGTTGATATGGATTGCGACCAATGTGTAGTAAATGGCGACAGTGGCTTTAAACAATAGTCAGATATCTAGTGACCAGAGAGTTAAAACCAGAGACACCTTTGGCTGGAAATGTCAATCCCTGAGTATTGAAAGGGGGCTGATAAGGCTGAATCAACCAAAACAAATGTCAAATATTTTGGAGGAAGCCAGCTACAACAAACAAAGAGTCCTCTTAGATTGAATAGTGTATTCTGGTTATGTAGTGGTGAACAAAAGGGTGTCAACAGTGGTTATGTAGTGGCAACATGAGATCAATGGTAGATGTAAGGTGATAGGTTGCCACCACTAGTGGAAGAGAAGCGGCAGATACGGGGAGGCGAGTCTATGATTTTGGAAGTTGACAAGAAAAAATGTAGGGGTGGTCGGGGGTTTGTAGGTCTACACAAAGATTTTATTTTGCAACACTAATAATCCACACAACCCCACAACGCAAAACCAGCACCTGCAATGCAAAGATTAGACCCAGTTGCAGATCAGGGTTGATTTTTGATCAACGGTGGAGGATAAAAGAAGAAATCAATGGATGAAGATGAAGGAAAGATAAGAATGAACATGCATGTGTCAAGTGTCCCCTAAAAAAGGTTATTTTTGAAAAAGGCTTAGTGGGGTTTGAATAGGATAAGATTCTCCTCTCAAAATAGCATGCTTTTAACTATTTTGAGAGTTGGATGAGTTTATGGGTTGATTTTTGAATTCTTTTTGAGTTTTTCCCACACATTTGAGTTTTTCCTATTTTTAGGGGCAAAAAAGCACGCTCGCACATTTATAGGAGAAAGTGGAGGAGTGGGATAAGAGTGGAGGGAATGAATGAATTAATAAATAAAATTTATTTAATTCATGTGCAAGTGGGAAATAAATAAAATATTTTAATTTTATTTATTTATTGATGGAGAGAAAGTGGGAATGATTAAATAATTAAAATTATTTAATCATAGATGAAAAATAGAGGAATAAAGATAATTAATTAAATAAAGACAATTTATTTAATTAATAGAGGAATAATGAAATGATTAAATAATTAAAAATTATTTAACCATAGACAGAAAGAATAAGAATAATGAAGATTAATTAAATAAATAAAATTTATTTAATTAATTAAGAAGAAAACAATTTAATTAATTATGAGTCTGTCAGACAAAAATGATGTATGCGATGTGATATGAGTTTAATGCATAGATAATGAAATGGGACAATTTTGGGTGTCTACAGAATGCACAAATAAACTAATCTACTCAAGATAGAGCAAACTAGTGTGCTATAGAAGGAGAGAAGGGAAATGAAGGAACCCATGAAATGTTACACAAACACAAGTTGATTGCACAAATGGAATAAACAAAAAGAGGGCAAAAATGGAACATAATTACCTCAAAACTATAGATGAGAGCTACCTATCCAAGAGCAAGGCCCAAAGAAGAGCCCGCCAACAAGTAGTGGTTCTACAAAAACCCTATGAAGGTGCAAAGATTCAAATCATGGTTACATGAACTTGAGAGGTATAACACAAGTTTGTTTCATGTTGTAGAAATCAATGGAGATTGCTAAGAATGTTGGTAATAATGCTGAAGAATATGAGAATATGTTGAAATCAACAATGGAGTTGCAAGTTCTTCAAGATTAGCAAGATATAATTCAAAAAGAGTAGCTTAGAGGGAGTAAAGAAAAGGTAGGTCAAAAGAAGTTGTTTGAAGGTCATGGAGGCACTACACAAGATCTTGCATGTCATGGAAAGTGGTAAGTAACACTTAGAAATGGTCACTGGATGACAAATAGGCTCGAGATGCTAGTGTGTCACGTAGACATCCGCACTGTGCTAGTGTCTAAGTGACATCAACTTCTAAACTCTTAGAACACCTTAGGATTTAAGCAAAGAATTATGACATTTAAAAAAAAATCACAAAATACACATAAGGGTTGAAACATAACATGAACACAATATTTTATGGGTTGGAAAAGGTTAAGGCAAGGCTGAAAATGGACCTAAAACATGCTAGGGGAGTGGACACTAAAATGAGCAAAAAATGTAGCGTGAAACTGCAAGGGTATGCAATTTTCTACGTTACACACACCCAGCTACCACTTGTTTAATCTAGGTTGATTTATGCTGAGTTGTCTACACTTTATAAGATTAACCTGGATTAAGCTTAGGAAAAATTTATTTTCCTTTATATTTTTGGTGAACCCTTTACACCCCCTAAGGTTGGCCTTAGGGTGTATACATTCACTATTTTTGGGGTTTCAAACCTGTCACTTTTGATTGCTTTATCAATATAGATCTTGCTAGGTTTTATTCCTATTCATTACTACATTGCTATATCTTTTCTCCTCGGGTTTGTGCTTTATTGTGTGATATCACTTTTGCTTACCCTACCCATCCTTGGCTACCTCATTAAGGTGTCATTTTCAAATCTAATACAACACTAACATTTCTAATTTATCAATCTAAAAGTGAGCTTTTTGTGCCAAATTTTCCATCTTTCATTCTTTTGTTTATTCCACGAGTTACTCGTGATCCTAATATTCCATTGATGAGTGGTCATCTAAACATTATTATGGTCACAAAATCTAATGAAACTAAAATCTATTCCAATTCTTGTGTTGAGAACAACTATGATCATGATACCAATGTGGCACAACAAGAGCTAGCTAACAAAATTGCTAGTTTGGCTCACGTAGAAAGTCATACACAACTAGCAAACATGATACACAACATATTTATATACAATCCACAAGGATTAGAGGCCTTGCAAGCTATAAGTGCTAAGATTGCTTCATCAACCATTTTTTGGTGCATTTACTTGCTCTCCCTCTTCTACCAAGATTCTATCTTCCAACATTACTCCCTCTACTACCATTGTCCATACCCATAGTACTACCCTCACATCTACTAGTATCCCACCACATAGTGTCTTTCCTTTTTCCACCTTCCACCCTTTACAAGGATTTCCTCCTAACCATGGCCCTCTTGAGATACCCACATCTCTTATGATGTATAACACCTCTATTCCTATTTCATCTACGACTACTTAACCCACAATATCCACTACTCTTTCTTGTGTGATAGCATAACTAGAAAACGCAATCAAGTTTCAATTACTTCATGAGGTAAAATGAGAATATAGCTAAGGTTCTAGATTGGCCTCTCATTATTTTGTTAGCCAACCTACGAATATATTTTCCATAAGGTTTTTCCACCTCCAAAACTTTTCCTATTTGAAAAAATTAAATTAAGATTCTAAATAAATTAAATATATATATTTCATCAATCTTTTAAAATATGCACATGTTCTCTCTCTCTACCTAAATTAGTTTACTTTTTTAAAAATTGAGTTATAAGAAGTAAATGTTTCTAAAATATAAAAAATAACCCAACTTAAAAAGAACCTTTAAGTTTAAATGTTTCTGTATATCAAAAAATTTGGATTTGCAAATGAAAATGATCAAACAATGAAATGCATAACCTAAACCCAAATCATTCAATACCTCGAAGATGCAAGATGAATTGTTTGATTGATTTGATATGTTGGTTGCTCACAATTCGGTAGCATAACATTTGCATAGGATTGAGATGATAGATGGAAGATGATGATAATGGATTGAAAGGCTCTAAAGATATTTTGATGGCATAGGGATACTCCAACTCAATGCCTCCTTCTTCAAATGGCTTGTGAGGGGGTTGATTTATAGGAAAGGCTTGGTTCAAATGGATGGTTGAGATTAAAAAGCTAAATGATTGATGTGGACGACTATGATTGATTAGTTATTCCCACTCTTCAAGGGAGTTGTACTCATGTAACAAGTGGAAGGAGAAGCACAGGGCTCATGTGTGATTGTGTACACAAATACTTTTATTTAATAAGTTTATATGTGATGGTGTACACAAATACTAAAATTAGATCCCATTAGTTGTGCATGTGAAAGATTTTAAATGAAAGTTGTACTACCACACATGATTCAATTGAGAAATGGACAAGTGTCGAAATGTGGTGAGAGGTGAGGACTTAATTCAAATAAAATATTTGAATTAGTTGGGATATGTGAGGGAAATTAATTAAATAAATAAAATTTATTTAATTAATTGGGAAGATGATTAGGATAGAACTGGGATATGAATGGGAAATTAATTAAATAAATAAAATTTATTTAATTAATTAGAAAGTGGGATTATGAATGTGATTTAGGACAAAATGCTAAATGGTGTCTAAGTAATATTTTTGACTAGGTGTTGCAAGACATGGACAATTTTGGGTGTCTACAATTTCTAAAATATTAATTTATATATTTTATTTCATTTTAAAGTCATTTTCATTGGTTTATTTTTTAAAAAATATATATATATATTAAAAAAATTGTAAATAATATATATATATATACTAATTATAAATAAGATATGTATGTGTGTGTCTAATAATATATATTATTTACAATTAATATATATTAAGGCAACTATGGCTACATATAAAAAATTAAGAAGCCCTAACAACAATGGTGGTTGTAGATATCTTATATATACCTCTACTTGCTAGCTGCATTTATTCAATTTTTTTATATTAATATATATACATACACACATACATTTATATATATTACCTACAATTAATATATATATTAAAACATAGGCAATAATATTGGCAGTTGCCATATAAAAAATTAAGAAGCCACAATAGTAATGGCGACTGTGATTGCATATAAAACAAAAATTAAAGAAGCCAAAATGTTAAATTTTCTATTGCAACTTCTTTAATTTTTAATATTTATTTTATATGTAGTCATAGCCAACTAGCAAATAGTCACTTCTGTAGGGAAGCAAAGGTAGAGGAATGATGCAGTCATAACTAGGGGGTCTTATCAAACCGCCCAGTCATGTAGCCAAAACGACACAACGGAGGCATAAATTCATAAAACAATGACAAACAATCTACGTTCTATTCAAAATCACAAAATTTACATTCACTACAATAACTTCACAAGTGAAAAATATGCACACTCTTAATCAGTCATTCCTTCTGTTGGTGCTTAAATCTGCAGGCACTTTCCTGAAGATTCAAGCATTCAAATATGCATGCCCCTTCCCAAAAAATCCAAAAATTCTATGTCTTTCGGCCTCTGCAGTGCTAAAAAATGCAAAAATCAGTTAAGGTGCAGGTGTCTTTGTATATACAAGGGTGTTTGTATATACATGCAGGTCGAATATGCATTGGTAGGCTTGCAAAAATCTCCATCGGCCTTCAAAAAATGGTGAAAAATGAGTTGTATGCATTTTTAAATGCATATCGGGTTGCATATACAAGGGGGAATCTTTCACAGATTCCCAAGAATATTCGCTGCTTGCATATTGGGTTTCATGTATATTTGGTTTGTATGTTCAGACATACAACAGTTAGATACAAAGAAAAGATACATCGCAGGTATATTCCATGGAAGATTCCCGCTTGTATATAGGGGCTTGTATGTCGCCGGTGCATATGCAAAGCAAAATATACAAGGAGGTGCAAATATTCATTTGCTACTGTGGTGTGGCCGAGATATATGTGGTGGGGCCTGGGGATATACAAGTGAGAATGTATGTGTGAATATATATTCAAGCATATGAAGGTGGTCACAGGGTCGAATGTATTTTGAGATTGTATACCCAAATATACAATGAAAAGGTACATGAGAAAATGTACATCCGGCAATATACAATGGGAAAGTGCAAATGGTCTTGTATGATTTGGAAAATATACAAAGCAGCAGGAGATGCATTTGGTGGGGTCCGCCTCACATACAAAGGGCTTTGTATCTCATATACAAAGGAGAATGTATATGTGATATGCATTCAAAAATATGTAAGGGAAAAGGATGAAAGGCGGACCTGATGGTGCTTTCATTTTGTTCTATAGGTTCTTGGCGTTCGCAACTTGCATGTATGTGTGAGTTGTATATCACGGATATACAAAGATGAAAAAATGTACATTTCAGACCCGATAGAAATTTCAGGTTGCTTCATAAACATTTTGGGGTCCGTGGCGTGCATGTATATAGCATTTGTACATGCCGATATCCAAAAGGTGAGATACAAGCCAGATTTCAAGGTGAATGTAATGTGTTTCATAATTTTTGAGATCCGCCTTGTATGCATTTCACACTTGTATGTGCAATGTGATAATCATAAGAAGGAGATACAAGGCTTAGATTTGAAAGTTTTTCAAATCTGATGGATAAATGGCTGGGGTTCGCCTTGTATATTAAGCAGTTGTATGTATATGCATTTTGCATATACAAGGGATTTTTGATGGGTGAACAGTGACGATTGTATATGCATTCGAACATGCATATACAAGGGGCAAAAAGGCAAAATGCAAGGGGAAAAAGTCAGCGATAGAAGTGTGGAGTGCCTATGTGGCACGTTATCATTGGCCACTGACTTTTCTATAGGATTTTGAGCCGTGGATCTCAGCGACAGGAAGTAGATCGACGGCCTTGTTTTGAACCTGCAGCAAAGGATTTTTCCTGAGCGTGTGCGGCCATTTTTGAGCGGGAAACTTTCAGAGGTACGCCACTGCTATATTTCAAAGGGGCATGTGGGTAGGTGAGGCAATTGATGGTGGTTTGCAGAGGATGATCGATGGACAGGCCAACTACCAGATTTAAGAAGAAAATCCCTGGGCGGCGGTGCAGGTCCCGATTCCCACCTACTCCTTCCTCTTTGTCCTTCTGCCGCATTCAATTTTGAGCGCCATTCAAATCATGCATTTTATCTAGAAATTTTTTGATTTGCCTTGTAATTAATTTTGCTGAGTTTACAGTCTGGGTATAAAAGCCAAACTGTGTTACTCATGTTGGTGGTTGAAGACTTGGGCAAACTTTTGTGTGAATAACAAAAAATAGAGCATTTCATGTCTGCTCGATCTCATTTTGGAGTTTATGTGTTGCATATGTGATGTATCTTCCACATATGTTTAGTTTTAGTGTTAATGTTATACGAAAAATGCATTGCTACATGTATTTATCTATTTGTCTCCATTTGTTGCATGCAACTACTTCTTTTGAATCTAGTTGCTAAGGGTTCCACAGATTCAGGGATACAGGTTTCTGTATCACATGCTTGATCTCCAACTTCCATTCAAGGAGTGGATTAAATTTTTTTAGGTTAAGGTATGGAGAAGAATGTATGTCAGCTGGGATGTTTGCAAGCATGAATAGTTAAGTACCCATCCTTGGGTGATGTTTGTAAGGCAAGCATCAGTCTAACCCCTTGAAACTTGAATGCCAGTTGCAAGCCATTCTTATGTATACGTCTAGTTGACTCCTTGCCTTGAGAAAGGCACTAGTCTGCCCTTGTGAAGTAGTTATGATCCAAAACCCCTGTCTTGCACCTAAACCATCAAATTCAAACCATTCCATAATTTCAACTTGCTAGTTGTAGGAGTAGGATTAGGAACCCCTGCATACTCTCATACCAGACTAGACAAATATGTCCAAGAACGTTGCCAACCTTGTGATTTATCACACAAATCTTGGTCCACACATGAGAGTATTCTGCCTGTTATTACAAAGTTAAATCTTCCTGTCATAGGGCAAGTCAATGTTACATCTTTAGCAAATAGGGACACCCCCCTTGGTGCGGCAGAATTAGAAGTGAAGGGGAGGTAGCTCACGCACCCTCCTATATTTGTTGGCTGAATCTGCCTGTGCATTGGAACTGGCAAACCCTCTGCCGATTCGGGAAAAATTACCAACACCTTCAATGAAAAAGTCTCCTCTACCAGCTCTATATCTTTCTCTCCTTCATGCTACCATCAATTTCCTATACATTGCAATCTCACAGCATCCTTGGTGGCTTACTTTCTTCTTCAAATCCTTTCCACTTCCCTTGGTAGTCATCTCCCTTACATTCATTTCACCATTAGTCAAGTGTCCCCAAACTGAAAGCCTACGTTTTCTTTTATACACAGGCTTGAGTAAGTTGAGGAATTAATGGTTTCAAAACTGACCCAACAAGCATCATCTACCAAAATGATATATTTTAACCTCCTCATAAAGTGCCTCATTAGTGGTTTAACCATTCAAAGCTCCATTTAAAACTTACATAATTTATTATAATGTCTATCGACATTCTCTTATCTTCAAACTTACCTGTTGATAGATCAACACCAAGAAGAATCGTGGAACTCTTTCAAACTTCTCTATCAATAGTTAGTGCAAGAGTACAACTTTGAATCCATGTGCCCTAAGTGAGGCTGCACCAATGCACAAGAGAATTCCTTATTGGCACTTTAGTGCAAGAGCATGACTTTAACTCATGCACCTTTAGCGAATCTACAAATCTACACTAAAGACTTCATCAACTTTTACCCTCCATTGGAACCATTAAATTTTGCATTGAAATCATGTTTTGGTAAATCAACCTTCTAAATAATTTGTGAACTATGCCTTATAAAACATATTGGCACTTGATGTATCTTTTGAACTAGCATCGACGTTTCTCCAAGTTCTTGAACTTGTAAGATTGCCAAAAATAACATGTTTCGGCCATTTGACAAGTCAGTGAACTTGAAAACTCTTGAACCTTTCCTTTACAAAGTCTTTTTAATGAATTGACACTTTCACAAACCTTTGACTCTTCTTCTTCAGTGAAATGTGGAGTTTGTAAACCTTGAAGTTTTCTGAAAAGAAAAGAGAGCTAATGATGCATGAGGATCACTCATAGTCAAGTTTTTAAGGTCATTTTGATGTTAAGAGTCTTAGTTGAGTGTCTAGAGGTCTTAGGGGGTCCATTGGGATCATTTCCAATAGTCTAAGTTGTGTACATAGGCCTAGAAATTCAAAATTTGGCTTTTCCCGCCAAAACCAAATTTGAATTTTCTAGAGTTTTTTTGGCTTGTTGGAGGTTGGGGGTTGGTCCTCAACCATGGGATCATGTTTAATGAATCAAATAAGGTCTTAGAATACCATGTAAGACCATGTAGGGTTTTTTTGTAATGTTTCTCAAGTCTAGTTGTGAATTAGGGGCAAAAATTAAGGTTTTAAATGACAATATTAGTTAGGTTTTGATGGAAAAGGACATATGTATTCGAATGTTAACTATTTTCATTCAGATTTGCATGAGAAGAAATGAGAAAAATGTAGGAGAAAAATGTAGCCAAGAAGTTGAGGAAATAGTTTCTCCTTCATATACCCTATTCTTGACATCTTTTTGAATTTTTTAGCAGGTTGCAGGCAGAAAATAGACCTGTACGGATCAGTACCAGGCCTGGACATGTGTGGGAAGTGAGAATATGGTGTTATGGATTTAATTCATTAATTATTTTGTGTTTTCAAGGTATTTGAACAGGTAAACAAGCTTAAGAATCCTCACTACCCTATCACAGGGTTAGGGTTTCCAATGACCTTCAAAAACCCATATCTCTTGTTTCCACCATTGAAAAATCATCAAACTATTTGTAGACCTTCATTAGGGTGTTTTTCAATTATCTACCAAGGGAGAGCTCCATAATCATTCATAGGTGTGGGAAAATCAAGATTGAGTTGTTACCTTGTCAAGAAGACTATTAAAACCCTATGTGTATTGAGGGTTTAATGAAACATTACTTTCTTGAGTTCACCACAGCAAAGCAGGGGTTTGGTGAGACCCTATAGGGTATATAGAAGGTGAGAGGAGTCTAAGGAAGCACAAGGAGTACAATTTTTCATTCAAAGTAGCCTAATAGGTCTTGTTAAGGGTTTAAGCCTAGAAAGATAGGCTTGTAGAGTAGGGTATAGGTTGAAATCTTATTGAAGAGTTAGTAGAATCTTGTGAAGAATGTTGATACCCTACATTGTCCTTGTTCTTGTTTATCCATAGGTCTTGTAATTGTTTCCCTCCACATCATTATTGGTATCTGAGCCCAAGGAAGAGTTAACAATCAAAGAGGAGAAAGATGCCTCCAAGAATCAATGTTGCTGAAAGGGTGGCAAAGAATAGAAACACAGTTGGGAGAAGCCCTTGCTAGAGAAATGAGGGAAATGAGAGTCAGTTTGGATGCAAGACTCACTATAGTGGAAGCTAACCAAAGAAGAGGAGTGGTTACAGAAGATATGAGTGACCAAGATGAAGTGGTGGATGAAGCACCACAGGAAGAACCTCAAGAAGAGAGGGATGCTGATGATTTGAGGATGAAAAGATTGCTGAGGGCAGTCAAGGGTGAAGGAAACAAGGTGAAGATGGAAATTCCAGTGTATGCAGGTAGTTTGAATGGTGAAGAACTCCTTGATTGGATAGGGGAGTTTAAAAAATATTTTGAGTTTGAGGATGTACCTAAAGAGTAGCAAGTAAAGTTGGCCAGGACCAAGTTGAAAGGTCATGCATCCCTATGGTGGGATTATGTTCAAGAAGAAAGGAGAAAGAAAGGAAAATCCAAGATTACCTCTTGGGATAGGATGATTGCCAAGTTGAAGGGAAAATTCATGCCTAGTGACTACATGACTCAATTGTATAGGAAGTTGTAGAACTTGAAACAAAAGGATGTGGGAGTGAAAGAGTACATTGAAGAGTTTTACAAGTTGAGTACCAGATCTTGACACATGGAGGATGACACTAATAAGGTTGCAAGATACCTTAATGGATTGAAGTACAACTTGCAAGATGAGTTGAGCCTTACAAGCCCCAGGACACTTTAGAATGCTATCAACTAGCCTTAAACACTGAAGAGAAGTTGAATAGGAAGCAAGAAAAATAGAATAGAGTTAGAGGAAGGACTTTCAGAGGTAGAGGTCCATATGCAGGTAGAGGATAGTTACAAAGAAATCAAGGTGAGTCAAGCACCTCCCAAGAACAAGCATCAAGTTTAAGAGGAGGTTTTAGAGGAAGAAGGCCAAATTTTAGGGGTAGATTTGGACAAAGAGGAGGATTCAATGGTTTTATAGGTAAATGCTACAAGTGTAACAAGTTTGCAGGTCATCAAGCTTGGGAGTGTCCAGAAGATAAATCAACTACCACCTTTAGGAATGAAAGAAGAACTCAAGTTTCTCAAGGAGGAGATGAAAAAAGTGTTAACTCCTCACCACAACCAAAAGAACTAGAGAAGGGAGAATCTTTGCTGATGAGAAAGACATTAATCAAGGTTCCAATGGAGAAGGAGCCACTTCAAAGGAAGTCATTATTCAGGACTCTCTACAAGTGCCAAGGTAAGTGTTGTCAAGTTGTTATAGATTCTAATAGTACTAATAATCTAGTTGCTGATGAGATGGTCGAGAAACTAAATTTGAAGAGATTACCTCATCCTACACCATGCAAGGTCTCATGGTTGAATAAGGGACAACAAGTACTTGTCAATGAATAGTGTTGGGTAGAGTTTCAAATAGGAAAGTACAAAGACAAGGTGATATGTGACATCATTCCTATGGATGTGTGCCATGTATTATTTTGTAGGCCTTGGCAATATGATAGAAAAATAATGCATGACGGTAGGAAGAATGTCTATGTTTTGGATAAGAATGGAGTTACCTATACCTTAGCACCTTTGAAGGAGGAAGATAAAGACCAAAAGATTAGATCAAGTGTGATGTTAGTGGATGAAAAAGAGTTTCTAAATACAATAGAGGAGGAAGAGATGGGTTTTGCAGTGTTGGTCAGACCTAGGATTGTCACAATAGCAACAAGAATCGATGAGTTTCCATGGGAGATTCAAGACATGTTGAAGGGTTAAATAAGGTGGATCAACATGTCCTAGGATTGTTTCACAAATGTCTTTTCTATTATATATTATGAGTTCATAGACAAGTCAAGAGAACCATTATTTTAGCATGCAATTACATGTGTAAATTAGCATTATTTGTAGGTGTGATGTATTATCATTAACACCAATATTATTATGTGGGTGTATCTCTATGATTATAAAAAATAGTTATTCTTGTACCTTTACATTCATTAAACCATTTCAAGGGTAAGGGCATACCAGGAGAATGCAAATCATAGTCATTCTATGCTTTGTATTATTGTTGTATGCAATTAACTGTGAAACATAAATATAAGACTCAAATCTAAGATCTAAATCTTATTTTCACATCTAAATGCAACCTCTAGATTAAGCTAAGGAAACTTACAACAATTAACAAAAGTAATAAAAAATCTCTCGCCCACAAGCTCCTTGTTGCACCAAGATGGTGATTGTGCTCAAGGATTTATGATTGAGAATAAGAATGTTAGTTGCTCAATTTAATAGCATAAGTTTGCATTCAAGATTGTAGGTTATAATGGCTTGGGTAAGGTTCAATTTATAGATTTTCATGGAGAGAGATCAAGAGATAGGATTGATTTGAGAGATCAATGGCTAGGAATGCTTGAGAGGATTTTATGCATGCAAAGTGGAGATTGCATGGATAATCATGACTTAGATTTTGAAAGTGTCTAGTTAACTTTAACTAATTGTTTGTTTTAGTCAATTAGATTGATTGATTAGTTAACTAGGTTGATTGATGGGTTAATAGTTTTAATTGATCAGTTAACTAAATTGACTAATTAGTGAAATAATTTTAATTGAGAGTCAACTAAATTAATTAATTACTTAACTAATTTTAATTGATGAGTGAAAAGTGGAATTGGATAGTGTATAATTATTTAAATTTATTTTAAATATGTATGTGTGCATAGATAAATTAGGAAACTAATTAATTATTAATGATGATTAGTTAATTATTTAAATGTGGCATGATATTAGGAGGATACAACTTATTAAATTAATATTGAAAGAGTAGTTATTTATTAATTAAATAATTAAAAATTACTTAATTAATGTTGGTAGACAAATTGGAATAATTAATTAAATAAATAGGATTTATTTAATTAATTTTGGAGTAATAGTTAGGTGATGAGCAAGTAATAATGAAAATGTTATGAGATGATTTTAGGTGTCTACATTTTTTCCCTCTTTGAAATGATGTTATATAACGTTGTTTCAAACAAAAAATAAAATATAGCACATTTTAAGGAGGAAGGAGTGGTAGAATGCCATAGAGTCTATTCGAAAGGATGATGTCCCCTTAAGAGGATAGGCGGGTTTGAAGAACACATGTATGCTCTCGAAACTAATGAAGAAGATGGGTAGATGAGAAAAAGAAGGATGACATACATATGATTGGATGATTATGGATGTTCATGTGATGATATTATAGATGTGATGATGTATATGAGTTCTTGATTTGATTTATATGATGGGATGTAAGGATGTGATAATGGATAATGGATATGTGTGATATGACATTATGGATGCATATGTGATGTTTTATGACTAATGATGGGATGATGTATGATCTTATGCATTGATTTATGTGATGCTATGAAATGAATAGTACAATTTATTTTGGTTTATGTTTAATGTATGGATGGATGTGATTTGGTCATGAGGTAATAATGATTATGAGATGTAGAGACGTATGAGTGTGATAGATCTCTCGACAACATCATTTGAAGCATAAACATTAATAACTCCAAAGGAATGATTATTAATGTTGAAAAGAGCCCATAATGCTCAATTGGTGGGGTCACCTCCCTAGTCAACTAAGTTTTGATGTGACATAGAAGAAAGAAAGGTGACAATACCACCCCAACATGCTTCATGGTTACTACATAAAAATTGACTAGAAGGGAAAATAACACGGCAAGTTGTAGAAAGCAAGAAACCAAAAAATTTAACCTCTCGTAAATAGAGAATGTCTAGACCTAGAAACTGTAGTCGAGCATCTCAAATGGAATACTTTTGCAGGAGGTCCATTAGACCTCAAACATTCCAGGAGACACAATTCATAAATGAGTGTCAAGAGTCATATCCTAGTTATCTAGCTCATCAAGAGCAAAATAATTGTTCTAGATAGAATGACCTCACTAGACTCAAAACTTCCTTTCTAGAAATTGAGTTGAACTGGTTGATGTTTAGGTAGCACAAACTTGCCTTCTTCTAGTCATCCTAGCAGTTTGTAGGACCTCTATTGTCCATTTAGAGGATGGGAACTGTTGGTGTCAGGCACCTCCCAAGAGCACAACCTGCAGATAAATCTTCATAGATGATAGAAGTACAATGCTATTTCACCAGAGTTGAAAATATATATTGAGATGATAAATTACATAGTATACAAGCCTTTTAAAGGCATGAAATATGTGATGGGTGAACAACTACTCGATATGGGAAAAAAACACCTACATGATTAACCCTAAGTGAAAACTAAACTCTACACTAACACCCCCCCTTCAGTGCAAACTTAGGGAGAATTATTATGCAAAATCAAGATGCAATATGGGTCCCAGCTACACAACCATGTTAGGTACCCATTTACAATGCAAAAAATAAATCTCTCACAAATGGAGAAAAGGAGAAAAACCCTGTGGGAAAAAACCCCTCTCCAAAAGAGAAAAAAAATAAAATGATGCATGGATGGAGGACTCAATTACACCCCCCAAGGACTACATACATCATGTATATACAATCAATGACCCCCCCATAAGAGGGAAAGAGAGAGACTATGTAGCCCCCCCACAATGTGTAATTGCCTGCAAAAATGGTAAGTACGTGAAGACAAAACATGATCCAATGTCGACAAACAACTTGTCTCCCTTTTGGAAGAAACAAAACCAAGTACAAATATAGGTATTCTTCCCATTCTAGATAGGAATTAGCAAGTGAAATCCAAATGTAGAATGATAATGTCTCTGAAATCTACTCATGTGTCTCCAAGACCTTGGAAGATGCCACAAACCAATCAGGAACATGCCCAATCACAATAGAAGGTGATAAACAAGGTACCACCAGAAACTAATTTTGAACATTCTCCAAAGATAGAGATGGAGTGACAACAGTTGTACCACAACTATCATCAAATAGGAAAATTAATCCCTCAAATGTGTCTTCCAAGTCTGAAATGTGAGCTTCCATGAACAATGAACCAGTGCTCAACAAATTGGAATCCCAATAAGGAAGACAATGATAATCATGTTGCTCAGGAATGATGGAAGTACTTGTTGTGTGGTTACACAACACGCCCCATTTTGACTTGACAAAACAGGGACCCAGCCTTTTTGCTTGGCTTTTCCTTGTGTTTTCTGCTTGCTGGCAGTCTGGTAAAAGAAAGTAATGCAGATGATCCTGCATAAGGGAGCCGGGTAAGTCATCATGATGAGGTAAGTTTGTCAAAGTTAATATTTCCTATCAATAACCTCATGATTGGAGAGAGTGCAAAATTCCATGCAGGTTTGTCTTTTGGATCACCCTGATTTTCCTTAGGGTGTGAAAGTTATGAATGGTCAAAGTCCTGGTCAAACCTAATATTCCGAGGGGAGGATCATATTTCTTAACATCAGTCATCTTATGAAAGATCACCCCGATCCAATTTTATCACCTGATAAATCATACGGGTCACAGCCTACGAACGTCAATTTTAAGTGGTAGTGACATTTACCTGTCGAACAACGTCATATTTTGTGAGGGTCATATTTTGAATATCACCCGATATTCTGAATATCACCTTATCTTTCGAATATCACCCTGCCACAAAATATCATCTTAGAGTCAATTATCCTGATGACGTCATCAAATCCTGAACAACAAAGAATCACCATGACGACGACATCATCCTCCTTTTTACCTCGTGGAGGTATATTTTAGAACATCACCCCATCAAGTGAACCTGATGATGACATCATAGTGTCGTAACGATAAACCAAGTCATTATCAGGATGACATCATCCTGATATTCTGAGAAGAAGGTCACTTTAGTCTAGGGGGTCATCATATTCCAAACATCACCTGACATTTAGAACATACCCTAATTTTAAAACATACCCAGATATTCTCAATATCACCCGATATTTCAAAGGATCATCCTCCTCTTCTTACCACGCAACAATTAATGCCATTAATGGAGTAGGTGGTTCCTGCCGATTGTTAGTGCAATGATAACACCTAGCAACATCCAGAGATTTTTGTGTAGTAAATCAATGATTAAGATCAATTCAGTCAGATTTTTCCCTAAGTGACCAGATGAATGGATTTAAAGTGAATTTACAACATCATTATACTCTTACCTTGCGAAGAAATGATAAGTTGTAGAGCTGAGTCCTCAAACCCTCATACGAGCTACCTATTGATGCATACAGTTTACCAAGAACAGGACGCGTGATCAACAACAGTATTTGAATTCATTCCGTAATCATCAGCATAATTCAGGAGGCTAAACGTATCAGGTAAGTAATTTGAAACCCTCCTCCTGTCATTCTCTGCATATCCAGGTAGTATAATGCCACTGATTTGAAGTTGTATGTTCTGTTTAATGAATATATATGCATGATGCTATAAAGATGTAATGTATGTGCATGCATGATGAGATATCAAATTGTAAGACAAGTTCTTGTTCATTACAAGAAATCATGGCGGACAAGAGATTGTTTAAGTTTGAAACTGAATTCGTTAAACCGATGTTTGCTTAGCCTAAAGGTGTGCAATTTAAGTATGCAGTTATAGGGGATACACATCAAGGAAGTACAGATTTGGTAGCATGGGCACTTAAAATGCATAGTGACAAGGAGAATACATTGCTGGACTCTGTGTTTGTATCTGGAATGTGGAATGCAGCTGGTTTCCCATATTCCATGGAGGCTCCTGAGTTAGTTATTGAATGTGCTAGAAATTATAATCCACACACAAGAAGGGTGGAGAAGCGTGGCAGAGTGTATGCAGATCTGTCTATCAAGGGCCTTTCCACCACCTTCAATCTGCCACTGGGAAAGAAGGTTGTTAGCATGGATTTTAAGAAACTGGAAGCAGAATATGAGAATAATAAGAAGGCTGCCCAGAAGCGAATGTAGCAATGGAGGGCAAGAAATAGTCCTTATCCTACAGCTGCTAAATTGCCAGTGCATCTGTATAAGTTTTATTTCGATGAGGAATACCAATATATCATTGCCTTACTCAGTCGAGTAATGGGCCAACCAAACGCTGGAAGTTTCAAGGTCTAGATGTATGCCATCATCCTGATGTCCCTCTACACAGACAACAAGCCATTGTGGGCCAAGATGATAAGCGATGCCCTGCATGATCAACTCATGAACCTGGGAGGTTCAGAATGTTCTTTTTATATGACTTCCTATATAGTTTATTCATGTGCCTACAAGGGTACATTTGATGCATTGAATGCTGTAGGAAAGATTGGTGGCAGCACCAATGATGCTCACATCTGGGATCATTATCCCTAGCTACAAAAGTAGAATTACCTCCAGGACTACAAATTAGTAAATGATGCATTTTCAATGCATCTAGTCAGAACAATGGAGGAGGATAGAACTAAAAGATTGAGCATGGAAGCTCAGGAGGTCATATACATGCATGGAGCCTGGTTTATTCAGTATGCAACATTCTCTTATATAAGAATTGAGGGTTTGAAGGTCAACCTCTCATGCTCCCAAGATACCCCACTCATGCAGTAGTTTTGATGGAGTTCATGAGGCAAGTGGCTACAATAATGGATGCTTACAAAGCAAGTAGCAAGCTTCCACCAGTATTGTTTCCAGTAACAATAGGCTGGCATATGTGCCCAGATTCTGAGAACATTGAGAAAGCCATAGCTTGCTTGACAA
The DNA here is from genome assembly GCA_027924645.1 of Cunninghamia lanceolata. NCBI lineage: Eukaryota > Viridiplantae > Streptophyta > Pinopsida > Cupressales > Cupressaceae > Cunninghamia > Cunninghamia lanceolata. The sequence continues at coordinate 3,078,970 of BSBN01000620.1, forward strand.
TGATGCAATTACAACCTTTCCCTTTGGCTAGGTCATGTGATCCATATGGGAGGATGCAAAAGATTATGGGGAAGCCCATCCATCAGAGGAATCTAGAAGATTTCTGGGCAGATTGTGAAGATGAGGCTGAAGTCAGAAGAAGAAGATATCAAAGGCTAACCCTCAACTAGCTAAAAACCTTTGACTGCATCTCAATACCTGTCTAATTGAAGAAAGATGATGGTAAAATTATGGCAGATGAGTATGAGGAAAAGAAGATATACAATGATACAATATCAGCACCTAATCTCACTATGCCAGAGGATATTTCTTTAGATCCATTCATAGGAAGGATAATGCAGCTGACCCAAGCATGGGTCAATGAACAAATAAATACACTCAAGAAGAAGGGTGTAGCCCTTATAGTAGAGAATAAGAAGAAGAGGCAGGAAAATCTTGATGATGAGTATGATGATTTCCTGATTGAGAAGATGAAATCTAAAGGAGAAAGAGTACCACCTCTTGATAAAAGCAAGAGACCTCCAAGAGGTAAGAAAATTGATACTGAACCCAAAGGGGTCATAATTGAAAGAATAGAAATGCCAACTGAAGGAGCATCAAGATCCGGACAAGCATTAGCTTCATCTGCATTGCCACCTATGGATAAATAAAAAGCTAAAAGAATCCAGAGGCTTGCTGCACAACGTACTAACACATATGAGGAGGGTCAGGCATCTCAACAAAAGAACATAGAAGAGGATATTCCTCTACATGAAGAGTCTGAGGGAGAAGAAGACCCTACACCCCTCACCAGAAAGAGAAAAGCACCTCAGGTGATGGTATCCACACCTAAGAAACAGAGAACTTCAATGAGAGGTGAAATAAAACAAGACCCCATAATGCTAAGAGGGGTAGGTAGTGAAGTGTTCAGAAAAGAGCTGCAGCATAATGTGCCCCTTCCTACCATAGTCAAGTTCAAGACTGAGAAGGCTGAAGAGCAAATAAAAGAAGCCTCAAGAACAGTGCAAAGTGGTCCTGTCTCACTGGAGGAGACTGTAGACTTATTTGATGATGAGGTAGTGCAAAATGTAACTTCTCAGCCAATGGAAACACTTGTTGCTAACACCCGCATAACTCCTCATGGAACCCCAGCAGTACAAGCGGTGTTAGAAGAAATGAAGCAGGTAGAACAAGAAAAGGAAAAGAGCCCAGAAAAGATTGCACAGCAAATAGGGCTGGATGCATTAGTTGATCAGGTGACAAGTCCTGCAGCAATAGACTTGACATATGTAGAGGATGTAAATCCTAAAGATATAGCAGGTACACCTGAAAGAACAAAAAATGTTGAAAAAGTTAAACAGATGGAAGTGGAGGATAAAGCTCCAGATATGGGTCAGCAACAGCAAGAAATATTAGCTAAACCTGAAATAATTGAAGTCCGGCCAAAGGACGAAGAAAACTTAGGAGATAAAGAAACATCAGGTCATGATGACCTAAAGGCTCAAGAGGTAGATACATCAGGTGTAGAGCAAGATGCGATGCAAGATCAAGTGGAGGCACCTAAGTTAGATAAAATAATATCCACAGATACCAATGTACCTCAGGATGAGGAAAATACTAAAGTGGATGAGACACCCCTGGAGGAAGTAAAAGATCAGGATCATGATAAACATCCAGATGATCAGCAGGATCACCCTCCGAAAGAAGAGATTCCTCAACAAGAGGAAGCACCACAGGATCAACCTCATGAAGAGCATCATGAGGAGGAAATAAGAAAGTCACCTTCACCACAAAGGATGATAACAAATACTAGAGATCGAGGTGAACATGATCAGGATGGAAGACATCCAAGATTTCGAGACCAAGTCTCTCCCTGGCTAGAAAAAGAGATAAGTACAGAATCCGGTTTTGAAATTCAAGAATTCGATATATCTACATTGTTTTCAGAAACCCTAATAAAGCCAAAGAGGAAGGCAAGATTAACTTCTGCCATTAGAAGGGATCTTGATACAGGCAGAAGAACTGCCCAAATAGCACTCCCCACAGTCGAGAAGGAAAGAGGCAAGATCACTCTGGAAGAATTCTAGATTACCACAATAGATTTAGGATTTACCGATGAAGACCAAGAAGGTCAAGAGGGGAAGGATATTATTGATTCTTTGACCCAAAAGATAAAGAAAGAAAAGGAGAAAAATAAGCAGCATAAAGAGCATATTGCTCAGCTGCATGCCTATATAAAGGGGTTAATTAACCCTAATGATACATCAAGTGATCGAGCAGTCCCATTGACTGCAATTTCTCAAGAGGAGGTCAACAGGTTGAACCTTATGAGACATGAATCAGTAATAATGTTAAAATGGATGTCATTTGCGCTCAATGGAGCTGAAGAAGTGGTAAAAGCCTCTTTGAAGAGGTGGAATTCTTTAGGTACCTCCAAGAAAAAGGTAGATAAACTACAGATGGAGATTGGGAGGAGGTCATTTCAATTGGAGAAAGCCTTGAGTGCTTTAGATGAAATAAAGAGGATTGATCCTCTAATTTTAATAAAGAATCGGGTACAAAATAATGATACAACCATATTGATTGATATCTAGAACAAAGACATCAGGTTTGAATGTGATGTGCTAAAGAGATGCAACAATAAATTAAGAAATATCAGTATGAAGTTGCATGATATGATGTCTTATGAAGCAGAGGTCTTGGAAACCTTAGAAGGCAAAGTAGAGGGAAAGATAGAAAATTAGGATGAGGAGTTTTCCATTAAAGCTCTACATAGTAATTTCCAGCTAGTAGTTGAAGACCCTCTCAACCACCTAACAGAAGAAGTAATGGATAAAGTAATGAGAATAAAGGTCAGGGTGGAGAATTATAATGAAACACTGAGCAGTAGGAGGAATAAATTAGAATCCCTCCAGAGCAAATATCAGGTGCATAAACATGCCATCGCCAAAGCAAGAACACAGGATGGCAGAGAATTGGAAAAGATAATGCAGGCATATGAAAATATTGGGACATCTATGCAGGTCCATATTCAAGGAGATAATCATCAGGGTGATGAGGATAGCGAAAGCGCTGAAAGTGATGATCATGACAATAAAAATGATGATGAAGAACCTGATGAATAGATGAAGATGCACCACAAAGGGAACACATGCATCAGGTACTTTGGAAAATATGAGTTACCTAGATGGTTGCCAGCTAGCAACTTGTGGCACGTTGAAAGAGTTGACTTGGTCAATGAAATGTATACTATTGATCTGAATAGACAAATCTTGATCGTAGATCAATTGTAACCACTCCCTCACCTTGTTCTATAAAAGGTGCAGGGATGCCTTTTTTGATTCATTCGAAACTTAATTGAAATATGTTTGCTGAAATATTCAGGGCTTATTTCAAAGTCGTTGTATACATATATGTTCTTGCATACTTAATGAATGAGAAGATTGTTTTGATTACAATACATCATAAATCTTGAGTAATCAGTGTATGAATTCTTGATACATGTTGTGGTTTGCTGCGTCCCTTGGAGTGCATATCGACTTACATGTGTTGCTTTCATACCTTTCCTTTGAAGTTAGCATCAACTGTATCTAGCTGTGGAAGGTCCTAGTGAACATATGGTTTGATTTCTTCTCTTCATGACTGTATTTGATGTGTATGTCGCTCAATAACTGAAGGTTCAACATTAATTTCAAGTATTTCTTTCAATTTCAGAGCATTTCATCATCATAATAGCAAATAATGACAATCTAAAGCAAAATAATCCAAAATATGTAGACATCTTGTAGATAATTGAATATACTCAGCATATTTGAAGCTAAAAGCATGTTAAACAGATAAATATCATGCAAAGATTTAAAGATAGACACATCATTTGAGAAATATCCTGTGTAGAATAACTATTTGTGTAGCATCATTACAGAAACCAAAGTTACATTGATGATACTTACGTAAGGCCCCAAAATGGAAATAGCAACACACATCAACCTCTGAGTAATGTCAGAAGATTAAGACCTAATCACCAGAGACTTGGGATCATGAATTCTTTGAATTCATCGTATCTTTCAAGATGAATAAAGGTTAATGTGTACTTTTGTTCTATGTTTGTTTATGACTAACATCATGATCAACATAAATTGGCGCTAGAAGGAGGGAAGAAACCAGAAGATCATCATCAGTACGTTTTGTCCAAATTTATGATGCAGATAGTAAGGTAACATCGCAGTACCTCTGAACTTCCAAGTAATATGCAAATATTTACTGTGTTAGGTTCATACATGTTGATCATTTGTGAAATTTTCAAAGTTGATCGTAAATATTGCAATCTTTGAAGTGGATGATCATGAATTTGCAAATATCAGTCCTATTTCAGTTCAATTTGTCCAACCTTTGAGGTATCCTACCTTAGAAACTTGATAACCTATTGCAAGTGTCACCAGACTCAAATATCACCTCATATTTGCAGTATTCTTGCAAATATCTCATAAATACTTGGTCAATTTCCAATCCTGACCATAAATATAATCATTGCTGGTAAATTCCAACTGATCTTTACAAAGTTCCAGCTAATTTCCTTCAAATTTGAGAAACCCTGGCTCATAGGTTAAATACCAGGTCCCGATCCACCAGAATCTTTGAAGAACTACCTGTTAGAGGATTTAGACCAAGGACTGTAGATATCCATCATACTCCCAGTTATAGTGCTTCAAGAGCCTCACCAGAGCATCCTCCTATAACTCCAATCAGATTACAAATACCTACAACTTTACCTATTACTCCTCAGGGATAGCCATCTCAGCCTGTCCAACCTCAGGTTCAGCCTCAGCCTGTCCAACCTCCTCCGGTTGCAATGTCTTTCTTTGCAACAGAGTCACCTTTGACCTTTCATGTATATCATGAGTTGCCAAAGAATCCAAACAAAATCTATCCAAAGTATCATCCTTATCAGGATGCTGAAGATCATATCTGAACTTTCAAAGAAGCTTGCTGCAGGGCCAGAATAGAGCATCAAGATGTTGTATGCAGATTATTTCCTTTTTCCTTAGGGGAGGAGGCTTATAATTGGTATACAAGTCTTGGTCATGGTTCAATCAATTCCTAGAATGTCCTAGAGAAAGCCTTTACTAATAGATTTAAAATCCCCATAGATCCTTCCATGAACTATCACCTATTTGCTACAATCAAAAGATTTGAGAATAAGCCTATTGCTAATTTTAATGCTAGGTTCTAGAAGATGTTGTCTAAGTTAGTGGCTCCCTATGTTGTGAATGATGAGTCTGCCAGAAGTATCTATTATTCAGCCTTGGATTTTTTGACCTCTATGTTCATCAGGAGGGCACATCCTCATATCACAACTTTGACACAGGCTTTCCAAGAAGCCATAAAGGTCAGTCAGCAGCTAGTGCCTGCTCCTACTCCAAATATTGCATTCCCTACACTGCCTGGCATGTATCCAACATATCCTGCACAATATCCTAATGGAGCTATGATACCTCTAGCAGTCATGCCAACACCTTTGCAAGTTCCTCCATTGAGTATCATGCCACCTCCTAATGGGAATGGCTAGATGCCATAGTATCCTACATAAGCACCAACACCTCAGGGTGTGGATCAGAACAATAACATTGGATCCTCTTTCTTCAAGCCTCAAACTAAAAATGTAGTAGCTAAAGCTCAGGAGGAGAAAGAAGAAATCAAAGAAATCTCTACTTAGCTAAGAAAACTAACTATAGAGGTCACTCATTTGAGAAATTAGAACTTCTATTCCCAGTCTAATCAGAATAGAAATTATGCCAATGACAGACCTACTTATCCTGACAGGGGGTACAACAACAATAATTTCAACAACAATGGTGGAAATAACAATAATCCTCAAAGACAGCCTAGAGTATGGAACTCTAGACCAAATAATGGTTCATTGCCATCACCTTTAGATAATCAGCCACCTACTAAAGTCAAATAGACTACTAGATTCAATCTTGTTGAGGTAGCCCTCACCAATTGGTGTAGAATACACAATACAAATGCTCATGCAGAATTGGATTGTCCACAATTTAGAATTGCTGCTAGCATTTTCCAAACAAAAGTGTCTAACACTTATGGAAATCCACCTCAGGTAGAAGAGAATGAAATTGTTCCTTGTGGATATGACTCAGCATTTGTATTAGAAAGTTATACTAGTCAACCACATCAGCAGACTGTGTCATCCCACCAGAATTACAACCTGGCATGTGAAGAATCTACCATGGCTTTTGAGTCAAATTATGTTTTCCCCTTTGAAGATGAGAACGAGCCATCCAATGAGCCTGAAGAGGTGCATGCTTACCAGCAGCAGTATCAAGGTAAGCACAATTACAATTTGAGAAGTAACTCCAACAGACCTGCTAGTCCATTAACCAGTTCCTTGCCCCCAAATAATTTTAACACACCTCTTGATCCCAAGGCAAGTAACAATCCAAGATTTCCAAAGGTAAATGCATAGTATCTGTCACCACAGAACACATCATCAAAAGCTATTAGCCTACCTCATGAATCTGACAAACTAGTCACATATCTGGTGGATGAGATGAAGAAAGTAAAGATCAGCCTGTCTTTGTCAGAGTTGTTGAAAACTCCTGCAATTAAGAAGGCATTTATGAAATCACTAGATGATCCTGCTCCTAGAGAGGATAGTCATCCCCCAGGTCAGCCTAGCAATAGAGATCATGCTACTAAAGATAATACTGTCAAACATAAAGTGCCAGCTAATGTCCAAGCTACAGAAACCTCCCATATGACCTTGTACAGGGACAAAAGTGAGTCACCACCCTTCCTCCTTACCATAAGGATGTTTAGTAAGAATTTACACAACTGTTTGGTAGATTCAGGTGCATCTACAAATGTCATGCCCCTGTCTATATGCAATGCTTTAGGATTGCATCCTGCTAAATCCCTAAAGAAGGTGACATAGCTAGATAAAACAAAAGTGTGGTAGGAGAGTTAACACATATTCACATGTGGCTAGCATCTAATCCCAAGATCCAGTATTACATCGATATCCAGGTAGTAGATATACCTGATACATATGGGATGTTGCTCAGTAGAGACTGGTCTAAAACTCTCAATGGATATATGTCTACTGACTTCAGTCACATGTGGTTACCTTGGAAAGGGATACCGAATCAAATAAGAATAGATGATGAGCCTAGAATGAAGCACATGATCACTGAGTATAACAAAATGAACGAGATCATGTATGTGAATGTAGAGCCTGGAGTTTATGCCATTAGACCGCAGACTGTCAGGATAGAAGAGATCCTGATGTTTGACTTTCATCATCATGATGATGATCATCAAGAGGACATAACAACTGTAGAGCCTGATAGTAGTTTTGAGAATGAGAATGAGGTAGATCGCTTCAGAAATTTTGAGATGCACCTATCCAAGTAGGTAAAACATTGTCAATTGTTAAATATACATGTTCATGACATTTTGATTGATGGTTGGTGCAGATTACATGACGAGGCACATTTAGAGAAAACTTGTGAAACATGCTTAGATATGATGAAGTTGGAGCAAACATATAGTGAGGCATCATCATCATCCGAGGTAAGTTCTGCATCTAGTGATGATGATGATACTGATTTTTGTTTGTCTTCTGCAAGAACCACAAGAGAGGTAATAGATCATGATGAGGATCACATCCTGAGAACAGAAGAAATTCTGGCATATGACCAAATAAATGTTAAGAAGAAAAAGAAAATCACCCCAGGGAGTGATTGTTTGGTGGAATCAGATTATGAACTGTCTGATGAAGACAGAGGCAGTAATTTGACCAGATTTGAGGAGTTTTTATCAAGAGAAATTAAAAAGATGATAGAATAAGGGAAACTTCCACAAGATGCACTGACTGAAGGATGGTATAGATTGCATGAGGCACCTCACTCGGAAACTGCCTGTTCACTGTGTTTACGTATTTTAAAGAGACATATAGCGCTTAATCCAGAAGATCATCCTCCTGATGTTGAAAAGAAAGAAGAAGAATCAGCTTCGCAGAAGAAAGGAAAGATGAAGTCTAAGAATTCTAAAATACCTAAATTAAAATGGATATCAGGCGGTGCAACTGCCAGAGCTGCAAAGAAGAAAGAAGGCTCAAATAAGCTTCCAACTGGAGATAAACCCTGGATCCTTAGATTTGATGGATCTATGTCCAGAAAAGGAGCTGGAGTAGGGATTGATCTTATTGATCCATCAAGAAAATCCTACCTAGTTGTATACAGATTACAGTTCCCCTACACTAACAATGTGATAGAGTATGAAGCTCTGATTCATGGGATACTGTTTGCTCTCAAGAAGAAGGTAAAAATTCTGCATGTCTTTGGAGACTTAGAATTAGTTGTCAGACAGGTAAGAGGAATTTACTCTTGCAACTATAAGAAACTATCAAATTATAGACACCAAGTGTGGGATTTGATTGAAGACTTTGATGCATTTAATAGCACCCACGTACCTAGAGAACAGAACCATAGGGCAGATTCCTTAACACAGGCTGCCAGTACATTAGAGCCCTTGTCCATATCAGGCCTAAAGAGATTTTTAGTAGAGCTGGTATCAGTGCCATTAGTGCCAGACAATGTGATTAACCTCCAGGTATTTGATGATGATTAGCATATACTAGATTTCATCTCTAACAGAGATATATTTGATGCTCAAATCATAGATGAAAATAATGTAGAGGAACATGTCTGGGAAGAGGAAGAAATATTAGAGTTGTCCAGTAATAAGATTCCAAAAGGGGTGATAGAGCTAGAGAGAGCATTTGACCTGGATAAAATGTTAAAACAAAAAGATCTTCCAAAAGCTGATGGAGGTCAGTATTCACAAGTTAACATTGGACAAGGTGATGACAAGAGAAATGTCTTGATTGGTAAGGTTTGCACACCAGAAGAGTTAGAAGGAATAACTCAGGCCCTTAAAGATTACATACATGTTATTGCATGGACTTATGATGAGTTGAAGACATATGACACATCAGTCATAACTCACACTATACCTCTCAAGCCAGATGTTAAACCTTTCAGACAGAAGCAAAGACCTGTCAATGCTTTGCTTGAACCAATAATTTTTTAAGAAGTCAAGAAACTGCTGAATGCTAGGATCATATTTCCTGTGAGGCACTCCACTTGGGTAGCCAATCTAGTGCCAGTGAGAAAAAAGAATGGAGACATCAGGCTATGTGTGGACTTTAGGAACCTGAAAAAAGCATCAGAGAAGGACAATTATCCTTTACCCTCCTTAGATGAGGTTCTGCAGATTGTAAATGGAGCAAAAATGATGTCATTCCTGGATGGTTTCTCCAGCTACAATCAGGTCATGGTTGACAAGATTGACAGACTAAAAACTGCCTTCACCATAAAGTGGGGGATATTTTCTTATAGACGTATGCCATTTGGGTTGATAAATGCTGGAGCAACATTCTAGCATGCAATGGACATAGCCTTCAGAGGATTAATAGGAAAATGCAGTCATATACATAGATGACTTAACAGTGTTCTCTAAGGATAGAGGAAACCATGTAGCAGATCTTAGAAATGTGCTTAAAAAGTGTGAAGAACATGGAATATCACTGAACCCCAAGAAATGCATATTTGGGGTAACAACAAGAAAGTTACTAGGCCACCTGATAACTGAAAATGGGATTATTACTAGGCCACCTGATAACTGAAAATGGGATTATCATTGATCCTGATAGGGTGGAATCCATTATGAAGTTACAGCTTCCAGAAAGCAAGAAAGAGCTCAAATCTTACTTTGGTAAGATTAATTTTGTGAGGAAATTTATCACTGGCTTTGCTGAAATTGTCAGACCACTAAATGCCATGCTGAAGAAGGATGCCAGGATCGAGTGGACACCAGAGGCTAGAGCTGCTTTTGAAGACATAAAAAAAGCTATATCTGATGCTCCAGTCCTCATCAGTCCATATTACACCAAAGACTTTTATATCTATTCATTTGCTTTAGAACACACCTCTGCAACAGTGCTAACTCAGAGAAATGAAGAAAAAGAAGAAAAGCCAATCGCCTTCATGAGCTGTCATTTCAAAGATGCTGAATTGAGATATGTAGATGTTGAAAGGCAAGCACTTGCTTTGGTCAGAGCAGTAAAGAAATTTAGGCATTATATCTTGAGAAGCAAGGTGATTGTTGTGGTACTAGATGCAACAGTCAAGATGCTGTTAATGCAGAGTGAGCCTGGTGAAAAAAGAGCTAAGTGGATAACAGTCCTACAAGAATATGACATGGAAATAACACCCATGAAACTGGTAAGAGGACAAGCTCTAAGCCAAATGATATCAAAAATTGATCCAAACATAGTAAGTCAGCAGTATGTTATCAATGCTAAGGACAATCAAGAATGGTATTCAGATATCAGACACATCCTGATTACTGGAAGATGTCCTCCAAGACTGCAGGCTCCACAGAGAAGAGCCTTGAAGATAAAATCCCAAAAGTATATGATGAAAGGAGGAGTTCTTTTCAAGAAGAATTATGAAGGAATATACCTGAGATGCTTAGAAAAGCTAGAAGCAGACAAAGTTTTATCAAAGCTACATGACAAGTTTGGAACAACACATGGCTCATTCTTGGCTATAACACATGCTATCCTCAGGGAAGGATATTATTGGCCTACAATTTTCAAGGATACTGCTGAACACATTAAATGTTGTCATGTATGTCAGGTTGTTGCCAACAAAGAGAGATATGCTACACAACCTTTGCAACCAGTGATGGAAGAGTGCCCATTTGCACAATGGGGCATGGATTTCAGGACCTATTAATCCTCCATCATCATCAGGCCACAGGTACATTTTAACAATTACTGACTACTGTATTAGGTGGACCGAAGCTACTAGCAGCAGGACTTGTACTGCTGAAGATGTCATCAAGTTTTTGGAGAGTAACATAGTCACCAGGTATGGAGTTCCTTATGCTCTGGTATGTGACAATGGACCAGCTTTTGCTTCAACAAAAATGTCAAGCTGGGCCTTTGACTATGGAATTATACTAAAGTTTTCCTCCAATTATTATCCCCAAGGGAATGGATTAGCAGAATCCACCAATAAAAATTTGCTGAATATCATAAAAAGACTGATAGAAAAGAACCCTAGGGAGTGGAACACCCTTCTGAGGTATGCCTTATGGGTAGACAGAACTAGAATGAAAGTTGCTTTAGGAAACTCACCTTATCATTTAGTGTATGGGATGGATCCCATCCTCCCTATTAACCTGAAGATTCCTACCGTGCAGTTTGCCCAAGAGTACCTAGGCATAGACAATAACCAAGAAGTCAGGTTGCTTCAGCTGATGCACCTGGAAGAGAAAAGAAGTCAGGCAATTGATCAATTTGCCAAACATCAACCTGTTGTCAAACGTTGGTTTGATAAGAGAGCCAAAGTTAAAGCTTTCAGGATATCTGATTTAGTCCTGATGTGGGACAAAGCACATGAGAAGAAAAGAGGCCATGGAAAATTTGACAAATTATGGATAGGACCTTTCCAAATTTCTGAGATATTAGGAGACAACACTTATAGGCTTAAGAACTTGACAGGTGAGGATATTCCATTACCAGTTAATGGACAGTTCCTTAAACACTATTTTCAAGCCTGAGTCAGCTTCATGACAGTCATGTGTATCATAGTGTATATTTATATAGTTGTTTGTACAGTTGTTGTTTTGTTTGTTTTGTTTTGTTTGCTGGTTGAGTTTTGTTTTGGTTAGTCAAGATGATGCAACTTATCACCCCAGAAAATAACTAACTTGTTAGGATTCAAGTGATGAGAACACATTCATATATAGGTTATGACCCACTTTGAGAAAGTACTCATGATTAGGTCTGTGATATCTTTTCATCAGGGTGCCTTTTCTTAACCAAAGTGATTTCTTCACAATGACTCACCTAACAGCCTTGGGTTTGTTGAACACACAAGTATAGGTGTTAAGTGAAAAATCTAAAGGGACTCCCTTGCTACCAATGCAATCTCCAACCTAAAATAGCAAGTGACCATACCTTGCATGCTGAGCTTACATGATGACATCAGATATATGAAGTATAAATATTGGAAAATCCAAAAATATAATAAAATTAGGTCACCTAAGTAACTCTATCGAGGCTATAGATGTCTGCTGGCAGTGGGGCTCTACTTAGGGAGATTGTATAGATAACCTTGTCAGGGCTATGGACACCTGCTAGCAGCAAGGCTCTATCCTGGTAGGCTATGAGGGATGATCTCCAACTATGTAGCTTAACATCAGTTACTCATGTTTTCAACCTGCTTTCAAGATGAGGATAATTAATCATTTGCACACACTTGATCCTTTGTTAGCATTGTTACCATGATGAAATTCTACTATTCAAAAAGATTATGATACTTATACTTAAAAAGAGTTAGAATACTATATATGAATGTGATCACATCACTTGAATCATTAGAATTTGTTTATTTTCTTTGGTGGCAAGTTGTTGTGTGGTTGCACAACACGCCCCATTTTGACTTGACAAAACAGGGACCCAACCTTTTTGCTTGGCTTTTCCTTGTGTTTTCTGCTTGCTGGCAGTCTGGTAAAAGAAAGTAATGCAGATGATCCTGCATAAGGGAGCTGGGTAAGTCATCATGATGAGGTAAGTTTGTCAAAGTTAATATTTCCTATCAATAACCTCATGATTGGAGAGAGTGCAAAATTCCATGCAAGTTTGTTTTTTGGCTCACCCTAATTTTCCTTAGGGTGTGAAAGTTATGAACAGTCAAAGTCCTGGTCAAACTTGATATTCCGAGGGGAGGATCATATTTCTTAACATCAGTCATCTTATGAAAGATCATCCCGATCCAATTTTATCACCTGATAAATCATCCGGGTCACGACCTGCGAACATCAATTTTAACTAGTAGTATTATTTACCCTTCGAACAACATCATATATTTTGTGAGGGTCATATTTTGAATATCACCCGATATTCTGAATATCACCTTATCTTTCGAATATCACCCTGCCGCAAAATATCATCCTAGAGTCAATTATCCTGATGACATCATCAAATCCTAAACAATAAAGAATCACCATGACGACGAGATCATCCTCCTTTTTACCTCATGGAGGTATATTTTAGAACATCACCCCATCAAGTGAACCTGACGATGACGTCATAGTACTATAACGATAAACAAAGTCATTATCAGGATGACATCATCCTGATATTCTGAGAAGGTCACTTTAGTCTAGGGGGTCATCATATTCCAAACATCACCTGACATTTAGAACATACCCTGATTTTAAAACATAGCTGGATATTCTTAATATCACCCGATATTTCAAAGGATCATCCTCCTCTTCTTGCCATGCAACAATTAATGCCATTAATGCAATAGGTGGTTCCCGCCGATTGTTAGTGCGATGATAACACCTAGCAACATCTAGAGATTTTCATGCAGTAAATCAATGATTAAGATCAATTCAGTCAAATTTTGCCCTAAGTGACCAGATGAATGGATTTAAAGTGAATTTACAATGTCATTATACTCTTACCTTGCAAAGAAATGATAAGTTGCAGAGCCGAGTCCTCAAACCCTCATACGAGCTACCTATTGACTCATACAGCTTGCCAAGAACAGGACGCGTGATCAACAACGGTATTTGAATTCATTTCGTGATCATCAGCATAATTCAGGATGATAAACGTATCAGGTAAGTAATTTGAAACTGTCCTCCTATCATTCTCTGCATATCCAGGTAGTATAATGTCACTGATTTGAAATTGTATGTTCTGTTTAATGAATATATATACATGATGCTATAAAGATGTAATGTATGTGAATGTATAATGAGATATCAAATTGTAAGACAAGTTCTTGTTCATTACAAGAAATCATGGTGGACAAGAGATTGTTTAAGTCTGAAGCTGAATTTGTTAAACTGATGTTTTCTCAGCTTGAAGGTGTGCAATTTAAATATGGAGTTATAGGGGATACACATCAAGGAAGTACAGATTTGGCAGCATGGGCACTTAAAATGCACAGTGACAAGGAGAATACATTACTGGACTCTGTGTTTGTATCTGGAATGTGGAATGCAGCTAGTTTCCCATATTCCATGGAGGCTCCTGAGTTAGTTATTGAATGTGCTAGAAATTATAATCCAAACACAAGAAGGGTGCAGAAGCATGGCAGAGTATATGCATATCTGTCTATCAAGGGCCTTTCCACCACCTTCAATCTACCACTGGGAAAGAAGGTTGTTAGCATGGATTTTAAGAAACTGGAAGTAGAATATGAGAATAATAAGAAGGCTACCCGAAAGAGAATGTACCAATGGAGGGTGAGAAATAGTCCTTATCCTGCAGGCGCTAAATTTCTAGTGCATCTGTATAAGTTTGATTTCGATGAGGAATACCAATATATGATCGCCCTACTCAGTCGAGTAACGGGCCAACCAAACGCTAGAAGTTTCAAGGGCTGGATGTATGGCATCATCCTGATGTCCCTCTACACAGACAACAAGCCATTGTGGGCTAAGATGATAAGCGATGCCCTGCATGATCAACTCATGAACCTGGGAGGTTCAGAATGTTCTTTTTATATGACTTCCTATATAGTTTATTCATGTGCCTACAAGGGTACATTTGATGCATTGATTGCTATAGGAAAGATTGGTGGCAGCACCAATGATGCTCACATCTGGAATCATTATCCCCAACTACAAAGGCAGAATTACCTCCAGGACTACAAATTAGTAAATGATGCATTTTCAATGCATCTAGTCAGAACAATGGAGGAGGATAGAACTAAAAGATTGAGCATGGAAGCTCAGGAGGTCATATACAGGCATGGAGCCTGGTTTATTTAGTATGCAACATTCTCTTATATAAGAATTGAGGGTTTTGAAGGTCAACCTCTCATGCTCCCAAGATACCCCACTCATGCAGTAGTTTTGATGGAGTTCATGAGGCAAGTGGCTACAATACTAGATGCTTACAAAGCAAGTAGCAAGCTTCCACCAGTATTGTTTCCAGTAACAATGGGCTGGTATATGTGCCCAGATTCTGAGAACATTGAGAAAGCCATAGCTGGCTTGACAATGATGCAATTATAGCTTTTCCCTTTAGCTAGGTCATATGATCCATATGGGAGGATGCAGAAGATTACAGGGAAGCCCATCCATCAGAGGAATCTAGAAGATTTATGGGCAGATTGTGAAGATGAGGCTGAAGCTAGAAGAAGAAGATATCAAAGGCTAACCCTCAACCAGCTAAAAACCTTTGACTGCATCTCAATACCTATCCAATTGAAGAAAGATGATGGTAAAATTATGGCAGATGAGTATGAGGAAAAGAAGATATACAATGATACAATATCAGCACCTGATCTCACTATGCCAGAGGATATTCCTTTAGATCCATTCACAGGAAGCATACTACAACTGACCCAAGCATGGGTCAATGAACAAACAAATACACTAAAGAAGGGTGTAGCCCTTATAGTAGAGAATAAGAAGAAGAGGCAGGAAATTCCTGATCATGAGTATGATGATTTCTTGATTGAGAAGAGGAAATCTAAAGGAGAGAGAGTACCACCTCCAGATAAAAGCAAGAGACCTCCAAGAGGTAAGAAAATTGATACTAAACCCAAAGGGGTCATAATTGAAAGAATGGAAATGCCATCTGAAGGTGTATCAGGATCTGGACAAGCATCAGCTTCATCCACATCGCCTCCTATGGATAAACAAAAAGCTAAAAGAATTCAGAGGCCAGCTGCACAACATACTGACACATATGAGGAGGGTCAGGTATCTCAACAAAAGAACATAGAAGAGGATATTCCTCTACATGAAGAGCCTGAGGGAGAAGAAGACCCTACACCCCTCACCAGAAAGAGAAAAGCACCTCAGGTGATGGTGTCCACACCTAAGAAACAGAGAACTTCAATGAGAGGTGAAATAAAACAAGACCCCATAATGCTAAGAGGGGCAAGTAGTGAAGTGTTCAGAAAAGAGCTGCAGCATAATGTGCCCCTTCCTACCATAGTCAAGTTCAAGACTGAGAAGGCTGAAGAGCAAATGAAAGAAGCCTCAAGAGCAGTGCAAAGTGGTCCTGTCTCACTGGAGGAGACTGTACACCTATCTAATGATGAGGTAGTGCAAAATGTAACTTCTCAGCCAATGGAAACACTTGTTGCTAACACCCGCATAACTCCTCATGGAACCCCAGTAGTACAAGCGGTGTTAGAAGAAATGAAGCAGGTAGAACAAGAAAAGGAAAAGAGCCCAGAAAAGATTGCACAACAAATAGGGCTGGATGCATTAGTTGAGCAGGTGACAAGTCATGTAGCAATAGACTTGACATATGTAGAGGATATAAATCCTAAAGATATAGCAAGTACACCTGAAAGAACAGAAAGTGTTGAAGAAGTTAAACAGATGGAAGTGGAGGATAAAGCTCCAGATATGGGTCGGCAATAGCAAGAAATATCAGCTAAACCTAAAATAATTGAAGTCCGGCCAAAGGATGGAGAAAACTCAGGAGATAAAGAAACATCAGGTCATGATGACCTAAAGGCTCAAGAGGTAGATACATCAGGTGCAGAGCAAGATGCGATGCAAGATCAAGTGGAAGGACCTAAGTTAGATAAAATAATATCCACGGATACCAATGTACCTTAGGATGAGGAAAATACTAAAGTGGATGAGACTCACCTGGAGGAAGTAAAAGATCAGGATCATGATAAACATGCAGATGATCAGCAGGATCACCCTCCGAAAGAAGAGATTCCTCAACAAGAGGAAGCACCACAGGATCACCCTCATGAAGAGCATCATGAGGAGGAAATAAGAAAGTCACCTTCACCACCAAGGATGATAACAAATATTGGAGATCAAGGTGAACATGATCAGGATGGAAGACATCCAGGATTTGGGGACCAAGTCCCTCCTTGGCTAGAAAAAGAGATAAGTACAGAATCTGGTTTTGAAATTCAAGAATTTGATATATCTACATTATTTTCAGACCCTAATAAAGCCCAAGAGGAAGGCAAGATTAACTTCTGCCATTAGAAGGGATCCTGATATAGGTAGAAGAATTGCCCAAATAGCACTCCCCACAGTCAAGAAGGAAAGAGGCAAGATTACTCTGGAATAATTCCAAATTACCACAGTAGATTTAGGATTTGTCGATGAAGACCAAAAAGGTCAAGAGGGGAAGGATATTATTGATTCTTTGACCTAGAAGATAAAGAAAGAAAAGGAGAAAAATAAGCAGCATAAAGAGCATATTGCTCAGCTGCATGCCTATATAAAGGGGTTAATTAACCCTAATGATACATCAAGTGATCGAGCAGTCCCATTGACTGCAATTTCTCAAGAGGAGGTCAACAGGTTGAACCTTATGAGACATGAATCAGTAATAATGTTAAAATGGATGTCATCTGGGCTCGATGGAGCTGAAGAAGTGGTAAAAGCCTCTTTGAAGAGGTGGAATTCTTTAGGTACCTCCAAGAAAAAGGTATATAAACTACAGATGGAGATTGGGAGGAGGTCATTTCAATTGGAGAAAGCCTTGAGCTCTTTAGATGAAATAAAGAGGATTGATCCTCTGATTTTAATAAAGAATCGGGTACTAAATAATGATATAGCCATATTGATTGATATCTGGAACAAAGACATCAGGTTTGAATGTGATGTGCTGAAGAGATGCAACAATAAATTAAGAAATATTAGTATGAAGTTGCATGATATGATGTCTTATGAAGCAAAGGTCTTGGAAACCTTAGAAGGCAAAGTAGAGGGAAAGATAGAAAATCAGGATGAGGAGTTTGGCATTAAAGCTCTACATAGTAATTTCCAGCTAGTAGCTGAAGACCCTCTCAACCACCTGACAGAAGAAGTAATGGATAAAGTAATGAGAATAAAGGTCAGGGTGGAGAATTATAATGAAACACTGAGCAGCAGGAGGAATAAATTAGAATCCCTCCGGAGTAAATATCAGGTGCATAAACATGCCATCGCCAAAGCAAGACTCAAGATGGCGGAGAATTGGAAAAGATAATGTAGGCATATGAAAATATTAGGACATCTATGTAGGTCCATATTCAAGGAGATAATCATCAGGGTGATGAGGATAGCGAAAGCGCTGAAAGTGATGATCATGACAATAAAAATGATGATGAAGAACCTGATGAATAGATGAAGATGCACCACAAAGGGAACACATGCATCAGGTACTTAGGAAAATATGAGTTACCTAGATGGTTGCCAGCTGGCAACCTGTGCCACGTTGAAAGAGTTGACTTGGTCAATGAAATGTATACTGTTGATCTGAATAGACAAATCTTGATCGTAGATCAATTGTAACCGCTCCCTCACCTTGTTCTATAAAAGGTGCAGGGATGCCTTTTTTGATTCATTCAAAACTTAATTGAAATATGTTTGCTGAAATATTCAGGGCTTATTTCAAAGTCGTTGTATACATATATGTTCTTGCATACTTAATGAATGAGAAGATTGTTTTGATTACAATACATCATAAATCTTGAGTAATCAGTGTATGAATTCTTGATACATGTTGTGGTTTGCTGCATCCCTTGGAGTGCATATCGACTTACATGTGTTGCTTTCATACCTTTCCTTTGAAGTTAGCATCAACTGTATCTAGCTGTGGAATGTCCTGGTGAACATATGGTTTGATTTCTTCTGTTCATGACTATATCTGATGTGTATGTCGCTCAATAACTGAAGGTTCAACATTAATTTCAAGTATTTCTTTCAATTTCAGAGCATTTCATCATCATAATTGCAAATAATGACAATCTAAAGCAAATAATCCAAAATATACAGACATCTCGTAGATAATTGAATATACTCAGCATATTTGAAGCTAAAAGCATGTTAAACAGATAAATATCATGCAAAGATTTAAAGCTAGACACATCATTTGAGAAATATCCTGTGTAGAATAACTATCTGTGCAGCATCATTGCAGAAACCAAAGTTACATTGATGATACTTACGTGAGGCCCCAAAATGGAAACAGCAACACACATCAACCTCTGAGTAATGTCAGAAGATTAAGACCTAATCACCAGAGACTTGGGATCATGAATTCTCTGAATTCATCGTATCTTTCAAGATGAATAAAGGTTAATGTGTATTTTTATTCTATGTTTATGACTAACATCATGATCAAAAGTACTTAATGAAGGTGGATCAACTATCTCTCGAAAAGAATCAAGAACCTTTGAAGCAACTGTAACCTCATCTGAAGTCTCAAAAACCTCCAAAGGATCACAAGCATGGTTTATCTTCTTTGAAGAATAACAAGGCACATTAGTATTGGAAAGAGGGTCATCGAGAGATGGCGGAGTATCATGATCTCCATATGATTCTCAAATGTAAGTCCAAAGAGCATAAGGGCACTCAAAATGAAAAAGTGAATTCAAAAAGTCCTTGTCATTTATATGCTCAAAAATAACTCCAAAGACTCTAGCCCTAAATCCTTTCCAAATCATATACCTACTATTTGTGTTTGGAATAGGAACTTCATTATAGAGATATGGTAATAGATTGTGCTCACTAAGATGAGTGAGGATGTATTGACTCCACTACCTATAGTCCCCTTTCTCCAAAGAAAAACCCATTATAGCTATAAATTCTTCAAAAAAACACAAAGATAGTACCTTCCATATGTAGAAACCTCCAAAATAGATGATGGCAATTGTGTTGACCAATTGCAATGTGCACCAAATCTGAGTCACCAAGTAAAGACACTACAAAACTATTTAAATAGAAAAAAGATACCCCACGCTGCCAATGTGGGATTAGTTTTCCAGCAATCTTCCAAACGAACCCACCTCCACTTCGGTTGCACAACATGAAACCTAAATATTTCATTGCAAACTTTATAAAGTATAAAGTTTGATTAAAAAGTAGTGTATCTTTCCAAAAACCAATCACGCCGGCTAATGAAGAATCACGGCCTCTTCAACAAAAGAAATGCATCTCTATTTAGAATTTGTGCCTCCAATCTCCACCACAGGCTCTCTTTTAGCTGAGAAAATTGGGTCTCTCCAAACTGAAATTTGCAGGTCTTGAATAGGAACAATATCGATCTGCACCAAGGTTATCACGCACATTACTGAATAGAGGGATCTTTCAACTGCTGATATCCAACACAAATCGCCTTCTCCCAAATGCAAAACTGCCTCCACTTGTCCCTTGACCAAATCACAACAAGAAAAAATTTGGCTTGCTCAAGTCACAACAACATAGGAAGGTAATACGCAGCTTGCAGATGAAAATTGCAACCTCCCACACAAGAAAATCGTGCCTGTTATAACTAGTAACATTCCACGCCTGATGCCAATTCAATCGGCCCCTTCCAATGCTAAATCTGGCAAAATAAACTTCTCTTCAACAGTAGCGGCTTCAAATCAATTCACCAGCAACACAAAAATAAAGAATAATTGGTAATGAGCCAACTTTGAAATTTGATAAATTTCAAATGTCGAAACAACTGTAGCAAATAGATGATCTCAACTCTTCTGATGAAAACTCTTAATGGTGGAAGATGGCCAGGTTGAAGGCTCTGATACCATGTTGGTGTCAAGCACCTCCCAGGAGCACAACCTGCAGATAAATCTTCACAGACGAGAGAAGCACAATGCTATTTCACCAGAGATGAAAATATATATTGAGATGATAAATTACATAGTATACAAGCCTTTTAAAGGCATGAAATATGTGACGGGTGAACAACTACCCAATACGGGAAAAAACCACCTACATGATTAACCCTAGGTGAAAACTTAACTCTACACCATGTTGAGCAGTGGTGGCTGGTGATTGAGAAAGCAAAGACGCCACTAGCGAAGCTCTAAGTACAAATTTCACCTCACCAAAAATCTTGTTGGGAAAAAAGGGTTCATTTTTCCCTAAATTTGGAGGTTTTGAAACACTTTTTGAAACCTAAACCCTAGAGTTTGAAGACGACTTTGGGGAAGGATTCTTATTACCATAGTTCTTGCCTTTATGACTAACTATTGTAGACCAACCTTCCTTTTTTTGTAGAGGCTGGCAACCTAGAAATGGGTTGTGTGGCAGGTTTTGGATGAAGAGAAGCCAAAGAACACTCCTTAAGCTTATGATTTGAGGATTGACATTGATAACAAGTATTCGATAAATTCAAATAGAGGATGCATTGAGTGTATCTCATTTGACCAATTTGGATGTTTACAATTTCTTTTAGGTCTTTAGATAAATCCACCTCAACACAGACCCACCATTAAGGACAAGTAGAATAGAATCGTTCTGGTTTGACACAAACCATAGAACCTAAAGAGGAGGCTATCTGACTCAAAAATTTCTAGCATGGCAAGGGTAATCCAAGGAAAACGACCTAAACAGGGACTCAAAGAGACTTTTCATTGGAGATGACAAAGTCTCGAGTCCAGGGTTTGGAAACCAACAAAGAAGAATGAACAAGTCAAGGGTTGTGACTGAGGATAGCTTCAACATGATTGGCTTTAGCAAAATTTTAAAAAAAATGAAAAAAGCCTTTAGTAAGGTTTTGCACAATTTCAAAGCGAATCCCATGTAGGACCTAAGCCCTATTGACCTAGTCTTTGAGCATGCTTTTAGGGGGAACCCTTCCCACAAAATCCTATCAAGGTAAAATTTTCTAGCCATCAGCATGCACTATCAAATTTAGGAATAAGAAGAACAACCTTTGAGGGCGTTTTAAGAGATGTACCTCATGAAACACCTTGGGAACAGACTTCTTAGGTTGCTTGAGCAGGGGTGTCATTGTTAATTGTTGTCGAACCTTCAACTCCAACAATAGCAGTTGTAGTCGAATAAAGGATAGGGGCAAAAAATGCTCATGGACATTGTGGCCTAATAAACGCTGCAATAAATGCAGAAAAAGGCGAGGAACTCTCACTTTAGAGAATACTATGACACAGACACCAAAAAACCTAGTAAAGCCAATAACTCTTTTTATTCATGACTTTAAATTTAAAAAAAAAAACTGAGTGATCGTAAATACCATGTCCATTCAAACTGCCTACTATACCACTCTCTTCTGCAAATTTGACTAGTATATTTATATTTTAAAAAATATATCTATTGGCATTTATAAATTACTTGCAATTAGAATATTTGATATGCTCACATGAGTTAATTTAAAGAGGCTATGCTACAAGACTTTTCATATTCTTCAAACGTAATAAAGATTTCATTCCATAACTGCCCAAGTTTTTTAATTTTTCTATCCATTTGGCTTCCACGAATTTATATTTATTTTTTGTTTAACGGGATAAAGATTTCACTCCTGTCCAAGTTTTTCTATTTTTCAGGAATTTATTTATTTACACAATTTATGAATTTTGTTTTATGGAATCTGAATCTTAATTGTTTACGGGAATCTAAATCTTTCAGCGCTTGCTGTGAGTGTAGAACGCCTCTAGGTGTAATTAAAAAAGGTTAAAACCAATATGCCTTGCCTTGTGAAAAGAAACAAGTTTATGATAACTACAAGTAGCCTAATATAATAAAATTTTGGAGCACCAAAAAGATCAATTCAAATTTGATCGTGACAACTACATTTCCTGGATTTTGACAAATAAAAAAAAACAGATACAAAATCTTCCATCTAGGTAAACGAGAAATCTTCCATTCTGTGGATTTCTCTCGAATAATCGAATGCCAATAAATAAATACAAGAGATGACAACATAGGATGAGAAATACAAACTCTGCGGTGTCAAATCAAACGACATCTGGTCACAGGACATTATAAATAATTTTGAATATGCCTTATCCGAAACTTGAAACTTCTCTCTTTTTACCAGTTTGACCGTTGCATACGACAAGTAATAGTGTAGAATTTGATAGCGGCTCTTCCGTACTTTGATCTTCACAGTCAAATATCAAACATTCAAGGCACCCACTTTTACCTCTTCAACAAACTCTTTATCATTCCCGCCCGCCAGCGGATTTGCTAAATATCTAAAGAAAAGTTTGACATATAAATATGATAGAGTTTGTTCTTTCAGCATAGTTTTAGTTTAACACGGCAGCTACAATGCCATCCATGTGAAGGTCATGCTTGTTTTCTAAGGTAGGTAGATCAATTCCACGAGTTCCATTTTTTGGGGCAAAAGGTTTCCTTGGAACGTGGAAAAGAAAATGATGGATACATCGAATTCAATCCAACTCAAACTACTTACCTAAAACATTTCTGTAGACACACAAACGTTTTAAACGCTTTCGTTACAGATTCGTCATATAAATATTCGCACGTAACTACAACTAAAAAGTTAAAACAGATGTATTCAAAGGTTTCTGATTTATGCATTGGACTGACTACCTACGTAAAATTACAAATATGAAAGAAATGTACACGACACGAAATAAATGCGCTTTCTATAAATTTTAAGTTATTCTATTAGTAGTATGATTCGATCGGGCATATCGCAAGTCGCAACGTGGAACATGCAAAATACAAAACTAAATGTTACCTATGTACAAGCAATTACAATGCAAAATGGCGTGTCTATCCACCATTTTGGATGCTCATTTGACCGTATCTATTAATTAATTGAAATTCAGATCATAAAAAATACGCTCAAATGAGCATCCAGAATGGTTGATAGAAGTTGCCATATTGTTATACTGTAGTTATAATGTAGGTTATAATCATTAAACTAAGAATCGCTGTTTTTAGTTATTAAGATGTGTAATTTGAAGTAGTAGAAAATGTATAATTTGTAGGTGAAAGGGGCCAGTTGTCGCCCACGCCCCAATAACCCTTAAACCATGAAGTTATATTCCTTCATCTTACATCATTATAAATCATTTCATTCTCATCTTCTATTAAAAAATTCTTTTTGTCTCCACTTATTCTACCTTCCATCATTATAAACCATTTTGTTCTAATCTTCCATTAATTTTTTTTTTTTTTTTTACTCCATTTATTCTAGATTGTAGGTTGTTACTGAGCATGGATTCCCTACATTCTCCTCTATTTTTAGGGATTAAAAACAATCAATATGACCTAAGAAATATTGCTTTCTAAGTCAAGAGGCATCTTTTATATTCTTTTTAAATTAAGACAGACTTCAAATTCTTAGTACTCTTATTACTACACACAATTTTTATTTAATTAACTAATATTATATTTAATTTTTTTGAAATATTTTATTTAAAAAACCATAAAAATTTTAAGTGATTATGTGAAAGGATACTAAATATAGCTTTATATGTTTTAATATAATGAAAAAGATTTATGATTATTTTGGTAACACCTCTTAAATAAAGAACATGCACTACCACCTTTTCTTTATTTATGTATTTATATACTCATATTCATAGCATTGTTAATATTTGTGTCAGTAAGGCTTATTGGGTTTGGGTTTGGTGATGAGGAGCAAAGAGTTTCACACCATAGATTTAGGTTCAAATCCCATTGGGTAGGGCTCCTTTGTAGTGGTCATGGAGACAAATGGAGGTAGGGGTCACACTAATAACAATGCATGGATCAATTTTCACTCCTAGGCTACCTTTCACTCATCTAATTTAAAGAGAACTACCATACACACATGGTAATTGTGGAAAGCTATATTTTTGTATTGCTTCAATGTAAAAGTTTCTCTTTTATGATATTTTTGGGTTTCTTAGTGGGTTTTTTTGTTGAAGTTTTCATTTCACACATATTTGAGAATATAAAGTGATTCACACTGTTGTTTGATCCTAAAATAGATAATTGCTCACTAAGAATATTTTTTCATGCACAACTAGTTATATGTACATGAAAAATATTTATTAACTACATAATGAATATAAAGTAAAAATATAATATAATATATAAGTGGGAATGAATAAATAGAGTCACAGACTATTTATATGTGTATATTAAAGAGCATGATTTCAAATTTCTTCATAATATTTTAGGCATCACTACATATTCTTATCTTTGGGACCCCTTTTACATTGATACTTTAATTTGTACTTATACAATGATATAATAATTATGAATAAAAGTACAACACATATGATCACATGTGATATATATCACTTTACTAGAGTGATCCTAAAACTTTTGGTATTGCCACAACAACCCAGTTCCTTTAGAACCGAGGATCCATTTTTTGAGCTTCAAGTTCTTTGAATTTTGACACATTATCTTAATATGTGCATTCGTAGTTTTCTCTCATTTTTATTTCAGGTTTCTAGTTTCCTAGTTTCGTGTTTGGATTCATGATTCTCATTCTTGGTTTATTCCTCTAGATTTGGTTTTCCATTCATACAATTCTCGAGAGTTTATTTTTTGTTGATCCCCTTATATTGGTTTTGCTTTAATTTGACTTTAGAATCCATTGAACATATATTTAGTTTACTCTATTCTCTATTTTATTCGAGATAGGTTCAATGTCCATCTTATTAGATTTTTTTAAAACTTGATAAGTCTATGTTTAGAGGTTTCCAATTTTATTTGTTTTCTCTTGAGTTTTCCTAAATCCAAAGTTTGTTTATTATTTGATTTGATGTCTCGGTAAGTTTAGTTTATTTAATGTTTTCTTTATTTTTATATCTATTTAATCCCTTCTACAAATGTCACTTCAATCCTAAATTCATTTTATAGTTTTCTCTCTAAACTTTTCATTTTCTTTTCCTCCAAAATTTGGACCTACTGAAATATTAAATGCAAAGTTATTCTCATTCCTAGTTTATTCCTCTAAATTTGTTTTCTCATTCTCACAATTCTCAGGTTTATTAATTTTTGATCTCCTTATACTAGTTTTTCTTTAATTTGACTTTAGAATCCATCAAACATATATTTAGTTTCCTTAATTCTCTATTTTATTCTAGACTTCAATGTCTATTTTATTAGTTTTTATAAATTGATAAGTCTAACTTTAGAGGTTTCCATTTTTATTTCTTTTCTCTCGATTTTTCCTTGATCCAAAGTCTGTTTAGGATTTGATTTAATGTCTTAGTAAGTATAGTTTATTTAATATTTTTCTTATTTTGATATATATTTAATCCTTGTTGTAAATGTCATTTCAATACTAAATTCATTTTAGAGTTTTCTCTCTAAACTTTTCATTTGCTTTTCTTCTGAAATTTGGAGCTAGCGAAATATTAAATCTAGGGTTAATCAAGGTTTCACATCTATATTTAGTCATATTTCCCTAAGGATTCCTTTTAAGATTTTGATTCTCTTAAAGAGTTCTCTTGATTTTGACGTGTCTTTCCCAAAGCTCCCTAGTGATTTCCACTTAAATTTTCCTCATTAACCAAATGTTTACACTTGTCACTCAAAGTGAAGCTAGAGCTATAATGATGAAACTAGGTTTGCTTCAAAGGAACTTCTGGCTCTAAAGCCTTGGAACCTCCAAGATTATGTAATCACTTTAATTCATCTTTGAATGCAAATTCCTTTGAAGTCTTCTTGGTTTTGAAACAAGTTTCATTTTGACTAAATTTATTTTTAGGTGTGGAGTAGGCTAGGTAAGTCTCCAACAATTCCCTTGAAGTCCCGATTTCTTTAGAGTGTCTATGCTTGTGACACATGTTGATCTTAGATCTCACAAATCAATGCCATGTGTCTTTTCTCTAAGTTATTAAGATCCTCACTTTTCATAACTAGAGAGAGCTTGAAGCCTCAAGGCTAAAACCCTAATTTGTCCAAATGAACTTTTATTCTTTGAGGCTCCAAGATTTAAAGCATTCTATAATTGAGATAAATAATTTTAAAATTATATTAGATTTTATTTATTTGTCTAGATTATAATATTATATAAAGTTGGTAATGGTTGTCGTATTGTTTATGTTCCTAGATGGTGACAAGTGGTGGAACTTAGGAATCACTTGGTATTGAAATTGACAACTATGTTCATAAGGAAATTAGGTTAATTAAATAAAATAAATTTGTGATGTAAACTGATGGACTGTGTGAGAATGTTATTTGAATCTCTTTAGCTTCTAAGAGTAAAATTGGAGACCCATTCGATAGTAAAACTTGAAATGAATAGTTAGCAAAAAGCTAAGAAATAAATCAAGATAATTTAAAAGAAGAAACTGATTCCTTTTCTACTCTTAATGATGAACTTTACTATTTTGAAGTTATTGGAATGATAATGTAATCACTCTTGAGTAATTGAAACTACTGATGTTTATGCATACCTATATGTACCATGGAGCAAAAAGTTGAAAACTTTTTAGTTAAATTTTCTATAAGTTAAAAAAAATATCTTCTTTTATTTATTTTTTGTTTCTAGTCTAATAAAATTTTATTTGTTTCGAATGGTGGTGTTATAGCTTATATGAGTTACCTTTGACAAAGTACCTAATTTGATTCCTTTGAAGTTTACACTATCTCTATTTCAATCTATGTCAAAACTAGTTGTTGGTTTTATATGTCTGTATGGTGTTTAGACACTAATATCAACCTAGAATTGTAGAATCTCTCTTTCTTCCCTGAACCCTATATATCTTTCGCCTTATTTGTTATAATGTTATATATGGCTAGTTAAGTATTATTTATTATAAATTTAATTTTTAGAAACATAATTTTATGATTTTAATGCTTATATTTAGCTTTAACTCCCATTCCATTTATAAAGTGGAAAATTTTGTGTGATAAATTAAATATCACCTTATCATTTTTACCTAGTATATAATCAATATTTTTTTGTGGAGAAATTTCTTAAAGGATTTCAATGAATTTAACACATCTATTTGCCAATATCTCAAGCCTTGGGGATCTGAAATTCCTTTCAAAATATTATATGTTTGTTCCCTATATTGGTATGTCAAAAGACCCATCAAAATCATTGTCTATTGGTACAATGTCTCATTAATTGTCTCATTTTTTTTTTATATAACCTGGTTTAGGTCTAGGAACCTTCAAAAGACCAGGACAAATCCCAAAGTTTGAAACAACAAAATATATATTATCAACAATTGGCGAGGTATCAACCAGAGTATAATATACTAGCCTACTATCTGACTATCCAGAGAGGCCAAAGCCCATAAATTGTAACCCCTACATTGTCTAAAAACTTAGAATATCAAGTCCACAAAAACTATAACAATGGGAATGAGGCAAATTACATAGGCCCCATCACCCCATCTGATGCAGGAGCATCCTGGGCGAATGAGCAATCAGCATTGATCACCCAAAAATATTTCCAGTTGTTTCTTTCAATTTTGGTTTGCTTGGGTCTATTTTGGCATCTCTTAGCCTTGGGGTGTAGGTAAAATAATCAGATTTGCAATTGAGTTTTTGTCGTACTTCAACTTCGACACTCCACAAGTAGTTTTGTGAAATTTATTCCCAAGGATCTGTAAAAGCTAGATCAGAATGCTTTTGCAGGAGTATTCTGGGAGGTACCATCTCAAAAGTGCAAAAAGAATCAAAGTCATATCACTCATTGTTTGAGAGAAATTAATGCCCAAATTTTGTGGTTTTAATGCTAAAGGTGTGTTGTCGGTTTATGAAAATTTTAATAGCTCCTAATTCTGGAAGTTTGGATCAAAATCCTTTTGTAGGGGACCTTGGGACATCATTCCGAGCCTACTCGCCAATTTTTGTTCAATTATGAGAACTTTGAATTTTTTCCGCCTGCGACACCCAATTCCAGAGTTGAACACGTTTGTTTAACATAGTAAAACTAGAAAATTTTCCATAAAGTAATTTAACAAGGTAAAAATTAGAGAGAAATTTTTTCTTTTTATTCAACAAATAATCAAGTAACTACAATTACAAGATTTCTTTTAGCAAATTACAATATACCCATAATGTCTCTTCATTTACAATGTTTACAAATGTAAAACCATTACATATACAAATTTTGAATAAACACTGCATTTGAATATCTAACATCTTTATCACAAGTCCTGGCATGTTTCCTGCTTGGAGAGAGAGCATCTTTTGAGTGATTTACCTCCAACCACAGACCGGCGGTCTCCCACACATCTTCCACATAGGAAGTGGCCCTACCCTTCATGAGGAATATAGACCTTAGGTGACCAATGGTAATTTGCCTTTCCCGAGTACATAGTGTTGTATTCTACTCAACTCTATCAACCATACATCCCTAGATACCCTCTAGCTAAGTATAATTTCTTATAGGATGAGCAATCCGAATACAGTGAATTGACAATGCATGCAGAAAACAAATGCATTACTTTGGCCAAAGTTTTAATATTAATGACGTTCATAATGAATGTAGTCGTTGTGTTCACCCACCCCTACTCGACTTGGATAATATCCTATTCTCGCAGTTTAAACTCTTACTTAACTTAATCATGAATTCGTTTAATCCATGAGTCATGATAATCATACCTTTTGACTAAAACAAGTCTATATGACAACCATTCCATTGGTTGGTAATCTACTCTAGGGTACCCTAATTGGTGCAGGAGCACCAAGGAGACCAAAAGACTCATGTCTTATTTTTGTTGTTCATTTTGTTTTGTTGCTTTCATAAGGTCTTGGAGACCATTCTCATGTTGTAATAAGGGCTATGATGCCATGTTTGTAATAAGCAATCATACAATCACACATTGTATAGGAGGCAGTCATAAAGTCATAGGGGTAGTCATATGTTTTCTCACATTTGTAAGCCTTTCTAAGGCAAGTAGGAGGTAGTCAAGAGTTCCATGCCTTGTCAAAGGCTAGTTATTCTTGAAAGAACAATATACACTTCTTAAACAGAGATAATACTTTGTAATCATAATAACAAATAACTAATGGGCAGTGATGGTGGAAGACAATTGTTAAAACTTCCCCATCGGTCCAAAAACTACCTCCAAGTAGTTTGTCAAAAGATGTGTAGGCTTAAAAAGCCTTGGAAATTGATCCTTGAAGTGTGGAAGAGGAACTTGAAGTGGTGTAAGAAGTTTCCAAGCAATAACATACCAATTCTCTGTTGTTTTTGTTGTTTTTTATGTATTTTTTGAAGAAACAGTCCGTACCATTCTTCTGTATGTAACTGTCATGAATCCTAGGTTATTGGGATGTGAAGTATGGTAAAGTAACTCTCACTCAGGACTAGTTTGAGGCTATGACATTGAAGAGGAGGCAACTTATAAGCATTTGATGTTGGACTGTCTATTGAGAACTCTATTTTCCTTGAAGAATTACGCTGCCACAGGCCGTACTGTGTGAAGGTACTAAACTGTCTTCACTTCCTCATGTTTTGATTGGTTAGTATAGGGAGTTACCTTTCATTTGAAGGTAGTTTGGTGTCTTGACAGTTGCATTGTAGGGAGATATAAGGTTTCCTTCCAAAACAGTCTCATTAAAACCTAAATAAGGGTTTGTTCCAAACGATGGAAGATTGGCCATCCCACTGTCTTTCAAGGCCATAAGACTAGTGGGATGGGTGTATTCATTTGTATTTCAAGTGTTTTGGGTGATTGCAGGAGAGAGAGAGTTGGTGGTTGCAAGATTTTCTAGAGGGGGCTTAATATGACCATGTATTAAGCCAATTTGGGAAACCATAGAGGTATTTTTGGGAACAGCTGATTGTAGGAGGACAAAACCCACAAATCCATGGTTTTGACATGTGTTCTAAATGCTCAAATCATTGGTTGAGTTCTGTGCATGAATTTTAGGGGGGTCTCTTTGTATTTTAGGCCTAATTGAGGCTCTAGGTCATTGAGAGGAGTTATAGGTTGGGGTATATCATCCAAAACAACCTAAACCCAGTTTTGGATATGTGATAGGGAGTCCAAATGGGTATCTCTTGATTGTCCAAGATCTATGTTTGAAGATCTGTATCAAAAGTTATTGAGGATTGTTCTCTTTTTTAGGGCTACAAGCAAAATCTTGAGTTTGTGAAGGAAGTACTAGTTCTAAGTTTGACCAACCTTTGCCAATGGTTGGAATGGGTTCCAATGCATGTCTAATCAACTTTTTCATGAAGAATTCAGAGCCCCAAACTGTTGTTCTGACTTTTGTAAACTGATGTTTGAATTTGGGCTTTTGAGTAGTGAAAACCTTGTCTAGTTTGCGGTCCTCCACCTATTCCATTGCCTCTACATCATAGTGGTATCAGAGACATAAAAGTTTCTATTGTTGGTTGTATAAGGCCTGGTATATGTCAATAGAAGAGAGTGAAGGAGAGGCTAGCAATATGCCTCCAAAGGGAATGACCACTGAAGTGGTTAAGAAGTTCAAGGAGATGGAAGAAAAGATCAAAAGTGGAGTCAAGGAAGCACTCCAAGCAGAGTTGAAGGCATTGAGGATAGGGAAGAGGATAGATGAAGGTTTTGATGAAGAAGAACAAAAAGAGGAGGAAGAAGAAGACCAAGAAGAGGTAGAGGTATCTGTAGATCAAAAGCATTTCCTTGAAGCCATCAAGGCAATTGGCAAGGATTCTTCAGAGGCTCAGATCGAGATTCCCATGTTCAGTGGCAAGATGAATGCTGATGAAGTCATGGAGTGGATTGAGGCTCTAAACAACTACTTTGAATACAAAGAAGTTCCTGAAAATAAGAGGGTGAAGTTTGCAAAAACTAAACTCAAAGGTGCTGCCCTTACATGGTGGAATTACACCCAAGGTGAGAGGGTAAAGAATGGGAAGAGTATGATCTCTTCATGGAGCAGAATGTTGGGGAGGATCAAGTCCCAATTCCTTCCATTAGACTATGAGGTGCAAATCTATAAGAAGATGCAAAATCTCAAGCAAAGAGATTTGGATGTGGCCACTTACACCGAGGAGTTTCACAAGTTCTCTCTTCATTGTGGATATATGGAGGATGAAAAAGGTAAAGTGGCAAGGTATCTAAATGGTTTGAGGTTTAATATCCAAGATGAAAATAGTTTATTTACCCCTGAAATCATGGAAAAATTCATTCAAGTGGCATTAAGGGCTGAAGAGAAGTTGAAGAGGAAAGGTGAGCAGCAAAATAGAGGAAGAGGTGGCAGAAATTTTAGAGGTAGGGGTAGTTTTGGAGGCAGAAATCAGTCCCAAAGAAGTCAAGGGGAATCTTGTTCCCAAGAACAAAGTGGAGAATCAGGTTCTAGAGGAGGCTTTAGAGGAAGGGGGCCCAATGGAAGAGGTAGATTTGGTGGACCAAGGAGAGGTCCTAATGTCTTCACAGGAAGGTGTTACAATTGCAACCAAGTGGGACATCCAACCTTCAAATGTCCTGAAAAGCAAGCCTCAAGCTCTCATGGAGGAGAGATAAGGAACCAATTGATCCAAGAGGAAGATTGCCAAAGTGTTAACTCTCCAATTGGAAGTGCAGCCCCAGTCCATGAAGGAGAAAGTTTGATGATGCGAAGAACCATGCTGAAGGTGCCTCAAACACAAGAACCACCTCAAAGGAAGACATTGTTCATGACAACATGCAAGGCCTATGGTAAGATTTGCAAGGTAATTGTTGATTCAGGCTCAACTAAAAATTTGGTTTCCATTGAAATGGTAGACAAATTGAAATTGAAAAGACTTCCTCATGTTAGTCCTTATAAAGTATCATGGTTGAATAAGGGGCAACAAGTTTTGGTAGATGAACAATCATGGGTAGAATTTGAGCTAGGAGAATATAAGGACACGATTTTGTGTGATATAATTCCCATGGATGCTTGTCATTTGTTGTTAGGACGTCCATGGCAATATGATGTTCAATCACAACATGATGGTAAAACTAATTCTTTCATCATAACCAAGAATGGTAGAAAATATAGAATGGATCCATTGCCTGATGAGAATGTAGAGAAGAGTGTTGGGTCAAGTGTCATGATTGTGAGTGGTAAAGAGTTTTTAGACACCCTTAAGGAGGAAGGAACCCAAGGGTATGCTCTAATTTTGAAGCCTAAAAACAGTCCTAGTTTGCATGATCCTAGTAAGGAAGAGGTTCCTAAGGAGGTGCAGCAATTGTTAGAAAAGTATAAGGGGATTATGGTAGAAGAAATGCCTAATGAGTTGCCACCTATTAGGGACATAAGCCATCAAATTGACTTCATATCGGGATCTACTTTGCCAAACAAAGTAGCCTACAAGATGACACCTTCCCAAAATGAATAGATTACCAAGCAAGTGCAAGGATTGTTGGATAAGGGATTGTTAAGAAAGAGCCTTAGCCCATGTGCTATCCCAACAGTCCTAGCCCCTAAAAGGATGGTAAATGGAGGTTGTGTATGGATTCTAGAGCCATTAACAAGATTACCATAAGATATAGGTTCCCTATGCCAAGGATTGAGGACCTAATGGACTGTTTGGGAGGGGCTAAATACTTTTCTAAGATTGACCTTAAGAGTAGGTATCATCAAATTAGGATAAAGCAAGGGGATGAATGGAAGACAACATTCAAAACAAATGAGGGTCTTTATGAGTGGTTGGTGATGCCTTTTGTTCTATCTAATGCCCCAAGTACTTTTATGCGCCTCATGAATGAAGTGTTGAAGGATTTCATTGGCAAATTTGTTGTGGTATACTTGGATGACATTCTTGTTTTCAGCAGGACTAAGGAAGAGCATTTGTAACATTTGGATCAGGTTTTGAAGAAGTTGCATGATGAACAATTGATGATCAACATGGAAAAGAGTGTCTTCATGAAGGAAGAACTCACCTATCTTGGTTTTGTGATTTCACAAGGTAGTTTGAAGATGGATCCAACAAAGGTAGAAGCCATTTTGTCATGGCCAACTCCAAAAACAACAGGTGATGTGAAAAGTTTTCATGGTTTGGCAACATTTTATAGGAAATTCATAAGAGGTTTTAGTCATATTTGTGCACCAATTTTGGATACCATCAAAGGGGTTAGAAATGTAAGTTTTTCTGGAGAAAGGCAGCCAATGATTCTTTTGAAATTCTGAAACAAAAGGTAGTACAATAGCCCATTCTTGTTTTGCCCAACTTTAACAAGTTGTTTGTAGTGTAATGTGATGCCAGTAACCTTGCTATAGGGGCTGTCCTAAGTCAAGAAGGCAGGCTTGTTGCTTTCTTTAGTGAAAAATTAAATGATGCTAAGAGAAAGTACTCTACTTATGACTTGGAATTGTATGCAATGGTGCAAGCTTTGAAAAATTGGAGGCACTATCTTTTGCCTAAATAATTTATTGTTTATACTGACAACCATGCACTTAGTTTTCTAAATTCACAGGAGAAACTCAATCATAGGCATATGAAATGGGTTGAACAACTCCAAGCATATACTTTTTCAATCAAACACAAGAAGGGGCAGGCCAACAAAGTGGCAGATGCATTGAGTAGAAGGGTGTGTATGGTTCAAGAAATTCAGTTGCAAAGTGTAGGGGTTGATGCTCTCAAACATATGTATCAGGATGATGAAGATTTCAAGGAGGTATATGAAGTTTGTTCATAGTTTTCAGACTCTTATCATTCTAATTTTTCTGAGTTTTTGTTGCAGCAGGGGTTGTTGTTCAAAGGCATCCAACTATGTGTTCCTAGGTGTTCCATGAGGGAGAACATCATAAAGGAAAAACATTGTGATGGATTAGGAGGTCACTTTGGGCTGGATAAAACATTGGATCAGGTGAAGAGGTTTTATTTTTGGCCTAAAATGAAATCAGATATCAGAAAATTTGTTGAATGTTGTAGTATTTGTCAAAGGGCAAAGGGCACTTCATCTAATGCTGGTCTATATCAGCCACTTCCTATTCCCAATAGGCCATGGGAAAGTATTAACATGGATTTTATTTTGGGTCTTCCTAGGACTCAAAGAGGTTTTGATAGTATATTTGTTGTGGTGGATAGATTCAGTAAGATGGCTCATTTCTTGCCATGTAAATGTACTAATAATGCTTCACACATTGTTGGTTTGTTCTTCAAAGAAATTGTTAGAATCCATGGTTTGCCTCTTAACATTGTGACTGACAGGGATCCAAAGTTTGTAGGTCACTTTTGGCACACTTTGTGGAAGAAGTTGGGTACTCAATTGTCATTTACTTCAGCCTATCACCCTCAGACTGATGGCCAAACTAAGGTGGTGAATAAGTCTTTGGGAAATCTTCTCAGGTGTCTTACCAAACAACATGGAGAGGCATGGAATATGATCATCCCTCAAGCTGAGTTTGCTTACAATGATTCCACCAATAGGAGCACAGGAAGGAGTCCATTTGAGATTGTTTATGGTTTTCACCCAAGAGGTATTCTTGAATTGAGAGATCTCCATGGATTGGAGAGGAAAAGTGCTCAAGGTGAGGACTTTGCATTGGCCAGGAAGGACATCCATGATAATGTAAAAGAAACTCTTCAAAGGAACAATGACAAGTACAAGGAGAAAGCCAATGAGAGAAGGAGAGATGTACAATACAAGGTTGGGGATTTGGTCATGGCACACTTGAAGAAGGAGAGACTTCCAAAGGGGTAGCCAACCAAACTCCTCATGAAGAAGATAGGACCATGCCGGATTGTGCACAAGTTTGGGACTAATGCTTATGAGATTGAACTTCCTCAAGGCTTGGCCATTTCTCCTATCTTTAATGTTTCAGACTTGTTCCCTTTCAAAGGTGATCATAATGCAGATTTAGAGGTAGATATGACAGCAGCAGGAGATGAAGAATGGGTTACAGGGCTTCCACCCAATCAACCATTGAAGTTGGAATGCACTCTTGACACCAAGGTCTTGAAGAAGACTAGAAAGAAGACATACAAACAATTCCTTGTCAAATGGAGTGGCTTACCCATTGAAGATGCCACTTGGATGAGTGACGAAGACATCTTGAAGCATGATGTCACAATTGTTGATCTACTTCCTCAAGAGACTTGAGTTCTCTTTCCACCCGGGGAGTATGGTGCAGGAGCACCAAGGAGACCAAAAGACTCATGTCTTGTTTTTGTTGTTCATTTTGTTTTGTTGCTTTCATAAGGTCTTGGAGACCATTCTCATGTTGTAATAAGGGCTATGATGCCATGTTTGTAATAAGCAATCATACAATCACACATTGTATAGGAGGTAATCATAAAGTCATAGGGGTAGTCATATGTTTTCTCACATTTGTAAGCCTTTATAAGGCAAGTAGGAGGTAGTCATGAGTTCCATGCCTTGTCAAAGGCTAGTTATTCTTGAAAGAACAGTATACACTTCTTAAATAGAGATAATACTTTGTAATCATAATAACAAATAACTAATGGGCAGCGATGGTGGAAGAACAGTTGTTAAAACTTTCCCATCGGTCCAAAAACTGCCTCCAAGTAGTTTGTCAAAAGATGTGCAGGCTTAAAAAGCCTTGGACATTGATCCTTGAAGTGTGGAAGAGGAACTTGAAGTGGTGTAAGAAGTTTCCAAGCAATAACATACCAATTCTCTGTTGTTTTTGTTGCTGTATTTTCTGAAGAAACAGTCCGTACCATTCTTCTGTACGGAACTATCATGAATCTTAGGTTATTGGGATGTGAAGTATGGTGAAGTAACTCTCACTCAGGACTAGTTTGAGGCTATGACATTGAAGAGGAGGCAACTTATAAGCATTTGATCTTGGACTGTCTATTGAGAGCTCTGTTTTCCTTCAAGAATTATGCTGCCACAAGCCGTACTGTGTGAAGGTACAAAACTGTCTTCAATTCCTCATGTTTTGATTGGTTAGTATAGGGAGTTACCTTTCATTTGAAGGCAGTTTGGTGTCTTGACAGTTGCATTGTAGGGAGATATAAGGTTTTCTTCTAAAATAGTCTCATTAAAACCTAAACAAGGGTTTGTTCCAAACGATGGAAGATTGACCATCCCACTGTCTTTCAAGGCCATAAGACTAGTGGGAAGGGTGTATTCATTTGAATTTCAAGTGTTTTGGGTGATTGCAGGAGAGAGAGAGTTGGTGGTTTCAAGATTTTCTAGAGGAGGCTTAATATGACCATGTATTAAGCCAATTTGGGAAACCATAGAGGTATTTTTGGGAATAGCTGATTGTAGGAGGAAAAAACCCACAAAATCCATGGTTTTGACATGTGTTCTAAATGCTCAAATCATTAGTTGAGTTCTATGCATGAATTTTAGGGGGGTCTCTTTGTATTTTAGGCCTAATTGGGGCTCTAGGTCATTGAGAGGAGTTATAGGTTGAGGTATACCGTCCAAAACAACTTATACCCAATTTTGGATATGTGATAGGGAGTCCAAATGGGTATCGTTTGATTGTCCAAGATCTGTGTTTGAAGATCTGTATCAAAAGTTATTGAGGAATGTTCTCTTTTTTAGGGCTACAAGCAAAATCTTGAGTTCGTGAAGGAAGTACTAGTTCTTGAAGGAAGTACTAGTTCTAAGTTTGACCAACCTTTGCCAATGGTTTGAATGGGTTCCAATGCGTATCTAATCAACTTTTCCATGAAGAATTCAGAGCCTCTAATTGCTATTCCCACTTTTACAAATTGATCTTTGAATTTGGGCTTTTGAGTGTAGTGAAAACCTTGTCTAGTTTGCTATCCTCCAACTATTCCATTGCCTCTACATCACTAATACCCCTTGTTAATATGATATAACCTTATCTTATTCCTAGGAGTTCTAGATTCACAAATAACTCTTGATTAACTTTAACCAAGATTAAGAATACTATAGCTCTCAAATAAATAATGTCTCCTATACGAAGGAATATAGAATAACTTTGATAATGTTTATAAAAAAAGCATACCCTGAGTATAAATATCCTTACAAGGTCATTCTCTAGAATACTTAGCCTATTCCATTGTGTTGGATCTCTTCATGAATAACAGTGACAAATAGTCTTTAAATGGGATTCTCATAATACCTTTATTCCATTTTCCTTAGTAACTCTAAGTTACTATCTTTAGATACGACACAAAAGTTTACTAACAATTCATATGATTCTAGTTCTCTTGGTAGATAGCATTATTCGATGCATATATACAATCTATACAATACAATATGTTAAAAGGATATAACTTCAATACTATACAGTTCAAGTTGAGAATATGAAAACAAGGTTCATTCATTCGAGAGCCTAACATTTGGATATCTCACAATCATTCCAATGATTTGATACAAACTTAATCGATTAGAGAACTGTTTTCTAAACTAATTGTTGACCTATTTTCCTCTGTCTAGAGTTAAATAGTTCACCTTGTATATTCCTTGAATATCCTTTAGAAAATGACCCAAAAAAACTTAAATCCTTCAATTACCCATTCTCTACCTTGCAAAATTTCCCAAAATCTCACTTGTAGAATCCTTGAAGAAAACCTAGAAAAACCCCAAAAATCCTTAAGCTTCAAGTGCCTTCCATCGCAGAGATTTCTCAATTTTATACTTAGCCATTTTTCATGTATATGATGGTGACGTCATCCTTGTTTTGGGGTTTTCTGTCATTTCATCGAAATGTATCTCAGAGACATTTTTTCCTTGTATCTTGGTCATGTACAAAACTGAATGTACATCGGGTTCATTGTATATCCATGTTTTATACATCTTCGTTTGTATATTGCATATACAAGGCAATATACAAGAGCTTATGCAAAATATGAGGTCTACTTTTGTATATCAGGTGATTGTATCTCATATACAATCGCATATACAAAGGGCAAGATACAAAAGGGAAGATGCAAAGTCAATATACAAGGGGGAGATACTAAAGTTGGGGTCCACCTATTGTATGTATATGCGATTGTATCTTTGCACATACAATCTTATATACAATCCTTAGATACAATCCCAAACCCGAAAGAATATGCAATTTGGTTTATAAAGGCAGATGCGGTTGTATGCATCTTTATATGTATGTTCGCATTGTATACTCGCAGATAAAAAGGGTAGATACAAGGTCGCATACAAAGGTCAGATGCAATGTTTGTAGGTACAAGTGATTGTATGCAGTTTTGTTTGTATATTTTGCATTGTATATGCGATATACAAAAGGTTAGATACAGCAAGGATATACAATGCAGACCCGACTAGGAAATTAAATTTGGCAAACTGAGTGGTGGGTTCCACAGTTGTATGTCAAAGTGCATGTATATGCCAATATGCAAAAAAGCAGGGATACAAGGCCGGACCTATTTTAAAGTTCCATTCTGGTTGATAATCCTTTGAGCTTCGCATTGTATTTACATGCGATTGTATCTCATATACAATTGCATATACAAAGACACATACAATAGATTTTTGGCGAGACAATGTGGATCGGCAGCTCAATTTGAGGTCTCTCTAATGGCCGATAAAGATGCAAATGTTCAGTGATGGGTCCCAGGTTCAACTCAGTGGCCAATCAGATAGTGCCATGTGTCAAGGCCAATCCAAAGGCTGATTCAAAGACAAGAGCAAAAGGTGATGCAAAAGGTAAAGGCCCACTTTTGTATGTTGGCCATTGTATTGTATATACAATTGCACATACAAAAGCACATACAAAGGGGAGATATAAGGACATATGCAAAGCGATTTGTTATGCAAAATTCAACGAATGAAGAAATTACATAAGTGCAAGTTGAACAGTTTGAAGGACCCGATATGCAAGTGACGTCATCCAGGTCTCCTCTTCAACCAGGTTCTTTAGGATGATGACGTAATCATGATTTTTAAAGTGTATCTAGTTTTTGTATGTTTGTATGCATACAAATGACAGCCCTTCTGCAGCAAAGATAAATTTGATGGCATGCATTCAAAATTTGTAGTTTCAAACAAGGAATTTAGGGGCCGATTGTATCAGATGCAGGGCCCTATCATTCAACAAATTCGAGTGATCAGATACCAGATTTAGAGGACTTAGGAGTCTACAGTGCCATAAAATTTTGTTCAAGGATTTGCATCCTGCTTGTGTACAATGTGGTGGTGCCTGCATAAACATTCAAGTTTCAAACATTTAAATATGCAGCCCCTTCCCAAAAAATCCAAAAAGTTTCCGATAGACCCTTAATGTTTCTCAAAGGTAGCGCGGATGGTGACAAGTGGCAGCCTCCGTTTATGTTTCAGGAAAGTTTCAAAAAGTTTCTAAGTTGTTGCGGGCGGTGACAAGTGTCAGCCTCCGCATTATTTCTATTTGTTTCATATTAAGTGTGGCAAAGTGAAGGTGGCTCCCAGTAAAAGGAGTTGCTACTGTGGATGTTGCCAAGTGGCAACCTCCGCCTGAGTTTCGAGGGACCCTTTCAAAGTTTCTGAGTGTGGCGAGTGGGAGGTTGTGGGCCCCATTTCTTAATGTGTCTCGTGTTTCAAATGCCACGGATTGCGACAAGTGTCACCTGCGAGGGCCACTTAAGTATAATGACATCGTATGTTTCATAAGTCTTGCAGATGGTACCAAGTGTTGGCATCCACGTGAATCTCAATTGTTTCAAATGTTTCTCAAGTGTAGCGTGGAAGGCACCAAGTGTCGAGCAGTGGGGGCAATTTCTTTATGTTGCAATAGGTGCGCGGAATGCGCCATCTGTCCCTTATGGTTGCTGCGGAGTGTGACATGTGTCATCTTCTGTAGGATTGTTCTTTTTGTTGCAATGGTCAACGAAACTTTGAGGTGGGCCCCAGCATATGTATCAAATGTGTTGGAAGGTGATGCGTGGTGGAGGGTCCCGAAACTTAAGGACTGTTTCTCATTAGTTTCTATGTGTTTCAAGGTGAAGCGGAACCTGCCACGTGTTTTCTTCCGCCTGAGTTTCATGGTAGGTCTCTATTGTTTCAAAGGGGATGTGGAAGGTGTCAAGTGTCAGCTTCCGCGTGAGGTTCCGGTAGTAGGCTCTCGGCGGGGAAGATAAAGGAAAATGGACCCAGCGATGGAAGCTTGAAGTGCCTACGTGGCACGATTTGGTTGGTGGGTGACTTTTTAGCATTTTTTTGGGGCCGTTGGATCTCAGTGATGGGGTTTAGATCGATGGCCACATTTTGAACTTGCAGTGGTGGGTTTTTTCTTTGTATCTGCGACTATTTTTGGGCGGGAAAACTCTTGGGTGCGTTGCTGCTGCGTTTCCAAAGGTTGCAGGTAGGTGAGACAGTAATGGCATATCTTGCAAAGAGGCATGGGCCGTGTTGATAGCTCAACCACCCGAATTGATGAGGAATGTCCCTAAGCGGTGGCACATCTCCCGAGTTCACCTGTTCCCTCCTCCTTGTCCCTCTGCTGCATTAACTATTTTGAGCGCCATTTTTCTGATGCATTGTATCTGGCAAATTTTTGATGTGCCATGTAATTAATTTGTTGAGTACACAGTTTTGCTATAAAAGGCAAACTGTGTCACTCATTTAAGGTTGTTGAAGACTTGGGCATTCTTTTGTGTAAATAATGAAGAACAGGGCATGAACTTGGTTGTTCCATCCCATTTTAGAGTTTATGTGTTGCAGCATGAGTGTATTTTGCACATATTTTAGTTTCAGTGTTAATTTCATATGAGAAATGCTTCATTGTATGTGTTTATCTACTTGTCTCCATTTGCTGCATGTTATTCTCCTTCTTCTGAATTTGGTTGCTAACGGTTTCTTAGGTTCTAGGATATGGTTTTCTGTATCACATGTTTGATCTCTAACTTCTATTAAAGGAGTGGATTAAATTGTTTTAGGTTGAGCATGGGGAAGGTTGCATGTCAGCAGGGATATCTGTAAGTAGAGGCAGTTAGATACCCATTCTTGGGTGATGTTTGTAAGGCAAGCATCAGTCCAACCCCCTGAAACTTGAGTGAAAGTTGTAAACCATCTGCTGTATACGTCTAGTTGACTCCTTGCCCAATGGATAGGCACCAGTCTATTTTTGGGTTAGTAGTTATGAGCCAAAACCCCTTGTCTTGCATCCAGGACATTATGTCCACCCATCTCATCACTTCCACCTGTTAGTTGTAGGAGTAGGATTAGGAACCCCCTGCATACTC
The DNA here is from genome assembly GCA_027924645.1 of Cunninghamia lanceolata. Lineage (NCBI taxonomy): Eukaryota > Viridiplantae > Streptophyta > Pinopsida > Cupressales > Cupressaceae > Cunninghamia > Cunninghamia lanceolata. The sequence goes on from BSBN01000620.1 coordinate 3,120,737, forward strand.
TCATACCCAACCAGACACATATGTCCAAGAATGTTGCCAACCTTGTGATCTATCATGTAGATCTTGGTCCATACATGAGAGTATTCTGCCTGTTGTTGTCAAGTTAGATCTTTCTATCTTTGAGCTAGTCAAGGTTACATCTTTAGTTATAGGGATACCCCCTTGGTGCGGCAGAACCAGAAGTGAAGGGGAGGCAGCTCACGCAACCTCCTGTAATCTATTGGCCAAATTCGCCTGTGCATTGGAGCTGGCAAACCCTCTGCAGATTTGGTAACCAACAGATTTTGGCAACTCTACTGGGGATGGATTGATAAAAAAGGAATGTATTTGTGGCCCATCCAAGTCACCAACAGATTTTGGTGACTCCGCTGGGGAGACAATGTCATATCCGTGAAGCTTGAGTCTAAGAAATTAAAGAATTAGGCCTGGAGGTGCCTTGTTGCAGCAAAAGAAAAAGTTTTATCTGTGGCTCTGCTGGTGGATGACCCAGAAAGAAAGAAATCAATTTTCAGCTTCAGCCAGTTTGAAGCTCATTCCTCTGCCAAGGAGGTGGTGACTCTGTTGAACGAACCTATCAGCATCTGCAACATATCCAGGTATTTGTACAAGTTTTTGAAAAGTTCCCTATTTGGTGAAATAGCACTGGTTAAAAGAGAAACATTGGTGAAGGCAGAGCTTGCATGCTTTTGTTAGAACCTACTCTATATTTTAAAAGGGCATGCAATGTTGTTTAAAAGACTCATATAGAGGACTTTAGGCAGGTTGAAATAGCAGTTTTGTATTTTAAGGGCCTAAGGTCATATTGTGATTGAAAATCTGAGTAGAGAAGAGGTTTGCAAAAGCATAAAAAGATGTATTATCAGCCCATGCACCCTTGTGAGGTGTCAAATGCAATAATGTATAGTAGTCAATCCCAACCATGTAATAAAAGAAGTTTCAACATAGATAGATATAAGCCCATAAATTTTAGTGGCATTTGTGGTTACCCAAATACTTTTCCACCTAAAATCAGAAAGTATTTGCCTAAATTCAATGGTAAAAAGGATGAATCAGCTGAGAGACACTTGCAACAATTCAGAAATGTGATAGATGATTTTGAGATTGATCATGAAGATGTAGTTATAAGGTTATTTGTTCAATCTCTAGATGAGGATGCAAGGGATTAGTTCTCCTACCTTCCAGCTAACTCTGTCAGCTCTTGGCAAGATTTTAAATCTGCATTTCTAGAGCAATATGGTGAAAGAATTTCTGAATATGCAGTCATTAGTGACTTTATGTACATCCATATTGAAGAAGATGAGTTGATCCCAGCTTTTAACCTCAGATTTATGAGGGCATTGAATAGAATACCAGAATGCATGAGACCTAATGATGCATTGTGCCTAGTTGTCTATTTGGGAGCATTTGATAAGAAAATGAGTTATAGATTGAGAGATAAAGAGCCCACCACATTGCATCAAGCACATCAGTTTGCAATTGATATTGAAAATAATTGGAGATATGGAATTCAAAAGGGTTACTTTTCTAAAAAAAATTGTTGTCTTGCAGCCCCTAATGTTAATGAAAGATTTAATTCAAGGGTTGACAATGAATGTTAAAGTGCTCACACCCCTGTTGTCCCAGTTTTTGCATCATTCCAAGTGGATGATGTTCCTATTATAGAAGAGGATGTCCTTTTTTGCCCAGTAATTGAAGTTGAAAACAATGGTTTTTCAAGTGATATTTACATGCCAGTCCTCATCAAAGAGCATTCATGTTTAAATGATCCAGTTGTGATCATATGGATCAACAATCAATATCAGTTTCATCAGAAAGTATCAGGGGGCTAGAAAGTGATGTAGATACTTCAACTTCAGAATGCATTGAAGTAGCAGAAATTTTGTATGTGGGGCAATCAGATATTAAAGATGATAAAGATGATATCCATGATCAATTCATGGATCGGGTTTGTTCTTCTTATGACTTTAGATTTGATAATGAAAAAGAAATAGATTGTCATGAAGAAGAAATAGAGACCTTTGCATTGAGTGTGAATCCCCTTTATGATGAGCCTCTGGATGCATTTATTGTTGTGAGTCATAACCTTCATTGGTGTAGGGTTAACCCTTTGTTTGAAGTTGATGATGCTGATCTACAAACTGTGAATAATGAATGTTCATCATCAGTTGGTTCAAACATGTGCAATATTGGGTGTGTGGAGCAAGATTTATTTTCAATATCAGTAGATATTAGGGGTCTCATATTTTCTGAGTATTTTGAGTCTTTGGATCAGCTGGATGAGTGCCTGATGGTGTGCAGTAGCTAAATAAATGATGAAGTATGCCAAGAGTAGTATGATGTACTGTCTGAGGAATATAACATGCATATGTCACCCAGTGCTAGAGAATTTTATAGTATGCATGGCTACATGTTTGACTTTGAAATCCAAAATGACAGAGGTAAAAATGATAGTGGCAGGTTTTCAAAAGTGGTGGAATATCTAATTGAGCAGATGACATTACGGGCAGATTATGCCAATGTTTTCAGCTATGGTTGGGGTTATTCAGTTTGGAATCAGGCATTTGATAGGATAAAGTTATGGTTCTTCCTTTTTGGCTGCCCAGGGCTGCCAAAATAATATTTGAAAATAATGTGCTTTTGATGCAGGTCAGTGCAGTATTTGACTCTGTGCCCAATGAATAAGGGACTGGTCTGCATCCCAGAGATCTGAGGTTCTCGCCATGCCTGCTGTAGACACCCTAAAATGACCAACTCGTCAAATCACTTGCATTTCATAATCTGTCTAATCACCTGCATTTCAACGTTAATTAAATAATCTAATTATTTAATTAATTTCACCAAATTCTTCTAAATCACAAAATTGCGACATTAATTAAATAAATCCTCATTATTTAATTAATTAAATTAAATTCCTCTATATTCTTCTATAATTAAATAATTTTAATTATTTAATTAGATCATTATCCTCTTTCCAAAAATCAAATCCACATTAATTAAATATATCCAATTATTTAATTAATTCAACAAATTCCCTCTTATCTAAAATTAAATAATTCTTAATTATTTAATTAAATCAAATTTGTTCTTCCAAAATCATGCACAACAATTAAATAAATTTATTTATTTAATTTGTTTTTAAATCTTCTAAATTAAATAATTCTAATTATTTAATTGTTTCTTCCAAAATATCTTCTCTAAATTTAAATAAATCAATTATTTATTTAAGTTGCTTTTTCTTCTAATTTGAGTTATCTCTAAAATAACTCAAGCTTTCTTGCTCATCAATTAAATATTTCTATATTTAATAAAGCAAAATATCTTCTTTTCTCATGCAAATCTCTTCTTCTTGTTTTAAATTACTTAACTGATTGCTTTATTCTTTTAATTGATTTATCTCTTCAGTTAACTCATTCTTCTATTCTTGATAACTCCTCTTATGCAAAAGCAAGCAAGACACATGTCTACTTTTCATTCGTTGCACATTCCTCAACTTATCTCCTCCATTGATTCTTCTGAATTATCTGGACCGTTGATCGATTTTCCTTGAAATCTATATAAACCCCCCTCATCTCCTTCAGTTAGTCTCTCTCTTCGATTGTATTCTCAAGCATACTTAACAGAGCTTCGAGCATACACAACGCGTCGATTGAGCATTATAACGATCTTTTGACATTGATCTCTTGAGCACATACTTGCTTGTTGCAGCCATGGCTTTGCAACTACATTGAGCAATCCACATATCTCTAAAAGGGAACAATACAGGTTTTGGTAAGAGCTTTCATTTGTCTTTGATTGGTGATTTATGGCTTTTACTTAGATTCGTTTCCTTTATGTTATTGGGTTCTTTGGTTTTATTTAGTTTAGATTTAATCTATTTTTCCATATACACATTCTGGCACGCCCGGTGGGACCCATTGGTCCTGATTTAATATCAAATTTGTGGAATTTTTAGTTTGATTTCACAGGTTTTTAACTCTTTTTTTTGGAGAGATTCAAAAAAAAAAATTTAAAGGAAGCTTGCTGGGCAAAAACGGAGGTCACGGTTGCGTTCGGAAGGGTCGAGGGATGAAGAAAAATATAAAATTTGGCCTATTTCGGTGAAGGTAAAATTTTTTCACTTCTGGCACGCAACCCGAGGCCATACAATCACTGTGAGGTACGGTAAAATAAAAAAAAAAATTTAAGTTTTCTTTTTTCAAAAATAGAAAAAATTAAAAAAAAAAAAAAAAAAAAGCAAAAAAAAAAAAAAAAAAAGCAAAAAAAAAAACAAAAAAATAAAAAAAAAAAAACAAATAAAAAATTCAAAAAATAATCACAAAAAAGCTTAAAAAACAAATTCCTTTGCAGCCCTGACAGCAGGTACAAGGTACCTTATTTTGCAGCAGGTACAGCGTACTATTTTTCCAGCCAACTTTTTCTTTTGTTCTTATGAAAAAATTTGTTTTAATAAAAAATGAAGTGTTTTTAGTTTTTATTTCTTTTAAAAAGTAAAACAAAGTAAAGAGAATCTTTTTTCTTTTTTCTTTTTATTTTTTGAAAAAAATAAAGCACCTTCAGCCCAGCAGCAGGTCACATCAGTGACCAGGAGCCAGTCACAGGGGGCTAAGACAGACCCCTCTTCAATGAGCTTTTTAAATGAATAGGCGATTTTCAAACCTCATTATCTTGGTCATACGGACACGTATTTCAGTGCTTTTTTTTTTGAAATAGGCTAGAATTTTGTGATCTACATCGTGGTGAAATTAGTTTTTTCTCAAGATTCTCTAATTTTTCAGAAAATTGATTTTCTCACTGCTGTCTTTGTCTCGTCACAGTTTTTTGACTTTTCAAGCTTCATAACTTTCACAAACGGACTCGGATTCAGGTGATGTTTTTTTTGAAAGTTGGTATTTTTCTGTCCTCTACACAGTGGTAATATTGTTTCAAAGATTTTCTAAGATTTATTTTTTAAGACCACTCATTGGCCTATTCTCAATCTCTGACTTCAAGCACTTGCTAACTTTTAAGTTTGTGTGGACCTAATATCACTTGTTGCAGCTTCTTATTACTCACACAGAGCCAATAGGTGTTTTCTTAACATGTTCATGCAGGACGAGCATTGAAGACCTCTTTGATTTATCTCACTAAGTCTTAGAAACACATTGCATGCTTAAAAGGATAATTGAACAAATCTTTTCTTGCAATCTAAGTCTTAGGAACATACTGCTTTTCTTAAGGGACAATGGACATGTATGAACAAACACCTCAATTTTCTAAAGGACAATGGACATGAATGCCAAACACTTCATTTCATAAGGGACAATTTACAACTACAATCGTGTGTGTGCATAGCTTAGTTGCACCTTATTTTTCTTATAACGGGACAATTGAACCTTTGTGTGACGTGCTTGCTTTTACTTTTTGTACTTCCTTTAGAAGGGCCTGCTTTTGGATTGTGATTCATCCAAAAGGGACGACCCTAAGCAGAGTTTTCCTTTGAACCGCTATATAAGAGGGATAAGGCGAAAGCCAAGTCCTAACTGACGTCAGCCTTACCTTGTGGTGCCAAACTGAAAAGAGGTGTACTAGCTCTTTGTGGAAACGATTTTCACATTGAGCGAAGTGTTTGAAACTCTTAGTAGGATTGGTTAAAGCTTTTAGTAGCTTGTCGCATTGCTCGTAAGGCGTTGGTCCCTCAAAGTCACTAAGAACCAATTTAGATAGAGACTACCCGACCTACCTCCGAACATTGCGGTAATCATCAGTGCAAGGGAAATCGATTTAAACCCTTAAGACACTCACCATTGGCTCCCTTGAGAAGAGATAGTATTCCCTCGGACATAAAGCTCTTGTGACCTACTTGAGCTTTCCAAGGGGAGGGTGAGATATCCCTACCTATCGTCTCTCGCAAAGATACTAAATATCCAACACCTTTATGGAATGATATTTTTATCGACGGAGTATTAAGCTGTGAGCTGATCTACTGCAATGAAACCTTGTCTCTAGGGATAAAAAGTGCTTGTTATTGATTGCAACTGTATTTGACCTGTGGAAACATTGGGCTTGTTTGGAGCCTTGACCATACACTATCTGTTGTGTTAGTCCTTGTGCCTTTTTTGACCACTTGTTTGCTGTGTTTTCTCTTGCCAAACCAATCCAATCAGAAACAAAAAAATCTTGCCTTTGAAAAACATCCGACACTACTTCAGCGCCCCTGGTATTACAGCAGCTCACCTTTGGTAATACAGTAGATCGCCTTTGGTCAAGCAGTAACCCGCCTCTGGCAAAACTCTACTTCAATGCCCTCGGTATAACAGTAGCTCGCTTTTGGTCACTGTAGCTCACCTTTGGCATAGCAGTAACTAGCTATTGACAGCTCAGTCCGTCGCCTCCGGCCCACAGTAGCACGCTTTTGGTAGCACAGTCCTGCGCCTCTGGTCAAACAGTATAGCGCTTTTGGTCCAGTACTTTGTGCATCAAAGTTTGTCCGTTTCTTCAAAGCATCTCACAGATTCCCAGCATTACATTGTGCCCAGGCATATCCCATGGTCACCACCAGGCTACAGCAAACTATGAAGTCTAGGCAAGTTGTCCCTAAGAAGCACAAGTCACCCCCTCGCACACCACAATCAGGTCGTCTCAACATTACTCCCAAGGTGACTCCTAATACACCCGCGGCAAAACCAATCAGCTCTCCAAACATGCCGCACATAGATAAACCAAGCAATCCTCATGAGGATAGAACCCCTTTGCTAAATGCACCATAGTATACCACAAGCTTGCCTCCAGATTTTGTCCCACAAGGTTATGTCATAGATCAAACCCCATCTCAAGAAGAGCGACACTTTGAAATAGGTCAATCCTCTCAAGAAGATGGGCAAGATCTTGATGAATTTATACAAGATCCTAGAGCTATAGCTGCCTTTGATAAAATCCTTAGTGAGAACCAAGATCATTTCTTTCGCTTGCTTGCAAAGCAAGGTGCCAAGTTACCTCACGATTTTGATGTGTCCACTCTCAAAGAGAGCACCAACACCCAAGAAACCATACAAGCAGTGCACACCATGTCCACGGTCACTACGCCCTTACCTACTCAAGGCTCGCAGTATAGGAATCCCCTTTTTCAAAATCCAACAGAGGAGAGGCCCATATCACCACTGTTGACTCCTATGGAGATCTATCAAAACCAACAAGAAACTCTCCAACGTCAAGCAGAGTTAGCTAAGCAAGCCACCTTAGCTCGATCCAATGTGCAACCACCTCCTAAAGTGTCCATCCCAAGCGCAAGTGGAATCTTGGTTACCCCATCACGCGTAGGTTTCCCACCTAATTACAATCCGGGGAACACTTATGTAGCCATGCAACAAGGGTCTCAACAATTGCCACCTCCTATATCATCACACCTGCATGTCTCTCAACCAATTAGAGTCACGCAGCCCCAACCACAACATTCTTCTACTCTCATCCTCAAGCAACCCCAACCGTCGCAAATCACTTCTACCTATGTTCCTCCACCACAACACTCTTCTAATCTCATCTTCAATCAACCCCAACCGTCGCAAATCACTTCTAACTATGTTCCTCCTCCACAACGTTCATCCTCGCTCAACTTCTTTCATACATTGCCTAGCCACTCTCAACATTCCCAACATCAGGTTTCCCAAAGCTATGTGCCACCATCACAACCTAATCAAACGCACTTTAGCTTTCCTCCCCCCAATACTTTTCTTCAACCATCGCAAAGCCAACATTCTTACCTAGCGCCACCTCCACCTCTCCTTAATCAAGGCCTCCAATTCCAAACCAATCTGAACCAATCGTACAATCCATACAATCCCAATCAATCTTACGACCCTTATAATACCACTGCGCATGGCTTACATTATAATCTTCCATATGGGCAACACCAACCGCTTTTTGGACAACCGGAGATGTTACCAACCCCTCCCACGACTATGGAACTAAAGATTGCGGAGGTGCAACAACAGCTATCTGATCTTACGTTTGGCCACACCAAAAAGACCTTCTCCTTAGAGGAAGTGTGCCCTTATCCTTTTGATCGGTCGTTACCAATGATCCCTTTTCCTCAAAATTTCACTATTCCCAAGTTCGATAAGTACAAAGGAAAAGGTGACCCAAAAGACCATCTTAGGGAATTCTATCTTGCTTGCTTCGAGGTCTCTCATAACGACACATATCTTATGCATCTTTTTCCTCGCAGTCTTGGAGGTCAAGCAATAGAATGGTTATCACACTTACCTACGGGTATCAAGTCTTTCAACAAGCTAGCAGAGAAGTTTGCCACCCACTTTTCTTACAACGCAGAGCATGAGATTTCCATGACGGACCTATGCAACAATAAACAGAAAAATGGTGAAACGTTCATTTCTTTCCTCCAACGATGGAGACAAATGGCTAGTAAATTCCCTTTCAAGATTCCAGAGAAACAGCTTGTTAGCATCTTTGTGCAGAACCTCAACCAAGAGTTAGGTTTCCATTTGCAAATCCTTAGTGCTACAACCTTCGATGAAATCACATACAAGGGTATCAACATAGAGAAGGCCCTCATTGCTAAAGGTGTGGTCAAAATCTTTAAAGAGACAAAAGATAGCTCTTCTCATCAACAATCGAACGATAAACCCAAATATTGGAACAAGAACAAAAACGTGGTCAATGATGGAGTGGTCGATACTAAGCATGTCCAAATGTTGCAAACACCACTACAACTCTCCAAACCAAGTCAAGCTCCACCTCAACAACAGTAGCAACAAAGGCAGCCTTATCAAAATCAGCAACGACAACAAGAGCGGCCCCAACAAGATTACCCTCCGTGACGTCAATTCACTCCCTTGGGAGTACCCATCGAATCAGTCTTACAGCAAGCTTTGCAAAAAGGGCTCATCACCCTACCTGATGCTCCTCCTTATGGAGAACCCGTCTACAAAACTGCACGTTACAGAGACAATGAGTACTGTGAGTTCCATAGGAGCAAAGGTCATCGAACTGCATCTTGCATGAAGCTTAAGCACCTCATCCAAAACCTCATCGACGGTAATCAAATCACTTTTGAGAATGAATCACCAGCGCAACACACGAACAAGGATCTTGATATGTACAAGGAACCATTCCCTCATCATGGTCCACCTCCTCCTCAGGATAGAGGTAAAGGTATCAATCACGCTTCCATGTCTTTCGATTCCATTGTAGGTCATTTTGAAGAGAGTCGAGTGTCTACCCTCACCATCAAAGGCAAATCTACGGATTGTGCTGTTACTACTCGTCGAGGTCATGTCACCATCCGTGCACCTACACCTAGGCTTCCGGTTCAGTCTGATTATAATCTTGTCGAACATCTAGGGAGAACACCAGCACAGATCTCTATTTTGGACCTTCTACGGTCATCACCTGCACATAGAGTAGTGCTAGAAAAGGCCCTCCAAGAGTCTTCTATTCCTAACAACATAGCAGTCGCAGATTTCCAAGCTATAGTGGGTAATATTGCTTCACCTTACAATGTGGTCTTCTCTGAGAAGGACCTCCCCTCCCATGATCCATGTCACAACGATGCCCTGCATATTGAAGTTCTCATACATAAGCGCAAAATCAAACGCATCCTCATAGATGGTGGTGCTGGTCTCAACATCTGTTCTTTAAAGTTACTAAAGCAATTGGGATACTCTGAGGATCACGTCAACACTGATCATAGTATTACAATCAAGGGGTATGATGATGCAGAACGCCGTTCAGAAGGTGTTATTCACTTGCCTATATAGCTGGGCCCCGTTATGCTTGAAACTAGGTGTCAAGTTCTTGATATTGAGCTGCCTTACAACATTATTCTTGGCCGCCCATGGATCCATGCAATGAAAGCTATCCCCTCCACGTACCATCAGTCTCTCAAGTTCCCATACAATGGTATGGAGATCACCATCCTAGGAGACCCTAATCCTTTTGAATTTTGCCGTGTCTTGCAAGGAAGCTATAAGAATTACAACCAAGTGCCTAAAAATGACAAAGCCCTTGAATCCCCTCTCTATGTTGATCCTGAAACTCTCACACAAGCCTCTACCAGTGAGCCTACACCCCTCCCCAAAATCACAGCACGCGTCCGAGATATAGGCTTTGGCACTTATGATATCTCCGAATCTTGTTGTGTAGGGCGGATGCCTTTATCTCCAAAATCTTACGGCAAACCACCCGTTGCCAAAGTTACCAAAAAAGTAGCTATTCCTCCCCCAACATTCCTAACCCAATTCCAACATGGACGGTTATTGGAAGAGGAAACTATTGAGGACATCTCTTCTTGGCTCTACAAGGAGAAAGAACCAGTCACGATACCAGTCAAGCAATATGGTAATGGCTTAAGGATAGTGAAAAACATGGGCTATAAAGGCAAGGGTGGCCTTGGGAAACAGAATCAAGGCACTATGGAGCCCATTGTGGTAACAAAGAAGCTAGACAAGAAAGGATTAGGATTTGGTAAGAAGGTACCACGCGCCTCGGACATCGAGTATATCCTCGACGAGGTAGCTGACACTTTTCCCGCTGATTCGACGTCTACAGAGGATATCATCGATGACTCTTCCCTCCACATCACCAATCTATTCGCAGAATCTTCCATTTTTACACTATCCTCCGTATCCTTAACTTCCACCACCAGCACCCAGAATGTCACGCTTGTCTACCCTGAACTTATCGATTGGGACCAACAAGGGGCCCCCGTTATAGATGTATTTCAGAATGACGAAGCTCTAGCTGAGTTCATGGGACTTCGAGAAGGTATCCCTCTTGGCGATCACAAGGCAGGTTTTGTAATGGAACTAGAGCCCACGGCTTATTTTGGTGAGAATGCCAAGTCCTCTAGTCGCAAAAGTGCAAATAAAGAAAGATCTCTAGGTGAAAACCACACTGTGGCACCTCCTGATCATAAAATAGTAAAAATAAAGGACGTATCCAAAGGTGAAAACCCAACTGTGGCACCTGAGGATGGAGGATTTGACCTTCCCTTACCATCTAAGTACCAGGAGAAATCAGCTCTGCTAGTGGAAGATTCTACAGAGATCAACCTAGGTACAGAACAGAATCCAAAGACAACATTTCTAGCAGCATCATTATCTGACACCGAGCACAAAAATCTTAACAACTTCTTCTTGCAACGAACCATCAACTTTGGATGGACCTATGCAGATATGCCAGGGCTATACCCTAAGCTGGTAGTTCATTATCTCACAGTTGATCCCAAGGTGAAACCAGTCAAGCAGAAATTGAGAAAAATGCACCCACAGATAGCTCTCTTGGTGAAGGTGGAAGTACAAAAGCTATTAGACGCAAAGTTCATATGACCTATTGACTATTCAGATTGGGTCTCAAACATTGTACCTGTGTCTAAGCCTAATGGGCGCATCCGCATGTGTAATGATTTCAGAGATCTCAATAAGGCATGTCCTAAAGATGACTTTCCATTACCAAACATTGACATTATAGTGGACTTGACAGCAGGTCACGAGATGCTTTCTCTCATGGACGGATTCTTGGGTTACAATCAGATAAGGATAGCTGAAGAAGACCAACATAAAACAACCTTTACTTGTCCTTGGGGCAATTATTGTTGGTGTGTCATGCCGTTTGGTCTGAAGAATGCAGGAGCAACCTATCAGAGAGCAATGACAGTGATCTTCCACGATCTCTTTCATCACATCATGGAGGATTATGTGGATGATATATTGGCTAAATCTTCTAGAATGGATCACATACAGGTCCTAGGGCAGATCTTTGACAGGCTTGAAAAATACCAAGTAAGACTCAATCCAAAGAAGTGTGTATTCGGTGTAACATCAGGGAAGCTATTGGGATACATCGTATCTCGTAGAGGCATCGAAGTGGATCCAGCGAAAGTAAAAGCTATAGTGGAGATGCCTCCACCAAAGAACCTAAAAGCATTAAGGAGCCTCCAAGGAAGGTTGCAGTCCATCAAGCATTTTATATCACAGCTAGCAGATAAATGTCAACCCTTTCAACACTTGCTCCGAAAGGATGTCTCGTTTCGATGGGACAACAAGTGTCAGGCAGCGTTTGATCAACTTAAAGAGTATCTAGCTACACCTCCTGTATTGGTTCCACCAGTGGCGGACAAACCCTTGATATTGTACATCTCCACTACAAACTCAGCCCTAGGGGCTCTGCTAGCACAGAATGATGACACAGAAAAGGAGCATGCAATATATTACATCAGTAGAACCTTGGTGGGATACGAGCTCAATTATTCACCAATGGAAAGGGCTTGTTTAGCAGTAGTGTTCGCCTCCCAAAAGTTGCGACATTACATGCTGAACCAACACACAAATCTGATAGCCAAGATTGATCCCTTGAAGTATCTACTAGCAAAAGCAGCTCTCACAGGCAGACTAGCTAAATGGGTTATGATCCTTAGTGAGTTCGATATTGAGTACACAGATCGCAAAGCAATCAAAGGACAAGCCCTCGCGGATCAACTAGCAGAAGCACCTATGAAAGATACACATCCTATGGTCGCAGACTTTCCTAATGAGAATCTATTCACTCTTGCTAACTCCATAATGTGGAAGTTGTACTTTGACAGTTCTTACACACAGCATGGCTCAGGAGCTGGCATCTTATTTGTTACACCTCAGAATGACTACATTCCAAAGTCATATCGGCTCGCATTCCCTTGCACCAACAACATAGCTGAGTATGAAGCACTCCTCATAGGTCTCAACACAACAGTTCAATGGGACATCACATAATTACAAGTATATGGAGACTCACAGCTAGTCATCCGCCAAGTCACGGATGAATACCAAACCAAGGATGAAAAGTTGGTCCCCTACAAGCAACTAGTGGATGCCTACAAACCACATTTTTCTACCATCACATTTGAGCAAATTCCAAGAGAACATAATAAAGCTGCGGATTCTATGGCTTCTGTAGGGTCACTGATTGATATGCTTGCAAATACACAGAAGCGTGAATTCTTGATCGAGCAATTGTTGATACCAGCTGTCGATGTTCCTGTTACTGAAATCATCTGTGAACTTGTTGGTCCCAATTCCCCATGGTACAAAGATATCTATGAATACCTCAAGAACAATACCTTTCCCCCTGACCTATCCTCCACCCAACGCAAAACTTTTATCCGTCGATCCTCTCGTTACATCATTCTGGGTGATACACTATATCGTCGGAGTCTCGATGGTATCCTCTTACGATGTCTTAACGCGGAAGAAGCCAAAGCTACCTTACGAGACATACACGAAGGTGTCTATGGTGTACATTCCACTGGTCCTAATCTTGCTAAGAAGATACTCAGAACAGGTTATTACTAGCCTACAATAGAGCAAGATGCTACACAGTTTGCTAAGAAGTGTCTACAATGTCAGTAGCATGGAGATTTGATTCACGCACCAGCTCATGAATTACAACCTATGACAACTCCATGGCCCTTTTCTCAATGGGGTCTCGACCTCGTAGGACAAATCCACCCTTCCTCCTCAAATGGCCACAAGTTCATCATTACTGCCACTGAGTATTTCACGAAGTGGGTGGAAGCCATTCCTATGACCTATATCACCGGTAAGCAAATAGCCAAGTTTATCCTAAACTACCTCATATGCCGGTATGGTATTCCCCAAGCCATTGTCACTGATAACAGGAGACCATTCAAGAACCAAGATGTCCATGCCTTATGCATACAGTACAATATCCAACATCGCTTTTCAACTCCCTACTATCCGCAGAGTAACGGCCAAGCTGAGGCTTCCAATAAAACCATTCTCAAAATCCTCAAGAAAACGGTCAATGAAGCTGGTCGTGATTGGCACTTGCAACTCAATCCCGCCCTATGGGCCTACCGCACTAGTATCAAAACACCAACTAGTGCCACACCATATGCCTTGGTCTTTGGCTCTGAAGCCATCCTACCTATAGAGGTCGAGATCCCATCACTCAAAGTATCCATGCAGGACCTGATCGGCGGAGACGAGTATCGCACTTCCAGATTAGCTGAGCTTGAACTACTAGATGAGAGGCGTCTTGCCGCACTTAATCATCTCCATGTCTATCAAAACCGCCTCCGGCGTAATTACAACAAAAAGATCAAAGAAAGACGGTTTCAAGTTGGTGATCTTGTACTTAAGGAGAATCAGAGAAATCAAGCAGATCGAGATAAGAAGGGTAAGTTTGAGCCTAACTGGTTAGGTCCCTTCATTGTCACAACAGCATATGGATCGGGAGCTTATACTTTAGCTACACCTGACGGCATTCCTCTAGATGAGCCACTTAACAGTGTCCATCTCAAGAAGTTCTATGCTTGATCCTCAAAGTATTCCCACAAAAAAAAAAAAAAACCAAAAAAAAAAATCCAAAAAAATCCGTCCTCTGGTGAAAACTTGGCAAACAGGCACCTTGGATAAGTACCATAGTGAAAACCTGGCAAACAGGCGCTATGCGTAGAGTCAGCATCCATCATCTATCGAGTCCTGTCCGCTCCTTGCCCAGTTCGCAACGCGCTTCATCCATCCATCCATAATAAAACCATTGACTTTGTTTGCATTTCCATCTCCCTACCTAGTATAGCTTGGAAATTTGTCAGTGTCCCTCATCGTCATCCCACGTCTTGATCTGTGTCTACAGTTAACACCGTCTTGTCCTAGGTCATGTCTTTCTGTGTCTTCTTCGGCAGTCACCCCTACAGTTTCCTCTACCAGAATGGGGGCAACTCTTTCCTTAGCTTCGGTCTAGGATTGGTTCCTTGTTCGTGGTTCGCAACGCATGCTTCGATCTTTTTTCCGCAGGTAACACCCTTTAACGGACATAGAGTTCCTACGATAAGGCTGTTATCTTCTCAACGCTTTCCTACATCATCACACTAACCAGAACTACATATCATCTTTTCAATCTTAAGGTACCTTGATCCCATGGATATGGGTATGTAGGCAGTCTGGAATACGAAGGACGTTTCCAGTACTCAGGTACATAAGATGACCTCTTCTCCGCTCTTTTCCCACATCATCACACTAACCAGAACTACATATCATCTCTTCTCAATCTTAAGGTACCTTGATCCCATGGATATGGGTATGTAGGTAGTCTGGAATATGAAGGAAGTATCCAGTACTCAGGTACATAAGATCCCCTCCTCTTTAGCTTGACCCATCTCATCACTCTGTCCAGAACTACATATTTATCACTTTCATCTTTCATCGTCGTGTGCCTTGATCTCGTGGATACAGGGTATGTAAGCAGTCTGGAATACGAAGGATGTATCCAGTACTTAGGCACACACGATCCATCATTCTCCACCCGTTTCAATCCATTAGCACTGTCACCTTTCTAGTCTTCCATTTTTCAAAATCCATTCGCCTCGACTTGACTAACTCAAGCAACAAGCTAGTGCATCCTTTCAAAGCAATAGTCCTTTGCAAACTTGAAGCAAAGCAGCTTCCTTCCAGAGTCAACTATTGTCCTGCATACCAATTGCCAACATCAGCTAAGTACCGCTTAACCAAGCCCTAGATCCACAAGCTTGTCTTCTACGAAGTGTTCCATTGTCGAGACCAACACACGCGTCTCCTGCAACATGTGGCATTTCCTGCAAGTGAGACATTGTCTTTTTAGGTAGATAGCCCCCTTTAACGGACACAGAGTTCCTATGATAAGGTTGTTATCTTTCCTATCCAATCTATCTCGAGCAACCTCTTTGGCAAGAGAATATGTTGGCTGTATGTTTACTTTCTAAGTCAATCAATTTGTGTTATGGTTTATCTTTTGTTCCTTTTCCAATACCTATTCAAGACTACCTTGATTTATCTATAATCTTGGTATGTTGCGATGCAGTACAGATTGGGGGCATCGTCATTGCTTTCTGTGTGCCATGTTTGAGGAATGATCTTTAGTATCTTTCTTAGCATTCTATTTATCTTGTGTGTGCTAGGACCTAGCATCTTACATTTTAATAATTCTTCTTGCATTTACATGTATTGAAGTTTATTTTATGTTCAAGACTATGGCTCATTCACATGTTCCAACAAGGTTATATTATGTCTAAGGGGATTTAAGTTCAAACCGCTTGCTTGCAGAGTCAACGTCCACGCACTCAGATATTACTGCACCTTGGTCTTCTATACCTTGGTGGCGAATTATCCACGTGCTATATCAAAATAAGGATTGCTCTTTACATTTGTGAAACCAATGCAACAAGCTCATCCATTTATGCCATCCATTTTTCCATGGCCTTATATAGTTTTTCAAGCAAAGATCGATCAACAGTCTTTCTCTCATGTTCTCTCCTTTCTTCTATCTATCATCTATCAAACCTCACCTCTCTCCAACACAATCTTCTAGTCGAGCGTCAACACAGTTCTTCTGTCGCTTCCATGTCTTTCCTCTCGAGGGGGCACCCTACACTAACTACGCTGGGGCAACTACCTACACTAGGGCAATAAAATTGTATTACATCTTCAACAATCGATTTTCTTTGACGCAACGCTACATGCTGCATTGCATCAAAGAGGGGAAAATGTAGACACCCTAAAATGACCAACTCGTCAAATCACTTGCATTTCATAATCTGTTTAATCACCTGCATTTCAACGTTAATTAAATAATCTAATTATTTAATTAATTTCACCAAATTCTTCTAAATCACAAAATTGCGACATTAATTAAATAAATCCTCATTATTTAATTAATTAAATTAAATTCCTCTATATTCTTCTATAATTAAATAATTTTAATTATTTAATTAGATCATTATCCTCTTTCCAAAAATCAAATCCACATTAATTAAATATATCCAATTATTTAATTAATTCAACAAATTCCCTCTTATCTAAAATTAAATAATTCTTAATTATTTAATTAAATCAAATTTGTTCTTATAAAATCATGCACAACAATTAAATAAATTTATTTATTTAATTTGTTTTTAAATCTTCTAAATTAAATAATTCTAATTATTTAATTGTTTCTTCCAAAATATCTTCTCTAAATTTAAATAAATCAATTATTTATTTAAGTTGCTTTTTCTTCTAATTTGAGTTATCTCTAAAATAACTCAAGCTTTCTTGCTCATCAATTAAATATTTCTATATTTAATAAAGCAAAATATCTTCTTTTCTCATGCAAATCTCTTCTTCTTGTTTTAAATCACTTAACTGATTGCTTTATTCTTTTAATTGATTTATCTCTTCAGTTAACTCATTCTTCTATTCTTGATAACTCCTCTCATGCAAAAGCAAGCAAGACACATGTCTACTTTTCATTCGTTGCACATTCCTCAACTTATCTCCTTCATTGATTCTTCTGAATTATCTGGACCGTTGATCGATTTTCCTTGAAATCTATATAAACCCCCCTCATCTCCTTCATTTAGTCTCTCTCTTCGATCGTATTCTCAAGCATACTTAACAGAGCTTCGAGCATACACAACGCGTCGATTGAGCACTATAACGATCTTTTGACATTGATCTCTTGAGCACATACTTGCTTGTTGCAGCCATGGCTTTGCAACTACATTGAGCAATCCACATATCTCCAAAAGGGAACAATACAGGTTTTGGTAAGAGCTTTCATTTGTCTTTGATTGGTGATTTATGGCTTTTACTTAGATTCGTTTCCTTTATGTTATTGGGTTCTTTGGTTTTATTTAGTTTAGATTTAATCCATTTTTCCATATACACACCTGCAAGAGGCATGCGTCCCCAGACAGAGCCACTGGTGGTGCCTGCATAAACATTCAAGTTTCAAACATTTAAATATGCAGGCCCCTTCCCAAAAAATTCAAAAAGTTTCTGATAGACCCTTAATGTTTCTCAAAGGTAGCGCGGACGGTGACAAGTGGCAGCCTCCGCTTATGTTTCAGAAAAGTTCCAAAAAGTTTCTAAGCTGTTGCGGGTGGCGACAAGTGTCAGCCTCCGCATTGTTTCTATTTTTTTCATATTAAGTGTGGCGAAGTGAAGGTGGGTCCCAGTAAAAGGAGTTGCTACTGCGGATGTTGCCAAGTGGCAACCTCTGCCTGAGTTTCGAGGGACCCTTTCAAAGTTTCTGAGTGTGGCGAGCAGGAGGTTGTGGGCCTCATTTCTTAATGTGTCTCATGTTTCAAATGCCGCGGATTGTGACAAGTGTCACCTGCGGGGGCCACTTAAGTATAATGACATAGTATGTTTCATAAGTGTTGCGGATGGTGCCAAGTGTCGGCATCCACGTGAATCTCAATTCTTTCAAATGTTTCTCAAGTGTAGCGCGGAAGGTGCCAAGTGTCGAGCAGCGGGGGTAGTTTCTTTATGATGCAACAGGCGCGCGGAATGCGCCATCTGTCCCTTATGGTTGCTGCAGAGCGTGACATGTGTCAGCTTCCACATGATTGTTCTTTTTGTTGCAATGGTCAGCGAAACTTTGAGGTGGGCCCCAGCGTATGTATCAAATGTGTCAGAAGGTGACGCATGGTGGAGGGTCCCATAACTTAAGGACTATTTCTCATTAGTTTCTGTGTGTTTCAAGGTGAAGCGGAACCTGCCACATGTTCACTTCCACCTGAGTTTCATGGTAGGTCTCTATTGTTTCAAAGAGGATGCAGAAGGCGCCAGGTGTCAGCTTCCGCATGAGGTTCCAGTGGTAGGCTCTCGGCGGGGTAGATAAAGGAAAACGGACCCAGCGATGGAAACTTGAAGTGCCTACGTGGCACGATTTGGTTGGTGGGTGACTTTTCAGCATTTTTTTGGGGCCGTTGGATCTCAGCGATGGGTTTTAGATCGACGGCCATGTTTTGAACTTGCAGCAGTGGGTTTTTTCTTTGTATCTGCGACTATTTTTGGGCAGGAAAACTCTTGGGCGCATTACTGCTGCATTTCCAGAGGTTGCAGGTAGGTGAGACAATAATGGCATATCTTGCAAAGAGGCATGGGCTGTGTTGATAGCTTAACCACCTGAATTGATGAGGAATGTCCCTGAGCGGCGGCACATCTCCCGAGTTCACCTGTTCCCTCCTCCTTGTCCCTCTGCTACATTAACTATTTTGAGTGCCATTTTTCTGATGCATTGTATCTGACAAATTTTTGATGTGCCATGTAATTAATTTGCTGAGTACATAGTTTTGCTATAAAAGGTAGACTGTGTCACTCATTTAAGGTTGTTGAAGACTTGGGCATTCTTTTGTGTAAATAATGAAGAACAGGGCATGAACTTGGTTGTTCCATCCCATTTTGGAGTTTATGTGTTGCAACATGAGTGTATTTTTCACATATTTCAGTTTCAGTGTTGATTTTATATGAGAAATGCTTCATTGCATGTGTTTATCTGCTTGTCTCCATTTGCTGCATGTTATTCTCCTTCTGAATCTGGTTGCTAAGGGTTTCTCAGGTTCTAGGATATGGTTTTCTATATCACATGTTTGATCTCTAACTTCCATTCAAGGAGTGGATTAAATTGTTTTAGGTTGAGCATGGGGAAGGTTGCATGTCAGCAGGGATATCTGTAAGTAGAGGCAGTTAGATACCCATTCTTGGGTGATGTTTGTTAAGAAAGCATCAGTCCAACCCCCTGAAACTTGAGTGAAAGTTGCAAACCATCTACTGTATACATCTAGTTGACCCCTTGCCCAATGGATAGGCACCAGTCTGTTTTTGGGTCAGTAGTTATGAGCCAAAACCCCTTGTCTTGCATCCAAGACATTATGTCCACCCATCTCATCACTTCCACCTGTTAGTTGTAGGAGTAGGATTAGGAACCCCCTGCATACTCTCATACCCAACCTGACACATATGTCCAAGAATGTTGCCAACCTTGTGATCTATCATGCAGATCTTGGTCCATACATGAGAGTATTCTGCCTGTTGTTGTCAAGTTAGATCTTTCTATCTTTGAGCTAGTCAAGGTTACATCTTTAGTTATAGGGATACCCCCCTTGGTGTGGTAGAACTAGAAGTGAAAGGGAGGTAGCTCACACAACCTCTCGTAATCTGTTGGCCAAATCCGCTTGTGCATTGGAGTTGGCAAACCCTCTGCAGATTTGGTAACCAACACAATGCAAATCTGATTCCTCACCTACCCTTTCTAGTTATTTGTAGCATTCATTGCTACAAATCAAACAACTTAGCTATTTCGCATTGATGACCAGAAATATCTCTCATCTACTCTATTCTCGTTTTCCACTCCATAACTTATGGCAGGTTAGCACTCCCTTCATACGCAGATATTTTCTGACAGAGCCCAGGGGGCAAATTCATTGTAGCTGACTTAAATCAAATGCAAAATGCTATATATGCATAAACATGAGATGTAAAAAAGGTTGGAAGATTTAGTAATCTATGCTTCTGATTCCAAACAGAGCATTCCTCTACTGTAACCTTGCCTTTTGATTAAATACATGCTGATTATTTTACCTCTTCATGCTATTTTTGATCTAAGGATGATGTGTTTATGAATGTTTAGTTCCTTCTAGTCATCTCTTGATCCTTTGCCTCTATTAAAATTAGTTTGATCTGTGTATGTTTATTGGTTGTATCTAGTCATTTTGTGCATTTTCTCAGTTCTGTGAGGTTCTTTTATTCAACCTAGTGAATCACCCTTATTTTCAAGTTTTCCTGTTTTATCTCTCATTTTTAAAAGCATTCCTTCTCCTTTTTCCTCTACAAATCCAGTAGATTTTAGGTGATAACCAATTAGGAAGTCAGCCTTCTCCAGAGGTTCTTTCCAACTCAGGTGACCCATAGACCTTGAAAGATCCCATGTTTCTCTAGATCGCCAAGTTTTACAACTCAGCAAGGGTGCAAATATGAGAGATAACAGTTTTGGCACGCCTGGTGGGACCAATCTGTTCGAGTCCAAAAAGTGCTATGTTACAATCATATTGTTGGTTTTGATATGCTACCAGCATTATCAGGCCTTTAAGGGGTAGTTGAGCATATCTGGCGACTCATACTGAGAAAGGATAAGTAGATGAGTGTTGTTACATTTTTATGAGAAAAATTCAAACTCGAAGTTCGAGTTCATTTGATTATTTGCAGATGTCCCTGCCTAGAAGATAGAGTAGAGCTGTGGTAAGAACTCCAGTTTCAAAAAGAATACAATCAACCCCACCAAGTTTCAGGCCAGTAGTACATGTAGTTCATATACCAGTTCAACCAATACCACCTCCAATTGTTCCAATGGCAAGAAATCAGCCATTTGTGGCTTTTGATGGGGGTAGCCCATTAAATTTGACAGTGCATGATAATATACCCATGGCAGCTTTGAAGAGCCTACCTTATTTCACTGGGGAGGATCAAATTACCCCAATGGAACACATTAGAGACGTAGCTTCTCTATGTGGTGTTCATCATGTAACTCAAGAAAATGTAGCCATTAGGCTGCTGGCTACCTCATTTAAAGGAAAAGCATTACAGTGGTTTAGGAGTTTACCAGTGCAAACCATTGCAACTTGGGATGATCTGGGCGATAAGTTGAACAAAAAATTTCAAGATAAGTCAGATAACTTATCGCTGGTTGAACAATTGACTATGATAAAGAGAGCTCCCCAAGAGCAAATGATGGATTTCAATTTCTGGTTTCATAAGACATGGAACAGAATTCCTGCCACGGTAAGGCCTTCATCAGAATATGCATTTCTGTATTTTTTGAAAGCTCTTAATAGTGACATTTCAGTAATGATACAATCAATGGGAGGTACAAATTTACCTGATGCATATGAAATAGCTATTAGAGCAGAAAATAGCCTGATTCAAGCTAGGAAAATAGCACCTAGACCACCGATGCCCTTTTTTCCTGAGATTCAAGCTTCAATGCCTTTGCCGATCCTGTATTTTGCCCCTTTACTTACTGCAGCAACATTGCCAAGTATTGCCAATCCTGAGACTGTTGTTTCCAGCTCATCACAGGAGTTAAGAGAGATTAAAAATAGCCAACAGAAAATAGAGAACATCCTGCAAACTTTTGGGAATGATCTGGTGAATATTAAAAAATAGTAGTCCCAGAACAGACAGCCTTATCGGCCACTCAGCCAAGGGCAAAATCAGTCTTATCAAGGGCAAAACCAACAATACCAAGCTAATAGGCCATCTTATCAAAGCAATTACCAAGGTACTAGGCAGAATGTGAACCACAGGCCTTTCTAGCCTTACAATCCTACACCTATTAATGCAGTTAGCGACCTTGTCCCTGTTCAGAACAATCTTGTAGCTGAGTATGAATGGTGTCTTCCATGTAATCAGCCACACAGTCAGGCAACCTATTCAAATGGAGTGATAAATCAGGCTCTAATAGTGCAAAATGTTGCAGTTTCACAACCAAACACACCTAATGATGGGACTATACAACAGCAAGAGTAGCCTCAGAATGACACTGCCTTCCTAAACTAGCAGGAAGATGAGTTTTGTGGCGTAAACAGAGATGATACTCTAGTTGCAGCAAATACAAGAGCTAAAAAGAGGGGTTATGAGATAGATCAAGTAGCAAACAAAGAAAAAGGACCTGCTAATCCTTCTACATCCTAGATTCCCCATATTTTACAAAGGAATACTCAAGCAGCTGTCAGGGAACAGCCTCATTTGTAGGCTGATATTGCTACTGCAAAGTCACATCAGAAGGTAAATGTTACTTCACCTTTCAATATCATTGAAAATATGAAGAAAATGAATGTGACAATATCTATGTGGGATTCCTTAGCCATCCCAGGTCAAAAGGACATGTTACAATCTACCTTGTCTGATTTAAAAGTGTCAAATGATGCAATTGTTGACCTAGCTAGGGTTGTTCTTGCCAATTCATCCCAAGACAACAGTAAACAACCAAATAAGAGTGCTAAACCACTTCTATTTTATGTGTCATTAATAATAGGAGACAAGTTAGTACATAACTGCATGGTGGATAGTGGTGCAAGTAGTTCTATAATGCCAAAACAGATTGCAAACCAATTAGGATTGAAATACTAGCCCCTTACGAAGGGTGTGCTCCAGCTAGATGGCACAAATGTTAACACTGTAGGTGTGATAAAGGATCTAGGTCTCACTTTGCATACTTGTCCAAATGTTTCCATTTCTTAAGAGGTGTTCATCATAGATTTACCTCCTTATTTTGCCATGTGTTTGTCAAGGGAGTTCATAGCCAAGATAGGAGGATATTTATCCTTGGACTGGTCCCACATGTTTTTTAGGACCTGATATGGCACAAAAGTGACCCTAAAATCTGAATTGCTTGCCAAATATCACATAGAGCCTTATGTCCCATGTGTTGTAAACGCAAATTGCATTATTTCTGATGATCCTGAACTTGTTGCTACTCAAGAACTGCAAGCTAAAATTATACCAGAAGTGCTGTTAAAGGAGTGGGCCTTAGAAAATATTGTAGATGATCCTGAAGGACACATTCAAGAAACTCATGTAGTTCCAAACCTTGTAAAGAGTGCAAAATAGCAGATAGAGCAGCAAGATGAGGTATGGAAAATGTACTTTGATGGCTCTAGGAATAGGAATGGATCTGGTGGTGGTGCAATGATTGTGTCTCCACAGGGTGACAGATATTTTTTTGCTTTCCATTTTGCTTTTTCATGTACAAATAACACTGCTGAGTATGAAGGGTTGATTCAAGGTTTGCAGTGGGCAAGAAAGAGGAAAATTGGTTGTTTGCAGGTGTATGGGGACAACGAACTTTTGTGAATCAGGTGAGGGGACTACATGTTACAAAGAATGATGTTTTGAAATGCTATAAACATAGGGTATGGGATATGATTGAGGAGTTTGATGCTTTCAATCTAATCTCTATTCCAAGAAATTAGAACAATCATGCAGATAGGTTAGCTGCAATTGGGGCTTAGTTCGATATCCCCAGTGATATTCAAAGAGAAAAGGTATAGCCTCATGTGAAGATAGTTGATAGGCCCTCTATTCCTAACAATAACATTCATTGACAGGTTTTTGAGAGTGATGAGCAGGTTCTGCATTTCCTGTTAGAAGAGGATGAGTTTTCTGTGATGAATCGAAACAAACTCAAACATCAATATGATGATGATCAAGTTGTTCAGTTAAGGACTAATAAGCTGCCCAGAGGATTATTAACCTTGGAATCCATTTTTGGTACTGATGATCAGCTAAAAAAGAGCAAAACCAGCATGCAGGTCAAAGAGGAATATTATGAAGAGCTAGAAATTTTCAAGGGTAAGCTTCTCAAAATTGGTAAAATCTGTTCACCTAAGGATAGGAAAGCTTTTATTGCTCTTTGTCAAGAATTTGAGGATGTGTTTGCTTGGGAATACTCAGACTTAAAAGGGTTTGACCCTCATATTTCCCAGCATACTATAGAGTTAGAACCAAGTGCGAAACCTGTGAGGCAGAAACAAAGACCTTTAAATCTAAAACTTGAGCCTCGGATGATTAAGGAATTAACCAAGCTGATCAAGGGAAATATCATTTTTCTGATCAAGCATACTTCTTGGGTCTCAAATCTTGTTCATGTGAGGAAAAAAATGGAGAGATTAGGGCGTTGACTTTAGAGACCTTAATAGAGCCTCCCTAAAGGACCACTACCCTCTGCCCTCAATGGAGCAAATTCTACAAGTAGTGGCTAGTTTAGAAAGATTCTCCTTGATGGATATTCAGGTTATAATCAGGTATTAGTCAAGGAAGAAGATCAGTTTAAAACTACTTTTACCACCAAATGGGGCACCATGGCCTACAAAAGGATGTCTTTTGGTCTGTCAAATGCTGGGTCTACTTTTCAGAGAGCTATGGATATGGCTTTTAAAGGTTTTCTTTATAAATTGGTACTTGTGTACCTTGATGACATCATAGTTTTCTCTAAGGATGCAGGTGAACATTTATCCCACCTGAAACAAGTATTTGAGAGATGTAGAGAGTTTGGGATATCTCTCAATCCCAAGAAATGCATTTTTGTTGTGCATGAAGGCAAGCTTTTAGGACACATTGTGTCAAAAGAGGGAGTTACCATTAATATAGAAAGAGTAAGAGCTATTTTGGAGCTACCTTTACCCAGTCACAAGAAAGGATTGCAACATTTTATTGGCAAAATTAATTTTCTGTGAAGATTTATACCTAACATTGCAAATTTATTGAAGCCATTGACCTCTATGTTAAAGAAAAATGCAGTTTTCAGTTGGACAAAAGAGAGCAAACTCAGCTTTGAGTCCATAAAAGAAGCGTTATCGGCTGCACCAACTCTGGTAAATCCTAATTTCTCAAAAGATTTTATTTTGTATGCTTATGGCAGTTTAGATATAATTTCTGCAATTCTGGTACAATAGCAAAGTGAAGGCTTTGAGCAGCCAATTGCTTTCTTTAGTCAAGAGCTGGAGGAGTATGAACAGAAGTATAGTTTCATTGAAAAACATGTCCTTGCAGTGATAAAGAGTCTCAAGAAGTTTAGGCATCTTATTTCTAACAATAAGGTACATTTGATGGTTGCTCACTCTGGTATGAAAGAGTTTATGTTAGGTAAGGATGTTAATGAGAAAAGGGCTGGTTGGATTACCAAAGTCATGGAATATGACGTAGATATCTAGATAACCAAGCTCATTAGAGGTAGAGGACTCAGTGAACTACTTGCTACTAGGTCTGAAAATGAAACAGAGAAAGAAGAGGAGGTGTTTCTGACCATTGAAGATGAACATCAGGATGATACAATAGCAGTTGGAGTAGGTTGGGTTAATGACATGACTCATTTTTTGCAAACTGGTGAATGTCCAACAGGTTTAGGTAGAACCAAGAGAAGATATTTTAGACTACAGTCTATTCCATATGTTTTAATTAATGATATCCTTTTCAGAAAAGATTTCAATGGTGTGTTGTTAAGATGCATTGATAATGATCAAACTGACAAGGTGTTGCATGAGTTTCATGATGGAATAGCAGGGGTCATTTTGCCCCAAAGAATACTTCTTGGAAAATAATGAGAGCTGGATATTACTGGCCTAGCTTATTCAAGGATGCCCATGCATAGGCCAGAAAGTGTGTAAAATGTGACATTTTTGCAGGCAAAGAAAGGCTGCCAGCTTTACCTCTACAGTTGATTCAAGTAGAACAACCCTGTTGGGTCTTTCTCTCTAAATCAGCAGAGGGTTTGCCAGTTCCTATGCACAGGCAGATTTGGCCAACAAATACAGAAGGTTGCGTGAGCTTCCTCCCCTTCACTTTTGGTTCTGCCGCACCAAGGGGGGATCCCTATAGCTAAAGATTTAACTTTGACTCACCCAATAGAAAGATTTAGCTTTACAACAATAGGCAGAATACTCTCATGTATGGACCAAGATTTGTGTGATAAATCACAAGGTTGGCAGTGTTCTTGGACATATCTAACTGGTTGTGCATGAGAGTATGCAGGGTCCTATTCCTACTCCTACAAACTAACAGGTTGGAAATATGCAATGATTTGTTTTATATTTTTGGATGCAAGACAGGGATTTTTGGGTCATAACTACTACACAAGGGTAGACCAATGCCTATCTCAGGGCAAGGAGTCAACTAGACGTATACATATGAATGATTTGTACTGGCATTCAAGTTTCAAGGGGTTAGATTGGTGCTTGCCTTACAAACACCACCCAAGAATGAGTATTTATCTGCCTCTACTTACACATATCCCAACTGACATACATTCTTCTTCATACTTAACCTAAAATAGTTTAATCCACTCCTTGAATGGAAGTTAGAGATCAAGCATGCAATACAGAAAGTCTATATTCTAGAATCTATGTAACCCTTAGCAACCAGATTCAAAAAAAGGGATGCATATAGCAATGGAGATAGACAACTAAACACATGCAACAATGCATTTTTCATATAAACACAACATGAAACTGAACATATGTGCAAGGTGCATTCAAATGCAACTCATAAACTCACAAAAGAGATAGAACAACCCAAAAATGCTCTATTTTTTGTTATCTTTCCAAAAAAAATTGCCCAAGTCTTCCACCCCCTATAGAATGGCTATGGATTCCTTTTTCAAGGAGCACACAAGCTTCTAGCCACCTACACACTGACCAACTTCATAAATGCATAGATCATCCTCTTAAGATTTTCAACGAAACAATCAGATCTTCGATAAATTTGGTAGCTGAAGCAGTCAGATCCATACTGAAAATTGCCAACAGAAGCAACTTGGACCTCGAGCAAACAAACAGATGTGATGTTTTTCTCGGCGCTGTGCAACAAGGTAGGTTGACTATGGAATGAGCGCACAAAAATGGAACCAATAGACAGTTACTTCATCCTTCAAACTCAGCCACATAATTGGGCTCCAAATATGCAAGATCGGCAATCCAAATCCACCCATACAGGTTGAAAATCCACATTAGCGACATTGAAAAGTCTTCCACCAGTGAGATCGCACCACGTAGGTGCCCTTTTTCCATCGCTGACTTTTCCCTCTTTCATTTTACCTTTTTCTCCTTCAAATCTTTGTATATGCAGTTGTATATACATACAACTGACTTGGACACTTGACATCTCCTGATGGATCTCCATTGCTGTGCCTTTGTATCTTTTCTTGCATCTGAAGTTGTATATGTGCAATTGTATATACATACAATCGCCACATACAAGCCTGGACCCCAAATCTTAATAAAACAAACTGAAATCACATTCAGGTCCAGCTTGTATCTCTTCTTCTTTGTATATCAGCATATACAAGCACTTCACCATACAAACTGTGAACTCAACGCTAAATTTGCCAAATTTGATTTGCCAGTCAAGTCCACCTTGTATGTCTCTTTGTGTATGACCCTTGTATGTGCCAACATACAATGCAAACATACATACAAGGAAAATGTACAATCACCTCTGCATGTATCAACTAGAATGCATATTCATTTCGGGTTCGGGCCCTATATCTAAGAAATGTATATTCCCTTGTATATGTGATTGTATGTGCAAAGATACAATCGCATATACATGCAATTAGTGGACCCCACCTTAGTATCTGACCTTTGTACAATGACTTTGCATATTTCCTTTTTTGCATCATTGGCCGTCGGAAAGACTATTAGTTGAGTTGCCGATGCATATTGTTTCACCGATGATCCTTTTGCATATTTTCCTTGTATGCCGCTGATTGATCTTTCCTTGCATGTGGTGAATGTATAAGACCCCTGCATATCGTAGATACATACAATGCAAGATACAAAGGAAATCGCTTTGACTTTTCAACTTTGCCCTTGTATGCATCCACCAGGCCCAATTTAATAACCTTTGAAGTCTGGGACTTGTATATACCTGTTGTATAAAATATACAACATATACATGCAAACCTTTACATACAAGCATAGAATATTCTAGGAATCTGTGATATACATTCACTTTTGCATGCCCGAAAATGCATTTAAATGCCACATAAAAACCCGATATGCATACAAAGATGCATACAACTATTTCTTCACTTTTTTGAAGCCGATTGAACATTATTTTTGGGCCTGCCAATGTACAACTGTGCCTGCGGAATCAAATGTACATACAAACAACAATGCATATACAAAGATACATGCATACAACTGGAGGGCCGAGGGACTTAGAAATTTTATGGGTTTGGAATGAAAAGACCAATAGATTCAAATGCTCGAAACCCAAACCCGGGTGGGCACCAACAAGCCCTTTATGAGATGGGGCATTGATTTTATAGGTCCCATTAACCCACCGTCAAGTGCAGGCCACAGGTGGGTACTTACAGTAACAGACTATTTCACAAGGTGGACTGAAGTAGTGGCTTTGAAGGAAGCCAATGAGAATGTTGTTTTGAACTTTTATTATGATTTAGTATCTAGATTTGGGGTACTTGAGTCAATTATCTCAGACAATGCTTTAGCCTTTGTTGGATTGAAGATAACTGACTGGGCTGTGAAGAATGGAATCTATTTGAACACTTCATCAAATTATTACCCATAGGGTAATGGTTTGGCTGAATCCACAAATAAGAATCTCATAAGGATTATCAAAAGATCAATAGAGGATAACCAGAGAACCTGGCACACCAATTTGAAATCCGCTTTATGGCAAGATAGAATAACTCCCAAGAGGTCTATTGGAAACTCCCCATATATGTTAGTTTATGGAAAAGAGGCAAGATTGCCTGTGTCTGTGGAGCTGCCAGCACTTGATATCATGAATCAACTGGAGATGTTCAAAGAAGAAGACCCCATGGTTGTCAGATATGCTCAACTTATGGATCTTGAAGAAATGAGAGATAAAGCTATGAAAGCTATGGAGTATCATCAGCTTTAGACAAAAAAAACTTTTGATAAGAGGGCCACTCCCAGAAATTTTAGGGAGGGTGATATGGTACTCAAATGGGATGAGTTGAAAAGTAGGCTAGGGAAGCACTCCAAGTTTGATAGCTTCTAGAGTGGCCCATTTATCATTACTGAATGCAAGGAGCACAATGCATTTCAGTTATCAAACATGGATGGAGAAAATTTGCCTATCCCAATCAATGGGATACACCTGAAGAGGTGTTTTGAGGTAGGACTTGCCTTGTAAAACAGTAGATTAGGTTTCTTGCTTTCAATAAGTGTTGTTGCACAATAGTTTAGATACCTTTTGTTTTCCCTAAGTGTTGTCTAGCACAGTTAGATGAGTTGCTTTTAGCATTTTGTTTTGGTTTTGGTCTTCCAAGTGTTCTTCACTACTGATATGCTAAGTTACTGAGGTCAGGATTGATTGTCAAAGGTATTTTTAAGTCTCTATGTGACTCCATGCCCAATGGATGCTTAAGTCCATTGGTCTATTTGTTTAGCAGGCAAACATCCCTGAGAAGTCACCAAAATGTTGACCTATTTTCCTTTATCTAGAGTTAAATAGTTCACCTTGTATATTCCTTGAATATCCTTTAGAAAATGACCCAAAAAAGCTTAAATCCTTCAATTACCCATGCTCTGCCTTGCAAAATTTCCCAAAATCTCACTTGTAGAATCCTTGAAGAAAACCCAGAAATCCTTAAGCTTCAAGTGCCTTCCATCACAGGGATTTCTCAGTTTTATACTTAGCCATTTTTCATGTATATGATGGTGACGTCATCCTTGTTTTGGGGTTTTCTATCATTTGGTCGAATTATATCTCAGAGACATTTTTTCCTTATATCTTGGTCATGTACAAAAGTGAATGTATATCGGGTTCATTATATATCCATGTTGTATGCATCTCCATTTGTATATTGCATATACAAGGCAATATACAAGAGCTTATGCAAAATATGAGGTCTGCTTTTGTATATCGGGAAATTGTATCTCATATACAATCGCATATACAAAGGGCGAGATACAAAAGGGAAGATGCAAAGTCAATATCCAAGGGGGAGATACTAAAGTTGGGGTCCACCTATTGTATGTATATGCGATTATATCTTTGCACATACAATCTTATATACAATGGCATATACAATCCTTAGATACAATCCCGGACCTGAAAGAATATGCAATTTGGTTTATAAAGGCAGATGCGGTTGTATGCATCTTTATATGTATGTTCGCATTGTATGTTTGCAGATACAAAGGGTAGATACAAGGTCGCATACAAAGATCAGATGCAATGTTTGTAGGTACAAGTGATTGTATGCAGTTTTGTTTGTATATTTCGCATTGTATATGCGATATACAAAAGGTTAGATACAACAAGGATATACAATGCAGACCCGACTGGGAAATTAAATTAGCAAACTCAGTGGTGGGTTCTGCAGTTGTATGTTGAAGTGCATGTATATGCCAATATGCAAAAAAGAAGGGATACAAGGCCAGACCTGTTTTAAAGTTCCATTCTGGTTCATAATCCTTTGAGTTCTGCATTGTATGTACATGCAATTGTATCTCATATACAATCACATATACAAAGATACATACAATGCATTTTCGGCGAGACAATGTGGATCAGCGGCTTAGTTTGAGGTCTCTCTGATGGCCGATAAAGATGCAAATGTTCAGCGATTGGTCCCAGGTTCAACTCAGCAGCCAATCAGATAGTGCCATGTGTCAAGGCCGATGCAAAGGCAGGAGCAAAAGGAGATGCAAAAGGTAAAGGCCCGCTTTTGTATGTTGGCCATTGTATTGTATATACAATTGCACATACAAAAGCACATACAAAGGGGAGATACAAGGACATATGCAAAGTGATTTGTTATGCAAAATTCAACAATGAAGAAATCGCATAAGTGCAAGTTGAACAGTTTGAAGGACCCGATATGCAGGTGACATCATCCAGGTCTCCTCTTCACCAGGTTCTTTAGGATGATCATGTAATCATGATTTTTAAAGTGTATCTAATTTTTGTATGTCTGTATGCATACAAACAATAGCCCTTCTGTAGCAAAGATAAATTTGACGGCATGCATTCAAAATTTGTAGTTTTAAACAAGGAATTTAGGGGCCGATTGTATCAGATATAGGGACCGATCATTCAACAAATTTGAGTGATCAGATGCTAGATTAGAGGACTCAGGAATCTATAGTGCCGTAAAACTTTGTTCGAGGGTTTGCATCCTGCTTGTGTGCAATGCAAATCTGATTCCTCACCTACCCCTTTCTAGATATTTGTAGCATTCATTGCTACAAATCAAACAACTCAGCTATTTCACATTAATGACTAGAAATATCTCTCATCTGCTTTATTCTTGTTTTCCATGGTCATAACTTATGGCAAGTCAGCACTCCCTTCAGACGCAGATATTTTCTGACAGAGCCCAGGGGGCAAATTCATTGTAGTTGACATAAGTCAAATGCAAAATGCTATATATGCATAACATGAGATGTAAAAAAGGTTGGAAGATTTAGTAATCTATGCTTCTGATTCCAAATAGAGCATTCCTCTACTGTAACCTTGCCTTTTGATTAAATACATGCTGGTTATTTTACCTCTTCATGCTATTTTGACTCTGTGTGATCTAAGGATGATGTGTTTGTGAATGTTTAATTCTTCTAGTCATCTCTTGCTCCTTTGCCTCTGTTAAAATCAGTTTGATCTGTGTATGTTTATTGGTTGTATCTAGTCATTTTGTACATTTTCTCAGTTTTGTTAGGGTTTTTTTATTCAACCTGGTGAATCACCCTTATTTTCAAGTTTTCCTGTTTTTATCTCTCATTTTAAAAAGCATTCCTTCTCCTTTTTCCTCTACAAATCTAGTAGATTTTAGGTGATAACCATCTAGGAAGCTGGCCTTCTCTGGAGGTTCTTTCCAACTCAGGTGACCCACAGACCTGGAAAGATCCCATGTTTCTCCAGATTTGCCAAGTTTTACAACTCAGCAAGGGTGCCAATCTGAGAGATAACACTAATAATAGTTATGACAGTCTCTTACTAAGATGGCCTCTTATCCTCTATTCAATGCATAAATATGATTATTGATCCATAAACAGAATAGAAAATGGTCAATGTAGAATACTGTAACATACTACTCACTTAATTTACCAAGAATCAACCAAATGATTTGCATTCATTGTCCTCATCGTTCACAGAGATAGATCAACATTGTTTACTTAGAATGTTAACTGCATTTTCCTATTGTTGATATATTACAGTTTTTTATTGTTACTCCACAAATATAGAAGGTTTAACCTTACTGGAAAACTATTATAATCACCCATGATACATCAATGATCAAACTAAAAGATCTATTCAATTATCACATGGTTTGTATGAACTAAGAAATACTTGACAATGGATGAACTTCAGTTGGCTGAGACATGCAAACTAGACACAGAGTCGATGCCAAAACATGCGTATTCCCTCTCTAAGGTTTTCTGCATACATTCGATCCTCCCTTTTCTATATTCTATTATCTTAAGATTTTTAACTTCCCATCTCTAGATTGCCCGCTCAGCTGAGTCGTTACCCAATATATCTCCTAGGCACGACTCCTTGAAAGTTGCCTTCATTCACCACTTAACAGTAATTTGGTTGCAACTTAATGACCTCTTAACTTTCCTTGGTGACTCAGTCTTAAACTGAATTTAAATTTTAAGGAAAAGACCACATGTCAATTGTGGAAGGCCACCAATTGGTTTAATCAATTGGAGAGTTTGAAAACACAATCATCCCCATAAGGACAAGGCCGACACTCTAAGAAATATAAAATGGATCTTTTAATGATCATTACATGTGGTTCGATCCACTACTTACTATTATGAAGACTCTACTATAATATATCTTACGGCTCCCTCAATGTCGTCAAATCATTAAGAGGTATTATCCTCTTACGATGCAAAGGAATCTATATAATGATTACATCAATTATAATCCTCATATCTTTGCCTATTACATTAGATAGATATAGTTTATTCAATAATACAATATTATTAAACCATGGAGTAAGGATATCGTGATTGGGTTGAGCTTGTCTCCCCATCGTAATCCATCAACAATAATCACATATTAATAACTTAGATGAAAACATCTTAACATTTAAGAATCATTTATAACAGGTCAAATATTTTAATAATAGTAATAAGACAATCATTTTATGACAATAATGTCATAATATTTATGATAACGTAAATAGTTATAAATCAAACTCAGATGACGTCATTAACGTTATTAACGACTAAGATGACTTAATATGACTTAGAAAGATTTGAAAACAATATCAACTACCTGTTGATTAGGTTCAGAAGTAAACTGACAAGACAAAGCTTACCTCTTATGACACCTTGGTTCACATTTCTGTGAAACACTTATAACTCAGTTTGGCAAATAAATCACTCGTAACCCGAGGTCTATATCTCTCTCCTGGAAAGATACTCTCTCTCTCTCTTTTCTCTGAGAGTCATCTGATAACCTGTAATCCTGTTTCACTTGTCATCAAACAATATGTGATCAGTGCATCATTATCCAATTAATTCAACTAATAAATCAAATCTCATAATACAAATATTAAATCAATAATAACATAATCATTTCTATGATTTCAATAAATGACATTTAATATAATCCATGTTTTTCCTTATCATCAATCTAAACATCATAATAAATTTACTTATGTCCAAGTAAAAAGTAAAAGTATAGCAAGACAAAAATTGGGGATGTAACATATCCTTCCCCTAAACATTCATCGTCCTCGATGATATAAGGTAACTAAAAAGTAAGTTCTTTGTTTTCAACTAGTAACATTATTAAATAAATGAGGAAACTTTTGATAGAATTCATGGTAATCCTCCCATGTAGCATTTTCCTTAGCATATTGGTCCCATTGGACCTTGCATTGCAAGACCTCTCTGTTACACAAGTGGAGCTTGCGCATTTCTAACACCTTGAGTGGCTCGATAGTGACCACCCCTGGGTCTTGCATCTGTAAAGAATTCCAAGTCAAAATATGATTATAACCTGCAACATATTTCTTCAAACAAGACACATGAAAAATATTGTGCATTTTAGATAAGACTGGTGGTAGAGCAATTCTGTAGGCAACCGGATTGACTACTTCAAGCACTTCAAAGTGTCCCACATATCGAGGGGCCAACTTAGAAGACTTCCCAAACTTAATAGAACTTTTCTGAGGTTTAACCCTCAAAACAACTTTTTCTCCAACAGAAAATTGCCTTGGAACACATTTTGCATCCGCATAGCTCTTTTGCCTATCATTGGCTTCTGCCAATCTTTTTCTGATCAACTTAACTTTCTCTTCCATTTTAGCTAGCATTTCTGGCCTGATGCTAATCCTATCCTCTAGCTTAACCCAGCTTATAGGAGTTTGACATCTTCTTCCATACAATGCTTCAAATGGTGCCATCTTAATAGCGGAATGATAGGAATTGTTGTAAGCAAATTCCACAAGTGGTAAGTATTCTTCCCACTTATATTGTTGATCCATTCAATACAATCGCAACAAATCTTCCAAGACTTGGTTAACTCTCTCAGTTTCTCCATTGGTTTTAGGATGGTAAGCTATTCTCACATTGAGTTTAGTCCCTGGCACAGAAAACAAAGTTTTCCAAAACCTTGATGTTTCATGCACATCTCTATCCAAGATAATCTTTTCAGGGAAGCCATGTAATCTAAACACCTCTTGCACAAATTTATGAGCTAACACAGGTGCTCCATTAGTTAAATTCCCTGGTATGAAATGTGCTACCTTTGTGAGCTTATCAACCACCACTAAAATGGCATCATGTCTATTCCTTGACATATGAAGACCTTGAACAAAATCCATGCTAATAACTTGCCATTTCCACTCTAGTACATCATGTGGATATAACAATCATGCGGGATGATGATGCTCTACTTTTACCCTTTGACATTCTAAACAGCTTGTCACAAATCTTACAGCATCATTCTTCATTCCTTTCCAAAAATAAAGAGGTTTAACATCCGCTAGAAGTTTGGTCACTCCTAGATGTGAATACGGTGTAGTATGAACTTCTTTCCATACTAAATCCCTCAATCCAGCTGAATCAAGTACATAAATTCTATCTTTATACCTCAATAGCCCATCTGACTCAAACAGAAAACCATCATACCTTGGATCTTTAGGATTATTTTTTAGAGCCTAATTAACCTGCTCATAAAACTCATCACCAGACAAATTTTGCAATACCAAATCCTTGATATTACTGTGAATAGAAATAATAGAAGCTATATGTCTTGTATGACTCAAAGCATCAGGTACTCTATTCTCTTTTCCTTTGATGTAGTTTATCTCAAAGTCATAGTCAGATATCAATTCTAACCATCTCCTTTATCGAGCATTCAAATGCGGTTGCAAGAAAATATACTTAAGACTTTGATGATCTAATTTAAGTACAAAAGTCTTTCCCAACAA
Source organism: Cunninghamia lanceolata (assembly GCA_027924645.1). Taxonomy (NCBI): domain Eukaryota; kingdom Viridiplantae; phylum Streptophyta; class Pinopsida; order Cupressales; family Cupressaceae; genus Cunninghamia; species Cunninghamia lanceolata. The sequence goes on from BSBN01000620.1 coordinate 3,156,470, forward strand.
ATAATGTCTCCGCATCTGTAAGGCATGAGTTATTGCTACCAATTCCAGATCATGCGGTGCATAAGTTTTCTCATAAGATTTCAATTTCCTTGACTCATATGCAATAACTCTTCCATCTTACATAAGCACTCCTCCTAATCCTTCTCCCGAGGCATCTGTAATTACCTCAAATTGTCCTTCAGGGTCAGGAACTTTCAAGATTGGAGTTGAAGTTAACTTTTCCTTTAAGAGATCAAAAGCTTCCTGACATTTGTCTATCCATTCAAATCTCTTTCCTTTCCTCTGTAGGGAAGTGATTGGACTAGCAATACTAGAGAAATTTAGAACAAACTTTCTATAATAGCCTACCAAGCCCATGAAACTATGCACGTCATGTACATTTGTTAGTACAGGCCAATCTAGAATAGCTGTGACTTTTGCAGGATCAACAGATATTCCATTAGCTGATATAATATGACCTAGGTATTGAATCTCCTTCTGAAAGAATGTGCACTTAGATAGTTTCCCATATAACTTATGTTCTCTTAACCTCTGCAAAGCTATTTGTAGGTGCCGATGATGTTCTTCCTCATTTTTAGAATAAATGAGTATATCATCCATAAAGACTAAAACAAACTTATCCAAACAATCTCTGAATATACTATTCATGAGATTCATGAATGCAACAGGTGCATTTGTCAAACCAAATGGCAACACTGTGAAATCATAGTGTCCATATCTGGTTCTAAAAGATGTCTTATGAATATCTTCATCCCTCAATCTTAACTGATGATATCCTAATCGTAAATCAATCTTTGAAAACACAGTAGCTTCACGCATCTAATCAGAAAGATCATCAATGCATGGAAAAGGATATTTTTTCTTTACCGTTGCTTTATTAAGCATAGGATAATCTATGTACAAATGAAGGGTTCCATCCTTCTTCTTAACAAAAATAACCGGAGCACCCCAAGGTGAAACACTGGGTCTGATTAAACCTTTTGCCAACAATTCTTGTAATTGTGCTTTCAATTCCATTAACTCAGTTGTTGTCATACGATAAGGTGCTTTTGATATAGGCTCAGATCCTTGTTTAATGTCAATAGAAAAATCAAAAACCCTCTTGGGAGGCAATCCTGGAAGTTCTTCTAGAAACACATCCTAAAATTCTTGAAGAAAAGGATACTTTTCCCCAATAGATAAACTAGGGTTTTCTACCCCTTCCTCCACTTGTTCCATTTTGACTACAAACAACTGACAACCTTTCCTTCTAGCCCTTTTTAATTGCTTAGCAGAGATAGTTCTGATTTTAACTTCTCTTTGAATCCCTTGGAATTGGGTCAGATTCCCCAAATCATCTAAGCATTCTACTGTTTTTGAAAAATAGTCAACCTTAGCTCTATGTTTCCATAACCAATTCATTCCTAGGATCATATCATAGGAACCTAAGGGGGCTACATATAGATTTACTTCAGTTGAGAAATTAGCAAGGTCAACTTTGGCTTCAAACAAACATTGCTCTACTGAGCCTTAGATTTGTTAGCATATTCTACTGACCAAGGTTTGGACATGTAACTAGCTTTTCTAGAAAAATTTATTCAAAATTCTAGGAGAAACAAAAATTTTTGTGGCTCCTGTATCAATCAAAATAGATATAGGGACTCCAAACAAAGTACCTGTCATCTCAATGGGTGTGATTTGATACTTGCCTTGATGATTGTCGAGAGATGAATGAATCCTTTGCTGGAATACTTCTTGCTAAGTAGGTAGTGCAGTACCTCTTTGTTGACCACTTTGATTCTTGTTAGGGCAACGATTTGCATAGTGGTCACCCCCACAAGTAAAGCATCCTCCAATGGGTCCTTTCTTATCTGAAGTCTTCCCATTTTTATCCTCATTTCTTTTATAGTTGCCATTCTTTTTCTCATTTCTAGATCCATCTTTGTTCTTCTGAGGTCCTTTATCTTTTCTCTGTTGCAAGTATGGGCCTAATCGGTGTTTTCATTGATGTCAACATACTCCTATTGCATTGATGTCAAGGATTGGATGAGCTGTGTGCTGAGGATATTGAGAAAATTAGTCCTATCAGAAACAGAGAAGAATGGTGAAGATAGTGAAGCTCTATGAAGTGAAAATCCCAGCTAGATGAAGATCAGAGAATGTGCATCAAAGGGTTTGTAGATATGTGTCTAAAGATGATCCAGTCAAGATTTGAGAGGTCCGCATGAAGATTTGGAGAAGTTATGGCCATATGAGTAAAACTGGTTCTGGTAGCTATTCAGAGGTGACAGAGTGACACAAATAGGTCTGGTGAGATCCAGAATTGCAATGTCTTGTTCTGTGGATTTGGTGGAATGTTTAGGAAGACAATGTGAATTTACAACTTAATTGGTTCGTGGTCTAGAGGTCTGTAAGCATTTATTCTAATGTGACAGTGATGACAGACTGTGTTCTTGAGGTTCCGGATGAAGATGCAAATGATTTCAATAAGTAGAAGTGGTGTGGATGCTCTTGGTGATTCAGGCAAACTTGTGGGGGTCTCTAGATTGTTTCTAGTTTGTGTTGGCAATCTGCATTGAAGATTGAGCTCGTAATTGAAGATTTACTCTCAGGTGATGGTGTTCTTCCTAATCATGGCCGATCAGATGTTTTACACATCTTGCAGATGATCTTGAAGATGTTCTTCTAAGCATGGTGTGTTCCTCAAAGAAGATTGAAGTCCCAGATATGTGTGGCCGATAGTGTGGTGATATGCATGAAGTTCTTGTAACAAATCAAGTTATATTTTTGTAATTGCTCTATAATAGAATATGTTGTGCCGACCTTGATGATCATTTCAAAGTTGATGTCATGTATAAATAAGAATTGCAAAGTCATTTCAAAGCATCCTTGGTCAAGATGAGAGAGGTAGAGAGGAGAAGAACAAAAAGCAGAGCAGAAGTGTTGAGCTTAAATGGAACTGTCTCAAGCATGGTGAAGATGCTAATCTCCAGTTCAAGTATGTAATATTTATATTATTCTATAGACAGTGTGTCTCCTGTAGGTAGTGGGCCTCTTGTGAGCAGTGTGCTCGGGTAGTGAGCCCTAATTGGCATGTGCCATTTTGTTCTTCTTATTCTTTTAATAGAGAATACAATCTTGGCTTAGTCACCCCATGGTTTTTCCCTTAACTGGGTTTTCCATGTTAAAATCTTAGTGTCATAGGTGTTAATGTGTTTCTGCTCTTGAGTTATTGCATTGTGCTTCCATGATTGAATCATTATTATGTTGTTGAAATATAAAAAGGATTTAAGTGTTTAAAGAAAAAAAAATTGTGACAACTAATTCACCCCCCCTCTCAGTTGTCTGTCCTAAAACCAACAATTGGTATCAGAGCTAAGTTCCTCTAAAAGAGCTTAATCACTCGAGGAGATCTAGGATGTCTTCCTACAAGAAGGATAGTATGAGGTTTGATGGAACTAATTACATGCTTTGGAAAAGCTGCATGGAATGTCACTTGCAATGTATGGGAATGCAATATTGGACCATAACTTCAAAGAAGTATGTTCCTCCAAAGAATGGTCCGACAACTGTAAATGAAATCAGAGATGTTGAAGATAATCTTCAAGCTAAAGAGGCCTTACTAAGTGCCTTATCTGATTCAGAACTGACAAATGTTATGGATTTAAAAACTGCATATGAGATTTGGTCAAAGTTGGAACTTCTGCATGAAGGAGACAAATATGTTAAATGTGCCAAGCTATAGAGACTAAAAGGAAAATTTGAAAACCTGAAGATGAATGAAGATGAGAATATCACTACGTTTATGCAAAAAGTAAATGAGCTTGTTTGTGGCATTAGGTGTGCTGGTGGAACCTTGGATGAAGAAGAGATTGTTGCCAAAGTTCTCAGATTCCTACCTCCTGCTTACAAACAAAAGGTTGTTGCTATTGAAGAATTCAAATCTTTATCAAATATCACAAGAGACCAATTGGTTGGAAAATCAGTTGCATTTGAATTAGCTGAGTTTGGAGATGCACCCCCCAAGACTGAATCTGCATTCAAAGCTAGTGCCTCTGTAAAAGGAAAACAAAGGTATGATCCAAGAGAGAACTCCTCAAAGAAACTATCATGGTATGAAAAAGCAAGAAAAAATCTGGAAGAAGATGAGGCAGAAGCTACTCAACTTGAAGCCCGTATTGCAAAAAGACTGCCAAGAGGATCTGGTAAGTATGAAGGAAAACTGCCCTTCAAATGTTTCAACTGCGACAAGATTGATCACTTTACCTCAAGGTGTCTGAAAAGATTTTCAAGGACAAATCCAAATAGATCAAGATTCCAAAAGAAATGTTACTATGTTCATGAAGATGATGATGATGAAGGAGTAACAGATGATGAATCAGAGATAGGAAACAAATCTGGAAGTGACTGGGTGTTTATTTCCATCAAGGAAGAAGATCCAATGCCCACTGAATCTGTCAATCATAAATAGGTAGAAAGAGCTCTAGCTGCTCAAGTTGAAGAAAAGGATGAATGGGTCATTGACAGTGGATGCTCCCACCATATGACTAGTGACAAAAACAAGTTCATAAATTTGGAAAGATATGAAGGAGGAGTTGTAAAATTTGGTGATAATTCTGTTGACCACATCAGAGGCAGAGGAACTATTTATTTTGATGGAAAGAACAAAACTTGTGATGTACTGTATGTTGAAGGTCTGAAGCACAATCTTCTCAGTGTTGGGCAGTTGGTGGACAAAGGCTATGATCTCTGATTCAAAAATGGAAAATGTAAGATTTTTGAAAGTTCTAGAACTGAGGTTGCATCTAGTACTCAAACAAAAGGTAACATCTTCCACTTGGTTGGTATTAGAAAAAGTTATTTATTTATTCAAATTGATCAGAGTTGGTTGTGGCATAGGAGAATGTGTCATGTAAATTTTGATAATATCATCAAGATAAGCAACACTCAGGCTGTAAGAGATCTTCCAAGACTGGTGAAACCTACTAATAGTTTGTGCAAAGAATGCCAGTTAGGTAAGCAGAGCAGAGTCACATTCAAAAGTAAGGAGCAATCTTCTACCAGATTGTTGGACTTAGTACATACTGATCTATGTGGACCAGCAAGAATCAGGAGTTTGCAAGGTGATAGATATTTCATGTTACTAATTGATGATCATTCCCATATATTGTGGGTGACTTTCCTGAAAGAGAAATCTGAGGCTCTTGAGAAATTCAAAATATTCAAGGCTATGGTAGAGAATGAAACCAGGTTAAACATAAAATGTCTTAGGTCTAATAGAGGTGGAGAATTCACATCCAGAGAGTTCATAGAATTCTATGAGAAACATGGGATAAAAAGATAGTTATCTGATCCAAGGACACCACAACAGAATGGAGTAGTAGAGAGAAAGAATTGGACCATCTAGGAAGCATCTAGAACCATGATGATGGAAGTAAATGTCCCTCACATCTAGTGGAGAGAAGCTGTAAGCACTGCTGTCTATACTCGTAATCGAGTACAAATCAGAAGCAATATTGGTAAGACCCCTTATGGACTCTAGTTTGGCATCACTCCCACTGTAAAGTATTTCAGAGTCTTTGGTAGTAAATGTTACATTAAAAGAGATGAAGACCTTGGCAAATTTGATGCTAGAAGTGATGAAAGAATATTCTTGGGTTATTCTACTCAAAGCAAAGCATACCGTTGTTATAACAAGAGATTGAGAAAGATTGTAGAAAGCACAAATGTGAAGGTTGATGAAGGCATTGAAAAACCCTCAAGGTTTTATGAATATGAAGAAGATTATTAGAATGATGTTTTGGTCCAAGAAGTTCAAGCCCCTTCTGAAATTCAGATCCAGATTGATCCAGAGGATCCTAAAATATAGGAAGAAGAGATAAGCTGTTAGACTTAGGGCACACAACTGAGAGGGGGGGTGAATCAGTTGTTCAAAACTTTCTCCAATTAAACACTTAAATCTTCTTAGTGATTAGCTATATATTAATCATGAACCATAAAGCATTCGAATCAAGAGCAGAAACACATCAACACATAAGACACCAAGATTTTGACGTGGAAAAATCGGTTAAGGGAAAAACCACGAGGTGATTAACCCAAGATTGTACTCTCTATTACAAGAATAGAAAGAACAAAATGGCACATGCCGATTAGGGCTCACTGCCTGAGGACACTGCTCACAAGAGGCTCACTGCCTACAAGAGACACACTGTCTACAAATAAATAAATATCACATACATGAACTGGAGAATAGCATCTTCATCATGCTTGAATCAGTTCCATTTAAGTCTAATACTTCTGCTCTGCCTTTCGCTCTCCTCCTCGCTACCACACACTCATCACCACAAGGACAACTTCAAACTGACTTCGTAATCCCTTATTTATACAAAGCATCAACTTAGGAATGATCATCTAAGTCGGCAAACATTAATAAGATTATTTGCCAGATGCATAACTCATCTGGTCAGCCTGTCTCAAGAAGAACACCATCATCTAGAAGTTACTCTTCAATTGCGAGCTCCAAATTTAATGCAGACCACCGACACGAACTGGACATGATCCAAAGACCTCCACAAGCTTGCCTTAATCACCAAGAACATCCATACTTCTCCTGATTACTGAAAACCTTCTCTCCTTCATCCGGAACCTCAAGAACACAATCTGTCATTACTGTCGCAAAGGAATAGATGCTTGCAGACCTTCAAACCATGAACCAATAGAGTTGATACACCAAAAAGACTTCCTCAACACGCCCTTAAATCCGCAGTACATGAAACTTCATTTTTGGATCTCACCGGACCTTTCTTGTTACACTCTGTCACCTCTGAACACCTACCGGAACCGGTTTTACTTGAACGGCCACAACTTCTTCATATCTTCATGCGGACCTCTAAAATCTCTACTGGATCACGTACAAACACATATCTTCAAACCCTTTAATCTGCATCCTTTGATCCTTATCCTATCTTGGAATTTTGCCTTACAGTCATCATTGTTCTTCACTGTTCCTGATTGAGACTAATTTTCTCAATATCCTCAGCTCACAACTCATCCAAACCTTATCATTAATGCAACAGGAGTATGTTGACATCAGTGATAATACCAGTTAGGCCCATACTTGCAACAATCTCCCCCTTTGTCATTGATGGCAACATAAGATGTGAAAAACTATTTTAACCATCAAGTCAAGAACTTCTTCTTACTGTCACAGCTCCCCCTATCAGTAACAACTATTCACATGTCTTCTCTCCCTTTACTACTCCCCCTTTGATCAACAACCACTTGTTTTTCACATGTCTTCTCTCCCCCTTTGACATCAATGGAAAAGGGCACATACTTGTAGTTCCAACACTTTAGAATCATACCTACTGCTCCCCCTGAGTAGCAGCTCCCATCAATCTGGATCACAAGATATGACTGTGATATCCACCGAACTGATGCACCTCAGTGCACCTTAGTTCATCGTCGAAGGGGCAATAACCCCTAACTTCTCCCTGAGATACTCAAAAGAGTCCTTAGGTAGAGGTTTAGTAAAGATGTCTGCAATCTGATCCTTGGAGGGTACAAACTCCAATCTGACTTCATTCTTGTTCACTTGCTCTCTTAAAAAGTGAAACTTAATGGATATGTGTTTAGTCTTTGAATGCAACACCAGATTCTTAGATATATTTATAGCACTTGAATTATCACAAAAGATTGTGATAGGTTCCTCATACTCCACTTTGATATCTTTTAGCATCTGCTTCATCCACAAAATTTGAGTGCAACTACCTACTGCTGCAATAAATTATGCTTCAGTTGTAGACAGAGATATTACCTCTTGTTTCTTGCTTAGCCAAGAAACCAATCTCTTCCCCAAAAAGAATGCTCCACCACTTGTACTCTTCCAGTCATCCACATCTCCTGCCCAATCAGCATTTGTATATGCATGAAGAGAGAAATCATAATCTCTAGGATACCATAGACCATACTCAACCGTCCCTTTTAGATATCTAAAAATCCTCTTGATTGCCATGACATGGGATTCTCTAGGATTAGCTTGGAATCTAGCAACAAGACCAACAGCTTACATAATATCTGGTCTAGTTTGAATGAGATACAACAATCCTCCAATCATTGATCTATACTTTGTCTGGTCTGCCTTAGGAGAGTCATCATCTTTTCTCAACTTACATTCGGTTGCCATGGGAGTATTCATTGGCTTTGAATCTTCCATCCCAAATTTCTTCAATAATTCTTTCACATATTTGGTCTGAGAAATGAAGATTCCTTTCTTTGTTTGAGCAATTTGCAGACCCAAGAAGAAATTCATTTCACCAAGCATAGACATCTCAAACTCACATTTCATTTAATTTGCAAAAGTTTTACACATACTATCTCTTCCTCCAAAGATGATATCATCAACAAATACTTCAACAATTAAGATGTTTTCATGATCAATTTTGAAATATAAGTTACTGTCAGTAGTACCTTTGTTGAAACCAATCTTCAAAAGATGCTTATCCAATCTTTCATACCAGGCTCTTGGGGCTTGCTTTAATCCATACAGTGCCTTCTTCAACTTGCAGACCATATCACCATGATCAGACAACTGAAATCCATCCGGTTGCTCTATATACACTTCTTCTTCCAAGTCACCGTTTAGAAAGGCAGACTTGACATCCATCTGATATACATTGAAATCCTTGAAGGCAGCAAAGGCAAGAAATAATTTTACTGCTTCTATTCTTGCCACCGGAGCAAAATTTTCTTCAAAATCAATTCCTTCTATTTGAGAGTAGCCCTTGCAGACCAATCTGGCTTTATTTCTGATTACTTCACCAACTTCATTTAGTTTGTTCCGGAAGACCCATTTGGTTTGGTTCCAATCACATTCTTGTTTCTAGGTCTGGGAACAAGATCCCAAGTGTGATTTTTCTCTATTTGCACCAGCTCTTCCTCCATTGCTTTAGTCTAGTTTTCATCATTGCAAGCTTCATTCACTGTCTTAGGTTCAATCTTTGAAATCAAACAATACTCTTCTAAATCTTGAGCAATTCTCCTTCTTGTTAGTACTCCTTTGCTTTTATCACCTATGATCTGATCTTCAAAGTGGTTCAGTCTTACATACCTGGGAACTTTAGGAATTTCTTGCACTTCTGATTCTTGATCAGGCTCATTGAGACTCATTTCTTCTTCCTGGTTTATCGGATTAGCTTGAATCTAACTAACAGATGAGGCTTGGGCTCCTTGAGTCAGAACACCATTCTGATCATCTTCATCATATTCATAAAACCTTGAGGGTTTCTCAATTCCCTCATCAACCTTCACATTTGTACTTTCTATCTCTTTCTCAGTCTTTTGTTATAACACTGGTATGGTTTTCTTTGAGTAGAGTAACCCAAGAATATTCCTTCATCACTTCTAGCATCAAACTTTACTAGATCTTCATCTCTTTTAATGTAACATTTGCTACCAAAAACTTTGAAATACCTTATAGTAGGAGTGATGCCAAACCAAAGTTCATAAGGAGTCTTACCAGTATTGCTCCTAATTTGAACTCGATTGAGAGTATAGACTGCAGTGCTAACAGCTTCTCTCCAATAGATATGAGGAACACTTTCTTCCATCATCATGGTCCTAGAAGCTTCCTGTATGGTACGGTTCTTTCTTTCCACTACTCCATTTTGATGTGGAGTCCTATGAGCAGACAACTGTCTCTTTATTCCATGTTTCTCACAAAACTCTATGAACTCACCGGATGTGAATTCTCCACCTCTATCAGACCTCAGACATTTCAATTTCAATCTGGTTTCATTCTCTACCATACCCTTGGATATTTTGAATTTCTCAAAAGCTTCTGATTTCTCTTTCAGAAAAGTTACCCACATCATCCAGGAATAGTCATCAATTAGTAGCATGAAGTATCTATCACCTTGCATACTCCTGATTCTCGACGGGCCACAAAGGTCAGTATGAACTAAGTCCAATAATCCGATAGAAGACAGTTCCTTACTCTTGAATGTGATTCTTCTCAGCTTACCCAACTGACATTCTTTGCACAAGCTATTAGTAGGTTTCACCAATTTTGGAAGATCTCTTACAGCCTGAGTATTGCTTATCTTGATGATATTATCAAAATTCACATGACACATTCTCCTATGCCATAACCAACTCTGATCAACTTGAACAAATAAGCAACTTTTACCAGTACCAAGCAAGTGGAAGATATTACCTTTAGTTTGGGTACCGGATGCAATCTCTGTTCTGGAGCTTTCAAAGATCTTGCATTTTCTATTCTTGAATCGGAGATCATAGCCCTTGTCCACCAACTGTCTAACACTAAGAAGATTGTACTTCAAGCCTTCAACATATAGAACATTACCAGTTTTGTTCCTTCCATCAAAAGAAATAGTTCCTCTTCCTCTAATTCTACCAGTAGAATTATCACCAAACTTCACCACTTCTCCTTCATACCTTTCCAAATCTATGAACTTATTTTTGTCACCTGTCATATGGTGAGAGCAACCACTATCAATGACCCAATCATCTTTTTCTTCAACTTGGGCAGCCAGGGCTCTTTCTACAACTTTATGATTGACAGATACAGAGGATATTCGTTCTTCTTCCTTGATGGCAATAAACACCCATTCACTTCCGGATTTGTTTCCAGTCTCTGATTCATCATCTGTTACTCCTTCATTATCATCTTATTCATGAACATAGTAACAATTCTTTTGGAACTTTGATCTGTTAGGATTTGGCCTTGAAAATCTTTTCGGACATTTTGAGGCAAAATGACCAATCTTATTGAAGTTAAAACACTTAAAAGGCAATTTTCCTTCATACTTACCAGATCCTCTTGGCAGTCTCTTTGCAATAAGGGCTTCAAGTTGAGCAGTTTCTACTTCTTCTTCTTCCAGGTCTTTTCTTGTTTTTTCATACCATGACAGTTTCCTTGATGAGTTCTCTCCTGGATCAAACCTTTGTTTACCTTTTATAGAGGTACTGGCTTTAAATGCAGATTCAGTCTTGGGGGGATCATCTCCAAATTCAGTCATTTCAAATGCAACCAATTTGCCAGCCAATTGATCTCTTGTGACAGTTGTATGGGCTCTGAATTCATCAATGACAGCAACCTTGATTTTGTAAGAAGCAGGAAGGGATCTAAGAATTTTGCCAACAATCTCATTTTCATCCAAGACTCCACCAACATTTCTAATTCCACAAACAAGCTCATTTACTCTTTGCATAAAAGTAGTAATATTTTCATCATCTCTCATCTTCAAGTTTTCAAATTTCCCTTTCAGACTCTGTAACCTTGCACATTTGACATACTAGTCTCCTTCATGCAAAAGTTCCAATTTTTTCCAGATCTCAAAAGAAGTTGGTAGGTCAATAACATTTGAGAGCTCTAAATCAGTTAATGTGATAAGAAGAGCTTCTATAGTCCGCAGATTGTTTTCAGCATCTGTGATTTCATTTGCAGCTTTTGGACCACCCTGTGGAGGTACATACTGTGTTGTAACCATGGTCTAGTATGCCATACCCATGCATTGCAAGTGACACTTCATGTGACCTTTCCATAGATTAAAATTTGTTCCATCAAACTTTGGACTATCCTTCTTGTAGGACGACATCCTGGATCTCCTCAAGCAGTTAAGCTCTTTTAGAGGAACTTAGCTCTGATACCAATTGTTAGACTTAGGGCACACAACTGAGAGGGGGGGTGAATCAGTTGTTCAAAACTTTCTCCAATTAAACACTTAAATCTTCTTAGTGATTAGCTATATATTAATCATGAACCATAAAGCATTCAAATCAAGAGCAGAAACACATCAACACATAAGACACCAAGATTTTGACGTGGAAAACCTAGTTAAGGGAAAAACCACGAGGTGATTAACCCAAGATTGTATTCTCTGTTAGAAGAATAGAAAGAACAAAATGGCACATGCCAATTAGGGCTCACTACCTGAGCACACTGCTCACAAGAGGCTCACTACCTACAAGAGACACACTATCTACAAATAAATAAATATCACATACATGAGCTGGAGAATATCATCTTCATCATGCTTGAATCAGTTCCATTTAAGTCCAATACTTCTGCTCTACCTTTTGCTCTCCTCCTCGCTACCACACACTCATCACCACAAGGACAACTTCAAACTGACTTCGCAATCCCTTATTTATACAAAGCATCAACTTAGGAATGATCATCTAAGTCGGCAAACATTAATAAGATTATTCGCCAGATGCATAACTCATCCGGTCGGCCTGTCTCAAGAACACCATCATCTAGAAGTTACTCTTCAATTGTGAGCTCCAACTTTAATGCAGACCACTAACACGAACTGGACACGATCCAAAGACCTCCACAAGCTTGCCCTAATCACCAAGAACATCCATACTTCTCCTGCTTACTGAAAACCTTCTCTCCATCTGGAACCTCAAGAACACAGTCTATCATTACTGTCGCAAAAGAATAGATGCTTGTGGACCTTCAAACCACGAACCAATAGAGTTGATACACCAAAAAGACTTCCTCAGCATGCCCTTAAATCCGCAGTATAGGAAACTTCATTTCTGGATCTCACCGGACCTTTCTTGTTACACTCTGTCACCTCTGAAAACCTACCGGAACCGGTTTTACTTGAGCAGCCACAACTTCTTCATATCTTCATGTGGACCTCTGAAATCTCTATTGGATCACCTACAGACACATATCTTCAAACCCTTTAATCCACATCCTTTGATCCTCATCCTATCTTGGAATTTTGCCTTACAATCATCACTGTTCCTAATTGAGATTAATTTTTTCAATATCCTCAGCTCACAGCTCATCCAAACCTTATCATTAATGCAACAAGAGTATGTTGACATCAATGACAATACCAGTTAGGCCCATAGTTGCAACATAAGCTTGAATGAACCTGTCCAAGAAATAGAAGTGCAAGAAATTCCCAAAACTCCCAAGTATGTAAGACTGAATCATTCTGAAGACTAGATCATAGGTGATAGAAGCAAATGTGTTCAAACAAGAAGAAAGATTGCTCAAGATTCAGAGAAGTATTGTCTGATTTCAAATATTGAACCAAAAACAGTAAGTGAAGCATGCAATGATGAAAGATAGGCCAAAGCAATAGAGGAAGAGTTGATGTAGATTGAGAAAAATCACACTTGGGATCTTGTTCCCAACCTAGAAACAAAAATGTGATTGAGACCAAATGGGTCTTCTGGAATAAACTGAATGAAGATGGTGAAATAGTCAGAAATAAAGCCAGATTGGTCTGCAAGGGTTATTCTCAAGTAGAAGGAGTTGATTTTGAAGAAACTTTTGCTCCAGTGGCAAGAATTGAAGCAGTCAGATTATTTCTTGCTTTTGCTGCCTTCAAGGATTTAAAAGTATATCAGATGGATGTCAAGTCTGCCTTCCTGAATGGTGACTTGGAAGAAGAAGTATACATTGAGCAACCGAATGGATTTCAATTGTCTGATCATGGTGATATGGTCTGCAAGTTGAAGAAAGCACTGTATGGACTCAAACAAGCCCCAAGGGCCTAGTATGAAAGACTGGATAAACATCTTTTGAAGATTGGTTTCAACAAAGGTACTACTGACAATAACTTGTACTTCAAGATTGATCATGAAAATATCTTGATTGTTGAAGTATTTGTTGATGATATCATTTTTCGAGGAAGAGATAGTATATGCAAGACTTTTGCAAATCAAATGAAAAGTGAATTTGAGATGTCTATGTTTGGGGAAATGAATTTCTTCTTGGGTCTGCAAATCACTCAAATAAAGAAAGGAATCTTCATATCACAAACCAAATATGTGAAAGAATTATTGAAGAGATTTGGGATGGAAGATTCAAAACCAATGAATACTCCCATGGCAACTGGATGTAAAATGAGCAAAGATGATGAATCTCCTAAGACTGATAAGAAAAAGTACAAGTCAATGATTGGAGGACTATTGTATCTTACTCAAACTAGACCTGACATTATGAATGTTGTTGGTCTTGTTTCCAGATTCCAAGCTGATCCTACAGAATCTCATGTCATGGCAATCAAGAGAATTCTCAAATATCTAAAGGGAACAGTTGAGTATGGTTTATGGTATCCTAGGGATCATGATTTCTCTCTTCACGCATATATAGATGTCGATTTGGTAGGAGATGTGGATGACCGGAAGAGTACTAGTGGTGGTGCATTCTTTTTGGAGAAAAGATTGGTTTCTTGGCTGAGCAAGAAACAAGAGGCAATATCTCTATCCACTATAGAAGTAGAATATATTGCAGCAGTAGGTAGTTGCACTCAAGTATTGTGGATGAAGCAAATCCTAAGAGACATCAGAGTGGAGTATGAGGAACCTATCACAATCTTTTGTGATAACTCAAGTGCAATAATTATATCAAAAAAATTGGTGTTGCATTCAAAGACAAAACATATATCTATCAAGTTTCACTTTTTGAGAGAGCAGGTGAACAAGAATGAAGTCAGATTAGAGTTTGTGCCCTCAAAGGATCAGATTGCAGACATTTTTACTAAACCTCTACCTAAGGACTCTTTTGAGTTCCTCAGGGAGAAGTTAGGGGTTCTTACCCCTCCGGTTCTGAATTAAGATGCACTGATGTGCATCAGTCCAGTGGATCTCACAGTCATATCCTATGGTCCGGATTGATGATAGGAAGTTGCTACTTAGGGGGACAGTCTGTATGATTCAGAAGATTGATGCAAGTATGTGCCCTTTTCTATTGATGTTAAAGGGGAAGAGAAGACATGTGAAAAATAAAAAGTGGTTGCTGATCAAAGGGGGAGCAGTAAAGGAAGAGAAGACATGTGAATGGTTGTTGTTGATAGGGGGAGCTACGTTAGTCAATGAGGAGAAGTTCTTGTCTTGATGGTTAAAACAGTTTTTCACATCATATGTTGCCATCAATGACAAAGGGGGAGATTTTTGCAAGTATGGGCCTAACTGATGTTGTCATTGATGTCAACATACTCCTATTGCATTGATGTCAAGGATTGGATGAGCTGTGTGTTGAGGATATTGAGAAAATTAGTCCTATCAGAAACAGAGAAGAACAGTGAAGACAATGAAGCTCTATGAAGTGAAAATCCCAGCTAGATGAAGATCAGAGAATGTGCATCAAAGGTTTTGTAGATATGTGTCTAAAGATGATCTAGTCAAGATTTGAGAGGTCCACATGAAGATTTGGAGAAGTTATGGCCATATGAGTAAAACTGGTTCTGGTAGCTATTCAGAGGTGATAGAGTGACACAAATAGGTCTGGTGAGATCCAGAATTGCAATGTCTTGTTCTACAGATTTGGTGGAATGTTTAGGAAGCCAATGTGAATTTACAACTTAATTGGTTTGTGTTCTGGAGGTCTACAAGCATTTATTCTAATGTGGCAATGATGACAGACTATGTTCTTGAGGTTCTGGATGAAGATGCAAATGATTTTAGTAAACAGAAGTGGTGTGGATGTTCTTGGTGATTCAGGCAAACTTGTGGGGGTCTCTAGATTGTTTCCAATTCGTGTTGGTGGTCCGCATTGAAGATTGAGCTCGTAATTGAAGATTTACTCTCGGGTGATGGTGTTCTTCCTAATCATGGCTGATCGGATGTTTTACACATCTTGCAGATGATCTTGAGGATGATCTGCTAAGCATGGCATGTTCCTTAAAGAAGATTAAAGTCCCAGATATGTGTGGCCGACAGTGTGGTGATACGTATGAAGTTCTTGTAACAAATCAAGTTGTATTTCATAATTGCTCTGTAATAGAATATGTTGTGCCGACCTTGATGATCATTCTAAAGTTGATGTCATGTATAAATAAGAATTGCAAAGTCATTTCAAAGCATCCTTGGTCAAGATGAGAGAGGGGTAGAGAGGAGAAGAACAAAAAGTAGAGCAGAAGTGTTGAGCTTAAATGGAACTGTCTCAAGCATGGTTAAGATGCTAATCTCTAATTCAAGTATGTAATATTTATATTATTCTGTAGACAGTGTGTCTCTTGTAGGCAGTGGGCCTCTTGTGAGCAGTGTGCTCGGGCAATGAGCTCTAATTGGCATGTGCCATTTTGTTCTTCTTATTCTTTTAACAAAGAATACAATCTTGGGTTAGTCACCCCGTGGTTTTTCCCTTAACTGGGTTTTCTACGTTAAAATCTTGGTGTCATATGTCTTAATGTGTTTATGCTCTTGAGTTATTGCATTGTGCTTATGCTATTGAAATATAAGAAGGATTTAAGTGTTTAAAGAAATAAAGTTTTTGTGACAACTGATTCACCCCCCCTCTCAGTTGTCTATCCTAAAACCAACATTCTCTTGTTATCATAACTCTTTTCTTATCTTTTCTTGTAGGGTTGATTGTTAGGAGTTCCATTAAACCTCTTGCGGCTTCTATCACGATAAGCCAAGATGAATTTTATCTTTTGCTCCTGCTTGATCGCCTTCTCATACACTTGATCCATTGTTGTGGGACCATGTATATCCACTTCACCACCAATTTGAGCATTTAAGCCCATGATGAATTTTCTGATCCTGAATCTCTCATCCTTTTGATACTGTGGAGCATATTTCAGGAGTCGGGTGAATTTTTCCCCATATTCCACCACTGTCATATCTCCTTGTCAAAGATTCTAAAAATCAGTCAGTTTCTGATCAAAATGGAGTTGTGGTAACCACCTCTTGTGAAAGAGTTCCACGAACTCATCCCAAGTTACCCTTAGAGAGCTTACATTCAATTCCATTTTTTTATTCATCCACCATGCGGATGCTTCTCCTGCCAGTTGGAATGCTCCCCATACTACCTTGGTCACCTCTGAGTAATTCCTTATCTTGAAGTATTTTTCCATTTCTATTAACCAAGCTTCTGCATCATCTCTAGTTTCTGTCCCATTAAATTTTGGTGGAACAACCTTCTTCATATCCTTCGAGAACTCCAAGGTCAATCTATCCCTTGCCTCTTTATGAGGTTTAGTACTCTTTGATCTTCATGATTTTCTCCTCTTTCACCATGAGAGTTTTCACCTCCTCCCTCAGTATTCCCTTTGTCATCCACTTTCTTCTCCAAATCACTCAATCTTTTCTGGGTTTCCTCAAGCATGGTTATGATTTGGTCCAGCTTATTATTTGGTGGGTGGTTTTCCTCTTCACTTTCTCCTTGGTTAGTTCTTGTCTGCACCATGTTTATCAATTTCTCACACCTAAGAACATTGAGTTGTCCATTAATTCTAGATTATAATGTAACCCATTAAATCTAAACATAATACTCAATTAAACAATAGTTTGGTACAAAAACAACTCTTTGTATTTATTTACTTCTTTTCAAAAGTAAAGAGTATTCTTCTTTAATACAAGAAATGACTTCAAAAGTCATGCTCAAGAGGAGTATATCCTTCAAACTCATTTTCAGATACATAATCTCGAGGTATATAACCCTCTGACTCACTATCGGACCTAACTTTTATGATCTCAACAGTTGAGGGTATGTGGGGATCTCACCTAACCATAGTTATTTCCTCATCTTTAACCCTTTCCAAATACTCCTTTCTCACTCGCTTGATTCAAGTTAAGGCAGTCACTAGAGTTTCAGTATCACTTAACCAAATGTCACTTTCATCATTGGTTCCCTCAAAGGTTTTTATAATAGCCTCACGTTCTCTTTTTGCTTTAAAGAACGTTGACTTGAATTAATAAACTTTCTTGTTGTCTTCTTAAAACGTACCATCCTGGCACATAAATTTTCAAACATTAGCTAACCACATAATATTGACTACAGGCAAGCATAGTGGTCTCATAAGCCCAAATGCTGAACCTGGTAGCTCTGATACCATATGTAACATCCACGTTCGTTTAACATAGTAAAACTAGAAAATTTACCATAAAGTAATTTAACAAGGTAAAAATGAGATAGATAATTTTTTTCTTTTTATTCAACAAATAATCAAGTAACTACAATTACAAGATTTCTTTTAGCAAATTACAATATACCCATATTGTCTCTTCATCTACAATGTTTACAAATGTAAAACCATTACATATACAAATTTAGAATAAACACTGCATCTGAATATTTGACATCTTTATCACAAGTCCTGGCATGTTTCTTACTTGGAGAGAGAGCATCTTTCTAGTGATTTACTTCCAACCACAGACCGACGGTCTCCCACACATCTTCCACATAGGAAATGGCCCTACCCTTCACGAGGAATATAGACCTTAGGTGACCAGTGGTAATTTGCCTTTCCTGAGTACATAGCGTTGTATTCTACTCAACTCTATCAACCATACATCCCTAGATACCCTCTAGCTAAGTATGATTTCTGATAGGATGAGCAATCCAAATACAGTGAACTGA
This sequence comes from Cunninghamia lanceolata, assembly GCA_027924645.1. Classification (NCBI taxonomy): domain Eukaryota; kingdom Viridiplantae; phylum Streptophyta; class Pinopsida; order Cupressales; family Cupressaceae; genus Cunninghamia; species Cunninghamia lanceolata. The sequence continues at coordinate 3,174,804 of BSBN01000620.1, forward strand.
CAATGCATGCAGAAAACAAATGCATTACTTTGGCCAAAGTTTTAATATTAATGATGTTCATAATGAACATAGTCATTGCGTTCACCCACCCCTACTCGACTTGGATACTATCCTATTCTCACAGTTTAAACTCTTACTTAACTTAATCATGAATTAGTTTAATCCATGAGTCATGATAATCATACCTTTTGACAAAAACAAGTCTATATGACATAACCATTCCTTTGGTTGGTAATCAACTCTAGGGTACCCTAATACCCCTTGTTAATATGATAGAACCTTATCTTATTCCTAGGAGTTCTAGATTCGCAAATAACTCTTGATTAACTTTAACCAAGATTAAGAATACTATAGCTCTCAAATAAATAATGTCTCCTATACAAAGGAACATAGAATAACTTTGATAATGTTTATAAAAAAAACATACCCTGAGTATAAATATCCTTACAAGGTCATTCTCTAGAATACTTAGCCTATTCCATTGTGTTGGATCTCTTCATGAATAATAGTGACAAATAGTCTTTAAATGGGATTCTCATAATACCCTTATTCCATTTTCCTTAGTAACTCTAAGTTACTATCTTTAGATATGACACAAAAGTTTACTAACAATTCATATGATTCTAGTTCTCTTGGTAGATAGCATTATTTGATGCATATATACAATACAATATGTTAAAAGGATATAACTTCAATACTATACGGTTCAAGTTGAGAATATGAAAACAAGGTTCATTCATTCAAGAGCCTAACATTTGGATATCTCACAATCATTTCAATGATTTGATACAAACTTACTCGATTAGAGAACTGTTTTCTAAACTAATAACAATTATGGTAGTCTCTTACTAAGATGGTCTCTTATCCTCTATTCAATGCATAAATATGATTATTGATCCATAAACAGAATAGCAAATGGTCGATGTAGCATACTGTAACATACTACTCACTTGATTTACCAAGAATCAACCAAATGATTTGCATTCATTGTCCTCACCGTTCACAGAGATAGATCAACATTGTTTACTTAGAATGTTAACTGCATTTTCCTATTATTGATATATTACAATTTTTTACTGTTACTCCACAAATACAGAAGGTTAACCTTATTGGTGAACTATTATAATTGCCCACGATATAGCAATGATCAAACTAAAAGATCTATTCAATTATCACATGGTTTGTATGAACTAAGAAATACCTGACAATGGACGAACTTCAGTTGGCTGAGATATGCAAACTAGACACAGAGTTGATGCCAACAGACTGCGTATTTCCTCTCTAAGCTTTTCTGCATATGTTCGATCCTCCCTTTTCTATATTCTATTATCTCAAGATTTTTAACTTCCCATCTCTAGACTGCCCGCTCAGCTGAGTCATTACCCAATATATCTCCCAGGCACGACTCCTTGAAAGTTGCCTTCATTCACCACTTAACAGTAATTCGGTTGCAACTTAATGACCTCTTAATTGTCCTCGGCGACTCAGTCTTAAACTGAATTCAAATTTTAAGCAAAAGACCACATGTCAATTGTGGAAGGCCACCAATTGGTTTAATTGGTTGGGTAGTTTGAAAAAATAGTCATCCCCATAAGGATGAGGCTGACACTCTAAGAAATATAAACTGATCTTTTAATGATCATTTCATGTGGTTCGATCCACTATTACATGTGGTTTGATCCACTACTTACTATTATGAAGACTTTACTATAATATAGCTTACGGCTCCCTCAATGCCGTCGACTTATTAAGAGGTATTATCCTCTTACGATGCAAAGGCATCTATATATTGATTACATCAATAATAATTCTATTGATTACATCAATTATAATCTTTATATCTTCGCCTATTACATTAGATAGATATAGTTTATTCAATAATACGATATTATTAAACCATGGAATACGGATATCGTGATTGGGTTGAGCTTGTCTCCCCATCATAATCCATCAACAATAATCACATATTAATAACTTCGACAAAAATGTCTTAAAGTTTAAGAATCATTTATAACATGTCAAATATTTTAATAATAGTAATAAGACAATCATTTTACGACAATAACGTCATAATATTTACGTTAACATAAATAGTTATAAATCAAACTCAGATGATGTCATTAACGTTATTAACGACTAAGATGACTTAATACAACCTAGAAATATTTGAAAACAATATCTACTACCTGTCGATTAGGTTCAGAAGTAAACTGACAAGACAAAGCTTACCTCTTATGACACCTTGGTTCGCATTTTCGTTAAACACTTATAACTCAGTTTGGCAAATAAATCACTCATAACCTGAGGTCTATATCTCTCTCCTAGAAAGATACTCTCTCTCTCTCTCTTTTCTCTGTGAGTCATCTAATAACCTGTAATCCTGTTTCACTTGTCATCAAACAATATGTGATCAGTGCATCATTATCCAATTAATTTAACTAATAAATCAAATCTCATAATACAAATATTAAATCGATAATAACATAATCATTTCTATAATTTCAATAAATGACATTTAATATAATCCATGTTTTTCCTTGTCATCAATCTAAACATCATAATAAATTTACTTATGTCCAAGTAAAAAGTAAAAGTATAGCAAGACAAAAATTGGAGATGTAACACATGAGGTATTTAAAAGAACAAAGGTAATTATATATGTTGAAGTCATGTGTTTTGAATTGGGAGAAATACCAATGGTTTGGGAGAATTGACTAAAGTCAAATAAATGTGAATGCTCAATTTGAAGTAGAGGAAGTTACTATGCATACAAAAGAAAAATCAAATGCATAAAATAATATATAAACATTTCCAATTCAATGCATATTACAAACTTTGCAAAAGAATTTGAAAAGCCATGAGGTTGTGTGACAAAGAGGAGTGCCATAAGCAAAGGAAAAAGGCAGAGAAGGGGCGTTTAAGAAAGAAGAAAATAGGAGTCTTGTGGCAGATTTGTTGCAACAAAGAAATAAAGGATATGGAGGTGTTGAACAACAAAAAGGAGAGAGATTAAAATGTAGAAAATAGAGGCAAATAAGGGCTGCCATGAGTTTCATTTGTTTAAAACTTAAAATGTAGAAAATAGAGGCAAATAAGGGCTGCCATGAGTTTCATTTGTTTGAAGATGTATTTTAGAGTGCAGATAGTATGAGAGGAAAGGATGAAATTATTGAATGGAAAATGAAAAGAGTGGTGCAGCGGAGAGGAGTGGACTGTAAGAAGTATTTGAAACATTTCCTGTGGATTTGAGAGGCCAAGATAGCCATAATTGTAATGTTGTGACTTATGTAATTTTGTGATTGTGCAGATTTGAAATAAAATTTATGAGATTTATAAGTAATTCCTTGTTTTCATGTGTGTGGTTTTGTGTTGTGTGTGTGTGAGTGGTTTTGTCTTCATCAAATGGTATCAAAGCCATAAGATCTTGAGAGTGCAGAGTATGCACCAGGACCTGCGGGTGAAGAGCAGTGAAGAGTGAAGTGGTGAAGCAGCGAAAGAGAGTTGATTCTATGAGAATCATGTTGGCTGTCCTCCAATAGAGATGAACTGAGTAGAAGGTGTGCAAACTTCTTCCAGTAAGAGGAAGTGGGTAGAAGAGGTCTTGGAGAGGTGCATCTTCCAGCATCTCGTTGGGTAGAGGATAGTTGTGAGAGAATTTAGTTGCAGGGTAAATGAAAGAGGATTGTAGAAGATTGAAGTAGTGAGTATGATGAGAATACATGTGCGGAAGCCAGTCATATGGGATGGCTAACAAAGGTACAAGAGGAAGGGATTCCTTAGAGAAATGACTGAAAAGATTGAGAGGATTGATAGGTTGTTGGAGAGGTGTGACCAATTGGAAGCTATGCAGCATGACAAAGCCAAGAGGGATGAGTTTGCAAAAAAGACATGTCATGAAGATGGCATGAAAGAGAAGGATGAAAAGAAAAAAAATGAAGAAGTGGCAGCAGATATGAAGATTGAAGAAGAGGAGATCCTTGTGTAAAAGGATAGAGAGAGAAGAGAGAAGGGTGCAACCAAGGTTGCAAAGGAGAAGATGAAGAGTTGCAGCCCTTTGGTACAAGGGGCATGGAAAGAAGAGCATATGGGAGCAGCCCATACATTCCAAAATGAAAGAAAATTAGAAAAGGGAAGAGACAAAGAGATAAAAGAGTAGAAAAAGAAAGAGTGTTCAGCTGTAGCATGCAAATTTGAAGGTGGAAAAGATGTAGAACATGAAATTGCAATGGTGAAGGACCCAGGGGAAGACATGGGATATTTGGGACATCGAGGTGATGAAGAGACAATTCATGAAGAAATGAAAAGAGTTGAAGCATTAGAGTTTACAACAGAGGTATGTCTATTGAAAGACATAGAAGAAGAAGATGAAATTGATGTAACAACAGCAACAATAGATCCTTTGGAGGACATGAAGATAGAAGTGGAAGAACACAAGCTTGCAGTTGAGGAGCAGAAAGTTGCCGTAGATGTAGAAGCACAAATAACAAAGCTGGAAGGGCCCAGGTTTGATAAACAAGTGGAAGGATGATCTCCTATGGAAAGAGGAGATGAAGAAAATAAACCAAATGCTTGAAGGTTCTTGGCTAGGAGACCATGAAGGGATGAACAATGCAATAGAAAATGAAGGCAAAGGAATTGGGACAGCGAAAAGAAATGAGGTAATACTTGAAAATTTTGAGTTTAACTTGTTTGAAATGATGAAAACGATAGAGGATATAGAAGAAGAAAAGGGTAGATATATGGAAGGCTTCAATCTCCATGAGGATGTTGCAAATTTGATTATGGAAGAGGGGCATAATTTGTTTGAAGAAGGAAGTGAAAAGATGAAAGAATTGTTTAGTTTGAGTGAACACTTGAAGGAGATGAATGGGGTAGCTAAAAGTGGATAGATAATTCATGATTTTTCTTAATTGTATGAAGAGGAATTTGATGGGGATTTGTTTGTTGCTAAGGTGGATAAGGAGTTGCAAAAGAATGGGATGAAAACAAATGAAGATGTAGATTTGTATGCAACATGTTATTGTGAAGACGTTGTTGAAGATGCTACAGTTGGGAAACATGATACAACAGCTGATGACATGGGAATGATGATGGGAATAGATGGGGTAAATGAAAATCTCTTAGCAAAGGATGAGATGAAGGTTGTAGCTGATGAGGACAAAGGAAACATTGCAACAGTGAACAAAAAGGTAAACTTGTTTGCATTTTGTGATGATTTTGTTTTGCATTCCTTTGTGATGTTGAAAGATGATGAGTATGGAGAAGAGCAATTGGGATTTGTTGATTTCCATGAAGATGTAGTGGTAGATTTGTATGTTAATGCTGCAGATTGTGGTGTGTATGATGAGGGAATTTGGTAGAGGTGGTCAGATTTTGGTGGGTGGGTCAAAACCCACCGAAGAAGAGAACAATAGTGAGTTTATTTGGTGGAGGTGGCTGGTTGATGATAGTGAGTTGGATCCCATGAAGGAGAAAATGAGAAGAGAGAATATTTAGAGGAGGAGGATGGTATATGGTGGATGCAAGTCCACGAAAGGAGGAAGGAAGAGAGTGTAGGTTTGTTGGAGTGTGAAGCTTATTCCGATGCGATGCTAGAAAAAGAGGAAAAATAAATCATTTTTGGTGCACACATTTCAGCGATAGAGTTCACTGCAAATTGCTTACAATCTAGAAGAATGGTCCTACCATTCAACTCCACATTTGTGAGTGTATGCTCACAAACTTCCTACCCAGTGTGTCTAATGCAGGAGCATCCCAGGCGAAGGAGAAATCAACATCACCCAAAAATATTTCCAGTTGTTTCTTTCAGTTTTGGTTTGCTTGGGTCTATTTTGTCATCTCTTAGCCTTGGGGTGTAGGTAAAATAATTAGATTTGATCAATTGAGTTTTTGTCATACTTCGACTTCGACACTCCATGGGCAGTTTTATGAAATTTATTCCCAAGGATCCGTAAGAGCTAGATCAGAATCCTTTTGCAAGAGTATTTTGGGAGGTACCATCTCGAAAGTGCAAAAAGAATCAAAGTCATATCTCTCATGGTTTGATAGAAATTAATGCCCGAAATTTGTGGTTTTAATGCTAAAGGTGTGTTGTCGATTTACAGAAATTTTAATATCTGCTAATCTTGGAGGTTTGGATCAAAATCCTTTTGCAGGGGACCTTGGGACATCATTTTCAGCCTACTCGCCAATTTTTGTTCAATTCCGAGAAGTTTGAATTTTTCTGCCTACAACACCTAATTTTGGAGTTGAAATTTCTTAAAATTGATTTCCAACTCCATGAGGTATTTAAAAGAATAAAGGTAATTCTATATGTTGAATTCATGTGTTTTGAATTGGGAGAAATACCAATGGTTTGGGAGAATTGACTAAAGTCAAATAAATATGAATGCTCAATTTGAAGTACAGGAAGTTACTATGCATACAAAAGAAAAATCAAACACATAAAAATAATATATAAACATTTCCAATTCAACGCATATTACAAACTTTACAAAAGAATTTGAAAAGACATGAGGCTGTGTGACAAAGAGGAGTGCCATAAGCAAAAGAGAAAGGCGGAGAATGGGCGTTTAAGAAAGAGGAAAGTAGGAGTCTTGTGGCAGATTTGTTGCAACAAAGAAATAAAGGATATGGAGGTGTTGAACAAAAAAAAGAAGAAAGATTAAAATGCAGAAAATAGAAGCAAATAAGGGCTTCCATGAGTTTCATTTGTTTGAAGATATATTTTAGAGTGCAGATAGTATGAGAGGAAAGGCTGAAATTATTGAATGGAAAATGAAAAGAGTGGTGCAACGGAGAGGAGTGGACTGTAAGAAGCATTTGAAATGTTTCTTGTGGATTTGAGAGGCCAAGATGGCCATAATTGTAATGTTGTAGACTTATGTAATTTTGTGATTGTGCAGATTTGAAATAAAATTTATGAGATTTATAAGCAATTCCTTGTTTTCATGTATGTGGTTTTGTCTTCATCACCATCACACACATTATTACACTTATTGCATACCACATTGTCCTTCTCCATTATCGCCTCCTCCACCTTGCAGTTGTCACTAGAGTCATAACACTCAAAAAAAGGGATTGCCTCTTCCAAGAGCACAACCTTCATATTTTTTGTAATTTCCTCCATTGCGAGCTGCATGCACACCTGTTGCTTTTTTATGCCATGAAGATGCTCCATAATAGAGTCATGATAAGACTCAAATTGTTGAACAACATCCCCCAAATCATCATGCAGAAGGTAGGAACATGCCACAATGGACATCAAAGAAGTGCAGGATAATGATTGTGTGGCATTAAATGTGTTCCAACACCCCCACAAGTACCTAGGATCCAACAGAACTTAGCCATGGTTGAGCAGAGACCAACCTTCGACTGGCCATCCAAATCTTTTGATAGCTCCCAAACCCTCTTCATCCATCTCCTCAACTTCGGGTTCACAATTTCTTTGTCGATGAAATCAATAAAATCTACAATAGCCTCCTCACCCAAAACTCTCCTCTTCCTCTGTCTAGATGGTGGAGCAGTCTACTTCCCTTTATCACCTCCCATATTAACCATAACACCTACATAGTGTTTACCAGCAAAGGAAGCCATACTGTCGACACCCACCCACTCCTCACTACACCGAAACAACCGAATAAACAATCCTTCACTATGTCCAAACAAATATCCTACGCCTATCAAAATTAAATTCCATTGATTACTCACACGCATAATCTGCCACCTCCAACTATCCTCCCCCTACTCATTCCCATTTAATCAAAGCTTATACTTTCAATGATGACAAACCTCTCCACGCAACCCCTTATCGGGTGGATTAATTGTCTCGTTAATAGGCATAATCCCATCTCAATTGTTAAAACATGTCATTTACATTGATCTAATTAATGTATTAAAACCAAAATTTATTTTATAAGTACATTGAATATCTAAAACTAGTTTTTAGGGTGAAATTTTAGTATATCTATTATTTTGATTAATTTGAATGATGATAGTGATTGTTCATATGTTTTAAATGAAATTGACTTTATAGAATCCATTAAATTGTGTAAACAATATAATTTATTTAAAAATTTGTCACAAAATGTGATCTTAAAATTGTCTTCTATTATACTAATTTTTGCCATCTTTGATTTTTGTTAATAATTTAAAAAATAAATTATAAATATATTATATAGATAATTATATAAAAAAAAATATAAATTAATAACTAGATAAAATATTCAAATATATAATATTTGAAGTCATTAAAATTTTCCGCTAGTTTCCTAATTATGTTTGTAAATGAAATAATAATAAAAATATTTGTATCAATGTATCTAATATATTTTTTTCACAAACACCACTTTACCTTCTATAAATTTGAAATTGTACCCTTTTTTAATTGAATATACATATTTTGTAGTTAGGCTTTATTTAAGTTGCAGATATTTTAAATGTTATTTTTTTGTCAATTGGCTAAATTTTTATAAATTTTCAAAAAAAGATTGTAGTACCCATCATCAAAATTTTAAAATTATCTTATTATTTTATTTTGTCAAAATTTACTTATAATACATATGTTTTGTCTATTTTAAGTGGTTAACATTTTTTTGATATTCTTTTTCTTTGTCATTTTTAATCCCCATTTTGATGATGGATTAGAGAGTGTGATCTAAAACATTGATGCAAAATAAACTTACACAATTAAATTCAAAAGCATTCTAAATCATCTTCATAGACTATGGAAAAATCATGACTACTTATAAAAAATTACATTCTTTAAAATTTTCTCTCTATAATAAACATAATAAAGAGAGATATAATTATTTTTTATTTGCTTAAATTTACACCAGTTCTTTTCCTTGTCAATTTTAAAAAATAAAAACTGTTCCATTTAAAATTATACCAATTATTTTCATTTGTGAAAGAATGTTTTTTTCAAGATTTTTAAAGAGTTGAGCTTTTTTTAAGCTCCAGTTAGTGAGTTGAGATTAAGTGAATAAAGTCAAAATGAAAGTTATATGAAAGTAGAATAAAGAAAACAAATCCAGAATACTCCAAACATTTTATTTTACCTTTTATCTAAATAAATAAATCTTATAAATTAAGATGTTAGGTTGCTTGATTTTTGTGTACTTGTTTTTTAATTTATTCTTAAACATCATCTAATTCAAGAGTCAAAGGTCAATTTTGATCACTAAAAACAGGATAATTTTTTTGATGTAGATAAAGTATGAAATTACTCTTCAGTATTTGACCATTCTACGCCATGATATTAAGTAGAATAATTTTTTCCTAGTATTATTATATTAAATTTTATACCCATGAAAAAGGGTCATAAAGGAGCGCTGACAAATAAACAAACAAAGCATTAAATAATAAAAGAGACTGCGATCTAGAAAAATATTCGAAGAAAAACAACGATTGTAATCCATTCCATCCATCTCCAAATTCAGTTTGGTCAAAGTAAGACAAACAATTTGGATGGTCAAGTAAGACAAACAATTTGGATGGGTTTTGAATAAATTTTAATTTTTTAGTTAATGGTTTGTTAGGGGATGGAGTTGGATTCGGTTGGCTTACACTCCTTTGACTTATCCGCCTATTTATTTGTACACGTAATGACAATACACTTTTTCTTAGCACCGAGATCATCGACATTAGGATTAGGCAATACCAAACTTGGATCACGTCTTTAACTCCAACGGTATAATTTTCTTTTTCTACGTGTAAATTACAAGTGGCACATTATGAGTTGAGGTGGAAGAAACGAGGAGTATTCTCGACTTCCAAAAGTAGAAACCTTCCAACAACAGAAGTAAAGCTTCTACCGGCATTTGTAACAATGTTATTATTCCTAATTGAAATTGTTGTTACTTGTGTTCCAACGATAAGGCGAGATTAAAGACGTATAACAAGAGAATACTTGCGATATCATATATTTATGAAGAGACGCAACAAAATACAATCTTTTGATCGAATCAGTGTGGATTTCTCCATAGTCTCTTCAGCATTGTTCTTTTTGTTCATTAATTTGGATTTTTGTTGTTAAATTTTACGCGAGTTACAAAGAAACCCTCCTTCGCTTCTGAAGTTCCAAGAAAATCTGGAATATATAAGAAACAGAGAACAAATTCTGAGTGATGACAATCAATTCCCATACGAGTGAGATTTTCCTCTCCACTCCAACAATTTTGAAATAATTTGCGTATGCCTAAGAATTTGACCGTTCCCAACAAACCAAAACGAATTGCAGGCCAGTCAAGAAAATCCCCAACATTACAAGAAAATGTCACATCCGTGATTATATAATTTGTATAAACACTAGCATTGGAGACTTCATTACATCGGTCACGCTTATTTTAAAAAAGAACGTTTAAAAAATTTAAAACGATCATTTTGGTCAGAGCTAACGCCGTTAAAGCTAACGTCAAAAACAACACACGTGGGTAGTACACAGATGTTAGGTGCAGTAATCACCTGCTCCATTATCGCGTCATGTGGAGGTCTGGTTGTACCATTTTTTGGTCATACGAACACCAACTAGGACTAATTTTAGTAGACCTTATCTTAAACCACTCAAACCGTGGGACTAAATTTGATGGCCGTATGGATGTATTTAAATATTTTTTAAATAGGTAGACCATCAAAACTTTTATAGAATTATTCTAATATATATATTTAGTTTATATATAATTTTATTTATAATAAAATGTCTTAATATTTGACAGGCAAGTTTGAATAGATAATTGTCATGAAAAAATTTCTTGATAATCAGGGTCAACCGTCAACTCTAGGCCATGGAGTCAAACCTTTTCGATCCCATTTTGTTCTCCTAAAAAAACAGTCTCCAAACAACTCATGAACAACACTTTCTAGGCTATTATTGGTTTTAAAAAAATGGAAAATGTATTTCATCAAAGATATGTAGGACTTGTCCTCTACATCTTTATGATGGATTATACAATATGATTTTAAAATGTTGATATAAAAATTTCTCACACAATTACATTTAAAAGTTTATTAATTTATATATTAGATTAAGTTAAAAATAATAATAATAATAACTTGTTTCAAGAGCAACTACAACAACAATAATAGAAAGTTACAACGTCTAACTACGTAACAAAATGGAAGTTATACCTAAGCAAAGAAAACAACAAAAACAAAGTTACAATGTTTAAATAGAGTAATGAAAAACACAAGGGCAACCAAGTGGGGCAAAATAAACATAGCTAAAGAAGCATGCTAATAACTAGTAATTAATAGTAGTCCATAAGAAGACCAACAATAGAGGTAGTCTTGGCAAACAAATCAATGTTCTTTTTTCTACTTGGAACAAAGAATGCAAATTGTGGATGTATCTACCCAAATCCTTGTTAAACATTGAAATTCATCTTTAAGCTTGCACAAATTCATAATCTTGAAATGATTTTTTCCAAATCCTCATTTCCTTCCAAACACCTAAACCTAAGTTCTTTGACAAGGACTTGTGTAGAGTGGCATCCATGCAAATGATAGAGCTCATAACATTGAGCTCGCACCAATGAAAATAAACAAAGGTGTGGAATATGCTTCCTACACTAATCTATGAGAGGAGGTATGTGTAAAAATTAAATTGATCATACAATTAAAAGGAAATAAATACAAAATCAATATATTAGTGTTACATCCCCAACTTGTGATTTAGCTTAATCTTACTTTTGCATAGTAATCAGGATGATTAGTTAAGAGTTGAATGATTAGATGTTTGTGGACGTTAGATTAATCATTGATTATGAGAATACTGACTAAAGATAGTTAGTTATGAATTATTTGTCCATATGAATATTTAATTAGATGATGATGATGATGCATTGATCATGGTTTTATGATGCTGAGTGTGAACAGGGAATGAATCGTCCTTCAAAGACAGAAGGAGAGTATCATCCAGGAGGAAGAGATAGATGTTGGGAAATGGGGTCAATTGCCATCTGAGTGTCAAACTTTATGTCCTTATGAACCTTGTAAGTTGGCATAAGTTACGTCTTCCTTTGATAGTTGATTTTTCCTTTTGTGTTGTCATGTTGATGGAGTCATTTCGACAACAATTGTGTCGACCTGACCAAATGACATTCTTAAGAATGCCATAGTGAGTCAAGAGTTGGTCTCGCCATATGGTGGGAAACCATCTTGTTTCCTCCATCTAGTCCTGAACCAGGATTTTAAACCTATTATTCTTGATATACTATGTTTTAGGTTTTAGCGAAGAAGGGGGAGCGGTGCTCGATCCCTAAATCGCATGTTGATCGTGCCACCATGTAGGTGGTGATGTCGCATGTTGACATCGTGATTGATATAAGTACTTACATAAATCAAGAAGATGCATGAAATAATATTATGCTATGACTATTCAAACCTAATATCGAATACCTTGTAATACTAAAATGGATAATACTTTTGTAATGGGTTGACATCACCTACGGTAGTGGAGTGATCAGATGTCAATTTGACTAATGGAGAGATGCATGCCCATCTATCTCTTGCAGATGGCAAGTATGGGATCAAAAAGCTCCTTTGAAACCAAGGTGGTGGAGTGGAGGAAACCACCCACCACATTATGGGCGTGGGTGGTGGTTCCCCTAGGTTCGGCATGCCAAGAAACACAACAAAAGCAAGTTTTCTATTATCGAATGGAATATTCATTTGGGTGGTATTATTGAGGTTAGATGTTCTCTACGAGGGGAAAAGAAAAGATAGGCCAAGAGCCAGTAAACACAGTCACCTAATACCTTGGAGTCACCATAGGTTGATACATAGCTTGATTGTGAGAGCTGTCTATCAAAGTTGCGAGCATCAAACGACTTCGTTTACGTAGAACCAAAGTTTGGAAGAGCTTATACTCTGTATGTTTGCTATAGTAATGTTTTCTTGTAAACACAAGCGTCGACTGTGTCAACTATCTCTTAATGCAATTACTGTGTTAGTGCTTGATGCTATCGGCCTTAACTGGCTTATTATTACAGAACATTCATGTTAAGTTATACTATTTTTATTTGGAGATAAAACTCCAGGCCGCTGGCCGAATATGATATACATATTCATAAGTTATACATCTTCAGGTCATTGGGCCGATTATGATATATGTATCATAAGATGTTATGGGCTATAACTTTCTTTATGACAGTCGCTCAAGGCCTTTATGGTCGAGCTGAAAACCCTTAAAGCACACTCATGTCGAGTGTCGACATGGCTCTATTGATAGTACTAATAAGAAAGCATTGAGACTCATAGGATGAGTCAATAGCACTCATGGTGCATGTTAAACCATTGTACATAGATTTTATGATCGTATGCTCGGCCTACATGTGGCGGAGGCCCTAGCCATGAACTGCTGTGATAATCTTTCTATACCTTAACTATAGACTATGTCAAATTATAGCACTTAATCACATTCTTGGAAACTTTCATACACTGAATTCGATTTCTGCTAAAAGGTTATTATGATAACCAAAGGCAATATTTATTTTCTACCTCGATAGAGGAAGAGGGACTGCAATACAATGATTATTGTCTTAATCCATGGCAGCTTGCATGCATGGTGATACATTACAGAGATTACTCTTCTTGTTGTGGCAATCATTAAGGGTTAAGAAGCATATATATAGCTTAAGCCTTACTTGTATATGACAATGTGAATCAAACCCTATTCATTACTTATGATCGAACTCCATGAGGAGAGTGTTTATCATTAAAACCCACATGGGTATTGGGTATGGTCTAATATTAAAACCCTCTTTAATAGTTAAGGCAACGTATGCCTAGGGTATCATAATCGTGATTCTAACCTATATGGCATATCACAATAATGTTGCAAACCACAAAAAAACCTAGATTGGAAAACTTGGTTTGACTTTTATTTTTGACTGGAAAATGGAACAGAGTGACGAGGAGTCATAGGTTCCTTGTTACGAAAGTAATCCATTATGTTTGGTATACTCCTAAACTAGGAGTCAATTGTCCTAGTATTGGACTATGAACCGAACTAAACCCACTTGGACTAGACCTAGAGTGAAAGGTCGGATTAAGCATACTATAGGATGAGACAACTTCGAAGTTGAGTTAGGGTGGTGGACATACGACGACATTCATTGTGTAACGTACATGTATGTAAATCTTTGGCCAAAGTAATGCATCTATCTCTGCATGCATTGTCGGTCCACAGTGCTCCAGATGGCATAATATCTCTAGTAGTGTCATGCATAGTTAGAGTGGATCTATAATTACATGACCGAGAGGCATTATGAAGGACACAACACCAGATACTCAGATGGCAAAACCAATGGTTTCTAATATCTATACCTTTCGTGAAGGGTAGGGCCACTTCCAGGAAGGGAGTTGTGCGGGGGATCGTTGGTCTGTGGTTGGAGGAAAAGCACTCGGATGATGCTCTCCTTCCCAAGCATGAGACAAGCCGAGGCTTATGAAGATAGATGTCAAGAGATCCAAACGTAGTACTTTTCATTTTATGATTTGATGGTCAATTGTTATGTATAATTTAATATTTGATGCCTTGAACATAGTTTGTACATGCTTAGTGAAAGTTATTCACTAGCGACATGTAATTGGATATTGTAATTGTAAGCTTTGTTATATTCTGATTTAGAATAACATGCTTATTTATCAAATGATAATGATTCATTTATGTTTACTCTGATTTTGATAAATCACGATGTAATCTAATTCTTGATTCAGATGGATATTTATGTTAATTATTGAGCATTATGGAATGCGATGTTACAATTAGAACACATTAATCATTTGGGGAAAACCCTTTCAGGATAAAAACCCCACATTCCAAAGAAACTCAATGTATTACTCAATAATCAACAGTTATAATACAATAGGAGTATCACCAACAAAAAATTTGGAGCAATTCTGGTACCATAACAGTATTTGTAAAACTCATTATATAACCTCCATCTTAAGTACCCAAGAAAATAGGAGAAGCAATACATGAAACCATCAAATGGTAATTAATAAACCATGAGCTAAAACCACCCAAAATGTAGTGCTTAAATCTCTAGTCAATATCCAATGCCCAAATCCCAAGATGAGTCCATAGGCTAAAAAAAACATATTCCTTACACCTCTTATAAGCTCATCATAATCCATTCACCAACTTGAGCACTCCATTTTGTATCCATTATCTTCATTCAAAGATGTAACTTATGACATTTCAAAACATGCATGTCATAAGTTGGCCAACAAGTGTAACTCCTTACAACTATTTTATGTGTCATAAAATGCTCTTACATTTTTATGTGAGAGGCCATAACTTTTGGTTTGATAATCCAATTGAGACCCTTTTTTTCTAATTTGAACGTCTTAGAAAGCTCCATGTTGTTGTAACCAACTTCCTCTAGTTAAGGACCCTTTCAATTATTCAAGGCCTCTATAGGTAGAAATTGCATTTTTGTGTTCTATAACCCAAAAAAAATGTATTTTTGTGTTCTATAACCCCAAAATTGTATTTTTGTGTTCCTAACATGAGGATGCAACTTTGAAACCTTTCCTAATATTCTTCCACTTGTTGAACACCTTGCAAGAGAAAAGCACAATACCAACATTGTCAACTATCTGCTAGGGGTTAAGAGGTGCATACACTTACTATACCACTTGAACTTCTATGTGTTTACTGGCTTCATCAATGCATCTGCAACATTTTGCAAAGTGTCAACTTTCTCCAACATCACACTCCCATCCTCTACCATGTCACAAACAAAATGGTACTGGATATGTATGTGCTTTGCCCTTACATGTAAGCTCAAGTTCTTTTCCAGACATGCAACACTCTATCACAAAGAACTTTGATAGCTTCCTAATGTAGCCCCACATTTGAACACAATAACTTAAGTCAGATAGCCTCCTTAAAGGTATAAGTAGCTACAATGTACTTAGCCTTTGTCATGGACAAAACAACCATAGCATGTCACTTACTCATCCAACTATTAGCACCATCAAATAAACTAAACACATAGTGGATCTTATGTTGTTAACATCTTCTACCCAATATAAATCCACAAATCTATGAATATCCATTGAGTGTTAGTCTCTTGTAGAATCACCATGATAATAAATAAAGTACTCTAATGTACCCCATAAATATTTGAAGACACTCTTAATTGCATTCCAATGATTTTGTCTAGGGTTAGCCATAAAACAAATCAAGACTCACATTGCTTGGGCAATGTCTGGTCTAATACAAACTATAGCATATGTCAAACTCCCAACTATACTAGTGTAAAGAACATGAGCTGTATCTTCCATTTCTATGGGTGTCATATTAAAGGACACTACTCAAATAAAAGCTTAGTTCTCATAGAATTAAGAATCCTCAATGATTTGTTATCTACCATGTTGAAACGTTGCACTATAGAGTTCACATACTTACTCTAGCCCAACTAATGCTTTCTATTCACTATATCTCTTCTTATCTCCATACCCAAGATATACTTGGTATCCCCCAAGTACATCTCAAATTATGCTGAAAGCTAAGACTTCAAATCACAATTCACATCTGTATTATTACCAAAAAACATATCATCTATGTACAATGTGATAACAATGAATCAATCACCATCTAGTTTATAGTAAACATAATGATCCAATTTGGATCTCAGAAAACTCAATCCTAACACAAAGGGATCAAACTTCTAGTACCACATTTTAGGAGACTATTTGAGATCATAAAAAGAATTTTTTGATCTACAAATCAAAGACTCCTTATTTTTTCTAGACCCTCTTTATCTTTTAGTTGGATACAATATAGTCAAGATGTGGATGACAAGCCTTTCTTGTTTGCCCATTTGGCCTAAATAAAATTCCTAATAAGTCATGTCAACTAGTTATAGTAGATTTTAAAAGGAAGCCAACAAGAAGAAATATACACATGGATTTCCATAAGAATTTTGTTATCAACTCAATGTGGTCAGCCATGGATAAGAATTAGTTAGTCCAATTCAAAAATTTGCCTTTGATTTTGGTCATGAACCAATTCCACATACTTTTGAGTGACATTCCAATGTTGAAGGGGATACCAAGACATCTAGCGATGGTACCATGTTTCACTTCTCACCATTCTCAATTGGAATCCAAGGAGGATGTGGACTAGGACAAGTCATAATGAACTTATTTTTATGCATGGCCAACTTAGATCTTGAGATAGTACAAAAGAGTTCCAATATATTCACTTTGTGCATCATTTTGCCAAAAAAAATTTGAATAAACATCTTGTCATCAACAAAGTGAAAGCTAAGGGCTTTGGCATTACCTGGTAGTGAAATACCATGGACAAGATTAGTGATAGGACATATTGGAATAAATAACCAAGGGCATCAACCACTAGGACAAACAAGAATGGGGCAAGGGGGTGGCCTTAGTGGATGATTTTTTTCAATGGGAATTGAGGGGATATGGATCCATTAACAATAATTCTAGCATTCACATCTATAAACATCATTCTAACATAAGCATAGATCTTGGGCTCAAAACCCAACCATTGTAGCATATTAAGAATGAAGGCCAGTAGATGCAATCATAGGTTTTGTCAAAATCAATATTGATAATTAGAGCATCTTGGGTAGTTTGTTGGGTCCATTTGATAGTCTACCAAGCTAAGACCAGATTATCTAATATATATCTACCTCCTAAGAAGCCAATCTATTCTAGCTACACTATCTATTGAATAATATATTTTAATCTACACACCAGTACTTTAACAATGATCTTATAGGAAGTATTGAGCAAGATGATGGGTTGTCAACCATTCAAAAGGTCCTCCTTTTTTCCTTTATGGAGAAGATTGATCAATTCCTAATTAATAACAACCTCCAAAAAGCTCATTTCAATGCCTTCTAAATACAATTTATAGAATTCTTCCTAAATTTGGGGCCAAAGAGCGCTATAAAATTTAATAGGAAGGCCATCTATTCATAGGCTTTTCTCCAAAGCCATACAATGAAGGGTTTCATCAATTTTTTTAATGGAAAGGAGGCAATCAAGGTAAAGGCCATACTTAATGTCAATTTTGTGTGGGATGTAGCTTGTGATACTCTCTTTATTAATGGGTATAAAGGGGTCACTGGTTGACTCATGAAATGAAAATCTTTTTGTTGTGCTCAATGAAGGTTTAAACATAATGGCAGAGTGGCTAGTCTATGTGAAGCCATTAATAGATTTAATACTTGAAATCTATTCCTTTTTATGTTTATGCCACAAAATTTGAAATAAGAATTTCAATCCCCTATCCCCATATTTTTTCCATTGAAGGAAAGCATGCACTTGTGATCCTTTACCTTTATAAACAACTAATTTTTGAAGTAAATTTTTAGTATTAGCAACTAATTGTCGGATAGAGATATTATGTGGGTTGGAAGCTAAAAGAGAATGACCATGTTCTAGTATTCCTTTAAGGGACTTTTCAATCAACATACAACACTTAGAAACAACTCTATACCTATAGTCATGAAGAAATAAAGGAGAACGTTCTCTCCCACTAGCTAATCCATCTATCTTGTTAGAGTTTAGGATCAACATTCCATATGTATAAGAGGTCATAATGGAGTCTTGTTATTTTAAGTGAGATGAATTTATCTTTAAGGGGAGTCCATTGGGGAAGCTTGTGGTTTTGTTGAAGGAGAGTGGTGAAAATAGGGAGATGAGCAGATATAGTGGCTTAGAGGTCAAGATGAACAAGATGGCTAGAGCGAGAGGGAATATTCTGATAGTTAGGAGAGGTATACAAATGGTCTAGAAAACTCATCTTCCTCAATAAAACTTCATGATAGCTACACCACATAAACCAATGTGGCATTTGAAGGTCAACTTTTCCTAAGAGGAGGTCATAATCTCCTAGGGAGTTTTGAGCCAATGTCTAGGCATCAAATTCTAATTGAGATAAATAGGAAGAGCTATCCAAACTATGATTAATGGGATGTTCCACAATGTTGAAATCACCCCCATAACACACTTTGCATCAGGGAGGTGTAGATGCAACCATTCCCAAAGTAAAGTTCTCCCTAATGGGGAATTAAGGGCATAAATGGAACGTAACCCAAATGAGGTGCCTTGAATGAGAACAATATCCCAAATGCAACTATTGTTAGGATAAGATCTAGATGCCACAATATACTTCACAATCCAAGGATCAAGGCCCAAAACAACCACACCACCACCATTGGAGTGCTGGTTGTGGAGGAAGAAAGCCACGTGCCAAATGAAAGTGAGAGTTGCATCTGGAAAGCAAATTGCACTAACTTTCACTTCTTGAAGTATGATTACATTAGAATTGTTATTTTGAATAGATTGCTTAACATGAAAGTTTCAGGTAGGGATTATCAAACCTTAAAAATTCCAAGGTTGACCAAGACACTTTATTGGGAATAATTAGGAAGAGTTTCCTCATCCATCAGGAGTGCGTTGAATTGATTCTCTGAAGGACATGCTTGTGTTTCCATGACGTTGTCTTGGCAAGACTACTCCTAAGAGGAGGATTAGGATTGGGCTTGCAAGAGACTAGCTAGATATGAGGGAGAGACTAGGTCAGGAAGGCTAGCATTGATTGCGTGAGGAACCTATTTTTGTCTTTTAGATGCCCCCAAGCTCTAACACTACACCATCAAAATATATAGGGCTATGGATTGAGGGAATAAAATGCAAAAGAAGGGTTTCTAAGTGGACATAGATTTGTTAAGAATTTATGTGGTCTTCAATAGATGGAATGTTGGTAGGGTGAGAACTATTTAAAGATGAAGGTAGTGGTTGTGATTTTAGATAGGGCAATCCTAAAGAGGGCGACCTTCTTGATGAAAATATAAGCAAGCATTTGGTAATTAAGGTAGTTAATCTACTGAGAAAATTTAAAACTAGGGGCAACTAAGTCCGTTTCAATATAGACCCTTAGTTGAACTCATAGGTTGGCCTACTTATTAGTTATGTTTACACCAAATTCTAACCTTACCTAGTTGAGAGGCTGTGTCTTGTAGGAAAGGGCGGAAGGCTAAGTTAATGAATGGATATTCAACTTGCATAAGATATTTTAACTTAGATATTCCTTCTAGGTGAAAGTCAAGGTTCAATGCTTGGATGTAATATGTTTGTCCATAGATAGTCCATAAGCCTCATTGTAGGGTAGCTAGGGCATGATCTGGATCAATGAATGTGTAAGAAACATACCCCCTACCCAAGCTCCTAAATGCCTCTATAGCCTAGCCCTTTTGTTCCCAATTATTATAGGTCCATTTAAAAAAGTCATGTTTGGAACTCCTTTGAGAAAGAAAGGGATCTGATGGTTTTTCCTTTATAATCAAAGGTAACTTCAATAATATCATCTAAGAGCTTGAAAGTTATCACTTTACCTTTTGCATATTTGTCTAGAGTTTTAGAGGATTTGAGGCTTTGTGTATTCATGTCTGGTCTATCCTCATGTTTCATTGAAGGACTTTTAGACACCATAAGAAGGGCATGCTAGAGTAGCTGATTGGGGTTGACATGGAGGGGTCCCGTTGATTGAGTGACCAGGGTGTCAAAATCTGTCAAGTTAACTAGTGTTTGAGAACAATGTGATTCCATATGCTTTAGTCCATTAGATTTGTCACCGTCTATATTTTTGCAGTTCTTGGCCTCTTTTTTTAATTCTTAATGTCCTAGGTTATAATGTATTGTGGGCTCCAGGCTCCATTGATTGAGCCACTTCTAAGATCTTAGGACGATTTGTTGATGGAGAACATTAGATGGAAACGACTAGGGTTTGAGTTGCCATGTTGTGGAGCTCCTTATTTCGTCAAGTCCTCCTCTAAAAGTTTTTGATTTTACTAATATGAACTGTGGAAATATTATATATCTTACAGATTTCTCACTACAACCTAGGGATATATATTGAACTTTATTGATACTCCATCATGGATGAAAACCCATTGCAAATTTCTTATTGTTTTCTTGTGAAAGATTCCCAATCATCCTAACCTTCTAGTGCACTAGATGTCCCTTGTTTTTGCTCTTTTTGGGCCCATCTTTGCCAATTTATTTGCTCTTTTGTTAAACCAAGTTCTCTTCTCATTTACAAGAGGTGATCTCTTTGTTTTTCTTTTTCAATGGCATTTTTACACTCAACAATCATAAAAAGATTTTCTTTTGTCCTAAAGAGTGACTCTTTTAATGGTTTTCTTGCTCCAAAACTAATGTGTGGTGTTTGCTATTTAAGAATTGATGATTCCTTCCCCATCCTCACACCCACCACAATAATTTCTATTACATTTTCTACTAGGGTGGTCCATTGATTATGAACCTTCACCCATGCACCAAAACACTTTAAACACAACAAGATTGTTGTTTTTCATCAAAGAGGAGTCCTTTAGGATGTTTGTGAGTTTGAAAAGGATAGTGACACATTTTAATCATGATTGAACATAATTTATAGTTTAAACACCCTTCAAGCATCTTTTCAGATTTGGTTGTGTTTTCCTCATATAGACATAAGGAAAGCAAGTGAATGAATACTTGTAACTTATTTCACTATATACACTCTTCTTTTGATAGTTATATATGAAGATGTCATGACTTTGAAACTCATAAGATACCCTGTTAGAACATTCCTCTCAATTGTTGAAATTGGAGAGCTTGAATAGATTTACTCTATATAAAATTTATGGACCCAAAGATCTTTAAATATATATTATATGTGGACAGATGTGTCTCTTACATGAGACATGACTCTATATGACAAATGTGTTGGAGTGCTTTGATGAAATATAGTTTATATTTTTAACATCAATGCTAATATCGACTTCCAACTTAAAACTAAGTGGTGAGAAAATGTGAATACAAACAAAACATAAATATCTTAGGTATAATTTAAGACAATGCCACTAAAACTCATTAATTATTAAATACAACAAACTTATTTTGGATAGCCACTTCAACCTAAATATACTCCTACATTAAAGGATGAATAAGTGTAAATTAGGTAGTGCCCTTGTTTGCAGGTCATATTAAACCTATGTGTTTGATAAGTGTGAATCGATACAACATATGATGATGGACCACAATAAGCCAGGCCATGTTTTTATATGATGGACCACAATAAGCCAGGCCGTGTTTTTCCTTATTGCAATCAAGTTTGAGTGTATGACAAGTAGTTGGAGAAACATAGCAAGGAGCAATAAGTGGACCGATTTAGCGGGTTGTGGGGAAATCATAGGGTAGTCTCAGGGGCAATGTAAAGCATGTGCAACTTACGTTTGTCTTGTGAGAATATATTTATTAGTGAAGTAAGGTAATTGAATTCCGTTGCGTAAGGTTTGGTTGTGGAATATTAGAAAGGTTAGGTGGGTTCAACATAATGCATGGAATATGTTTGGTGAAAGGCTTGTAACTAAAAATGTTTGTTGGGTGTGGATTATAATAGCTAAAAGGGGTTTGTTGTGGGAGTTAGAGGCACGCATCCTCCCTTTCTTTGTAAACAAGTAAAAACGCTTACGCAACCAACCGATGGATTTATTCTCACCAAGATTTTAGATGCGGTTGGAGTAAGTAAAGAAAGGTTTGGCCAACATGATAATGGCTTTTGACCTCGCTACCTTAGCGGCAATTCTCACTATCTAAGATTTCCTATCCTTGGCTACACGACACGAAATAGAAGATGCTTTTCATTAATCTTAAATTTTAATTCAATCTTATTGAACGTCAAATTTTAATAATGATTTTTTTTATCGGTAATATAAGGATATTTAGGCTGGTCCACTCTAGTGGAGGTCACAAGGGGGACCTCCTCCCGATCCACATTAGAGCTTAGGATCCACTTAAGAGCCACACACACTTTCGAAACCACCTAAGAGCCATTGGAAGACCAAGATTCACTGCATAGAACCGCACTAGAAACCACCAACGAAACCACCACAGAAGTCCAAGAGCCACGAAACCACTTAAGAGCCATTGGAAGACCAAGAGTCACCACATAGAACCACACTAGAAACCACCAACGGAACCACCACGGAAGTCCAAGAGCCACAGCTTGAAGTTCCAATAATGAATTTTTATTTATTTATAATGAAAATAAATTATTTAGTGTTAGGATTGATAATTGATAATGTAATAAATGTTATAATTAAGTGTAAGAATTAAATAAAATAATTAAAGGGTATTTAGTTCTTAATTCAATTCACTACTATATTAGGGAATTTGGATTTGTCAAACAAGAATCTCAAGATGATATATTTTTTTGTTGGCTCTCAAGTTCAAGGCCACACACACAGAAGTGAACTCCACACTTGTAAAAATGATTTGACAGAATTCTCATGACTAGAAAAGGTTTGCCTCGGTTTGGTATACATGTGTCTGAGAAAATGGAGTCTATAAACACCATTTCAGAGCTTCCTAGACAAGAATTTGTTCTCCTTTGGTCAAGTCCCTTAGCGGGCTAATTCAATGGTGATCCACATGCATTGATGGCATCAACCAACCATGCAATATGCTCCTAGTATGCTGATACAATGTTGATGTAACATTTTTTTTGTCTTTTGCAGTTGGTTTCTAGATTTGCTCAATAGGTTATAGATTCTACCTAGATCTTAGATGATTCAAATGAATTAGGGTTAGTCCTTAAATACACCACCCTAGCATGCAATTTGAAATAATTTGTGCTTTAGTTAGCTCATAACAATTAGTAAGGGAGGTAACATGGGCCCGATTTGAAAAAATTGAATTTAAAAGTTCAGAGTTCAAATATGTGTGCATGGAACTAACTTGGGTCAATTCCACACCCGTAGATATGACCCAAGGTGGCTAATGGTGGATTTAGAAGGCAAGTCTAAATTCTTGGGATATGTGGAGATGGAATAAGGCTAAGGTTATTTTCTAACTTCCACGTAAAAATATGTCAACTTGCACACTAGTCAATGTATAAAAGACACCTTAGTCATTGTGGGTCCAAAATGATTCAAGAGCATCCTAGGCCTAAAAGAAATCATATATCAACCAAAAATATGTGTTTTTTAATTTGCCATGTTTTTGTAGGTGTTCTTCATGTGTTGCTATCATTTTATGTTTCCACAATTACATATTTCTTGTCACATTTTCATAACAATGAATTCAGGTCAGCCAACAGTGATCTATCTATGCATTGCCACATTTCTAGCCAATCAATGTATCAATTTTCAAACCAAGCATCTTATGATCATTGTAAATACGTCCATGTGGTAATTTTTGTACTTAATATTTGATTGTAAGTTGTGGCATGTTTTCATTATAAAATGGTACTTTAATTAGGCTTTGTGCAAAAGTATTTGAATCTTGTGCCAAATTAGGAGGTTATTTATTTAATTATTGATCTTAGGGCTCAGTTCATGTGCGGCGCTGCATCATGTTTTGAGATTCACATCTAGAGGTACATCAAATTTTTTCATTTAACATGTTTTAGGGAGATGTGCCCAATTCCAAGATAAATCAAGGTTGAAATCATTTACTATGGGGTCATTAATCCTTATCTCTCATGCCTAGAATGATGTACTATGTTTTTGCCTTGTGCCTTCTTACTACATCTTTCTTCTTTATAAAAGATGGCCAAACCATTTGTTACACCCCAAATTTTGACTATATTTTTTTTTTACTTGCACGTAATTAGTAGTTGATTATGCATGATTTAATGATTTGACGTTAAGTGAAAATGTTAGGAAAAATCAATGATATCATGAGTTTATGTTTATATGTTTACAATTTAGACATGTGATTATATGATGTCATAATTATTTATTCATAAGGTTTATGGATTGACTAACGATACACTAATCCCAGTTTGGTGAATGCAAGTTGTAATCAGGAAATAGGTTTTCCACCCTCTGAGAAAAGAGAGGGAGAGCATCATCAGAGAGAATAGAATAGCCATATGGATAAGAACAAGATGTTGCCATCTAAGTCTTGTGCTTTCACAGTTAGTGAACCCTCGTCACGTTTGGTAAGTTGTGTTTGACCCATTTGGTCTAAGTTTGGTTTCGACTCGACAATCATCGATTTGTCGTCAAGATCCATTAGCATAGGTTTTGTCAAGAACTAAGTCAGAAAAGTATGACCATCGACAAGGAATGCTCGATAGTCGTTAGTTCTTGTATGATATGAATATAGATTATATTCAAGAGAGAATAATTATTAGTTGTTAAACTATTTCATTATTGGTAATTTCTAGTTGAAATTCCATTATGATAACCTATCTATTTTGGTGTTTACGCAAGATTGAGAGGGGGAAAATACCTCGACCCCATTCTCATATCTTGTCGAGTGATTAAAACAACATTACTATACGTTGTATACTCAAATATTATGTTGAGATATATATATATATATATATATATATATATATATATATATATATATATATATATATATATATATATATATATATATATATATATATAAACTCATACTTGGTAGATGTTGAATTTTTAGAAAGTACGTGGTAAATATGCAAATTTAATGCCAACTACTACGTGAACTTATGGACGCTTAAATTCCTTTACTCCATGATGATTTTTGGAGAATAAGGAGGAGATTATTGAAATAGTTTTTGGAGTGGTCTTTATGACCATTATCTCCATCAACCTTGCATGCCACTAGAGAGTAAAAATAGGCTTATGTGAAGGAAGGATCTCCACAGTCTAGAGTAGAGAGTAAAGCCTCAAAAGACTATATTATCAAAGGATAATGGGGAGTTGAGCAAGAAAAAGAGGAAGGAGCCTAAAAGTTCTCTCTCTAATTTTCAGATTACAGAGACAAGAAGGTTTGGTCTAAGCCAGTATGCCACTCCAAGCAAAGGAGGCGAGATAATTCCGTGCACAGGGAGCTGTGTGAGCATGAAGAACTTCGTTGGAGAAACCGTCAATATTTGAAGGTAGGGATATCTACCATTAGTTAAATATTTCATTATTTAAACAACATTGTTTTCTAGTCCGTATGCATACACATAAATGTGATGAACGTTGACACTATAAGATGCTTGTGGTATGAAGTTTTGAGATAGATAGTGTAATATTTTCGTGTAGCGGTCTGATCCAACATAGTTAACAATAGAATGTTTAGTTTGAATAAAAAGATACTATGGGAATAGTAAGAGTTCTGTATACACCTAAAATTGGCATGACTCTACTTAAATAAATATTTTAAATATTTATTTCATCACCATATTCCTCTATCAATAAATAAATACATTTACCTATTTATTTGATTCATCCCTTCTAATTTAATTAAATAAATTACATTTTATTTAATTAATTAAAAGTCTCCTACACCAACTTCATTCTTCCAAAATAATTAAATAATTTTAATTATTTAATTAAAATCTTTATTCTTCCAATTTTAAATAAAATGCAAATTTTATTTAAATAAAATCTAAAATCCTCACAAAATAAAATATATTTCTATATTTTATTTATTCTTCTCAAATATCCACAAAAATAATTAAATAAATCTTTTATTTAATTATGCTTTCTTATCTCTTCGAAAAATCATTCTTATCTTCCAAAAATAACTTTCCTCTTGTCACACAAAAGCAAAACTCTGAGTTACAAAAGCAAAATCACTTTTAAAGCATCTTCTAAAGAAAATCTTCTCTTAAATTAGAAAAATAAATTCTAATTTAAGAAAATCAAATCTTATCCTCATCAAGAGAGGAGTTAACTCAACTAAACTGCTTTTGGAATGACATGTGTCCTTCTTCTGTTGGTTGCACGTTCCTCAACAAGCCTCATCCGTTGATCTCTTCTTTTCTTCTCAACCATTGATTTTCCCTCACTCTCTTCTATAAATACAACCTTCTTCACTTCATTTCATATCGGGAGTTTGTGTAAACTTATGCTGCAGGAATCTAAGCGTGCCTTTGGTACCCCTATTCCATTTTAGCACTTCATAGCTTTCTCCATTTCTGTATTTGAAGCTCATCTTCAAATACAAAAGTATCCTAGCTATTCTTCATTTGTCATCTTCCAAACAAGCAAGCAAGCAACAACTTCTGAGGGCTTCACAATCAAGATCGAATGAAGATAGGCGAACTACAGAAGGCAAAAAGGTAAAAGGTGAAGGTATTGTTTATTCTTTGTTTTTATCTCTTTTATCTTTATTATTCTGTAGATGTTTGGGTTTCATTTTCATTAATTTGAATAACCTGATTTCCCCCTCACATTTTGGCGCCCACCGTGGGGCTCTTGCCCCTCTACTAATCAAAAACTCTGAGTTTTCTTGAAGACAGGTCCGTATAGGTGACGAACAGGTCTTTGATAGAGAGTTTTTACGCATTCGGCTTCTGAAACAACGCATCTGCCTTCTAGAATAACACATCTGATGAACTGGCACACCTGACCTCCCGAGTTGCACATTCACCTTCTGCTTTTGCGCATCTAACCAAGTGACGCATTCGACCCCCACAGTTGTGCATACGATCTCCGAGATTGCGCATACAACTCGACGGCGGCACCTAACTTCCAATTTGCGCATACAATCTGACATATTGTGCTTATGCTTAAGTTGCGCATACGCTTCGTGAATTTGCGCATACACTGATAGATTGCGCTTCTATCAACATTGTGCATTTACCCTTCCTTTTTGTGCATTCACCTCATCCTTTTGCGCATATGCTATTTTTGCGCCTATAATTCATTCTTTTGTGCATTTGATCTCTGTATTTGTGCTTCTGTTCAAAAAGCTACACACTCCCTGTTTCTGCGCATTCAGGCTGCAGTGTTGCGCATCTGTCTTCTGATTTCTGTTTTGGGTTTTTTGACTTTTGCATGCTAGAACTAACGTCTGTTTTGTAAGAGTAGTGGCTGGATTAGGTCATCTAGATATTTTGCTTAGTTCATCTAGCCTAACTAGGGGTGAAGTAATCAAATGCATTTCATGACAAACTACACATAGTCCCTAACTAGGAAGGAAGTAATTGGACAAATTTGCTATCTTGCATTGTGGATTTATTTTTTAGTTCAATCACTGCTATCTTCTACAAACAGGAAATGAACAATGCTATGATTAATCACTTTCAAAGTTAACAAACGGGAAATGAACAATGCTATGATTAATCACTTTTCAAGTTAACAATCGTGTGAGTGCACAAATTAGCTTAGCCCATTTAGTTTTTTAATTTTAACTAGGTTGGGTGAACAATTGTTTTCTGTGCTTGTGAATGACAATAGGCTTATGTTCTCCCCTTAACTGGGTGATCAAAGTGCCAGACTTGTCATTTTTTTTGTCAAACCTTTAGGGGAGCTTGTCCTTGGATGCATGCTTGTCCAAGCGGGAACGACCCTGAGTGGTAATAGGCTAAAGCCAAGCCCTATCAAGCCACTTAAAATAAATTGTGTTTGGGGTGAAAACCTCAAGCAACGAGTGTTGTTGTGTTACATCGATGGCCAACCTCCCCCAAAACCCTCATAGGCGTAACCCTTTGAGGCTGGGAGACTCCATAATGGAGAGTAGTGCCGCCGCACGTGTAACCACTCAAACGGTTGCCCTATCTAAGAACCAATTATGTAGCAAGCCAAAAACCCCTATTCATTGATGCAAAGGGCAGAGCTCTTGAAGCGGCCTCGATTTAAGTGACTCTTAGTAGAGGTAGCAGGGACAATCCTAAGGTTTGGTGTGGGGATGAGCCTAAGGAAACCTGAATTTGGTATGCGTGAGAAGTGAGTGCCGTGGAGGGGAGCTGGTGCTACCAGATTCTGGAGCTACACGCTTTGAGTGGCACAGCTAGAGGATTCAACAAATATTGTCACATCCAGCCTAGGTTGTACTTGTCTTTGAGTCATAATAGTCCAAAAACACAAAAAACATAAAAAGATAAAAATCATGGAAAACTTCTATGTGTTTGCTGTGCTTTTGCCATAATTGAACATCCACATCATCAGAAACACCAAGTTTTTCAAACCAAAACACTGAAAAATCCTGAAAACGATCCAAAATTTCCAAAATTCAGAGAAAAAGAGAAAAAAGCCAGAATTGCGCATTTGCCTCGACTTATTGTGCATCTGCTTTGACTTATTGCACATTTGATTAGGCGACGCATTTAAACCAACACAGAATTGCGCATTCACTCCGACTTATTGCGCATTTGACTCCTGTTGTTGCACATTCAAACTGTTGCGCATTTGAACCAGAGAGCAAAAACCATATCTTCCAAAGAGCAAAATTTGTCAATACTTTTCAAAAACCAGTTCAAACCTGTTCTAGTTTTCAAAATTTGATCAAAGACCTTGCAAAATCAACCACTTCTCCCTTATCTACAGCATAGCTGTTTGTCCATCCAAAATCTCACCACTTTCTTCCAAGTTTCCAACAAGGTTATAGCCAAATTATTCTTGATCAAAATCAAATCTCAAGCAAAAACCTAGTGAGGCTCCCATATCAAGGGTTACTTATCCTTTTGGAACTCCACTAGGGGGTTGTGCAAATGCTAGTCAACATCAAGTAATGGATTCCTAACATCCTAGCTTTTGACTATCACTTTTGTATATCCCACTTTGTTTGATACCACCTAGATCTAAGAAGAACCTTGCTAAAACCTTGTTTCATCCTAGCACCTTGTTTAAAATCTTCCAATCTCACCTCATCCCATCTCTTTACTACCTTGCATGGTCTTGACAAGATTACAAAAACAAAAGCAATTAGAAATGGCAGAGAAAAGTATTTTTGATGGTCACAAAAATAACGAAGAACCTTCCATAGACGAGATCCTCCACACGCAGCATGACCCAAAATTTCTACGCCTATTAGAAGGGGTGCTTGCCCAAGACCCATCAAAGTACATTTTACATCTAGCAAGTCTAGGAGCCAAACTCCCTAAGGATTATGACGTGGAGGCTCTCAAAGAAACTGACGAAGAGAGAATCCCTGAAGGAAGTAGACATGATGAAGTACTGACGGATAAGAGAAAAATAACTATTGACTCCTTGGATGCCCTAAGCCTAGTGAACCAAAAAGTTGAAGCTCTCCAACAACAAATGTCAGACATGAAAACAGGAACATCGACTAAAAACTACACCCTAGAGGATATTTCACCATATCCTTTTGATAGGTCCTTAATCATGATTCCCTTCCCCTCAAGATTTGAGGTGCCTAAATTTGATAAATATCGAGGGAAGGGCGATCCAAGAGATCATATCAGAGAGTTTAATGCTACTTGTCTAGAGGTCGCACATAATGACACTTACCTTATGTGACTATTTCCATGGAGCTTGGGAGGACAAGCCATGGATTGGTTCTCTAGACTGCCACCTAGTATTAAAACATTCAATGAACTTGTCAACCAATTTGTCACCCACTTCTCATACAATATTGAGCATGACATCTCAATATTGGATCTCTGTAACACCAAACAGAAAGGAGGAGAATCTTTCGCTGCCTTCTTACAGAGATGGAGACAACTGGCAAGCAAGTGCCCACACCAAATACCAGAGAAACAGATGCTAGAAATGTTTGTACACAATCTGCAAACGGACCTAAGTTACCAAATCCAAATCCAATGTCCTACATCTTTTATCAAGGTCATTGAGATGGGCCTCATCATAGAAAAAGCCCTAATCGCAAAAGGTCAAATCAAGCTCTATAAAGACTCTCCCAATACCAACACCAACAATGACAAACCTAGATTCTGGACGAAAAACAAGAATGTTGTGAATGACGGGGTAGTCGATGCCAAAAATGCGACACCTAAGCAACCAATTTTCAATCTATCAACACCTCAAAATAACCCCCCCAAGACAAACCACGAAATACCGAATCTAGGTTTACCAACTTCTGACCTCGGAGAACGTTCACACCTTTGAATGAGTCACTAGAAACTGCCCTACGGAAGCTAATCACCAACAATCTCATAACGCTTCCCTCAACACGAGAGTACAAACCAAAGGTCAAACCCCGTTGGTGGAACGACAATGATTTTTGCGAATACCACCAAAACAGGGGGCACAAGACAAATGATTGTATTGCACTCAAGCATATAATCCAAGACTTAATAGAGCAAAACAAAATATCTGTCCATGAACAATCTCACGGACATACCTCCAACAATGATCATCGGGCATTCACGGATCCTCTTCCTAACTACGAGCAGGGAGGACCTTCCAACAAAAATAACAGTGGCTCTAACAATGCAAACTACACAAATGTTAGCTTCGATTATGTTGTTAACCATATCTCAGAGGGTGATTCACACATCAATGTGATCACTATCAACAAGGATCCAGATTGCAACGTTACTACCCGTAGTAACAAGGTCACCCTTAGAGGAGCTTCCGCTCCCCCATCCAGTCAATACAGTATTGTGGATCAACTCCACAAAACACCTGCACACATCTCCATGTTGGAACTTCTGCATCTGTCTCCTTCTCATAGATCTATACTTGACAAAGCCTTAGCAGAAGCCTCTGTTCCCATGAACCTAGCTGAAGAGCAATTCCAAACTATGGTTGGTCACATCACCTCACCGCACTCCCTATCATTCACTGAGAAGGATGATATGTCTATCACTCAACCCCATAACACCTCCCTTCACATTGAAGCTTTCATACACAAGCACAAGATCAAAAGAGTCCTAATAGATGGAGGGGATGGTTTGAATATCTGCACATTGAAACTAATCCTTACATTGGGGTTTTTAGAGAAGGCTATAGATCAGAAAAGAAAGATCACCATAAAAGCCTATGATGAGGAAGAAAGAACGTCTAAAGGAATTGTTACCCTACCAATCAGGGTGGGCCCCATAGTGAAAGATGTAGCTTGTCAAGTCCTGGACATGGAGCTAGCATACAACATTCTTCTTGGGTGACCATGGATCCACGCTTTGAAAGTAGTACCTTCTACATACCATCAATGTATCAAGTTCCCACATGAAGGACAAGAGATCACCATCCAAGGTGATCCTAACCCCTATCAATACTGCAACTCCATTCAACCCAAACCAGAAGTTGTGATCCCCAATAACCGTGCCTCTGCTTCTTCCTCTTCTCATGTTGACCCAGCCACACTTGCTTCTTCTTCAGGGGCACCTCAACCTAAACTCCAACTCAAAGATAAAGGCTTGGGTGAATACATGGTATCTCAGTCCCTCTGCTTGGCACAACTGCCTCTATCTCCTCGATCCTATGGGAGACCTATCTTAAAAACATCAACAGCAGAAAACCCAACCAAAGGACCATTTGTGAAATGGGGAAGCCTAGAAGATGAAAGTGATGAAAAAGATATCCTACAGTGGCTATACAAGGATGAAGCTAGCTCCTCAATGCAACATGACCATCCCACTCTACCAATAGAACAGTACGGTCACGGCTTTCAAATACTATAGAGAATGGGGTATGAAGGACACGGTCCACTTGGTTCAAGAAAGGATGGCATCACTGAACCCATCCAACCTCATACCTTAACAGCCTGAGACACTACAGGGCTAGGCTACATTGGAACACCAAGAAACAACAGAACCAACAAGAACAAAGGAAAACAACCAGAAACCTCTACTAGTAATCTAGTTGAACAAATTCAGCGAATGCAACTGGGGAGTGAAACTGATTCTAACGAGTATGAATGGGATAGCTTCTCTGAGATGTCTTGTGATGAAAAAGATATTGACGTTGTCCACAAGTACGACCCAACCCATGCCAACGAGGGACAAGGTCCAAGGGCTAGGCCATTAGAGTCCAACCCGCATAACAACAATAGTGAAAATCGTGAGGAAGGAATGTTTCCCCCCTTGACAGACCCACTAATAGGGAGTACCATCGTAGACTTTGTCCGCTCCTTCAATAACTCTATCCTAACCATCAACACCACTGAACCAGACCAACCTAATGATCCCTTACCTTTGGTACACCCTGAACTTATCGACTAGGACCTAGAAGGTACCACCCCTGAACTAGACACCTTCGAAAACGATGACGCGATCATCGATTACCTTGAGCTTAGAGATCACATACCTGCAGGCGACCACAGAGCTGGCTATGCTATTGAACTCAATGAGAAGGCCTATTTTGGAGAGAGTGCCAAGCCTTTCAGTCATAAAAACATCAAAATAAAAGAACGATCTAACGGTGGAAACCACTCCGCGGCAGTGTTAGATCATCAAAATAGTAAAAATAAAGATGTATCCAACGGTGAAAACCTCTCTGAGGCATCGAAGGATGGAAGGCTTGACCCTCTCCCTAATCTTACACATCAGGAGAGATCATCGATCTTAATCGAACCAACAGAAGCAATCAATGTCAACACAGGTGATAATCTGAGAATGGTCCACATGGCAAAGGCTCTAACAGAACATGAAAAACCAACATTTACAGATTTCTTCAAAAGAAAACAGATCAACTTTGCATGGACATACGCTGACATGCCAGGGCTAGATCCAAATCTTAGCATGCATCATTTATCTCTAGCTCCGGGAGCTAAACCAGTCAAACAAAAACTCAGAAAGATGCATCCGCATGTGGCCCTCATGGTGAAAGAAGAACTAAAGAAGCTGTTAGATGTTAGATTTATTAGGCCTATAGACTATCCTGAATGGGTTTCGAATATAGTACTGGTGGCCAAACCAGATGGCAGGGTCAGAATATGCAATGACTTCAGAGACTTGAACAAGGCTTGTCCCAAAGATGACTTCCCCCTGCCCAACATAGACATGATTGTCGATCTTATGGCAGGACACACTATGCTGTCACTCATGGATGGTTTCTCGGGATATAACCAGATAAAGATTGCACCAGAAGACCAGCACAAAACTGCATTTACATGTCCTTGGGGCACCTACTGTTGGTGCGTCATGCCATTTGGTCTGAAAAATGCTGGGGCAACATATCAGAGAGCCATGACAATGATCTTCCACGATATGATGCATACTATAATGGAAGACTATGTCGATGACATTCTAGCAAAGTCTCTCACAAGAGAAGGGCATCTAGCAGTACTAGACAAGATCTTTAACAGACTAGAATAGTTCAATGTGTGACTTAATCCAAAAAAGTGTGTGTTCGGGGTTACGTCAAGAAAACTACTGGGCTACATAGTATCTGCAAATGGTATCGAAGTTGATCCCACTAAGGTGAAGGCCATAATGGAGATGCCACCTCCTAAAAATTTGACTCAATTGAGATCCCTACAGGGCAAACTACAGTCTATTAGATGGTTCATTTCCCAACTGGCAGACAAGTGCCACCCATTCTCTCATCTGCTACACAAAAATATACCCTTCAAATGGAACGAGTCATGCGAGCAGGCATTTCAATAGCTAAAGGAATACCTAATGAAGCCACTAGTATTAATGCCACCAATTCAGGGCAAGCCTCTATTACTGTATATCTCAGCTACACCAACGGCTCTGGGAGCTCTCTTTGCTCAACAAAACTATGATAGAAAAGAACAGGCTATCTACTACATTAGTCGAACACTCGTCGGATACGAATTGCAATACACACCAATAGAAAGAGCATGTCTAGCAGTGGTCTTCGCCTCACAAAAATGGAGACATTACATGCTGTCACACTCTGTTAAACTGGTAGCAAAGATTGATCCACTGAAATACTTACTCAACAAGGCTGCCTTAATAGGTAGATTATCAAAATGGGTCATGCTTCTCAGTGAGTTCGACATTGAATATGTGGATAGAAAAGTGATAAAAGGACAAGTGCTTGCAGATCAACTAGCAGAGGCACCTTTAACAAATGACAACCTCTTGAGCTTTGAATTTCTAGATGAGTCTATCTTCCATGTCAACACAACAAACTGGAAAATGTACTTTGATGGCTCCTACACTCAACATGGATCGGGGGCAGGTATCTTATTAATCACACCTAATGGTGACAATATTCCAAAGTCATACAGATTAATGTTCCCATGCACTAACAACATAGCAGAATACGAGGCTCTGGTCATCGGTATCAAGCTAGCAGTTGAGTGGAACATCAAGGAACTTCAAGTCTATGGTGACTCACAACTGGTCATCAACCAAGTAAATGACGACTACCAAATGAAGGATGAGAAACTGATTCCTTATAAACGCATGGTAGATGACTTCAAGGAGTATTTCGTCAAGATACCATTTGAACAAATACCAAGGATCAAGAATAAAACTATAGACGCAATGGCTACAATCGCATCTCTCCTCGACATTCCAAGCAATCAAACACGATATGAGTTCTTAGTAGAGCTAGTCTCCTGTCCTGCTTATGACACTCTAGATTCCCATATCATATGCCACATCATAGGAACCGATTCCCCTCTCTATGGTAAAATATTTGCCTATCTGAAAGAGAATACCCTCCCACCCAACCTCTCCCATAACCAGAAAAGAACCTTCATCTGGCAGGCATCCTGGTATGCCATTGTCGCTAACACCCTGTATCACCGAGGTCTCGATGGTACTCTCCTTAGGTGTCTAGATAGAGAGGAATATCAAACTGCTCTAAGCGAAATACACGATGGAATATGCGGGGCTCACACTAGTGGCCCTACCCTAGCAAAGAAACTCATACGCATGGGATACTATTGGCCAACAATGGAACAAGACTCCTATCAATTTGTAAAGAAATGCAAAAAGTGCCAAATCCATGGGAACCTGATACATGCGCCACGTAAGAGCTACAACCATTGACAACGCCTTAGCCTTTCTGTCAGTGGGGACTCGACTTAGTGGACAAGATCCACCCTCCTTCCTCAAGCGGCCATAAATTCATCATCACTGCCACAGAGTACTTCATGAAATGGATTGAAGCCGTACCCTTAGCCAACATCACAGGCAAACAGATTGCCTCATTTATTCTGAACTATATCATTTGTCATTATGGTGTCCCTTCGTCCATTATCACGGATAATGGACGACCCTTCAAAAATCAAGATGTTAGGGAACTATGCGACAAATTCCATATCCAGCACCGCTTCTCAACTCCTTATTACCCACAAGGTAACGGCCAAGCTGAGGCATCAAATAAAACCATTCTAAAAATCCTAAAGAAAACTGTCAATGATGCTGGTCGTGACTGGCATGTCCAACTAAATCCCGCGCTGTGGGCCTACTACACAAGCATCCACACAGCCATAGGTGCAACACCATACTCCCTAGTCTATGGATCTGAAGCTATCTTGCCCATTGAAGTCGAGATCCCATCCTTGCGAGTTTCACTAAAAGGCCTCATATCAGACGAAGAGTACAGAGTGACTAGACTCCAAGAGTTAGAGCTGCTCGAAGAGCGAAGGCAACAAGCCTTTAACCACCTGAAAGCATATCAGCAACGCATGTCTAGAAGCTACAATCACAGAGTAAAACCCCGGATCTTCTAAGTTGGTGACCTAGTCCTAAGAGAAAATCCCAGAAATTGGCAAGACAGAGAAAAGAAAGGAAAGTTTGAACCTAACTGGCTGGGTCCCTATGTCGTCATCATAGCTTATGGATCAGGGGCATATCAATTGGCTACATCTGAAGGTGAACTATTCGATGATCCTATCAACAGCATGCACCTTCGCAAGTTCTATACCTGAAAACCCCAATGTAAGGGAGTCCTGAAAAAATACAAAAAAATCAAAAAAGTGATAAAAAAATAGAACAAAAAAATAAAAAAAAATGAGAAAATAACAAAAAAATCGTCCTATGGTGAAAACCTGACAAACAGGCACCTAGGATAGGTACCATGGTGAAAACCTGGCAAATAGGCGTCATGTGTACTTTTAGCTTCTCATGCAAATAAAAGCAAGTGGTGAAAACCTGGTAAACAGGCACTATCTGCGACAAACCACTTCCTCCATCCATTCTAACTTCATGTCTCTTGTGTCCATCATATCATTCATCTTGAACCAGTCCTTTGAACTGTTGTCGAACTATGTCACCTATGAGTTATCACGTAGGCAAGGCCATTCTTAATGTGCCCCCGAGGCTTCACTTCACTCCTCTTCTCTCCACCCCACTATCCCGTCGGTCCCATATCTAGTCCTTCTGTCAAATCTGAGTCCTTTGCCATCGCCTAGGTCTTAGGTCCGCTAGGGTTTACCTCGAACTACGTTGCCTCTGCATCGTCACGTAGGCAAGGCCATTTAGCAATGAGCCCCTGAGGCACTAGGTCAGTCCCTTAGGGTCCGTCTCTCCATGTCTGTCTGTCGTCTCACTCATAATAAGTTGATCCTTGTCTAAACTGGGGGCAACTCCTCGACCTAGTTGCGGATTTGGATTCTTGAATGCCACTATTCTAAGAGGATACCAATCAGGATTGTGATACCTTTGACTAGATAAACAA
Organism: Cunninghamia lanceolata; assembly: GCA_027924645.1. Classification (NCBI taxonomy): domain Eukaryota; kingdom Viridiplantae; phylum Streptophyta; class Pinopsida; order Cupressales; family Cupressaceae; genus Cunninghamia; species Cunninghamia lanceolata. The sequence goes on from BSBN01000620.1 coordinate 3,212,066, forward strand.
GAGTAGCAAAATAAGCTACCCAACAAACAAAGGTCCTTGACTCAAAAACATCAACCTGTCCTAAACAAAGCAGAGCACCATATCGAAAACACTCAAACTGATTCTGTATCAATTATGGCAAAAGACACATCTAATGCAAAGAAGTTTTGTCAACAGGTTAATTTACAAGGTCTTAGCTTTTTATCATTATGTCTTCCTATGCTACTCAAGGATGCCAAAAGCTAGAGATGCTATGATGGGGGGCATAATTGTTTTCTTTGTCTACTGCTTGTGGATTAAACCTTAGTAATATGACGACTTTTGTCTAACGACATTATCAACAAAAGATTATCGAGGACTCTGAGGTCTAAACATGAAAAGGGGCAATCCTTGTCTGTTGAAATACAAGAAGTACTCAGGGCATCTAGCTTCAAGTTTGACTAGATGCTTGTATCAACTTGCTATATCAAAATCCAGGTAAGCGATACTCAGGTCATCTCGGTCTAATTATACCTAGATGCTTGTATTTTCTTACCACATTTCAAAAAGCAAAAAATACCAAAAAGTGCCCAATGATGAAAGTAACAAGCCTTGCAAAGATGACAAATCCACATCTGTATCTGTCTCATATCCAACAAATCTAGATCACCCACGCCATAAATCAATCCTGCAGTATATCAAATGAAAGTCAGCATTTCTTCATCTCTTCTCCCTTCTATGTCATCACCTATGTCGATTGAGTACATTTGGACATATAAAAAACATAGCATAGATTGCATATCATATCACATGAGATAGTCATCCACATAAGTAAATCATTTTGCATACATACATTAGGTCATCCACATACATGTGCATCCATATATATCATATCCAAAGAAAATCAAAAACATAGGTCACATACATAGAGAGCTACATAAATCATATCCATCCACATTAACATTTGCATAAATCAAAATCATTCATTCAGTCTGCATCACATATAACACATCACAAGACAAGCTGCATCCATAGCATATAAACATCAAAGCATCACATATATATAGCCCATGCATATAGATCAGGAAACAACAACATCATCACATAAACATCAAACACATGTCCAAATGTACAATATATCACAATCTCTATCCAATCTCAAAGTCATGTCATAAATGTATACAACAAATGGTGATACATGTCTCAGAATAAAAATACATATATCGTCTATCTCAGCCCTCTATCACAAACGTGCTACGATACAATCAAAACTGGTACAAACTGTATCTGGGTCTGTCTAACCCTGCTGTCGGGGAACACTGCTCCCTGCACTAGCCTCTCCTCTGCCTCCCCCTAACTGCTGGGGAACCCTCACTGAGCCTACAGACTGAGAACCCCCTGCCCGCTGGAATGCCTCTGACTGGCTCCTGAAGCTAGGGGCACGATGCTCCACTGACACAGCTCCGTGATATAAACTTCTGTAATACTGAGCCTATGCCTGAGCTCTAGTAAGCTCACCCTGCACCTGGACCACCTATGCCTGTGCCTGCTGCACCTGTGAAACTAAAAAACTAGAAGTCCCATATGTGCCCATGTCCATCACAACTGCGTCTCTCTCTGACCTCATAGCCCGCATGCTAGCTAAGGCTGCATCTCTCTCCCTTGACAACTCTGATATCTGAGTCGCATCTGACTCTCTCTGGGACTCCACGGCTCTCAAATGAGCTCTCAACTGCCTAATCTGGGTCTGTAGCGAGACCAGAACCTGTTGATGCACATCAGGCTGTGGAACCTGCTCTGCCTATGCCACCTGCTGCATTGGCACCTGTCCATGTATCGACTGTGCCACCTGCTGTGGCGGCGGCATATGTCTCTGTGCTACCTCTGGTTGAATTGGCCCCTGGACCTGTGCCTGTCCAACTGCTTGCTGGCCCATGAGGCCCTCTCTGACCCTTTGCCTCTGTCTCTGTCTCCCATCATCTCCTTGATCTCTCCTCCTCCTCCTCCGTCCTCCCCTCCGCCTGCCAGCTACACCCACACCGGCTGCATCCTCCTCGTCAATATGCGAAGCCAACTCTCCTGGTCCTGAGTACCTCAGGAATGGGTGCACCGTGAACCACTCCTCATAGTCTGGCGTCATGCCAGCATCTACTATGTCTCTCCTCATCAGCCAGGCTGCATAGGGAATCTGCTGGAAATCGGCTAATGCCTCCTCATAAGATGCCACAGGACCCCACCTGTACCTCTTTGTGTGGGTCCTGGCAAAACGTGCCTCGCCCTGCGGTCTACCCTTTACACAGCCAAACTGTCTCTACACTCGGTTGACAATTTGTCGCTCTAAGATGTACCGAGTCCTGCCAATAAGCCATCTCGTTTCCAAGAAGGTCTGGTAAGACCAAATGCATGTAATAAGGTCATGCTGATCATGTTAAGATCATGCTGACCACGCTTTACTATTTTTAGGAAGTTTGTTAGAACAGCTGTCATGATGTATGATCGGTTGGATCCCCCAGCCGCCTGGAGAGTTCCCAGCCACTTGGAGTCGGGTCAGTAGTACTCGTAGGGATATCTATTTAAGCATGAGGATCGGATGGTATTGCATATCATCGATCAGACTTTGCGAGAGTGAGGCAGAGAGAGAGAAACTGATCATTGTATTTGCATCTTTTGAAATCAAATAAAGTGTTCCTATTTGTGTTCATCCTCTGTTGAATTCCATTGCTTGATCGATTTGCTGGTTTGGTGGCTGTATGGCTTCACTGATCCATTCCACCGGTTGATTCGTCTGATCGGTGGAATGGTTATGTACAGTAGGGTAGGTGTTAGTTTGTTTGTTTGCATGCAGGTGGGCAGGATCGCCATCAAGAGGTGTTGAAGACCCTAGCATGGGCATGTGCTAGGTCGAGCTGATAAAGTGTGGAAGATCACCCTGGAAGTGGATCGAGTCATCCCAGGAGGTTCGGCGGATCAGAACAGCGAAAATCTGCTAAGGCTGAAAGTTTGTCAAAACTGCATCATCAGGATATTTCTGCGTATATCCTGCAGTCGCTTCGAGCATCATCATCCGAGTAAGAGGAGATCGGCATGATGCGGTTAGTTGCATGAAGTGCAAGTGCGTCAGGGTGATCATCATCAGGAGTTGCCGGAGAGGAGTGCATCGGCATAAGGTAGAAGATCGGGTCATGAAACTGTTGAAGTTTGCATGTTGCAAGTGCATCAGGATGTTTTAAGTCAGATATATACTCAGCGTATATATCGCCGTCAGGATCATCTCTCGGGAGTGCCCATCATCCGCGTATCGCTAGCAGATGCGGGAGTGAAAGTTCGTTATTTTTTTGACTAAGTGTTGAAGAGGTCATTAGGATATTGGGAGACGTCATCGTCATCAGGATATGACGTCATCGTCATCAGGATATTGAGATATCCCCCTATGCAAGTTTATCCTGCTGTCGTTAAGTGCTTAGGTATCGGCGGAAGTCCTCGGCAGAAAGTTGTGTTAACATCATCAGGAGGTTTCGAGAGAACCGGATAAATCATATCATGATGCTGTTGCTTGTATCGTCGGCTATCGAGGTATCGAAGGGAAGGTGCTAAAGGTGATCATCATCAGGATCTTTGGAGCAACCGGATATTGGATATCCTGCTGACGAAGGGGGTGTTGCATATCATGATGATGCCGATGGAGCTTGGCGCCCCGATGAACAGTGCAACAGGAGGATGTTTGTGCTAGTTGAACATCATGATGATGATGATAGGCGGAAGACGGAGGAAGTGAACAGTAGTCGGCAGGAGGATAATTGTGCTCGTCCGAAATATGATGATGATGCTGACAGTGTTAAGCAAAATATGATGATGATGATGATGATGATGATGATGATGGGCTGCAGACGTCCATGCTGTATTGTAAGGTTATAGTGTGGATGCCTCTGCATCACCCTGCCTGTGCTGGGAAATCACACCTGCATAACTGTAACTATAGGGCTCACCCCTCTGCCTGTGAAAGATGCACATCGGCCGTGTGATAGCAATGTGCTCCCACAACCACATCTGTAAGAGAGATGAAACTACTGATAAACCAGAGCCTCGGTGATACACTGCCTAATGCATGTCTCTGTATAGGTGTGCAAGCACGCACACACCCCAAGCATACCAGGTCCCATCTGTAACCATACTCTCCAGCACCCGTCCCCAGCCAATGGGGAAGCCGTGCACTCTCCTATCAGGGCATACTACGCCACCGATCAGTCCAGCCACTATACCCAGGAAGTAGTCATAACAGTCATGCATGACCTGCCATGAGATCTCCTCCCCCGCCAACTTGGGATCATCAAACACACGTCTGCACTCCTCTAGCCCAGCATCGCGCTGTGACTTGTACTCAACCAACTCTCCTTGAATAGGGAGGTGCAGAATTTGATAGACATCCTCCAGAGTAATGGCCATCTCTCCCGTCGGAAGATGGAAGGTCCCATCCTCACTATGGAATCGCTCCACGGCTGTAGTCACCATCGCCCGGTTCATGCGAACTTCGGGCATGAAGAGCACATGATACAAACCCATAGCACCTAGAGCCTCCCGCTCCAACTCGGTCAGCATATATTGCTGCAACAATGGCAACGGAAACTACTCACGCGATGTAAGAACGTCCCGAATGTCCTCCTGCAACCAAGTAACGCATACCATCAGTGAAATCCATATCAATATCAGACCTACTCAAAGCAATCAAGCTATCCTATCATTGGTTTAACATATCAAATTAATCAAAACAACATATCATCTCTTGACTAGATTCCTGGCAATCTCGGAGATCGCTAATCAATTGACGCATCAATCAAGATGCCAATTGGGTTAATTTCGTTAAGTCAACTAATTTTTTTAAGTGCAAATGCACCAATCCAGGTGGCAAATGCGCCGTTTCATACCAAATGTGCAATTGCCTGGAAAATGCGCCAGTTCTTACATCAAATGCGCAACCCTAGCATATGTGCCAATTCACAACACATATACGCAATTTCTGGACATATGCGTAAATACATAGATCAAATGCGCAACCCTAGCATATGCACCAATTCACAACCCATACGCAATTTCCAGACATATGCGCAAATGCATAGATCAAATGCGCAACCCTAGCATATGCGCCAATTCACAACACATATGCATAATTTTTGGACATATGCGCAAATTCATAGCTCAAAAGCGCAAAATATCAAAGGCGCACATTCATGACTCAGATGTGCAAACTAAACACATGCGCCACTTCGCAGTGTAAATGCGCAATCTCACGACAAATGCGCCATTTCGGAGTGCATATGTGCAAAAAGGATGTTCTTGCACATCTGTCCTAGTTGAGTTCCCTAGCCATTAATATGCATAAAAATCAACTTTTGTCAAGTTTTGAAGAAACACATACCGGGGGTCCTACCTCTGCTAGCCAATCGAACTGTCGAATCGGCTCAAACTGATGCTCCTCGCGTGGAATATCCAACTCTCTGGCTGCCATGCTCTCCTAAGCTCTCTAGAGGACAAATCAACTATGGAAAAGTGTACAAATGAATAGAATATGTGGACCCAGCTCCTATATATAGCAAATGACCCATACCTAACTGCATGACGTCTATGGCTACTTCCCATGTCTTTTTCTCTGAACCATATCCCATTTTTCTCTGCCCTAACCTGTTCTTCACCTTCTTCTTCGTGAGATTGTCCATCTCACGCCCTTCTATCTTCTTCTCGTCCAATCTCCCGAGGGGGCATCCTGTCGTTAAACTTGTACTAGGGGCAAACTGGGGCATGTATCATTGTCAAAAATTCTTATTATTTGAAACAACGTGATAAAACATATTGCATCAAAGAGGGGCAAAATGTATACACCTAAAATTGGCATGACTCTACTTAAATAAATATTTTAAATATTTATTTCATCACCATATTCCTCTATCAATAAATAAATACATTTACCTATTTATTTGATTCATCCCTTCTCATTTAATTAAATAAATTACATGTTATTTAATTAATTAAAAGTCTCCTACACCAACTTCATTCTTCTAAAATAATTAAATAATTTTAATTATTTAATTAAAATCTTTATTCTTCCAAATTTAAATAAAATGCAAATTTTATTTAAATAAAATCTAAAATCCTCACAAAATAAAATATATTTCTATATTTAATTTATTCTTCTCAAATATCCACAAAAATAATTAAATAAATCTTTTATTTAATTATGCTTTCTTATCTTTTCGAAAAATCATTCTTATCTTCCAAAAATAACTTTCCTCTTGTCACACAAAAGCAAAACTCTGAGTTACAAAAGCAAAATCACTTTTAAAGCATCTTCTAAAGCAAATATTCTCTTAAATTAGAAAAAGAAATTCTAATTTAAGAAAATCAAATCTTATCCTCATCAAGAGAGGAGTTAACTAAATTGCTTTTGGAATGACATGTGTCCTTCTTCTGTTGGTTGCACGTTCCTCAACAAGCCTCCTCCATTGATCTCTTCTTTTCTTCTCAACCATTGATCTTACCTCACTCTCTTCTATAAATACAACCTTCTTCACTTCATTTCATATCGGGATTTTGTGTAAACTTATGCTGCAGGAATCTAAGCGCGCCTTTGGTACCCCTATTCCATTTTAGCACTTCATAGCTTTCTCCATTTCTGTATTTGAAGCTCATTTTCAAATACAAAAGTATCCTAGCCATTCTTCATTTGTCATCTTCCAAACAAGCAAGCAAGCAACAGCTTCTGAGGGCTTCACAATCAAGATCGAACGAAGATAGGCGAACTACAGAAGGCAAAAAGGTAAAAGGTGAAGGTATTGTTTGTTCTTTGTTTTTATCTCTTTTATCTTTATTATTCTGTAGATGTTTGGGTTTCATTTTCTTTAATTTGAATAACCTGATTTCCCCCTCACAAGTTCAACATAGGATAATAGAGGAATTATTTTTGTCTAAGCTTGAGATAATAGAGGTCGAACACATGAGTTAGTAGTTATCTTCGTATAGTGGTTTAAAGCAAAGAGTATAACAATAAAATGTTGAAGATTACAGTAGGAATATTATGAAGAGTTTATTCAGAGGTTTTCGGACTGAAGCAAATTATCTCTTACCTATATTTTTACACTTGAACAACCATAGATTGTGTTGGTTGTCAAAAACACTAGAAAATCTTGTAGAGATCTATCTTTTTAATCATAGAAATTAAACCAATAGAGAACTTTATTTTATTATAGTTTATATTTCTATTTGATAGAGAAGCTCGATAGGCTGAGAAGAGCCATAGATAGATCAGCCACAAAGTTTTTGTTAGGAAGCAATGTATGGAAACTACTTAATTTAGTCTTAGATTGTTATGTATATTATTTCCTATCAACTTTGTTCGTAACTATAAGTTGTAGAGTTTGGACTTATTTTTCTAGACCGACTGCATAACTCTAAAGGGTTTAATCAGTGGACACTAGAGTATACAATAGTTCATAATGATCTTATGATAATCACTGTACAATATCTCGGCTGTGTATTTAGTAAATTGATTCTTTGTAGAGTAAGCTAACCATGTAGGATTAACATATAGACTATAACTCAGGAGTCAAGATGAGTATATCTAGACTAGGATAGTTTTACATTCTTTTCAATGATATATAATTATAATTGTATTGATTATACTCGAAAGTTGAGGTGTTAGTTATTTACTTATTTAGAATATATAAGTGGTTTTGATATTAGACACCTAGTATAGTGATTCAATATCACAATTGCATTAGACAAATAATGAAAAGCTTTATCATGATAAACAAAGGATGTTTAACATAAGTTCATAGTCTATTCTATATCGAGATTTGATGGACTCAAGAAGACAGGTCAAAATTATCATATTATTGTTGTAGATGCAACCTATCTAGGTTGAAAGATTGTACTTAGTTAAATGATTAGTCTTGATAGTGATAGTACTCATGAAGATCAAAATGAGGATATACCTCATGTACCATATTTATATATGTTTTGAGAAACAAGAATTTGATCAATACCCAAGTGGTCAAGAGAAGACTAGTGGTTATTATATTCTTGATTACAACTTATTAACTGTGGAAAACAAGGGTATTAGATATTTTAATGTATTGGGTTAGAGAAGTTAAAACCCTAGAATCAACCCAGAAGGGTTGATAAAACTTGAAAACTATTTTATCAATTATAACATTGAATTGGTCTATTATTTGTTACGTTTGACAGTGAATGGTCGAGAAAATGTAAAGCCTTATGATAATAAATGATTTCTTGATAGAGTCAAAACTTGACATATAGCACAAGAGTGCTTAATTTTTGAGTCTTTGAGTAGAATGACAGGAAGTAAGAGACCTTGATATTTCCAAGAATGCAACTAGGGATCTTTGAAAAGTTAAAGTCATCTAAACCTACACATTGTGTATATATATCCTAGATTAAGGATTAAATTCTAAGTCAGATTGACTAGAATTTGAGTTTAGTCAAGACAATTCATGTCTAAAATTACTAGTCAAACAAATCAAATTGTAGGATGAGATAGTTTCCAAGTCGAGTTAGAGGTGTGTGAACACTCGGCTACGTTTATTACAAATGTCTATTTATATAGAAATTTTGGCCAAAGTGATGCATTTGTCTCTACATGCATTAGTCGATTCACAGTGTCTAGATGGTGTGACCCATCAGAATGATCATACTTAGTAGAAGATTATCTAAAGTTGTATGGTCAATTGAGTTACGTAGGACACAACACTAGGACTCAGATGGAAACCTATTGGTTCCTTATCTCTATACTCTTCATGAAGGGTAGGGCCGCTTCCAGATGGAAGGTGTGTTAGGGACCGCTGGTCTGTGGTTGGAGGTAAAGCACTCAGATGATGCTCTCCCTCTATAGCAGAAGACTTGCTGAGACTTGAGTGACATATATCAAGATTCTAGATGTAGTACTCTTTATGTTATGACTTATGATTGACAAACTTATGTAAACTTATTCATATTGCCAAGTGCAAATTATTTGAAAATGTAGAGTGATGTAATTCCAATATGTTTTTATCTTTGAATATATTGTAATTTTCAAGGTTAAAAAATATTCAGAAAAGATATGCATTTAATTTAATGTGATTATGTAAATGTAAAAAAAAAATTCTTTCATGTTTAAAATGTTCATTTAATTTCTTCGTAAATTGTTTGTGTAATTCCAAGTAATATGAGATGGCATGTTACATATGGTATCAGAGCTACCGGGTTCAACACATGGACCTAGGAGCTCACTACGAGAAAACTTGTCAACATTCAGCAGATTGGCTAATGTTTGAAATTAGTTTTATGCCAGAATGGCATGGAGAAGAACCAAGAAAAATGCCATGAAGTCTATTCCCTAGAATTTACCCAAGTTAATGGTTAAGAAAGAACCAACTGAGTAGGTAAAACACCAAGATCATATTAACTATGCTGAGGGTGCATGGCTGGAAGATTCTGAGACTTTGGCTGATGTTCTTAAGCATATTTGGCTAGAAAGGAAACAACGTAACTGTTGGCAACTTGTGTATGATGATTGAAGATGTTGTCATTGATGACAACAAGAGCAGGAACAAGGTTAGAACAAAAGTGTTGGTCTGGAGAAAAAGACTTAGTTAGTTTTGGTTAATTATTGGTAGTATACTGAAATAGCGACAAGGAGACAGTGTTTGAGTTGATATTGGTCCGCAGTAGAAGACAAGATCATGTGGTTCTGGTATGTTATTTGTATTCCTTTGATGATCCTATATCCAAGTTTTTATCTCTTGAATTAAAGTACCAGAAGTACACACTCTAACCTAACTAAATCTAGAAAGACATAATACATTATGATTCAGAGCAGAACATTCATTTGTTTTGGTTCGCATTCCTCCGCTATAGCATATCTTGTTATGGGGTTTTGAGGTGTTGTAAACACTGGTTTAAAGTATCCAAAGATCCAGAGCTGCAAGTTCTAACCTCCATCAGAGAATCAGTTATGAATATATGAGTATCATTATTTGGTATGGTGTAGTTTGACTGTGACAGGGTATGTGTTTCCGCATTCTACCACAAAAGAATATTTTGCTCTGCAGTTTTGGAGGTGTGATCTATGACATGTGAAGAGTCTCTAATATTGATTTGAGCAAGTCTTGTGGTCCACAGTGGAAGATATTGTCTGACAGTTGAACTAAACCAATGAATAGTCTATGGATAAGGCTGACATGACAGTATGATGTGTGTGCGGTAAGTTTTGGTGTTTGGAACTTATTCCTAAGTGGTAAAATAGTTGAGGCTGACATGTGTGAAGGTGTTTCAAATATTGTTTGGGTTCGCTATAGATTGTGGAGAATGTGTTTGGCCGATAGAGTATATAATTCATGACTACATGGTACACTTCATTAGGCTGACCTAATATAAAGCTTTTGTTTGTATATATATATATATGATTGAATTCGGTGTTTGATATATGAATATTGCAAATGTGAACATGGTGAATATGTGAAAGTACAAAGCAGGCGACAAGAGTAGAAGAAGAGAGATCTTGTCTAATGTAAAAGCAGAGCAATGAAATAGATCAGTCAATATGAAGAGTTTTGAGACAGTATTTTGAGCATACATTGGAGCTACATTCGTCCACATGTAGATGCAATTTGAGCAGTTCATTTTGGTAGTGAGCCATCTCCTTTCTTCTTTCTTTCTCTAGGCAGTGAGCCTTCTTGCAGTGAGCACTTCTTTTGGGCAGTGAGCCTTAAGGCATTGAGCCTTTATTGTAATAAGGTATTGATCCTACATAATATATTGTGAGCTAACACTCACCGTGGTTTTTCCCAGTTTTGGGTTTTCCACGTAAAAATCTTGGTGTTCATGTGTGATGGTTTGTGGTTGTCTCTTCTATGTTTAATTTTCTTTGTTATTACATACAACAAATGGATTACTAGTTTAATAAACAAGAAGTTTACTATAGTACTGATTCACCCCCCCCTCAGTACTTTGGGTGTTCAACAATTGGAATCAGAGCCTGGTTCCTCAGAAGAAGTCTAACAACTTGAGGAAGATCTTGGAGACTGAACACATGGCAGGTAAAAAATGTCCTACTCCTCCTAATGAAATTGATGCTACTGAGACTGAAGAAGAATGCACACTTGTCAATGAAGAAGAACTTAAACTTGCATTAGCAAATCTTGAAAAGGCTGAAATTGAAAACACGGATCTGAAAGATAATGTCAATGAAGCTGATGAGTGCATAAAGAAATTGAGGGAACAAGTCAAGAAGTTCAAAGAAAAATACAAGGAGGTTAGTGAACAATTGATATCTACACAAGACACCTTGAGTAATCTGAAGGTGGAAGTTGTAAAAAGAGAAAAAGTAGAAGACCTAAATCAGTTGGTGAAAAGCAAAAATGAGGATTGCACAAAGATTGAAAAGGAAGTTGGGAACCTAAAGTCTGATTTGGAAAAAGAAAAAAGTTATGAAGAAAAATTTAAGATAAGTTTTGCAAAACTTCATGAGATGATTGCTAGTTAGAAGAGTCCTGATGACAAAGAAGGCTTGGGATTTGAGAAGGGCGAAAGTTTCAAAATTGGTCAAGAAAAGAATGCTAGGATCAAGAAGGACAAAGGCAAATAGATTCAGAATCAAAGGAATAGATTTAGAAGACCACCAGTCAGGCAACCAAATTCTCAAAGGTACCCTTCTTTCAATGGTTGTTGTAATGCATGCAATAAATTTGGTCATAAGGCTACTCAGTGTAGGAGCAGAGTAAATCAAAATGTTCCATCATTCTCTGGTCAATGTTTCACTTGCAAAAAAGGTCATAAAGATAATGAATGCATAAGTTAGATAAGAAATAGTTACAACAATGGAAGGAATGTTCAAACTTTCAGAGGTAACTGCTTCAATTGCAAGAGGTTTGGTCATAGAGCTAGTGAATGCAGAAGTCACATAAGGAACATCTATAATAATGGAAGGAATATTCAATATTTCAATGGGAATTTCTTTGCATGCAATAGATATGGTCACAAGGATAACCAATTAAGATCAAGGATGAATGAGAGGAACAATGGACATAGAAATGTTGTATGCTTCAATTGCAACAAGTTTGGACATTTTGCAAGATTCTCTAGAAGCGGGAATATGAAGGATAATAAGACTGAAATGAAGAAACTGGTACAAAAGATAGATATAGTAGAGATCAAGAAAGAGATGAATCAAATATGGGTTAAGAAGGGAGTACATGAAGTCAAGGATGAGTCCGTACTAGACTTTGGTGTTGGTACTTCCTCTGGGAAGTAAATTGAGAGCTCTGGCTTAGGGGGAGTTCAATGCAAAATCCTACTTCCCTAGCTAGAAATGTGGTGCTAATATCCAACTCAAGGATATAAGCTAGAAAATAAGAAGACAAAGCTTTTGAAGAAGATTCCGGCAGAAAAGAAGCTAATGCAGTAAATTGTGGAGCAATCTTGGTCAACTGTGAGTAGCTGAGAAAAGGTTTGACAACTTTTTGAATGAAGCATTTATTGCATTTAAAATAAAATATAAGGGGTCCATTTTAAAGAGAAACTACTTTGCATTTCAAACTCTCAAGTGACTAAAGAGACCTGAGAAGCAAGCTAGGGCAAATCAAATCATCTGACGAAGAAAACGTATCGGAGGCAAAAGGTATTTATCGATTATCTCTCTTGAAAATCATCTGTGTTGAATTTGCAAAATGTATACTCCTCAAGTAATAGAGATAACTGAGAGGCCTTGACCCAAGTTCAAAAAGCATCCCTTTAAATCCATAGAGACTGATCCAGATGGGGTATTTTCTAAAATTTTGCATGGTATTTGCATACAGAGGATGTTAGGGCATAAATTCATGCAAACCTAGATGAATATGATCACGAAAAATTAGGGGACATTTATCTAAAGGAATTGACTGATGACAAATTTGAGCTGAAAGGAGAGTATAGTGCCCTAGTTGAGAAGAGATTAGACACCTGGTTGGATTTTCCTATGGTACCAGATGATTCCTGGGTTAGATATATCTTGAGCATGATTCATGATGAATTCTTTTAGCTAGATGAACCCTATATGATAACAAAGGATGCCATTAAAGCTGTTACTAGCATGTGTTCCACCAGGAAGGTTCTGGACTTGAAGGCTATGAAGAACAACACAGTAATGTAGTTGATAGGGGTGAAATTTGACAAGAGAGCATTAACTATAAATGATATTATGGATCCAGGTGCGAGATTTGCGTCAAAAGTCATTGGTTATAAGATCTATTTCTCCAACGGGGAGAACTTTTTTTCCGCAATAGCTATATACACATCATATGATATGGTAAAAAATAACACTGACTATGACCTATGTGAATTACTCTGGCAACAACTTATGGAGAATTTGAAAAAGACAAAATATTCAAAATATCCCTTCAAGTATGGAACCTTGATCATCTGTTTATTCTTCTATTTTCTAAGGGAGTTACCTAGTATAGGGAATATTGGTTGGCATGGGCAGTCACCTATTGCAGACCAAATCATAAATCATCTATAGAGTCTGGGAAATGTAGATAAATAGAATGCAGACTTATGGGGATATTTCAAGAACTTTCAAAAGAAAATGCAGTAAAGGGCCCAAATCCCTGAAAAGGTACTAAAGAAGTATGAAAAAGATATTGTATTCATGGTAGACAAGGATAAGTGTTATATGGAGGCTATTGAACCAAGACTTGTATGGGTCCCAGCCATGGGATATGAAGTTTCAGAGGAAGTTTTGACTAGATTAGCTGATTTAATGTTGAGCAAACCTAAAGACCCTATGGAGGGTAGATTTGGAACATTTGAAGAATTGTCTCTCAAAGTGTTTATGGAACATAAGCAACTAGAAATCAAGAAGAATGTAAAGAAAATAGTAGAGGAGCTTATCAAAGGTCAAGGGTTTACAAATGAACTAATTAGTGAAGCAAGAGCCAAGGTAGAGGCTTCAAAGACTACAACTATTCTAGTAGAAAAGACATCAAGTGCTCTGGAAGGACAAAACTCAAAAACTCTGGAGAAGAAAGAGGAGAAATCTAAGAAAGAGAATCCTGCACCTAGCTCTAGGAGAAGAACAAGAGCCTCATCCTCTGCAGAAGCTACCATTAAGGTTGAAAAAGAAAAGATAGAGCCTAAAGAGAAAATGCCAAAGGAGAAGCCAGAAGAAAAGAAAAAAAGAAAGAAAGGTAAGAACACAAAAAGAGTGTATGTGAGCCTTGGTGAGGGAGAAGAAGAAGAGGAAACATAAATAGATGAGGAAGTCAAAGAAAAAAGGGTCAAAACAGATGAAGCTACTACTGAAAAGACCTCTGGAAAATCTAAGGGGAAGAAGAAGAATAAAGAAGAGAAGACTGATAATAGAGAAGAAGAGGCAACTATATCCTTGGAGGCCATGGTTAATGCATTTGCTCAATAGATACAGACAAGGTAATCATTGAAACTACAGTTATAAGATACTTAGATATGTTCTGCAAAACTTTGATTGAAGTAATAGATGAGCTACCAGACAGTTTGGCCAGTATAATGTCAACAAGGAAAGGAGCTATGGCCAAAGATGTTGAGATCAAAGAATATGTTTTGTTAAAACTTTGTCCAGACATCATCCCTGAGAAAAGAACCAAGGCCACTAAGAAGCTCAATGAGGAATTTAGAACCATGAAGAGAATAAATGCTCTGATGTCTGGTGAGACCAAGCAATTAGTCAAGGAAACATAGGAAATAACACTTAGGGTGTTAAATGAGCTACAAATCTCAACTATTGTTGATGCTCATGAAGAGGAACAAGACACTAGTGTAGATAATATAGTTCCAGAAGCAAATGGGGAATAAAAATTGGAGCAAAGCATAGTTACTCCTCTAGTAGACACAAGAAATGAAGAAAGGAATACAGAACAAGTTAAAGAGATGAAAGAAACTAAGGAAGGAAAGGGGTTTGAAGAAACAAAGGAAGGTTTAGAAGAGAAGAGAGAAGAAATAGATGAACAAATGGTAGACAATCCTACTTTGGAACTAGAAAGAAATGAACAAGAGCACATTCAAGAGCCTCCTTTGGAGAGACAAGATGTTGAGGCATCTCAAGTTGGGGAAAAAAAGACACTGTTGACTCCTTGAGAGAGTTTTTGGAGAAGCAGAAGGAAGCTCAAATTTTGACTATACCTAAGCTTTTCCAAGGACCTATCAACCTTGCTGCAATGTCCCCTCTATAAAAGCTAAGACTTGGAACAATCTTTCAAGCTACTAAACAAGAAGATATGCTGAAATCCCATTTGGAAGACAATGAATTACTTGGTGAAGCTATAAATATTTTTGAGAAGATCATGCTTGGAGTACAAAGAAATAGAACACTCTCTCCTGCAACACAAATGAAAAGGCTTATGGAGTCCATGAATTCTCATTTTGAATCCTTGGCGCAAGCTGCTGAGAAAAAGGTTAGAGCTGAAATAAATGATAAAAGATTAGTTGAGCTGAAAGATAAAGCTTCTCAAGACAAATTTTTTTTAGATAAAAGTGTAGAGTTTGTACAATTAGCCCTAGAAGAAGCAAGTGAACTATATAAATTTTTCTTACATGGCTGAACAAGACCAAGGAGATAAAGGATAAAATAGATAGATGGGAAGCCCAAATAATGAGGATATCTAAAACTTATGACCCCAAAAAAGATGCTATTGGAAATCAAAGGGAACAAGTTGAAACCATTCACTCTAACATACATAAGTTGTAGACTCAGAAGGATATCATAAAACATAGAATGAGATAGCTCCAGGAGGTAGCAAGTTTCAAAATTGCATCCTTAACCAAGTTAATAGCAGCTACAGACAAAACAAGGCAAAGCATTGAAGTCCTTGATATAGTGAAGAAAGCATAAGATTTGGTGTCCCAGATTAATGGACACATACTAATATTGAGTGATGCTAGACTTGGGATGAAGAAATGGTGTAGCTGAAAAAGATCTACAAAGATGTTCTCTCAGAAGAAAAACAACAATAAGCATTTTTTTGATATCACTTGTATATATGCGGTAAAGTAGAAAAATATTTTTGAGATTTTGGCAACTTGTACATATTCTTGTATTATACACCTTTGCCATTGATGTCAAAAGGGGAGAAGAAATGAAGCATGTGAAAAACTTTTGAAAAATAATAAGGCATGAAGACAAGGGAGCAATGTATAAAGAGAAAGGGGGAGTTGTAACAATTTTTCACATCAAGTGTTGCCATTAATGCCAAAGGGGGAGATTGTTGGCAACTTGTGTATGATGATTGAAGATGTTGTTATTAATGGCAACAAGATAAGGAACAAGGTTAGAACATAAGTGTTGGTCCGGAGAAAAAGACATAGTCAGTTTTGGTTGAGTTTTGGTAGTATACTGAAATAGCAACAAGGAGACAGTGTTTGAGCTGATATTGGTCTGTAGTAGAAGACAAGATCATGCAGTTCTAGTATGTTATTTGTATTCCTTTGATGATCCTATGTCCAATTTTTTAGCTCCTAAAAAGTACCGAAAGCACACACTCTAACAGACTAAGTCCAGAAAGACAGAATACATTGTGATTCAGAGCAGAACACTCATTTGTTTTGGTCCACATTCCTCTATTGTAGCATATCTTGTTATGCGGTTTTGATGTGTTGTAAACAAATGTTTGAAGTATCCAAATCTAGAGGTGCAAGTTCTGAGCTCCACTGAAGAATCAGTTATGAATATTTGAGTATCGCTATTTGGTATGGTGCATTTTGACTATGACCGGGTATGTATTCCAGTGGTTCGCATTCTACCGCAAAAGAATATTTTGCTCTATAGTTCTGGGGGTGTGATCTATGACATGTGAAGAGTCTCTGATATGGATTTGAGTAAGTCTTGTGGTCTGCAGTGGAAGATGTTGTCTGACAGTTGAATTGAACTAGTGAACAGTCTGTGGATAAGGCCGACATGACAGTATGATGTGTGTGTGGTAAGTTCTGGTGTTTGGAACTTAATCCTATGTGGTGAAATAGTTGAGGCCGACATGTGTGAAGGTGTTTAAAATATTATTTGGGTCTGCTATAGATTGTGGAGAATATATTTAGCTGATAGAGTATATAATGCATGACTACACGGTACACTTCATTAGGTCGACCTAATATAAAGCTTTTATTTGTTGCAGATATATATATGATTGAATTCATTGTTTGATATATGAATATTGTGAATGTGAACATGGTGAATATGTGAAAGTATAGAGCAAGCAACAAGAGCAGAAGAGAGATCTTGTCTAATGTAAAAGTAGAGTAGTGAAACAAAGTAGTCAAGATGAAGAGTTTTGAGATAGTATTTTGAGCATACATTGGAGCTGAATTCACGCATGTGTAGATACAATCTAAGTAGTTCATTTTGGCAGTGAGCCATCTCCTTTCTTCTTTCTCTAGGTAGTGAGCCTTCTTACAGTGAGCACTTCTTTTGGATAGTGAGCCCTAGGCAGTGAGCCTTTATTGTAATTCGATATTGATCCTACATGATATATTGTGAGCTAACACTCACTGTGGTTTTTCCCAGTTTTGGGTTTTCCACGTAAAAATCCTGGTGTTCATGTGTGATGGTTTGTGGTTGTCTCTTCTATGTTTAATTTGCTTTGTTATTACATGCGGTAAATGGATTACTAGTTTAATAAACAAGAATTCTAATATAGTACTGATTCACCCCCCTCTCAGTACTTTGGGTGTTCAATAGTAACAAACTGGCCAAGAAACCCATTGTTCCTACTCATGTAGTTAAACCAAGTAAACATTTTTCTAGTCACAACATGCCATTTGGGTGTAGTTGTGATGCCCATGTTTTAGGAAAAGAGGTAATGGAGGAGTACCTGCGTGTACATCCACCCTCTAAGTTTGTCTTACTAGATTAAACTGGGGAAGAGGAACCTGAGGAGTATCCTTTAACCGATAGTGACATGTAGTCTCGTTGAGTTGTTTATCTAAATAAGGATGTAATTATACCCAGAATAAATTATAATAAAGATGAGATTATTTTATATAAATTAGAGTTTTGTG
The DNA here is from genome assembly GCA_027924645.1 of Cunninghamia lanceolata. NCBI lineage: Eukaryota > Viridiplantae > Streptophyta > Pinopsida > Cupressales > Cupressaceae > Cunninghamia > Cunninghamia lanceolata. The sequence goes on from BSBN01000620.1 coordinate 3,230,072, forward strand.
AATAGATTCATTGATGAATTTTGGATTAATGAGATGTATTATTTATGAATTCTAACCTATAACTTAATATGAATATTAGGTGTGATATAGAGTATCATCATGGTTCAAACTCGAACAAATCTTGAAGATAGTCAAGGAGAGTCAAATCCCTCTGAAAACCCAGTGAATAAGCTAGATCAGATATTGACCATGCTGAATGAAACCAAGGAAAGGCTTGGAAACTTGGAATAAGAAGTGAGGGGTCAAGGCAGATCCGAAGGAGGAAAAGAGGATTCACATCAAGGGGATGATTATGTCCATGAACCTAATACTCATAGTGAATGAAGGGAGGATGTTGAAAAGACTAAGTCTCAAGAAGAAAAGAGAAGTAGACTTGCCTCAGAGTTATCAAGAGATATGAAGAAAGTGATGCCACGCAAGTTCAATGGAATAGTAAGTGGTGATCTTGTAGAAGCTTGGTTGACAGAGATGGAAAAATATTTTGAGATCAGAAATTACTTTGAGATAACCAAGGTAGTTTGGGGTGCCTACCAGTTGGTAGGTGAAGTGTTCACTTGGTGGATGAACAAGAAAATGGAACTAGGGTTAAGTTCTTTGAACTTAACTTGGGATTAGTTTGTGGTCATATTTTTCCAGAGGTGGATACCATAACTTTTCTTTGACCAAAACCTAACATATTTTTAGAATCTACGACAAGGAGAAATGTCAGTGGTTAAATATTGGGAAAAGTTCACTCGTCTCCTTAAGTATGTGTCACATTATTAGAAAGATGAAAGGTGCAGAATTAAGAAATTCATTATGGGTCTAAATGCCCAAATAGGTGGAGAAGTGGATGTACATGGTCTTACCACTATGGACCAAGTTTTTGATAAGATCAAACAAGAGAAAAAATTGAAGTCAATTTCTGCATATCGTGAGAAGAATCACACGAGGTTTAATAAGACACAAACTTCTCAACCTTTCAAGAAAAGGAATGGAAAACAAGATGTGAATAAGAAAAGTGACAAGGGCTCTAGAAATAATAGGAATGGACCCAGAAATGAGAAGAAAAATAATAGTAATATCTAGATGAATGATTCAAGTAAACTTGTTGAAAAGTGAGGACCTCTTGGAGGATGTTTCTCTTATGGTGGAGATCATTACACAAATCAGTGTCCAACCTAGAACCAAGGAGTTCAATATCATAGTAACACTTTACCTACCTAACAAGTAGCTTTTCAACAATTGATCCATGCGGCTTTGGACAATCGTCAGGAAGAGTACCATATTACTCCCATAGAGACGACAGGTACTTTGTTTAGAGTTCCTATTTCTATTTTAATTGATATTGGAGCAACTGAAAGTTTTATTTCTCCAAGAGTATTAAATAAATTTCCTAGAAGAGCTAGATATATGACTAAACCCTAGTCAATTGAATATGCTAACCAAACTAAAGCTTAGGTAGAGTAATGCCTATTTGAAGAAAAGATTGATCTTCCTAGTTTTTTGACTGAGGTAAATTTTTTTGTAACCCCCCTATGTTCCTATGATGTTATCTTAGGAATAAATTGGCTATAGAGACATAGGGCCAATGTTGACTATTTTACAAAAATAGTTGAGTGTCTAGACGATGTAGGAAACAAAGTCTTTTTGCAAGGCACACAAAGAGAAGTCAAGATCAGACCAATCTTTGCTATGCAACTGAAGAGGACTAGGTGAAAAGGTTGTCAACTTTTTACAGTCAAAATGGAGTAAGTATAAGAGCATCCTAGTAAATAAAATGTACCTTTGGAGAACTATCCTTTCCTTCGAGATTTTCAAGATGTTTTTCCAGATGAACTTCCGGGAGTACCTCCAAAGAGAGCTTTTGATTTCTCTATTGATATAATACCTATATCTAAGCTGATTTCAAAGGTGCCATATCATATGACTACTTTGGAGTTGATGGAATTGAAAGCCCAGCTTTAGGAGCTATTGGCTAAAGAGTTGATTAGACTCAGTGTTTTACCCTGGGGAGCACATGTGATCTTTGTCAAAAAGAAGGATGGAACCTTGCATTTGTGTATAGACTATTTTATGCTTAACAAAGCAATGATAAAGAATAAGTATCCTCTACCATGTATTGATGATCTTTTTGATCAGATGCGTGGCACAATAGTATTCTTGAAGATTGATTTGCAATCTGGATATCATCAGCTGAGAATAAAAGATGAAGATATTCATAAAACAGCTTTCAGAACAAGGTATGGACATTATGAGTTCATAGTCTTACCTTTTGGACTTACGAATGCCCCTGTAACATTCATGAATTTGATGAACAATGTTTTGTAAGACTGCTTGGATAAATTTGTTCTAGTGTTTCTAGATGACATTCTTATTTATTCTAAGAATGAGGAAGAACACTTGTAGTATCTATGGTTAGTTTTACAACGGATGTGAGAACATAAGTTGTTTGGGAAGCTTTATAAGTGTATTTTATTTTAGAAAGAGATACAATATCTGGAACATATAGTATTAGGTGAAGGAATTTTAGTAGATCCTGTGAAGATTAAAGTTGTACTAGAGTGGCCTGTGCCAAAGAATGTGCATGAAGTATGCAGTTTCATGGGGTTAGTTGGATATTATAGGAAGTTCATTTTGAACTTTTCTAAGATTGCAAACCCAATCACTTCACTTTAGAGAAAAGGAAAGCATTTTGACTGGTTAGAAAAATGTCAAGAGGCATTTGATCAGTTAAAAGAGAGGTTGACAACTTCTCCAATATTGAAAGTTCCTGATCTGGAAAGTCAATTTTTTGTAATCACTGATGCCTCAGGAGAAGGTTTAGGAGGAGTGCTTATGCAAAATAGGTGAGTGGTAGCCTATGAATCTAGAAAGTTGAGAGCATATGAGAAGAATTATGCTCCTCATGACTTAGAGTTAGCAGCAGTTGTGCATGCTTTACAAGTGTGGTGACACTATTTGCTAGGAAAGCCTTTTGAACTAAAGTCGGACCATCAAGGTCTTGAGTATATATTTTCCCAACCTCATTTGAATGCTCGACAAAGAAGATGGTTGGAATTGATATTTGACTGAATTTGAGATAAGTTATATCAAAGGCAAAGAGAACCGAGTAGTGGATGCTTTAAGTCGATGGAGGCATCTCTCATCACTTGTCTCTATCCACTCAAACTTCAAGGATTTAGACAAAGTTCTATAGGTGATGAGTACTATGAGAAGTTAAGTAGGCTCTCACAATAAATCCTCAAGACTCAAGGTATGAAGGGTTCTATTTTGAACCATATGGGCTTTTAAGATTTAGAGGAAGGATGTATGTTTCAGATTCGGTAGAATTAAGAAACCTTGTGTGGAAGGAAGTCATTCCACACCATATTTAGATCATCCTGGAGTAACCAAACTCCTCGCTGATGTAAAGCCTCTTTATTTCTAGAAAGGAATGAAGAATGACATTGCAAGATTTGTAGCAAGTTGCCTAGAATGCCAGAGAGTCAAGGCTGAGCACTAGCATCTAGCAGGACTTCTGTATCCATACGATATTCCAGAGTGGAAATGGTAGGTCATTAGTATGGACTTTGCGCAAGGCCTTCCAAGTCTCGAAATACACATGATGCTATTTTAGTGGTGGTGGACAAACTCACCAAGGTAGCTCACTTTATACTTGGGAATTTAACGGATGAAGCACTAGTTTTAGCTCACAAATTTGTGTAAGTGTTTAGGTTGCATGGAGTTTTTGAGAAGATTATCTCAGATAGAGATGTGCGCATGACGTCAAGTTTTTGGCAAACTTTGTTCTTAGCGCTAGGAACTCAACTCAATATAATCTCAACTTATCACTCTGAGATAGATGGTCAGACAGAAAGGGTAAATCAAGTTCTTGAAGATTTGTTGTGAATGTGTTGCATGGATTAGAAATACAAGTGGGAAGACTATCTACCGCTTGTGGAGTTTGCTTATAACAACTCCTACAATTCTGCTATCATGATGGCTCCATTTGAAGTATTATATGGAAGAAGATGCCAAATTCCTATAAGCTAGGATTGTTGAACTGCACCGAACAACTAAGAGGGGGGGTGAATTAGTTGTCCTATAACTTTTAACTAATTATGATCATCAACTTATCAATTACTTATATTCAGATATAACCATGAAAGCATCATACGAGAAGCTCAACACAAAAGCATAAACAACACAGGAGACACCAAATTTTTACGTGGGAAACCCTAAAAGGGAAAAACCATGGTGGGTGTTAGCCCATAGAAATATAAAGTTATATCAATACCAAAAAATAAAGGCTCACTACCAATGGATGGCTCACTGCCAAAGGAAGGCTCATTGCCAAAAGGAGGCTCACTACCAAAAGGTTAAACTGAGATAACAACATCTACTCCATGCCAAGGATCAGTTCCATTGAAGCACAAATACCTATGCTCTACTATGCTACCTTTCTTCGCTTCTATCTTTGCATCTTCACACTTGGATACATTTTCACGAATCAACTACAAGTATTTATACACTTCATCAACCTTAGAATGATCATCAAGGTTGGCATTACAATCATCAAGTGTTGGAACAATCTCCAAGGTCGACATACATAAAATAGGTCTAGACCTAATACAAATTTAACTAAAGATAATATGTAAGAATCTATGTGGATCATACCATGCCTTAGCTAGGACTCAAACACAATCCTCCATGCTACAACACGCTATCACAATCTTCGATGCATCTCTGTAGATGATGAATTTAATTAGGTCGGCCAAGACTGATGTTAACACAAGTATTCTCAAGAACACGCTTCATGCATGATCTAAATTACACCTTGTAGACTAGTCTGAATGTAGGAGCATGATCAGGAGACATCCACAAGCATATTATAATCACCAAGAACAACCACACAATTTCTCACCACTCTATCAGTAAGATTCTTCAAATCGGAGCACAAGAACAACACTGCTAGCCACTGTCATGAGTAAAAGATAGCTTGCAGACCACCAAATCATGCACCATTACACTTGAAGGCATTTAACATCATCATAGACTTACTTCCAGAACCATAGACCAAAATACTTCAATGCGGAGGAATGCAGAGCAAAACACTTTCTCCCTGTCACTACCAACACACAGAAAAAGTTGTTTTCACTCTGGTGAACATAACTTGTTCAATTCTTCATACTGGAGGCTCAAACTTGGAATAGAACATCTTCAAACAAGCTTCTAAATAAATTCCAATCCATAGGTAAAGATATTTATTCTATAGGAAATGCGGAGCATTCTTTTGGACTATTCTTCTGCATGTAATACACTATTTCTACTGCAACACATTGTTATCACCGGAGGGGCTAATTTTCTTAATATCCTCAACAAAGTAAGAGCACATTTGACACCAATGACAACATAGATATGTTGACATCAATGACAACACCAATTAGGCACATACTTGCAATAGGAATAAGCTAGAAGATAGGATTAGCATTTGGTCCAGAAATGTTGTCAGAAATGGAAGAACAGATCAAGTTGACCATAAATAGATTGGCGGAAGTAAATGATAGACATAAAAGTTATGATGATGCCAAGCGTACACCAAGGCAATTCTTAGTTGGAGAAAAAGTTCTTTTGAGGGTCAAACCTCAAAAGAGTTCCATAAAGTTTGGAAAGTCTTCCAAACTAGTTCATTGATATGTAGAACCCTTCGAAGTTCTTGAAGTAATCAATCCGGTTGCCTATAGAGTCGCTCCACCACTAGCTCTTGCCAGAATGCATAATGTTTTTCATGTTTCATATTTGAAAAAGTATATAATAGGTGATAATCATATTCTTGATTGGAATTCTTTATAGGTACAAGATCCAGGAGTGTTCATGATCGAGCCTCTCAAAGTGCTCAAAGTTCACAAGCTCCACTTGCGTAATAGAGAGGTTACTCAATGCAAGGTCCAGTGGGACTAGTATGCAGAGGATAGTGCCACATGGGAAGATTACCATGATTTTTATCAGAGATTTCCTCATTTTTTTATGCTTTTCAAAGTTGAACAAAAACTTTATATTATTTTTTTGGATACATTGGATCTTCAAGGATGATGATTCTTATGGGCCTGGCGATATGTCACACCCCAAATTTTGACTATGGTTTACTTTTTAATTACACGTGATTAGTAGTTGATCATGCATGATTTAATGATTTGATGTAAGTGAAAATGTCAGGAAAAATCAATGATATCATGAGTTTATGTTTATATGTTTAGAATTTAGACATGTGATTATATGATGTCATGATTATTTATTCATAAGGTTTCTAGATTGACTAACGATACACTAATCCCATTTTGGTAAATGCAAGTTGTAATAAGGAAAAAGATTTTCCACCTCCAAGAAAAGAGAGGGAGAGTATCATCAGAGAGAAGAGAATAGACGTATGGATAAGAATAGTTTGTTGCCATCTAAGTCTCATGCTTTCACAATTTAGTGAACCCTGATTAAGTTTGTTAAGTTGTGTTTGACCCATTTGGTTTCGACTCGACAATTGTTGATTTGTTCTCAAGACCCATTAGCGTATGTTTTGTTGAGAACCAAGTCAAGAAAGTATGACCATCGACAAGGAATGGTTGATAGTCGTTAGTTCTTGTATGATATGAGTATAGATTATATTCAAGAGAGAATAATTATTAGTGGTTAAACTATTTTATTATTGGTAATTTCTAGTTGAAATTCTATTATGATAACCTGTCTATTATGGCATTTATGCAAGATTGAGATGGGGAGAATACCTCGAACCCATTGTCATATCTTGTCGAGTGATAAAAACATCACTATATGTTGTATACTCAAATATTATGTTGATATATATATATATATATATAATATAATATAATCTATAAGTATAAACTCCTACTTGGTAGATATGAATTTTTAGAAGGTACGTGGCAAAGATACAAATTTAATGCCAACTACTACATGACCTTATGGACACTTAATATCCTTTACTCCATGATGTTTTTTGGAGAATAAGGAGGAGCTTATTGAATATTTTTTTTAGTGGCCTTTATGACCATTATCTCCATCAACCTTGCATGCCACCAAAGAGTAAAAATAGCCTTATGTGAAGGAAAGATCTCCGCAGTCTGGAGTGGAGTGTAAAGCCTCAAAAGACTATATTATCGAAGGAAAATGGGGAGGTGAGAAAGAAAAAGAGGAAGGAGGCTAAAAGTTCTCTCTCTAATTTTTAGATTACAGAGAAAAGAAGGTTCAGTTTGAGCAAGTACACCACTCCAAGAGCAAAGGAGGTGAGATAATTTTGTGCATAGGGAGCTATATGAGCACGAAGAACTTTGTTTGGGAAATTGTCGATATCTAAAGATAAGGATATCTACCATTAGTTAAATATTTCATTATTTAAAAAACATTGTTTTATATTTTGTATGCATACATAGAAATGTGATGAACATCAGCACTATAAGATGCTTGTGGTACGAAGTTTTGAGATAGACAGTGTAGTATTTTCATGTAGCAGTTTGATCCACCATAGTTAACAACAAAATGTTTAGTTTGAATAGAGATACTATGGGAATAGTAAGAGTTTTTTTTTTAAAGATAATGCACCTGGTAAAAATTGTAACGTGACCAACGATGCTAGTGCGACACACCCTCCAGCTCCACATGAATGCTTTTGTCCAGAGCGTGAGGCCACAACATGGGGGACCTCATCCCCTAGAAAGAACACTTCAAACCCGTGAGCTCGTTGGCCTAGCGAAGGCCTAAAACCTGTGAGCTCATTGGCCCAGCAGGGGTTTGAACTTTGGTGGCCGCCACTACAACCAAGTGACTTAACTACTGAACCACACCCTTATCAGAAGGAATAGCAAGAGTCCAACATAGGATAATAGAGGAATTATTTTTGTCTAAGCTTGAATTAATAGAGGTTGAATGTATGAGTGAGTAGTTATCTTTGTATAGCGGTTTAAAGAAAAGAGTATAACAATAGAATGTTGTAGATTATAGTAGGAATGTTATGAAGAGTTTATTTAGAGGTTTTCAGACTGGCACATATTATCTCTGTTGCAAATATGTGCTTAAGCAGTGTTGTCATTGATGTCAACATATTCCTGTTGTCATTGGTGTCAACTATATCCTAATTTTCTATCCATATAGAAGACCGAATTGTTGAGGATATTGAGAAAATTAATGGAGATCAATATATATGGACCATATGGCTATGTAGAGGTTTGTCTGAAGAAGCTCCAGTTAAGATTTGAGAGGTTCGCATTAAGATCTGAAGAATTTATAGCCATCTGAGTAAAATCAGCTCCTGTATTATTTAGGAGAGATAGAGTGACAGGAAAGAGGTCTTGATTGCTCCAGTAATGTAAAATGATGATCTGTGGATCTAGAGGCATGTTTGGGAAGTTAGTTTGTATCATCCATTTAAGTGGTTCATTAGTTTGTATCATCCATTTAAGTGGTTCGTGGTTTGGAAGTCTGCAAGCAATCTTTCTAATATGACAGTCATGGCAGATAGTGTTCTTGAGCTTTCGGAGGAAGATGCAAGTGATTCAGATGATTTGGAGGAGTGCAGATGTTTTTGTTGAATTCAATGCTCTTATGGAAGTCTCTGGATCATGTGACTGCTATGTTGGAGGTCCGCATTAAAGTTTGAGCTTGTCAATGAAGATTTTCTTCTTGGTGTTGTTGTTCTTCCCAGTCTTGGCCAACCAGATGATTCAAGCGTGTTGTGGATGATCTAAGAGTAATTCTTTGAAGCATGGCATGTTGATCACAAAACATTTGAGTCCCAGTTATGTTTGGCTGACAACTTAGTGATTCGCATTAAGTCAGATGTTTGTAGTGCTGACCTTGATATTCATTCCAAGGTCGATGAAGTGTATAAATACTTGTTGATGAGTTGTAGAAAATCATCCTTGAGAGAAATGAATAAAATCTGAATAAAGGATTAGAAGCAGAGCAGAGAAGAAAAGGAGTGAGAGCAATATAGAGTGAAAAGTTAGTGAAGAAGAATTTGGGGCAAAGCAGAAGTTTTGTGAGCATTTAATGAAACTAAACCAGGCATGAAGTAGATGTTATTTTGCAGTTAATTATTTCTGTTCTAAATAAATTTTGTAGGTAGTGAGCCTTTTTTTTGAGCAATGAGCTCTAGGCAGTGCACCCGAAGGCATGTGCCTTCTATTTTTCTAAAGTACTTTTAATAGGGTACAAAATCTTTGTGGGTTAACCCCCACCGTGGTTTTTTCCTTAACTGGGTTTCCATGTCAAAATCTCGGTGTCAAGTGTGTTGCTTATGTTTCTGCTTATATGTTGTTGATCTATGCTTTAATGTTTACATCATCAATCTGATAGTAAGTTAATAAAGAAGGTTAAAAGCAGAAAAAAGTTTATTTTGTGTGACAACTGATTCACGCCCCCTCTCAGTTGTCCAGTCTAATTTCAACAATTGGTATTAGAGCCAGATCCTCTTATAAAAACTTGACCACTCGAGGAGATCCAAGATGTCGACCTACAAGAAGGATAGTCTGAGATTTGATGAAACAAATTACTCCATTTGGAAGAATCACATGGAGTGCCATTTGCAATGCATGGGTGATGCTTATTGGGTGATAACCAGTGTTGAGTATAAACCTCCAGAGAAAGGTCCTTCAACTCCAGATCAACTCAAAGATGCTGAAAATAACCTTCGAGCAAAAGAAGCCTTGTTGAGTGCCTTGACTGATCCAGAAATGACAAATGTCTTTGGACTAAAAATTGCTCATGAAATCTAGAAAAAGTTGGAAAATCTATATGAAGGCGATGAATTTGTCAAATGTGCCAAGCTACAAAGTCTAAGAGGAAAATTTGAAAATCTGAGGATGAGTGAAGATGAAAACATCACAATCTACATGCAAAAGATAAATGAACTTGTGTGTGGTATTAGGTGTGCTGGTGGAAGTTTGGAAGAATCAGAGATTGTATCAAAAGTGCTCAGATCTTTACCTAATTCATACAAACATAAGGTTGCTGCAATAGAGGAGATCAGGGCTGTTTCAGAAGTTACAAGAGATCAGCTGGTTGGCAAAATTTCATCCTTTGAATTAAGTGAGTTTGGTGATTCTCTTCCTAAGTCTGAATCTGCATTTAAGGCCAGTGTATATGGAAAACAAAGATATGATCTGTGTGAAAGCTCTTCTGCAAGATCAAATAGATTTGTGAAGATAAGGAAGGATCTTGAAGATGTTGAAATTGAAACTGTAGATCTTGAAGCTCTTCTTGCCAAAAGATTGCCAAGAGGATCTGGTAAGTATGAAGGAAAATTGCCACTCAAATGTTTTGCTTGTAATAAGATTGGTCATTTTGCCTCAAGATGTCTGGAGAGGCTTTCAAAACCAAACCCTAACAAATACAAAAATTAGAAGAAATGTTACTATGTCTAAGAAGCTAGAGAAGAAGGAGTCACAGATGATGAAACTGATCATGGAGGTTCCACTGAAAATGATTGTGTGTTCATTGCTATCAAAGAAGAAGATCCAGTGTCTACTAAATCTGATAGCTATGGAAATGTGGAAAGTGCCTTGGCTGCTCAAGTTGTTGAAAAGGATGAATGGGTGATTGATAGTGGATGTTCTCATCATATGACTGGTGATAAAAGTAAGTTTGTAAGCCTTAAAAAATATGAAGGTGGGCTTGTAAAATTTGGAGATAACTCAGCTGGTAAAATCCGTGGCAAAGGAGCCATCTCTTTTGAAGGTAAGAATAAAACCAATGATGTTCTATATGTGGAAGGATTGAAACATAATCTTCTTAGTGTTGGATAGTTGGTTGACAAAAGTTATGATCTTCGATTCAAGGATGGAAAATGTAGAATCTTGGAGAGCTCCGGAACTAAAATTGCATTCGATACTCAAACTAGAGGTAACATTTTTCATTTAAGTAGTTCTGGCAAAAGTTGTTTAATTGCTCAGACAGATCAAAGTTGGTTATGGCAAAGGAGGATGTGTCATGTGAATTTTGATAACATTGTCAAAATAAGTACCACTCAAGCTGTAAGAGATCTTCCAAAACTTGTGAAACCTAATAGCATGTGTAGAGAATGTCAATTGGGGAAATAGAACAAAATTTCATTCAAAAGTAAGGAACAAGCTTCAAGTGGATGATTGGAACTAGTACATACTAATCTCTATGGTCCTGCTAGAATTAGGAGTGTGCAAGGAGATAGACATTTCATGTTGCTGATTGATGATTACTCCAGGATGATGTGGGTAACTTTCTTAAAAGAAAAATCAGAAGCTCTTGACAAGTTTAAGGTGTTCAAAGTGATGGTGGAAAATGAGATTGGTGAAAAATTGAAATGTCTGAGATCCGATAGAGGTGGAGAATTTACTTTCGGTGAGTTTGATGCTTTCTGTGAAAACCATGGCATAAAAAGATAGTTATCTGTTCCTAGGACTCCCCAACAAAATGGAGTTGTGGAAAGAAAGAACTGGACCATTCAAGAAGCTACCAGGACCATGATGATGGAAACAAATGTTCCTCAAGTTTATTGGAGAGAAGCTGTGAGTACTACTATCTACACTCTTAACCAGGTATAGATCAAAGGCAATTCTGGTAAGACCCCTTATGAACTATGGTTTGGTCATCCTCCTACTGTGAGATATTTCAGAGTTTTTGGTAGTAAATGCTATATCAAAAGAGATGAGGATTTAAGCAAGTTTGATACAAGAAGTGATGAGGGAATATTTTTGGGATATTCTACTCAAAGTAAGGCTTACCGATGCTTTAACAAGAGGTTGAAAAATATTGTTGAAAGTGCTAATGTTAGAGTTGATGAGAGCAAGGAAGGACATTCCAGGTTCTGTGGATATGATTCAGATGATCAAGATGAAAGTCAAAGTCAAGGAAGGCTAGTTCAAACTCAGACTTAGATTCAGATTGATCTGGAAACTCCAGGAATTCAAGAGAATAGTACAGATGTTGAGGAACAAGCTCAAGAAATAGAAGTTTAAGCAATTCCCAAAACCCCAGGTATGTAAGACTAAATCATCCTGAAGATTAGATCATAGGAGATAGGAGTAAATGTGTTCGAACTAGGAGAAAAATTTCTGAAGATCAAGAGGAAATTTGTTTGATTTCAAAGATTGAACCTAAATCAGTAAGTGAAGCTTGCAATGATGAAAAATGGGTAAAAGCAATGGAAGAAGAATTGATGCAAATTGAAATGAATCAAACTTGGGATCTTTTTCCTAGACCCGAGGACAAAAATGTGACTGGAACCAAATGGGTCTTCCGATATAAACTAAATGAAGACGGTGAAGTTGTGAGAAACAAAGCAAGGTTGGTATGCAAAGGCTATTCTCAAGTGGAAGGAATTGATTTTGAAGAAACTTTTGCTTCGGTGGCAAGAATAGAAGCAGTCAGATTATTTCTTACATTTGCTGCCTTCAGAGATTTTAAAGTTTATTAGATGGATGTCAAATCAACATTCCTGAATGGAGAATTGAAAGAAGAAGTTTACACTGAGCAACCGAAAGGATTTCAGTTGTCTGATCAGAGAGATATGGTTTGCAGACTAAGAAAAGCATTGTATGGACTCAAGCAAGCCCCAAGAGTCTGGTATGCAAGACTGGATACACATTTGCTTAAGCTAGGATTTAGCAAAGGTACCATTGATAGTAATCTTTACTTTAAGATTAATCATGAGGACATCTTGATTATTGAGGTCTTTGTTGATGATATTACTTTTGGTGGAAATGAATGTATGTGCAAAGCATTTGCTGATCAGATGAAAAGTGAGTTTGAAATGTCAATGTTTGGTGAGATGAATTTCTTCCTAGGTCTACAAATTGTTCAGTTAGATAAAGGTATCTTTGTATCTTAGTCCAAGTATGTGAAAGAATTACTGAAGAAGTTTGGAATGGAAGATTCAGAGACAGTAGGTACACCTATGGTAACTAGATGTAAGTTAAGAAAAGATGATGACTCCCCCAAGGTAAATCAGAAAAGGTATAGATCAATGATTGGAGGATTGCTCTATCTGACTCAGACCAAACCTGACATCATGAATGTTGTTGGACTTGTTGCTAGATTTCAAGCTAATCCAAAATAATCCCATGTTGTGGCAGTTAAAAGAATATTCAAATATCTCAAGGGGACAATTGATTATGGATTGTGGTAACCAAAGGATAATGACTTCACTCTTCATGCATATACAGATGCTAATTGGGCAGGAGATGTGGATGACAGGAAATGTACTAGTGGTGGTGCATTCTTCTTGGGAAGAAGACTGGTCTCTTGGATGAGTAAAAAGTAAGAGGCAATATCTCTGTCTACTATAGAGGCAGAGTATATAGTAGCAGCAAATAATTGTACTCAAGTTTTGTGGATGAAGCAAATGTTGAAAGACACCAGAATAGTGTTTGAAGAGCCAGTCACAATCTTCTATGATAATTCAAGTGTAATAAGCATCTCAAAGAATTCGGTGTTGCATTCAAAGACAAAGAATATATCCATCAAGTTTCATTTCTTGAGAGAGAAGGTAAATGAGAATGAAGTCAAGTTGGAGTTTGTGTCTTCAAAAGATTAGATTGTGGATATCTTCACTAAGCCTCTTCCCAAGGATACTTTTGAGTATCTTAGAGAGAGGTTAGGGGTTATTACCCCTTTTGATCAGAACTAAGATGCACTAAGGTGCATTAGTCTGGTGGAATTCACAGTCATATCTTGTGATCTGGATTGATGTTAAGGAGATACTACTCAGGAGTAGTTAGTATGCAAATTTTGAGATCAGTCTGAAACAAAAAGGGGGAGAAAAGATTGCAAATATGTGTCCTTTGCCATTGATGTTAAAGGGGGAGAGAAGCTCATGTGAAAAACTAGTTGTTGATGAAAGGGGGAGCAGTGAAGAAAGTATTTGTAGAAGTGACAAGAGAAAGGGGGAGAAATTCTTGTCTTGATGGTTGAATTTAGTTTTTCACATCATATGTTGCCATCAATGACAAAGGGGGAGATTGTTGCAAATATGTGCTTAAGTAGTGTTGTCATTGGTGTCAACTGTATCATAATTTGCTGTCTGCCTATATAGAAGACCGGATTGTTGAGGATATTAAGAAAATTAATGGCGATCAATATATGTGGACCATATGGCTATGTAGAGGTTTGTCTGAAGAAGCTCCAGTTAAGATTTGAGAGGTTCGCATTAAGATCTGAAGAAGCTATATCCATTTGAGTAAAATCGGCTCCTGCATTATTCAGGAGAGACAGAGTGATAGGAAAGAGGTCTGGATTGCTATGGTAATGTAAAATGATGATCTACAGATCTAGAGGCATGTTTGGGAAGTCAGTTTGTATCATCCATTCAAGTGGTTCATGGTTTGGAAGTCCACAAGCAATCTTTCTAATGTGACAGTCATGGCAGATAGTGTTCTTGAGGTTCCAGAGGAAGACACAAGTGATTCAGATGATTTGGAGGAGTGCAGATGTTTTTGTTGAATTTAATGTGCTTGTGGAAGTCTCTGGATCATGTGACTGCTATGTTGGAGATCAGTATTGAAGTTTGAGCTTGTCAATGAAGATTTTCTTCTTGGTGTTGCTGTTCTTCCCAGTCTTGGCCGACCGGATGATTCAAGCGTGTTGTGGATGATCTAAGAGAAGTGTTGATCAAGGAAGATTTGAGTCCCAGTTATGTTTGGCTGACATCTTAGTGATTTGCATTATGTCAGATGTTTGTAGTGTTGACCTTGATGTTCATTCCAAGGTCGATGAAGTGTATAAATACTTGTTGATGAGTTGTGGAAAATCATCCTTGAGAGAATGAATAAAATCCGAATAAAGGATCAGAAGCAGAGTGGAGAAGAAATGGAGCGAGAGCATTATAGAGTGAAAAGTCAGTGAAGAAGAATTTGGGGAAAAGTAGAAGTTTTGTGAGCATTCAATGAAACTGAACCAGGCATGAAGTAGATGCTTTTTCTTAGTTAATTCTTTTTGTTCTAAATAAATTCTATAGGCAGTGAGCCTCTCTTTTGAGCAGTGAGCTCTGGGCAGTGCGCCCGAAGGCATGTGCCTTCTATTTTTCTAAAGTACTTTTAATAGGGTACAAAATCTTTGTGGGTTAACCCCCATCATGGTTTTTCTCTTAACCGGGTTTCCATGTCAAAATCTCGGTGTCAAGTGTGTTGCTTATGTTTCTGCTTATATGTTGTTGATCTATGCTTTAATGTTTATATCATCAATCTGATAATAAGTTAATAAAGAAGGTTAAAAGTAGAAAAAGTTTATTTTGTGTGACAAATGATTCACCCCCCCTCTCAGTTGTCTGGTCTAATTCCAACAATCTCTTACCTATATTTTTACACTCGAACAACCATAGATTTTGTTGGCTATCAAAAACACTAGAAATATTGTAGAGATGAATCTTTTTAATCACAAAAATTGAACCAATCGAGAACTCTGTTTTATTATAGTTTATATCTCTATTTGACAGAGAAGCCCGATAGGCTGAGAAGAGTCATAGATAGATTGGCCACAAAGTTTTGTTAGGAAGCAATGCATGGAAATCTTATATTGTTATGTATTATTTCCTATCAACTTTTTTTGTAACTATAAGTTGTAGAGTTTGGACTTATTTTTCTAGACTGATTGAGTAACTCTAAAGGGTTTAATTAGTGGAGTATACAAGAGTTCGTAATGATCTTTTGATAATCACTATACAATATCTCAACTGTGTATTTAGTAAATTGATTCTTTGTAGAGTAAGTCGACCATGTAGGATTAATATAGAGACTATAACTTAGGAATCAAGATGAGTATATAGAGACTGAGATAGTTTTTCATTCTTTTCAATGATATATAATTATAATTTTATTGATTATACTCGAAAGTTGAGGTGTTAGTTATTTACTTATTTAGAATATATAAGTGATTTTGATATTAGACACCTATTACATAGTGATTCAATATCACAATTGCATTAGACAAATAATGAAAAGCTTTATCATGATAAACAAAGGATGTTTAACATAAGTTCATAGTCTATTCTATATCAAGAGTCAATGGACTCAAGAAGACCAAGACGTCAAAATTATCATATTATTGTTGTAGATTCTGATGGAGATTGATTGCCATTGATTTCAAAAAGGTATTGTGTTGATCCTTGTGTATGACATGTCCTTGGAATTCTTAGTTTTGTTTTATGATGTTGATCATAGGGTTATTATGTTGATCATGGTGTTATAATGCCATTATTGATCAGAGAGATATTCATATGATCACTCATGCTTGAGTTGTCATGCTTTAGTCCACATGGTTAGATGTTTTCAGTTCACATAGTTCTCATGCATGTTCAAGCAATGATGATGTAGGTATGATGCAATGCATATGTGTTGTGCTTCATGTTTTAGATGCAAGGCAGAGAAGACACAAAGATTTCATATTATGATGATAATGATCAGCAAGGTACATTTTGTGTCTCATGTTACAATTAGTTGGTTTATACTTTAGTGATTTGTCAAGGTGTTTGGGAGTTGCAAAGGTATAGTGGCAATGATGAAGTAAGTCTTCTAGAATGATCACTTGAAGAACAAAAGTTGCAGCTAATGTCTGTGTATGCAGTGATGACATAATAGAAGTATATTGATAAGCAGCTCACTCTGGCTTGATACTATGTTGGAGTTGTTAAAGTTGTAATATAGTAGAATGAATGGTTTGGTTTGCAAGAAAGCCATCATCCTGGTTCAAGGAGGACATCATTCTTCAAGTCATTATCACATTTCACTCAGAGGTCTTCTTGTGTAAAGGGATCATCAGAGGGATACTTGGCAGATACATGCTCAAGATGTTTTTAAGTTTTCAGAGGGATCATGTTGATTAGAGTTCTTAATTATGAGTTAAACATTAAGAAATCCTAAAACAAAGCATATATTATTACATAACATTCCCATCATATATGTTTTGCACTTTATGTTATATTGTTTAATTGACCTCCTGTCATAGGTAACAGTCACTTAAAATGACTTGCTAAAGGGTATTAGAGTCAGGAGCTATTGGCAAGAGACAATGCTAGGCATGTCAAGTGTTGTCATTGATGGCAACTAAATCTATCTTTCACATCCGCATTATATTAGTTGACCATACCGGAAGTTAGATTGCAGATTTGTCTAATTCTGGATAGACAGGAACAGGGTATATGATAGGGTTCAACATCCTGGTCCACATTTATCCATAGGTAATAATATTGTGCTATGGATCTGAGGGAATGTTTAGGGATGTCAAGGCTACCTAAATCCAAGATTTTAGCCTTCGGTGATGAAGGGATTGAAAGTTACATGCATCTAAGTATCAGGTTCTAGTTAAGTAGTCCAGTCTAGTGAAGAATAGGCCGACTTGGTGTTTGATCATTGTACGGATTGAGAAATTTGATAGGTTGAGTAATGTATGAGATCCAGTGGTATTGGCTGACATGTGTGGTGACTTGAGAACATAGGTTTTGATCCACATTGATGTTTGTGCATGGATTCAGCCAACAGAACAGTGTTCTTAAAAAGTCTCTAAGTTTTTATTAAGGCCGATTGCAGTTGATGCAATTTCATATAGTGGATATATATAATTGATGAGTTTGAGCATTTTGATGAATGGAGGTGCGAATATGAAGGAATAGGTGCAAAGTATAGTAGAATCAGGTGCGAAGTAAGGAGATCTAAGCTCCAGATCATGGCAGAACAATGAAGTAGGGCAGAGAGAGATGAAGTGTGCAAAGTCAGTGTATTGAGCTCAACTGGAACTGTAATTTTGCATTGTTAGATGCTATTCTTCATTTCAAAATTCTTGTGAACTTTTGTAATCAATTATGTAGGAAGTGAGCTTCCTTTGAGCAGTGAGCTCTAGGAATCGTGCTCGAAGGCATGTGCCTTCCCCATTTGTAATACTTTTAACAGAGTATAAATTCTTTTGGGTTAACCCCCATTGTGGTTTTTCCCTTAACTGGGTTTCCACGTAAAAATACTGGTGTTCATGTGTCATGATCTTGTTGTTTCTATTTATGCTTCTTTGTTTTGAATGTATATGGTAAATTGTTAAAGGAACATTAAGTTTTGCAGAACACTGATTCACCCCCCCTCTCAGTGTTCCTTAATTTCAACAATTGGTATCAGAGCAAGGTTCCTTGGAAGAAGTTTAACAGCTTGAGGAAGATCTAGGAAGGTGTCTCAATGGGTTCATCCAGGTATTCAGATGGCATCAATGAACAACTTCAAGTTGCCTTAGAAGATCTTGATTAGTCTAGAGTAGAAGTCAAAGAACTGAAAGAAAATCTTAAAGATGTTGATAATTTCATTAATACCTTAAAAGGACAACTGAGCAAATCTAATGAAAAGAGAAGGGAGTTACTTCATCAGCTAGAAAATCAGAATGAAGACTGTTGGTATTTCTTCTGAATCAGCATTAGGATTTGCCACTTCTAATGCACAGGCAGATTCAGCCAACTGAATACAGGAGGTTGCGTGAGCTCCTCCCCTTCACTTCTGGTTCTGCCGCACCAAGGGGGGTATCCCTATAACTCAAGATGTAACCTTGACTAGCTCAAAGATAGAAAGATCTAACTTGACAACAACAGGCAGAATACTCTCATGTATGGACCAAGATCTGCATGATAGATCACAAGGCTGGCAACATTCTTGGACATGATGTTTGGTTGGGTATGAGAGCATGCAGGGGGTTCCTAATCCTACTCCTACAA
This sequence comes from Cunninghamia lanceolata, assembly GCA_027924645.1. Taxonomy (NCBI): domain Eukaryota; kingdom Viridiplantae; phylum Streptophyta; class Pinopsida; order Cupressales; family Cupressaceae; genus Cunninghamia; species Cunninghamia lanceolata. Next base: position 3,248,754 of record BSBN01000620.1, read on the forward strand.
CTAACAGGTGGAAGTATGAAATGGTTTGATATGAATTTGGATGCAAAGCTGGACATGGTGTATAACACAAGAACACAGCATGATTGGTGCCTATCCAGGGCTTGGAGTTGGTAGACATACACCTGTGAATGATCAACATGAATAGCTAAAACTGGACTTCAGGGGGATACACATGATATCTGCCTTACAGATATCTCCCAATGAAGAGTGTTAGGTTATCTCTACTTATGGCATCCCTACTGCAGTATACCCTTCCCAATGTTCAACCTGAAAACAGTTTAATCTGCCCCTTGAGCAGAGGTTAAAAGATCAGACATTCAACATAGGAATTCTATGCTCTAGAATCTAAACATTACGCAAACATCCAGATCCAGAAGAAGAATACATGCAATACTGGAGACAGAATTAACACAACACATGCTAAGATAGCATTACTCATATAAGATCAACCATGAAATCAGTGGATTCATGCCAAGTCGTACAACAGGAGATACATAAACTCACAAGATAGACTATACAGAGCAACCAGATCAGCTGGTTTTGGATTACAGAGCCAAAAATCCTCAAGTTTCAACAACCTTGAATGAATAACACCTTCTGCATTATATAGCAGGAGGGTGTATTCAGCATTAACTACCAGGTTGACCAAAAATCCCGCCAGATATACAGTATCATAAAGATGGCTCTCAAACACTACCAGATTGGCGCCCAAACTTGAATGCAGCAGGTAGGGGAGGAGACAGGAAGATTTCTCGAGCCCTGCGCCACTGTCCGCTGATGTACACCCTCAATCGGGTACCAGATCCGCCCACGCCATCGCCCATACCTCTGTAACAATCGCCATTGATGGCGCACCAACCCGCGGCCTCGGGAAGAACATTAATTCTGCATCGCAACCACTTCCCGCCGAGGTTCATCATCATGATATTTCGAATATGCAGGATAACATTATCCCACATGCACCCCGCAGCAACCTCCTTAACACTTTATATACTAGGTCATGAGCATATATCATGTCGGTGCTTTTGCTCCTGACGACACTAGTATAAGACCTCATCATCATCACCCTCCAGCAGCATGATATCCTGTTGCTTGAAATATCACCCTGACGTCATCATCATATCGCGATACAACCGCATGATAATCGCCCTCATCGGCACAACCTGATCCATCGGAGAAACATCCTCCTGCTGAGCCTATACCAAAAGTCTGGCCGATGAACATCCTGATGACGTCATCATCATATCCTGCTGACGTCATCATCATATCTGCCTACTGCGCACCTCCTCATATCCGGAAGACGTCATCATCATGTTTGCAAATATCGGGGGACCTCCACAAGATGATCTCTGTTAGAAATATGACCCCCCCGGACCTCGATGACGTCATCATCATATTAACATCAGGATGATATTCGGAAGACAACCGGATATTTGGAAATATCATCCTGATGTGCAAATATCAGGTTGCACTGTAGCTCCTCTGTAAGATCGGGGCGATAGATGAATATGATGATGCTCGAAAAGATCACCCCCACTAGATAGCGCACGAAGCCGGCAGGCGGATATCTCCTAGATATCAGCATCATCATGACGCTGGAACAAACATACACCCGGGTGATATGAAAATATCACCCCCTCCTTCGGAAATATCATGATGCAGATAGGCAGAAAGAAAGATATCACCCTGATAAAAGGATGACGTCAGCATCATCAGGATGACAAAACAACGAACAAGAGGTGATACAATATCATCAGGATGATATTGACTAAGATCATCCTGACGTTCAAAACATGATGACCCCAGTGAATATCGGGTCGCACTTAGAACTCTTCAACAACATCATCAGGATAAAAACCAAACATCACCCGATAACTGAATATGATGATGACGATGAAAAACCAGTCGACGAAGAACATGATGATGCTGACCTTCATCGAAACAAACATGATGATGATGACCTCCTCCTCAAGAAAATATGATGATGCAGCTGAAAAATGCTGAGGAGGTCCAACACTTAGAACATTTTTTGGATACTTAGGGAGAGTGCCTGAATGAAAATTGCTCAAAAAACTACCAGTCAACTCAGGCGCTAATAGTGGCTCTGTCTGGGGACGTGCAGGTGAAAACCTGCAGCGAGAACCCCTGATCTCTGGGATGCAGACCAGTCCCTTATCCATTGGGCATAGAGTCATGAAGTTATCATGATCTGCATCACCAAACACAATATTTTTAAACATCATTTTGGCGGCCCCGGGCAACCAAAAAGGAAGAACCATAATTTTTTCTTGTCAAATGCCTGATTCCAAGCTGAAAGATCCCAATCCCAACTGAAAAGATTGGCATAATCTGCCCATAATGTCACCTGCTTAAAAAGATATTCCACCAGTTTTGAAAGCTTGCCACCATCATTTTCAGCTGTGTCATTTTGGATTTCAGAATTAGACATATAACCATACACATAATATTCTTCAACATTAGGCAACACATGTATGTTATATCCCTCAGACAGTACATCATACTGCTCTTGGCATTCTTTATCATTTATCTGGCTGCTGCACATTATCAGGCACTCATCCAGCTGATCCAACAATTCAAAATACTCAGAAAATATGAGACCCCTAATATCTACTGATTTTGAAAACAAAACCTGATCCACACACCCAATGTTGCACATGTCTGAATCAGGTGATGATGAACATTCATTATTCACAGCTTGCAAATCAGTATCATCATCCTCAAACAAAGGGTTAATCCTGCACCACTGAAAGTCAAGACTCACAACATCATATGCATCAGCAGGCTCATCATAAAGGGGATTAACACTCACTGCAAAGGCCTCTGCTTCTTCTTCATGACATTCCAATTCTTCTTCATTACTATCAGATCCAGAGTCATAAGAAAAACAAACCTGATCCATGCACTGGTCATGGATATCATTTTTATCAACTGATTGCCCCATATACAAGATTGCTACTGTTTCAATGCACTCTGAAGTTGAACAATCTGCATCATTTTCCAGCCCTCCAATGCTTCCTGATGAAACTGATATTGATTCTTGATCCATATGATCACAACTCTGCACAACTGGATCATTTAAACAGGAAGGCTCTTTGTTTAGGACTGGTATGCAAATTTTACTTGAAAAATTATTATTTTCAACTTCACTTGCTGGGCAAAAAAGGACATCCTCCTCTATGATAGAAACATCATCCACTTGGAATGATGCAAAAACTGGGACAACAGGGGTGTGAGTGCTATGACATTCATTATCAATTCCTGAATTAAATCCTTCATTAACATTGGGGGCTGCAGGACAACAAAAATTTTCAGAAAAATAACCCTTTTGTATTCCATACCTCCAATTGTTTTCAATATCTAATGCAAACTGATGTGCCTGATGCAATGTGGTGGGCTCCTTGTCTCTTAATCTGTAACTCATTTTCCCATCAAAGGCTCCCAAGTAGGTAACTAAGCACAGTGCATCATTAGGTCTCATGCATTTTGGAATTCTATTCAATGCCCTCATAAATCTGAGGTTAAAGGTTGGGATCAACTCATCTTCTTCAATATGGATGTACATGAAGTCACTAATAGCTGCATATTCAGAAACTCTTTCACCATACTGTACTAGAAATGCAGATTTAAAACCATGCCAAGAGCTGACAGAGTGAGCTGGAAGGTAGGAAAACCAGTCCCTTGCATCTTCATCTAGAGATTGAACAAATAATCTCATAACCACATCCTCATGGTCAATCTCAAAGTCATCTATCACATTCATGAACTGCTGCAAGTGTCTCTCAGCTGATTCATCCTTTATACCCTTAAATTTAGGCAAAAAATTTCTGATTTTAGGTGGAAAGGCATTTGGATAGCCACAAATGCCACTAAAATTTATGGGCTTATATCTATCTATGTTGAAACTTCTTTTATTACATTGTTGGGATTGACTGTTATACATTTTTGCATTTGACCCTTCACAAGGGTGCATAGGCAGATAATACATCCTTTATGTTATTGCAACCCTCATCTCTACTCAGATTTTCTACAAACAATGACTTTAGGCACTCAAAATTCAAACTATTTTTTCAAACTTCCCTAAAGTCCTTTAAATGAGTCTTTTGAACAACATTGCATGCCCTTTGAAATACAGTGTAAGTTCTAATAGAAGCATGCAAGCTCTGTTTTCACCAATGTTCCCTTTTAACCAGTGCTTTCTCACCAAATAGGGAAACTGTCAAACAATATGAAATACCTGGATATGTTGCAGAAGCTGCAAATTCTTCTCTGGCTGATTTTGTTCTTTTATCAGGTTCTTTGATGCAGAGTCGCCACCTCCTTGAAGAGGAATGAGCTTCAAACAAGCTAAAGCTGCAAATTGATTTCTTTCATTCTGGGTCATCCACCAGCAGAGTCACATATACAACCTTTTTTCTCTGCTGCAACAAACAGTTTCCAGGTCTAATTTTTTAATCTTGTGGACTCAAACTTTCATGGATATGACATTGATCTCCCCAGTAGAGTCGCCATTTTGTTGGTATTTCTTCTAAATCAGCATTAGGATTTGCCACTTCTAATGCACAGGCAGATTCAGCCAACTGAATACAGGAGGTTGCGTGAGCTCCTCCCCTTCACTTCTGGTTCTGCCGCACCAAGGGGGGTATCCCTATAACTCAAGATGTAACCTTGACTAGCTCAAAGATAGAAAGATCTAACTTGACAACAATAGGCAGAATACTCTCATGTATGGACCAAGATCTGCATGATAGATCACAAGGCTGGCAACAGTCTTGGACATGATGTCTGGTTGGGTATGAGAGCATGCAGGGGGTTCCTAATCCTACTCCTACAACTAACAGGTGGAAGTATGAAATGGTTTGATATGAATTTGGATGCAAAGCTGGACATGGTGTATAACACAAGAACACAGCATGATTGGTGCCTATCCAGGGCTTGGAGTCGGTAGACATACACCTGTGAATGATCAGCATGAATAGCTAAAACTGGACTTCAGGGGGATACACATGATATCTGCCTTACAGATATCTCCCAATGAAGAGTGTTAGGTTATCTCTACTTATGGCATCCCTACTGCAGTATACCCTTCCCAATGTTCAACCTGAAAACAGTTTAATCTGCCCCTTGAGCAGAGGTTAAAAGATCAGACATTCAACATAGGAATTCTATGCTCTAGAATCTAAACATTACGCAAACATCCAGATCCAGAAGAAGAATACATGCAATACTGGAGACAGAATTAACACAACACATGCTAAGATAGCATTACTCATATAAGATCAACCATGAAATCAGTGGATTCATGCCAAGTCGTACAACAGGAGATACATAAACTCACAAGATAGACTGTACAGAGCAACCAAATCAGCTGGTTTTGGATTACAGAGCCAAAAATCCTCAAGTTTCAACAACCTTGAATGAATAACACCTTCTGCATTATATAGCAGGAGGGTGTATTCAGCATTAACTACCAGGTTGACCAAAAATCCCGCCAGATATACAGTATCATAAAGATGGCGCTCAAACACTACCAGATTGGCGCCCAAACTTGAATGCAACAGGTAGGGGAGGAGACAGGAAGATTTCTCGAGCCCTGCGCCACTGTCCGCTGATGTACACCCTCAATCAGGTACCAGATCCGCCCACGCCATCGCCCATACCTCTGCAACAATCGCCATTGATGGCGCACCAACCCGCGGCCTCGGGAAGAACATTAATTCTGCATCGCAACCACTTCCCGCCGAGGTTCATCATCATGATATTTCGAATATGCAGGATAACATTATCCCACATGCACCCCGCAGCAACCTCCTTAACACTTTATATACTAGGTCATGAGCATATATCATGTCGGTGCTTTTGCTCCTGACGACACTAGTATAAGACCTCATCATCATCACCCTCCAGCAGCATGATATCCTGTTGCTTGAAATATCACCCTGACGTCATCATCATATCGCGATACAACCGCATGATAATCGCCCTCATCGGCACAACCTGATCCATCGGAGAAACATCCTCCTGCTGAGCCTATACCAAAAGTCTGGCCGATGAACATCCTGATGACGTCATCATCATATCCTACTGACGTCATCATCATATCTGCCTACTGCGCACCTCCTCATATCCGGAAGACGTCATCATCATGTTTGCAAATATCGGGGGACCTCCACAAGATGATCTCTGTTAGAAATATGACCCCCCCGGACCTCGATGACGTCATCATCATATTAACATCAGGATGATATTCGGAAGACAACCGGATATTTGGAAATATCATCCTGATGTGCAAATATCAGGTTGCACTGTAGCTCCTCTGTAAGATCGGGGCGATAGATGAATATGATGATGCTCGAAAAGATCACCCCCACTAGATAGCGCACGAAGCCGGCAGGCGGATATCTCCTAGATATCAGCATCATCATGACGCTGGAACAAACATACACCCGGGTGATATGAAAATATCACCCCCTCCTTCGGAAATATCATGATGCAGATAGGCAGAAAGAAAGATATCACCCTGATAAAAGGATGACGTCAGCATCATCAGGATGACAAAACAACGAACAAGAGGTGATACAACATCATCAGGATGATATTGACTAAGATCATCCTGACGTTCAAAACATGATGACCCCAGTGAATATCAGGTCGCACTTAGAACTCTTCAACAACATCATCAGGATAAAAACCAAACATCACCCGATAACTGAATATGATGATGACGATGAAAAACCAGTCGACGAAGAACATGATGATGCTGACCTTCATCGAAACAAACATGATGATGATGACCTCCTCCTCAAGAAAATATGATGATGCAGCTGAAAAATGCTGAGGAGGTCCAACACTTAGAACATTTTTTGGATACTTAGGGAGAGTGCCTGAATGAAAATTGCTCAAAAAACTACCAGTCAACTCAGGCGCTAACAAAGACAATGACATGGATGTGGCCCTGAAGGAGAGGACAAAAGAATGTGAGAAGCTAGCAAAAGAAGTTGTCTTAAAACATGAGATGGAATCTGGGGTGATGAGACTAACCAAGGAAATTAAAGAAAGGAAGAAGACTGAGGAAAAACTAAATCAATCTTTGAAAGAATGAACATAAGAGTGCTGCAGATTAGACAAAATAATTGGTCATCTTCAAGAAACTAGGGATAATGAGGAACAACTTGAAAGGCAAATTGTTATTCTCAAGCATGACCTAGAAGTTGCAAATGAATACAAAGAGAAGTTTAAGATAAGCTCAGCTAAACTTGAAGTGTTTCTTTATAGTCAAAAAATGGCAGATGATAAGGATGGTCTAGGATATGAGAAAGGTGAAAGATCTAGATCTGGTCAAAGAAATCCTAAATCAAGGAATCAAAGAAACAAACTTAGAAGACCTCTAGTAAGACAACCTAATGCTCAAAGGTATCCATCTTTCAATGGAAATTGTTTCAATTGCAATAAATTTGGTCATAAAGCTACTCAGTACAGAAGTAGAGTGAATCAAAATGGTCCATCCTTCTCTGATCAATGCTTCAATTGTAAAAGGTATGGTCATAGATCTAATGAATGCAAAAGTATGATGATGAACTACTTTAACAATAGAAGAAATGTCAATTCTTTCAATGGCTACTGTTTTGCATGAAATAGATTTGGACACATGGCTAATCAATGCAGATCAAGAGGAAACCAAGTAAATGAGAAAAGAAATGTTGTGTGCTTCAATTACAACAGATCTGGTCATGTTGCAAGATTCTACAGAAGCAGGAATGATGACAGAAAAGGTCCAGTAAACAGAAACCAAAAATTGCAAGGACAAGATAAAGGAAAGGGTAAAGTAAATGTGAATGAGATCCAGAATGAAATGAACAAAACATGGGTAAAGAAAGGTGAAGTGAATGATGGTGATGGGTCCACACCAGAATTTGGTGCTGTTAATTCCTTCAAGATTTGAAACAGGAGCTCTAGCTTAGGGGGAGCTGCATTGAAAATCTAATTCCCCCTGCCAGTAAGTGGGTGCCTGAATCTGGCATGATGAATGTGTTGGCAAGAGACATTGTGTGGCTTCATTAGTGTTGTCATTGATGGAAACAAAGTCTATCCCACACATCTGTAGTACATAGTATGCCTATACCAGAAGTCAGATTGAAGATTGTTTTGATCTGATGAACAAGAACATAGTATGTAACAAGGTCTCATAATCAGGTCCGGATCTCTCAGATGGTGTAACTCAGTAAGTTGCGGACTTGGGAAAGTCAAGAGGGGTATCATGACTACTGTACTCCAGAGATTTAGCCTCCGGTGATAAATCAAGGAAAAGATATGAGCATCTGAGTGTTGGGTTCCAGTCAGGCATAGCAGATAGAGGAAGAACTGACCGACAAAGTATTAGACTTCAATCCGGATGAGTAAAAGGTGTTGATCAAGCAATTTGTGGGATCATACATTGCTGGCCGACATGATTAATGACTTCTATGCCTATGTTTTTGATACGCATCACAAATCAAGCATGGATTCAGCTGACATATCAGTAACTTGCAAATATCTTGAGTGTTCTTGTTGCCGACTAGAAAGTTGATGAAATCCTTGATGTAGATATATATACCAGATGGATTCTGATATGTAGGTGTGTGTGGCATGAATAAGTAATGAAATAAAGTATGAAGAAAAGTAGGGATAAGTGTGAAAGCAACAATTCAAGTCTGGTATGTGATAGAACAACAACATTAAAATAGAGGAAGAATGAAGTGCATCAGATCAGTATATTGTGCCTAACCAGAACTAAACTCTTACATTTGTAGATGCTTCTCATTAGTTCAAAGACCTAATTACCTTTTGTAAGTTCTGTAGATAGTGAGTCTCTTTTAGGCAGTGTGCCTCTTGTGGGTAGTGTGCTCGGGCAGTGAGCCCTAATTGGCAAGTGCCATTTTGTACTCCCTTATTCTTTTAACAAAGAAAACAATCTTGGGTTAGTCACACTGTGGTTTTTCTCTTAACAGGGTTTCCACATAAAAATCCTTGTGTTATGTGTGTTGATTTTATTTCTATTCTTACGATTACATATGCTTTCATGTTTTGATGCAACTTTGATTATTAAGACACAAAAGGAAAAGAAAGTTAAGGAAATTTGAGATAACTAATTCATCCCCCCTCTCAGTTACCTACCTTGTTTCCAACAGAATGAAGATAAAGAAGCCTATTATAGATCTATTGAAGCAATCTCTGGAAGAAAAGAAGCTAAAGCGATTGATTGCAGAGCAATTGAAGATTGACAGTATTCAGAAATAGAGTAACTGGATGTATTAGGGTAGAGCATTTATTACAGTGGTGAATTAGGTTTTGCGGAGCATAGGTCATTCATTCAATGTTTGAATCACTTTGCATTTGAAGAAAACAAGAAGAAGAGCGCTTGAGTTGAGATTTCAAAGATTCGAAGTGCGACAAGAGAATTCATCAGCTAACCCTAATCCCATGGAGAAAAAGGTATTTTTCTATGAAGCTTTGAACTTTTGATCTTTTTGAAATGGCTACACCTCTGGTTGTGAACATTGCTGAGTGACCTAGGCCAAAATTTAAAAAGAACCCCTTCAAGTCCACTCAAGTTGATTCGATGGGAGCATTTTCAGGGGTTCTATATGGAGTTCTTCACACAGAAGACACTAGGGCTTACATTCATGCACCTCTAGAGGAGCATGGCAACTCAAGGTTTGATGATCTATTCATGAATCACTTAAAAGGTGATGATTTTGAGCTCAAACTAGAATACAAAGTCTTGGAAGAAAAGAAGTTCATACAATTTGTTGGGTTTCTGAGTTTCACAGAGGATGAGTGGGTCTGGTATGTTTTGAGCTGTATCCATGATTAGTTTTTATGGCTGAATCATCCATTCAAGATTACAAAAGATGCAATAAGGGTAGTTACAAGATTGAATTCAACTGGTACTCTACCTCAATTGAAGGCTATGAAAAATTAGGAAGTCACAGAGGCAATCAGATCAAAATTTGATAAGAGAGCTATGACTATAAATGATATAGAGGATCATGGGGTCAGATTCACATTGATGGTAATATGGTACAAGATATACTTCTCTAGCAGAGAAAATTTAGTGTCTGGAACAACCATCTATACTACATATCAGATGGTAAAAGATAATGCAAACTATGATCTCTGTGAACTATTGCTGAACCAACTTATGGAGAACCTAAGCAAGATAAAGAAGGACAAGAAGTACTCATTCAAATATGGTACACTAATCATGTGTCTTTTCTTTTATTTCTTGAGTGAGCTCCCTGGGAATATGAATATATATTGGTCCAACAACCAATCGGTAGCAGTCCAGATTAGAAATCATTTGAGTTGTCTAGGTAATTATGTGTTAGGAGCTTGTGTTTAACCCTTCTCTTTACTTTGTTAGTATATTGCTGTTGGACGCATATGCTTTGTAAGTCATCTTGTGAGTATATTGTATTATCCCACATTCATGGGGAGTAATAGTTGTTTAGATTAGACTTAGTATATAAGTATGTGTTGAGGCCAATGAAGGCATCCATGAGTTTATTGTATTGAACTTGCTCAAAGGAGGTTGCCCCCTCGAAGTGGCCTGCGATCAATAAATTCCTTCTGTGTTATGCTATTTCTATTATTTCATGCATTTTTCATTATATTGTTGCAGGAGGTTTCTCCCATATGGTATTAGAGTGCTTTCTTGGGCTCGCTGGGTGGAATTTTTGCCAAATTTTATTTTTTGTAGTGGCCTCCAGGCGCTGTGATTATTACAGTAGTTCTTTTTTCTTTGCATCTGTATTGTTCATTTCAATTGCAGGTTCAGATCAGGGAATAATCGCTATCTGCTTAATTGTGGGAAGTGCCTAGGCATAGACCTAAAACTCATTATGAGGAGTACCGCAAGAACCTCGAAGTAGCTAGCCCATTGAGAGGACCTGCCAGTGAAAAGGGCAACGACCCCTACCTGATTGACTAGTTCCCATCTGTGAGGTAAACCAAGAGCTATCGTTTGTGGCAAAGTGGTTATTAGTTTTACCTAAGCCATGGAGTGAGGGGTATTGCCCCAATATGCAAGCCGTTAGACAACATTGGTAGCCGAGTGAATCTGTTGATCCTTTAGGAAGCTGAACATACCTGGGGTCCATATCTATTACCAGCTAGTAAATCGTAGATTGCATCTATCTAGAGCCATTGTAGATCCCATTGCAAATCGTTTCTAGAAAAAAAAATCTATTTTTTCGCCATATCTTCCTTACTTTTGCTCCGTTCCTTTGAAAATTCATTAGAACCCCTAAAATTTCATTCTCCATATTTCATTCCTTGAGGACCCTATCCCAAATTCCACTTATCGAAGCCATAAATCCCACATTTGTCTATTTTTAGGGTTTGCCACAACTTCTTCCATTCTCATCCAATCGCCTTCAAATTTTGCCACAGTGTTCATTTCCTATTTCTGCTCCTTTGTCCCTCTTGGACAAATTTTCTCATTCTTTCACCCTGCTTCTGAAATCCCCATTTTTTGCTTCCCTATCCTTCAGAAAGTGTCCAAAACCTAGTCAAACCCCAATTACCCATCAGAGTTTTTCCCAAATCCAAATTTTCCTTTACTAAAAAAGTTTTTGTTTTTGTTTTTCTACCCATTCCCCCCCCCAAAAAAAAACCCCTGGTTATGGTTGTCACCCGCATAGGAGCAAAAAACATGGAGGATGAACTTGCAACCCTCAAGACCAAACTCCAAGATTTGGATGAAAAAATTCTTAGCCTCAATCTTCAGCATTCAGCCATGAACAATAGACGGCAGCCAGAGTCTTCTGTAGACACTGGGTTCTCTTCTTCTAACAATGTTCGTGGGCCGAAGCTTGATTTTCCTCGCTTCAATGGTGATGATCCGATTGGATGGATATACCGGGCAGAACAATATTTTAGTCTACATAATACTTTTGATATCAACAAAGTCCCACTTGCATCCTTTCATTTGGAACACGAAGCCCTTCAATGGTTTCGTCGGTACATCAAGGCTCATGAAGAGCCAAAATGGACAAATTTTTGCAAACTCATTTTGCAACGATTTGGCCCTAGTGCTTTTGATGACTTCACATGAGCACTCACTAAACTTCACCAAACTGGCACTATGAGAGAATATTAGACAGAATTTGAGAAGCTAGACAATCACACCGAGGGATTGTCTGATGAACTCTTCAGGATTTGTTTTGTCAGTAGTCTGAAGGATGCAATCCGATCTGAGGTTAAAATGTTCCATCCCAGCACAATAATGGAATCCCTTGGGTTGGCTAAGTTGGTGGAGGACAAGATCATAGCTCAACAGCGCTCCAAATCCACTTTTGTTCCATTCAGAAATATGGTTTCCCAAAGACCTCCAATCATGCCAGCTCCTCGAATAACTCCTATCAAGTATTTGTCTGAAGCAAAGATGAGGGCACATAGAGAAAAAGGGCTTTGTTATAATTATGATGAGAAATTCACTCAGGGACATAGATGTGTTGAGAAAAAGCTTTATCTCTTGGATGTGGATTCTCTGCCTGCAACTGAAGTTTATGAAGATGCTTAGGATACAGTAGATGATCAGGTCGACATTCATCAGCTGCTTATTGACCCTCCTCAATAAGACCACCTAGAGATCTCTCTCCATGCTTTAGCAGGAGTCACCACCCCACAAACCATGCGGGTCAAGGGTTACTTTAAGAAGCTCCCTCTTACAATACTCATTGATTCTGGTAGCACTCATAACTTCATTGACCCTCGGATCGCCAAACAGGCTGATTGTTTTGTCCATCCTTGCTCCAGCTTTGAAGTCATGATTGCCAATGGGGGCACATTACCTTGTAAGGGTAAGTGTCGCAATGTGCATATCTCTATTGGAGATTATAACCTGTGCTCCGACATGTTTACCTTGCCCTTAGGTGGATGTGATGTGGTTTTGAGTGCTCAATGGTTACGCACACCTGGACCCATCTTATGGGATTTTGCTGAACTTTGGATGCAATTTTTAGACAATGGGCAAAAACACACATTGAAGGGCTTACAATTAGGGTCTCTTAGCATCATCAGTTCACATCTCATGGAAAAGCTCCTTAAGAAGAATTCACATGGTGTCATCGCTTAGCTCCATTCCATTTAGATGCAACCATCAGCGGTCTCCACTAGTCCTTCGAATCTACAATGAATTTTGGATAGATATGCATGTGTCTTTGCTGAACCAATGAGATTGCCACCTTCATAACCAGAGGACCATTGTATTCAGATCCTTCCTGGAAACGTTCCTCCCAACATTAGGCCCTACTGCTACCCATTTCACTAAAAGATAGAGATTGAGATGCTTGTTTAGGATTTACTGAATCAAGGTATTATTCACCCTAGTACCAGTTCCTTTTCTTCACTAGTTCTTCTTGTCTAGAAAAAAGATGGGTCATGGTGCCTCTACATTGACTTCCTAGCGCTTAATCACATCACAATCAAGGATAAGTTTCCGATTCCTATTGTTGATGAGCTTCTTGATGAGCTTCATGGTGCTCATTTTTTCTCCAAGTTGGATCTTCGTTCTGGGTATCACCAAATTTGGGTTCATGAGGATGATATCCCTAAAATGGTTTTCTCACACACATGATGGCCACTATGAGTTTTTGGTCATGCCCTTTGGCCTCACTAATGCTCCTTCCACATTCCAGGCATTGATGAATAAAATATTCTAGCCCTACTTTCGGAAATTCATTCTAGTCTTCTTTGATGATATCCTCATCTATAGTAAAACATGGGCTAAGCATCTCCAGCATCTGGATTTTATACTGCAACTTCTCTCTAATCACCATCTCTATGCAAAACAGTCTAAATGTGTTTTTGGGTAGGAGGAAGTGGAGTATCTCGGGCAAATTGTTTCAGCCCAAGGGGTTCAAGTGGATCCTGCCAAAATAGATGCCATGAAAAATTGGCCACATCCTTAGACACTCAAGAGCCTCTGTGATTTTTTGGGACTGACTAGCTACTACCACAAGTTTGCCAAGGATTATGGGAAGATTGTAGCTCCATTAACAACTTTGTTGAAAAAGGATGCTTTTACATGGACACATGCTGCTGAGTGTGCATTTGAAAAACTGAAACAAGCTATGTGTACTACACCTATTCTAGCTATGCCAAATTTTTCCAAGACCTTCACTATTGAGAGTGATGCTTGTGGCAATGGACTTGGTGTTGTTCTCCTTCAAGATGAACATACCATTGCGTTCACCAGCAAAGCCCTTTCAGGTAAGAATTTAGTACTCTCTACATATGAGAAGGAAATGATGGCTATTTTGTATGCAGTACAGAAGTGGTAGCCATACCTATTAGGGAATCATTTTTGCATCAAGACTGATCACCAGAGTCTGAAATATTTCCTGGAACAATAGGTCTCCTCCCCAGTACAATAGAAATGGGTTAGCAAACTCATGGGTTATGACTATGAGATCACTTACAAGAAGGGTAAAGACAATATTGTGGCAGATGCTCTTTCTTGTACATTTGATGACCAAGCTTCTCTTTCAGCTATTTCTATGCCTGTTCCAAATTGGTTGGAATTTGTCTAGTAGGGCTATGTCAATGACTCTTCATTATCTTAAATCATCCAATAGTTGGCCAATAACCCTTATGCTGTACCGCATTACTCTTGGGATGGTGCTTCTCTGAGATACAAGGGTTGTTTGGTGCTTCCTTAGAGCATAGATCTTCAACAGGCTGTCTTCTATGAACTCCATGCTTCTCCATCAGTAGGGCACTGTGGGTTCCTCAAAACTTATGAGCAGGCATAGTGTAACTTCTTTTGGAAGGGAATGAAAAGGGTAATTCAACAGATGGTGGCTGAATGTGATCCCTACCAGTGCAAAAAGGGTGAAATGACACTCTTTCCTGGATTGCTCGAACCCTTGCCCATCCCTACATGGATTTGGATAGATATTTCTATGGATTTCATTGAGGGTCTCCCTAAATCTGGAGGGAAGACAATGATCTTGGTTGTGGTTGATCGCCTCTCCAAATATAGTCATTTTTGTGCCCTCATCCATCCCTATACCACCTCCTCTGTCGCACAGATTTTCATGGAGCAGATCTTCCATCTTCATGGAATCCCTTTTTCCATTGTCTCAAATCGTGATGCAACTGTTGGGTTTCAAAAATGCAAGTTGTAAGCCCTAAGAGGATTCCAAGCTCTATGATCAGACTTGCAACATTTTTGAACCAACTAACAGAGTTAACCTAGATGGTTGATGACTCCCTGGACTTTAGGCTTTGCTAAACCTAGGTGGGTGAACCTTGAAAGCTGAAGCAAATAAAAGGAATGTATGACTGAAATGAATTTAGGTATCTACTCACAATGGCATAAAGTATGCAACAGATAAAAGATTGCAAACTACTTCTACTCCTAATGTTAAGATCTGAGATGTAATTGTTTGAATAAGATTTTATGGAATCCTAGAGTGGAATTGGTATGACCAGTGCCTATTTCTATTGGGCTAATGGAGTCAAGGTGTATATGATATATGATTTACTTACTAGTTACAATTCTGATTGTTTGGCACTTGTGTTTATTTATACCTTGTATAAACATGCAAGGATGTGATTGACAGACTCTACTTATTGATCCACTCAATCCTACCAGGTTATTGTGACTTATTGAAAGGATTTTAATCCTTTCTTGAAGGAACTAATCAACAGAATCACACAATTACAGCAAGTGTGTATTGACAAATGGAGTATATCCTCAATTTGAATAACAAGACAATATCGAGTCAGAGATAGTATGGCAATCTTGTCAATTATATGGCTCTTCTTACTGATCCAAATGTTACTTCCAAGTTATTGTAATCAATCGAAAGGATTTTAATTCTTTAATGGAAACCAATTAATTTGATTACACGAAAACAACAATTGTGTCTCGATGAAACTGAAATATCAACTTGGAAACTTAGGTTCAAATAACAGAGAAATAATAATGTGGAGACAACCAAATAATTGTTCAGCTCAACAAACAATAGACACCAATATTAAATCATCAATTTATGCATTCTTCTCCATTATACAATTTCAAAAGATTTTACAATGTACAACATAATTTTCTATTTTGGCAACTGATCAATCCATCTAATTATCTAATTCCTACTTCTGATCATGATGTTTTTCTAATCTACTGATGATTCTCTTTGCTTGGTTTGCACCTCCATATATATCTTGCAATATTAGGGTTATGACCCTTTACATTCCGGTGCATCCTTTGGTATAGCTCTTCATTCAATTATCTTCGACAAAATAAAATATTTAATTAGTTTCCATTGACAAATTAAATATTTTAATTAGACTTCATTTTCGTAATCAATTTTAATGGTAATATTCTTGAAGTTCCTCAAGATATTTCTTATGTTTTTGAGGAGGTACCACAAAGTTCACCCGATGCAAGAATAATCGTTTGTATTGCCATCGGCTTGACTTGAACCATCAATGTGAGATTATCATATGGTTCCGAAGCCTTTTGGTCTTCCAAACATGTCTCCCTTGTATATCAAATACATTTCTTTCATATACAAGAGCGGGCCCAACCAAGTTTATGAAATGAATTTGAAATCTCCTTCGAATCGGCATTTGTATCACCTTTTTGTATATCGAATGCATGTGCTTTATATACAATAGCGGACCCTAGCTAAAATTCACAATATTTAATCTGTCATTCAAATCTGGGCTTGTATAAACTTGTATATCCATTGGTGATGGGGCCCATGTGGTGTTTCATGCATTTGTATATACATTTCCTTTGTATCATATGCATTTATCTTTGTATCTTGTATACATACATTGCAATATACAATCACAGACTTAAAATAAAGTTCTCCCAATCTTAATTCTCAATCGGATCTAGATTTGTATCTATTCGTTTGTATCGCCTTTTATATGCATACACTTTTTATACAATCATGGACTTCATTGATTTATGAAATGAATTGGAATTATCTTCAGATCCACCATTGTATGCATCTTTTGTATATCTTTTTGCATATCAGATACATACATTTCTCACATACAAACTCTGACCCCACATAAAGTTCACAATGTTTAATTTTCTAGTTGAGTCCGGCATTGCATCTACAGTTTTTTGTATATCCATTTGTGGTGGAGCCCATGCATGCATCTGCCTGTTTTGTATCCACAAGCTTTATGCGCTTTATATCTTGTATATATACAAACAACTATACAAAACTTTTGACCGTTTCATTTTTGTATCTTGTATATATGATCGAATGCTCCCTTCGTTCCACTAGATGCTTCGGTGAGAGTCCTACTGAACTCCACCATCGGCATGACTTCCTTCATCGTTATAAGAATAATGTTCTTTCCCGATCTCTCGAGTGTCACCGATACGGTTATCAGTGAGAGTCTCATCGATGATTATCATCAGGGTAATCTAAGTCATCAGGATAACATATTTAGGGTTACCCGATTGCAGTCATTTCCTCGATAGCCTTTCATATCTTTTGATTGGAGAGACCTTCACAGCATGTCACCGACATCGTTGTCAATATTGCTTTGGCTAGACTTAAAAACTTTATTCTGATTCATTCACTTTCACTAATGGTTCTTATACATGTCGGCATGACTTACACCGAAACATTTTCATCAATCACTGAGACATTATAGCATCGGAAACATCTTAATTTTTCATTCCGATACTCATTTCTTGTTGATGACCATTAATTTCCTCCATTCTATTGGGTGATCGGTGAGAGTCTTACCAAGCTCTACTATCGACATGACTTATACTGTTGGTAGGGCTTGTAGAGTATTTTTCGATAGTGTTTCCTTATGCTGATCGGCATGACCACACATTTTCTCCCCGATGAAAGGTCATCAGTGCCACTTTCTTCATCAGTGTCTTCCAAAACATTCTCCCCGATCCTTATTATCATGCCGATAGCCATTTCAACTAATTTATCATGGAGCATGGATCGATGTAACAAAAGGAAGGTCTTGTCGATGTTAATAAATTGAGGCCTTTTACATTGGAAATTGGAAAGAACTGGTGTGTTCAATCTCCTCTTAATCACGACTTTCATTTATCCATTTTTAGAAACCAATTTGTTAAAACTTACTTGGCTCCAAAATGAATATGCTTCAACATATGAATCTCCAAAGTAAGTTACTGAGACACACTTTCAAATGTATTTCTGGGTGTTGGAATTGATTTTTTCATCATAGGGATCTAAGATTTTGTGAAAAATTGTTTGAAATTTCAGGTCCCAACAACAACTTTCACCAGTCATTTTTGGACAGAACTATTTCACCACACTGGCACCAAACTGAAGATGAGTTCAGGGTATCACCCACAAACAGATGGTCAGACTGGAGTTATCAACAAATGTTTGGAAACTTATCTTCATTGTTTCACCTCAGAACAATAACATCAGTGGGCAAAGTGGCTCCCTCTCACTGAATGGTGGTACAATACCTCCTACCACACTACATCTAAAATGACTCCATATGAAGTAGTCTATGGTCAAGCATCGCCAGTGCTCCTTCCATACACCCCCAGTAGTTCACCAGTTTAGGCAATTGACACAGTTCTCTAAACCTGAGATCAGATTCTTCACATTTTGTAGGCCAATCTTCACATGGCAAGAAATCGAATGAAACAACAAGCCGATCAACACAGTTCTGAGCACACTTTTCAAGTAGGTTATATGGTTTTTCTTCATCTATAGCCATACAAACAATCCTCCTTGAAACTCAAAGGGCATCATAAGCTAGCTGCAAAGTTCTATGGGCCATATAAGGTTCTTCAGAAGATTGTGTCAGTTGCTTATAAATTGGAGCTTCCTCCTTCCCGTGTTCATCCAGTATTTCATGTCTCTTGTCTAAAGAAAGTTCTAGGCACCAACATCAGAGAACAAACTGTTTTACCAGAACTAGATAATGAAGGATCCATCATTTTGGAGCCAGAGGTAATCCTCGACAAGCGCACTCGTTAGCTTCACTCTCGATCCATCACAGAGGTATTAATTCAGTGGCACATAATGCAACCAGAGGATAATACAAGGGAACCACTCCTTCAGATTCAACAACAATTTCCACATCTTAAGCTTTGAGGACAAAGATTTTCTAAGAGGGAGGAGATGTTAGGAACCCATGTTTAACCCTTCTCTTTACTTTGTTAGTCTATTGCTGTTGGACACATATGCTTTGTAAGTCATCCCTTGAGTATATTATATTATCCCACATTCATGGGGAGTAATAGTTGTTTAGATTAGACTTAGTATATAAGCATGTGTTGAGGCCAATGAAGGCATCCATGAGTTTATTGTATGGAGCTTGCTTAAAGGAGGTTGCCCCCTCGAAGTGGCCTACGATTAATAAATTCCTTCTGTGTTCTGCTATTTCTATTATTTCATGCATTTTTCATTATATTGTTGCAGGAGGTTCCTCCCATTATGATGCACAAAAGACTGCACTTTGGGGATTCTTCAAAAACTTCTAGAGTATAATACAGGCTAGGGATAGAATACTTAGGGCTATGGTTGAAAAATACAAGGACACCATTTGTTTTATGGTTAATGTTGATCAGTGCAAAATGGAAGCAGTGGAACCTAGAGTTGTATGGATCATGCCCGTGGGGTATGAAGTGGATGGACGTGTATTGGAGTTGTATGCACAACATCTGTTGAGACAACCTAGGGATCCAGCTGAGGAGAGATTTGGAACATATGAAGAGATTTCATTAAAATTGCATATTGAATTTAAGGCTCCTGAAATCAATAGGACTGTGAGGAAAGAAGTTAAGCAATTGGCTGAGAATCTAGGCCTTACCAAGGAAGCTGTGAGACAGTTCAGGGAAAGGACAGAGAAAGTTGAGAAGGAGAAGTAGGAAATAGAATAGAAAAGTGTTCCAGTAAAACCTCCTTCCAAGTCAAGAACTACTAGGAGTTCTAGTTCAACATCTGGTGCATCATCTCCTGTTGTAGAGAAATCCAAAGAAAAACCTACTGGCAAGGAAAGAAAAAGAATAAAGCAATGGCCAAGAAGTCATATGGTAGTCTGGAGAAGGAGGATGAAGAAAAGATTGATTCAGATGATGAGTTTAAAGAGTTGAAGGCCTTAGTGTTGAAAATAGGCTAGACAACTGAGAGGGGGGGTGAATCAGATGTCACAAAAACTTTTATCCTTTACTGCAACTTAAACTTCTTTATCACTTATTAACAGATGAATGATATAACCATGAAAGTATGAATCAATAACACATGAGAAAAAACAAATCAACACACATAACACCAAGATTTTTACGTGGAAACTCGGTTAAGGGAAAAATGACGGTGGGGGTTAACCCACAAGAATTTATACTCTATTAAAATTATTACAAATGAGGAAGGCACATGCCTTCAGGGCGTACTTCCCAGAGCTCACTACTCAAGGAGGCTCACTGCCTACAAGATTGATTACAAAGAGTTCACAGAAGAATTTGAACTGAAGAGTAGCATCTAATCATGCAAGATTATAGTTCTGGTTGAGCTCAGTACATTGACTTTACACACTTCATCTTTCTCTGCTCTGCTTTGCTTTACTGTCCTGCCATGATCCAAACCTCAGATCTCCTTGCTTCACACTTGTTACTACCACACTTCACACCTTTCACATCATATTCACACACCACTCACCGAAAAGCTCACATCCATCAAATATATATATCCGCAATATGAGCTTTCTTCAATTACAGTCGGCCTCAAGAAAACTTAGAAGCTTTTTCAAGATCTTTGTTCTGTTGGCTGAATCCATACATAAATATTAATGCGAACCAAAAATTGTGTACCCAAGTCACCTCACAATTTGGCCAATACCTTTGGATCTCACAAATTATTCAATCATCCACTTCTCTTAATCCGCACAAGGATCAAACACCATGTCGACCCATTCTTCACCGGACTGAACTGTCTCACCAAAACGCGATACCCAGATGCTTGTATCTTTCAATCCCTTCATCATCGGAGGCTAAAATATTAGATTTAGGTAGCTTTGACATCCCTTATGATTACCTTAGATCCGCAGCACAATGTGATTACCTATGGTGAAATGCGGACTAATATGCTAAACCCTGTCAAATGTTTTGTTCCTGTCTATTCTGACTTAGATAAATCTGCACTCTGACTTCCGGTATGATCCAATGATGTAATGCAGATGTGTAGGATGGATTTAGTTTCCATCAATGACAACACCTGACATGCCTAGCAATGTCTCTTGCCAACAATCTCCCCCTTTGGCATTGATGGCAACACTTAGTGAAAAATGACTATGTGTTAGAGCAGCTCCCCCTTACTATGTACACTTTGTGACTTCCAATTACTCCCCCTTAGTGGAATTTCTCATTTTTCATTGCTTTTCCTCTCCCCTTTGACATCAATGGAAAAGGCTAGGATCCACATATCAAAACTCATGCAAAAATCTTATGTACATGGGTCAAAACTTTAAGTATATACTTCCGCATATGAACACACAGTTCTTAAGCCTTGTTCATCAACAAAAAGATATCACCAAAACTATTTTTCAACTGTGATAATTCATTATCCCATTTCTTCTTTATTCTACCCAAAATGGATATATGCCCACTGAACAAAAATGCCTGTGATTCTATTTTTTGAAGATTAGAAGGATCACTAGTAGCAACAACAACTTGGGATTCTACCAATATATCATACATAGTCTCCAACTTAGGGGAAATTAGTCCCTGGAGCTCATCCAATTTGCCCAAAACTTTGACCTTTTCCTTCTCCAAAATACTCAGTTCATTTTAGAAAATTACTACTTGACATTCTTTGGTTGTTACAGACTCAGAGGACTATAGGACTAAGAAATGTTAGACAGTTTGAGCTCTAAGTCCATAATCTTCTTCTCAATATCTTCAACAACTTTAGACTGATTTAGACAAAACTTATAGATCTCTGCACCTTTAGAGAGAGCATTTTGAATACTCTTTACACTGGTATCAAGCACTAATCTACCATAGCTAATTACTTTCCTTATTTCAGCAAATCTCTTCTCATTATATTCATTTTTGACTTTAACTTCTGCTGACTTCTCAAAAGTTTCAAAATGAGTACTTACAGAGTGTATCAGATTCTTCAGCTGACCGGAGGGAGAGTCAGATGAATCCTTTTGAAAGGTTGGCATAATCTTTTCTATAATTCTAGAGGCAAGACCAAGCAACTCACTGTCTTCAATGTGAGTTTTTAGAATCTCCTCTTGCTTTTGCTTATGCCACAGATGCTACCTGATGGTAGTTGTTTGTCATTGATGTCAAAAAGGTATCATCACAATTGTTCAAGATCATGTCTCTCATAGTTGTTCACTCTATCAGGAACATCAATCAGGAATTGTTCATTTGGATAGAATAAGTGTTGAATTGGCTTGATTAGTGTATATCTCTCATGAGGTGTGTTGATTGTCAATGGTGTTGTAGTAGCAGTATATGGCAGAAATCAAGGTGTTTGTTTGCTTCAACAGGAGGCCTCACTTGAATGTGTTCTTGCTTCATCCTTTGTCAGGAGATATCTTGATTTACATTTGATGATTGCTATGTCTCAAGGTGTATTGCTGTGATTGGAGATGTAACATGATTTGTAACATGATTTACATATTGATCTTCCATTCAGAGAGTTTGGAGTTGATTCATGTTTGTGTTAAAATGCAAGGCAGAAAAGACATTGAAAAGTTTGCTTGTTCATATGATATTAATGATGCTGATTTTTTCATTTGTTGAGAAGGATGATGTAATCCACAGATTGGATGGTGTTCACTTTGACTTCACAGGTTGATCATGTTCTTGCTTTATTTGTTGTTGATTCAAGACTTCATAATGCCTAGCAGGTGTTCAACTTATCATGATAGAAAACTATATCATCTAGTTCCTTCCACCTCAAGTGTTCACAGGAGTTTATGACAAGAGATAAGTTGTTTTTATCATGTTGCTTTCATACTCAAGTGTCCACAAGACAAGGTTATGCATGTAGTGATGGTTTTTGTTTTCATACAAGACATCAAGTTTTTAAGTCATCTTGCTTGTACATCAGAGGTATACGTAGCAGATATATGAGGAACCATATTGATTAAAATTCTTAAACCTGATCACAAGGCATTCATTAGCTCCTCTCTGCCTGTCTTACAATGTATGCACTTTTTTTATAAAACAAAGTTTACTTCTTGTAGCAGGTAACAGTCACTTAAAGTGACTTGGTAAAGGGTAACATTATCATGGGAAACTGGCCCCATCGACCTCACTCACCATTAGTCCCGGTCCCCTTTTAAAAAGCTCAAGCAGGAAAAAGACTTTCAAATGATAAACCTCTTAAAGAAGAGCCCGACATAAGTGGGAATGTCTTATTCTTAAAACTTCATTCGAAGGAAAAAGGCATCTTTTCTTTGAAATGCTTTAATTATATAAAGCATATGAGTGGGCACTTTTTATGCTTGTCTTTAAAAGAATTTTTTAGGAAACCTTTTAAATTTCTTTTTTATTTGTCTTTTAAAAGGCAAGAGTTCATTATAGAATGTATATGAGTTTTTCAAGGAGCCTTTATAGGGGATGGTTGATATTTTTAAAAGCAATATTTTTGGAAAATTATTTCTAAATTCTCTCTCATGCCATTGAAGAATTTAGTGAAGATTTTTCTGTGAGAAGATTTTTTTTAAGAGGATGAAGATATTATTATTGAAGATTAATTTTTTTATTGGAGAAGACAAAGAGAATTCAAGATGAAATAAAAGAATTTGAAGAATATTTGTTGATTATGTTTTGCAATCAGGGAATGTGTTTTTGCAAAGAAGATCAAGAGTTTGGAAAAGATGATGTTTGAAATGAAGGAATTTGAAAAGAAATAATATGAAGCATCATGCAAAGTTTTTCAGATTGAGAGAGAAGATGAATGAAGAGATAAAAATGATTGGATATACAGAGGAGAAACGACAATGAAAGAAATATTATTATTTTATTTATCAGGTGATCATTTTGTAAAAGAAAATGAATTGATTTTTGAATTGTTTATACAAAGAAAAGAGAGATATGAAAGGTCATGTTATTTTTTCCTTGCAGGTGAAAATTTGAATATGAAAGGTCATTTCATATTTAATGGTATTGCAGATGGATTGATTGGTGTGTGTGAGTGTGCAGATCAATGATGAAATAATTTGTTAATATAGGTGAAATGGATGTGAATCCATATGAAAAATTGAAGACAACTTGAATGACACAGATTGGAAGATAATATGAAATTAATTATGCAGAGATAAACTGAATCAGATATAGAGATTGAAAACATCATCAGAAAGACAATATAAAATTGATTGCATTAGGTGAATTGGTATGTAGAGATAATCAGGTGAATGAATTATGAATTGATTGAATAAAGACATTGAGACTAATATGTAGATTGATTTGAGTTGTATGATGATATGACAAACATATGTAAAAGAAGAATTGATTCATATTGAAATAGAGAAACTCTCTGAATTCTTGATTTTAATATGAATTAGGGGTTGGTGCTCCTTGAAGTTGGTGCTTCTAAATGAATTAGGGGTTGGTGCTCCATGAAGTTGGTGCTTCTAAACATTGTAATCAGTGAGATTTTTGATAAAACTAGTGAGGTAGTTTTGGAGTGGTTTTTCTACCCCTGGAGGGTTTTCCACTCGTGTAAATCTTGCATCATAATGTATATTGATCTTCTGTGTGTGTGTGTATGATTTATTCATGAGGTTTTGTTCTCTTACTTCATTCTCAGTCATGTGCATATGTGTTTGACAAATCAATGATATCTTTCTCTTCTTGTGTTTTGAAAGTTAAAGTTTGCAAAAATATTTGAAAATTCACACAACACTGATTCACCCCCCCTCTCAGTGTTGTCCTTGACTCCTACACTACCTTCATCTTTTGTAGAGGAGAAAGAGTGTTAAAATTGATAGGTCCTTGAATCACCTCCGGTTCATGAAACTCAAGCTTGTCTTTCTCAAGTGATTTCTTCACTGCATATGCAATGTCTCTTGCCAAAAATGCAGCTCCATCTTTCATATCCTTGCTGGTACTATCATCTTTTGTTTGCTCCTCAATACTCTTTGTTGTTTCTCCTTCTTGTTCATCCTTATCCTTAACCTCTTTTTCTTCTTGCCTTTTATTCTTCATAAAGTCATCTTCTCCAGGAGAATCTACTTCTGTATTCATCTCTATATGTTCTCCAGCAGATTGGTTTAGAGGAATTTGAGTGTCCTCTGCACGATCAAAATTAACTTCCTTCACCATCTCTTCATCTCCTTTATTTAGTATTTCATCTTCCAGAGTAGATATATTAATATGTTGTTCATTTTCTTTCAACTCCTCAACATTTGGAATGGAGGAATCAATTACATTATCAGTTTCTTCTTCAACAGTGGGAAGATTATGCCTTTTTAATGCCTTTAGAAGAATCTCCTGAGTGTCTTCAACTACCTTATCAATTTCACCCAGCATGAGATTATTCATTCTAAACTTACTCCTGAAGTCTTGTTTTACTTCTTTGAATATCAGGTTCATTTGTTCCGGAGTAATTTGAGGACATAATTTTATTAGCACATGCTCCCGAAGCTTAATATCTTTAGCTTTTGCATTTTCTTTTCTTATTTCTAAAACTTTTGCAAGACTTTCCAAAATTTCAGAAGTTATTTCAAATAAGGTCTTATTATAGATATTCAAGTATTTGACTATTGCTTCCTCCAAAACTCTCTTATCAGCATCACTATAATGATCATAAAATTCAGTCATTGGCTTCAAGTTTCCATCTACAGTAACTAACTTAATGATGTCATCCACAAAAAGAGTAGGCTTCTCAACATAGGTCTTTGTCTTAAGCTTTTTACTTGACTTTAAGCTTCTAGAGGGCTTCTCCTTAGACACTTTAGCAGCTTTGGTGCCTGAGGCCTTCAACTCCTTAACCTCATCATCTGATTCAGTTTCTTCTTCATCCACTTTCTTCAAACTTACATATGTTCTTTTGCCCTTTACCTTTGTTCTTTTTCCTTCCTTACCGGTAGGTTTTTCTGCAGCAGGGGAAGGTGACACACCGGAGATTGAGCTAGAACTCCTAGTAGTTCTTGCTTTAGAAGTGGATTCCACTGGAACACTTCTCTATTTTCTGCCCTATTTTTCCTTCCGAGCTTTCTCTATCATTGCCCTATTTTGTCTCATAGATTCTTTTGATATGCCAATGTTTTCTACATACATTTCAACTTGTCTTTGAATCTTTCTCTTAGATTCAGGTTTTCAGAGCTCAACATGCAGTTTCAATCTGAGTTTAGAATATGTTCCAAATCTTTCAACTGTGGTATCCTTTGGTTTACTCAGAAGGTGTTGAGCATACATATCCAATACTTTCTCATCAACTTCATATCCCATGGGTATGATCCACACAGTTCTTGGTTCAACCGTTTCCATTAAACACTGATCTGTATCCACCATAAAACATACTGTATTCTTGTATTTTTTAACCACAGATGTAGGGATTCTTTCCCTTGATTGCATTATGTTCTAAAAATTCTTGAAATATCCCCAAAGAGCAGTCCTTTGGGCATTTGAGTCACCAATCTTGTTCAAGTGCTCTCTTATTTGTATGGCAACAATCTTATCACTGGTCCAACACATGTTTTTCTTGCCAGGTAACTCATTCATGAAATAGAAGAACAAACATAATACCAATTTACTATACTTGAATGTATTCTTCTTGTTCTTTTTGATCTTGTTCAGGTTTTCCATTAGCTAGTTTTGTAGCAACTCACACAAGTCATAATCAACATTCTCTCTCAACATCTGATAAGCTGCATAGATAGCTATAATGGATATAGAATTCTCCCTACTAGAATGACATATCTTGTATCCAATCACCATTGCTACAAATTTGACAGCCGGATCAGTGATGTCATTTATTGTCATTGCCCTTTTGTTAAACCTTGAACCAGTAGCATCAGTTACAGTTTGATTCTTTATTGACTTCAACATTAGCAGTCCACCAGATGAGTTCAACCCTGTCATGGCCTTGATGGCATCTTTGGTGATTTTGAAAGGTTTCATTAACCACATAAACTCATCATGCAACCGACTGAGCACATACCAGACCCACTCATCTTCATCAAAGGATGGAAACCCTATAATCTGAATAAAACGTTTATCTTGCAGTCCCTTATACTCAAGTTTCCTTGAACAAATCTACTAACTTTGAATCCCCAAACTCATCTATGCTGGCATGAATATAGGCCCTAATATCTTCAACATGCAACACACCATACAAAATACTTGAAAAGGCACCTAGCGGATCGACCTCTGCTGATTTGTGTGGATACTTCTTAAACTTTAGCCTAGGCCGCTCAGTGATATTCACAACCAGAGGTGTAGCCATTTCAAAAAGATCACAAGTTCAAAGCATCAAGAAAAATACCTTTTTCTCCATGAGATTAGGGTTAGCTGATGAATTCACCTGTCGCACTACAAATCTTTGAAATCTCAGCTCAAGCGCTCTTCTTCTTGTTTTCTTCAAATGCAAAGTGATTCAAATGATGAATGAATGAATTTTTATGCTCTGCAAAACCTAATTCGCCATTGTAATAAATGCTCTACCCTAATACATCTAGTTACACTATTTCTGCATACAGTCAATCTTCAATTGCTCCGCAATCAATCGCATTAGCTTCTTTTCTCTAAAATTTGCTTCAACAGATCTAGAATAGGCTTCTTTATTTTCATTCATCATGCCAGATTCAAGTATCCACTTACTAGCAGGGGGAATTAAATTTTCAATGCAGCTCCCCCTGAGCTAGAGCTCCCATTTCAATTCCCAGATGAATTATTAGCAATGGATTCCGGTGCGGACCCATCACCTTCATTGTTTGCATCTTTCTTCACCCAAATTTTATTTATTTCTTCTTGAATCTCATTCACATCTATTTTTCCTTTGCCTTTGTCCATCTTCTTCTCTGTTCTTCCTACATGTGAGTTCACCTTTTTGCTTCTACAAAATTTAGCAATATGTCCAGATTTGTTGCAATTGAAACATATAGTCTTGTTTCTATGACAATCACATGTTGGAACAGGTTTAGATCTACATTGCATTGCCAAATGCCCAAACTTGTTGCAAGTAAAACATCTTCCATTAAAAACTTGTTTGTTCTTAGGAGGATTCCTTGATCCACTTTTGCATTCCTTTGCCTTATGACCTATCCTTTTGCAATTAAAGTATTGACCAAAGAAAGATGACTCATTTTGATTTACTTGACTTCTGCATTGATTAGCTCTATGACCATACTTATTGCATTTGAAACAATTGCCATTGAAAGATGGATACCTTTGAGCATTAGGTTGTCTTACCAGAGGTTTTCTAGGATTCCTTCTTGATTTCTTGATTTAGGATTTCTTTGACCGAATCCAGAACTTTCACCTTTCTCAAATCCCAGACCATGCTTATCATCTACCTTATTTTGACTATCAAGCAATACCTCAAGATTAGCTGAGATTATCTTGAATTTCTCTTTATATTCATTTGCAACTTTTAGGTCATGTTTGAGAATGACAATTTGTCTTTCAAGTTCTTCCTCATTATCCCTAGTTTCTTGTAGATCAGACTCTAGATGGCCAATTATCCTATCTAATTTGCAGTATTGTTATGTTCTTTCTTTTAGAGATTGATTTAGTTTTTCCTCAGTCTTCTTCCTTTCTTCAATTTCCTTGGTTATCCTCATCACCTTGGATTCCATTTCATGTTTTAGGACAACAACTTCTTTTGCTAGCTTCTCACATTCTTTGTCTTCTCCTTTAGGGCCTCATTCATATCATTGTCTTCATTCTGATTTGCTAACTGATGAAATAACTCCTTCCTTTTTCCATTAGATTTGTTCAATTGTCCTTTTAAGGTTTCAATGAAATCTTCAACATCTTTAAGGTTCTCTTCCAATTCTTTGACTTCTACTCTGGATTCATCAAGATCTTCTAAAGCAAGTTTAAGTTGTTCATTGATGCCATCAAAATACTTGAATGAACCCATTGAAAACACTTTCCCAGTTTTTCCTCAAGTTGTTAAACTTCTTCTAAGGAACCTTGCTCTGATACCAATTGTTGAAAATAGGCTAGCTAACTGAGAGGTGGGGGGGTGAATCAGTTGTCACAAAAACTTTTATCCTTTGCTACAACTTAAACTTCTTTACCACTTATTAATAGATGAATGATATAACCATGAAAGCATGAATCAATAACACACGAGCAAAAACAAATCAACACGCATAACACCAAGATTTTTACGTGGAAACCTGGTTAAGGGAAAAACCACAGTGGGGGTTAACCCACAAGAATTTATACTCTGTTAAAAGTATTACAAATGGGGAAGGCACATGCCTTTAGGGCGTACTACCCAGAGCTCACTGCTCAAGGAGGATCACTACCTACAAGATTGATTACAAAGAGTTCACAGAAGAATTTGAACTAAAGAGTAGCATCTAATCATGCAAGATTACAGTTTCGATTGAGCTCAATACACTGACTTTACACACTTCATCTTTCTCTGCTCTGCTTTACTATTCTGCCATGATCTGAACCTTAGATCTCCTTGCTTCACACTTGTTACTACCACACTTTGCACCTTTCACATCATATTCACACACCACTCACCAAAAAACTCACATCCATCAAATATATATATCTGCAATATGAGATTTCTTCAATTACAGTTGGCCTCAAGAAAACTTAGAAGCTTTTTCAAGATCTCTGTTCTGTCGGCTGAATCCATACACAAATATTAATGCGGACCACAACTTGTGTACCCAAGTCACCTCACAAGTTAGCCAATACCACTGGATCTCACAAATTATTCAATCACCCACTTCTCTTAATTTGCACAAGGATCAAACACCAAGTCAGCCGGTTCTTCACTAGACTAAACTGTCTCACCAAAACCCAATACACAGATGCTTGTATCTTTCAATCCCTTCATCACCAGAGGCTAAAATATTAGATTTAGATAGCCCTGATATCCATTATCATTCCCTCAGATCTACAGTACAATGTGATTACCTGTGGAGAAATGCGGACTAATATGCTGAACCCTATCAAATGCTCTATTCCTGTCTACCCGAACTTAGATAAATCTACACTCTGACTTCCGGTATGATCAAATGATGTAATGCAGATGTGTAGGATGGATTTAGTTGCCATCAATGATAACACCTGACATACCTAGTAGTGTCTCTTGCCAACACTCAGGCACTAAAGCTGTTAAAGTGTCTAAGGAGAAGCCCTCTAGAAGCAAAAAGCCAAGTAAGAGGCATAAGTCAGAGGCTAATGTTGAGAAGCCAACTCCTTCTGTGGAGGACATCGTTAAGTCAATCACTGTAGATGGAAACCTAAAACCAATGAATAAATTCTATGATCATTATAGTGATGCTGACAAAAGAATTTTGGAGGATGCTACTGTAAAATGTTTGAATGTATTCAACATAGCACTAGTGGAGATTTTGTTAGAAGTTCCTAAGAGTTTAAGAGACATTCTGGAAATAAGAAAAGAAGCTACCAAAACAAAGGATATGGAGCTGAGGGAACATGTAATGTCCAGTCTATGTCTGGTGATCTCTAGAAAAGAAGTAGATAAGATTCTTAAAGAAGTCAAGAATGAATTCAGAAGCAAGAAAATGATGAATAAGTTGATGATTGGAGACATTGATGAAATTGTTAAAGAAACATAACAAATTCTAAGGAAAGCATTGGACAAGAACAAGTTCTATGTGGTTATAGAAGAACCTATTGATACTAATGACACATTAATTCTAGATGATGAAAAGCTATAGAAAAATGAGCAACAAATCCAGAAGAAGAAACTTTGAATAAAGAAGATGAAGAAATGATGAAGGAAGATCAAGAAAAGAAAACTGATTCCTCCACTCTAGATGTTGAGGAATTTGATACACCAAATCCTCTGAAAGAGAATGTATAAGAAATTTTTTATATAGATAAAAGCAAAGATGCCTCTGATGATGATGCAGAGAAGGCATAAGCAGAGAAAAAGAATGAAAATGATGAGCAAGACAATGTGGTTGACTCTGAAAAGGGAGAAGTTGGAGGCCCTGAAGAGCATAAGTCTAAAACATCATTTTGGGCAAGAGACACTACAGAAGTAGTGAAAGAAATTTTGAAAAGAGATAAACAAATTGAAGAAGATCAGGATATAATACAAGGACCAATCAATTTTGATACTTTATCACTGGTGTAGAAGATAAAGTTGGCCTCTATTGCACACGCTAAGGCTAGAGAAGAAATCCTAAAGTCACATATAGAAGATAGCGAGTTGCTTGGCCTTACATCTAGTATTTTGGAGAAAATCATGCCCACATAAGGATTCATCAGCATCTCCCTCCGGTCAGTTGAAAAGTCTGATAAACTCTGTAAGTTCTCATTTTGAAACATTAGAGAAGTCAGCAGAAGTTAAAATTAGAAATGAATTCAATGAGAAGAGGTTTACTGAAATAAAGAAAATAAATATCTATGATAGATCAGTGCTTGATACTAGTGTAAAGAGTATTCAAAATGCACTCTTTGAAGGTGTAGAGATTTATAAGTTTTTCTTAAACTGATCTAAAGTTGTTGAAGATATTGAGAAGAAGATTAAGGACTTAGAGCTCAAATTGTCTAACATTTCTCAGTCATATAGTCCTTTAACTAAGTCTGTATCTACCAAAGAATGCCAAGTAGTGAGTTTGTAGAATGAATTGAGTGACATGGAGAAAGAAAAGGTTAAAGTTTTGGGCAGATTGAATGAGCTCTGGGGATTGATTTCCCCCAAATTAGAAACTATGTATGATCTATTGGCAGAATCCCAAGCTATTGGTTCTACTAGTGATCCTATTGACCTTCAAAAGGAAAAATCACAAGCATTTTTGTTCAGTGGGCATTTATCCATTTTGGATAGCATAAAGAAGAACTAGGATAGTGAATTGTCATGGTTGAAAAACATTTTTGGGGATAGCTTGTTGTTGATGAACAAGGCTTAAGGACTATATGTTCATATGCAGAAGTATATAGTGTTTTGACCTATGTACATAAAATTTTTGCATGAATTTTGATGTACAGATTCTAGCCTTTGCCATTGATGTCAAAGGGGGAGATGAAAAGCAGTGAAAAATAAAGAATTCATCTAAGGGGGAGCATTGAAAATCACAAGTGTGTATAGTAAGGGGGAGCTGTTCTAACACTTAGTCATTTTTCACTAAGTGTTGCCATCAACGCCAAAGGGGGAGATTGTTGGCAAGAGACACTGGTAGGCATGTCAAGTGTTGTCATTGATGACAACTAAATCTATCTTTCACATCTGTATTATATTAGTTGACCATACTGGAAGTTAGATTGTAGATTTGTCTAAGTCGGGATAGACAGGAACAGGGCATATGACAAGGTTCAACATTTCTCCACAAGTAATCATATTGTGCTATAGATTTGAGGGAATGTTTAGGGATGTCAAGGCTACCTAAATCCAATATTTTAGGCTCCAGTGATGAAGGGATTGAAAGTTACATGCATCTGAGTATCGGGTTCTGGTTAAGCAGTTCAGTCCAGTGAAGAACATGCCGACTTGGTGTTTGATCATTGTGTGGATTGAGAAAAGTGATAGGTTGAGTAATGTATGAGATCCAGTGGTATTGGCCAACATGTGTGGTGACTTGAGAACATAGGTTTTGATCTGTGTTGATGTTTGTGCATGGATTCAACCAATAGAATAGTGTTCTTAAAAAGTCTCTAAGTTTCTCTTAACACCGTTTGCAGTTGATGCAATTTCATATAGTGGATATATATAATCGATGAGTTCTAGAATTTTGATGAATGGAGGTGTGAATATGAAGGGATAGGTGTGAAGTATAGCAGAATTAGGTGTGAAGTAAGGAGATCTAAGCTCTGGATCATGGCAGAATAGTGAAGCAGGGTAGAGAGAGATGAAGTGTGCAAAGTTAGTGTATTGAGCTCAACTGGAACTGTAATTTTGCATTGTTAGATGCTATTCTTCAGTTCAAATTTTTTGTGAACTTTTGTAATCAATTTTGTAGGCAGTGATCCTCCTTTGAGTAGTGAACTCTGGGCAGTGTGCTCGAAGGCATGTGCCTTCCCCATTTGTAATACTTTTAACAGAGTATAAATTCTTGTGGGTTAACCCCCACCGTGGTTTTTCCTTTAACTGGATTTCCACATAAAAATCTTGGTGTTCATGTGTTATGATCTTGTTGTTTCTATTTATGCTTCTTTCTTTTGAATGTATGTGGTAAATTGTTA
This sequence comes from Cunninghamia lanceolata, assembly GCA_027924645.1. Classification (NCBI taxonomy): domain Eukaryota; kingdom Viridiplantae; phylum Streptophyta; class Pinopsida; order Cupressales; family Cupressaceae; genus Cunninghamia; species Cunninghamia lanceolata. Next base: position 3,282,097 of record BSBN01000620.1, read on the forward strand.
AAGGAACATAATTTGTTGCAGAACACTGATTCACCCTCCCCTCTCAATGTTCCTTAATTTCAATAGTGGGCAACCGACCCTTCCATCTTGTAAGATCGATACTCCCAGTCTTCTCTATGAGCGCGATGGACACCAAAGACCTATCTATGGTTCTTTTTAAATCTTTGGTGGGCGCGGGCTTGTTGATTGATGGTTTATATTTAAACTTGCAAACCTTCCTTTTTGGTTCCTATTTTGACAGCTTTGTGACTGTCATAAGACTCAATACTACAGAGATAAGATTTATAAAGCTATTTTTAGCATTTTTCTTAATGCAGGTTGTGGAGATTTTTGAGGAGATTTTTTATGAAGCTTTGTTTCTTATTTTAAACACAAGTGGGCCTCTCTCTCTCTCTCTCGTGCAGTTTGAAGGTTTTAAAAAGGAAGTTATTTTTTTTAGGAGAGATATTTTTTATTGGCTTTCTAATGAGAAGTTTAAGAGATTTTTTTGGAGAGTATTTTTATCTTCTTGCAGATGGAGAGCAGAGCTATTTATGAAAGAGATTTTTCTTCTTAGAGGGTAGATTGATTAAATCAATTAAAGATTTTATTTTTATGATGGATATAATTTATGGTCTTTTATTTTTTGGAGAAGATGAATAGATTGATGAGGTTGGAAAATGTATATGTAGAGAAGAGAATATGAAGAGTTATTCTTTTGCAGGTGCATTGTGATGGATTGGATTTGTTGTAGAAATAGAAAATTTGTTTTTGATAAAGGGAAAAAATGTTTGCGAGAAGAGGATCCAATTATGAGAGATTTTTTTTTTACAAGTGTAGACATTTAATGAAAAGTGAAAGAAATATCTTATACGGGGAAGATGAGAGATTGAAGAGTATTGAAGAGAAAAGTATTGCAAGTTCATCGTGATTTTTATTTGAAGACAAAAATGTTCAGATTGAAATGTTTTGAGAAAGGAATATGAAAGGTCAAGTTAGTATTATTGCAGGTGAATTGATTTAATGGTGAAAATGAATATGCATAGGAGAGGAATATCAAAAGTCAATTCATTTATTTCGCAGATGTTTGTGAATGAATGTGTGTGTGGACTAATATGCAGTGAAGACATTTTAGTGAAGATTCTACAGATGAATCATGATATTGTGTATGTGAGATCATGTTTTTGTAGGTATGAATCAAACAAAGAATGAAGACACTATGCAAAGAACTTACAGATTGAACCATGTCAAGTATGAAGACAATATAGAATTGATTGTGCATCAGGTGAATTGATTGTACAGAGATCATGAGTGATATGCATATTGAATTGAGTCTGATTGCAAGGGGATATGCAAACTCAGGGAAGCAAGTTATTGAATTCTTTATGCAGTGATTGTATTTGAATCTTTACGTGAATGATGAATCACATGTTATGTAATGGTGCAAATTAGATTGACTTGCAATCATTTCTTGCACACTAGGCTTTATGTTTTGATGATAGTGATTGTATTTGCCAGTGAGGCTTGTATGGTTAGTGAGACCTCTTTGTAGCCAATGAGGCTTGTATGGTCAATGAGACCTATTTGTAACTAGTGAGGTTCTTGATTAAGCTAGTGAAGCATTTCAGAGTGGTTTTTCTTCCCCTAGAGGGTTTTCCAACTATCAAATTAGGTGTCATGGTTCTTGTTTGTCTTAATGTGTTCATGTGCTCTAATGATTTGTTCTTAAGGTCCGGATTCATATTTTAATTATCATACTTTTGCATATGTGTTTAATAGATCATTGATGTCTTCCTTTCTCTTTGTCTTGCAAGTTAAAAGGGTGCAAATAGTTTTTAAAAGTTTATACAACACTGATTCACCCCCCTCTTAGTGTTGTCCTAGACTCCAACAAGTGGTATTAGAGCATAGATTCCCTATAGAAGTCTAATCGGCTTGGGTAGGTCCTGTTAGTGGAGTACGATGGGAAAATGTAGAAGAAATAAGAGCATGAGAAATGTCAAGCCTCATACTGGTCAAAAGACACAAAGGACATCATCTATATCAAATTTAGATGTTGATATACAATCAGTTGATAGAAATGTTTCACAAGTTGAATTGGGTATTAAATTAGAGAAAGATTTTTCTGGAGTTCCTCTCTTTGATGGTTCAAACTTCTTTGTTTGGTATATTAGAATGCAAGTATATTTATCCTCTTTAGGATATGGTGTTTTGATGTCAGTTGAGAATGGGTATTATGTTTCCTCTCAATCACCTAACACTACAAATAATAAAGAAGCTTATGAATGTAATCATATAGCAAAAAGGGCCATTTTGTCTGGATTAGCTAATGAAGTTTCCTGTAAAGTTATGCAATGTGAAACAACTTAGGATGTGTGGAAGGAATTGATAAGAATCTATCAAGGTGATGCATTTGAAGGAAAGGATTACTTGTTATCTGAGAAGAGTGACAATGATGGAAGATATTCACATGAAGGAGATGAGGTCCAATCTATTTTAGAAGGAGGTAACATTATGAGTGATTATCATCAAGAATATGATGAACAAGAATGTGAGATTGATATTGAAGGAGAGCTCATATGTGCTCTGAGTGAAATCAAGAAATACAAAAAGGAGAATCAGAGGCAAGAATTGCAACTACAATAGGAAAAAGATTTAAAAGACAAAGCACTTTTAGACCTTGAAAGAGTATCTTCAGATCTTGAAGAGGCAAGAAATCAGATTATAGGCTTAAAGAGTCATGTTGATGAATTTGACAGATTGATTATCAGACTAAAGACTGAAATTAAGGAAGTCAAAAGAATAATAGATGTAACAAAGTCTAACCTTGAGGTTAAAAGAATTGAAAATTTGAAATTAGAAGCTGAGATTATCAATCTTAGAAAAGATTATGAAGGTCTCAAGGTTCTGTCCAAGAAATATCAGGAGTTTGAAGAAAGCACATATAAGTTGCATGAAATGTTGGGCAAACAAAAGTATCATAAGGACACTACTGGTCTAGGTTATGAAGAAGGAGAGTGTTCCAAAGTTAGAGAGACTCCTAGAGAGAAAATTGATTTGAGTTATCATGCTGCTACTCCTAAAGGCAAAAAGAAGATTGAAGCTGAGGTGAAAAATAAGGATGAGTTTGTAAAAATTCACAATCAAAGAAGAAATTTTAGAAAGGCTTCTTCAGTTAGACAAGCATATATGTATAGGTATAATTATTCATTTTTTGGTTATTGTTATACTTGTAATCACTTTGGACACAAAGCAGTTAATTGTAGAAGAAATCAATTTGCTTCAATAAGGACTGCTAATATTGTGTGTTTCAAGTACAATTCTCTTGGTCACAAAGCATATAGTTGCAGAATATATCAAAGCATAGCATCATTTGGTTTGAAAGGTTGGAAAAAGAAAAAGGTTGAAAAGGTTTGGAAGAAGAAACTTGAACAAAAGAAAGAACCTGTGAAAGTTTGGAAGTAGAAACAAAGTCAAGAGAAGACATATCCTAAACTTGTGCATCTTGCACAAGTCACATTATCAGTTTCATAACATATAACATGAAGTGAGGGGGAGTTGTCCAATGCCTTATCATTTATCCCCAAGAAGTTTCAGGAGGAGAGCATTTGATGCTTATCAATATGGTGATCTTGTTTTGTTTATCATAACTTGATAATGCTTGTTAGAATGTTTCATGTCAAGATGTTCTCATATCACTCTTGTGAAATGAAGTTCTTAATGGTGTTGATAACTATGTTGATCTTTAGTGTATGACAATGATACAGATGATTAGTGGTTCATGTTGATTCTTACAAAGTTTGAGTTGTCATGTTGTTGCAGTTCAAAATGTTCTTGATATGTTAGTAAGAATGTGAAGTGTTGGTTGTTATAGCAAAGAGCTATTCAATTCTAGTTAAGGTGTACTCAAGGAGCTTCTCATCAGATGTTAGCATATGTTGGCTAAGGAAGTTGCAAATGGAAGAAGTTAATTCATAGCACATGTTTTTGTATTTGGTTTTGCAAAGGTATTAATAGTGGTTCTATATATATCATATTTGACATTGTGTTACAAAAAGTGTCATGTGTAGGAATAGGAGAATGGTCTTCATCAAGATAGTCTCCATTCCTTACATGATGATCTTCATTCTTTTTCATGTCAATAAGTGTGTACAGAAGTAGATTGGTTGCAGATTGTTGTAGGTTGATTGTCCATCTTATTGTCACTATCATGTAAGTCTTGGCAAGGTCATCTCTTGTGTGGTCATCTTGTCATCATGAGTTGTGAATAGTGTGATGAGTAGTCTTTATGTTGGTGTTTATGGGTGTTGAAGTGTTTATGATATCTTTGCATGGAGTTAAAGTTCATCTGTGTCATATCAGAGGAGTCATTTTTATGCCATCATAATCATACATCATACTTTATGCTTTGGGAGATCTTGGAGTTTTGTCATTTAGGTCAAAAAGGGTTGATGATTGTGAAAGAAATGTTTGTCATAAAAAAATTTGTTTTGCAACCACAAGTGATGTTATCAGGAGTTTGTATTTGATAGAACAAATATGGTAGCCTTCATCTTGTCAAAAGAAGTGATCAGAAGATCTCAATGGTGTCAGTTTTCATTTTTATCTTCATATTGGTGTTGTGTCAAGAAGTGGTATTGTGCTGAGAATATGGTACAGTCTATGGATAGTTTATAACAGTGGTTTGATGCTTTGTTTGGTGTGCCTCTCATGATGTTGCTCTCAGGTTCTATGTTTCAGGATGTATGTCTTCAGATGTGTGCTTCATGGTGACTTGTTTCTCTCAAGTTGAAGAGTTGTTTCAAGAGGGAGTACATTATTCTTTGTCATTTAATGACAAAAAGGGGGAGAGAAAAGAAAATGCATCAAGTAGTTTTGCCATCAATGACAAAGGGGGAGATTGATGGAGATTGATTGTCATTGATGTCAAAAAGGTGTTGTGTTGATCATTATGTGTATGACAGGTCCTTCAAATTCTTTGTTTTGTTTTATGATGTTGATCATAGGGTTATTATGTTGGTCATGGTGTTATAATGTCATTATTGATCAGAGAGATATTCATATGATCACTCATGCTTGAGTTGTCATGCTTTAGTCCACATGGTTACATGTTTTCAGTTCACATAGTTCTCATGCATATTCAAGCAATGATGATGTAGGTATGATGCAATGCATATGTGTTGTGCTTCATGTTTTAGATGCAAGGTAGAGAAGACACAAAGATTTCATATTATGATGATAATGATCAGCAAGGTACATTTTGTGTCTCATGTTACAATCAGTTGGTTTATACTTTAGTGATTTGTCAAGGTGTTTGGGAGTTGCAAAGGTACAGTGGCAATGATGAAGTAAGTATTCTAGAATGATCACTTGAAGAACAAAAGTTGCAGCTAATGTCTGTGTATGCAGTGATGACATAATAGAAGTATATTGATAAGCAACTCACTCTGGCTTGATACCGTGTTGGAGTTGTTAAAGTTGTAATATGGCAGAATGAATAGTTTGGTTTGCAAGAAAGCCATCATCCTGGTTCAAGGAGGACATCATGTTTCAAGTCATTATCACATTTCACTAAGAGGTCTTCTTGTGTAAAGGGATCATCAGAGGGATACTTGGCAGATACATGCTCAAGATGTTTTTGAGTTTTTAGAGGGATCATGTTGATTAGAGTTCTTAATTATGAGTTGAACATTAAGAAATCCTAACACAAAACATATATTATTACATAACCTGCCTGTCATATATGTTTTGCACTTTATGTTATATTGTTTAATTGACCTCCTGTCATAGGTAACAGTCACTTAAAATGACTTACTAAAGGGTATTAGAGTCATGGGCAACAAACCCTTCCATCTTGTAAGATCGATACTCTCGGTCTTCTCTATGAGCGCGATGGGCATCAAAAACCTAACGATGGTTCTTTTTAAATCTTTGGTGGGCACAGGCTTGTTGATCGATGTTTTATATTTAAACTTGCAAACCTTCCTTTTTGGTTCCTATTTTGACAACTTTGTGACTGTCATAAGACTCAATATTGCAGAGATAAGATTTATAAAGCTATTTTTAGTATTTTTGTTAATGCAGGTTGTGGAGATTTTTTATGAAGTTTTGTTTCTAATTTTAAACACAAGTGGGCCTCTCTCTCTCATGTAGTTTGAAGTTTTCTAAAAAGGAAGTTTTTTTTTTAGGAGAGATATTTTTTATTGGCTTTCTAATGAGAAGTTTAAGAGATTTTTTTGGAGAATCTTTTTATCTTCTTGTATATGGAGAGCAGAGCTATTTACGAAAGAGATTTTTCTTCTCGAAGGGTAGATTGATTAAATCAATTGAAGATTTTATTTTTATGATGGATATAATTTATGGTCTTTTATTTTTTGGAGAAGATGAATAGATTGATGAGGTTGGAAAATGTATATGCAGAGAAGAGAATATGAAGAGTTATTCTTTTTCAGGTGCATTGTGATGGATTGGATTTGTTGTAGAAATAGAAAATTTGTTTTTAAAAAAGGGAAAAAATGTTTGTGAGAAGAGGATCCAATTATGAGAGATTTTATTTTTCTTACAAGTGCAGACATTTAATGAAAAGTGAAAGAAATATCTTATACATGGAAGATGCGAGATTGAAAAGTATTGAAGAGAAAAGTATTGCAAGTTCATTGTGATTTTTATTTGAAGCAAAAATGTTCAGATTGAAATGTTTTGAGAAAGGAATATGAAAGGTCAAGTTATTTTTATTGCAGGTGAATTGATTTAATGGTGAAAATGAATATGTAGAGGAGAGGACTATCAAAAGTCATTTCATTTATATTGTAGATGTTTGTGAATGAATGTGTGTGTGGACTAATATGCAGTGAAGACATTTTTGTGAAGATTCTACAGATGAATCATGATATTGTGTATGTGAGATCATGTTTTTGCAGGTATGAATCAAACAAAGAATGAAGACACTATGCAAAGAACTTACAGATTGAACCAATGAAAGTATGAAGACAATATGCAATTGATTGTGCATCAGGTAAATTGATTGTGTAGAGATCATGACTGATATGCATATTGAATTGAGTCTGATTGCAAAGGGATATGCAAACTCAGGGAAGAAAGTTATTGAATTCTTTATGTAGTGATTGTATTTGAATCTTTGTGTGAGTGATGAATCACATGTTATGTAATGGTGCAAATCAGATTGACTTGCAATCATTTCTTGCACACTAGGCTTTATGTTTTGATGATGGTGATTGTATCTGCCAGTGAGGCTTTATGTGGCTTGTATGGTCAGTGAGACCTCTTTGTAGCTAGTGAGGCTTGTATGGTCAGTGAGACTTGTTTATAACTAGTGAGGTTCTTGATTAAGCTAGTGAAGCATTTTAGAGTGATTTTTCTTCCCCTAGAGGGTTTTCCAACAATCAAATCAGGTGTCATGGTTCTTATTTGTCTTCATGTGTTCATGTGCTCTAATGATTTGTTCTTAAGGTCCTGATTCATATTTAAATTATCATACTTTTGCATATATGTTTAACAGATCATTGATGTCTTCATTTCTCTTTGTCTTGTAAGTTAAAAAGGTGCAAAAAGTTTTTAAAAGTTTATACAATACTAATTCATCCCCCACTCTTAGTGTTGTCCTAGACTGCAATAAATTCAACCTATCTAGGTTGAAAGATTGTACTTATTTAAAAGATTAGTCTTGATAATGATAGTACTCATTAAGATCTAAATGAGGATATACCTTGTGTACCATATTTATACATGTTTTGAGAAATGAGAATTTGATCAATACCCAAGTGGTCAAGAGTAGACTAGTGGTTATTATATTATTGATTACAACTTATTAACTATGGAAACCAAGGGTATTGGATATTTTAATGTATTGGGTTAGAGAGTTAAACCCCTAGAATCAACCCATAAGGGTTGATGAAACTTGAATACTCTTTTATCAAGTATAACATCGAATTGGTCTATTATTTGTTACATTCGACAGTGAATGGTCGAGAAAATGTAAAGCCTTATGATAATAAATGATTTCTTGATAGAGTCAAAACTTGACATATAGCACAAGAGTGCTTAATTTTTGAGTCTTTGAGCAGAATGACAGGAAGTCATAGGCCCTGATATTTGCAAGAATGCAACTAGGGAATATCTAAAAAATAAAGTCATCTAAACCTATACATTGTGTATATATATCCTAGATTAAAGATTAAATTCTAATTCAGATTGACTAGGATTTGAGTTTAGTCAAGACAATTCATGTCTAGAATTACTAGTCAAACAAATCAAACTATAGGATGAGATAGTTTCCAAGTCTAGTTAGAGGTGTGTGAACACACAACTACATTTATTGCAAATGTCTATTTATATAGAAACTTTGGCCAAAGTGATGCATTTGTCTTTGCATGCATTAGTCAGTTCACAATGTCTAGATGGTGTGACCCGTTAGAATGATCATACTTAGCTATAAGATTGTCTAGAGTTATACGGTCGATTGAGTTACATAGGACACAACACTAGGACTCAGATAATAATGTGTTGGTTCCTTATGTCTATACTCTTCGTGAAGGGTAGGACCGCTTCCATATGGAAGGTGTGTGGGGACCATCGGCCTGTGGTTAGAGGTAAAGCACTTGGATGATGCTCTCCCTCTATGGCAGAAGACTCACCGAGATTTGAGTGATAGATATCAAGATTCTAGATGTAGTACTCTTTATGTTATGACTTATGATTGATAAACTTATGTAAACTTATTTATATTGCCAAGTGCAAATTATTTGAAAATGTAAAGTGATGTAATTCCACTATGTTTTTATCTTTGAATATATATTGTAATTTTCAAGTTTGAAAAATATTCAGAAGAGATATGCATTTAATTTAATCTAATTATGTAGATGTAAAAAAAACTTCTTTCATGTTTAACATGTTCACTTTTTTAGTAAATTGTTTGTGTAATTCCAAGTAATATGAGATGGCATGTTACACCATTTTTGAAAGATAGTTAAGGAGCTTATTTAGGTAGGTCAAAGGATTGAAGTTAAGAGAACTATAGATTTCAAAAGATCTATATTATAATTCCAAGGCCTATGCCTAAACACTATTGAATCTCATGAAGGTTGTGTTATAACTATGTTATGAAGCAATAAAATATCTCCTCATTAGTGAATTTCTATTATCTGTCATGTGAAGGTGTTGTGAGTTATCTTTTGTTGTGTGGTTAGATAATCTTTAATTAGACCATTCAACCATGACTACATTAGATGCTATTAGATCTTAGAATTGAATTATGAAATAAGAGGATTTAAGAGTCTTCTCACACCAAGTTGTTGGGTACAAGATTCCTCGAAGAAGTTATAATCTGGTTGTAAATAGATCACTGATTGTGAGGTAGTTTACATTGTATATAAAGATAAGATGCCTCCATGAAGAGCATGTAGAGGTCAATGAGCAATTAACATTATAGGAATAAGGGAAGAAATGATTAAGGTAATGAGGAATTTGTAGATCTAATTGGATGTTGTCAAAGAAGATACAAGAAGAGGTCATACCTAAAGATGATGTACATGATGAAGAAGAGGAGAGAGGTAATAGTAAAAATGTAGAACTAATTGTATTAGAAGAAGAAGATCAAGATTAGAAGATTTTCAAGGTCATTTCTAATATGAGTAAGAGGTCTAGAATTGATGTTCCTTGTTGGAAAGAAACATGAGTAAATATATTCCACATTTATACTATAAGGGGTTTGTGGTGAGTAAATATAATCCCCACTTATACTACAAAGGGTTTGTGGTATTGTACAAGAAGAGTTCTGAACATCCTACATACACATAAGAAGACTGTAAAATACCACACACTACACTAAATACCTTGTGGTACCACCTATAAGAATTAGGCACTTGTCATAGGGATATAGGAGGTTGTACGACACCACACAACCTCTGCACATGTCATTTGGATAACTTTTGGACCCATATATGGGTCATATAGCCCTTAAATAGCCTTAAAAACACCTTAACATCCTAAATAAGCTATAATAAGGATAAACATCATAAAGGGAAAGGTGAATTTGTGGGAAGGGGATAATTAAGAGTATTTATGAAAGGTTATAAGGAAAAGACAAGATGAAAAGGTATTAAGAGGCTATCTCAAGAAGAGAAAAGAGATAGATAAAAGCATAAGGACATGGAGGAGTATGAGGAAAATATATGAGAGAAATATGAAGAAGATGAAAGAAGGATGGAGATAATGAGAATGATTATGTAAGAGAGATAAGAATTTGAGATATTGATAGATTGTGAAAGATATATTATGAGAGATAAGAGATATACTAAGGAATTGATGATTATGTATTCAATGATGTTATAATAAATATATGAAGGATGATGGATCTATTATATGTATGACTAGTGTATGTGTGAATGTTTATTTTTTTTGTGTAAGATGGAATCTACTGTACTAATCTATAATCCACCACACATGTTCTAATTCTCTCTCTCATCCATGACACTAGGGTAACTCCAACATAACATAGAAATAAGATTAGAACTCCAGTCTGTGATTTCTTTGTCAACATCCCTAATTATAATCTAGTAATCTAAATCTTGAGGAAATTATTGATTAGTTGAATTTCATAGAAGGATATTTTGAGTATGAAGAAATTTTAGATCCTAATAAAGTAAAGTTTTCCAAGACAAAGTTGAAATGCCATGTTGTCATATGGTGGAAGGAAATATAGTTAGAAAGGAATAGAAGAGGGGAAGGAAAAGATTGAAAGGTGGGATACGATGATACCTAAATTGAAAGATAAGTCCATTCATACATTTTACCAATTATAATTGTTGAAGAAATTATAGAATCCAAGGAAAAAGGATATGAATGTGAGGGATTATACAAGATGATGATTTAAGGAATAGTCATCATGAGGTTGATCAAGAGAAGATAACAAGGTTTATCAATGGTTTGATAAGATATATTCAAGGAGATTTAAGTATGGTTAGACTACAATATGTTGAAGAGGCATATCAATATGCCATAAAGGACAAAGATAAATTGAATAAGAAATTTTAGATTAGACAAAGAAAATAGAGAGGAAGAGGAGGCCAATTCTAGAGAGGTAGTGGTAGAAACCAAGGAAATAGAGATAGAGGATGAAGATATCATGATCCAGAACCCAAGGAGAATCAAAACCATTATTGTAATGTGATATATAATGGTTATAAGTGTGATAGAGGAAGATGAGGTAGAGGAAATAGAGTATTTTTTAGCACTTTGTTCAAGTGTGGAGCTAAAGGAAATAGAGCACTTGAAAGCTCACAATCAAAAGGTGGTCATGAAAAAAGATCTCAAAGAACTATAAAATTTGCACATGATGAAGATGTTTCTTTCAATTGAAATAAGTGGGCTAGAAAAAGGTGAGTCATTATTAATTAGAAGAACTTTGATGAAACTTGTAGTAGATCCAAATTTTCTTGATTTTATTTTGAAAGAAAAAGGAATGAAAAAGAAGGAGCTTTAAGTTAAACACTCAGGTTCACCAAAATATAATGAAGAAAAAGTGATATCATAACTTTTTACATTACATTACTGTTTAGTGGAAAATTGGATTTGTTAATGTTTTAGTGTTTTGATGTTTGAATCCGCCTTTCCCCTTTACATTCAAGGATCTAGGGTCGAGTGGCAATTCACTATCATACCCTAGATCACTATGAGATGTAGGGAAACTTAGATTAGGGTGTTTAATTATTAATTTTATCTCTCCTATGCTTAATTAACCATTAAAACCCTAATTATGCAAAAACATAAGTAAATTGATGAATTACGGAAAGTACTACTACAAACGGAAGAAAAATACCAAATTATAGAGTACTTGTTTTCAGGGACTTGAGGCAGAAAAGTCAGGGACACAGGAGTTGGTGCCCAAGTCCAAGGCCCTATTTTCTGTCCGGATCTGGCAACAAGATCTGTAACCTGAATCTTCTATATCAAAGATTTTCCTGACACGGAACTTCAGGGACTAGGGAGTGGGCACCCTAGTCTAGGGGGAAGATTTTCTTCCTTTCTTGCACTTCAAACACTCCAATATGCTCCTCTGCAACTCCACTCAGTCCAACTCCTCAACCTGTAACTTGCAATCATGAAAACTTGGTTTGGGGGTTGTGGTGTTTAGGAGCTTGTCGCAGTCATGCCCCGGAAGGACACTTAAGTCTTCCAAACACCTTTGTCAGATAGAGAGAGCATGCCTTTGTGAGACAGAGGCCAAATCCAAATGAAACAATGATAAAAAAGCACAATGATATCACCTTGTAGTGAAGATCTCATGGGAGGAAGATGCTCTTCATTCCATGAGGAGATGAATGCTCAAATTTGCAAATACAAACACATAAACAAAACAAGGCTGCTCTTACAACACTATGAAAGCCTTGAATCACCTTTAAAATGCATGAACATCACAATTGCCATCTAGTTGAAATCTAGTTTACAAATGAATGCTTAAGCATACTTTTATATGCAACTACAAACATTCCCACCAAGATTTTGAAAATCAAAACTTACCGTGTTGGCAAAGGGACCAAATAATGGTCATAAACTGACACTTAAATTTTGGGCCTGACCTAAAATAGGGCAGGACTAGGGCGTAGGCACCCAAGTCCTCTCCCCTTATTTTGAGCAGGGTTAAGGTTAAGGGGTCCTCCTAGGTCCACTTTGCCGTGAAACCTAGGTCTCATTCCATTGGGATGCTAAAATATGAACTAATATGTCCTAAATGCATGCTAAAGACCTGGGAGTTAAATCTTATTAGGGAAAAGCCCCCAAGGGGACATTTTTTGATGTTACATTTAGCTCCCACTTTAATGTATGTATAAACATGAGGCCAATAGATGCATTAAAGTACGGTTACAAATATAGCAAACACGCCAATCATGAAGAAGACACACCAATCACATAGAAGACAGTAACAGACACGCAAAACATGGAGAAGATAATTACAGTCAAGCAAAACATGGAGAAGACAACCAATGCATAGAAGACACATTAATGCATGGAAAACATGCATGATTTCTTTTCTTTTCTTTTTCTCATATATATGAAATGCAAATACAAGTACTGGAAAGTAAACAAACCTCCCATAATATAGGATGCACTCATTGAGCAAGTCTTTAGACTGTATATATGGGGCAACACACACGTAAGACACATAAAACCTCCCAAAATGCAGGATGCACTCATCGAGCAAGTCTTTAGACTACATATGGGGCCAAAAACATGCTACACAAATCAAGCACACCAAACACACACACTTGAAGATACAGAGAAAACATGACAGACAATTGATGGAGTGTACCTATTTCTAGGTCCAACACCATCTCAGGCACATTACAGACACACACTGACGATTTGGCTTTGCTAGAACAATCACCGAAAACACGCTTAAGGGTTGAGTTAGTCATAGAACTGCTCCCCGTCTCCACAGAGGACTTTTGAAAATGACAAGATGTGCAATCTACTATGAGAAATACGCCATCCCCGCCTCCGCAAAGGGCTTAAGATAAAAAGGATATACGCAATATCCTGCCTCCACAGAGGGCTTACATGATTGATTGATTGATTTCAAAAAAACTCAGGATGCAAGATGCACTCATTGAGGAAGTCTTTAGACTGCACCTAAGGACAAGCATGTAGCTAACATCTACAATAGACAACTTACCTTATATATGCCCCCACCTTAAGATGCTTGATATCAGCTATCAATATCAAGCACGTTAAGGTAGGAAGAAAAGACACAAGGGAACACAAGATCTTGCAAAGCCCATGCCCCCTAGAGGTGACATGTACTTCACGATCACCAAATGTTCCCACAAACACATCCCTGCAAGAAATATGTTAGTGTCTATAAAATCATGATAAACAACAATATAAATGCATATGAAATCTGAGGTATGCAAGATTCAAGGTAGACAAAGTGCACAGAGCATCAATATTGTTTATGATTTGTAAATGAGATAGAACACCATCAAAGTCATCACTATGTAGAAAGCATGAGTGCTCCTACTAGCAAAGCGTTGGATAAGATATATAACCACATCATCATATTAGGAACTAAGTCCATTTTTTGATTTCTCTCGAAAGGGACACTAGGTCCGCATCAGTGTAAATGTTTTTTGTCATCCACCCACTAGAGGGAAACACTAGAGGAAGGGAAACAAATCAGAGAGGAGAATCAATTGTCTTAGGGATAGTCATGTAGGAGGGTGCCCCCAGGTCAACAACCATGATGCTATGTCTGTAAGACACAACACACAACAATGAAATCAGAGAGAAGCAATATAGAAGAATGATGATACAAATAGAAGGTCACAACAGAGGTGGTCTCCTGGTATCCTGAACCTTACGGGAGAATCTGAGGTCATCCCATGAGGCCTAAACAACACATAACACATCATAGGGGAAGCACATCACGAGAGAGATACTTACCTGTATGATCTTCGTATCAGATTTGGGAACTTGCAAACCTCATGGAGAGGTACTAGATCATGTTGAGTGCAAAGTTTGAGTGGTTCTTATGAAAGTTTTGTTGATTATCGTGTGATTCTTGATTTGTTACTCCTTGTGTAAATATAACTTTTTGTTGCTTATGAGGAGAGGAACCACCATTTTCTCCAACTTTTGACTGTCATCTAGCTCTTTTCTAATTTTTATCAAGTTTTCGTTGTTGAATCTTGCTAGCACGGTGACGGGAATCATCCTGTACCATCTTACTCATTTGTATTGGTTGTTGTTCTTCTTTTTTAGATGTATCTTGATTATCTCTCGATCCATATAAGAATAATGGAGGAGGAACCTCAACATAAATTCCATTTCTTCATGGATGAGGTGGATTGTTCATTTGTTTCTTATCTACTTCAATCACTCCCATGATGCTATCATAGTCTAAGTAATCATTTTCGTCTACTTCCACTAAACCCTTTTCCACCATATTTTTTTCAGTATGCTTAGGAAAAGGATTAGTGAAGATTTGTAAGTTTTGATTCAGCAGAGCAACAGATTTGTTTCCATTGTCATTCACACCCGATACCTAGATGAAATTTGAATCAATAAGGTCATGTATCTCATGTTTAAGATGCATACAACATTCAGTATCATGTCCTTGCATCTGATGATAATGACTAAAGGCATTAGCATCGAAGTAAGGTCCTTGTTTACTAGGATCAACAGGCTTGATTGGGGGAAGCTTCAGAATGTTGTTACTCATAGCTTGGTTCATGATAGAATGATAGGACTCAGATATCAGAGTAAACTTTATTGGTTGATATGATGCTTTCTTTGGATTATTTATAGCAGACACATTCGTATTTGGTCCATTGATCTTGATAAAACTCCTATTATTGTTCCTCTTAAAATTGTTTTGTGATGATCCACCCAAGGATTGACCAACTTGAGCCAATGAGTTTTGGTTTTCATACTGACAAGACAAAAGTTGATAATCATGAAGGGCAGTGCATAAATGTTGAAAGGAGTTATACTTCATCAAGAGGATCTTATCACGAATATTGGGTTCTAGCTTTGTAATAAATATCTTCTGAACATCTTCATCTTTCATCTAATATTGAATATGTGCATAAAGCCCTGGTACTGACTAATGAATTTAGTCAACTTCTCTTTTGAACCTTGTTTGCACTAAACCAAGTCAATTAGAGTGACTTGGGGTCCAATATTTGCTTGAAAATGTTGTAAAAATTGATCAATCAACTGTGAAAAGGAGTGTATTGAATTCGGAGGCAAAGAGCAAAACCATTCTAAAGCAGTATCTTTGAGAGATCACGTGAAAATTTTTGCCAACAAATCCTCTTCAAAAAAGAAATCACTACACATAGCTGTCAATGCTACCACATGAATATTGGGATCTCCTTTTCCACCATATTTTTCAAAGCGAGGAGTCTCAAACCTCTCAGGCATAGGGGTTCTCAGGATTGCATAGGATAATGGATTACGAGCATGATATGTTGGTAGACTAGGCTGTGAAGAGTTTGTCAAATTTGTTACCTTTTGTTGTAAAACGTTCATACCCCATAAAAGTTGGTTTAGGATGGCATCATTTGGAGATACGGTTTATTGAGATGAATTGGAACCAAAGTGAGGAGGTGATTGATATTGCGATGTGACAGGTAGAGGCTGGGAATAGGTCAATGGTCATTGGACATATTGGTAGGTTGAAGATGGTTGGGAGACAATGTTAATTCAATAATCGTTAATAGACTTCATAGAAATATTTCTAAAATGATTGTCTGAGGGGCACTTAGTGCACCCTCTTGCTTAAAACTAGTGATTATGGTTCAAGTTGTTCAAAATGAGTTATAACAATCACACCACAATGTGATTGCTCACACATACAACACCCGTAATAACAAGCAAAGTAACCAAGCACCGCATGTGCTTGTCTCTTTTCCATGTTCTCAACCTATGCTCCCTCCACCACCTCATCTTACTCATAAAAGTGGTCAAGAGTATGATCTTGTCGAATAGCTTTGTGCTACTCCAGCTAAGATATCTCTTTGGGATTTAATACAAACATCGCCTACATACCATGGAATGCTCCAAGAAGCTTTGCAAAAGGTGATTATCCCACCTACTGTTAAGCCTAATGATGTAGCAGCCGTATTGGATAGTATGCATGCAACAAAAATAGATATTCTCTTTCAACCACATGAATTACCGTCAATTGAAGTTCAAAACCAATATGATCCACTTCTGATCTTTGTCATAATTAATAGAACATTGGTAAAATGAGTTATGTTTGATAATGGACCAGCTCTTAATGTTTGTAGCATTGACCTATTAGACAAAATCAAAGCTGACACATCACAAATCAAACCAAATGACATTAACATTCATGGCTTTCACAATGTTGGACGACAATCCATGGGCACTATAACTCTACCTATACAAGTAGGACTGGTGATTGCGCCTACCCCGATTCATGTCATGCCTTGTTCTTTATCTTATAACATGATTCTTGGTAGTCCTTGGATTCATGCATTGGGGGCAGTTCCTTCCACCTTGCATCATTGAATCAAATTTATATTCAAAGATAAACTTCATACTATTCATGCCAATCCTAAACCAGATAACTGCTTACACATTGAAAAACAAAAACTAGTTTACAATCATATGAGCTTAAACACTTTATGAGCTAGTTCATCAATGCCTCTAGCCATGAATAATGTTGTGCAAGACTCTCAATCATCAAATGCACTTGTTTGTGATGATTGGGGTTCATTGGATTTTAATCCTTGTAGTATAGGGGAATATAAAATTAATAGCCTTGACACATCAAAAGTAGCATCGATCTCACCTAAGCAATCTTTTGAAACATCTAAGAAAAACAAAGTCTCCTTGGCTGGAAATAAAGAAAATACCCTCACTTATACCACAAATTATGACACCTATGAGGCTTCACCATCTTCTAAGGAAATGACATCCCTTTATGGTTGAGGATTTAAAATCCTCTATAACAACTATGAATATGAAGGTAAGGGATGTGGTCTAAATCAACAAGGGATTCGAGTACCTATAGAATCCGCTTCAACACATTACTCAAGTGGTATTGGATATTGTAATAGCCTAAAATTGGCTCAGGTCGAATTAAGTAAATATTCTGATATTTATCTTAATTCTTATTTTCTTCTGTCAATTAAATAAATATTCAAAGTTTATTTGATTGGTTCATTATCCTACAATTAAATAAAATCATTTTATTTAATTGAAATCCCTAAATTCTTCTAATGTCTCAAATCCTAAATCCACCTCACAAAATCCACCTCATCAATCCACCTCATCTCTTCCACCTCACCATGTTGCACATATAATTAAATATTCTTAATATTTAATTAGCTAATATCCTCCAAAATCCAAAATTGAATATTTAATTCAATGTTCCCCACTAGCCTCCACCATGAATTCTTAATTCAATTGTCATAACTCACTATCCTCCACCATGAATTCTTAATTCAATTGTCATAACTCACTATCCTCCACTCTAAATTTTTAATTCATCCATTATGAATTAAAGATTCACAAAAAATGAGAGCCATTGATCTCATTAGTTGATCCTCACCCTCCATTCTATTTTCAGAAAATCTATAAATAGAACCCTCTTCTAAGAAATTGAGGGACTTCATTCTGGCATCGAATCTATGCCCAAATTTCTCTAGGGAATCTTCCTCTTCTTCTCAACTTTCTTCTTCATACCATCATAATGCAGAAATCATCATAGCCATTTCTCCTTGTCATCTTGAGGAATCGAAACAAGGAAGCAAGCTCCCTGAGGGCCAACCTTCATCATTCAAGATCAAGAAAGAATAGGCTAACAATAGAAGCTTTAAAACAAGGAAGGTTTGCATTGTTATTCATTTGCTTCATTTCCTTCTATCTTTCTTGTTTTCATTATTCTGTTGATGTTTGGGTTATAATTATCATTTATTGATCAATCTGATTTTCCCATTCACACCCTCATGTTGTTGACCACAAGCCCACCCAAGAGCCTTCCACTTCCATTCAAGCAACCCAATAGGTATGTCGAAGGTTTAATCCTAAGCATGTGGAAACATTAAGCCCTAGTCCAACTCAAGATCAAATCACTTTTATGCAACCCATCCATAATATGTATCTTTCCCATGATCAAGATGATAGCCATAATGATGAATCTATCCATGAGCCACTTGATCCTATCCATCCCCTAACAACCATTCACGAGCACGCTATCCAAATTCAACCTATCCATAATATGTATCTTTTCCATGATCAAGATGATAGCCATAATGATGAATCTATCCATGAGCCACTTAATCCTATTCATGCCCCTACAACTATCCATGAACAAGACACCCAAGACCTACATGCTTTATCCAATGAAAGTCTTGTTGACCTACTTCAGCATTCACCCCGTTTCATGGCCTTCCTTCAAAGAAAAGGGATCTCTTCCTCTAGCCATGATCCCACAATATCCACTTGTCATGATGAGACACTTGTCCCCCAAGTAAGCATAAAAGATCAAAGAAATAACTTGGATCTTAGTGAACAAAATGCTAATCATGATCCTAATGATTCTCCTTCACCATCCATTATTGACCATGCTACAAAGCCTCCACCATATATCCTTGGTCTTACTACCTTCATGCATGAATGTTCTTTCTTAGAACACCAGCAACCATTATCCACTATCTCACCTTCTCCATCTAATAAAGAACTTGTGTCTAGTGTTCCACCTACACATAATCCCATTGTCCACCGTATACTCCAGCGTATGAACTATCAAGGTAAAGGCTTAGGCCTTCATGAACAAGGTATTTTGGAACCTATCCATGTCAATGTTCCTCCACCTTCATACGGCCTTGGATACATACCCTAAGGTGCACAAACTCAAGATGTTGGTACTTCCTCGACTCCTCTAAGTCTACCACTTTCCATCGCAAACCCTATCATATCCCCAAAACATATGTCGCCATTCCACCTCCATCATCCTATAAATGTCAAAAGCATGTGTTTATACACCTTCCATGTCAAAAGCATGTGTTCATACACCTTCCACCATCCACTTTACCTCCACTCCTTCCAACTCCCAATGTCCCTCCATCCACCTTGCCACCGTTGCTTCCGACACTTAACATACCTCTCATTCATAAGTATCCTTACATCCCTAAACATGGGCAACAAAAGCACACATCATTTAAGCATACAGCTTCCAATCATTCCATCCACTCCACCCACCCCATGGGATTCAAAAGCAAAAAGTTTGATGCCTTTATCCATAAAGCTAAAAATCCTACCAAAAATCCTAATGGTCTTCATACCTTAGGACATAAAGAATCAAAATCAAAGCAAAGTTCATCTAAACAACCATCTAAACCCTTACCTCCAAATGCAACGCCCAAAAGCAAAATGGTTTGGGTTCCTAAGAAAATAGCTAGCAAGTCACATGAGGCATCCTCATCCACATCTCAGGAATCCCAACCACCTATTTCCATCCAAAACTTCCATTCCCTTCAAAAATCCCACAAGCAAAACAAAAGCACTAAAAATACTAAATCTATGTGGGTTCCTATATCACTTCATCAACCATCTCCTAAGCAAACATCTCCATTGCTTCCTACACCACCATCTCATCAAAAGCTTCAATGTTTATCACGGTGTGTGCAGCCGTTGGTCATGGTTCCTTTCCACTTCACAACACCTCCACATAACTACGTCTCCCCATCTTACATCCATTATCCTACACATCTTCCTCATCCTATGCCTATGGTCCATGCTGTTGCATAAGCCTTCCCTCCATATTCTGCATCATAATCCACTATCTACCTATGCCATATCACTTTCATACGATCCCCTACCAACATCTGTGAGAGCACTGGACATGGTCCATTCGACAGTATCTATCTAGTGGGACTATCCCCTTTTAAGGAACTATATGCTAATGTCTTTCCATATCAACCTTCTCCAATCTCAATATTCAAAAAAAAGAAAAAGAAAAAAGAAAACAGTAAAGAAAAATCCCTTCATCCAATGGTGAAAACTAGGCAAACAGGTGCCTTGGATAAGTACCATGATGAAAACCTGGCAAATAGGCGTCATATGTAAGTTGATCTTCTATGTCACCTACACTTTGGGGCACCTTGTCTCATCGGCATATCTCTCTTCTCCTACCATTTTCCTTTCATACCATTTCCTATCCTATCCTCTATCCATTACATACCTATCTGGGCCCATCCATCCATCCAAACTTCCTTTCCTCTATTCTTTGGTCCTGATAAAGATTGGGGGCACAATGCTGACAAATGTTTTATATGTCTCTTGACATACCTTATCCCTCCAAAACATGCAAATCCTTCATCCTCCTATCATCATAAACATTGCCATGAAAAATCCTAAGTATTCTACCTACAACGGGGCACGTTATTCTTATGCGACGTAGTCCTTAGAGATCACATCCTTGGTTCCTTCTACCTCCGTATCTACTATCACCCATACAACTACATATCCATGGTGGTTCCTTGTCATTGGTATTGTTTGTTCCATAGTTGATCCATATCGGTTCCATATCGCGTCTCATCCAGTCCATATCTTAGGTCCATTAGGGTTCTCCCCGAACTACGTTGCCTCTGCGTTGTCATGTAGGCAAGGCCATTATCAATGCGCCCTCGAGGCTCCGCTTCCCCATCCGTCCCATTTCTTGTCATCTTTCTTGTTGTCTTTCTTCTAGTCCATCCATGTCTTGTCGTCCGTCCCACCAATAAGGATTGTGATACCTTCTACTAGACAAACAAGAGCAACAATGTCCGCTTCCAAACAAAAATCTTGATGAAAAACATCAACCTGTCCAAGGCAAAGCAGAGCACCATACTGAAACACTCAAGCTAAATCTCATATCAATTATGGCAAAAAGACACATCTAATGCAAGAATGTTTTGTGTTGGTTAGATTAAGAGCCTTGATTTATGCTATCATGCCTTTCTATGCTACTCGAGGATGCCAAAAGGTAGAGATGCTATGATGGGGGCATGATTATTTTTTTTGTCTGCTGCTTGTGGATTAAACTTTAGTAATGTGACAACTTTTGTCTAATGAAATGATCAGCAAAAGATCATCAAGGACTCCGAGGTCTAAACATGAAAAGGGCAATCCTTGTCTGTTGAAAAATACAAGAAGTACTCAGGTCATCTAGATTCAATTTTGGCTAGATGCTTGTATTAACTTGCTATATCAAAATCCATGTAAGTAATACTCAGGTCATCTCGGTTTAATTATACCTAGATGCTTGTATTTTCTTACAACATAATAAAGCCCAATGATGAAAGCGCTTCAAAATACTTGCTATATCAAGGTGACAAATATCCATATCCATATCCATACCGTATCCAACTTCAGTTCATATCCATTTCCATATCTATACCATATCCAATTGTGTCTCATATCCATATCCATATACATACCATATCCAATTGCAAGTCTATCCTTAATCCATGCCAATCAAGTCAAGTCAATCTTGTCAAATGATCCAATCACAATCAGTGGTCTTGATCCTTGTCCGGTCGTAAACCAACTCAATCAATCAATCAATTATCATAGACAGGATGTTGCATTGTCGAAACCAGACCAACACACGTGTCTTACATGACATGTTTCATTTCCTAAAACCAGACACTATCCTTTGTGTTGCTCTAGGGATATATCATTCACTGCCATGACAACACTATCGTATCAAATGTCTTCGACAGGATGTTGCATTGTCGAAACCAAACCCAGAGTCTTATACAACATATCTCATTCCTGAAACTAGACATCATCAATCCATATCATTGGTTTACCGCTCGACAGGGGCAATACTTTGTTTGTTCCTGTATCATTTGTGCATACTTGCTTACTTGCTTGTGTGTGTTATCATTTTTATCTTG
This sequence comes from Cunninghamia lanceolata, assembly GCA_027924645.1. Lineage (NCBI taxonomy): Eukaryota > Viridiplantae > Streptophyta > Pinopsida > Cupressales > Cupressaceae > Cunninghamia > Cunninghamia lanceolata. Next base: position 3,304,506 of record BSBN01000620.1, read on the forward strand.
CATTCCATATCATTCATCCCTTTCTTCTGCATTCAACCATTTCATCTCCTATCAACATATCTTATCGTGAGATTGTCTGTCTCACACCTGCCGCCTTCTCCCCATCAAATCTCCCGAGGGGGCATCCTATCATCATAACCTGTACCAGGGGCAAATTGGGGCATACATCATTATCAGACTATTTATTCTTTGAAACAACGTGATAAAACACATTGCTTCAAAGAGGGGGCAAAATGTAATAGCCTAAAATTGGCTTGGGTCGAATTAAGTAAATATTCTGATATTTATCTTAATTCTTATTTTCTTCTATCAATTAAATAAATATTCAAAGTTTATTTGATTGGTTCATTATCCTACAATTAAATAAAATCATTTTATTTAATTGAAATCCCTAAATTCTTCTAATGTCTCAAATCCTAAATCCACCTCATCAATCCACCTCATCTCTTCCACCTCACCATGTTGCACATATAATTAAATATTCTTAATATTTAATTAGCTAATATCCTCCAAAATCCAAAATTGAATATTTAATTCAATGTTCCCCACTAGCCTCCACCAATTGAATATTTAATTCAATGTTCCCCACTAGCCTCCACCATGAATTCTTAATTCAATTGTCATAACTCACTATCCTCCACCATGAATTCTTAATTCAATTGTCATAACTCACTATCCTCCACTCTGAATTTTTAATTCATCCATTATGAATTAAAGATTCACAAAAAATGAGAGCCATTGATCTCATCAGTTGATCCTCACCCTCCATTCTATTTTCAGAAAATCTATAAATAGAACCCTCTTCTAAGCAATTGAGAGACTTCTTCTGGCATCCTTACTATGCCCAAATTTCTCTAGGGAACCTTCTTCTTCTTCTCAACTTTCTTCTTCATACCATCGTAATGCAGAAATCATCATAGCCATTTCTCCTTGTCATCTTGAGGAATCGAAGCAAGGAAGCAAGCTCCCTGAGGGCCATCTTCATCATTCAAGATCAAGAAAGAATAGACAAACAACAGAAGCTTTGAAACAGGGAAGGTTTGCATTGTTATTCATTTTGCTTCATTTCCTTCTATCTTTCTTGTTTTCATTATTCTGTTGATGTTTAGGTTATAATTATCATTATTGATCAATCTGATTTTCCCATTCACAGATATAATCCTTTTAAAGAAAAGAAAGCTTCTTGTCATCCTAAACTTAATGTTAATTCTACAAGATCAAAACAACATGAGAGATATCTTAAATGTGTATGTTCTTAACGATGGTGCTACCAGGTAAGTATCTCTAACCTTTTATCTCTCTTGTGACGTGCTTCCCTCATGATGTGTTATGTGTTATCTAGGCCTCCTGGGATGACCTCAGATTCTCTCGTAAGATCCGAGATACCAGGAGACCACCTCTATTGTGACCTACTTCTATTCGTATGATCATTCTTCTAAATTTCTCTCTCTGATTTCATTGTTCTGTGTTGTGTCTTACGGACATAACGTTGTAGTTGGTGACACTAGGGGGCACCCTCCTACATGACTGTCCCTAAGACACTTGCTTCTCCTCTCTTACTTGTGGGTGGATGACGACAAACATTTATACTGATGCAGACCTAGTGTCCCTTTCGAGAGCAATAAAAAATGGACTTAGTTCCTAATATGATGATGGGGTTGTATGTTTTATTTGACGCTTCGCTAGTGGAGCACTCGTGCTTTCTGTGTAGTGATGATTTTGATGGTGTTCTATCTCATTTGCAAATCATAAACAATATTGCTACTTTGTGCACTTTGTCTACCTTGAATCTTGCATACCTCAGATTTCATATGCATTGATATTGTTGTTTATCACAATTTTATAGACACTAACATATTTCTTGTAGGGATGTGTTCGTGGGAACATTTGGTGATTGTGAAGTACATGTCACCTCCGGGGGGCATGGGATTTGTGAGAGCTTGTGTTCCCTTGTGTGTTTTCTTCCTACCTTAACGTGCTTGATAGCGACACCTGATATCAACCACCTTAAGGTGGGGGCATATATAAGGTAAGCTATCTGTTGTAGATGTTAGCTATTTGTTTGTCCTCAGGTGAAGACTAGTGTGATGAGTACTTCCTGCATCCTGAGTTTATCTGTAATCAATCAATCTATATTCAAATATATTGCATATACCTCCTCTTCACCATAAGGCCTCTCCGTGATGCGGGTGGGGTTGTATACTTTTGAGCTCATACCTCCTTTTCACTATAAGGTGTCTCCGTGATGCGGGTGGGGTGGTATGCCATGCTTCCTTTTCACTGTAAGGTGTCTTCGTGAAGCGGGTTGGGTTGCATTTTCAAAAGTCCTCTACAAAGGTGGGGAACGGTTCTGTGACTAACTCAACCCTTAAGTGTTTCTTTGGCAATTTTTGTGGTGAAGCCAAATCATTGGTGTGTGCCTGTAATGTGCCTGAGATGGTGTTGGACCTAGAAAAAGGTACACTCCATCACTTGTCTACCATGTTTTCTCTATGTCTTCAAGTGTGTGTGTTTTGGCGTGCTTGCTTTGTTTGGCGTGTCTGTTGCCCCATGTGTAGTATGCATTTTGGGAGGTTTTGCATGTCTTGCGTGTGTGTTTCCCCATATATACAAAGACATGTGTGATGAGTGCATCCTGTATTATGGGAGGTTTGTTTACTTTCTAGTACTTGCATTTGCATTTCATATATATGAGAAAAAGAAAAGAAATGAAATCATTCCTGTCTTCCATGCATTAATGTGTCTTTTATGCATTGACTGTCTTTCATGTTTTGCGTGATTGTAACTATCTTCTTCATGTTTTGCATGCCTGTTGTGATCAGTGAGATCAAAATGAAGATAAAACTAAATCTAATGCATAAACAAAGCGATTATACCTTCATGAAGACCTCACAAATCCATGCGGGAAGGAGATGCACCCAAGAGCTCCTCAAGATTGTTCCCGTGATCAGTGTGACTAATGTGGATTGCTCAAAGCTTTTCAACACAAATGTAGATGAGAGACAAGGTTGATGGATAGATTAGATGGGATTGAGGCAAGATTTTGACATTATGGTGGCATGATAAGGAGATTGTGGAGAGATTTTGGCAGAGGTTTGGTGCATGATTGAGTCTCTCTAAAATGGCTTGGAGAGGGTTTCATTTATAGAGTTTTGGGAATGAGGATGGAGGGTCAGGATTAGAAGGTGAGATCAAGGGCTAAGAATCAATGAGAGTTAGGGTTAGGATTGGGTTCATAGCCTTGTGACAAGTGTCACAAGGAGAGTGGATGAGGGAGATCAAGGGTTGAAACTTGGTCAATGGGATTGGAGGGCTCTCATTAAAAGTGAATTTTAAATTCACATGGGGAAAGGTGTGGAGGATTAAAATGAATAAAAGATTCATTTTGGGAAGAGGGGACATGACAAGTGAATTTTTAATTCACTTTTATGTGGAGATGTGAAGATGGTACTCTTACATGTGTAAGAGAGTGATAAATGAGGGTTAAGGGGGATTTGACCCTTTGAATAAAAGATTGATTTTTATTCAAAAGGTGCATGGAAGAAGGGGATAAGCAAGGTTAATTGAGTGTTTAGCTTAATTAACCTAGGTCTAGGGGATAGGTAGGATAGGGTAGGTCAATTAGTAGGCTAGATTAATTAGATAAGCATGGTTTATCTAATTGATGAGGATTAGGAAAAAGGACAATTTAACTAAATAAATATTGTGAATATTTATTTAATCAAATGAGGATAATGTTGTAAGGTAAAAGTGATAAATTAAATAAATTAATTTATCATAAGGAATGGGTAAATGGTCAAGGTAGACAATGAGGGATAAATTAAATAAAATAAATTTATTTAATTAATAGGAGGAATAATGAGGGTGTAGAGATATGGAAAATTAGTTTGCGAAGCAAGCCAATTTTAGGTGTCTACATTTGCCCCTCTTTGAGATGGTGTTGTGGCTAAGTAACATCATTTCAAAGAAGTAAAAACATAGAGTTAGATTGGATAGAAAAAGATTTTGGCTTAGAAGAATAGGGTAAGGTTTGGGGATAATTGGTAAGGATGATGCCCCCTCGAGAGGGTAGGCGGGTTGTAAGAACACGGTTGTGCTCTCGAAATGGATGGAGAAGATTGGTCGAAGTGGTTGGAGATAAGGGGCGAGATGAAAGGATGATGATGCTGGGAGATTGATTGGTGGATGATCATTGTGTTGAAAAATGATTTAGAGCAATCCTAGGTTTGATATAGCAAAGTGGATATGTTCACCAAGGTAGAGAAGACCAAAGTGATGATGTTTATCCAATATTTGCATGGACTAGACACGCAAACAAAGGGATGATCCCATGCATGCCCAAGATAGTACAACCTTGTCCTGACAAGGGAAGGGGACTCATAGCATAAGTCCTTAGTACACAAAAGGTATGATGAACCTGTGATAGGTGAAAGTCAGGTGTGGAAGATCAGACATAGTCATGAAACCCTAACCCTACCATCATCAAGGAATCTAATCTAAATGAAGCCAAAAGAACAATGCAATACAAGCATAACATCACCTAGACCGTGCGATTCCTTGTTGGAGAGAGAAATGTGGACTGCTTCTTCAACAATAAACAATCACAAAGCTGAAAGCTGCCATTGATGGATGATAAAAGCTCAAGTGCTCGAATGCTCAAGATGATAATGGAGTTGCTATATGATTGCTGGATTGCTAGATTTCTGGATTTCCTGGGGGGGTGTCTCTGTGGGTGTCTCATATGGAATGAGAGGCTGTTTATATAGGACTCAACCAAGATCAATCAACGGTGGAGATTCAAAGGCTATGTGAATGGCTAAGATTGAAAGTTACTAAATTTAGGTCCAATTAGTTGTACATGTGAAGGATTTTAAATGAAAGTTGTCTTACAACACATGATAAATGGGAAATGGACAAGTGTTGAAATGTGATAAATGATAAAGGCTTAATTCAAATAAAGTATTTGAATTAGTGGGATATGAGTTGGAAATTAATTAAATAAATAAAATTTATTTAATTAATATGATAAATGCATAAAATGAGATAAGACATGATGTGGAATTAATTAAATAAATACAATTTATTTAATTAATTGGCTAAGTGAATGAGAATGGGATTTTAATTAAATAAATAAAATTTATTTAATTAATTGGATAATGGATTAGTGATTTAACAAGGTATCGCTAGACATGGACAAATTTGGGTGTCTACATTTTGCCCCTCTTTGATACAATGTTCGATAGAACGTTGTGTCAAAGAAGATGTGAGATATGTTCGATAAACAAGGTATGCCCCAGTGTAACTGGCAGGTGATGCCCCCTCGAGAGGTAAGCCAGGCGAACCAGGAAAGACTGGGTTGGCGCTCGATAGAAGAAAAGACAGAAAATAGGGCAAATGCGAAGAAAATAGGCTGTGGTATAGAAGAATTAGGGTTTGGAGAAGGGCTATAAGTAGGGGGTGCAAGGGCAAATAGGCTCATTTGTGCTCATTTGTGCTTAGAAACCTAGAGAAATCCAGAGCTCCTGAGAGTGAGAGTGGCAGAGCTAGCAGGATGGTGATTCCACGCAGAGATCATCGTGCGGAGCGAGTGAGGACACATGGACGACCAGAGGGAGCAGACGCACCGGTATGTCTCAAAACTTTTCCCAAAAGCGTGCATTTAATAGCCTAGAAGCGTAATTAATTCACACACGTCACCAAAAGCGACTAGTTTAGGACCTGGCACATATAGGTCGCTTATGTAGGAGTAGAGGTCGCTTAGAGTAATTTAGGTCGCTTATGGGCGCGGGTAGGTCGCTTAGGAAAAAAGTGGTCGCATCCTGTCGGCGGGAAAATAACAGCGGAAATGCGCATGTAGATAAGAACTAGTCGCTTATGAGCAGAGAGTAGTCGCATAGGGTAGTTGAGCTCGCTTAGGACGAGAAATAGACCGCATATAGTGGATAGCGCGCATATAGGGCGAAAATAGTCGCTTAGTGTAAGTTAGCTCGCTTATGAGGAGAAAGTAGGGGCATATAGGAAAACGGCTCGCTTTTGGAGGAAAAAGACGCGCATGTGGAATAGGGTTCGCAGGTAAAGTAAGGATGAGCGCATATGGAAATAGTGGTCGCGTTTGGGAAAACAGTGAGCGCATGTGCAAAACAGCTCGCATGTGGGCAAAACAGAGGCGCATATAGTGAAAGGAATCGCTAATGAGCAGAAATAGGTCGCTTGTGGTAAAGTGAACCGCATATGGTAGGTGTAGGAGAAAAGAGCAGATAGATAGGCAGATTTTGATATGAATGATGAACGGAATAGACTGACAAGGGTAAATGGATGATGCAGGATGTACTACCGCCATTACTATCACGGGAGCCCCATCCGAGAGATTTGCGGCTAGTGAGACAGTTGGATGCAGAGGAGCTACTGGTGTTAGAGATTCTGGGCTTAGAGCATGTGTCACGATTAGAGCCAGTGCAGGCACATCGAGGACTGATGACTGCGATGGTGGAGCGATGGATGAGCGAGCACAGTTCATTCTTGTTACCGACAGGAGAGGCGACCATCACCTTAGAGGATGTGTTCCGGATTTTGAGGATTCCGATAGATGGGGATCGGGTAGATTATGATCCGGAGATGGGCCCAGCTGCATTCAGGAGATTGTTTGGGACACCAGACATCGGTCAGTGGCTTCAGTGATGGGGCCACCGAGAGATGGAGGACCAGGTACAGGACCTGTTGGTGGTGGTGGTCAGGGTGAGGGAGCTGGCAGTAGTCGCTAGGGCATACCTTGTTGACATTGTATCATGATGGGGCCTAGAGCCATTGTTGTACATTCATTCTTTTCAGGGCTCAACTTGTATTGTAGACACTTGTATTTTGACACACATGTATATATGTATATATGGCAGTTTTGGCGATCTATATGATGTTATAATGGTTGTGATGTTGATATTATGATGGCTATGCATGTTATGTGTATGGATTATATATGGATTATGGATGGATGTTTATGCAAATGGTAATGGATAGAAAATGTATGAATATGTAAATGGTAAGGATATGGATAAATGTATGCATATAGGTAGATGGTAAAGAAAAAGATATGTAATGGACTTATGTATGGCTAACACTTGTTTTGCAGGAGCGGGAATATGGACAAAGGATGATGGAGCTGATTGATCTTGGCTGAGGATGACGGAACGGATGGATAAAGAAAATGGATAAGATAAGATGATGATGGGCAGCTTTCAAGTAATTGCTCAAAATGAAAAGAAATGCAGTCCTTATGTTTGATATAGCATATGGATGTTATGCACCAGGGTATAAGAGACCAAGGTGTCTAGGTATCCAATGCGTAACTAACGTGTTACAATCTTGTCTGAACGCATGTGGTCAAGATGGTGAGCCAACATGCACAAGATATGAATAACAGCTAGTGTTGGACTTTGACGCTACAAACAATGGTTTGAACTTATCTCCACTACACATAATGATAGCTTGCTGGTTATATGTATGGAGTTAGTCTTAACATAGAATAGTCTCAAATGCATAAGAGACTGTTTAGCTTCTCAGATGCTAGAGATATTGATATGTAAGATGCTAATCCCAACACGTACAAGATACCAAGACGCATAGGAAGAGAATAAGATCATCCCGCAAAACACGGCATACGAAAGCTATATGACCATGCCCCAGTCCTTACTTCATCGCAACATACCAAGATATAAATAGATCAAGGCAGTCTTGACTAGGTGCAGAAAAGGGACAAAAGATAAATCAAAAGATAAAACAAAAGATACTGTCATCACGTTCTCTTGCCAAATTTGGGTGCTCTTGGATAGATTAAGCTGGCGCCTTGTTAAGAGGAAAGCTACATCCTGTTGAAGGCTAAAGTTGTTGATAAATGGCTATAGCAAACGTTGGCTTAAGGCATGCGGACAAATAGCTTCTGGCTTACCTATGATTGGTTAAAGTGCTTGAGCTTGTAATATGCACATGGTTTGCTTCCTGTTTGAGCTGATCAAAGAGGAGAAGATGGATGATGAATGAAGATGAAGAAGATGGGGGGATCATCGGTGCTTGAGTACTGGAAACGTCCTTCGTATTCCAGACTGCCTACATACCCTGTATCCACGGGATCAAAGCACATTTACGATGAAGATGAGACATGATGAATATGTAGTTCTGGGTTTTATTGATGATGTAAGTGATGAAAGATAGAAGAATATGAGCTGAAAGATTGAAGAATGTTTAGAAGGAAAGATGACAGATGAAAGGGGCTATCGTCTTAGCCTGAATCAGAGTGCTTCCTTCGCATCTCAGATTGCCTACATACCCTGTATCCACGGGATCAAGGCGTCAACGATAGAGCTGGATGTAGTTCTTATTGATGTGGCTAATCGATTGGATGTTTGATCAAGCGATGTTTGTTGCGATTATTGGATGATTGTGGATGAATTGTGAAGGTATGAGTCCTGGTTGCAAGTCGTTAGGTCATAGTTGTCGGTGGACATGTGCCATGGCTGAAGTTGATAAGGTGTGCTGTGTTGAAAGCTGAGTTGTTTGATATGTTATGAGCTAGAGATAACAGGATCCACTTCCAAATAAGACTCAACAAATGCCCCCAGTGTGGGATGAGGTTTATTATGCACAAGCGACAATGCAGAAAAGATGTGGCCAAGATGCTAAGGTGCCAACAGATATAGATATCACGACAACGTCTCACATATGATAGCTAGCATTGGCAAAGGATGAAGAGGAAAGGCTATGTGTGAGATTGCGATAGGGCTTATGAAAATAGCTTATACAAGATGCAGTGGGGAAAACGATCAAACGAACCAAACAAATGAGGGAAGCTGGTCACTACACATAGCGCCTGTTTGCCAGGTTTTCACTATGGTACTTATCCAAGGCGCCTGTTTACCAGGTTTTCACCAGAGGACGGATTATTTATCTTATTTTTGTTTTTGTTTTTGTTTTTTTTTTTTTTTTTTTTTTTTTTTTTTTTTTTTTTTTTTTGTTTTTTTTTTGGTGTTTTTGTGGGATAGCTGAGATTCAGGGATAAAACTTCTTGAGATGAACGCTGTTGACGGGTTCATCCAAGGGAATGCCTTCAGGTGTTGACAAAGTGTATGCACCAGATCCATAAACTGCTGTGATAATGAAAGGACCAAGCCAATTTGGTTCAAACTTGCCCTGTTTCTCTCGATGTTGTTGATTCCTTTGGTTTTCTTTAAGGACAAGGTCGCCAACCTGAAATCTGCGTTCTCTGATCTTTTTGTTATAGCTGCGGCGTAGCCGGTTTTGATAGACTTGAAGATGGTTCAATGCTGTAAGGCGGCGTTCATCTAAGAGCTCAAGATCATGGAGTCGGGAGACTCGATATTCTTCATCTGAAACAGTATGTTGCAAGGATATGCGCAAAGAGGGGATCTCAACCTCGATAGGCAAAATAGCTTCAGTGCCATAGACTAGAGCATAGGGTGTGGCGCCAGTAGGAGTTCTGACACTTGTTCTATATGCCCATAAAGCAGGATGCAGTTGTAGATGCCAATCTCGACCAGTTTCGTTAACAGTCTTTTTAAGGATCTTGATGATTGTCTTATTAGAGGCTTCAGCTTGACCATTGCTCTGAGGATAATAAGGCGTAGAGAACCTATGTTGAATATGAAACTTATTGCAAAGATCTCTAACCTCTTGGTTCTTAAAAGGCCGGCCATTATCTGTGACAATAGCTTGAGGAACTCCATAACGGCAGATGATGTAATGTAGGATGAATTTAGCTATTTGTTTACCTGTGATGTAGGTCATTGGTATGGCTTCTACCCACTTTGTGAAATACTCAGTGGCAGTGATAATAAACTTATGACCATTTGATGAAGTAGGATGGATTTTACCCACAAGATCAAGTCCCCATTGCGAAAAAGGCCATGGAGTGACAATAGGCTGAAGCTCATGTGCTGGTGCATGTATTAGATCTCCATGTTTCTGACATTGTAGACATCGCTTTGCAAATTGTTGGGCATCTTTTTCCATAGTTGGCCAATAGTATCCTGCTCGCAGAAGTTTCTTAACAAGGCCAGGGCCAGCGGAATGCGAACCGCAGACACCTTCATGTACTTCACGTAAGGCCGTTTTTGCTTCCTCAGAATCGAGACATCTAAGAAGGATACCATCCAGACTTCGGCGATAAAGGGTATCTCCTAAGATAGTGTAACGAGAGGCTCGACGGATAAAAGTTTTACGTTGGGTGTTGGATAGTTGAAGAGGCAAGGTGTGATTACGGAGATACTCGTATATATCCTTGTACCACAACGAGTTGGGACCAACAATCTCACATATAAGCTCAGACTGTGGAACTTCAAATGCGGGGATCAAAAGCTGTTCGACCAAGAATTCACATTTATGGGTGTTCGATGGCATATCTAAAAGAGACCCAATCATAGCCATGGCATCAGCTGCTCTGTTTTGTAGTCTTGGAATTTGCTCAAAGGTAATGTCCTCGAAATATTGCTTGAAATCATCCACCATTAGTTTGTATGGAAGAAGCTTCTCGTCTTTTGTTTGATATTCATCCAAGACCTGTTTGATAACTAGCTGAGAATCACCAAAGACTCGTAACTGTTTGATAGCCCATTGTACTGCCATGCGCAAACCTGTGATTAAAGCTTCATACTCTGCTATGTTATTGGTACAAGGGAATGCTATTCTGTATGATTTAGGTATGCAGTCTCCTTGGGGAGTGACAAACAAGATACCTGCTCCAGATCCGTGTTGAGTGTATGATCCATCAAAGTATAGCTGCCATCGTGCTGGGGAGCTGAAAGTAAACAATCCTTCATCAGGGAATTCGGGATATATTGGCTGAAAGTCTGTGATAGGTGCTGCAGCTAATTGATCAGCAATGACTTGTCCTTTGATAGCTTTACGGTTCACATATTGTATGTCAAATTCACTCAGGATCATAACCCATTTTGCTAATCTCCCTGTGAGAAGTGCTTTTGAAAGGAGATACTTGAGGGGATCCACATTAGAGATGAGCTTTGTTGTTTGGTTCAACATATAATGTCGCAACTTTTGGGAAGCAAACACTAATGCTAAACAAGCTTTTTCCATGAATGAGTAATTAAGTTCATATCCCACAAGAGTTCTGCTAATGTAATAGATGGCTTGTTCTTTTCCTGAATCATCATGTTGAGCTAGAAGTGCACCTAATGCTGCGGTTGTTGATGATATATAAAGCAGTAATGGACGATCAAGTACAGGAGGTATTAACACAGGAGGTGTTGCCAAGTATCCCTTTATCTTATCAAAAGCCTGTTGACACTTTTCATCCCACTTAAAAGGTTCACCCTTGCGAAGAAGATGCTGAAAAGGATGACATTTATCTGCGAGTTGTGAGATAAACCTGCGGATAGATTGTAGCCTACCCTGTAAACTGCGGAGCTGTTTGAGATTCGTTGGTGGAGGCATTTCTATGATAGCTTTTACCTTAGCTGGGTCCACTTCTATGCCTCGTCGAGACACAATATATCCCAATAGTTTTCCTGATGTTACACCAAATACACACTTCTTTGGATTTAGTCTGACTTGGTATTTCTCTAATCGATCAAAAATTTGTGCCAATACTGGTAGATGTCCTTCCCGTGTCTTAGATTTTCCCAGGATGTCATCAACATAGTCTTCCATGATAGTATGAAAAAGGTCATGAAAAATAACTGTCATAGCTCGTTGATAGGTAGCTCCAGCGTTTTTGAGACCAAAAGGCATTACAACCCAGCAATATGTGCCCCATGGACAAATAAAAGACGTTTTATCTTGATCTTCCTCTGCTATTCTGATTTGATTATAACCAGAAAATCCATCCATCAAAGATAGCATTTCATGTCCTGCTGTAAGATCAACAATGTTGTCTATGCTTGGTAATGGAAAATCGTCTTTAGGACATGCTTTGTTAAGATCTCTAAAGTCCGTGCAGCAGCGAACTCGTCCATCTGGTTTTGCTACAGGTACCAAGTTTGAAACCCATTCTGGATAGTCAATAGGCTTTATGAACTTTGCTTCTAATAGTTTCTGAATTTCTGCTTTAACCAATAAGGCAACTTGTGGATGCATTTTGCGCAATTTTTGTTTGACAGGCTTTGCATCAGGGAATACTGCTAAATGATGTACCACAAGTGAAGGATCTAGTCCTGGCATGTCTGCATAAGTCCATGCAAAATTTATAGCTCGTCTCAGGAAGAATGCTGTGAAGTTCTTTCGTTCTTGCTCTGATAGTGATGCTTCCAAAAAGGTGATCTTCGGATTTTGTTCTGTTCCCAAGTTCATGTCTTGTGATTTTTCAACTAGCACAGTTGATTTCTCATGGTAATCAGCAGTGACAGGAAGATCAAATCCCTCATCCTCAGGTGCCTCAGAGAGGTTTTCACCTTCGGATACGTCCTTTATTTTTACTTTTTCACGGTCAAGAGGCGCCTTGCGGTTTTCACCTAGTGACCTATTTTGTTGAATTTTGTTTATTTCACTTTTGCGACTGAAGGATTTGATACTTCCGCCAAAATATGCTAGTTTAGGTAATTCCATCATGAAACCTGCTTTGTGATCACCCAATGGGATACCTTGTCTCAAACCCATGAATTCTGCAATGGCTTCGTCATTTTCAAATGTATCTAATATCGGTGCCCCCTGTTGGTCCCAATCGATGAGGTCAGGATATACGAGTGAGAGGCTAATGGAGGGATCATGATGGCTAGAAGAGATTGCGGAAAACATGAAGATGGAATGTTCTTGAAAGAGGTCGGTGATATGAAGGGAGGAGTCGTCGATGGTATCCGAGTTAGAAGTCTCTCCTACCGAAGAAGATCCAACGTCAATATCGGAAATACACTTAATGTCTTTGGATCGCGGTACCTCCGGTTGGTAACCAAGGCCTTGCTTATTAAACTTCTTAGACACAATAAGGGGCTCAATAGGTCCTTGTTCCTGTGATCCCAAGCCGCCATGTCCTTTATAGCCCATGTTCTTGATGATACGAAACCCGTTGTTGTATCGCTCTACTTCAAGTTGGACTTGGTCATTTTCATCAAAGAATATCCAAGAGTTTATGTCCTCAATATCTTCGTCATCCAAGAAACCACCTTTAATGAATACGGTGGGGGGAGCTCTGATAACAGCGGAGGATGAAGTGGACTTAGATATAGAAAGCTTACCGTGGGATTTAGGAGATAACGGAAGGGTGCCAACGCAACAGGATTCCTGCAATTTGTACTCACCAGGGCCATGTTCGGTATATTTGATATGGAGGTTGGAAGCGGCTTTGCTAGATGAGGGCTTGAGGAGATCGGATGGGTCGACATAGGAGGATGATGGATATGCCTCGGTGTTGAGAGGGATACGGTTTGGACTCTGATATTTAGCTTGAAAAGCACGGCAAAACTCAAATGGATTAGGATCAGCTTGAATGGTAACTTCAACACCCTTATGCGGAAATTTAAGGCATTGGTGATATGTAGATGGAACTGCTTTAAGGGTATGGATCCAAGGGCGACCGAGGATGATGTTGTAAGGCAGATCAATATCAAGGACTTGACAGCGAGTTTCTGTAATGACCGGTCCAACTTGAATAGGCAATAAAATGATCCCTTCAGTATCTCTTTCAGCGTCATCATATGCTCTGATAGTTATAACCTTGGAGGTGTCAACATTTTTCTCAGAATATCCCAATTGTTTGATAAGTTTCAAAGAACATATATTTAGACCAGCTCCCCCATCTATCAAGACTCGTTTGATACGGCGTTGGTTAACAAATACTTCAATATGGAGGGCCTCATTGTGTGACGGATGCATGGAGGGTTGAAGATCTTTGTCAGAAAAGGTTAAATGACAAGGGGCTGCAATGCTAGCGACCATGGATTGAAATTGTGTGATATTAATATTATTAGGCACCAAAGATTCTTGTAAGGCCTTATCAAGGATAGCTTTATGTGCGGGGGATATGCGGAGCAGCTCAAGGATAGATATGTGTGCGGGTGTTTTGCCAAGGTGATCCAAGAGGTTATAGTCAGAGAGAGGTCGAGGAGGATGAGGAGGTGCTCCTTGAACGGTGACGCGACCTCTTCGCGTGGTTACGGCACAATCAGGTGCCCCTTGGATGGTAATGGTAGAAATGCGAGCATGGTCAATGCGGCCAATGGTAGATGATGCATAGCTATAGGGAATAGCATTTCCAGCTTGAAGGTTATTTGTCTGATCATGAGAGGGAAGTGGATTCTTGAAAGTCTCTAGATCATAGTTTGATGTGGATTGTTGAGCAGGTTGAGGTGTTGAAGGTGTGACGTTGATTAGACCTTGATCAATGCAGTCTTGGATAACATGTTTTAAGCGCATACAACCATTTGTTTTGTGTCCTTTAACTCGATGGTAATCACAATACTCATTCTCTTTGTACCAAGGAGCTCGAAAGAATGGTTCGCCATTTGGTGGTGCATCGGGTAGAATAACATCTCCGGCTTGAAGCAGCTTTCGAAGAATAACTTCCATGGGTTCCACTAATGGTGTAAATTGTCGGCGTGGATTAGAAGTTTGGCGTTGGTTTCTTCGTTGTGGAAAAGATTGTCTTGGTGGAGAGGCTGCTTGAATGTTGATAGGAGCTCTCATAGTTTGGATATTCTTTGTATCAACAATACCGTCATTGACAACATTCTTGTTCTTGTTCCAAAAGCGAGACTTATCATTGGAATTTTGGGGAGAATCTTTGTTATCACGAAAGATCTTGATAGTTCCTTTGGCAATTAAGGCTCGTTCAATAAGAACTCCTTTGGAAACTAGTTCGTCAAAGGTGCTAGCACTTTGCAATTGTAATTGGAATGACAGCTCAGGATGAAGATTTTGAACAAAGATGTCAAGCTGTTGTTTCTCAGGGATTTCCCATGATAATTTGCTAGCCATATTACGCCATCGCTGGGTAAATGAGGAAAAGGTTTCACCATTGCGTTGTTTGTTGTTGACAAGGTCATTCATGTTTACCTCATGTTCAATATTGAAGGCAAAGTGTGATCGAAACTTGGTTGCCAATTCGGAAAAAGTCTTAATTCCTGGAGGTAAATGGGAAAACCATTCGAGAGCTTGTCCTGCTAAGCTCCGAGGAAATAGTCTCAAAAGATATGTGTCATCATAGGCAACATCAAGACATGCCACGAAAAATGCTCGAAGATGGTCATCCGGATTTCCTTTCCCTTTGTACTTATCAAATTGTGGGATTTCAAAGTGTGGTGGAAAAGGTATCATATTAAGAGACTTGTCAAATGGATAAGCGCATATGTTTTCGAGAGAGAAGGGTTTCTTGCCTTGTCCTACCCTTTCATCGATCATCTGTTGGATATCGGTTGAGGATAACTGCTGTTGTTGCAAAGGGGGTGGAGTGTGATATGAAACATATTGTGGTTGCGGTTGTGGTATATGTGGAGTTGTGACAGTTTGTTGTGGTTGTGGGATGTATGAAGCTGTAACGGTTTGTTGGGGTTGTGTGCCCACAATGTATGTCGAAGGAGTGGTATGTGACATGTATGTGCTAGAGGATTGCTGTCCTTGAGACACAAGTGGTAAGTGGGTGTGCATTACATGAGAAGTGGATGTGGGATTGATAGTAGCAGATGGTTGGGAAGTTGGAATTGAATTCATGACATGGTAAGTGACGGAAGGATTGGTAGATACAACAGAAGGGTGAACATTGGGATTGGTATTTTGGACAATATGAGGATTGGTATATGTCATGTGTTGGGTGATATTAGAGAAGCCTTGGGTAGCATAAGATGGATTGATAGTGTGTGAAGGATGGGAAGAAGAGGATAGCATGGATGTAAGTTGATCAACATAAGCGATCTGATTGTTTGGATTGGCTTGAGAAATGAGGGGATCACTCATGTCAATAAGGCTAACATTGGGATTATGGGATAACATGAAGGAATTAGCAGTTGGTGTATGAGATGTGGTAGATCGCAATGGTTGTGAAGCATGGAGGACATGTGTTGTTGGAATGGTTTGAGAGGTATGCACACCATAAGATATGGGAATTGCTTGTGATGCTCGAAGTGTTTGTGCTTGCGTGACATGGACAGCTTGTGTGACGTGAGGCATGGAAACAGTCATGGTAGAAGGAGAGATATGTTGAGGGACATGAAAAGGTGGGATGTTGAGATTTTGTGACATGAGAGGAAGCACATTGGTGGGCACTACCAATGGTTCTAAGGTATGCTCTGATCGTGGTAACTCAAATGAAGCAACAAGAGGCAATGAGGATGGTGTTTGCGAGGTAATAGGAGATGATGTGACTATAGTAGATGGTTTATTCGCAACAACAGCAGTAGTGTTGGGATCGTGCTCTCTAATAGTGGATATATCAAAGTCTTTAGGTAGCTTAGCACCCATGCGAGCAAGTTGGAGAAAACAACGATCAGGCTCAGATATCATAAGTTTCTCAACTTGGTCCCATAGATAGGTATCTTGAAATTCTGATGAGTCGTCTTGAGATTGTTCTTCGAAAGTTTCCAAGGATGGTAGAGGGTGCATTTGTTGTGAAGATGATTCGCCCCTAGTGTACCCTGAAGGTATAAACATATGAGAAGGCATACCGGTTGTGAATTGAGTTGCGTCCTTAAGAGGTGTTGTGAATTGTTTCATCTCAGCTTGCAATTTGGCATCCATTTCAGCTTTCAATTTGGCTTCTACTTCAGCTCGATATTGACTCCTAGTTTGAGGCATGATGCTGATGATGAAGTTGAGCTTGTCAAAGTTTTAAAACCCAAAAGATGATAGTTGGCTGATTGGTTGTTGTTTTGGTTTTTGCTAGTTTGGCTAAGTTGCTTGGTTGATTTGGTTTGGCTGAGTTGTTGTTGGTTGTCCCTAGAGGTAGCTTAATCACTCAAGGGAAAGATTGTTGATGTTGATGTTTGTTGGAGCTAAAGCTAAAAAGAGATTGTTTGCTGAAGCTAAAGCTGGAGGTTGTTTGTTGGCTGAAGCTAAAACTGAAGGTTGTTTGTTGCTCGAAATGATTGGATTGATGTCTGATTTGCTGGTTGGGATCTCAAAAAGATGGAAAAGCTCATGAGTTGTGATTGATTGATAAGCTCAAAATAGGAGACAAAGTCCAGGTGTTTGCTGTTGATCAAAGGTAAGTTTGAAAGCTGATGTTTGAGGTTCAAGCAAGCTGGTCCTGAGGCTAATTTAGCTGATGCACTGAGATTTGCAAGAATTTTAGCTACAGGCGACTGATGATAGCTCAAAGGCGACTCAGAGGATGCTAAAGGCGATTAATAATAGCTCAGATGCGACCTGGTTTAGTTTCGACAGAAAAATGACAGTGCTAACCAGAAGCGAACGCTATGCCAGAGGCGATGACTGTTGGTTCAAAGGCGATTACTGTTGGTTCAGAGGCGACTCATATATCCTTAAAGGCGACGATCTGTTGTTCATAGGCGAGCTTGTTCTGGGATCAGGCGATTAACTGTGGATTAAAAGCGACTTGGCTCAAACAACATGCGACTGGTAATGAATCAGATGCGACTTGGTTCAGACAGTAGGCGATCAGCTGTGGTTCAGAAGCGATTCTGTTCAGGACAAAGGCGATCAATTATGGTTTAAAAGCGACTCTGTTTAAGCAGTATGCGGGCAGTTATTGTTTAAAAGCGATGCAGTTCAGGCAGAATGCGAGTCACTACAGTTCAGAAGCGATGTTGATGGTCTGTGCGAGCAATTTAGGTTCAAAAGCGACTGTGTTTGTGTTCCGGTGGTCTGATTTTTGCAGTTTTTTTTTAGCAAGAAAACAATGATAACAGTCACTCACACTTACAACAAGCACAAACTGATACAACCTAGGCTAGGATAGGACAGTATCTGTTGAATCCCCTAGCTGCGCCTATTCAAAGCGGGTAGCTCCAGGATCTTGATAGCACCGGCTCCTCCTTACATTTGCACACACTTCTCACGCATACCAAGATCCGGGATTCTTATAAGGCTTGACCCTCTCCAAACCTTTAGATTGTCCCTGCTACCTCGGCTAAGAACCGCATGAATCGGGGCCGCTTCAAGGGTTTTGCCCTCTGCGTCAACAGATAGAAGGTTTTTGGCTACTACACAAAGTTGCTAATAAGGGCATCCGTTCGGGTGGCTATACATGCGGCAGCGCTACTCTCCGTTATGGAGTCTCCCAGCCTCCAAGGGTTGCGCCTTGGAGGGTTTTGGGGGAGGTTGGCTGTCGGTATAACACAACTGCACCCGTTGTTTGTGGCTTTCGACACAAACACTTTTCTTATATAGCGGTTCGGAAGGACTTGGCTTTAGCCCGTTACCGCTTGGGTCGTATCCCTTCTCACACCGGGAAGGCAGGCCCTCTAAAGATAATGACAAGTTCTCATGCACCCAAGATCCATTTGATAGGCAAGGGGAGAGGATACTTTTGTCATTAAATTTGGGTTACAATCAGGCACATGCAAGCAATCAAAAAGATAAATCAAGCACGGAGCAAACAGTAATTCATTTTAAGCACCAAGCCCAAATATGCCTAATTTAGTGAAAAAAAAAAAACCACAAATCTTGGACCGATCGAACCTGCAACAGATATGTCAGTAGTTTGGTAACCTCCTTTCTTGGACAGATCGATAAGATGCTGCGCAAATACCCAGTTAATAACCAAAAATCAAACTGAAACTGAAACAGGCTTGAAAACAACAGAGCTTTACCAGATGCGACACACTGTTGATCAAAAGCGACCTCTGTTATGTCATAGGCGAACGACTGCAGATCATATGCGATGCGTAAAAACACAGTATGCGACGCCTGTTAGCTCATAAGCGATGCATATTTTGCAAAAGCGATCGGTTGAGGGCTGGATGCGACCTGTTTCTGCAAAACACAGCCGATAAACAAAAACCCTAGCCAAACAGGCGAATAATATTAGTCCATAAGCGACACAAATATATGCAAAAGCGGCGTCTGTCGTCTCATATGCGATCGCACTATACCCGAAGCGGCCTGTTGGAGATCGAAAGCGACCCGTCCCTGCACAACAAAAATAAAAAACCCTAACCTGCACAGGCGAATATTATTAGCTCATAAGCGCATCATATCAGGACAAAAGCGTGCACTGTTAGGTCAAAAGCGATGCGGATTTGTGCAAAGGCGACCCCTGTTAGATTAAAAGCGATCTGATGATACGCAAAAGCGGTGGCTGTTAGATCAAAAGCGGCAAATACAGTCTTAGGCGATCAGTTTAATGATAAAAGCGATGCGTTTTACCTAAGGCGACGACTGTTAGGTCAAAGGCGATCCAGAGAGGAATATGCGGCCTGATCCAGCTCAGAAGCGACGCAGAAATCCCGAAGCGGCGGATTTTCCTTTAAAAGCGACTGGAATTTTCTGCGAGCACCTGCAAAATCTGATCTTCAAGGAAACAACTCCAAAAAAACGAAGTTAATCAGGGACGTGAGTCCCACCGGGCGTGCCAAAATGTGATAGGTGAAAGTCAGGTGTGGAAGATCAGACATAGTCATGAAACCCTAACCCTACCATCATCAAGGAATCTAATCTAAATGAAGCCAAAAGAACAATGCAATACAAGCATAACATCACCTAGACCGTGCGATTCCTTGTTGGAGAGAGAAATGTGGACTGCTTCTTCAACAATAAACAATCACAAAGCTGAAAGCTGCCATTGATGGATGATAAAAGCTCAAGTGCTCGAATGCTCAAGATGATAATGGAGTTGCTATATGATTGCTGGATTGCTAGATTTCTGGATTTCCTGGGGGGGTGTCTCTGTGGGTGTCTCATATGGAATGAGAGGCTGTTTATATAGGACTCAACCAAGATCAATCAACGGTGGAGATTCAAAGGCTATGTGAATGGCTAAGATTGAAAGTTACTAAATTTAGGTCCAATTAGTTGTACATGTGAAGGATTTTAAATGAAAGTTGTCTTACAACACATGATAAATGGGAAATGGACAAGTGTTGAAATGTGATAAATGATAAAGGCTTAATTCAAATAAAGTATTTGAATTAGTGGGATATGAGTTGGAAATTAATTAAATAAATAAAATTTATTTAATTAATATGATAAATGCATAAAATGAGATAAGACATGATGTGGAATTAATTAAATAAATACAATTTATTTAATTAATTGGCTAAGTGAATGAGAATGGGATTTTAATTAAATAAATAAAATTTATTTAATTAATTGGATAATGGATTAGTGATTTAACAAGGTATCGCTAGACATGGACAAATTTGGGTGTCTACAGAACCTTAGATGCGTAAGGGGAACAATATGCTAGAACCGACCCTATGATCAACAAGATATGAATACTAGCTTGGAGTAATGAAATTAGCCCACAAGCACAGCATAGAAAAGCAAGACTATGCCCCATTCTAGATGTTTTCGCCACATACCATGATATAATGAGATCAAGGTAGCTTTGATGTGATCTTCGAATAGGACAAAAGATAAAAATCAAAAACAAAAAGACCAACGAACCAAACAAGTAACCATTGTATCTCTTGCCAAGATGGATGATGATTGGATAGATTTTGCCTATCGTAGGAAAGATATATCCTAAGGCAGGAATCAATTGATGATTGGATCATGATTAGTTGATGTAAGATTGGCTCAAGATATGATGGTGACAAGTTGTGGTTGATGCTGATTTGATAGTTGATGATTTTTGATTAAGGTACAATGCTTCAATAAGTGATGCGATGCTTGGATCTAGTGTAAGCTCATTGAGGATAGATGGGTGCATCTTAGGTACCTGAGTACTGGAAACTTCCTTCGTATTCCAGACTGCCTACATACCTTGTATCCACGGGATCAAGGCACATTAAGATGCAGGTGATGATGATATGTAGTTCTGATTTGTGATGATGATGTGAGATGATGATAGATGTGATGATGTGATGAATGATTGAATGATGTGTTGGATGATGAGATGTTGGTGGAGCAATGTTGATTTTATGATGGATATTTTTGGGATTTTAAGGATTTTTTGATTTTTTTGGATTTTCTAATTTTTTGATGTTTTTTAGATTTTTATGATTTTGGAAAAGGAATGGTTTATTATGAGATGGTTGCATTGGCTTTCATGTGGATGACCTTTATGCTAGATAGCAATGACAAGGGAATACCAAGTCTAGAGGTGAGGGTGATGGGGTTGGATAGGGGGGTTGGCAATGAAAGGATGATGGATAACTGATTTGTGGTAGATGAATGGACAAGCGATAGGGATGCATGTTAGATAGATGGAAGATAGGGATGAGGATTTTTTCCAAGGGCTAGGTTGCAAGGAATCATATGCCCCAATGCTTAGGATTTTGCATGATGGGTTCATGTTTGAGTGGATGGACTTTGCAATAGATGGATGGAAGATATACTTACAAAGGGAGTATGCCAAGAGGTCTCCAAAGCATGTTGTTTATATGTTGCCCCTTGTCTTTATCAAGATCTAGGGTGAGAGATGGTTGAAACAAGATATAATGGATATGATGGATGGGAAATGATAGGGTGAATAGGGGATGGTAGATATGAATATGATAAGATAAATAGGGGATAGTGGATAGGATATGCAAAAGGATGTTATGGATTTGGATGATTAGATGGTTTTGCCCCCAAGTGTAGGGATACAAAATGGATGGAGAAGGGATTACGCATGACGCCCACAAGGGGTTTTCATCAAGGTACTTGCCCAAGGCGCCACAAGGAGTGGTTTTCACCATTGGACGGATTTTTCTCTTTACTATTTTCTTGATTTTTTGATTTTTTTTTTTTTTTTGATTGATTTTTTTTTTGCTTTTTTGATGGGATGGGGACTCTAGCGTCTATTTCCATAGCAAGGAGAAGATGGTACCATGTTGGATAGCATTATGGATGATGATTGCATGAATTGTTGGTAGATAGGAGAAGATGGAATGGATGGTGGATAATGGATTATGATGTGGATTATGTGGATAATGATGCGGATTATGATGTGGATTATGCAAAAGCATGGACCATAGGAATGTGATGGGGAAGATATGTAGGATAGTGAACAAAAGATGGAGAGATGGGGGTATGTGGGAATGTTAAGTGGTGGAGGGGAACCAAGACCAACGGTCGCATACACTGTGATGTATTTGGAAGCTTGTATTTTGGATGTGGAGTTGGGAGTAATGGGGATCGGGATGGGGGATTTTTGGATGGTCAATTTGGAGTTTGAGGTACCCAAATGGACTTAGAAATTATGGAATTTTTAGATGGGGAGCGGGATGTTTGGGATTTTGCCGTAGATTGGGATGTAGATGCCTCATTAGAGTTTGGTGCTTTTTGTTTAGGGACCCACACCATTTTTGTTTTTGCTTTTTCTTGTGATGGTGTGGGCTTTGATAGCCTTTGGGATTTTTGATTTTGCTTGGAAGTGATAACAGCTTTAGGCTTTTGTGCTTTATGAGTTGAGGCATTCAAATTTTTGAATCTCATGGATTTAGGGGAAGCTTCATGTTTGAAAGCTGTGTGCTTTTGTTGGTCTTGATTGGGGATTTTAGGGGATTTATGGGTGGAGGAGTAAAAAGTGGATTTATGGATAAATGGATGAGGAGATTTGAGGATGGGGATATTAGGAGTTGGTAGGATGGGCGGTAAAGTGGATTTAATAGGAATATTTGGAGTTGGAAGAAGTGGAGGTAAATTTGATGGAGGGAGATGGATGGTCACATGCTTTTGCAAATGATAGGATGATGGAGGAGGGATGGCAACATATGTTTTGGGGGTGCGATGAGATGCACCATGTTTGGGATTGGATGAATGGATTTTGGAAGGCGGGTGGATTGTACCAACATGTTCATGTTGTTTGTCTTGGGATGTATAGCCGAGGCCATGCGAGGATGGATGAAATGTGGTGTGGATGGGCTCCAAGATGCCTTGTTCGTGAAGGCCTAAGCCTTTGCCTTGATAGTTCATGTGTTGGAGTATGCGACGTGCAATGGGATGTTTGTTGCTTTGGAAACAAGACGTGAATCCATTATTTATTGGAGAAAGATAGGTGGTGGATGGAAGTTGTTCGCCTCCTACAAGGAAGTCACCACGGATGAAAGTGCTTGTGCCAAGTGGATAAGGGGATGGATTTTGGATGGGACTGGTAGATGGATGTGAAGGATTCATGGGGGATGGTGAAGGGGTGGTAAAAGATGGTGTGAGATCAATAAATTGATCAATGGATGGTAGGGGATCGTGGATGGGATTAGATGGGATGGTTAGATCTTGATTAGGAGAAGGGGTTGATGTTTCAACATGCTTCGGATTTGATTCTTGACATGACTCATGTGTTTGGATAGAAGTGGGAGTGACTTGGATGTATGTGATAGGTGCTTGGATGGATGCAATAGGTGTTTGACTTATGTGTTCTTGAACATGGCTGCATGATGGTTCTTGAGTTATGATAGGAGATTGTTCAAGATATTTGGTGGATGTAGGATTGCATGAGGGTATTTGATTCCTTGCTAATAGCCAATGGATGGCATCCTTAATGAGTGAATGGGTTGAGGAACAATATAATGGATGGATAATGATGGTGGATGGTGTAGGATTAGGATTGGGATTGGATAGGGGGGTGATGGGATTAGGTTGTGATGGTTCGTGGATGGGTTCAAGGATAGGTATTGGACTAGATGATGGATTAGATGGTGGATGGGTGATAGGGATTGGTGGATTGGGAGATACATAAGGTGATGGATTAAGGTTGATAAGGTTGGAGGGATATTGTGGTGGGGGGATTGAAGGATGGGGATTAGGAGATGGGGGATTTGGTTGTTGATATGAGGTTTGGATTTCGGATATAAGGTGTGCTAGATTGGTGTTCCCTTGATCAAAGTTAGCATGACAAAGGTTGGGGGATGGATAAGTTGGAGGTATTGGTTGATTGGATAAGTATGATGACATGGATGTGTAAGGGGATGGTGAATGATATGAGGGTAAAGGTTGATATGAGGTTGATGGTGTGGATATGTAAGATGTAGGTTGGTATGATGAAGGTTGAAAGAATGAAGATTGATATGATGTGGATGGGGATGATGTGTAGGGTGTTTGTTGATATGATGAAAGTTGGATAGGGGATTGGGATTCTCCAACAATGAGGTGTGCTAAGGGCATATCTTTAATTGCATTTTTGAATTGTTCCTTAGCATTAGGATCCATGTTCTCATAGACTTTTCTACGTCTTTGTAATTGTTGTATTGTTTCATAAAGATCCATTTCGTTGGAGAGAGTATGAGATGATGGGGATGATGGATGATTGTGATGGTGGGATAAAAATTTCAAGACCTTAAGATGATTTGTTTTGATTTGATTTGATTTGATGAATGGTTCTCTATGCTTAAGATAGACTAATGATCTTAAGAAAGAGGATTGATGTGTTTGACTAAGGTCTTAATTTTTTGATTGGTTTGATTTAGATTTTGGATTGGGATGATGTTGAGGGATTTGGATAATGATTGGGATTGATGTTGATTTTGGATTGGATTTGGAATATGGTTTGGAAGATTATAGATTGATGTTGGTTGGGTTTTGGATGTGATTTGGATGAGATGGGGTTTAGAATGATGTTGATGAATTGGATTAAGGATGATGAGGATGATTTGGATGATGATGTGGATAAGATAGGTGGTTAGGATGATTAGGATAGATGGGTGATTGGATTAAGATGAAGTGGATAAGAATGATTAGGATGACGAAGATAGATTATGACTCGAGATGAAGTGGATTAGAATTTGATCAAGCTCAAATAAAGGGATTTGGATAAGCTCAACTTATGGGGTTTGATAAATGGGGGGGTGGTTTAGCGGTGTTGGGAGGAAAACTCAGCTCGACGTGAGGGGGGGTGCGGGGGGACGGACGCGACCCCCTGCTGCAGGGGTTCAGGGGCGCAGCCTCCCGACCGGAAATTTTTTGAAAATGGGCTTATAAAATTGATGTTTTTGATGGGAAAATTTGATTTTTTGACATGGATGAAGAAGGCGCTAAAATAGGTGGAAAATGGTGCTGAAATAGAGAGGAAATGGCGCTAAAAGATGTGAATGGTTGGATTAATGGATGAATAGTTGGATTGATGGATGGATTTGATTTTTCTTGGCAAGTAGACAAACGATCAAGCACGAAGACACAATGGCCAAAGGTTTGATTTATAAAAAATATGATAATCAAGCATGTACAACCTTAAGGATTTGGGCCACTAAAACAAAGGTTCGTAGTGGGGGAACATCCGGGGAATCAGCACCTTACGAGCATCCGATAAACCACTTAAGGTTTTGACTAGCTCTACTAGGAGTTTAATATACCTCAAGGGTACTACTTCCTTT
Source organism: Cunninghamia lanceolata (assembly GCA_027924645.1). Taxonomy (NCBI): domain Eukaryota; kingdom Viridiplantae; phylum Streptophyta; class Pinopsida; order Cupressales; family Cupressaceae; genus Cunninghamia; species Cunninghamia lanceolata. The sequence goes on from BSBN01000620.1 coordinate 3,329,864, forward strand.
CAAGCTAGCACCGAATGGTAAGCGCTAATACCGATTAGACTTGGCTTTCGCCTTATCCTCAATTTACATATAGCGGACCGGATGAAAGTACCGCTTGGGGTCGCCAATGAGTTCTCTGAATGGATGTGTCTCAAGGGCAGGCCCACGTCCTAAAAAAGATAGAATAGAACCATTTCTCTTCACCCAAGATCCTTTTGAAGGCAAGGGGAGAGGATACTTTGATTCTACCCTATGGGATAACACAAATGTGCAAGTGCACCAGACACGGCAAACAAGAGCTAATGTTCGTTTTAAGCCCAAATGGAAAATGTGCCTAAAGTTGTTTGTTGCAAGCAATGATTAATTTTAGTTGCACCAAAATCAAATGTTCTTTACACTAAGGCACTCAAAGATTCTTTTTAGGTGCACCAAAATGAAATGTTTGATTTGTAGATAACATGCAAGGGTTCATTTTAAGTTGCAAATGAAATGTTTTAAAGAAAGATGAAAGAGCCCTGCAAAAAGACTTGTTAGTATCCCCAAGATGATGTTGGTGACCTGCAAGCAAACTATCAGTCCCTGCACAGAACTCAAAAAGTAATCTAAGAAAATAGCGCTAATACAGAGGAGAGATAGCACTAATACAGATGATAGCGCTAATACAGAAAATAGCGCTAATCTAGAAGCAATATAGCGCTAATACAGAAGATAGCGCTAATTTAGAAAATAGCGCTAATACAGACACAGGATAGCGCTAATACAGATGATAGTGCTAATACAGAAAATAGCGCTAATACAGACACAGGAAGCGCTATTACAGAAGATAGCACCAATACAGAGGCAAAATAGCGCCAAACAATGTTTCTGTCTTAGTTTTCAGTCTGCCGTGAGGAAGATAGCGCCGAACTGAGTGATAGCGCTGATACGACACAGAGTCTGGTCAATGGACAATTTTAGGAAAATTTTGCCATAATTTCCCCTTGTTCATTCAAGATTCCTGCAAAAACAGAGAGCATTTTGACACAAAAATAGCAGAAAAATGCTATAAAAGAGACATGTGAGTGGAAGTTAGAAAAAAAAATTCTCCGTAGAAATGGCGCTAAAACAGAGGATAGCGCTGAAACGAGCTAGTGATGGCGCCACTGCGAGGGTATAATGGCGCTACACCTGTAGAAACACGTCTATGCACACAAAAACTCACACATTAAGTTAGATTCGGACCTTGTGGGTCCCACCGGGCGTGCCAATGTGATCAGTGAGATCAAAATGAAGATAAAACTAAATCTAATGCATAAACAAAGCGATTATACCTTCATGAAGACCTCACAAATCCATGCGGGAAGGAGATGCACCTAAGAGCTCCTCAAGATTGTTCCCGTGATCAGTGTGACTAATGTGGATTGCTCAAAGCTTTTCAACACAAATGTAGATGAGAGACAAGGTTGATGGATAGATTAGATGGGATTGAGGCAAGATTTTGACATTATGGTGGCATGATAAGGAGATTGTGGAGAGATTTTGGCAGAGGTTTGGTGCATGATTGAGTCTCTCTAAAATGGCTTGGAGAGGGTTTCATTTATAGAGTTTTGGGAATGAGGATGGAGGGTCAGGATTAGAAGGTGAGATCAAGGGCTAAGAATCAATGAGAGTTAGGGTTAGGATTGGGTTCATAGCCTTGTGACAAGTGTCACAAGGAGAGTGGATGAGGGAGATCAAGGGTTGAAACTTGGTCAATGGGATTGGAGGGCTCTCATTAAAAGTGAATTTTAAATTCACATGGGGAAAGGTGTGGAGGATTAAAATGAATAAAAGATTCATTTTGGGAAGAGGGGACATGACAAGTGAATTTTTAATTCACTTTTATGTGGAGATGTGAAGATGGTACTCTTACATGTGTAAGAGAGTGATAAATGAGGGTTAAGGGGGATTTGACCCTTTGAATAAAAGATTGATTTTTATTCAAAAGGTGCATGGAAGAAGGGGATAAGCAAGGTTAATTGAGTGTTTAGCTTAATTAACCTAGGTCTAGGGGATAGGTAGGATAGGGTAGGTCAATTAGTAGGCTAGATTAATTAGATAAGCATGGTTTATCTAATTGATGAGGATTAGGAAAAAGGACAATTTAACTAAATAAATATTGTGAATATTTATTTAATCAAATGAGGATAATGTTGTAAGGTAAAAGTGATAAATTAAATGAATTAATTTATCACAAGGAATGGGTAAATGGTCAAGGTAGACAATGAGGGATAAATTAAATAAAATAAATTTATTTAATTAATAGGAGGAATAATGAGGGTGTAGAGATATGGAAAATTAGTTTGCGAAGCAAGCCAATTTTAGGTGTCTACACCTGTTACTGTCTTCTATGTGATTGGTGTGTCTTCTCTGTGCTTGGTGTGTTTGCTGTGTTTGTGACCGTACTTTAATGCATGTATTGGCCTTTTGTTTATACATACATTAAAGTGGGGGCTAAATGTAACATCAAAAAATGTCCCCTTGGGGGCTTTTCCATCATAAGGTTTAGCTCCTGGGTCTTTAGCATGCATTTAGGACATCTTAGTTCATAATTTGGCATCCCGATGGAATGAGACCTAGGTTTCATGGCAAAGTGGACCTAGGAGGACCCCTTGAACTATACCCTGCCCAAAATAGGGGGGAGGACTTGGGCGCCTGCACCCTAGTCCTACCCTATTTTGGGGTAGCCCCATTTTTTGGGTGTGGGTTTATGACCGTTATTTGGGTCCTTTACCGACACGGTAAGTTGAATTATGAAAATCTTGGCGGGAGTGATTGTAGTTACATATAAAAGCATATTTAGGCATTCATTTGTAAACTAGATAGCAATTGTGATGTTCAACTGTTCTCAAGGTGATTCAAGGCTTTCATTGTGTTGCAAGAGCATACTTGTGTGGTTTGTGTGTTTGTATTTGTAGATTTGAGCATCCATTTCATCATGGAATGAAGAGCATCTTCCTCCCATGATTTCTTCACTACAAGGTGACATTATATTGTGTTTTCATTATCAATCCCTTTGGTTTTTGCCTCTGCCTCACAAGGGCATGGGCTCTCTATTTGACAATGGTGTTCAGAGACTTAAGTGTCCTTCGGGGCTTGACTAAGGCAAGCCTCTAAATACCACAACCCCCTCCCAAAGTCTTATGATTGTAGGTTACAGGTGTTGCATTTAGGAAAAGTGAAGTTGTAGAAAGGATTGGCAGACATCAAGGATTTAGGATCTGAAGAGAAGTAGGACACCAGAGCATTTCCAGGACTTGGGTCCTCACTCTAGTGTCCTTCGTAGCTAAATTTGCAGAAACAAGAGTTACAATGCTGATCAGTGTTAGAAGGAGGTTCAGATCCTGCAAAGAAATTGGTACCTTGGACTAGGGTGCCTGCTCCAATGTCCCCAATTGTTCCACCTTGGAACACCAAAAATAGGTACTCTATGATTTGCTATTTTACTTCCATCTGCAAGATCTTTTTCTGTTATTCATCAGTTTATTGCCATATTTTCATAATTAGGGTTTTAGTGGTCAGTTGAGCATAAGAGAAGATAAATAGGTGATTAAATTCCCTAATCCAAGCTTCCCTACATCTCACAACGATCTAGGGTATGATAGTGAATTGCCACTCGAACCTAGATCCTTGAATGTAAAGTGGAAAATTGGATTTGTTAATGTTTTAGTGTTTTGATGTTTAAATCGACCTTTCCACTTTACATTCAAGGATCTAAGGTCGAGTGGCAATTCACTATCATACCCTAGATCACTGTGAGATGTAGGGAAACTTGGATTAGGGTGTTTAATTGTTGATTTTCTCTCTCCTATGCTCAATTAACCATTAAAACCCTAATTATGCAAAAATAGAAGGAAACTGATGAATTACAAAAAGTATTGCTACAGACGGAAGCAAAATACCAAATTACAGAGTACCAATTTTTGGGGACCCGAGGCAGAAAAGTCAGGGACATGGGAGCGGGCGCCCAAGTCCAAGGCCCTATTTTCTGTCTGGATCTGGCAACAAGATCTGCAACCTGAATCTTTTGTATCAGAGATTTTCCTTACACAAAACTTTGGGGACTAGGGAGAGGGCGCCCTAGTCCAAGGGGCATATTTTCTTCCTTTCTTGCACTTCAGACACTCCAATATGCTCCTCTGCAACTCCACTCAGTCCAGCTCCTCAACCTATAACTTGCAATCATGAAAACTTGGTTTGGGGGTTGTGGTGTCTAGGAGCTTGCCTCAGTCAAGCCCTGGAAGGACACTTAAGTCTTCTAAACACCTTTGTTAGATAGAGAGAGCGTACCCTTGTGAGGCAGAGGCCAAATCCAAATGAAAAATGATAAAAAAGCATAATGATAACACCTTGTAGTGAAGATCTCATGGGAGGGAGATGCTCTTCATTCCATGAGGAGATGAATGCTCAAATTTGCAAATACAAACACATAAACAAAACAATTCTGCCCTTGCAACACTATGAAAGCCTTGAATCACCTTTAGAATGCATGAACATCACAATTGCCATCTAGTTGAAATCTAGTTTACAAATGAATGCCTAAGCATGCTTTTATATGCAACTAAAAACATTCCCACTAAGATCTTGAAAATCAAAACTTACCGTGTTGGCAAAGGGACCAAATAACGGTCATGAACCGACACTTCAATTTTGGGCTTGACCCAAAATAGGGTAGGACTAGGGCATGGGCGCCCAAGTCCTCCCCCCCTATTTTGGGTAGGGTTAAGGTCAAGGTGTCCTCCTATGTCCACTTTGCCATGAAACCTAGGTTTTATTCCATCGGGATGCCAAAATATGAACTAAGATGTCGTAAATGCATGCTAAAGACCTAAGAGCTAAACCTTATGAGGGAAAAGACCCCAAGGGGACATTTTTTGATGTTACAATTACATAAGCTAGAATTGAGAACATGAACTAACCGAAAACAAAAGTACAAAATCCAAAAACTAAATATAGAGCAAGAAAGAGGAAGTAAAGAAGAACCAGTCACCAAAGAAGGGAAGCCTTAAGCTCAGACTCCAGCATGTCATGAGGATGTCACTGCGTAGCACTGTCATCCAAGTAGCAACATAAATTTATAAATCTGTACTGTATGACTTAACAGGAGTTTGATGTTTCATCCAGTTTGCATAGAAAAATGAAATAAGTTCCTAGATGTCAAACTTAACAAGAAATCACATGAATAAAGCATTTAACAAGAGAAAATGAATGGAGGAAAAAGGAAAAGAAGACAACTCATGTGCATTTGATTTCTTTCTCCACAACATGCACAACATAGAATAGGAAAAATGTTTGGGGTTGTTTTGGGGGTTTTCCTTAGTCAAACCCCATAAATAGAGCGTGTGTTCTTAATCTAAGTGCATCTAGAAGTAAGAATGATGATAAATGAAATACTAAAAGGATGTGGAAATCCCAAGGTGCTCGGGGAATAACAAAATAAACACTTGCAATAACAATAAACAAGAACAAAATCACCTAGAAAGGGGCTTGAAGAAGCCAATGAAAGAAAGAGAGTTGAAGAGGAAAGCTGTTGAAAGTTGTAGAGAGCTGAAGAGCTTGAGAGCATTGTAGAATGCAAGATAGTTGCAAGAGAAAGCCAAGAGAGCCAAGAAGATACAATAATCATGCAAAGATGAAAAGATAGATTCAAAAATGAGAAGAGGGAAGAGGAAGAGGCTGATGAGCTATTTGGAAGATTCCTAAGGTGTTACAACTAACCATCAAACATGACAAATGGGTAAATGACCAAAAACAACCACAAAACACAAAAATTATCGTGGGATGCTAGCGCATCATGCCGATATCGATGTACAATGCTAGTGTTTGAATAGTTTAGGCACAAAAATGGAAAGACACAAGAACATCACATGGCTAACAAAAAAGTGAGACTGATTTGACAAAAAGATCACATAGAGAACAAAGCCTAAGGACCATGGGAGGGAAAAAGGATAATGCAAGGGCTATAATGAGCCTACAAACAAACTAAGGGAATGGACACTAAAGGGAGGCAAAAATATAGCATGAAATTGTAAGGGTATGCAATTTATGACATTACACCTATCATTGGGAGAAACCCTAGCTTTTATAACTTTATTCTTTTCCTAGTTTTGCTCTACAACCAAAAATTCCATCCTCTTACATTCTTTTTCCCTAGTATATATATGACATGCTCATCCCAACATGCTTTCTAGATGTGGATAGGAAGATTCAACATGTTTTCCTCTCATAAATACTAGTTGCATCATCTTCACATGGTCTTGCACCTGAAAGTGTACCCATTTGGACACTTCACCCATGCCTTTAAGATAAAAATTGTCCTTGTGGGGTCTACAAGAACTCTTAGGCATATGGAGGCTATCTACCAAGTTATTAAGTCTCAAATCAAGCATTAAAAGTAATCCTAAGAGTAGATGGGGCATCCCACTACATTTTGGTGCATTTCCTGGACATTGCTGGGGTTTCAGGGTTATGGGGAACCTACAAACCTTTGAACCAGGTTCTAAGGTGAAGGGGAAGTTTGGAATCACACAAAGAGGAATTGGGGACCAAGAAGGGGATAGGGACTGTGGACCATGGTTTCAGAGGAACTTGGAACTTTAGGACCAAAGAACGAAGGGATCAGGAAGCCAAGGAACTTGTGAACCTTGGAACCAGATGAAAAGGTTTCACGAAGATCTAAAAGTTTGAGAGGAAATGGGGGACTCCAAAATCTAGGGTCTAAGAAGGATTAGGAACTAGGATTAGTTAATGGTAGGAAATTGGGGTTCCAGGGAACCGGGGAACACGAGAATCTTGTAACTAGGTGCAAAGGTTCCAAGGATTCTCGAGAACTCGAAAACCAAAAAATGGAGGAGATTGATGCAAGAGCATCACCTTAATGCATGGTTTTAAGGTCAAGAGAACTAATTATGTATTTATGGACTATTTTGTATTCATGAGTCCTAGATTAGTATGTTGATGTCTTAGAGGGTCCATTGGGGTCATTTCCAGTGGTTTAGGTTAGGTGAATAGTCTTAGAGATTCAAATTTTGCACTTTCCCACCAAAATGCAATTTGAATTTACTAGTTGATTTTTTGCTTGTGTAGAGTTGGGGGTTGGTCCTCAAGCATGGAATTAGGTCAATTATGTCAAATAAAGTCTTGTTGGATCATGTAAAGTTACTTTCCAATGTTAGGAAGTGTCTTTTCAATGTTAGGTTATGGTATAGTGCAATAATTTTAAGTTTATGACATTATAGTTAGGTTTTGTGGAAATAAGACTCACATAATTGATTTCTAACTATTTTTTATGATTATTCACACTAAGGCAATGAGAAAGGAGACTCCAAGAATTTGAAGGAGGAGTTTTTGATGAAATACCCTATTTTTCTAGCTCTTTTTAATAGTTTTATTAATTTGCAATCAAACAGTACCTTTGTACAGACATGTATGGTACAATACAAGCATGGGAATGTGTGGAAAGATAGAACATATTGTTACAAAGCTAATGCATTGATTTGATGATGGTTTTTAGGTGTTTTTGTGCAAAGAAAACCCTGTTTTCATATAATTTTTGACTATTTTTCTGAAATACAACAAGAAAACTTTGTTGTGCAACTCTGTATGGATTAGGTATAGCCTGAAAGTCCATGAATTTTGAATAAAAATGAGTTATAGGTCAAATACAATTGGTTTGGTTTGATTTCACATTGGTTTGATCAGGTTATGGCAAAAATACCACTAACAACCCTATTTCTGACCTAGGGTTTTCAACAACCTTAAAAAATTCATATCTTGAGTTTGCATCATTGAAAAATCATAAAACTTGGTGAAAGTCTTCATTTGGATGTATACTAAGTGTCTACCAAAGGAGGGTTTATTAAACCTCTGTATGAGAGTTATTTAAGACTGTGTGTGCTGCTATCCGGAAAAGACTGTCAAGAACCCTAGTAGGGTGAGGGTTTAGTGAAAATTATTCTTGTTGAATTTATCTCAGGAAAGTTAGGGTTTGGTAAGACCCTGTAGAGTGTTTTGGAAGGTCTAAGAATCTTAAGAAGGCATCAATAATTAAGAATTTGTCATTCAAGTTGCCATTAGGCCTTGTTAGGGGTTTGAGACTAGTGAAAAAAATTTGAAAGAAGGGAAAGAATAGGGTATAGACTAATATACCATTTAAGGGAGCTTGGGAATCATTAGTACATTGTTTTACTATTGTTTATCCTCTGCATAATTTTTGGCATCAGAGCCCAAAGATCTGGGCAAGGGAAGTTAGTGTGTTCATAGATATTTGGGAAAGTATGTGTATTGCAATTGACAGGTTAAAGTGAAGAACCTAGGTACCAAAAGACTAGGCAGAAGAAAAAAAAGAGAAGCCCTAGGTGAGGTATCATGAAGACAAGAAGAGAAGATAGAAAGATGTAGCAGAAAGATAAGAAAGAAAGCCTCAAAAGGGACAAGATGAAAGTCAATAAGATAAGACAAGATGCAAAGTTTGATAGAGAAATGGTAGAGTTGAAAGGAGATGTTAAGCTTGTAGTACAGCAGTGGCTTGAGGAAGAATACCAAGAATATGTTTGGTATTGGCCAATGTGCAAGAAGGTGAAGTGGCCTGTAAAGATGATTGTTAAGAAAAGAAGAAGGCAAAGGATGACTACCTTGAAAAGTGTAGATGAAAAAGATTTGGATAGAAAGGAGTTGCCAAGTGAACAACATGCACCAACAGAGATGAAGAAAGTTCTCATTTAGGAGAACATAAGGACACACAAGAAAGAATGGAAAGAAGTAGTGCAAAACGTAGACACATATACAATGGTCCATTGGCAAGAGACACATTCAAGGAACCAATAGGTTGGTGATGATAAGAAAATTGATAAGAAGATAGGCACAGACCAAGGAGAGAAGGAAGAGGATGAAGAAATAGACAACGGTAATGAGGCATCTAAAAGAAAAATAGACAAGTTTGGATTCTTGCAGCTGAGAAGGAGATAAGGAGAAGATACATAAAGAAAGAGAGAAACAAAGGAGTGAAAACCAAGAAACATAGAGCCAATAAAGCCAAGCATACAGAGGATCAAGAGGAGGTCAGAGAATAGATAAGAATTCCACACAATTGGAAGACGAGGAAAAAAAGAAGACCATCATTTGAGATGGAACTCAAATTCCTCCCACCTAGGGAGTATGATGTAGGAGTATCACCTTAATGCATGCTTTTAAGGTCAAGAGACCTATTTATGTTTTTATGGACTATTTTGTGTTCATGAGTCCTAGATTAGTGTGTTGATGTCTTAGAGGGTCCATTGGGATCATTTCCAATGGTTTAGGTTAGGTGAATAGTCCTAGAGATTCAAATTTTGCACTTTCCCGCCAAAATGCAATTTAAATTTACTAGCTGTATTTTGGCTTGTGTAGAGTTGGGGGTTGGTCCTCAAGCATGGAATTAGGTCAATTATGTCAAATAAAGTCTTGTTGGATCATGTAAAGTCACTTTCCAATGCTAGGAAGTCTCTTTTCAATGCTAGGTTATGGTATAGGGCAATAATTTCAAGTTTATGACATTATAGTTAGGTTTTGTGGAAAAAAGACTCACATAATTGATTTATAACTATTTTTTATGATTATTCATGTTGAAGCAATGAGAAAGGAGGCTCCAAGAATCTGAAGGAGGAGTTTTTGATGAAATACCCTATTTTTCTAGCTCTTTTTGATAGTTTTTATTGATTTGCAAGAAAACAATACCTCTGTATGGACATGTACGGTACAGTCCAGACATGGGAATGTGTGGAAAGATATAACATATTGTTATAGAGCTAATGCATTGATTTGATGATGGTTTTTAGGTGTTTTTGTGCAAAGAAAACCTTGTTTTCATATCATTTTTGACTATTTTTTCTGAAATACAACAAGAAAACTCTATTGTATGGCCTTATATAGATTAGGTACAAACTAAAAGTGCATGAAGTTTGAAGAAAAATGAGTTAGAGGTCAAATGCAATTGGTTTGGTTTGATTTCAAGTTGTTTTGATCAGGTTATGGCAAAAATACCACTAACAACCCTGTTTCTGACCTAAGGTTTTCAGCAACCTTAAAAAATTCATATCTTGAATTTGTACTATTGAAAAATCATAAAACTAAGTTTCTACCAAAGGAGAGTTTATGAAACCGCTGTATGAGTGAGTTATTTAAGACTGTGTGTGTTGCTGTCTAGAAAAGACTGTCAAGAAACCTAGTAGGGTGAGGGTTTAGTGAAAATTGTTCTTGTTGATTTTATCTTAGGAAAGTTAGGGTTTTGTAAGACCCTATAGATTGTTTTGGAAGGTCTGAGAAGCCTAAGAAGGCATCATCAAAAGAGTTTTATCTTTCAAGTTGGCATTAGGCCTTGTTAGGGGTTTGAGACTAGTGAAATAGGTTTGAAAGAAGGGAAAGAACAGGGTATAGACTGATATACCATTTAAGGGAGCTTGGGAATCATTAGTGCATTGTTTTTCTATTGTTTATCCTCTCCATCAGACATAGAAAAGACAATAAAATGAGGCATAGGGAAAGGAGGGACATAGGGATGCAAAAAAGGAGCAAGGCAGGGAATTCAAATTTTTAGGGGTTTGAGATCTCAGAGGAATCGAGGACTTGGAACCTTGGGGAATGCGAAGTTCTAGGGAAAGGAAGAACTCTAGTACTAATGAACAAAAGGTAGGGTTTTAGGGTTCCAGGGAATATAAGGACATAGGAACACATTGCAAAGGTTCCAAAGACCCCCGAAAGCTCGAAAACCTGCAAAGGCAACAAAATGACCAAGAAACTGCCCGTACTTAGAAATCTTTAGGGAATTTGATGCTGACATCATCACATGAATAATAGAACCTCTGAATAACACATCATTGGGGCCCAGGGTTCTAGATGGACTAGGAACCAAGGTACCAACATGCTGAGATTTGGGGTTCTATAGGGACCCAAAACATTCCAAAGTTCTAGCAAAACCCAAAAACCTGGGAAAGGTCAAAATGTAAAAGAAATCCCCTAGACTTGGATTTTTAATGGATTTTTTGATCACGTCATCATATGAGGGGAGGCTAAAGAATAGCTCCATGGAAAAATTTAATAGACGTATAACCCATTGAAGGCTTCTTAGATTGGATACTAATGATGGGTTATAGAGGACAACTGCAAAAGGGGCACGAGACTTAGGATATTTTGGGAAACTTGGGCATAGTGAATCTAGGCACCAATAGGATGGATGATATAATGGACTATTTGAGTGGAGAAAAGTAATTTACAAAGAATGATTTTAAGAGTGGCTACCATTAGATCAAAATTAGAGAATGAGATGAGTGGAAGACAATATTTAAGATTAATGAGGGATTGTATGAGTGGTTGGTTATGCCTTTCAAGTTATAATGCACTAAGTACATTTATGAGGTTGATGAATGAGATATTGAAGAAAATCATATTAGTGTTGTAGAGACTAAGAGAGGAAATCTTATTGATTAATTTGAAGAAATGTAGTTTCATGAAATAGGAGTTGGTAGACTTGGGATATATGTAATCTCAGCTAAAGGTTTGAAGATGGATTTAGAGAAAGTGAGACCAATTGTTGAGTGGACTACACTACCAAATGTTGGAGAGGTAAGATCTTTTCATGGATTGGTAAGTTTCTATAGAAAGTTCATAAAACATTTCAGTGGTATTTATGCACCATTAACTGAAACAATGAGGGGAGATAGGAAGGAATTCAAGTGGACATCAATAGAATATATAATTTTTAAGTGAAGTTGAAGAAGAAGTTGATAGAATAAACAGTTCTATTTTTTCTAGATATCAACAACATATTTTAGGTTGATTGTGATGCAAGTGGGAATGCAATTGGAGCAATATTGAAACACAAAGGAAGACCAATAGCATATTTCAACAAAAATTTAAATGACGCAAGGAAAGATAATCTGTTTATGACCAAGAATTTTATGCCATAATTCAAGCATTGAAGAAATGGAGACATTACTTATTGCCAAAAGAGTTTGTTTTGTGCATTGGTCATCAGGGATTGCAATATTTAAATGGCCAAGGTAAGTTGAACTAGAGAAACATGAGATAGGTTGAGTTTATGCAAATTTATACTTTTTTGATGAAGCACAGGAGTGGAAAGTTAATTAAGGTTGTTGTTGCATTGAGTAGGAGATATAACTTGCTAATAGAAATGATAATTGAAGTTGTTGAATTTGAAGAGATGAAATATATTTATGAAGATAATCTTGATTTTGTAGAGGAATGGAAATCATGTACAAAAAATTGATAAGCATGGATAGAAGTAAATGGTTAGATTATTTGATTCAAAATGAGATGTTATTTAAGGGTAGTCAATTGTAAATACCAAGAAATTTAATGAGGGAATGTGTTTGATTAAGGATAAGCATAGCGATATTTTAGAAGGATATTTTGGAATAGACAAGATAATTACATTAGTGAGTGAGAACTATTTTTAGCCATAGATATATAAAGAAGAAAGGAAATTTGTTCATAGTTTCAAGACTTCTCAAGTTATAAAAGGAAGCAGCCAAAATTTTGGTTTGTATCAACCATTACTAGCACTAGAGAGACCTTCACAAGATATATGGACTTTATATTAGGATTGTCAAGAATGTGCAATGAGGGTATGATTCAATATTTTTAGTTATGGGCATATTTTCTAAGATGACATGGATTTTATTCTATGTGAGAAAAACAATTATACGATATATATAACTAATATATTTTTCAAGGAATTTGTGAGGTTGCATGGTTTACCAAAGAGTATAGTTTTACATAGGGACACAAAGTTTGTTGGATACTTTTGGAAGACATTGTGGAATAAGATGAAGATAGATTTATAATTCAATTTAGCATACCACCCACAAATTGATAAAAAAATAGAAGTTGTCAACATGAGTTTGAGGGTAAGTGCATGGAAATAGGGGACAGAAAGAGGGTCAAAAGTGGCCACTTTTTGAAATGAGTAATTTGAGATGAATGCATTAAAAATTTGAAGATATGACAAGAATAAGAATTGTAGTACTCGAAATCTAGTTTCTAAACTACTAAAGTTTTTTAAAAATGGCTAAGATTAAGAGGGTGAAATGTTGTACACACAAAAGTGTTCCTATTTTTCACACTAAAATATAACATAGTGTCCAGTGTGCACCCCCTAGTTTTTGTTGCATTTAGTATTTTTTAAAAATGAGTTGGTAGAAATATAGCTAAGAGTGAGTACTACAAGTGTATTTTTCATTTTTTTTATTGAATATATTTTTTGTGATTTTTCAAAGTGGATGCATCCTAAAAAAAAAATTTCATTTCTGAGTGTATGTGTCATGAATTACACAAAAATAGTCAAAAATATATTTTTTTTGAATGCATAAAGAATGAATCATAGAACACTCCTATATAATTTTTTAAAATTTTTGATAATTTGATCAAAAGTTATAAAGAAAAATCAATACATATATGATTGAGGAATATGAAGATATTTTTCAAAGAAAATAAAAATAAATACCTTAACTTATTCAATTTTTTTAAAAAAATATATGGTTAGAAATCCAAGAATTATCTCAATGTTTTGGTGGTAGTTTCATCAAATTTTGTTATAAAACGAATAAATTTGATGATGTTGAAGTTCAAAAATGTTGTTGACCATTAAAAACACATATTTGTGAGGTATCATAGACGTTCAATCCTTAGGTTCAGTCACCCAAGCCTATTCCAAGCCTAAAAATGTGGGACCAAAATTTAAAAAAATATATAACACGATCACATTATAAAACACGATTGCATTATATGAATTACAATTTATACCTTTCAAGAATTCAATTTTCCATTATGCGATACATGATACCAAAATATGTAACTATGACCATGGGTACATTCAAGCCCTTTAAGCTTTAAGATGGAAACAACTTACCTCATTCTAAATTTTGTTATTTCATAATTTGAATGTTAATTTTTTCTATATAATATATGTTAAGAATTTTTTAAAGACATTGTGGATTAATATGAGAAGTATAGCATTAAGTTGTATATATAAAAATATAATTTTTATGATAAAAGACAATCAAGAAACCAATAAGAAAGAGTTTTAAGGTCTTAATATGCTCAAGTAATGTAGGAGTCAATGACAACACTGAGAGGGGGGGGTGAATCAGTGTTGTGTAAATTCTTGACTTTTTGCAAACTTTACAAGACAAGTAGAAAGAAAGACATTAATGATCTATTGAGTTCATATGCACAAGACTGATAGTGAAAGTTGTGAATCAAAAACTTATCAACAAAACACAAATATGCACACATAGAGACAAATTATAACACAAAAATTTCTGGAGTGGAAAACCCTCTCGGGGTAGAAAAACCACTCATGAAGTGCCTCACTGGCTTAACTTTAAAAACTTCTTACAAAGCCTCACTGGCTGAATATTATGTCTCACTGACCTACAAGCCTCACTGGCATACTGTGTGCCTCACTGGCAAACTATGCCTCATTGGCAAACTAAATCACCAACAGAAGAAATAAATAAATCAGAGGGATACTCTGTTTCCATTCAATACAAAACATTTCTTTGTCTATCAAATGGCCATTCTATTCAAAATCAATCCTACATCCAGATATACTCAACAACACTGCATTACTCTGTATGTTTCATCTCTATCTTTTAATACACACCCTATGTCAATGTACATGTAACTTTATTATATACAAATTCGACGACCTTTCACATTCTCTAGAAACAAAATCATCTTCTACAATTTTGTCTGCATAAAAATATCATATATTTCTTCACTGCATCTATGAAGAATCTGCAAAGAAAAATAAAATCAATTTTCTTTTCATTCCCATGACCATTCATTTTCTTCTTCTCCATCCTGCAAGAAAAAATAAAATCAACCTTTTTTTTCAAGGCCATTCTCTTTCCTCTATTTTTCTGAATCATCTACATAAGTCTTTTCACATTTGGAGCCTTCAATTTGCTTTCACAATAAAATCTGCCCTTTGCAAAAAAAAAACTTCAATAAATTCCAATCAATTTTTGTCCCTGTAGTTTCTTTTTTTAAAAAATAACCCTTGATGTCAAACCCCATTCATCTTCTCACAAAACAAATCTTCTCCATCATACACCATTCCTGCAAATACAAAGCACTTGAAATAAAAAGAATTTTGATATTCTTTGCATGACCATTCATTTTCTTCTATTGTCTTTCCATCTCCTTTCAACAATATTTTTCAATATGTAAAAATAAATCATCTGCAACTAAAACATTCTTCACCAATTTGTTCTCTTAATTTGCTCTAAAAAATATCTTCAATAAATTCAATCTCACCTTGGATTTATTTTTCATCTTTATGAGAATATTAAGAGCATCCTTATCTTCATAAGGAATTTAAAAAAAATGCTCATTATAAAAGGAAAAAAAAACTTCCTCCTTTAGACTCTATTTGCCCCCAAAAAAATAGAAAGAAATCTGAAAGAAATTTCTTTCACAAAAAATCTGCCTTATGAAAAAGCTAAAAAACTAGCTTTAAAATCTTCTTTTCAAAGACTAAAATTAGTCTTAAAAAAAACTTTTATTTCTTTCTTCAAATCCGTTCCCATCCAAAAAAAACAAACCTTCCAATAATATGATGCTCATATTAAAACTAAAAAATATTCGATGCTTTTTATGAAATCCACCTTTGTTTTTTTTTATATGTCATAAAAGATGACATTTAGGAGACCAAAAATTTAGGAGACAAAAAGGTTTCTGAATTAAAAGCAAAGCCATTTATATGTCTTAATCAAGCACTCCAAACCATATATAAATATTTAAAAAAAAACATCTCCACTCTATAAAAAGCATCGAGCTCCCTCTTTCAAATATGTAATGAACTCCCTTTTAACGTCCTCATCAAATATGATATTCAATGCCTTTTCAATAAAAGAACAAAGTCCCTCCTTAATTAAGACTCGGGTTCCATAGTTTAATGCAGATTTTTTTATGGGTTTAAATATATTTGATGTCTCTTTCATTCGAAGTCTTTTTGTAGTCATGCTCCCTTAAACAAGCTCCACATACATTTGAAGATTTTTTCATATTTAACCCGTGTTCTTCAACTTAAGCATATTTGATGCTTTTTTTTTCGATGTCTTTCTCAAATATTTTGATGCCACATGTAAATCAAATAAAGTCCATGAGTAAATCATTTGTAGATCTCTGTCTATCTCTGTAGGTGTAAATTCACTGTATGTCTTGAGATCAAGTGAAGTATCACCATCAACACTAATGAAGACTATGCCACTAACCTCTTGTCACAACTATCAACATCAACAAATGAAGATCAAATGTAACAAATGAAGAACATACCATCAAGCCATTGTCATTTAGAAGACCAAGCCACTGTATACTATTTGCAACTGTCTAAAACCATGATGCCACTGAATACATCAAAACTGCCAAAGATCACTGTATGTCATTGAAATGAATACTAGAGACAAACTATGAGCATCATCTAGAAACTTGAACTCATGTATGATCAACACAAACAAGTTATCATCAATTATCACTTAACCAACTACTTTTTGACATCAATGACAATCTAGTTTCATCAAGTAACAAGATAGTGGATAATTTAAAGATGTTAGACATACACCACTACTATAGTCAATAAAGAAAAAAATCAAAACAATAGATAA
The DNA here is from genome assembly GCA_027924645.1 of Cunninghamia lanceolata. NCBI lineage: Eukaryota > Viridiplantae > Streptophyta > Pinopsida > Cupressales > Cupressaceae > Cunninghamia > Cunninghamia lanceolata. The sequence goes on from BSBN01000620.1 coordinate 3,346,525, forward strand.
AGAGAGGGAGAGATAAATAGATAGAAATATAGAGAGGGGGAGAGGGACAAGGAGAGATAGAGATAGAGAGGGAGAAATATAGAGATAAAGGGGGAGAGTGAGTGATAGGTAGAGAGAGAGGAGAGATAGATAGGGATAGATAGAGATAGAGAGGGAGATGGAGATAGAGAGTTGTCACACCCGCATCTCCCACGTGGACGCGACGCACAAATGCCCATGTCACGTCCACATTCGCCATGTGGTCACGACACGGGCCACAAAATTTTTTTCTCCCCAACCCTAAAAACCCCCTCGCACGCGTCTGCGTGCTCAGTGGCTATACACAACAGTGTAGACATGTCGATGTAATGGTGTTGGTGAAGGCTGTCTAGGGGTAAGCGACACGAAGTGTGTCACTTCTAGGGTTAGGTCGATTCCATCTGTACCCCTAAGTTTCCTAAGTAAGGTGATTTCACATTCGAACTCCAACTTAATACTTAGCGAAAAGTGATAACCAGAACAATGGCTAGATGGCACATGATTGAAGTGGGTAGGTGGATCGAAAAGTATCAAAGATTAAATAAATATCGTATAAACTTAACCCTAGGAATCTAGAATAGTTTTGGCAACATAACATGTTTTCGATAAATGCAAAGAATAAAATTTTTAAAATAATTCATCAACAAGAAAATAAAATTTATAAGTAAAATTAAAATAAAACCCAAGAACAAAATTTTAAATAATTCACCAATAGGAAAAACTAATAAAATAAATGATTAAATAAATATTAAATTAATTTAGAAACGATAACAACGATATAAAGTAAAATGATGAAATTAAATTGAAGTGACAAGACATCGGTTAAATTCAACTAAGAAACCGAGTTCGTAATTAAATATAATTTGGCATTATATTTAATATTTCCCTCGAAAATTTAATGGAAAAGGGAGGAGGTTTTAAATAACCCTCCCTGTAAAATTACTAATAATAAAACCGATTTTAATTAACAACGTAAAAATTCCGCCTAGGAAAATGAAACTATAATCCTATTGAATGAATAAATAAATTTAACTCACAAGATAAAATCCATTGTTTACACTAACCTATTCAAAATAAATATCTTCTCAAATAATTCTAAATCACAAGCCAACATTCAAAATTACAAAGTTAATCCATTCCAAAATGTAAATCAATGTTGAATGAAATTCCCAAGGGATAATTAAAAATCAAATGTGGTTGATAGTAAAGGACCATGGAAATTTAAATGGAGAATAAAATAAATCTTCACAAAACAATAAATCCACACTCAAATTCAAACGTGATCCTTATCCCTCTTGGGAATGGATCAGTTTTACAGGGGATAACATAGTTTGAATTCTACCTCTGATTTCCCGTGGCTAGGGAATGTGAAACCTGCACATCTCGATCAAGTGTCAGTCCTGTCATGAAAAGTCATAGCCGAAGCAACTAGAAATTAAATTCATGCAAACAAATACAACAATATCCACCAATAAATAAATCCAAATTAACTGCACTATCCAAACATATGTCAATTAGTCCATATCACATAATCACTAGAATCTCATCACAACACATCATCAAATATAAACTCGTAAGTTGAATCACACAATTAGCATCACTATGATCAAATCGAGTCACATATGTCAAATCAATGTCCTAACATAAACAGTGGATAAAAATCTAGTCTACATAATGAAACATAATCACTAAGGTCTGATAATGTCATCTACTGCATGGCAGAATGATCACAATAAGGGAGGTAAAATAATCGGCCTCACAAGAGTGGAAATACAGAGAGAGGGAGAGATAGAGAGAGATAGATGGGGTGGGGAAGAAAGAGGGGGGAGATTGAGAGATATAGATAGAGAGAGATAGAGAGGGGGAGATTGAGAGATATAAATAGAGAGAGATAGATATGGATAGAGAGAGAGAGAGGTTGGGAGATAGAGGGGGAGAGAAAGATAGATAGAAGTAGAGAGGGAGAGGGGGAGGGAGAGATAGAGGGATAGAGATAGAGAGAGGAAGGGGAATGGAGAGGGAGATAGAGAGGGAGAGGGAGAGATAGTGAGAGAGGGAGGATAGAGAGAGATAGAGAGATATAAATAGAGGGAGAGAGAGGGGGAGAGAGAGTAGATAGAGATATAGAGAGAGGAGGAGATTAAAAGATATAGATAGAGAGAGGGAGAGAAAGAGAGATAGAGGGGAGAGAGAGGTGGAGAGGGAGAGTATATAGATAGATAGAGAGGGGGAGAGAGGAGAGATAGAGAGATATAAATAGAGGGAGAGAGAGGGGGAGAGAGATTAGATATAGATATAGAGAGGAGGAGATTAAAAGATATAGATAGAGAGAGGGAGAGATATAGAGATAGAGGGGAGAGAGAGGTGGGGAGATCTAGAGAGGGGGAGATAGAAAGAGGAGGAGAGGGAGATATGGAAAGGGATAGAGGGAGAGATAGAGAGGGAGTGATAGAGAGGGAGAAATGAAGAGGGAGAAAAAGGGACAAAGAGAGAGGGAGAGGGAGAGGGAGAGAGAGTCTCTTTATACTATCCTCTATCTCTATATCTCTATCCTCCCTCTATCTAGGTATCTCTTTATATCTCTCTCTCTCTCTTTCTCTCTATCTCTATCTCCCTCTATCTCTACCTATCTCCCTCTCTATCTTATGAAGAGGGAGAAAAAGGGACAAAGGGAGAGGGAGAGGGAGAGGGAGAGGGAGAGAGAGTCTCTTTATACTATCCTCTATCTCTATATCTCTATCCTCCCTCCCTCTCTCTCTCTCTCCATCTCTCTCTCTCTATCTCTATCTCTATCTCTATCTCTATCTCTCCTACTCTCTCTATCTCACTATCTCTATGTCCTCTCTAGATCATGTAGAATGAAGTTATCATCAATATGTATGGCATTACATTTAACAAATTTATTAGAAAGTAATGGAAGTGTCAATTAATATTTATTTACCCATTATTCCTAGTTCTTTGGAGGGGGCTCCATATGTATACTTTTGCATTGTTAATATTTCTTTAGGACCCAAGTAGAATAAGTTCCTATAGAAGTTCAAATATGTTTAAATTTCTTATCATTTTCAATACTTTATTCTTTTTTTTTTCCTTGACACATGAGTAATTTTATTTTCATAAGAATCTCCTAAAGGCATAAAAATATCAAACCCTTTATGTACATTAATTGTAGGTTTTGCAATTTGACAAGATTTAGGCCTTGCTTTGTCAAGTTCTTTAAAAAATATGTATAAGTAACTTTAGAATTTATCACTATAGTCTCACTTGGTATTATAAATTTCCAATTCTTCTCTCAATTGTTCTTCCTTATACCACTTGATACATTGATCTAATATAGAAGGCATTTCTTTACATTGCTATACCCAAGGTATACCAAGTAAAATATCAAATATCTTTGAAGAAGGATTAATGTGACATAAAAGTTGTAGTATTTTCTAAGCAACCTCTAAAGGAAAGATAACACATCTCATCATTTCATTCAATATGCCATTTGTCATTTTTATGAGACTTTAAAATGTGCATAAGCTTATTGTTGAATATGATGATTAAAAAGAATTCCTCCATGCAAACATTAAATTGACATGCTAGAAGAGGATTAGTAAAGATTTTCAAAGTTTGAAGCACTTTCTATAAAGCCTTGTTCAACTCAATATCTCTCTATCTCTATATCCCTATCTCTCTATCTCTCCCTCTCCCTCTATCTCTATATCTCTCCCTCTCTCTATCTCTATCTATCCCTCTCTATCTCTCCTTTTATCTTTATCTTTCCCTCACTCTCTCTTTCTCTATCTCCCCCTTCTCTCTATCTCTCTCTATGTCTCTCTATCTCTCCCTCTTTCTCTACTTCTCTTTCTATCTTTTCTATCTCTCCATCTCCCTTTATCTATCTCTATATATCACCCCCTCTCTCCCTCTCTATATCTCTATCTATTGATCCCTCTATCTCTTTATCTCTCCATCCCCCCTCTCTCTATATATATAATATATATATATATATATATATATATTATATATCTATTTCTCCCTTTATCTCTTTATCTCTCTATCTCTCTCATTATTTCTCCCTCTCTCTATATCTATCTATCTCTCACTATATCTCTTTATCTCTCTTCCTCCCTCTCTCTTTATCTCTCCCTCTCTATCTCTATATCTCCCAATCCATCTCTCTATGTCTCTATCTTTCTCTCTCTCTATTTCTCCCTCCCTCTCTATCTCTCCCTCCCTCTAACTCTATCTTTCTATCTCTCCCCCATCTGTCTATCCCTATTCCTCACTCTCTATCTCTCTCCCTCTGATGCAGGAGCATCATAGGTTGCAGAGCAATCTTGCATCAACCAAAAATATTTGCATTCTTTCTTTTCTTGCATTTTTAGTTTAGTTTAGTCATTTGCAGTTTCAACATTTTGTACCATATTTTACTGCATCTTCATATTAGATCTTGTGGAGCAAGACTTAGCATCTACATATCATCATCTACATCATATTCAAATTTTAGATCATTTGGATTTGTCTGCTAGAAGTTATCGCTATCAGAAGATCATCAGTTTTCTCAAAATAAAGATTCCAGACAAGCAGTTGAAGGAGAAGGTTTACGAAGCAGTTCCGTGACTTGTGGAGAAGAATGAAACATCATAGATGACACACATGGATTAGATAGACCTTCCGTGAGGTTTGTACCAAGTTTCATCCATTTGCGGAGCAATACCACATGTTGTAGGCTGGCCTACTTGTTTCTACACGTTACATCCTTCTTTGGAGTTTGTAACCTCTTGTGGCCGACGCGGAGGATTTCATGAGCTTGGAGATGATATATATAGAACTCTTAGATGCATTAGGAAGTTAGTTCTTAGTTAGTAGTTTTAGAATATGATTTAGAGTTTGATTTCCTTTCTGGAAGGCACTTCAATGCCATGTCTTGCATATCTGTGGTAACCCAGAAAGCAGGCTAGTGATCCCTTTGATTGTAGCCTGCATGTTGCGAACATATGAGCATTGTAATTCTTTGATATTCTAAATATATGAATCTTCCATTGCATTCTACATTTGTGTTGTTTCCATTGTGTTTACTCTAGCTTCATGGTTTGGATAATTCATTTTGTGAACCCTCCGACTGTGACTACACAAAGTGGTATCAGAGTGAAGTTTTGAATCCTTTGGGAAGTGAAGACATTCCATAAGATATTATGGTGAACTGATCGCTAACCTGAGGCAATCTACTTGTGTTTGTCAATAGAGCATCAATTTTTAGGTAGTTGCACCAGATCCTAGGAAGAGATGCTACTGAGGAGGATGCCTGCTATGGCTAATGTTACTGGAAGAATGGAAGAAATGATCGAGATGATGAGGACAATGAAGGTTAGATTGGATACTGTCTGTATATCGAGAAATTTGGATTTATAAATGGAAATGATCAAACAATCGAAATGCATAACCTAAACCCAAATAATTCAATACCTCGAAGATGCAAGATGAGCTTGATTGATCAATTTGTTGTGTTGGTTGCTCGATTCTGCAGCATAACATTAAAATGAAGATGCTAGAATGAATGATAAATGAAGGATGCAAAGGCTCTAATGATATTTCAACAGAATAATGGTACTTGAAGCTCAATGCCTTTTAGAAGATTTGGCAGAATAATGTTACTTGAAGTTCAATGCATTTTGACAGAATAATGGTACTTGAAGCTCAATGCATGCTAATGGCTTGTGAGGGGTTTGATTTATAGAAAAGGCTTGGTTCCAATGGACGGCTGAGATTAAAAAGCTAAATGATTGATGTGGATGGCTAGGATTGAGTAGTTATTCCCACTCTTCAAGGGAGTTGTAGTCATTTGACAAGTGTCAAGGAGAATAGGGCTTCATGTGTGCTTGTGTACATAAAAAGTACTACATATAAAATATATTAAATAAAAGGCTATAATACCACTTATCTTTTTTAAATGAAAGAGGCACACATGCCGGCTAAATGATAAGATAAATTAATTAAATAAATAAAATTTATTTAATTAATTGGAAGGTCAGCTTATAATGAAATGTGAGAACTTAATTCAAATAAAATATTTGAATTAGTTGGGATATGAGTTGGATATTAATTAAATAAATAAAATTTATTTAATTAATTGGCTAAGTAGGATTAGGATATGATTAAGATGGGATTTTAATTAAATAAATAAAATTTATTTAATTAATTGGCTAATGGAATAAGTGGGGTTAAGAGTGGGATTTAGGACAAAATGCTACATGATGTCTAAGTGATATTTTTAACTAGGTGTTGCAAGACATGGACAAAGTTGGGACAATTTTGGGTGTCTACATTTTGCCCCTCTTTGAGATGATGTTCGAGATGTTAAGATTTATGTCGAGTAACATCATTTCAAAGAAGTTAAGGTATGGATAGAGGAAAAGGATAGTGATGATGGAAAGATAGGATGATGATGCCCCCTCGAGAGGATATGCGGGTTGGACAAACACGGGTATGCTCTCGAAAAGAAATGGATTGGCTGAAAAAGAAAGATAAGGGGATAGATAGAAGAAATGGATGATGCGTTATGCTGCAATGAAAGTGAGCAACCATGATGTTTGATATAGCACTAGACGTTATGCACCAAGGTAGAAGGACCAGGGTGACGATGTGTCTTATGCCCCAGCGTAATACAACCTTGTCTGTATACAAGATATGAATATTAGCTGGATTAATACTAATATGATTCAAATGCAAGATAAAATGATAACACACACAAGCAAGCAAGCAAGCATGCGCAAATGATTCAAAAACAAACAAGGTATTGCCCCTGTCAAGCTGTAAACCAATGATTAATTGCTGATTGTTGATGATAGTGTTGTCATTGCGGGGAAAGCTATATCCCTAGATCAACACAAGGTTGTTTGCTGAGTTGGTTGGCTGATTGACTGATTGCTTTGGCTTACAACAAGGCTAGGATCAAGACCATTGATTGAGCTTGGATAACTTGGCTTGATTGATTAACTTGCTTGGTATGGATTAAGGATGGGCTTATACTTGGATCATTGCTTGGAATGATTTGAAGATGATGAAATGATGGATGAAGATTGATTTGATGAAATGTTGATGATTGATTTGAAGGAAATGGATTGATTGAATGATAGATTGATTGGAAGAAGTTGTTTATTGATGATGTAGAAGATAGATGATAGAAGAAATGATGAGAGAAGAAAGAGGAAAATCGCTTGTGCCTGAATCTGGGCACTTCCTTCGTACTCCAGACTGCCTACATACTCTATATCCATGGGATCAAGGCACTTAACGATGGAAATGAGATGTAGTTCTGATTTTTGTTTGATTGATGATGATCAAAGATTGGGTTGAATTGATCAAGTTATGGATTAATGAAATGTTGATGATGTGATGATATCTGGTGGATTGAGCTGCTTTTGATTTGCTGAAGTGATTGGATTTGTTTTGATGGTTAGCTTGATGTGCTTTGGTTTTGATGTTTGCTATTGCTGGGTTGATTGTTTTGATTATTGGATTGTTTTGAATGATGATAGTGATGGTGTGATGATTAGAGTGTCGATTCAATCTAAGCATAAGCAAGTGTTCTCAGTGTGCTCAAAAGATGTAAAACAAACAAGGTATTGCCCTTGTCAAGTCATAAACCAATAATTAATTGTTTGTTTGATGATGATAGATAGTGTTGTCATTGCGGGGAAAGCTATATCCCTAGATCAACACAAGGATGTGGGAACGCTATATCCCATTGATGATGATTGATGATTGATTTAGTTTGGTTCATGACAAGATTAGGATCAAAACTTGTTGATTTGATTAGATAATGTTCCTTGATTGATTGGCTTGCTTCATATGGATGAATATGACTTGGATTTAAGATCATTGCTTAGATTGACTGGATTGATATGATTGAAAATGGATTGATTGAAATGGATGAATGAATGTTATTGATAGGAAGGGTTGATGATGATGATTTGATTTTGATTGAATGTTGAAGGAGTGGATTGTTTTGGATGATGTGATTGGTTTTATTGCTTGGATTTTTCGTTGGATATTTGATTTTTTGGATTTTTTTTTTAAATGTTTTGATTTTTTTGGGTTTTTTGGAATATTTTAATTTTTTTTGTGTTTTTGAATGCTTTTGGAAAATGCCAATGGATTTACAATTTGGGTAGTCTTTATGCTAGATACCAATGACAAGGGAGAAAACCAAGTCTAGGTGCAAGGATGGATGAATGGGATTGGATGGATAAAAGGATAGGCCATATAAGGGATGGATGCATGCTGCGTGATAAACGGATAGGTAGGCTATAGTGGAAAGCTCATGATAAATAGATGGGGATAAGCTATAAGATGGAAAGCTCGTGATAAGGATACGCCATAGTGGATGGAGCATAAGGGAGCTAGGATGTGATCTCCAAAGGCTATGTTGCATAGGAAGAATAACTTGCCCCCATTCTAGGTGGTAATGCTTAGGATTTTACATGACAAAGTTCCTGACCAAGGGATGACATGATGGATTGGATTTGGATGGGATGGATAAATGGTCAATGGATAGGACTTGGTTTGGAAAGAAGTTATGTCAAGAAATATCCAAACATGTTTCAGTGTTTTGCCCATATGTCTTCATCAAGATCAAAAGGAGGAAGATGGATAAAATGGGTTCAATAGGATAGGTATATGAATGTAATGGCTATGGATGGTAGGATGGCAAGATAGGATAAGATAGGTTGGTATGATATAATCGGATAGATAGTTTGGAAATGGATAGGTTGGATGAGACAATGTGCCCCCAAGTGTAAGTGACATAGAAGATCAACCTACACATGATGCCTATTTGCCAGGTTTTCATCATGGTACTTATCCAAGGCGCCTGTTTACCAGGTTTTCACCGTTGGATGAAGGGATTTCTCTTTACTTTTTTGATTTTTTGATTTTGTGCTTTTTTGCTTCTTTTTCTTTTTTTTTGCTTTTAGATGGGTTGACAATTACACATGGTGCCTATTTGCCAGGTCTTCACCATGGTAATGGATAGGAGGGACTCAAGTGTTTAGTGCTATGAAGGTTGGTAGTCCCGCTAGAGAGAATGATGTCATCGCATAGACCATGTCATTATGCTCATAGATGTTGATAAGGGATTGCATGGATGGGAGATGGATTAGGTAGATAATGGATTATGATGTGGAATTATGAAAGGTTCATGCAAGGATAGATGGATGGGGATAGTGGATTATGATGTGGATTATATTGGCTTATGGAATGAAGATGGATGAAAAGTTTATGCCAAAGCATGGACCATAGGGTTAGCATGGGGGAAATATGTAGGATAATGGATGGAAGATGGGGAGATGGAGGTATGTGGGAATGTTTTGGAATGGAAGGGAACAAAGACCAATGGTTGCACACACCGTGATAAACATTGAAGCTTTTGGTGAGATGGTGGTGTAGGAAGCAATGGAGATGTTTGCTTAGGAAATGGTTGATGAAGTGATTTAGGAACCCACATAGATTTGGTATTTTTAGTTCTTTTGTTTTGCTTGTGGGATTTTTGAAGGGAATGGAAGTTTTGGATGGAAATAGGCTCTTGGATGGATATAGGTGGTTGGGATTCTTGAGAGGTGGATGAGGATGCCTCATTTGCTTTGCTAGCTATTTGCTTAGGAACCCAAACCATTTTTCTTTTGAGCTTTGCTTTTGGAGGTATGGGCTTGGATGGTTGCTTAGAAGATGGATGATTTAGAGACTTTTCACATTGATACCCTAAGGCATGAGGGTCCTTAGGAGTTTTAGTTAGATTTTTGGCTTTATAAGTAAAGGCATCCAAATGTTTATTTTGGAATCCCATGGGATGGGTGGAGTGGATGAAATGATTGGAAGCTTTATGCTTAGGTGATGTGTGCTTTTGTTGGCCATGATTAGGGATGTAAGGATACTTATGAATGATATGTATGTTAGGTGTTGGAAGCAATGGTGGCAAGGTGGATGGAGGGATATTTGGAGTTGGTAAAAGTGGAGGTAAAGTGGATGGTGGAAGGTGTACAGTCACATGCTTTGGACTTTTATAGGATGATGGAGATGGAATGGCTACATATGTTTTGGGTAGATGATGGGGGGTGTGATGGAAAGTGGTAGGTTTAGGATGCATGAAGGGATTACCAACATCTTTGCCTTGTTTACCTTGGGGTGTGTATCCAAGGCCATATGAGCATGGAGGAATCTTGACATGGTTTGGCTCCAAAATACCTTGTTCATAAAGGCCTAGACCTTTGCCTTTGTAGTTCATGTTTTGGAGGATGCGATTGACTATGGGACTAGATGTGTTTTGGGAACTAGACTTGAGTTCTTTATTAGATGGAGAAAATGAAATGGATAAAGGTCGTTGTTGTCCTAAGGAAGAACATTCTTGGAGGAAGGTGGTAAGACCACTAGGACATGATGGTGGACTTGAAATGGGATCGATGGTAGATGTGGAGGGAGGATCATTAGCATTGTGTTCACTAAGATCCAAGTTATTTGTTTGATCTTCTATGCTTATGTGTTCTTGAGAGGCACATGTCTCATTATGACAAGTGGATGCTTGCTCACTATGGATAGGGCTAGATGGCGGATGACTAGGAGCAATTTGGATATCTTGCTCATGGATGGTTATGGGATTATGGATAGGATCAAGGTACTTTTTAATAGGTTCTTCATCATAGATATCATCTTGATCATGAGATAGATAAAGTTTTGCCAAATGGATCATCATGGTTTTCATGATCTTGGCTAGAACCTTGATCATAACTATGAGAAAAAATAGGATTAAGTGGGCTATAAAAGGGATAAATTTTCTCATGAATGAGATCATAGTGATGGCTAATAGCTTGAGGGCAACCCATAAGTAGGTCATGGATAGGTGGAACTTAGAGGTGCTTTGATCTCGATTAAGACTAGGGTTCGATATTTCCACATGTTTAAGATTATGCTCTTGACATACCTCTTGACTTTGGATGGAAGTGGAAGGTTCTTGAGTGGACTTGATAGGCTCTTGACTTAGGCTTGTGGTTGGAGACTCTTGAATAGACTTGTTGGCTTGTAGATCACATGATGGGCTTAAAGGGCTAGGCATGTTAATGGAAGGCTCTTGAAGAGGCTCAAGGATATGTGAACCACATGATGAGATTATAGGATTGGACATGACCTTTGGAAGTTCATTGGTAGGCTCATGAATTGGTGTTTGACATAGGGGTAGTCTATTCCTATCTAGTAGCCAATGGATCACATCCTTCGCAAGTGTATGGGTGGATGGGAAATATAAGGGATGGATGATAATGGTAGATGGCATTGGATTAGGATTAGGACGAGGATTAGGTTGAGAGCTAATTGGATTGGGTGGATTAGGATTTGGACTAGATGGGGGTGATGTGGCATGATTTCCCATTATAGGTGGGTACACCTTGTAAACAATTGAGAGAAATATTGGGCATTAGTTTGTATTATGGCCTTTGGTCCTATGGTATGCACAATAATCATGTTCATCATATGGACTTTCTTCACATGGTTTGACTTTAGGAAGTTCAATGAGTTTTGTTTCAAGCATCCTTTGTAAAACTCTCTCAGCCGCATCCTTTGGTGAATGATTAGAATGACATGGCGAGGAAGGTAATGAAGGGCTTGGTGATTTGGAGGGTTGATGGACCAATGGACTAGGAATAAGATCACATGGTGGTGTTGGGATAGGATTAGTTGGCTCATGTGTTGGTGTGGGATTGGATGGTGGAGGCCACTCTAGATTGGTATCTCCCTTGTCAAAGGTAATTAAGTCTTGCATAGGATAACTTGGACTCATTTGATTTATGTACAAGGGACCACTTGGACTTGGATGTGCTTCTTGTAATATCACTTGATGGATTTGTGGATGGGCTTGGTAATGCATTGGAATGGTGGCATGAGGGATTGGATAAGCTTGAGGTGGATGTTCATAGGTTGATGTGGTATTGACTTGGTGGATAGGTGGATTAAGTTGATAGGAAGTGGATGGATATGACATGTGGCTATGAGGTGGATTAGGTTGGTATGGAATGGCTAAGGATTGCTGTACTTGTTGAGCTTGACTAGTGGCTAAAAGGTGTTGAACTTGGGCTATGAAGTGTTGTAGTTGAGGTGATTGGCTTGCATGGGGTTGAGCTCTTTGGATGAAGAATTGTAATGTTTTAATGGCATCTTGGTTTAGGGGTTGTGATCCTTGATAAAGATTTTGGAGGAATCTTTGGAATTTGATTTCTAGGTCTTCTAGTGTAGACATGTTGTCACCAAGTGTTTGTCTTAAGTCCTTTTAGCAAGTGCTTGCTTAGGGATTTGGATGATGATGTGGATTGTTTAGATGATGTGTTTAGATTGATTTGTTTATGTGTTTGGTGTTTATAGCTTGATGTGGCAATATTCAAACAAATGATTATGCATATACACACATGAATCACTCACGCAAGACACATAAGCAAGTTTTAGTTTGGAAGAATATGATGATGGTTAAGCAAGCACATGAAGACAATTCAACAAGTCCTAGTTAAGGCAAGGCCACTATCACAAGGAGGTTCTAGTGAAAATCTGGGGGACCGGCACCCCACGAGCATCCAGCAAGCCACTTAAGACTTTAACTAACCCTACTAGGAGTTTTAATATACACAGAGGTACACCTCCTTTCGAGTTAGCACTGTATGGTGAGTGCTAATACCGGTTAGACTTGGCTTTCGCCTTATCCTCTAATTTTTATAGCGGACCGGATGAAAGTACCGCTTGAGGTCGTTCCCTTGGGGTGGATACCAAGGCAGGCCTCTCTAAGGCTAAACAAAAGCAACACAAGTAAATGTTTTTGATCTCCAAGTTTGTGTTGGGACGCGAGGAGAGAGCATACACACTTACTTGGTCACACTCACATGGGGTTCATTAACCTTAGAAATTCTATGTGTGGAAGACAATTCAAGCACTTGTTTATTTTAAAGCCCAAATCCAAATGTGATGAAAGACAATGGTTCGTTTTAGCCCAATGTTTTGATGTGAATTTGCAAACACTTGTTCATTTTATGCCCAAAATCCAAATGTGTTTGCAAACAAGATTAGAAGATGAAAGATTAGAATGAGTGCACCTGATACAATCACTTTCCAATTTGCTGTAGATGTTGATGCCAATGCTGCTCCAGCTCCTCAAATGCCCTTGCAAGTCACAAAAATTGGAAAAGACCAAGTAAACTTGCACAAGAAGATGGTTACATGAAAAAGATGAAATCTAAAAATTCTGATGAAAATGATCTGATACAGAAAAATAGATTGCATAAACAGAAAGTTCAGGAGATTCTAAGCAATTTGAAAAAAAGTTTCGCTGAAAAACGATCAAAATTGCTCAAGTTATGCTCAAATGAAGTTTGCAATGAAGCTAAACTTTGACTGATAAAAAAGCCCGAAAAATAGTACAGTCACTTGATAAAAGTGGTACAGTTGTGAAGATTGTCCTCCCAGCTTTCCAACGAGTCCTTGTTTGTGCGATTTGGCCTCCGTATGTGAAAGTTATGATAGAAATACCAAGATGCACAATGACAGCAAGCGGAAGTAAGTTACAGTTGCCAGATGCGACATACTGTTGATCAGAGGCGATCTGTATTTGCGACAGGTGGGATCTTGCAGATCAAATGCGACATGAAAAATACTAGATGCGGTTCCTGTAGGCTTATAAGCGATGAAGAAAAGCCAAAAGCGACCAATTTTGGCCTATAAGCGACCTGTATCTACAAAATAACAGTCAAAACACAAAACCCTATTCTGCACAGGCGAGCACTGTCAATTCAGAAGCGAGGAATATTAGTTTAAAAGTGACTGTTGTAAGTTCATAAGTGATGCGCATCAGATAAAAAGTGACCACTATCCATTCAGAAGCGATGCATATGAGTTTAAAAGCGACAACTGTGATTTCAAAAGCGATCCGAATGAAAACATAAGCGATCACTGTTAGGTCATAAGCGATCAATACAGTTTAAAATTGACAACTAGCAACGAAAACACATAGGCAAGTTCTATTGGGATAAAAGCGATGCGTATCATTCCTGAGGCGATCACTGTCGATGTAAAGGCGATCCAGAAAACACCATAAGTGACTGATTTCAGTGCAGAAGCGACGCAAATATGCAAAAAGCGGCAAATTTTTGCTCAAAAGTGATGCAAAAAAGGATGGAGGCGATAGATAATAGCTCATATGCGACTAAGAAAAGACAAAAAGTGACAAACAATAGCCCAAAAGCGATCTGGAAAGTTTTGGGTGAGAGATTGCAGATAATAACCATATGCGACCAAGTTTACCAGATGCTATCAGTTTTTGTTCAAAAGCGAGCATTGTTTGTTCAAAAGCGGACCAAATTTGACCATAAGCGACTGTTGTTTGCCCAAAGGTGAGCTGATTTAGCCCAGGCGACTGCTGTTTGATCATAAGCGACCTGAATTACCAGAAGCACATTGTTGCAGTCCGGTTGTTGTTTTCTTCACCAAACGCCTCATTTTTCATCAAATTTAGGCAAATTTGTACTCAAAGTTTATGGAAACAACCTCCCGGATGTAATGGTGAGGTTAGATTTGGGCTAAGAGATCATCTACATACATTTTTAGCCAAATATTTGCAAACTAGGGTTAGAAAAATGCAAATTTTTGCTACAAAAGCTTGCAAAAATGAAAGATTCGCGCTCCAAGAGATCTAAACTTTATAAAAACAACTCAAACAAGAGAGGTTAATCAAGGACGTGAGTCCCACCGGGCGTGCCAAATGTATATCGAAAAATTTGGATTTATAAATGGAAATGATCAAACAATCGAAATGCATAACCTAAACCCAAATAATTCAATACCTCGAAGATGGAAGATGAGCTTGATTGATCAATTTGTTGTGTTGGTTGCTCGATTCTGCAGCATAACATTAAGATGAAGATGCTAGAATGAATGATAAATGAAGGATGCAAAGGCTCTAATGATATTTCAACAGAATAATGGTACTTGAAGCTCAATGCCTTTTAGAAGATTTGGCAGAATAATGTTACTTGAAGTTCAATGCATTTTGACAGAATAATGGTACTTGAAGCTCAATGCATGCTAATGGCTTGTGAGGGGTTTGATTTATAGAAAAGGCTTGGTTCCAATGGATGGCTGAGATTAAAAAGCTAAATGATTGATGTGGATGGCTAGGATTGATTAGTTATTCCCACTCTTCAAGGGAGTTGTAGTCATTTGACAAGTGTCAAGGAGAATAGGGCTTCATGTGTGCTTGTGTACATAAAAAGTACTACATATAAAATATATTAAATAAAAGGCTGTAATACCACTTATCTTTTTTAAATGAAAGAGGCACACATGCCGGCTAAATGATAAGATAAATTAATTAAATAAATAAAATTTATTTAATTAATTGGAAGGTCGGCTTATAATGAAATGTGAGAACTTAATTCAAATAAAATATTTGAATTAGTTGGGATATGAGTTGGATATTAATTAAATAAATAAAATTTATTTAATTAATTGGCTAAGTAGGATTAGGATATGATTAAGATGGGATTTTAATTAAATAAATAAAATTTATTTAATTAATTGGCTAATGGAATAAGTGGGGTTAAGAGTGGGATTTAGGACAAAATGCTACATGATGTCTAAGTGATATTTTTAACTAGGTGTTGCAAGACATGGACAAAGTTGGGACAATTTTGGGTGTCTACACTGTCATGTCCCCTTTCTAATAAATTTTTCTTTGGCGAGATTATTAGCCCATTCCCATTTTCCATGGGCTAATGTAAATTGTTGGCATTTCAATTCATACCTCTGGAATGCAATTTGGAAATGGACAACTATGCACAGATAAATTGCTCTCCTATTGGAAGGGGAAGTTACCTTTCTTGCTGATGTTCACTGAAAAGATAAATGAAACTTTGCCTATCTTCTTTTTGATTCTCAGATGCGAGCACAAGGTTATAAAACTCTAAACGCTGCAGAAGAGGTTTTTTCCTTTTATAAAACTTCTACTACAACTAAGCAAAGACTAACGACGCTTTTCATCTCCTGAGTAAATTCAGAGCAGAGGAAATTAAAAGTAAACAAGGAATGATTGTTAACACAAAAACTTAAGCATATTTCTTCCAGATTAACATCGCAAGACTAAAAGTACTTTAATGATGAAAGCTGAAATGAAAGCTACAAAAGCTACACATCTGACGACGAAAACTTGATGAATCGAGATAGAATATCAGAGAAAAGTAGGCATGAGACTTCTATTCAATATCACAGAGTTTGGCACAACCCAAGGACAACAATGCTACAGCAAAAGGTAGGCATACAACAAACGATCAAACACCGGAGAACAAATTACACGAAGTGAAGAGACACTTGGAATATCAAGATTTGCAGGCTAGAGTAGGCACAACAAATTTGCTATCACAATTAGTATTACCTACAACGAGCAAGGATGCCCTTATTTATACTAAAATCAAAGGAGTAGGGAACCCTAAAATCTCCTCACTAGGCCGAATTTCAGGGTGATGCAAAAGGCAATCCTGCTTGGAATTTTACACTCCTCCACATGGCAGGCCTCTTGAAGCAAGATTCAGACTTTGAGTTTTTCAAATTTTAGACCTCATGATCATAAACATATTTGACATGATGCTCTTGCATACTGAAAGATGCAGCATAGACATAAATCTTTGACATGTCCTAACATCATACCTCAAAAATTTTAGGATTTGAATGAAAAATCCTGCAAATGCTCAAGCTCAAAACCCTAGACATAAATGGGTACCAACACAGGCTTCGACTGGGGATGTGCAGGTGCAAGACTGTAGCGAGGACCATACTACTCTGAGGCAGACCAGACAAAATACAAAACGCAAGACAACACCGACTATACAAGGCATGTACAAAACATTTACATCTAGTTTATAGTGTGCACAAAGATGCCTCATTCATGAGAAAAAAGCCTTAAGGAATTTACCGTGCACAGGCAATTCCAGTAGTTCACCATCCAGGGTCTGGAGGAAGTAGGCATCATCCTCATGGGTGTTATTGATTTGATATGGGCCCACCCATAAGGGCTCAAATTTACCGTGCTTGCCCCTATCCTGATTCCTTGCATTCCACATAAGGACCAGGTCACCTATTTGAAACCTTCTTTCTGTAGTTCTTTTGTCAAATAGATACTTGACCTTTTGTTGTTTCATGATATTTGTCCTGTATGCCTCCCTTCTGATCTCATCTAGTGCAACCAGCTAATTTATTCTTTCTATCATTGAGTCTTCAATTTCCTCATCATTTTCTTGTACGAATTTATAAACTGGTAGGAAGTTGTTCATAGGCAATCTAGCTGCTGCACCATATACTAAATCAAAAGGTGACCTTCCAGTTGCTCTTTTCACTGTCACCCTGTCAGCCCATAATGCCAACCTTAACTTTGAATCCCATGCCCTCTTATTTTTATCTATCACCCTCTTGATGATTTTCATGAGGCTTCTCTTGCTTGACTCTGCCTAACCATTTCCTTGTGGATGATATGGTGATGTATGTGACAAACTAATCCCATAGTTATTGCAGAAATCAACAAACTCACTAGACCTGAAGCACATTGCATTATCTGTGACCAATTTGACTGGTACTCCAAATCTGATAATAATATTTTCTAGGATGAAATCCATCACCACTTTGCTTGTAGCTCTTTTAGTTGGAATTGCCTCAATCCATTTAGTAAAGTAATCAGTAGAAACCAAAATCCAACTATGTCCTCCACTTGATTTTTCTGGGATTTCGCCTATAAAATCAATTCCCCATTGCTGAAATGGAGATTCTACAATTATAGTCCTAAGGGGTAATGCACTGATGCAGGAGCATCCAGTGGTGTAAGGGCAATCTTGCATTACCCAAAAAGAAGTTAATTCAAAATCATTGTAGTTGTTTTTATTTCTTTCCATAATTAGTGTTTTTGGTTCCATAATATCCAGAATAATAATGTAGGACTTTCAGTTTTTCCAAAACTGCTAAAAATAGCGACTTGCCTATTTTGGAAAGTGTAGTTGCTATTTTTACAAAGTTTGCATTTGGGCACGTAACGAAGCAAAAACTTCCAGAAAGTTACATAATGGAAATATAAGACCTTTGGCAAAGGAATCAGGAAAAGACCATTTGTGAGCTAAAAGATATTAAAGTTTTTGTTTTCTGAAAAGCCCCTGAAAATTTTTGGAACGAGATATGAGGCACTAAAACTTCCCATAACATCCTAAAAAGTTGATGGAAATCTATTTATGGATTTTTGGTGTGATAGTTCACATCACGAGCTTTCCGGCGCTTAAAACAGTTCGTCAATCGGACACCCGGATCAAAAGTTATGCTTCCCGGAAGTTGACCTACTTTTGGAGGGAATTACAAATTTTGAAATTCAGCTGGAGGTCACCAAAAAGTGCTATTTATGACTATTTTGGGAACCCTGGGTGGTAGTAGAGTTAAGGGGGCCAGTGTAAAGTCAAGAATAGGTGGGAAAACAGAAACCCTAACTGATTTGGGGTTATAGAAGGCTGAAGATTCTAGAGTCTTGAGGTTGGGAAAGCTG
Source organism: Cunninghamia lanceolata (assembly GCA_027924645.1). Lineage (NCBI taxonomy): Eukaryota > Viridiplantae > Streptophyta > Pinopsida > Cupressales > Cupressaceae > Cunninghamia > Cunninghamia lanceolata. Next base: position 3,365,126 of record BSBN01000620.1, read on the forward strand.
TAATGTGTTGTAGCCAGTAGAGGATTCATGCTTTGATTGTAATTGAGCTTCTGTAATGTAATGAGTTGCCCAGTTCAATAAAAGAAAGTTCTATTTGCTGTGTTCAATATCTATTATTGTGTGTTTTGTGATTTACCCCTTTCATCAAGTGGTATCAGAGCGAGGGTTCCTGAGTGTGTAGACAGATTGCCGACCGTGAGGCAGTTTGCACCAGGACCTAAGGTTGTGGGTTTGCTGCGGAGACCAAGATGCCTCCACGAAGAAATCATGTTGGGAGGAATGCTTTGATGGAAGAGGGTTTTAGAGCCCTACAAAGGCAAATTGATGCATTGCAAGAGGAGCTACAAAGAGGGTTTGAGCCGAGGACAAGAGAAGAAAGTGAAGATGAAGTTGAAGAAGAGCTATCTGAGGAAGAACAAGAAGCTGCCGAAGATGCTACAAAAGTTAGGTTGTTGAAGGCCATTTCAAAGATCGGAAAGAGGCCCAAGATCAAAGTTTCTACATATTCTAGAGATTTGAATCCAAAACAGCTTATTGATTGGATTAATGACATCGAGGAATATTTTGAGTATGAAGATGTGGAGGACCCAAATTGGGTTAAGTTTGCAAAAACAAAGTTGAAGGGCCATGCCAATATTTGGTGGAAGGAGGTCCAATTAGAGAGGAACAGAAGAGGAAAAGGAAAGATCACTAGATGGGATTGGATGGTGGAGAAACTGAAGAAGCAGTTCATTCCTGTGGACTATGAAATGGAGTTGCTGAAGAAGATGCAAGGACTGAAGCAAGGTAACAAGTCTATTAAGGAGTATACAGAAGAGTTTTATAAAATTACTATCAGGATAGGCCATGCATTGCCCAACAAGGAGAAGGTAGCCCATTACATTAATGGGTTGAGGCCGAGTATTCAAGAGGAGTTGAGCCTGGTCAGAATGACCACCATAGAAGATGTGTACCAGTTTTCCCTGAAGGTGGAAGAGAAGCTGAACAAAAGATTTGATAGCAAGCAAAGGGGAAGAGGTCAAGGTGGAAGGACTGGTGGAAGATCCTATGGAGGCCATAATGAAGATTACAAGAAAAGTGAAGAAGTAGGCACCAGTTGAAATCAAAGAGGGGATAATACCTACCGCCCTCGTGACCAGAACAATGGTGAGCAAAGAGGAAGAGGAAGAGGTAGACCTGGGCAAGGACCTGGAAGAGGAGGTTTCGGAGGAACCTGTTTCCAATGTGGAGAAGAAGGGCATCGAGCATATGAGTGTCTACAACATCAAGGAAGGACAAATAGAAGACCTGAAGGTAATGCATGAGTTGCACATGTAGATGAAGATGCACATTCTGAGCATTCTGAAGATGCTGAAAGGGGAGAAACCCTAGTTGTTAGAAGAACCTTGCTAAATGAGGAGAAAGAACCCAATCAGAGGAAGAGTTTATTCTGCACAAGGTACAAATGTGAGGGTAAGTGTTGTGATATTATTATTGACAATGGAAGCATTGATAATCTTGTTTCAGAGGAGATGGTTGACAAATTGAAGTTGACAAGAAGAAAGCATCCGCATCCATATCGGATTGCATGGTTGCAGAAGGACCATAGAGCTTTGGTCAATGAGTAGTGTTTAGTGAAGTTCAAGATTGGTAACTACCATGATGAGGTGTTGTGTGATATCATACTGATGGATGCATGTCATATGCTGTTGGGGAGGTCGTGGCAGTATGATAGGAACGCTGTTCATGATGGCCGTGTAAACACATATTCCCTAACAAAGGATGGAGTTCATCATAAGTTGAAGCCCTTGAAGGAGGTGGAAGAAAAGGTATGTAGCACTACTAGAATTTGTTTGGTAGATGGTAGGAAATTTTTGGAGGGTATGAAGCATGAGCGTCATTGCTTTGCATTGATTCCTAAGATTAGTCAAGAGAAATGTGAAGATGTACTAGCAGAAGTTTTAGATATGTTGGAAGAGTTCCAGGACATTATCTTTGATAATGTACTATAAGGTTTACCACCAATAAGGAAGATAAGTCATCAAATGGATTTGATACCAGGAGCTAGTTTGCCAAACAAGGCAGCCCATAGAAAGACCCCTGCAGAGAATGAAGAGTTGAACAGACAAGTTCAGGAGTTGTTGAGGAAGGGACTGATAAGGGAGAGCCTAAGTCCATGTGCAGTACCTGCAGTACTAGCACCAAAGAAAGATGGAGAATGGAGGATGTGTACAGACTCTCAAGCCATCAATAAGATAACGATCAAGTATAGATTTCCATTGCCAAGAATGAATGACATCATGGACTGTTTGAGTGGAGCAAAGTACTTCACAAAAATTGAACTGAAGAGTGGGTATCACCAGATCCGTATCAGAGAAGGGGATGAATGGAAGACAGCCTTCAAGACAAAGGAAGGTTTGTATGAGTGGTTAGTCATGCCATTTGGGCTAACCAATGCACCGAGCACATTCATGCGGCTCATGAACGAGGTACTAAAAGAATTTTTGGGAAGTTTTGTTATTGTTTATTTGGATGATATTTTGATTTTCAGTAAGACTTGGGATGAGCATTTGATGCATATCAGAAGAGTTCTAGATAAGCTGAGGGAGGAGAAGCTGTTGATTGATATGAAGAAATGTAGTTTTGCAAAGAAGGAGTTGGTATACCTGGGATTTGTTGTCTCAGAGGAATGTCTTAAGATGGACCCAAAAAAAGTAAGGGCTATCATTGAGTGGCCTACGCCAAGGAGTGCAACGGAGGTAAGATCTTTTCATGGTTTGGCAAGTTTTTATAGAAAGTTTATCAGGAATTTCAATAGCATTTGTGCACCTCTAACTGAGACAATGAGAGGGGATAGAAAAGAGTTTAGATGGACTAAAGGAGTAGACAAGAGCTTTGATACATTGAAATAGAAAGTTGTAGAACAACCTGTTTTGGCACTTCCAGATTTCAATAAGGTATTTCAGGTAGATTGTGATGCTAGTGGTAGTGGTATAGAAGCTGTTTTGAGCCAAGAAGGTAAGCCCATTGCCTATTTTAGTGAGAAGCTTAATGATGCCAAGAAAAAATATTCTGTTTATGATCAGGAATTTTATGCAATAGTTCAGGCTTTGAAGAAATGGAGACATTATCTATTGCCAAAAGAGTTTGTTTTATATACTGATCATCAAGCTTTGCAGTATCTTAATAGTCAAGGGAAATTGAACCAAAGGCATTTAAAATGGGTCGAGTTTTTGTAGAGTTATACCTTTGTTTTGAAGCACAGGAGTGGGAAGTCAAATAGAGTTGTAGATGCCTTGAGCAGAAGGCAAAATTTGTTGACAGAAAGGAAGATAGAGGTTGTTGGGTTCGATGAGCTCAAAAGTTTGTATCCTAAAGATCCAAATTTTGTAGAGGCTTGGAAAGCTTGTCTGGAGCCTATTACTTTGGACATGACAAAATGGTTGGATTTCATAATCCAAGACGGCATGTTGTTTAGATGAAACCAGTTGTGCATTCCGAGGAGTTCCATGAGAGAGAACTTGATTAAGGAGACACATAGTGGAGGATTGGCTAGACACTTTGGTTGAGATAAGACCATTTCTATTGTTGGTGAAAATAATTATTGGCCACAACTGCAGCAGGATGTGAGGAAGTTTGTGCAGAGTTGCAGAGTATGTCAGATGGCAAAAGGAACAAGTCAAAATATAGGATTGTATCAACCATTATCTGTACCAGAGAATCCATGGGATGATATTAGTATGGAATTTGTTCTTGGTTTACCAAGGACATAGAGAGGGCATGATTCTATTTTTGTGGTGGTGGATAGATTCTCAAAGATGGCACATTTTATTCCTTGTAAGAAGACTAATGATGCTGTTCATATTGCAGAGTTATTTTTTAGGGAAGTGGTGAGACTACATGGTCTACCAAAGAGCATAGTTTCAGATCAAGATACCAAGTTTGTTGGTTATTTCTGGAGGACATTGTGGAAGAAGTTGAAGATAGATTTGAAGTTTAGTTCTACACACCATCCACAGACTGATGGACAAACTGAAGTGGTGAATAGGAGTTTGGGTAACCTGCTACGATGCTTAGTAGGAGATAAGCCCAAGGGATGGGATTTGATTTTACCACAGGCAGAATTTACTTACAACAATTCTGTCAATAGGAGTACTGGTAAATCACCATTCTAGATTGTATATGGCAATAGCCCAAGAAATGCTTATGAGTTAAGGAAGCTGGACAATGGAGAAAAGACAAGTGTTGAAGCTGAAGACTTTGCAGAACATCTGAAGAATTTGCATAAAGAGGTGAGAAAGCACATTAATAAAATGAATATTCAGTACAAGGCTAAGGCAGATCAGAAGAGGAGATATAAGGAATTCTAGGTAGGAGATGAAATCATGGTTCACTTGAGAAAAGAAAGGTTCCCAATTGGAACATACAATAAGTTGAAAATGAAGAAATTTGGACCATGCAGAATCCTGAAGAAGCATGATTCAGGAAATGCATATGAGGTAGAGCTGCCGAGTGGGATCAATATTTCCCCTATTTTCAACATTGCTGATTTATTAGAATATCATGAAGGTGGAACAGAGGATGGACCAACAGAAGTGTAGTGGAGTATTTCGGCATCTACTTCAATGGAGGAGATAGAAGAGATCTTGGTTAGCCGTGTGGGAAGAAGTACTCGGAACAAGCAATATGAAGAATATCTAGTAAAATGGAAAGGAAGGCCTATTGAAGATTCTTCTTGGTTGTCTAAGGTAGAGGTTGACCGTTTGGGTTTTCCTCACACAAACATCTGAGACATGACAGGGTCACTTCTCAAATTACCCTGGGTGTCTAATGCAGGAGCATCCAGTGGTGTAAGGGCAATCTTGCATCACCCAAAAAGAAGTTAATTCAAAATCATTGTAGTTGTTTTCATTTCTTTCCATAATTAGTGTTTTTGGTTCCATAATATCCAGAATAATAATGTAGGACTTTCAGTTTTTCTAAAACTGCTAAAAATAGTGACCTGCTTATTTTGGAAAGTGTACCTGCTATTTTTAGAAAGTTTGCATTTGGCCATGTAACGAAGCAAAAAATTCTAGAAAGTTACATAATGGAAATATAAGACCTTTGGCGAAGGAATCAGGAAAAGACCATTTGTGAGCTAAAAGATATTAAAGTTTTTATTTTCTGAAAAGCCCCTGAAAATTTCTGGAATGAGATATGAGGCACTAAAACTTCCCATAACATCTTGAAAAGTTGATGAAAATCCATTTATGAATTTCTAGCGTGATAGCTCACATCGCGAGCTTTTCGGCGCTTAAAACAGTTCATCAATCGGACACCCGGATCAAAAGTTACGCTTCCCAGAAGTTGACCTACTTTTGGAGGGAATTGCAAATTTTGAAATTCAGCTGGAGGCTGCCAAAAAGTGCTATTTATGACTATTTTGGGAACCCTGGGTGGTAGTAGAGTTAAGGGGGCCAGTGTAGAGTCAAGAATAGGTGGGAAAATAGAAACCCTAACTAATTTGGGGTTACAGAAGGCTGAAGATTCTAGAGTCTTGAGGTTGGGAAAGCTGTAATGTGTTGCAGCCAGTAGAGGATTCATCCTCTGATTGTAATTGAGCTTCTGTAATGTAATGAGTTGCCCAGTTCAATAAAAGAAAGTTCTATTTGCTATGTTCAATATCTATTATTGTGTGTTTTGTGATTTAACCCCTTCATCATGCACCCTCATATCTTAGCTTTCCTAAGAACCTTTGGCAAGAATCACATCTCCTCACCAACTTCTGTGCATCTGAGAAAAGAGTTGGCCACCAGTAGCTTGCTCTAAGAATTTTGTGGGTTGTTGTCCTGGCAGTGTAATGTCCACCACACATTCCTTTGTGCAAATCACCTAAAATATTAGCAATCTAATTTTCATCCACACATCTAAGTAGTACACCATCAGGATTTTTCCAATATAGTTCTCCTTGTGCAACAATGTATCTAATTGCATGTAGCTTCAATGTCCTCTTCTGACTATCAATGAAGTGGGAAGGACAATTCAAATTCTACAAATAATACACAATGTCCTTGTACCATTCAGACTTTGACACATTTACAACTTCATCTTGAGCTACATTCACTTGGCATGCTTCCAAATTTGACTCTGTCATTATCTTGGCTAAGCCTTGTCCCCTTACCAACTTTGTGATCTGTATCTCTATGTTGAATTCTTGTAGTTTATTTATCCATCCGCACTTTCTTCCAGTTACCTCCTGCTGAGTGAAAATATTCTTGACTACTGCATGAGGCACATATGCGACTATTTGTGAGCCTACTAAATAAGGCCTAAAGCTCTTGACTACTACAATGACCTACTAAAGAAAGCTATAGGTTGTTCAAAACCCTCTTAATTTTTTTGCAATAGGCATGCAGTAATAGTATGGAAAGAAGCAAATGAAAACAACTGAAATGGCTTAGAAAAATCAGGAGACTTTCACATAGGAGCCATCTTTATAGCTTCTTTGATATTTTGAAATGATTTAGCTGCCTCATCTTACCACTTGACAGTTGCATCCTTCTTCAGCATCTTGGAAATGTTCCTTGTAGCCTCTACAAACTTAGGCACAAATCTTCTGACAAAATTAATTTGGCCAAAGAAGGACTAAACCCATTTCACTGTTCTAGGGATCTGGATCCTGTCAATTGCAACCACACTCTCAGGATCAATCCTGACTCCATCCTTGGAAACAATATGCCGCAACAACTTTCCTTCCACTACCCCAAAAGCACACTTCTTTGGGTTAAGTGAGATTCCATACTCTAATGCTCTAATAAAAATCTATTCTAAGTGCATGCAATGTTGCTCTTCCCTCTTTGAATAGGCAGTTAAATCATCTTGATAAACAGCCAGAATTGAATCAATTAATCCTGTAAAAGCAACATCCATTGCCCTTTGAAATGTAGCACCTGCATTTATTAGTCCAAATGGCATTGTTATATAAACATAGGTTCCCCATGGAGTGGTGAAGGTAGTCTTGAATTGTTCTGATTCCTTTACCTTCACCTGATTGTACCCTAAAAAACCATCCATCATGGATAAAAGTTCATAGCCAGTCACTTTCTGTAGCATAGCCTCCATGTTAGGCAGTGGATAATTATCCTTCAAAGAAGATACATTCAAATTTCTAAAGTCCACACAAAGTCTGATATCACCATTCTTTTTTCTGACTGGGATAAGATTAGACACCCAAGTTGAATGTCTGATAGACATAATTATTCCAGCTTCCCTAAGCTTTATAAGTTCTTGCATTTTTGGAGCTAAAGTTGGGTTAATAGGTCTTTGTTTTTGTCTAAATGGTTTAGCCCCAGGCTTCAATGGGATCTCATGCTGGAATAGGTCTTCTCTATAAGCCTTTAGGTCCTCATACAACCAGGCAAAGACATGCTTATATCTCTTCAGCAGTGTAATTAGCATGCTCCTTATATGTGGTTTGAGTTGTTTGCCAATGTATACCTTTTTGGGTGCATAAGATGTCCCCAAGTTTATCTCCTCTAGATCATTCTTATTTGTTGGAGATGCCTTTGTAACAAATTGGTCTCTATTGTCAAAAGCTCTCTCTAAAGCTACCAGCCCTCTAGGGATTTTATTTATCTTGAGTTGAATTATCTCCTTCCCTAAGAGAGTTTCTTTTCCATCTACAACCTCTACAAAGTTCTGAAAATCTATTTCTTCGTTCTCATATTCATCTATGCAGTGCAAAAATCTTAACAAATCTTTATCATTATCAAATATCTACCAGTTGCATATATTATCTGGCACTTCAGGTCTAAGTTTGACCTCAACATTTGTAACATCTAACAGAGTCATATCATCTGGCCTAATGGCTACATTAGCTAGAAAATCTTCCATAACATTCTTTGACCTCTCTATCCAATTTATTGAAAATGCATCAAACAATTCAATTGTATCCTAGACAGCATGCTTATATTGTTTTAACCTCTTATTTTTTGAAGCATATTTATCTCTAACCTGGGAAACAATTAACTTTGAGTCTCCAAACACCCTTAACATCTTAATTCCATGTCTCAGAGCAACATTCAATCCTAACAACAGAGCCTCATACTCTACAATGTTATTTGTGCAGGCGAACTTCAACAAGAAAGAGAATTTTAGAAGATTACCAGCTGGAGACAAAAAAACAATTCCAGCACCAGAGCCTTCCTTTGAACAAGCTCCATCAAAATACATGGTCCATAGGTCCTGCTGGTCCAACTCTTGAATGCAAATATTCCTTTCTTTATTTCCTTGATCACCTGAGACAACTTTGAAATTATCACAGTTAGTGTCCACAAAGCATATATTCTCCTTTGATTCTTGATCCTCAACTGTGTCTAGAGACCTCTCTTCTCTGATTAATTTCACATCCCTACCATTCATTGGGATCATAGCATATGACAGGTGTAACTGCATACTCCCACCAATCAATGATGCCCATCTTCTTGATAACAACATACCATATTGTGGCTTGATATCAACAACTGTTATGTTCATTTTGTAGGTCCTTTCTGGATATGCTGCCAGTCTGAAATCTACATCTTTCATATTTCCAATGACTGGTACCTCTCTAGCATCCATGGCATAGTACTTCCCACATGCCTTATCTATTTTTAACCCAGCTTGCTGCATGATGGCCAAAGGCATGATGTTTGTAGATGCTCCTGAATCAAGCATAGAGTTCTTAATTATTTTTCCATTTATGACAAGGGAGACATAAAATGGTTCCACCTGTGAAGGGCATTTTGTCATGGTCATCCCCAGATACACTTCAGGAGTCTCATCCTCTTCAACACATAGAGCTTGCTTCTTACTTTGGGTTTCAACATTCCGATTAGCCTGACAAACTACCTCTGAGATCAAGGACACTACCTTATTTCTGAATTCATCCACCTTCATCTCCATCAATGGGACCGAGACCTTTACTTGGGAGAGAACTTGAGTTATGTCAAAAGGAGCATAATTTTGTATAATAGCTGTAGCCTGATCCATAGTTTTACTTCTATCCTGGGATGATCCAGCTTTGATTTTTATGGTCCCTTGACTATCATTCCTGACCTGGGAAATTTTTCTTTGATCCTCAGCTTGGGGAATTCTGTTCTTTGGTCCTTGAGGATCATAACTTATTTTTTGCTTAAAATTTTGCTTAGTATTGCTCCATTGTTTCTTTTGTGGTTCAGTATCTTTATGACAGTGCACTGGCTGGTTTGCAAAAGTACTCTCTGGTTGGTGTGAGTTGCTTACTTGAGCTTTACTCCTGAGATTGTAATTGCTTTTGACCTAAGCCACTGCTGCAGCTGTGAGAGCTCTAATCTCTTCATCAGAAGGCCTCCTCAAGTTATTCAAAAAAATATGTGAGTCCTGAGCACAAGCATAATTGTCTTCATCATCTTCATCATCTTTATCATAGGAAACCTACTAGCAAACCTGGGTCCCATAACATGTACTTTCAACTGCATGATGATAGGAACACCCCCTATTTGTGGACAACATATTGACATTATCCCCCTACATATAATGCGGCTCATTGCACTCATCACAGGCAACAACATTGTCATATAGGGATTGAGCAATCATACATTGTGATTGTGAATGAGGCATGTGACATATGATACACCATGGGGTATCATTAACTATATTTATAGCTTTCTTCAAAGGGTCAGGTGTTTCTCTAACATTTTGAGTCCTTTGACCTGAGTTGTTATGTGGAAACATGGGCTTACCATTATGCCAATTTGTATTGTATGGTGTAGACAACCTAAAATGACCGTGTCGTCAAATCACTGGCATTCCGTTATCTGTCTAATCACCTGCATTTCACACGTTAATTAAATAATCTAATTATTTAATTAATTATCATCAAATTCTTCTAAATCTCCTAAATTCAACATTAATTAAATAAATCCTCTTTATTTAATTAATTAAATTAAATTCCTCTATATTCTTCCACAATTAAATAATTTTAATTATTTAATTTGATCATTATCCTCTTTCCAAAAATTAAATCCACATTAATTAAATATATTCAATTATTTAATTAATTCAACAAATTCCCTCTTATCTAAAATTAAATAATTCTTAAATTATTTAATTAAATCAAATTTTGTTCTTCCAAAATCATGCACAACAATTAAATAAATTTATTTATTTAATTTGCTTTAAAATCTTCTAAATTAAATAATTCTAATTATTTAATTATTTCTTCCAAAATATCTTCTCTAAATTTAAATAAATCAATTATTTATTTAAATTGCTTTTTCTTCTAATTTGAGTTATCTCTAAAATAACTCAAGCTTTCTTGCTCATCAATTAAATATTGCTATATTTAATAAAGCAAAATATCTTCTTTTCTCATGCAAATCCCTTCTTCTTGTTTTAAATCACTTAACTGATTGCTTTATTCTTTTAATTGATTTATCTCTTCAGTTAATTCATTCTTCTATTCTTGATAACTCCTCTCATGCAAAAGCAAGCAAGACACATGTCTGCTTTTCATTCGTTGCACATTCCTCAACTTATCTCCTCCATTGATTCTTCTGAATTATCTGGACCGTTGATCGATTTTCCTTGAAATCTATATAAACCCCCCTCATCTCCTTCATTTAGCCTCTCTCTCTTCGATCGTATTCTCAGGCATACTTAACAGAGCTTCGAGCATACACAACGCGTCGATTGAGCACTATAACGATCTTTTGACATTGATCTCTTGAGCACATACTTGCTTGTTGCAGCCATGGCTTTGCAACTACATTGAGCAATCCACATATCTCCAAAGGGAACAATACAGGTTTTGGTAAGAGCTTTCATTTATCTTTGATTTGTGATTTATGGCTTTTACTTAGATTTGTTTCCTTTATGTTATTGGGTTCTTTGGTTTTATTTAGTTTAGATTTAATCCATTTTTCCATATACACATTCTGGCACGCCTGGTGGGACCCACTAATCCCTTGGTTTCTTTGAGAAATTTTTTTTTTTGAAGACACAGTACGGCACGGCGCTTACGGCACTTCACAGCGCTTCTGGCAGTATCTTACAGCGCTCTTGCAGGAACAGTTCAGCGCTCTTCGCAGCACGGCCGCGCTTCTGGTAGTACAGAGAAGCGCTATCGGTAACACAGAGAAGCGCTACTGGCGTGCTATTAGGCGCTTTTGGTTAAAATTAGGTTTTTGACTTCATTCAGGGTTTTTGCAATAATTTCTCATTTCAGATCTGTTGTTTTGTCGGACAAGCTGTTGTATTTGTCCTCCAAACCTGATTTTCGATATCTCCTAAAATTGATTTATTTAGGAATATCCTTGTTTTTTGTGCTAATCTATTAGGCTGATCCATTTTTCTGAGTTTTCCAGATTACACCACCCAGATCTATCAGATATCATCCTTCAGATAATAGGTCCACCATGAAAAGTTATTTTGACCTGGTTATTGTTAACAAAACTAATATTTTCTGTATCTGAGACAGAACAGCGCGTTTGGCCACATAGTATCGCGCTCTCGGTTACACAGTGAAGCGCTCCTGGATCTTTTACAGCGCTTTTGTTATTATCATTGCACGCTTTTGGTATTTATCGCAGCGCTTTTGGAATCATACTACCACGCTTCTGGTTATTCTACAACGCATCTGGCTATATTCTCTGACGCTTCTGGTCTATCTGTAAGCGCTTTTGTTTACAGTGAATCGCGTCTGGTAAGACAGTAACACGCTTTTGGTCAAAGTTGATTTATTTTTGCTAACTTGTGAATTTTTGGTGGAACTAACGGAATTGCTGCAGCTTCTTATTACTCACACAGAGCCAATAGGTATTTTTTTAACATGTTTATGCAGGACGAGCATTGAAGACCCTTTTGTTTTACCTTACTAAGTCTTAGAAACACATTGCATGCTTAAAAGGAGTAATTGAACAAATCTTTTTTGCAAATCTAAGTCTTAGGAACATACTTATTTTCTTAAGGGACAATGGACATGTATGGACAAACACCTCAATTTTCTAAGGGACAATGGACATGAATGCCAAACACTTCATTTCATAAGGGACAATTTACAACTACAATCGTGTGTGTGCATAGCTTAGTTGCACCTTATTTTTCTTATAACGGGACAATTGAACCTTTGTGTGACGTGCTTGCTTTTACTTTTTTTGTACCTCCTTTAGAAGGGCCTGCTTTTGGATTGCGATTCATCCAAAAGGGACGACCCTAAGCAGAGTTTTCCTTTGAACCGCTATATAAGAGGGGTAAGGCGAAAGCCAAGTCCTAACCGACGTCAGCCTTACCTTGTGGTGCCAAACTGAAAAGAGGTGTACTAGCTCTTTGTGGAAATGATTTTCACATTGAGCGAAGTGTTTGAAACTCTTAGTAGGATTGGTTAAAGCTTTTAGTAGCTTGTCGCATTGCTCGTAAGGCGTTGGTCCCTCAAAGTCACTAAGAACCAATTTAGATAGAGACTACCCGACCTACCTCCGAACATTGCGGTAATCATCAGTGTAAGGGAAATCGATTTAAACCCTTAAGACACTCACCATTGGCTCCCTTGAGAAGAGATAGTATTCCCTCGGACATAAAGCTCTTGTGACCTACTTGAGCTTTCCAAGGGGAGGGTGAGATATCCCTACCTATCGTCTCTCGCAAAGATACTAAATATCCGACACCTTTATGGAATGATATTTTTATCGACGGAGTATTAAGCTGTGAGCTGATCTACTGCAATGAAACCTTGTCTCTAGGGATAAAAAGTGCTTGTTATTGATTGCAATTGTTCTATACCTGTGGAAACATTGGGCTTGTTTGGAGCCTTGAACATACACTATATGTTGTGTCAGTCCCTTGCTTTTTGACCACTTGTTTGCTGTGTTTTCTCTTGCCAAAGACAAAATCCAACCATAAATCTGTCAAAATTGCCTTTACAAACATCAGACACTACTTCAGCGCCCTTGGTATTACAGCAGCTCACTTTTGGTCATACAGTAGATCGCCTTTGGTCAAACAGTAACCCGCCTCTGGCAAAACTCTACTTCAGCACCCTTGGTATAACAGTAGCTCGCTTTTGGTCATGTAGCTCGCCTTTGACATAGCAGTAACTCGCTATTGGTAGCTCAGTCCGTCGCCTCCGGCCCACAGTAGCGCGCTTTGGTAGCACAGTCCTGCGCCTCTGGTCAAACAGTATAGCGCTTTTGGCCCAGTACTTTGTGCATCAGAGTTTGTCCGTTTCTTCAAAGCATCTCACAGATTCCCAACATTACATTGTGTCCTAAGTGTATCCCATGGTCATCACTAGGCTACAGCAAACTATGAAGTCTAGGCAAGTTGTCCCTAAGAAGCACAAGTCACCCCCTCGCACACCACAATCAGGTTGTCTCAACATTACCCCCAAGGTAACTCCTAGTACACCCGCGGCAAAACCAATCAGCTCTCCAAACATGCCGCACATAGATAAACCAAGTAATCCTCATGAGGATAGAACCCCTTTGCTAAATGCACCGCAGTATACCATAGGCTTGCCTCCAAATTTTGTCCCACAAGGTTATATCGTAGATCAAACCCCATCTCAAGAAGAGCGACACTTTGAAATAGGTCAATCCTCTCAAGAAGATGGGCAAGATCTTGATGAATTTATACAAGATCCTAGAGCTATAGCTGCCTTTGATAAAATCCTTAGTGAGAACAAGGATCATTTCTTTCGCTTGCTTGCAAAGCAAGGTGCCAAGTTACCTCCAGATTTTGATGTGTCCACTCTCAAGGAGAGCAACAACACCCAAGAAACCATACAAGCGGTGCAAACCATGTCCACGGTCACTACGCCCTTACCTACTCAAGGCTCGCAGTATAAGAATCCCCTTTTTCAAAATCCAACAGAGGAGAGGCCCGTATCACCACTTTTGACTCCTATGGAGATCTATCAAAACCAACAAGAAACTCTCCAACGTCAAGCAGAGTTAGCTAAGCAAGCCACCTTAGCTCGATCCAATGTGCAACCACCTCCTAAAGTGTCCACCCCAAGCACAAGTGGAATCTTGGTTACCCCATCACGCGTAGGTTTCCCACCCAATTACAATCCGGGGAACACGTACGTAGCCATGCAACAAGGGTCTCAACATATGCCACCTCCTATATCCTCACACCTGCATGTCTCTCAACCAATTGGAGTCACGCAGCCCCAACCACAACATTCTTCTACTCTCATCCTCAAGCAACCCCAACCGTCGCAAATCACTTCTACCTATGTTCCTCCACCACAACATTCTTCTACTCTCATCTACAATCAACCCCCACCGTCGCAAATCACTTCTACCTATGTTCCTCCTCCACAACGTTCATCCACGCTCAACTTCTTTCATACATTGCCTATCCACTCTCAACATTCCCAACATCCAGTTTCCCAAAGCTATGTGCCACCATCACAACCTAATCAAACACACTTTAGCTTTCCTCCCCCCAATACTTTTCTTCAACCATCACAAAGCCAACAGTCTTACCTAGTGCCACCTCCACCTCTGCCTAATCAAGGCCTCCAATTCCAACCCAATCTGAACCAATCATATAATCCATACAATCCCAATCAATCTTACGACCCTTACAATACCACTGCGCATGGCTCACATTATAATCTTCCATATGGGCAACACCAACCGCTTTTTGGACAATCGGAGATGTTACCAACCCCTCCCACGACTATGGAACTAAAGATTGCAGAGGTGCAACAACAGCTATCTGATCTTACATTTGGCCACACCAAAAAGACCTTCTCCTTGGAGGAAGTGTGCCCTTATCCTTTTGACCGGTCGTTACCAATGATCCCTTTTCCTCAAAATTTCACTATTCCCAAGTTCGATAAGTACAAAGGAAAAGGTGACCCAAAAGACCATCTTAGGGAATTCTATCTTGCTTGCTTCGAGGTTTCTCACAACGACACATATCTTATGCGTCTTTTTCCTCGCAATCTTGGAGGTCAAGCAATAGAATGGTTCTCACACTTACCTACGGGTATCAAGTCTTTCAACGAGCTAGCAGAGAAGTTTGCCACCCACTTTTCTTACAACACAGAGCATGAGATTTCCATGACGGACCTATGCAACAATAAACAGAAAAATGGTGAAACTTTCATTTCTTTCCTTCAACGATGGAGACAAATGGCTAGTAAATTCCCTTTCAAGATTCCAGAGAAACAGCTTGTTAGCATATTTGTACAGAACCTCAACCAAGAGTTAGGTTTCCATTTGCAAATCCTTAGTGCTACAACCTTCGATGAAATCACATACAAGGGTATCAACATTGAGAAGGCCCTCATTGCTAAGGGTGTGGTCAAAATCTTTAAGGAGATGAAAGATAGCAATTCGCATCAACAGTCGAATGATAAACCCAAATATTGGAACAAGAACAAAAACGTGGTCAATGATGGAGTGGTCGATACTAAGCATGTCCAAACGTTGCAAACACCGCTGCAACTCTCCAAACCAAGTCAAGCTCCACCTCAACAACAGCAGCAACAAAGGCAGCCTTATCAAAATCAGCGACAACAAGAGCGGCCCCAACAAGATTACCCTCCGCGACGTCAATTCACTCCCTTGGGAGTGCCCATCGAATCAGTCTTACAGCAAGCTTTGCAGAAAGGTCTCATCACCTTACCTGATGCTCCTCCTTATGGAGAACCTGTCTACAAAACTGCACGTTACAGAGACAATGAGTATTGTGAGTTCCATAGGAGCAAAGGTCATCGACCTGCGTCTTGCATGAAGCTTAAGCACCTCATCCAAAACCTCATCGACGGTAATCAAATCACCTTTGAGAATGAATCACCACCGCAACACACGAACAAGGATCTCGATATGTACAAGGAACCATTCCCTCATCACGGTCCACCTCCTCCTCAGGATAGAGGTAAAGGTATCAATCACGCGTCCACATCTTTCGATTCCATTGTAGGTCGTCTCGAAGAGAGTCGAGTGTCTACCCTCACCATCAAAGGCAAATCTATGGATTGTGCTGTTACTACTCGTCGAGGTCATGTCACCATTCGTGCACCTACACCTAGGCTTCCGGTTCAGTCTGATTATAATCTTGTCGAACATCTAGGGAGAACACCAGCGCAGATCTCTATTTTGGACCTTCTATGGTCATCACCTGCACATAGAGTAGTGCTAGAAAAGGCCCTCCAAGAGTCCTCCGTTCCTAACAACATAGCAGTCGCAGATTTCCAAGCTATAGTGGGTAATATTGCTTCACCTTACAACGTGGTCTTCTCTGAGAAAGACCTTCCCTCCCATGATCCTTGTCACAATGATGCCCTCCATATTGAAGTGCTCATCCATAAGCGCAAAATCAAACGCATCCTCATAGATGGTGGTGCTGGTCTCAACATCTGTTCTTTAAAGTTACTAAAGCAATTGGGATACTCTGAGGATCACGTCAACACTAATCATAGTATTACAATCAAGGGGTATGATGATGCAGAACGCCGTTCGGAGGGTGTTATTCACTTGCCTATACAACTGGGCCCGGTCATGCTTGAAACTAGGTGTCAAGTCCTTGATATTGAGCTGCCTTACAACATTATCCTAGGCCGCCCATGGATCCATGCAATGAAAGCTATTCCCTCCACGTACCATCAGTCCCTAAAGTTCCCATACAATGGTACGGAGATCACCATCCCAGGAGATCCTAATCCTTTTGAATTTTGCCGTGTCTTGCAAGGAAGCTATAAGAATTGCAACCAAGTGCCTAAAAATGACAAAGCCCTTGAATCCCCTCTCTATGTTGACCCTGAAACTCTCACGCAAGCCTCTACAAGCGAGCCTACACCCCTCCCCAAAATCACAGCATGGGTCCGAGATATAGGCTTTGGCACTTATGATATCTCTGAATCTTGTTGTGTAGGGCGGATGCCCTTATCTCCAAAATCTTACGGCAAACCACCCATTGCCAAAGTTACCAAAAAAGCAACTATTCCTCCCCCAACATTCCTAACCCAATTCCAACATGGACGGTTATTGGAAGAGGAAACTATTGAGGACATCTCTTCTTGGCTCTACAAGGAGAAAGAACTAGTCACGATACCAGTCAAGCAATATGGTAATGGCTTAAGGATAGTGAAAAACATGGGCTATAAAGGCAAAGGTGGCCTTGGGAAACAGAATCAAGGCACTATGGAGCCCATTGTGGTAACAAAGAAGCTAGACAAGAAAGGATTAGGATTTGGTAAGAAGGTACCACGCGCCTCGGACATCGAGTATATCCTCGACGAGGTAGCTGACACTTTTCCCGCCGATACGACGTCTACAGAGGATATCACCGATGACTCTTCCCTCCACATGACCAATCTATTCGCAGAATCCTCCATTTTTACACTATCCTCCATATCCTTAACTTCCACCACCAGCACCCAGAATGTCACGCTTGTCTACCCTGAACTTATCGATTGGGACCAACAAGGGGCCCCCGTTATAGATGTCTTTCAGAATGACGAAGCTTTAGCTGAATTCATGGGACTTCGAGAAGGTATCCCTCTTGGCGATCACAAGGCAGGTTTTGTAATGGAACTTGAGCCCATGGCTTATTTTGGTGAGAATGCCAAATCCTCTAGTCGCAAAAGCGCACATAAAGAAAGATCTCTAGGTGAAAACCACACTGTGGCACCTCCTGATCATAAAATAGTAAAAATAAAGGACGTATCCAAAGGTAAAAACCCAACTGTGGCACCTGAGGATGGAGGATTTGACCTTCCCTTACCATCTAAGTATCAAGAGAAATCAGCTCTACTAGTGGAAGATTCTACAGAGATCAACCTAGGTACAGAACAGAATCCAAAGACAACATTTCTAGCAGCATCATTATCTGATACAGTGTTGATAACTGAGAGGGGGGGGTGAATCAGTTATCCTAATTATTTTCCTTTTTGAACTTTCTTATTAATTAATGCAACATTGAATCAAACACAAAAACATTACCATGAAATAAGAAACACATGACACAGTATTTTTGACGTGGAAACCCTGCTAAGGGAGAAAACCACGGGGTGATTAACCCAAAGATTATTCTCTGTTAGAAGAATAGGGAATTACAAAAATGGCACATGCCAATTAGGGCTCACTGCCCGAGCACACTGCTCACAAAGAGGCCCACTGCCTACAAGGAGACACACTGTCTACAAAGTGATAAGAATCACAGTCTTGAACTGATTGGAAGCATCTACATATGCTGGAGTTCAGTTCCGGTTAGGCTCAGTACACTGATCTGCTGCACTTCATCTTTCCTCTGTTCTTTATTCTGCTATCCTTTCACATACCGGATCTTTCTTACTACTTCTGCTCTGTTCTACACTTATTCACATATATCATCACACAATTCACCCATTTCACAACTAAATCCATCCTCTATATATATCCGCACAAGTAATTTCATCACCTTTCTAGTCAGCATCCGGAACAGTCTAGTTTCTTGCAAACTCTGTTCTGTCGGCTGAATCCTTGCTCACCAAGCAATGCGGATCAAGCATATACTTGTAGATATCATTAATTATGTCGACCAAACATGATTCATGCCTTCACAACCTTTACCATCAACAGTAACACATCTAGAAAATAGTCTGATACTCTGTCAGTTAGTTCTTCCTCTGTTCTCACTGTCTCTCAGGAATCCGGTACTCAACTATTCATATCTTTTTCTTTATTCATCACCAGAGGCTAAATCCTTGGAATATACTGCTCAAGGTAGTCCTCTTGACTTCCCCAAATCCGCACTGCACCAAGACACTTCCTCTGAGAGATCCGGACCAATCTGTCAGACCTTGCCACATGCTCTGTTCTTGTTCACCGGACCACAACAATCTTCATTCTGACTTCCAGTAGAGACACACCATGACTTGCGGATATGTGGGATGACCTTTGTTGCCATCAATGACAACAACCATCAATCCATATAGTGTCTCTTGCCAACAATCTCCCCCTTTGGCATTGATGGCAACACTTAGTGAAAAATGACTAAGTGTTTACACTATGCTCCCCCTTGGCTGATGCTCTATCTTTGTATACAATTTCTGGAACTCCCCCTTTGTTGGATTCCTCATTTTTCACTGCTCCTCACTCCCCCTTTGACATCAATGGCAAAGGGTAGGGTCCGCACACCAAAATTTTCAAAAATTTTCTATATATAGCAGCATATTTACATACTCACATATACTGAAGAATGTCTGCAAAGGATGTCTTCAATTGGATCAGTTCTGTAGCCCAACTTTGCTTCATTCTATCCAAAATTGAAATGTGACCACTCAACAAAAATGCAAAAGCTTCTGCCCTCTTGAGATCTGTCGGATCATTTGTTTGGGCAATGGTCTGAGCATCACTGATGGCCTCATGCATAGTTTCTAACTTAGGGATTATAATCCTTCTAAGTTCTCCCATCCGGTTAGTGATATTCTTCCTTTCCTTCTCAAGGTTCTTTATTTCATTCAAGACTGCAATAGTCTGACATTCTTGATTTACTATGGAGGAAGAGAGAGGATCAAAACTTTGAGATAAACTTTGTAGTTTGTCCTGTTCCTCTTTTATTTTCTTATCAATTTCTGCTGTTGCCTTTGACCAGGATATACAAAATTTGTAAATGTCACCGCCATCCTTAAGAGCATTTTCTAAGCTCTTTATTCCAATACTCATATTTCTCCTATCGTTAGAGATTAATCCTAATACTTCTGAAAATCTTTTATCCAAAAATTCCTTCCGGACCTTTTCTTCAGCTGATTTTTCTAGAGATTCAAAATGTGTACTAACACTGCTGACTAAGGTTTTGAGATTACCGGAAGAAGAGGCTGTCGGATCTATCTGGATTGATGGCATAATCTTTACAAGCACTCCGGAAGCAGCCTCTATCAACTCACAGTCTTCCATATGAGACTTTAGGAGTTTTTCATTTGCCTTGGCATTTGCAAATGAAGCTATCTTCATTGTTTGTACCGGAGAGAGAGATTCAAAGTCGAATGGGCCTTTTAGAAGCTCCGGTTCATCAATCTCTAAAGTTTCTTGGCTTAGAAACTTTTGGACAGTTTGTGCAGTGTCTCTTACCGGAGACAGATGTTTCTTTTCTTCTGCACTTTTGTCCTTAGGAGTCTTATCTCCTTCCACATTCTTACCACTTACAGTCGTGGTTTTCTCTGTTGGATTTTTCTCTTTCTCTGTATCCTTGGTGCTGTCAACCTCTTTTTCTTTTTCTGCTACTTCTTTCTCCTATAATTTCTCTGCTTCTTGGGATCTGGAGACTGTAGGAGAAGCCGAAGAAGAGATGTTAGTCTGTTCAGGTGGCACTTCTTCTGGAGCAGATGATGTAGCTGTTTCTGCACCTAAGTCCTCTGTAATAGGAATGTTGAACCTTTTGAATGTATTCCGGAGGATCTCTTCAGTGTCCTTGGCTACTTTGTCGGTTTCACCAAGCATAAGCTGATTCATCCTTGCTTTGCTTCTAAATTCATCCTTGCAGTCCTTGAATATCATGTTCATTGTTTTGTGATCAATTGAAGGATATAGCTGAATAGCTATCTGTTCCCTGATCTCAAGGTCTTTTGCCATGGCATTGTTTTTCTTTATTTCTAGTTCCATCTCTAGACTCTTTGGAATTTCAGAGATAATCTCAATAAAAGCTTTATTGTAGATGTTTAAGTACCTTATTATGGCTTCCTGCAGGATCTTTTGATCTGCCTCATTGTAGTCATCATAGAATTCAGCCACCGGTTGAAGGTTCCCATCCACAGTGACTGATTTGACTACACTGTCTAGAGACAAGGTGGGTTTTTCAGAAAGTTCTTCTGTTATTTCTTCCTTGTCTCGGCCAGAAGAGGATTTACTGGATTCTTTCTTTTTCTGTTTCTTTATTTCTTTCACTCCCTCATCTGACTCAGTTTCTTCTTCATCCTTTTGGCTTTGATAAGCTCTTGAGGCTTTTGTCTTGGATCTCTTACCGGATCCCTGGACTTCCGGTTTTGAGCTTTTGGTTTTGATAGGAGTGGATCCTTTAGATGATCTGGTCTGGGTTGAGGATTCCACCAGAGCACTTTTCTTGCTTTTCTTTTCTGCCTCTTTCCTTTCTTCCTCAGATTTTCTTCTCTTTTCCCGGCTGGCATGAAGTGCCTCTTTTGAGATGCCTAGGCCTTGAGCAATATGCTCAACTTCTTTTCTTACCTTCCTCTTTATCTCCGGTTCCCTGAGTTCTACATGTATCTTTACACTCAGCTCCTCAAAGGTTCCAAACCTTTCTGCCTTTGGATCTTTGGGCTGACTTAGCATGTGTTGAACATGCAGCTCCACTATTTGTTCATCCACTTCATACCCCATGGGCATGATCCATACAGTTCTTGGTTCTACTGCCTCCATTAGACACTGATCTGTTTCTACCATGAAGCATACAGTGTCTTTGTACTTTTCAACAAGGGATTGGGGTATTCTTTCTCTTGCATGCATCATGCTTTGGAAGTTCTTGAAGTATCCCCATAGAGCTGTATTTCTTGCTTTAGCATCCCCAAGTCCATGCAAATAGTCTCTGATTTGGATGGCAACCGGTCTGTCATTCTGCCATATCCATCCACTGGATCCAGGAAGCTCATTCATGTAGTAAAAGAAGAGACAAAGGATCAGATTGCCATACTTGAAGGAGTTTTTCTTGTCCTTCTTAATCTTCTGCAGATTTTCAAAGAGTTGGTTTACAAGAAGCTCACACAAGTCATAGTCTGCATTCTCCTTTAACATTTGATAAGCTGTGTAGATTGATGTTCCTGGTACTGAATTTTCCCTACTGGAGTGATAGATTTTGTAACCAATTATCATAGATGCAAATTTGACATCCGGTTTAGTGATGTCATCAACTGTCATAGCTCTCTTGTCAAACTTGGATCTGGTTGCATCACTAACTGTCTGATTTTTGACAGACTTGAGGACAGGTAATCCACCAGATGAGTGCAGACCGGTTACAGCCCTAATTGCATCTTTGGTGATCTTGAAGGGCTTGTTCAACCATAGGAAGTTGTCATGTACTCTACTTAGTACATACCGGACCCATTCATCTTCTTCAAAACAGGGGAAATGAATGCACTGTGCAAAGTGTTTGTCCCGGATGGCTTTGTACTGAGGTTTGATCTCAAAGGAGTCATCTATCAATTGTTTGTGATAGATATCCATCAGTTTTGATTCTCCAAAGTCTTCAAGATTCGCATGGATGTGAACCCTAATATCTTCCGTATGCAATACACCATGAGGAACAGTAGAGAAGGCTCCTAGTGGATCTACCTCCAATGATTTGTAAGGATGTTTCTTGAATGTGGGGCGAGGTCTATCAGAGATCTTAACTATATTCAGAGTAGCCATTCTTCAAAGATTTGCAGTGAGATAATGAAAACGGAGAATACCTTATGCGCCTTCGGTTTGCACGGAGTGGTTGGATTGATTTCTTTATGCAATGACTTCGGCAGGAGATCTTTGGTGTGCTTGATGAATCTTGTTGCAGAGCTCCACTTTTCACTTCTTCTTGAGTGCAGAATGAGCAAATGATTTTTGAGAAATCCCTTATATTGCTCCGCAAACCCTAATATCTGTTTGCAATAAATGCTTCACCTATATTATTCTGGTTTGCCTTGTCTGGATAGCTTGGAGTATCCCGGATCAGTCCTGATCTATGAACATCATGCGAATCTTTCAATCATGAATAAATTGAGATGACACATAACAAGAACATCCCAAACATTTTGTCCAGTCCGCAGAGTAAGATAATGTACTTCCGGATCTCTCCGGACCCTTTTGTAGTCCTCTGTCATTCTGGAGCATCTCCCGGAACAGGTCTTTACTTGATCGATCACAACTTCTTTATATCTTCATGTGGACCTCTTAAATCTTGTCTGGATCATCTTAGGACTGGTATCTTCAAACCCTTTACTCCGCATCTTGTGCCACATCTGGCACCACTTGATTGGCTGGGGGAACAGGATTTTCTTTGAGTCTCCCCCTGAGCCAGAGCTCACTTTTTAATTTTCGGAAGAAATATCAGCACCAGAGTCTGGTGCAGATCCAACCTCTACGTTCTCTGAACTTTTCTTCACCCAAATCTTGCTCATCTGATTCCTAACTTCATCCGCATTCATCTTTTGTTTACCCTTGTCTTGATTCTGATTATACACCGGACCTGTTTTGTCCTGATTCTTGCTTCTGCAGACTTTAGCATTATGACCGGACCTATTATAGATTTGGCAAATAACATTTCTTTGCATATTTGATTGATAACCTCTTGATCTGCATTGATTATCCATATGACCTACTCTATTGCATGTAAAGCATCTACCTTTGAATGATTTGTTTACTTGCATATTTCTGCATTCATGGGATTTGTGTCCATACCTTTTGCAGTTAAAGCACTGTCCGGAGAAGGATGAATTAATCTGATTCATTCTCTTTCTACACTGATTAGCTTTGTGACCAAAGTGGTTGCAGCTGTGGCAGTATCCATTGAAAAATGGATGTCTTTGAGCATTGGGCTGTCTTACCGGAGGTCTTCTAGGCCTATTCCTTGGATTTTCTGATCCAAAATTCTTTTGACCGGATCCGGAGCTTTCTCCTTTCTCATATCCCAAACCATACTTGTCATCTGTCCTCTTTTGACTTCCAAGAAGTACTTCAAGTTGGGCAGAACTTATCTTGAATTTTTCTTTATATTCATTTGTTGTTTGAAGATCTCTTTTGAGAGAGGCAATTTGATCCTCAAGTTTTTCTTCATTATCTTTGGCATCTTCAAGATCAGATTCAAGATGTCTGATAATCCTATCCATGTGGTGGCATTCTTCTGATTTTTCTTTAAGAGATTGTCTTAGATTGTCTTCAGCTTTTCTTTTTTCTTCAATCTCTTGAGTAAACTTTATAGATCCTGATTCCATTTCATGTCTTAACATAATGACTTCTTTTGATAACTTTTCACATAACTTGGTTTGCTCAGTCAATTCTTCATTTGTATTGCTTTCTTCACTTTGTCTTGCCAATTGTTGAAGCAGCTCCTTTCTCTTTTTCATAGAGAGACTTAATTTGTCCTTTAATTCTCTCATGAATTCATCAGCCTGTTTGAGTCTTTCCTTTAATTCATTGACTTCATAATTTGACTGTTCAAGATCCTCAAGGGCAGTCTTGAGTTGCTCCCTTAAACCATATGCATCCATTTGAACTCCCAGATCTTCCTCAAGCTGTTAGGCTCTATTAGGAGGAACCTTGCTCTGATACCAATTGTTGATAACTGAGAGGGGGGGGTGAATCAGTTATCCTAATTATTTTCCTTTTTGAACTTTCTTACTAATTAATGCAGCATTGAATCAAACACAAAAACATTACCATGAAATAAGAAACACATGACACAGTATTTTTGACATGGAAACCCTGTTAAGGGAGAAAACCACGGGGTGATTAACCCAAAGATTATTCTCTGTTAGAAGAATAGGGAATTACAAAAATGGCACATGCCAATTAGGGCTCACTGCCCGAGCACACTGCTCACAAAGAGGCCCACTGCCTACAAGGAGACACACTGTCTACAAAGTGATAAGAATCACAGTCTTGAACTGATTGGAAGCATCTACATATGCTGGAGTTCAGTTCCGATTAGGCTTAGTACACTGATCTGCTGCACTTCATCTTTCCTCTGTTCTTTATTCTGCTATCCTTTCACATACCAGATCTTTCTTACTACTTCTGCTCTGTTCTACACTTATTCGCATATATCATCACACAATTCACCCATTTCACAACTAAATCCATCCTCTATATATATCCGCACAAGTAATTTCATCACCTTTCTAGTCAACATCCGGAACAGTCTAGTTTCTTGCAAACTCTGTTCTGTCAGCTGAATCCTTGCTCACCAAGCAATGCGGATCAAGCATATACTTGTAGATATCATTAATTATGTCGGCCAAACATGATTCATGCCTTCACAACCTTTACCATCAACAGTAACACATCCGGAAAATAGTCTGATACTCTGTCAGTCAGTTCTTCCTCTGTTCTCACTGTCTCTCAGGAATCCGGTACTCAACTATTCATATCTTTTTCTTTATTCATCACCGGAGGCTAAATCCTTGGAATATACTGCTCAAGGTAGTCCTCTTGACTTCCCCAAATCTGCACTGCACCAAGACACTTCCTCTGAGAGATCTGGACCAATCTGTCAGACCTTGCCACATGCTCTGTTCTTGTTCACCGGACCACAACAATCTTCATTCTGACTTCCGGTAGAGACACACCATGACTTGCGGATATGTGGGATGACCTTTGTTGCCATCAATGACAACAACCATCAATCCATATAGTGTCTCTTGCCAACATATAGAGCACAGAAACCTTAACAACTTCTTCTTGCAACGAACCATCAACTTTGCATGGACCTATGCGGATATGCCAGGGCTCGACCCTAAGCTGGTAGTTCATTATCTCACAGTTGATCCCAAAGTGAAACCAGTCAAACAGAAGTTGAGAAAGATGCACCCACAGATCGCTCTCCTAGTGAAAGTAGAAATACAGAAGCTGTTAGACGCAAAGTTTATACGACCCATTGACTATTCAAATTGGGTCTCAAACATTGTACCTGTGTCTAAACCTAATGGGCGCATCCGCATGTGTAATGATTTCAGAGATCTCAACAAGGCATGTCCCAAAGATGATTTTCCACTACCAAACATTGACATTATAGTGGACTTGACAGCAGGTCACGAGATGCTTTCTCTTATGGATGGATTCTCAGGCTACAACCAGATTAGAATAGCTGAGGAGGATCAACACAAAACAACCTTTACATGTCCTTGGGGCAATTACTGTTGGTGTGTTATGCCGTTTGGTCTGAAGAATGCAGGAGCAACCTATCAGCGAGCTATGACAGTGATCTTCCACGATCTATTTCATCACATCATGGAAGACTATGTGGATGATATATTGGCTAAATCTTCTAGAGTAGAACATATACAGGTCCTAGGACAGATCTTCGACAGGCTTGAAAAATACCAAGTAAGACTCAATCCTAAGAAGTGTGTCTTCGGTGTCACATCAGGGAAGCTGTTGGGATACATAGTATCTCGTAGGGGCATCAAAGTAGATCCAGCAAAAGTAAAGGCTATAGTGGAGATGCCTCCACCAAAGAACCTTAAAGCACTAAGGAGCCTTTAGGGAAGATTGCAGTCCATTCGGCGTTTCATATCTCAGCTAGCAGATAAATGTCAACCCTTTCAACACTTGCTCCGAAAGGATGTTTCATTTCAATGGGACAACAAGTGTCAGGCAACGTTTGATCAACTTAAAGAGTATCTAGCTACACCTCCGGTATTGGTGCCACCAGTGGCAGACAAACCTTTGATATTGTACATCTCCACTACAAATTTGGCCCTAGGGGCCCTGCTAGCACAAAATGATGACTCAGGTAGAGAGCATGCAATTTACTATATCAGTAGAACTTTGGTAGGGTATGAGCTCAATTATTCACCCATGGAAAGGGCTTGTCTAGCAGTAGTGTTCGCCTCCCAAAAGTTGCGGCATTACATGTTGAACCAACACACAAATCTGATAGCCAAGATTGATCCCTTGAAATATCTATTAGCAAAAGCAGCTCTCACAGGCAGACTAGCTAAGTGGGTCATGATCCTCAGCGAGTTCGACATTGAGTACATAGATCGTAAAGCAATCAAAGGACAAGCCCTCGTGGATCAACTAGCAGAAGCACCTATGAAAGATACACATCCTATGGTCGCAGACTTTCCTGATGAGAATCTATTCACTCTTGCTAACTCCATAATGTGGAAGTTGTACTTTGACGGTTCTTACACACAGCATGGATCAGGAGCCGGCATCTTATTTGTTACACCTCAGAATGACTACATTCCAAAGTCATATCAGCTCGCATTCCCTTGCACCAATAACATAGCCGAGTATGAAGCACTCCTCATAGGTCTCAATACAGCAGTTCAATGGGACATCAAAGAATTACAAGTATATGGAGACTCACAACTAGTCATCCGCCAAGTCACAGATGAATACCAAACCAAGGATGAAAAGTTGGTCCCCTACAAGCAACTAGTAGATGCCTACAAACCACACTTTTCTAGCATCACATTTGAGCAAATTCCAAGAGAACATAACAAAGCTGCAGATTCTATGGCTTCTGTAGGGTCACTGATTGACATGCCTGCAAATACACAGAAGTGTGAATTCTTGATCGAGCAATTGTTGATACTAGCCGTCGATGTTCCTGTTACTGAAATCATCTGTGAACTTGTTGGTCCCAATTCCCCATGGTACGAAGATATCTATGAATACCTCAAGAACAATACCTTTCCCCCTGACCTATCATCCACCCAATGCAAAACCTTTATCCGTCGATCCTCTCGTTACATCATTCTGGGTGATACACTATATCGCCGGAGTCTCGATGGTATCCTCTTACGATGTCTTAATGCGGAAGAAGCCGAAGCTACCTTACGAGACATACACGAAGGTGTCTGTGGTGCACATTCTACCGGTCCTAATCTTGCTAAGAAGATACTCAGAACAGGATATTATTGGCCTACAATAGAGCAAGATGCCGCACAGTTTGCTAAGAAGTGTCTACAATGTCAGCAGCATGGAGATTTGATTCACGCACCAGCTCATGAATTACAACCTGTGACAACTCCATGGCCTTTTTCTCAATGGGGTCTCGATCTTGTAGGACAAATCCACCCTTCCTCCTCAAATGGCCACAAGTTCATCATTACCGCCACTGCGTATTTCACGAAGTGGGTGGAAGCCATTCCTATGACCTATATCACCGGTAAGCAAATAGCCAAGTTTATCCTAAACTACCTCATATGTCGGTATGGTATTCCCCAAGCCATTGTCACCGATAATGGGAGACCATTCAAGAACCAAGATGTCCGTGCTTTATGCATACAATACAATATCCAACATCGCTTTTCAACTCCCTACTATCCGCAGAGTAACGGCCAAGCTGAGGCTTCCAATAAAACCATTCTCAAAATCCTCAAGAAAATGGTCAATGAAGTTGGTCGTGATTGGCACTTGCAACTCAATCCTGCCCTATGGGCCTACCGCACTAGTATCAGAACACCAACTGGTGCCACACCATATGCCTTGGTCTTTGGCTCTGAAGCCATCCTACCTATAGAGGTCGAGATCCCATCACTCAGAGTATCCATGCAGGACCTGATCGGTGGAGATGAGTATCGCACTTCCAGATTAGCTGAGCTTGAACTCCTAGATGAGAGGCGCCTTGCCGCGCTTAATCATCTCCATGTCTATCAAAATCGCCTCCGGCGTAATTACAACAAAAAGATCAAAGAAAGACGGTTTCAAGTTGGTGATCTTGTACTTAAGGAGAATCAGAGAAATCAAGCAGATCGAGAGAAGAAGGGCAAGTTTGAGCCTAACTGGTTAGGTCCCTTCATTGTGACAGCAACATATGGATCAGGAGCTTATACTTTAGCTACACCTGACGGCATTCCTCTAGATGAGCCACTTAACAGTGTCCATCTCAAGAAGTTCTATGCCTGATCCTCAAAGTATTCCCACAAAAAAGCAAAAAAACATCAAAAAAATCAAAAAATCAAAAAAATCAAAACTACAAAAATACAAAAAAATCCATCCTCTGGTGAAAACCTGGCAAACAGGCGCCTTGGATAAGTACCATAGTGAAAACCTGGCAAACAAGCGCTATGCGTAGAGTCGGCATCCATCGTCTATCGAGTCCTATCCACTCCTTGTCCAGTTCGCAACCTGCTTCATCCATCCATCCATAATAAAACCATTGACTTTGTTTGCATTTCCATCTCCCTACCTAGTATAGCTTGGAAATTTGTCAGTGTCCCTCATCGTCATCCCATGTCTTGATCTGTGTCTACAGTTAACACTGTCTTGTCCTAGGTCAAGTCTTTCGGTGTCTTCTTCGGCGATCACCCCTACAGTTTCCTCTACCAGAATGGGGGCAACTCTTTCCTTAGCTTCAGTCTAGGATTGGTTCCTTGTTCGTGGTTCGCAGCGCATACTTCAATCTTGTCTCATTTCCACAGGTAACACCCTTTAACGGACACTTCGCTCCTACAATAAGGCTGTTATCTTCTCAACACTTGTTCTACATCATCACCTCCACCAGAACTACATACTTTCATCTTCGCAATCTTAACGTACCTTGATCCCATGGATATGGGTATGTAGGCAATCTGGAATACGAAGCACGTTTCCAGTACTCAGGTACATAAGATCACCTCTTCTCCGCTCTTCTTCTACATCATCACAATAACCAGAACTACATATCATCTCTTCTCAATCTTAAGGTACCTTGATCCCATGGATATGGGTATGTAGGCAGTCTGGAATACGAAGGACGTTTCCAGTACTCAGGTACATAAGATCCCCTCCTTTCACCTTGACCCATTCATCACTCTATCCAGAACTACATATTTATCACGTTCATCTTCCATCGTAAGTGTGCCTTGATCCCGTGGATACAGGGTATGTAGGCAGTCTGGAATACAAAAGATGTTTCCAGTACTCAGGCACACACGATCCATCATTCTCCACCCGTCCCAATCCATTAGCATTCCATCCTTCTAGTCTTCCGTTTGTCAAAATCCATTCGCCTTGACTTGACTAACTCAAGCACCAGCTAGCGCATCCTTTCAAAGCAAAAGTCCTTAACAAACCTGAAGCAAAGCAGCTTCCTTCTAGAGTCTTCTACTGTCCTACATACCGATTGCCAACATCAGCTAAGTACCGCTTAACCAAGCCCTAGATCAACAAGCTTGTCTTCTACGAAGTGTTCCATTGTTGAGACCAACACACGCGTCTCCTGCAACATGTGGCATTTCCTGTAAGTGAGACATTGTCTTTTTAGGTAGATAGCCCCCTTTAACGGACACAGAGTTCCTACGATAAGGTTGTTATCTTTCCTATCCAATCTATCATGAGCAACCTCTTTGGCAAGAGAATATGTTGGCTGTATGTTTACTTTGTAAGTCAGTCAATTTGTGTTATGGTTTATCTTTTGTTCCTTTTCCAATACCTATTCAAGACTACCTTGATTTATCTATAATCTTGGTATGTTGCGATGCAGTACGGATTGGGTTCATAGTCATTGCTTTCTGTGTGCTGTGTTTGAGGAATGATCTTTAGTATCTTTCTTGGCATTCTATTTATCTTGTGTGTGTTAGGACCTAGCATCTTACATATTAATAATTCTTCTTGCTTTTACATGTATTGAAGTTTATTTTATGTTCAAGACTATGGCTTATTCACATGTACCAACAAGGTCATAGTATGTCTAAGGGGATCTCAGTTCAAACCACTTGCTTGCAGAGTCAACGTACATGCACTCGGATATTACAGCACCTTGGTCTTTTATACCTTGGTGGCAAACTATCCACGTGCTATATCAAAAATTAGGATTGCTCTTTATAAACAAATGTGAAACCATTGCAACAAGCTCATCCATTTACACCATCCATTTTTCCATGGCCTTATATAGTTTTCCAGCAAAGATCACTCAACAGTCTTTCTCTTATGTTCTTTTCTATCTCCACTTTCTTCTATTCAACCTCGCCTATCTCCAACAAATCTTCTAGTCGAGCATCAACACAGTTCTTCTACCGCTTCCCCGTCTTCCCGCTCGAGGGGGCATATGCTGGGGCAACTACCTACACTGGGGCATCAAAAATTGTATCACGTCTTCGACAATCATTTTCTTTGACACAACGCTACATGTTGTATTGCATCAAAGAGGGGCAAAATGTAGACACCCTAAAATGACCGTGTCGTCAAATCACTGGCATTCCGTTATCTGTCTAATCACCTGCATTTCACACATTAATTAAATAATCTAATTATTTAATTAATTATCATCAAATTCTTCTAAATCTCCTAAATTCAACATTAATTAAATAAATCCTCTTTATTTAATTAATTAAATTAAATTCCTCTATATTCTTCCACAATTAAATAATTTTAATTATTTAATTTGATCATTATCCTCTTTCCAAAAATTAAATCCACATTAATTAAATATATCCAATTATTTAATTAATTCAACAAATTCCCTCTTATCTAAAATTAAATAATTCTTAAATTATTTAATTAAATCAAATTTTGTTCTTCCAAAATCATGCACAACAATTAAATAAATTTATTTTTTTAATTTGTTTTTAAATCTTCTAAATTAAATAATTCTAATTATTTAATTACTTCTTCCAAAATATCTTCTCTAAATTTAAATAAATCAATTATTTATTTAAATTGCTTTTTCTTCTAATTTGAGTTATCTCTAAAATAACTCAAGCTTTCTTGCTCATCAATTAAATATTTCTATATTTAATAAAGCAAAATATCTTCTTTTCTCATGCAAATCCCTTCTTCTTGTTTTAAATCACTTAACTGATTGCTTTATTCTTTTAATTGATTTATCTCTTCAGTTAACTCATTCTTCTATTCTTGATAACTCCTCTCATGCAAAAGAAAGCAAGACACATGTCTGCTTTTCATTCGTTGCACATTCCTCAACTTATCTCCTCCGTTGATTCTTCTGAAGTATCTGGACCGTTGATCGATTTTCCTTGAAATCTATATAAACCCCCCTCATCTCCTTCATTTGCTCTCTCTCTTCGATCGTATTCTCAGGCATACTTAACAGCGCTTTGAGCATACACAACGCGTCGATTGAGCAACTTACGATCTTTTGACATTGATCTTCTTGAGCCAACTTACGATCTTTTGACATTGATCTTCTTGAGCCACTTTATGATCTCTTAACATTGATCTTCTTGAGCCACTTTACGATCTCTTAACATTGATCTTCTTGAGCAACCTTACGATCAGTTGATATTGATCTCTTGAGCACTACACTTGCTTGTTGCAGCTATGGCTTTGCAATTTCATTGAGCAATTCTACATTCAATCCAAAGGAAACAACACAAATTTCGGTAAAAGTCTTTATTGCATTGATTATTTGTCATGGCTTTTATTTAAATTCGTTTTCTTTATGTTATTGGATTTTTGGTTTTTATTAGTTTAGAATAGATCGATTTTCCATATATACATATGGCATGTCATGTAATGACGGCCTCTTTTCTTATTTTTGGTAAACCTGTCTGTTAGGACCTATTCCTTTTTCATTTTTGGCTAATCTATAACTCAGGTCCTTAACAATATTTGTCAATTTATCTATCTTGTCTTCAGAAGTAGATGTATTGCCTTGAGCATTCTGAGATTTAGTATTTGGATTTTGCAGAATTTTTACATCATCCTTTCTATTTGTCTTACCAGACACTTTCCTATTATTTTCAATATTTGTTGCAATCCTGAAAGCATCCCTGAGGCTGTGAGGACTTTTGTCTCTCAATCCATATGCTATTTTGGCATCAAAAGCATTTATATAGAGCACAATGCACATTGGTTCATTAGGCCTCATGTGATGTGGCAATTTGTTTAGTACCTTAGTGAATCTAGCATTAAAATCAGAAACCTGTTCATTTGATCCTTTGGTGATACTGATAAATTCATTTACAAAGAAGCTTGGGCCAGTCTTGTCACCCTATTGTTCTTTGAACATCCTTCTAAAATCATCCCATGATGAGATACTCCTGTCAGGCAGACCCTTGTACCATTCTCTAGCCTCATCAACTAAAGATTGCATAAATAATTTCATAAAGACATCCTCATGCTCAACCTCAAAGTTGTCCATAATGTTTTGAAAAGCTTTTAAGTGGTCTTTACCTGACACAGTATTGTTTCCTAAAAATTTAGGCACTTGCAGCCTCACATGTTTGTCAATAGGATTGGGGTAATCAGGAATGCCATCAAAAACTAGTTGTCTGAATCTATCTAGCTGCATAGGCTGTCTGCCAAACTGATTTACATTTACATTTCTATTTGCATTCTGATTTCTGACATTATTTAATGGTATTCTAACATTATTTGCATTATGTCTCTGATCATCATACTGATGATGAACTTCATCGCTTTGTTGGTTTAGCTGCATATTTGCATTGCCAAGGGTGGGAATTGAATCATTCTGAGCAACTCTCAGAGCTTGAACTTTCTATCTCATATCATCTCTGATCTTTACTGCCTGCAGATATTCTAATTCTACCCTTAAGCTCTTAATTTCGTTAGCTAGTTCTTCTTCTCTAGGCATAGAAGAAGATGGCTTTATAACATTCTAATCATCATTATCATCATCCCTTGGAGATTCAACCTCTTTAAATCTATCACTGGGATCCAAGAAAGGATGTTCTTGAAACACTTCTCACCTCATTCTCAGACCACCACCTTGTTGTCTTTCATACATTTCTTGAATCTCAGCCTCTGTATTTGAAAAATAAGAGGCTTGCTGCCCTGAAGACCTAGGGTTGTCTTGAACATTATCATTATTTCTAGGGGAGCCCTTATGACTGGTTTGAACAATTCCTTTCTTTCTATACATCATTTTCCTGGGTAACTCTTCAAACAAAGGGTTACGTTGGGATCTTCTCCCCTGCATATAAATTTCACTTTTACCGGTTGGGAGATTACTCAGAGTCACCACCTATTATTAGGAATTATTTTCTTTTAGAATTTGGGTTCTGTCACTTCATCTCCCCAACTGAGTCACCAATTTCTGTTGGGGACTTGGATGGGCACACAGATACTGCTCTTTTTTACTTCAACTCCCCAGCATAGTCGCCAATTTCTATTGGTTCTCAATCCGACTGGATGCTTATTCCTAGTTATCCCTACAAGGTAGCCATCAATGATCAACAGGATCTCTGGGCCAGCGGCCAACAGTATAGGAGATAGACTCTATAAATATCTCCTCTTCTTCTTTAGGCTTTGTAGAACCAAGGGGGGTATTCCCTACTCAAGATCCATTAGATATGCTTATGGATTGACTAGGATGTTGATACAAAGCAGATAAATCCTCCTTTATGTAGACCAAAACTATGAGATAAGTGCAAAGGGGCTAGCTTTGGGCCTATTTTTAGTTGTAGACAGAGGATTTGGGTCCTAAACTACTCCTAAAGTCCTAAAGGTTTAATTTGAAGTTTAAGTTTGATTTTATGTGGATGCAAAACTAAGACCTTGGGTATAACCTCAATACAAGACTAGATTGGTGCCTATCCAAGGCTCAGAGTCAGTAGATGTACACATGTGAATGGCCTGCATGAACATATACCAAAGACTGGATATCAAGGGGTTTTGTAGTATCTGCCTTATAGATACCTCCCTAAGATAGGGTATCCTGTTATCTCTACTTACAATATCCTCACTGCAATATATTGTTCCCAACCCTTGATCTAAAACATTTAATCTACTCCTTGAGTAGAAGTAAGAAATCAAGCATTCAATACAACAAACCTGTATTCTAGAATCATAAACACCCCTTAGTTGCTCAGACTCAGAGGAAGAACATACTCAGTTTGGAGACAGATGACAGAATACATGCAATATAGCATTACTCATTTAGATTAACATGATATCAGTGGATTAATGCAGAAAAACATACAACATGAGACTCATAAACTCACAAGACATCCAAAAAAGGGCCACCAAAGAAGTTGTATTGTGTCACAACGCCCAAAATTTTGTCCAGTTTTCAACAACCAAAAAATGAGCAACACAGCCTGCTATATACAGCAGGAAGGTCCTCAACATTAATTACATGGCAAAAGTCAAAAGTCCACCAGATACAGTTCATTATGAGGAAATGGCACTCAAGCATTAAATGCAGAAGGTGAAGGAGGAGACAAGAAGGGGTCTTGAGCCATGCGCCGCCGCCTGGGGATCCTCAACTTCAATCGGGTACTAGATCTATCTATATCATCGCCCATACCCTGTAACATCCGCCATTAATGTCCACCTACTCGTGGTCCTGAGAATGCAGCGGTCACATGATTCTTTGAAAGCTTTTCCCGCCAAGAATCATGATCCTGATATTTCAAAATATGAGGGAACTAATCCCACATGTACCCTGCCGCAACCTCCTCAATACAATATAAACTGGGCTGGGAGCATACATAATGTCGGTGATTTTGCTCCTGATGGCATCAACATATACCTCATCATGATCCTACCGCATGATGCTCTGATGCTCAATATCATCCTGACGTCAACCTCATCGGCACCACCTGATGCATCGGAGGAGAATCCTCCTACCTTGCCGACACCATATGTCTCGCCGATGATCCACATGATCATGTCTACTGATATCCTGATGATGTCACCATCATATTCACATACCATCCTGTGGGAAACATCACCTCTTCTGCAAAATATCCGGCTGCACTGTAGCTTTGCTATAATATCGGGGTGATATTTAGAATATGACTGATATTTGGGATATCACCCCCCTCCTTCGGAAAATAATGCAGCCGTTAGAGAAGCAAATATCACCCCCGCATAAAACTAATGTCAACAGCATCGGTCGATAAAACAACATCAGGGTGATCTTAACTAAGATCACCCAATATTTGAAACATGATGATGACCCCCTCCTTTGAAATATAGGGTCATGCCAGAATATGACGAGGAGGCATAAAAACTTAGAACTTTGACAGGCATAACTCCCTCACCAGGCCGAATTTTAGGGTGATGCAAAAGGCAATCCTGCTTGGAATTTTACACTCCTCCACATGGTAGGCCTCTTGAAGCAAGATTCAAACTTTGAGTTTTTCAGATTTCAGACCTCAGGATCATAAACATATTTGACATGATGCTCTTGCATACTGAAAGATGCAGCATAGACATAAATCTTTGACATGTCATAACATCATACCTCAGAAATTTTAGGATTTGAATAAAAAATCCTACAAATGCTCAAGCTCAAAACCCTAGACATAAATGAGTACCAATAGGATGAAAGCAAATGCTTTAAAACAAAAATCATCTATTTTAAAGCTGCTTTCTTTTGAAATGTATCCTCATCAACATTCTTTCTTTTTGGTGATGTCATCCATTGATATTCTAGGAAACAATATCTTCTAAAAAGTGAGTGACTGCATCTCTACCAGGAACACTGATACTCTCTAGAATGATATTATGATTTTCTAATGTTTCTTCACCGTTGGCAACCATATAAGGAAATTCATGAACTTCACCCACAACCTTGTCGAATTTCACTGTCATTGTGGCAAAACGACTCATCTTTCCGGCACTAATATCATCATTGAAATTACTATGGATGAGAGTCTAGAACTCTGCTTGCACTTCCCTGAGATCATACAGGGTACCATCTTCTCTTTCATATGAATGTGGGATCTGAGAAACAAAGGATCTGACGAACTTGAGGATGTTGACTACCTTTTCTTTCCATGCTGTCAACTCTAAAATCATACTGTCATAACTTTTTACTGTGAAAAGATATTGCGCTTTCCAAGTAGAAACTGTCTTCTTATCTTCAGTTGAATCCATAGAATCAAGTGCAATCTTCAAGTCAGAGAAAATGATCTCGAACACCGGTCTATTTTCTGCCATGGTCTATTGCAATCCCTATATACCTTTTGTAAATCATGAGCATTGTACTTTAATTGATAAAGCTCTGAAAGTACAACTCTCCCTTTAGTCACAAATTCTTCCACCTAACTATTCATGTGTCTCCCATAGAGAACCAACTGACTGAAATGCTGCTGATTGGCTGATGATTCTAGATTTGGTGGAAGAAGTAAATCAGCCTGTGACGTGCCATGGAAAAGGTTGGAAATGTACTGCCGCAGCTGTCTGACCTCAGCTTTGAGAGCTGCCTTGTCTTCTCCATCTTTCAACACCCTTTCCTTCAAATTATCCGCTACAACCTCAAAGAGATTTACATCTATATGGCGGGTGCTTCTACCAAGGTTAGCTTTGACAACCGTGAAGTCATCAACCTCGACATCATCAGTACTTCTATTTTCTGGCAGTGTTGTAGTTTTAAGGATTATTTCTCCATCTGCATTCTTCTCAATGCGAACCTACTTCTTCAGCTTCTTATCTAGTGTGTCTTGGTAGACACTTTTAAGCTCTGTCAAATCTAGCTAATAGGAGGGCTTTCTCCTCTTCCTTCCTAGAATGTTTTCAAGCTAGGTTGAGTTTTCATCTCTTTGAAACTCGGCTCTAACCTCATCAGCTCTTGATGAATCAATGTGTGCATCAGAGTTGCAAACCGGTGAATCTAGCTCTAAATCTATGTGGATAGGAGAAGTGATCGGTGAAGAAGGTGGAGAGACATGATCTGGAGGTAACACTTCAACATGCAGCATTGGTTCAATAGGAACTTCTAATTCAACTGGTGGTTGTTCCTGCTGGACATGAGTTGGAGACTCGTCCTTTTTCCTCTTTAACTTAGCCATTTTTGTTCCTTCTGGGAGAACACTCATAGATTTTACCCTTCATTTTGGCTTGGAAATGGAAGGCTTTGATGGTTGCACAACTGGCGGCTCTGCTAACGAAATATCATCCTTCTGCTTAGTCTTCAAGAATATCAAACTATTTTTAACCACTCGACTTGTTCTTTCTTCAATGGAAGTGCTCTCTTTTACTAACCAATTAACTGGTGGCAATGGTTGTTGCTCATTTTGGTCTCTGAAATACATGGGAAGTAGAACTTCACCACTTTCTGTCAAACCCTCTATGTCTTCTGATATGATATCAGACATCTGCTGAAGAGTGAACCTACTATAACTGCATTCTCGCACTTCAAACTCATTAGCACAATTAGCCTAGAAGTCTTCAATTGCAAACTTGTGCATACAATTCTGACCAAGATGTGATGTAAAAACACCACGAGGATCATATGAAGACCTTCTGTCAAAAAACTTAAGACCATATATGGATGATTCATTACCGATTGCCTTGGCATCTGCTCCAGATCTACATCTATAAATATTCATCCCAAGTGGAAAATTGAAAGTTGTCTTGCGTCTACTATGCAAAAATGTATGAACTTCATAGGCTTGCCTCAAAAATTCTATAAATGCTATTTCATCTGTAGGATATCTCGGCAACATGGCCGACTCTCCTGAGAAGCCATATACTTTGTTGTAGGAAAAAGTGGGAAATTGGATAAACCAATCAGCCCATTTTGCCATTGCTATTCTAGCATCTGCTCAAAATCATATATGCAACTCATTATCCATATCTCGCACTGCATGCATCAAGAATGCATCATTCAATCACCTGTAATGTCATTTAGCTTGGGAGATTTCTAACTGCGGGAAATAATGATACACATGCTGGATACCCAAAGTTCCAACAACATTCAAACCTCTGAATTGACCCTGAAAAGCCATTAAGTACACAAGGTATGATATCATGTGGAATTAATGAGCCCTTTGAAAATCAATTATTTGTTGGTGGAGACTATCACTGATGAGTGCCGATCAATCATAGAATTCGGTTCCATCAACAATCTGGGACATGATATAAAACATCCAAGGCTGGAACTTGTTTACATTTGCTTGACCCGTGATCCTGCTCAGCAGAGTAATCATTATTGCGTGTTCCTCCTTGAATTCTCCACATCTAACATTCTTTGTCATGACATTCTTCTTCTCTTTTAACCACCTCTGACCAATCTTTTTTTGGTATTTTTCTTTATCATTGTTCCAAACCCTCTTGCATTCTTCAAGTGAAATAGTTAAGTTTTCTCTCCAAACAGGTATTGTAAAACACTTCTCAATGTCATTTGGCCTCAGGCTGTAGAGCACACATCCATCTCTTGATTGGATTTCTCTTGTGATCGAATTGTAATGCGTCATACAAGCAATCACAAAAGTGATACTTTGCACTGTGATAGGAAAGGATGCTGCTGCAAGTAAACCAAAGTGTCCTAGATTCCTGATAGCATTATTTCTTGCATCCTCCAAAGAATGTAAATTGATTACTAGAAGTACTTTGTGCAAGTCTGTTTCACAAGTTCTCAAGTAATCGTGAACCAACGTCATTTTATGCCTGATTTGTGTTAGAGAGTACTGCATATTGGAAGATTTGAAAATCGACTATGAACATGTCTATGTTGGAAAATTCTTGGACAAATGGCTGAAAATAACTTGCTGCTTTTTAGAAAAAAATAGAGTGTGAGCAAAAAAAGATGGCACATGGGGTTTGTAGGCAATTATGTTTCGAAGCAACCCAGATTGTCAAATTTTGAAAAACCAGAGATTTTCCTTAAAAAACAGGAAAAAAGTAGATTCCCGAAAAAAAGCAAGACTCCAATCTTCAAGAGGATGATACTCTGGATGGACCCATCTCGACGAAAACTAAAAAAGCTTTGGTCAAATTTCTGAAAAATGATCCCCTTGAAACAAGGACCCTGAAAAAGCGAGCCTCCCTGCTTCCTCAATCCGAAACTATGCAGAATGCTAAAAAAACACTTCGTTTGGGTCTTTGAATCTTCATTGAAAAAAAAAAAAAAATATTTCCTCTGGATGTAACCTACAAAAGATCATGAAATAAAGAAGCCAAATGCTTGTCTTTATAGATCTTTAGGGCGAAAAAGCAGCTTTATTTGTGTGAGAATAAAACTTTACTCTCATCCATGAAGAAAGCAACTTTTAAAGCACAAATCCAAGTGGATGTCTTTGAATAGGAGGAATCCCTATTTTGTAGCTACCTGTGGCTTCTTGTGTGAGATGACAAAAAATATCTTCTTTTGATGATGTCATCAAACACGCGAGTTGAAAGAAGTGCTAGCCAATTTTTCTTCATTTTCGACACTTCAACACTCGTTTTGACTTAGATATGGCATGTCTCTGACTTCAACAAGGTGACAAAATGCCACCGTTGACTCAAAAAGTTGACTGATCTTGACATTTTGGAGGTATATCAACTGACATTCCATTTCTGACCTCCGACTGACGATTCGGCATCGTTTGACCAAGTTTGACCTCCCAAAAACTGCCAACGGGCAAAGATTGGGAACAAAACTATTGGAAAACATTGTGGACATGGAAATTATTCTATCTCTAGTCAAGTTGGATGCCCCAAGTCACTTGGGGCGCCTGGTTTCACCAGACTTAGCCATTTTTTTGAAAATTGCAACTTCTTCAATTTCTTGACTTGCGTGCGTGTTCCGGTGGCAGAGGACCCCTGTTTGGCTATCAATTTCTATCAACTGGGATAAAACTAAGTCTGATGATCTGGCAAATAGGCAGGCTTGATGAAAATTGAGCTGACTGTACTCTCTGTCTGCCTCAAGAAATGTGCCAAACTGACCAACTCTTAACTGGACTGGGTTGACAAAAGGAGATTCACATTTTTTGAGAAAAACTTCAAAAATAAACTAACTCTGAAGAATTTGGGGACCCCAAGTCAGCTGGGGTGCCTAGGTTGCCATGCCTTAGAAAGTTTTTTGAAAAACACAAATTTTGTACCATTTCTTGTTTTCTATGCCAACAGCTCCTTTTTGATCTTCATTTTCGGTCGTTCTGATGACTGTCGAGGTGAGATGGAGGGTGATCTAAGTAGTTTGAACATATCTATGATGAAATCCCAGCTTTGACTAACTTTTGACCAAGTTTGACCAACCGAGAAAGAGCTGACGGAAGCATTTTTGATGTTTCTCAAAAAATGTGAAAAAAATATAACACTTGAAAGGTTGGGTGCCCCAAGTCACTTGGGGTGCCTAGTTTCTCAACACTTAGTCAAATTTATGATTTTCCAACTTTTCAATCCACCTTGGATCCATCTTGCATCGTTTTGCGTGTGTCATCGAGTTGACGACCGTTCGTATGTTCTATGTCATTGGAACAGCGTTGAAAACTTGTCGATGAGCTCTGGTAGATGAACTTCCTTTGTTGATGACTTCAGAGCTCATGCTTTGCCTTCTGAAAAAGCAAAAATGACCCAGTAGAGAAAACTTGATCGTTTGAAGATTCTGTCTGAACCGCGCCGATCATGAAGCAAAATCGACTAATGAGAATCAAGTGCGACACCTGAGTTAGAGATTCTATTTCTAGAAACTTTCTATTTTTAGAAAGTTTTACCAGCATCCATATCTTAAGAAACCCATAAAACCTAATCTGACGTCTATTTTTAGAAAATTCTAAAAATAGAAATTTCTATTTTTAGAAATTTTGCTTTTTTGATTTTTTGACAAAAAATTTTCTAGACCTATTCAAAATGCCTTAATGAAGCAAAATTTTTGATTGGGTACAACATAAATCAAAAGGGAAAATATTTTATTTAATATTTTAATTGTAATCCCGCAAATTAATGATTTATTATTTTTGGGAGCAATTAAATATTAAATATTTTTATTTAATTACACAAGTGTGGGCATGGGGTTTAATGATTTGTAATTATAACTCCCAAGAGTGAATTTAGAAGATTTTATGATAGTTATGACAAGATTCTATGACAACATCTATGACAGGTTGTCATAGTGGGAGTTATTGCCTATTTTTAGCAGAAAATCAAGTGGAGGTTATGAAAAGTCTTTATGGGACCTATTTTGGAGGGAAATTGGTGAGAATAATATTATTTTATTTATTTTTCCAAGAGAAGGTCATTTGGTTTTGCTCCTCTATATATTTGCAGGCAAAAACACATTTCAGACATCTCATTTTATCATACAAAAACTCTGCCGAAATTTGTCTAGACATTTGTGTTCAACAAATAATCTTCTATAGACGAAAACCCATTGAAGATTGGTGATTAGTGGATAGAAACCCATTGGTTGCAGGTATCAGAGGATGAAACCCCTTTGGTACATAAGGGTAATCTCATATAGAGGTTGCATTGGAGCTTCACATAGTTGCAGGATTTTAGCTTGTTCAGTTTGTGTGTTTTAAAGGATTACGGACGAAGATTGTGAGACTTATTGTAGATTTTTGGAGTTGAATTTTGTTGTGTGTTGTAATATTGGACAACATCATATTTATATTCATTTTATCTATCTTGGATAGCTCTAGGTGTTGGAGACTTCATATTTTAGTTTGGAGCATAATATTGAAGATTTGTTGTGAAATTTGCAGGTTTTGGAGTGTGTAGTTTGAGTAGTTTTCAGTGTGGTGTTTCCAGAATTATTTAATTTTTTTTCTGCCATTGTTGTGACTGTAAATTAGTCACATTTCACTATACTTTCATCAAAAAATCAATTATTAGAAGCTTGGGCTCATTCATTATCATTTCTGTGCTTCCGGGTGAAATCGGGTGTAGTGAAATTGTTAGTTTTGCATGCAAATTTGTGTCTATGATTAAATCTGGAAAATTTATAATATGTAAAAGAATGAGTCTGTACCTATTGGTCATGATGTTAGTCATAAACAAGCATAGAATAAAAGTACACATTAACCTTTATTCATCTTGAAAGATACGATGAACTCAGAGAATTCATGATCCCAAGTCTCCGGTGATTAGGTCTTAATCTTCTGACATTACTCAAAGGTTGATGTATGTTGCTGTTTCCATTTTGGGGGCCTTACATAAAGTTCATCATCATGACGTTATTTCTGCAAAGATTCTTCATAGAGAAGTCATTTTATATAGTTGTTTGATCAAATGATACAGTTATATTTAAATATTTGCATGATATTTATCAGTAATGCATGCTTTAGCTCCAAATATGCTAAATATTTCCATTTATCTACGAGATATCCACATATTTGTATTGTTTGCTTTAGATGTTCAGTTATTGCAATTATGACAGTGAAATGCCCTGAAATTTAAAAGAAATTGGAGGAAATGCCTCAAATTAAAGTTGAACCTTTAGCTTTTGAACCACATGTATATTAGATACCGTCATGAAGAGAAGAAAACCAAACCATATTTTCACCAGGACATTCCACAGCTAGATATAGTTGATGCTAACTTCAAAGGAATTTGTATGAAGACAACACATGTAAGTAGACTTGCACTCCAAGGGATGCAGCAAATCACCACATATATCTAGAATTCATACACTGATTACTCAAGATTTACTATGAATTGTAATCAACAAAATCTTCTCATTCATTAAGCATGCAAAAATATAGATGTATACAAAAACTTTGAAATGAGCTCTGAATGTTTCAGCAGACGGATTTCAATTAAGTTTTGAATATTTACAATAAGGCATTCCATCACCTTTTATAGAACAAGGTGAGGAATCCGTTACAAAAGATTCACGATCTTGATTTATCAATGCATATCTACGGTCACCATTCTCTTTGACTTTGTCAAACCTATCAAAAGTGGTACAAGTTGCCAGCTGGCAACTATCTGGATTATTTACACTTATATCTCCCTTTATGATGTATCTTCATCATGCTCCTCATCTGATTCATGTGGATCATCATCATGTGCATCACATCCCGAACTTTCATTATCCTGATGATGATGATGCCACATATGAGGCTACATGCTGCCCCGGATTTGTTCATATGACTGCACAATTTGATCTATTCCTCCACCATCTTGAGTCTTTTCTTTGATGATGGCGTGTTTGTGTGCCTCATATTTATTTCTACTGCTATCCAGTTTGTCTTTCCTATCCTGCAGTGTCTCATTGTATTTTTCCATCTTGACTTTGATTCTCATTATTTTATCTATGACTTCTTCTGTCAAGTGGACAAGTGGATCATCTGCTATTGATTGGAAGTTGCCATGTAAAGCTTTGATGGCACATTCCTCATCTTGATTTTCTATTTTCCCTTCCACTTTTCCTTCCAATGTTTCCAATATTTTCGCCTCAACAGCCATTAAATCATGTAACTTCATGCTGATATCTCTCAGTTTGTTATTGCATCTCCTGAGCACCCCACATTCAAATTGAATGTCCTTATACCAGATGTCAATCAACAGGGTGGTATTACTGTTCAATACCTGTTTATTGATAAGCAGCTGAGGATTTATCCTCTTTATTTCTCCCAGGATGCTTAGTACTTTTTCCAATTTGTAAGACCTTTTTCTTGTCTGCATTTGCAATTTGTCTACTTTGGTCCTGGAGTCACTGAGAGTGCTCCACCTCTTCAAAGAGGCCTTTACCATTTCTTCAGCATCATCCAATGTGGATGACATCCATTTCCTTAGTACAGATGCCTCATGTTTCATGAGGTCTAATTTATTCACCTCCTCTTGAGAAATAGCAGTCAATGGGACTGCATGTTTAGTTGAAGTTTCTTCAGTATTAGTTAGCCTTCTTATGTAGGCATGCAACTGAGCAATGTGCTCTTTGTGTTGCTTATTTTTCTCTTTTTCTCTTTTCACCTTTTGAATCAAAGAATCAATAATGTATTTGCCCTCCTGACCCTCTTGGTCTTCATTGGCAAAACCTAGATCCACTGCGCTAATTTGAAACTCATCTAAGGTAATTTTACCTTTCTCTTTCTCCACAGTAGGTACTGCAATCTATGCAGTCCTTCTTCCAGTTGTTGGATCTCTTTTGATGGCCAAAGTC
Source organism: Cunninghamia lanceolata (assembly GCA_027924645.1). Taxonomy (NCBI): domain Eukaryota; kingdom Viridiplantae; phylum Streptophyta; class Pinopsida; order Cupressales; family Cupressaceae; genus Cunninghamia; species Cunninghamia lanceolata. The sequence continues at coordinate 3,409,481 of BSBN01000620.1, forward strand.
ATTCTGGCCTTCCTCTTAGGCTTCATTATATCCCCGGAGAATAAGGTGGATACATCAAATTCTTGAATTTCAAACTCTTCTTCTACATTTACCTCTTTTTCCAACCACCGAGGCACCTGATCATGTTTTTCTGCATTATCATGATGTTCACCTATGTCTCCTATTTCTGTCAATAGATGTGGTGGAGATGGTGATTTTCTCAATTCTTCTTCCTGATGCTCACTTTGTTGTTGATCCTGTGGCACATCCTCTTGTTGAGGAACCTCTTTCTCCGGAGGAGCATCCTCTTGGGGTGGGGGATCTTGTGTTGTATCTATATGTTGATCATGATGATCATGATCCTTTTCCATCATTACTTCATCTATTTTCAACTCTTCCCCTTGTTGAGGTTCATTTTCCATAACAGACATCGTGGCATCCTCCTTTGGCTTTTCCTTTTCTTGTTGCATATCCACCGTACTGGATATTGTGGAGTCTACCTAAGGTGCTGGCGTTTCTAGAAGCCATTATTTGTTCCACACCTATACTGTCAACCTCCTGAGCTTTGGCAGCAGGATCTATTATTTTCTTCTCATCAGCTGTCTTCTCTTGAACTTCTATTATGGCAGGCTCCGTGGATGTACCTTGTGCGATTGGTGGGCTTACTTCTGAAGTATGGCTCTCTGGTTCCGCCACCTTTATTTCTTCTGTAGGGTGTCCCGTATCAGGTGATCCTACTGGATGTTCAAGATTCATATCCTGTTTCTCTGTTAGGTCCACCACTACAAGACTTGTCACCTGGGTAATTAATGTTTCTAGCCCTATTTCCTGAGTTATCTGCTCTCGGCTTTTTTCTTGTTCTACCTCCACTTGCTTCATCTCTTCCAGTATAGTTTGAACTGGTGAAGGCTTGTGAGGGGTCATACTTGTACCAGCAGCAAGTGTTTCCATCTTTTGTGTAGTCACTTCCTGTACAACTTCATCATCAGACAAATTAATTGTCTCCTTTAATGAGATATGCCCTGCTTGTGCCTGAGAAGTTTCTTTCATCTGTTCCTCTGCAAGTTCAGTTTTGAACTTGACGATGGTAGGAAGTGGAACATTATGCTGATGTTCCTTGGGCACTTCACTACCTACCCCTTGTAATAATGTAGGGGGTTGTCTTATTTCACCTCTCATGGAGGTTCTTTGTTTCTTGGGTGGGGTAGACACCACCTATGGAGCTCGTCTTTTCCTCTTTATTATCAAAGGAGCCTCTTCTTCTTCAGACTCTTCCTCCATAAGGATATCCTCTTCATCATGTTTCCTTGAGGATTGACCCTCTTCTAGGGTCTCTGTAATTCCAGCCTCTGCTCTCTTACTCTTCTTGGACTTTTCTTTCCTTGTCCTTGGAGGGGATGCTGATTCTGACCTAGATCCTGATCCTGATGCTGCTGCCTCCTCAGCTACAAATATTGCCTTTTCGATATTAACCCCTTTGGGTTCCTTATCTACTTTCTTGTCCCTTGGGGGTATTTTGCTCTGTTGTTGTGGTGGAGGAGTCTATCTCCCTTAGTCTTCCTCTTTTCATTCAGGAAGTCATCAAACTCATCCCCGGGAATATCCTGCCCCTTCTTCTTGTTGTCCACCGTAATGGCAACACCCTTCTTCTTCAATGCCTCTATCTATTCATCAACCCAAGCTTGGGTTAGTTGCATGGTCCTGGAAATGAAGGGGTCCAAAGATATATCCTCCTATATAGTGAGTTTAGGTGCAGAGATGGTATCGTTATATATTTTCTTCTGTTCATACTCATCTACAATTATCCTGCCATCATCTTTCTTCAATTGTTGGGGGATGGGGATGCAATCAAAGGTTTTGATTTGATTCAATGTTAACCTTTGATACCTTCTTCTTCTTGCTTCTGCTTGATCCTCGTAGTCAGCCCAAAAATCTTCTAGGTGCCTCTGATGAATAGGCTTTCCTACTATTTTTTGCATCCTGTGGTAAGGATCATATGGTGTGGTCAGTGGAAAAGGCTGCAGATTCATCTTATTCAAGGTGATCATCACCTTCTTTATGTGTTCAGAATCTGGGCACATATACTAGCCAATGGTGACTGGGATCAAAATCGGTGGCAGTTTCTTGGCATCCTTGTACGTTTTTATCATTGTGGAGCCTTGCCTGATGAACTCCATTAGTATCACTGCATTAGTGGGATACCTTGGCAGCGTGAGAGGATGCCCCTCAAAACCTTCAATCCTTATGTAAGAAAAGGTGGCAAACTATATATACTAGGCTCCATGCCTATAAATTATCTCTTGAGCCTCCATGCTCAATCTTTTTGTTCTGTCTTCCTCCATGGTCCTCACCAGATGCATAGAGAATTCATCATTGACCAGTTTGTAGTCTTGGAGGTAATTGGCTCTTTGCAGCTGGGGATGATGATCCCAGATATGCACAGCATTAACTGTTCCTGTGACTTTCCCATATGTGACCAGTGCATCAAATGTGCCTTTATAAGCACAAGAGTAGACAATGTATGAGGTCATATAGAAAGCATAATTTGAACCTCCCAGGTTCATCAGCTACTCATGCAGAGCATCACTTATTAGCTGGCCCCACAGTGGCTTGATATCTGAATATAAACACATCATTATTATACCATACATCTAGTCCCTGAAACTACCAGCATCAGGCTGGCCTGTTACTCTGTTCAGTAGTGCAATCATATATGGATATTCATCAGCAAAATCATATTTGAATAGATGCACAGGAAGTTTGGCTGCTGCAGGATATGTACTGTTTTCAACCCTCCATTGATACATATTCTTCCTAGCTTGTTTCTTATTGTTTTCATATTCCTTCTCTGACTTCTTCAGGTCCACACTTTTGACTTTGCTGCCCAATGGCAATCCCAATGTCTTGGATAGACCCTTGATGGATAGGTCAGCATATATCCTCCCATGCTTCATCACCTGCCTGGTCTTTAGGTTATAGTTTCAAGCACACTTGATGACCAGCTCCAGAGATTCCATAGAGTATGGAAAACTGGCAGCGTTCCACATTCCGGATATGAAAAATGCATCCAGCACAGGACTCTTGTTATTCTCACCATTCAGCCTAGCTGACCAGGCTTCCAAATTGGTACTCCCATGATTGGTATCTGTAATTGCACCGTACTTGAACAGGACACCCCTCTGAGACGAGAACATGGGCTTACTGAATTTTGCTTGACACTTAACGAACCTCTTGTCAGCCACGGGTACCTGCAATTAACAAAATCCTGTCTTACAATGAGTATATACATGCATACCTATAACAATTTGGCTTTAATATTCACCATGCATATTACATTCATTCAGCATAAGTCCATCATGGGGATGCGTAAACTAGACTTACAACATCATACCTGACTGTTATAGAAACAACATGATGAGGGTTTCATTTACTTACCTAGTTATGCTGATTTCCTTTTATACCAATGGAATTCTGAAAGTGCTCTTAATTCTTGCTGATGATCACGCGCTTTCTATTGCTTACAAGCTTCACTCGTTGTAATATTGCCTACAGGAGGATATGGAAGCTGTGCTCTGTAAAAAGTAATTTCTTCGCAAGGTAAATGTGAAAATGGCATTAGATTTACCTTTTAACCTTGCGATTAGGGTAAATTTAGGGCAAATCTTGACAGATTAGATTTTATTCATTGATTTTCTACACGGCAAGTCAAGATTTCACCAGGTGTTCCATCGGGTTTAATGATTGGTGGGAACCACCTACCATGTCTGCGCGTATTTAATGCCAATGGCGGCAACGGGAGTGGGGTGATATCTAAACGGTAGGATGATATTTGAAAACGTCAGGTTATGTTTAGATATCGGGTGATGTTCGCGCCGTTAGGCTGTGCTTTAAACATCAAGAGGCTATTGAAAAATATCGGGCTGTGTTTTTGGATGATGATGATGACTGAAGTCATTCTTTTCTAACTCTCGGGATATCAGGGTGACGTCATCCAGATTTTTGTTCATTATATCGGAAAGGCATGATGACGTCATCAGGATATTATGCAAACATGATCATGTTTAGAAAGTATCCTGCCGAGAGGTAAATGTGATGATGATGTCATCGTCATATTTGTTTCTTTGTTTATCAGACTTAGATGATGTCATCAGGATATTGGCTTAGGGTGATATTTCATGGCAGGAGGATATTAAGAAATATTGGGTTACATTTGGAAATATGACGCTCGCAAAATGTAAGGCTGTTTGACGGGTAAGGGTCACCATCACTTAAAGTTGACATCTGGATATTTGGACCGCATGACCTATCGGGTGATGTACCAAGATCAAGATGATCTTCGATAACATGACTAAGGTTATAAAATATGATCCTCCTCCTGTGAATATCAGGTTTGACCAAAACTTTGACTGTTCACAACTCTCACATCCTGATGAATATCAGGGTGATGTAAAAGGCAAACCTGCATGGAATTTAATGCTCTTTCTAACTATGAAGTCACAGAAATGAAATACGAATTTTGACAAACTAACCTCATAATAATGACTTACCTCATCTTGATTCTACATGATGATGCACATGACTTACTTTTACCAAACCACCAGAAAGTAGACAACACAAGCCAAGCCAAAAGTTGGGTCCCCGTTTTGCCAAGTCAAAATGGGGCGTGTTGTGTAACCACACAACAACTTGCCACCAAAGAAAGCAAACAAATTCCAATGATTCAAGTAATGTGGTCACGTTCATCTATAGTATTCTAATTCTTTCTAAACATAAGCATCATGATCTTCTGAATGATAAAATTTCATCATGGTAACAATGCTAACAAAGGATCATGTGTGTGTAGGTGATTAATTATCCTCATCTTGAAAGTAAGTTGAAAACATGAGTAACTGGTGTTAAACTACATAGTTGGAGATCATCCCTCATAGCCGACCTGGATAGAGCCTTGCTACCAACAGGTGTCTATAGCCCTGGTAGAGTTACCTAGATGGCCTAATATTATTATTTATATATATATATATATATTTATATATATCACCATGTCAGCTCATTTGTACAAGGTATAGTCACTTGCAGCTTTAGGTTGGAGATTGTATTGGTAGCAAGGGAGTCCCTTTAGATTTTTCACTTAACACCTATACTTGTGTGTTCAACAAACCCAAGGCTGTTAGGTGTTTCATTGTGATTGATTCACTTTGACCAAGAAAAGGCACCCTGATGAAAGGATATCACAAACCTGATCATGATTACTTCTTAGGATGAATCATAACCTATATCTAAATTTGATCTCATCACTTGAATCCTAACAATTTAGTTATTTTCTGGGGTGATGAAGTGCATCATCCTAACTTACCAAAACAAAACTCAACGCACAAACAAAATAGGACAAAAGAACACTGTACAAACAACTATACAAATGTACAATATGATACACATGACTGCCATGGAGTCACTTAGGCCTAGAAATAATGCTTGAGGAACTGTCCATTGACTGGCAATGGGACATCCTGACCTGTCAAGTTCTTAAGCCTATAAGTGTTGTCTCCTAATATCTCAGAAATTTGAAAGGGACCTATCCATAATCTATCAAACTTACCATGGTCACCTTTCCTTTCATGGGCTTTATCCCACATCAGGACTAAATCAGATATCCTGAAAGCTTTAACTTTGGCCCTCTTGTCAAACCAGCGTTTGACAACAGCCTGATGTTTTGTGAATTGGTCAATTGCTTGACTCCTCTTTTCTTCTAGGTGCATCAACTGAAGCAACCTGACTTCTTGCTTATTATCTATACCTAGGTATTCTTGGGCAAACTGCAGAGTAGGAATTTTCAAGTTTACAGGAAGGATAGGATTCACCCCATATACCAATTGGAAAGGTGAGTTTCCTAATGTAGTTTTCATTCTAGTTCTGTCTACCCATAAGGCATATTTCAAAAATGAGTTCCATTCCCTAGTGTTCTTCTCTATTAAATTTCTTATGATATTCAGTAAATTCTTGTTGGTGGATTCTGCTAATCCATTCCCTTGGGGATAATAGTTGGATGAAAACTTAAGTATGATCCCATGATCAAAAGCCCAACTTGACAATTTAGTTGAAGTGAAGGCAGAACCATTATCACTTACCAAAGCATAAGGAATTCCATACCTGGTAACAATGTTGCTCTCCAAAAATTTAATGACGTCATCTGTAGTACAAGTCTTGCTACTGACAGCCTCAGTCCATCTGGTACAATAGTCAGTAATGGTTAGGACATACCTATGGCCTGAGGAGGATGGGGGATTGATTGGTCCTATAAAGTCCATGCCCCATTGTGCAAATGGGTGCTCTTCCATCACTGGTTGCAAGGGTTGCACAGCATATTTCTCTCTGTTGGCGGCAACCTGACATACATGACAGCATTTAACATGATTAGCTGTGTCTTTAAAAATTGTAGGCCAGTAATATCCTGCTCTAAGGATTGCATGTGTTGTGGCCAAGGCTGATCCATGTGCCGTTCCAAACTTGTCATGTAACTCTGACAGGACCTTATTTGCTTCTGGATTTTCTAAGCATCTCAGGTATATTCCTTCATAATTCTTCTTGAATAAGGTTCCTCCCTTCATCATGTATTTTTGGGATCTTATTTTCAAGGCTCTTCTCTGTGAAGCTTGCATTCTTGATGGACATCTTCCAGTGATCAGGATGTGTCTGATATCTGAATACCATTCCTTATTGTTCTTATCATTGATAACATACTGCTAACTAGTGATGTTAGGGTTAATCTCAGATATCATTTGACTCAGAGCTTGTCCTCTTACCAGCTTCATTGGTATAATTTCCATGTCATACTCTTGTAATACAGTAATCCACTTGGCTCTTTTTTCACCAGGCTCACTTTGCATCAGTAGCATCTTCACTACTGCATCTAGTACTACGACAATTACTTTGTTTCTTAGTATGTAGTGTCTAAATTTCTTTACTACTCTGACCAATGCTAGTGCCTATCTCTCAACATCTACATATCTCAATTCAGTATCCTTGAAAGGATAGCTCATGAAAGCAATTGGTTTCTCTTCTTTCTCTTCATTTCTCTGAGTAAGCACTGCTGCAGAGGTATGTTCTGAAGCAAATGAATAGATGTAGAAATCCTTTGTGTAGTCTGGACTGATAAGGACAGGAGCATCAGAAATGGCTTTCTTTATATCTTCAAATACAGCTTTGGCCTCTGGTGTCCACTCGATTTGTGCATCTTTTTTCAACATGGCATTTAGTGGTCTGACAATCTTAGCAAAGCCGGTGATGAACTTCCTCACAAATTTTATCTTACCAAAGTAAGATTTAAGTTCTTTCTTGCTTCCTGGAAGTTGTAACTTCATAATAGATTCCACCCTGTCAGGGTCAATGATAATTCCATCTTCTGTGATCAGGTGGCCTAGTAACTTTCCTGTTGTCACCCCAAATATACACTTCTTGGGGTTCAGCGATATTCCATACTCTTCACATTTTCTTAATACATTTCTGAGATCAGTTACATGGTCGCTCCTCTCTTTGGAGAACACTATTAAGTCATCCATATAGATGACTATACACTTTCCTATTAAGCCTCTGAAGGCTATGTCCATTGCCCGCTGGAATGTAGCTCTAGCATTTATAAGTCCAAATGGCATACATCTATATGCGAATATCCCCCACTTTGTGGTGAAGGCAGTCTTTAGTCTGTCAATCTTGTCAACCATGACCTGATTGTATCCTGAAAAGCCATCCAAGAAGGACATCATTTTGGCTCCATTTACAATCTGTAGAACTTCATCTAATGATGGCAAGGGATAATTGTCCTTTTCTGAAGCTCGGTTCAAGTTCCTAAAATCTACGCATAACCTGATATCTCCATTCTTCTTTCTGATCGGAACTAAATTAGCAACCCAGGTGGAGTGTCTCATAGGAAAAATTATCCGGGCACTTAACAACTTCTTAACTTCTTCACGAATTATTGGTTCAAGCAAAGCATTGACTGGCCTCTGCTTCTGTCTGAAAGGTTTAGCATCTGGCTTAAGAGGTATAGTGTGAGTTATGACTGATGTGTCATACATCTTTAGCTCATCATAAGTCCATGCAATTACATGTATGTAATCTTTGAGGGCCTAAGTTATTCCTTCTAACTCTTTTGGTGTGCAAACTTTACCAATCAGTACATTTTGCTTGTCTTCATTTTGTCCAATATTCATTTGTGAATATTGACCTCCATCTGCCTTGGGCAGATCCTTCTGTTTAAGCATATTATCAAAATCAAAGGCTCTTTGCAATTCAATCATACCTTTGGGAATCCTGTTGCTAGACAATTCTAATATTTCATCTTCTTCCCAGACATGATCTTCCATACCATTCTCATCTATGATTTGGGCATCAAATACATCTCTGTTTGAGATGAAATCCAAAATGTGCTGATCATCATCAAACACCTGGAGGTTAGTCACATTATTAGGTACTGAAGGTACTGACACCAGTTCTACTGAAAATCTCTTTAGACCTGATATAGATAGTGGCTCCAATGTACTGGCAGCTTGGGCAAGTGCATCTGCCCTATGGTTTTGTTCTCTTGGCACGTGGGTGATATTAAAGGCGTCAAAGTCCTCAATCAAGTCCCACACACGATGTCTATAGTTGGATAGCTTTCTATAGTTACATGAGTAAATTCCTCTTACTTGCCTCACAACTAGTTCTGAATCTCCGAAGACATGCAGAATCCTTACTTTTTTCTTATGAGCAAACAGTATCCCATGAATCAAAGCCTCATACTCTGTTACATTGTTAGTACAGGGGAACTGTAATCTGTAGGCTGCCAGATAGGATTTTCTTGATGGATCAATGAGGTCAATTCCTACCCCAGCGCCCTGCTTGGACTTGGATCCATCAAACCTTAGGATCTAGGGTTTATCTTTAGCAGGATACTTATCTGAACCTTCTTTTTCTTTTGCAGCTCTAGCTGTTGCTCCACCTGATGTCCACTTTAATTTAGGGATCTCATCATTCTCAAGTTTCTTCTTTCCTTTCATTTGTGAGCCTGATGGCTTTTCTATTTTCTCTTTCACATCAGTAGGAGGATGATCCTTTGGATCTGCGGCTGTATGCCTTTTCAAAATGTGTAAACATAGCGAACAGGTTGTTTCTGAATGAGGTGCCTCATGCAACCTACACCATCCTTTAATTAAGACCTCGTGGGGAGATCTATGCTATTGTGTCATCTTCTCTATTTCTTTCGTTAGGAATTCTTCAAACTTAGTCAGGTCACTACCTTTGTCTTCATCGGACAATTCATAATCTGGCTCCATAAAACAATCACTTCTAGGGGTGATCCCTTCTTTCTTCTCATCATTTATCTGGTCATAAACTAGAACTTCTTCTGTTCTCAGGATATGATCCTTGTCATGATCTGTCGCCCCTTCTATTCCTGCAGAAGATAGATAAGAATTAGTATCATCATCATCATCAGATGTAGCATTTACCTTGGAATATGATGATGATGCCTCACTGCATGTCTGCTCTAGCATCATCATATCTAAACATGTTTCACAAGTTCTTTCTGAATGTGCTTCATCATGTAATTTGCACCATCCATCAATCAAAATATCATTAGCAGGTATATTCAACAATTGACAATGCCTTACCTGGTTGGACAAATACACCTCAAAGTCTCTGAAGCGCTATTTCATTCTCCTTATCAAGATTATTATCAGGTTCTACGACTGGTACATCCTCCTGATGATCATCATCATGATGAAGACGGAAGTCAAGCATTAGGATCTCTTCTATTTTGACAGTTTGTGGTTTGATGCAATAAACTCTAGGCTCTACGTCTACATACATGATCTCATTTGTTCTGTTGTACTCAGTGATCATATGCTTCATTCTAGGCTTAGCATCAATCTTGATCTGGTTAGGTATACCCTTCCATGGTAACCACATGTGATTGAAATCTGTGGACATATATCCGTTAAGCGTTTTGGACCAGTCTCGGCTAAGCAGCATCCCATAAGTATTAGGTATGTCAACTACTTGAATGTCGATGTAATACTGGATCTTAGGATCAGATGCTATTGCATGTGGATATGAGTCAACTCCCCTACTACACTTACTTCTATTTTGTCTAGCTGTGTCACCTTTTTTAGGGATTTAGCAGGATGCAGTCCTAAGGCATTGCATATTGACAAGGGCATAACATTCGTGGAGGCCCCTGAATCCACCAAATAGTTGTGCAGGTTCTTGCTGAACATTCTTATGGTGAGGAGGAACGGAGGTGATTCAGTTTTGTCCTTATACAAGGTCATGTGGGAGGTTTCTGCAGCTTGGACTGTAGCTGACACTTCAGGCTTGATAGTATTATCTCTGGCAGCATGATCTTTGCCACTAGACTGACTTGAAAAATGGCCATCCTCCTTAGGAGCAGGATCATCTAGTGACTTCATAAATGCCTTTTTGATGGCAGGAGTTTTCAGTAACTCAGACAAGGACAGGCTGATCTTAATTTTCTTCATTTCATCAGCCAGATAGCTAACCAACTTGTCAGATTCATGAGGTGCATTTACAATCTTTGATCTTGTGTTTTGAGGCGATAAGTATTAAGCATTTACCTTGGGGAACCCAGGGTTATTACTAGCTTTAGGATCAGGAGGTGTATTAAAGTTATTTGGAGGTAGAGATGATGTCAATGGACCAGCAGGTCTGTTGGCATTACTCCTCAAGTTATAATTATGCTTACCAGGATATTGCTGTTGGTAGGCATGCACTTCCTCATGTTCTCTTGTAGACTCATTTTCATCCTCGAAGGGGAATACATAGTTTGTTTCAAAGGTTAAGGCAGATTCTTCACATGCCTAGTTATAACTCTGATGAGGTTGATTTGTATAAGTTTCCAGCACAAAGGCTGAGTCATATCCACATGGAACAATCTCATTTCCTTCTGCCTGAGGTAGATTTCCAGAAGTGTTAGACACTTTAGTCTGAAAGATGCTAGCAGCAATTCTAAATTGTGGACAGTCTAATTCTGCATGTGCATTTGTATTGTAGATCCTACACCAATTAGTAAGGGCTGCTTCAGCAAGATTAACTCTAGTAGTTTGTTTGGCTTCACCTGGAGGCTGATTGTCCAGGGGTGATGGTAATGAGCCATTATTTGGCCTAGAGTTCCATATTCTGGGTTGTCTCTGAGGATTATTGTTATTTCCACCACTATTATTGAAATTATTGGTGTTATATCCTCTGTTAGGATAATTTGGTCTATCATTGGAATAATTTCTATTCTGATTTGACTGGGAATAGAAACCTTGATTTCTCAAATGTGTCACTTCTGTGGTGAGTTTTCTCAGTTGAGCAGAAATTTCTTTAATTTCCTCCTTTTTTTCTTGAGCTTTAGCCACCACATTTTTAGTTTGAGGCTTGAAGAAAGAGGATCCATGGTTATTGTTGGACAGATCAGTACCTTGAGGTGTCTGAGCTTGTGCAGGATATTGTGGCAACTGGCCCTTTCCATTAGGAGGAGGCATAATGCTCAGTGGAGGTACTTGCAAAGGTGCAGGCATGACTGCTGGGGGTATCACTGCTCCATTAGGATATTATGCAGGATATTGTGAATGCATGCCAGGCAAGGTAGGGAATACTATATTTGGAGTAGGAGCAGGTATCAACTGGTGATTTCCCTGTATGGCTTCTTGAAAGGCTAAGGCTAAAGTTGTAATTTAGGGGTGTGTTCTCCTTATGAACATGGAAGTCAGAGGATCTAAGGCCGAATAATAAATGCTCCTTGCAGCTTCGTCAGACACAGTATAAGGAGTGACCACCCTAGACAACATTTTCTGAAACCTAGCATTGAAATTTGCAATAGGCTTGATGGTGATAGTTTGTCATTGATGTCAAAAGGTATTGAAAGAGTTGTGTAAATGTGCATCTTCACAAAGTATCATCAGGACTATAGGTCATTTGAGGATCACTTGAGGATCACTTGCACTATTGACATAGGTTGGTCTGAATCTTGACTTTCATAGTTGAACATCAATCAGGAGTTGTATAAGTGTATTGATAATGTTCATACAAGAGTTGTTGTTACAAGTGATGATGATGCAGGATTGTTGTTACAAATCAAAAGATCTTTGTGGTATCATTACAGATGGATAGGAGCAATTCAAAGGTTGTGTCTTCATTAAGTTGTGGCTTCAAAAGATGGTTATGATGATCAGGTTCAAGCTGTTTGGTATCAATATTATGTTGGTAGATTACATCATGCATCATACTTGTGATGTGAATAAAAATCTCAGATAGAATGTTCAAGTCTCCAAGAATGTGTCTTGTAATAATCAATTACAAGAGGTGTTGTGATCTCATTGCATACAACCCCAAATTAATTCATTAGTCTATGCAGAATCATATCTTATTGAGTCTAAGACTCATATCTTCTCATCTATCCTATTTAAGGTTTGTGTTAAAAGGAGACTAAGGGGTCAAAATTCCTAAATGATGCTTATTAAAGCCTTTCATGATTAAGCCTTCATTTCCTATTATCCTATTTGTGCTCTTTTCATTCTATTATGTAGTTGACCTATGTTCATAGGTCATTTCATTAATAATTACCCACTAGAGGGCTTCTTAAACATACAACTACCGGCCACATTATCTATCCTAACCTCTAGCTGCGGTTTCATTCTTATACGGGGTTTAGTTTGAAGTTTTGAAGACCACTAAAGCTGTTTTTAAAAGAGCACCGAATATCTTTCTTAGGTAAAGGTATCTATGTGTTAAGAAATGGAATGCTTTAAAAAAAGCTTTGAAAATATTTATATTGTTAGAGGAAACCCGATCCCCAAGCCTTTTATGGCTTTAAATTTTTTTAGAAACTTTCTCTAATTTCTAAAGTGGTCGGCCCATATCTTTTTAGACTTTTTAAAAATGGAGTTTTTTTAATTTTAAAAAGAAAGCTATTAATTTCTTTTTAAAGGTGATAAGTTTTTTTTAAAATTAGAAATTTTTAAGAGATGTTTCTAAGGAGATTTTTTTTAAAGGAGAGTTTTTTTTTATAGCAAGTTTTTATTGGAGATATTGTGCAGAGGAGCTTGCATGAAAATGAAAAGTCTTTTGCAAAATAGAGATTTATTTTTCCAGATGATTTTATTGGAGATTAGTAAAATTATTTTTGCAGAGATTGAAGATGAAGTTGCTCAGATGCAAGGAAATATAAAAAGTTATTTTTTAGCTCACAGGAAATGAAGAGTCTTGTTGTGAAGGGCTTGGAAAGATGAAAGAGATTTTGAAGGATTGTTTCTTGCAGGAATATGAATGGTTTTACAGATGGAAGATGAAGTCAGTCAGACAGGGCATTGAAAGAACAAATCAAGTTTTTTATAAAGAGATACAGAAAGTTTTTCTTAAGATTAGGATCAATTTTTGAAAGAGAAATATAAGACATTGTAAATTAGATTTTCTTCTTGAAAATGGATTTATGGAGATTATTTTTTGAGATGTTTGCAGGGAATAAGTAAATGAAAAGACATTGAAGACAAAATATTCAGATTGAAATAAATATGAAAGGTCAATGAATTTTTGTAGAGGAAAGGAATATGAAAAGATTTTTTCTTTGTAGGAGGGAGGACATTCAATCTGTATAAAATTGTTTTTCCAGGTGCATTGATTGAGGGACTTGCAAGACAGAGATGAAACATACAGAGTAAAGTAGTGTTGTTTAGCATATCAGAATACAGGATTGAAATGCAGTGTTATTGAATGGATTAGAATACAAGATTGATATGCAGTGTTGTTGAATGGAGGATTAGAATACAAGATTGATATGCAGTGTTGTTGAATGGATCTGATTAATTTGTAGAGAAAATTGTTTATAGAGATTTGTATATGAAGCTTGTTTTGATTTGAAAATCAAACAGGAGGTATAAGGTTGTATACAATGGTGCAAATCTGATTGAACAGCAATCATGTCTTGCACACAAAGTTTGATGTTTTGTTTATAGTGATTGTGGTTGCCAGTGAGGCACAGTATGCCAGTGAGGCTTGTAGGTCAGTGAGACCTCAATAGTCAGTGAGACATAATATTCAGCCAGTGAGGCTTTGTAAGATGTTTTCAAAGTTAAGCCAGTGAGGCACTTCATGAGTGGTTTTTCTACCCAGAGAGGGTTTTCCACTCCAGTAATTCTTATGTTGTTTCTATGTGTGTTCTTGCTTCTATGTTAAGATTTATCTCTATGTGGTACTGCTCATAATTTTCATTATCAAACTTGTACATAGTTTATTGATGACTTTCTTTTTCTGAGTCTTGTAAATCAAAAGTTATAATAAGTTGCAAAAATCTACACAACACTGATTCACCCCCCCTCTCAGTGTTGTCCGAACTCCTACAAGGCTCATTCTCAAATCTCTTGATAGTGGCAAATAAATGATAGTTTATTGAGGGGTCGACAGGAACCTTGAATCTATCAAGAAAGGCTTTCTCTAGTAAGGCCTATGAATCAACAGAACCCTGACCAAGACTAATGAACCAATTATAGGCTTCTTCCCCTAAGGAAAAAGGAAATAATCTGCACACCACATCTTGGTGCTCTATTCTGGCTCTGCAGCAAGCTTCATTAAAGGTCTGGATATGATCTTCAGCATCTTGGTAAGGATGATATTTTGGACAAAGTTTGTCTAGATTCTTTGGTAACTCATGATATGCAGTAAAGGTCAAAGGTGACTCTGTTGCAAAGAAAGACATTGCAACCGGAGGGGGTTGAGCTGGTGGTACAACTAGCTAAGGTTGGACTAAAGGTACACCTTGAGGTTGAATAGGAGGTGTCACAGATTTCCCAGAAGGTATTTGCAAACCAACAGGGGTTACAGGGGGAGGTTCTAGTGAAGCTCCTGGTGCACCAGATTCAGGAGTATGATGGATGTCCACAGTTCTAGGTCTGAAACCTCTAATAGGCAATTCTTCAAAAAATTCCACTAGGTCTAGACCTGGTATTTATCCTGTGAGCTAGGATTTCTCAATTTTGAGGCAAATTGGCTGAAACTTTTGCAAATATTGGCTAGATTTCACTGGATGAGGTGATATTTGCGGTCGGATGACTGATCGGACTGGATATTTATGAACTATTTGCAAAGATAGTGCAAATATAAGATGATATTTGCGGTATAATGACCCTCGGCATGAGATATCAATTTCTAAGGCCAAAATTCTTCAAAGCTTGAACAAATTTATGTAGCTCTGGCTGATATTTGTGAATTCATAATGATCTACTGTAAAGCTTGCAATATTTATGTTAAATCTGGAAGCCTTTACACAGAATGAGCATCTACAAGCTTGCTGCAGTAAATATTTACGTAATATTTGAAATTGACAAACAGTTCGAGGTTACCTTACTCTCTGCATCATCAAACCTGAAAATAATGATGATGAGCGTAGTCTTTCAGATCGGCCCTCCTTCTAGCGCCACTTTATGTTGGTCATGATGTTAGTCATAAACAAGCATAGAATAAAAGTACACATTAACCTTTATTCATCTTGAAAGATACGATGAACTCAGAGAATTCATGATCCCAAGTCTCCGGTGATTAGGTCTTAATCTTCTAACGTTACTCAAAGGTTGATGTGTTTTGCTGTTTCCATTTTGGGGGCCTTACATAAAGTTCATCATCATGACATTCTTTCTATAAAGATTCTTCATAGAGAAGTCATTTTATACAGTTGTTTGATCAAATGATACAGTTATATTTAAATATTTGCATGATATTTATCAGTAATGCATGCTTTACCTCCAAATATGCTAAATATTTCTATTTATCTACGAGATATCGACATATTTGTATTGTTTGCTTTAGATGTTTAGTTATTGCAAATATGACAGTGAAATGCCCTGAAATTTAAAAGAAATTGGAGGAAATGCCTCAAATTAAAGTTAAACCTTTAGCTTTTGAACCACATGTATATTAGATACCATCATGAAGAGAAGAAAACCAAACCATATTTTCACCAGGACATTCCACAGCTAGATATAGTTGATGCTAACTTCAAAGGAATTTGTATGAAGACAACACATGTAAGTAGACTTGCACTCCAAGGGACGCAGCAAATCACCACATATATCCAGAATTCATACACTGATTACTCAAGATTTACTATGAATTGTAATCAACCCAATCTTCTCATTCATTAAGCATGCAAAAATATAGATGTATACAAAAACTTTGAAATGAGCTCTGAATGTTTCAGCAGACGGATTTCAATTAAGTTTCGAATATTTACAATAAGGCATTCCATCACCTTTTATAGAACAAGGTGAGGAATCCGTTACAAAAGATACACGATCTTGATTTATCAATGCATATCTATGGTCACCATTCTCTTTGACTTTGTCAAACCTATCAAAAGTGGTACAAGTTGCCAGCTAGCAACTATCTGAATTATTTACACTTATATCTCCCTTTATGATGTATCTTCATCATGCTCCTCATCCGATTCATGTGGATCATCATCATGTGCATCACTTCCCAAACTTTCATTATCCTGATGATGATGACACCACATATGAGGCTGCATGCTGCCCCAGATTTGTTCATATGACTGCACAATTTGATTTATTCCTCTGCCACCTTGAGTCTTTGCTTTGATGATGGCGTGTTTGTGTGCCTCATATTTGTTTCTAATGCTATCCAGTTTGTCTTTCCTATCCTGCAGTGTCTCATTGTATTTTTCCATCTTGACTTTGATTCTCATTATTTTATCTATGACTTCTTCTGTCAAGTGGACAAGTGCATCATCTGCTACTGATTGGAAGTTGCCATGTAAAGCTTTGATGGCACATTCCTCATCTTGATTTTTTATTTTCCCTTCCACTCTTCCTTCCAATGTTTCCAATATTTCTGCCTCAACAGCCATTAAATCATGTAACTTCATGCTGATATCTCTCAGTTTGTTATTGCATCTCCTGAGCACCCCACATTCAAATTGAATGTCCTTATACCAGATGTCAATCAACAGGGTGGTATTACTATTCAATACCTGTTTATTGATAAGCAGCTGAGGATTTATCCTCTTTATTTCTCCCAGGATGCTTAGTACTTTTTCCAATTTGTAAGAACTTTTTCCTGTCTGCATTTGTAATTTGTCTACTTTGGTCCTGGAGTCACTAAGAGTGCTCCACCTCTTCAAAGAGGCCTTTACCATTTCTTCAGCATCATCCAATGTGGATGACATCCATTTCCTTAGTACAGATGCCTCATGTTTCATGAGGTCTAATTTATTCACCTCCTCTTGAGAAATAGCAGTCAATGGGACTACATGTTTAGTTGAAGTTTCTTCAGTATTAGTTAGCCTTCTTATGTAGGCATGCAACTAAGCAATGTGCTCTTTGTGTTGCTTGTTTTTCTCTTTTTCTCTTTTCACCTTTCGAATCAAAGAATCAATAATGTCTTTGCCCTCCTGACCCGCTTGGTCTTCATTGGCAAAACCTAGATCCACTGTGCTAATTTGAAACTCATCTAAGGTAATTTTACCTTTCTCTTTCTCCACAGTAGGTACTGTAATCTGTGCAGTCCTTCTTCCAGTTGTTGGATCTCTTTTGATGGCTAAAGTCATTCTGGCCTTCCTCTTAGGCTTCATTATATCCCCAGAGAATAAGGTGGATACATCAAATTCTTGAATTTCAAACTCTTCTTCTACATTTACCTCTTTTTCCAACCACGGAGGCACCTGATCATGTTTTTCTGCATCATCATGATGTTCACCTGTGTCTCCTGTTTCTGTCAGTAGATGTGGTGGAGATGGTGATTTTCTCAATTCTTCTTCCTAATGCTCACTTTGTTGTTGATCCTGTGGCACATCCTCTTGTTGAGGAACCTCTTTCTCCGGAGGAGCATCCTCTTGGGGTGGGGGATCTTGTGTTGTATCTATATGTTGATCATGATGATCATGATCCTTTTCCGTCATTACTTCATCTATTTTCAACTCTTCCCCTTGTTCAGGTTCATTTTCCATAACAGACATCATGGCATCCTCCTTTGGCTTTTCCTTTTCTTGTTGCATATCCACCGTACTGGATATTGTGGAGTCTTCCTGAGGTGCTGGCATTTGTTCTGAAGCCATTATTTGTTCCGCACATGTACTGTCAACCTACTGAGCTTTGGCGGCAGGATCTTCTATTATTTTCTTCTCATCAGCTGTCTTCTCTTGAACTTCTATTATGGCAGGCTCCATGGATGTACCTTGTGCGATTGGTGGGCTTACTTCTGAAGTATGGCTCTCTGGTTCCACCACCTTTATTTCTTCTGCAGGGTGTCCCCTATTAGGTGATCCTGCTAGATGTTCAGGATTCATATCCTATTTCTCTGTTAGGTCCACCACTGTAGGACTTGTCACCTGGGTAATTAATGTTTCTAGCCCTATTTCCTGAGTTATCTGCTCTCGGCTCTTTTCTTGTTCTACCTCCACTTGCTTCATCTCCTCCAGTATAGTTTGAACTGGTGGAGGCTTGTGAGGGGTCATACTTGTATCAGCAGCAAGTGTTTCCATCTTTTGTGCAGTCACTTCCTGTACAACTTCATCATCAGACAAATTAATTGTCTTCTCTAATGAGATATGCCCTGCTTGTGCCTGAGAAGTTTCTTTCATCTGTTCCTCTGCAAGTTCAGTTTTGAACTTGATGATGGTAGGAAGTGGAACATTATGCTAAAGTTCCTTGGGCACTTCACTACTTGCCCCTTGTAATAATGTAAGGGGTTGTCTTATTTCACCTCTCATGGAGGTTCTTTGTTTCTTGGGTGGGGTAGACACCACCACCTGTGGAGCTCTTCTTTTCCTCTTTATTATCAAAGGAGCCTCTTCTTCTTCAGGCTCTTCCTCCATGAGGATATCCTCTTCATCATGTTTCCTTGAGGATTGACCCTCTTCTAGGGTCTCTATAATTCCAGCCTCTGCTCTCTTACTCTTCTTGGACTTTTCTTTCCTTGTCCTTGGAGGGGATGTTGATTCTGACCCAGATCCTGATCCTGATGCTGCTGCCTCCTCAGCTGCAAATACTGCCTTTTCTATAATAACCCCTTTGGGTTCCTTATCTACTTTCTTGCCCCTTGGGGGTCTTTTGCTCTGTTGTTGTGGTGGAGGGAGTCTATCTCCCTTAGTCTTCCTCTTTTCATTTAGGAAGTCATCAAACTCATCCCCAGGAATATCCTGCCCCTTCTTCTTATTGTCCACTGTAATGGCAACACCCTTCTTCTTCAATGCCTCTATCTGTTCATCAACCCAAGCTTGGGTTAGTTGCATGGTTTTGGCAATGAAGGGGTCCAAGGATATATCCTCCTGTATAGTGAGGTCAGGTGCAGAGATGGTATCGTTATATATTTTCTTCTGTTCATACTCATCTGCAATTATCCTGCCATTATCTTTCTTCAATTGTTGGGGGATGGGGATGCAATCAAAGGTTTTGATTTGATTCAATGTTAACATTTGATACCTTCTTCTTCTTGCTTCTGCTTCATCCTCGCAGTCAGCCCAGAATCTTCTAGGTGCCTCTATTGAATAGGCTTTCCTACTATTTTCTGCATCCTGTGGTAAGGATCATATGGTGTGGTCAGTGGAAAAGGCTGCAGATTCATATTATTCAAGGTGATCATCACCTTCTTTATGTGTTTAGAATCTGGGCACATATACCAGCCAATGGTGACTGGGAACAAAATTGGTGGCAGTTTCTTGGCATCCTTGTATGTTTTTATCATTGTGGAGCCCTACCTGATGAACTCCATTAGTATCACTGCATCAGTGGGATACCTTGGCAGCATGAGAGGATGCCCCTCAAAACCTTCAATCCTTATGTAAGAAAAGGTGGCAAACTATATATACTAGGCTCCATGCCTATAAATTATCTCTTGAGCCTCCATGCTCAATCTTTTTGTTCTGTCTTCCTCCATGGTCCTCACTAGATGCATAGAGAATGCATCATTGACCAGTTTGTAGTCTTGGAGGTAATTGGCTCTTTGCAGTTGGGGATGATGATCCCAGATATGCATAGCATTAACTATTCCTGTGACTTTCCCATCTGTGACCAATGCATCAAATGTGCCTTTATAAGCAAAGGAGTAGACAATGTATGAGGTCATATAGAAAGCACAATTTGAAGCTCCCAGGTTCATCAGCTGCTCATGCAGAGCATCACTTATTAGTTGGCCCCACAGTGGCTTGATATCTGAATATAAACACATCATTATTATACCATACATCCAGTCCCTGATACTACCAGCATTAGGCTGGCCTGTTACTCTGTTTAGTAGTGCAATCATATACTGATATTCATCAGCAAAATCATATTTGAATATATGCACAGGAAGTTTGGCTGCTACAGGATATGTACTGTTTTCAGCCCTCCATTGACATATATTCTTCCTGGCTTGTTTCTTATTATTTTCATATTCCTTCTCTGACTTCTTCAGGTCCACATTTTTGACTTTGCTGCCCAATGGCAATCCCAATGTCTTGGATAGACCCTTGATGGATAGGTCGGCATATATCCTCCCATGCTTCATCACCTACCTGGTCTCTGGGTTATAGTTTCGAGCACACTCAATGACTAGCTCTGGAGATTCCATAGCGTATGGAAAACTGGCAACGTTCCACATTCTGGATACGAAAACTGCATCCAGCACAGGACTCTTGTTATTCTCACCATTCAGCCTAGCTGACCAGGCTTCCAAATTGGTACTCCCATGATGGGTATCTGTAATTGCACCATACTTGAACATGATGCCCCTCTAAGATGAGAACATGGGCTTACTGAATTCTGCTTGACACTTAATGAACCTCTTGTCAGCCATGGGTACCTGCAATTAACAAAATCCTATCTTACAATGGGTATATACATGCATACCTATAACAATTTATCTTTAATATTCACCATGCATATTACATTCATTCAGCATAAGTCCATCATGGGGATGCATAAACCAGACTTACAACATCATACCTAACTATTACAGAAACAACATGATGAGGGTTTCATTTACTTACCCGGTTATGCTGATTTCCTTTTATACCAATGGAATTCTGAAAGTGCTCTTAATTCTTGCTGATGATCACGCGCTTTCTACTACTTACAAGCTTCGCTTGTCATAATATCGCCTGCAAGAGGATATGGAAACTATGCTCTGTAAAAAGTAATTTCTTCACAAGGTAAATGTGAAAATGGCGTTAGATTTACCTTTTAACCTTGCGATTAGGGGAAATTTAGGGCAAATCTTGACAGATTAGATTTTATTCATTAATTTTTTGCACAGCAAGTCAGGATTTTGCCAAGTGTTCCATCGGGTTTAATGATCAGCGGGAACCACCTACCATGTCTGTACACATTTAATGCCAATGGCAGCAATGGGAGTAGGGTGATATCTAAACGGCAGGATGATATTTGAAAACGTCGGGTTATGTTTAGATATCGTGTGATGTTCGCGCCATTAGGCTGTGCTTTAAATGTCAGGAGGATATTTGAAAATATCGGGCTGTGTTTTTGGATGATGATGATGACCGAAGTCATTCTTTTCTAACTCTCAGGATATTAGGGTGACGTCATCCAGATATTCGTTCATTATATCAGAAAGGCATCATGACATCATCAGGATATTATGCGAACATGATCATGTTTAGAAAGTATCCTGCTGAGAGGTAAATGTGATGATGATGTCATCATCATGTTTGTTTCTTCATTTATTGGACTTAGATGACATCATCAGGATATTGGCTTAGGGTGATATTTCACAGCAGGAGGATATTAAGAAATATTGGGTTACATTTGGAAATATGATGCTCGCGAAATGTAATGCTGTTTGATGGGTAAGGGTCACCATCACTTAAAGTTGACGTCTGGATATTTGGACCGCATGACCTATCGGGTGATGTACCAAGATCAAGATGATCTTCGATAACATGACTGAGGTTATAAAATATGATCCTCCTCCTGCGAATATCAGGTTTGACCAAAACTTTGACTATTCACAACTCTCACATCCTAATGAATATCAGGGTGATGTAAAAGGCAAACCTGCATGGAATTTAATTCTCTTTCTAAATATGAAGTCACAGAAATGAAATACGAATTTTGACAAACTGACCTCATAATAATGACTTACCTCATCTTGATTCTACATGATGATGCACATGACTTACTTTTACCAAACCGCCAGAAAGCAGACAACACAAGCAAGCCAAAAGTTGGGTCCCCATTTTGCCAAGTCAAAATGGGGTGTGTTGTGTAACCACACAATAGTACAATTACTGATATTTGAAGATAATTATTAGTATTTTATGTTTAAAGAAGTTGCCCTTTGCATTTGTGTTAAAATTGTCAATTTCAGGATCAATCTATGTAGGGGAAAATTGGGTGTTTTGAAAGTTAATTGAAAAATCATTTTCAAATTTGATTTTTGGATGCAAAGATTTATTTGGGACATCATAGTGGTATCAGATCACTGATCTTGCCATCCTGTAGGGTTTGAAAAAATTCATGTTTAGCAGTTGAAGAAAGAATCACAAAAGGAGATAGAGGGAAAAATGTTTAAAAATAATGGTGAAGTATTCAGGAGAACAATACCAATGCCAAGGCCACAAAAGCCTATATTCTTACCTGACAGTGAAGAAGAAGAAGTTTCACCTATTGCAAACAAAGAGGCATTGGTCACAGATAAGTTGTTTGAAGAATATTCTAAGCAATATGAAGCCTTTAAATCAGCTATTTCATTTGAAAGACTTCTAGAAATTTATGGTAAGGGGCAAAGGAAAAAAGAGAAAGATAAGGAAGAAAAGAGAACTTTGAAACCAATAGAAAAAGAATCATAGATTTAAGAAGATGCAATGGTTGAAGTGGAGCATAAGGAAGATTTAGAAGTTATAGTAGGAGAACCACAAGAGCTAGAAAAGAAGTCCATACAACCAGAAGAGCTGATGGATGCATCAGAACTACAAAGGGTTAAGGAGGAAATGGTGATGATGCAACATAAAGAAAAATTAGATTTGTAGGAGATTGAAATGAAGCAAAATTTGAAGGAATCCATAATACAATTTAAAGGTAAAAATTGTTTGAAAATAGAAGATGTTTACTTGACTTCTAATGATTGTATCTGTCAAGAAAATATTGATGAAGTTGAGGAGGAGAATAAATATCTTATTAGTTGTGAAGAGCCCAAGATGGAGGGACATGCACCAATTCATGCACTATCTTCTGAACTTCCAAATGGTGAGCCATTGTTTTATTTGCAGAGTAGCATTGTGGATGGGTATGCATTTGGGGGGAATATTTTGGTTAGCCCTAATTCAAGGGTTTTGAGTCAAGAAAATGGAGTTGTTGAGGATATATCAATGAACTCTCTTTCAAAAAATGAGGATGGGCATTTTATTTGCAGCCCAAGGTATGAAAATATTTCATATTTTTTACCTTCTATGTCACTACAAAATTCTTGTCATCACGGAAAGCATGATAAAAAGGGTGATAGTGTGATGGATACAACTTGCAGTATAGGGCATGAGGACTCCTTGATTCAAGTCCAAACTTGTGTTTTTATATGGGATCTAGGTAATCTCTTGAGGATTAAAATAGTTAGAGGCACTATTGACTTCTCCATCTCTTTCATTTGGAATAAAAGGAAGTTTATGAAGATTCATATAGAGTTTGTTGTGCTTTCTAACCGCATTACAAAGGATCAATATTCACATTTGATGAATCACTTATGCAAGCCAAGTACCACACTTGAAGACAAGATTTTGAGTAATGGTCAAATGGAGATAGGAACAATGAAATGCTTATCATGGGAATGTGGTAAGGAAAGAAGGTGTCAATTTGGTGTTGTCAATTTCATTACTAAACATGGTATGATATTTGTGGGATCAAGGTACATGCAGGTTTTCTATCATTGGTTATATGGAGGATTCATGAAGGAGGAGACACTACAAATTGCTAGAATCATGTAGGCATGGCATTGGGTCATCCTAGTGGGTGAACAAGAGATGTGCAAGGATTTTTTATTTATAGGATTTGAAGGAATGCAGTGTTACAAACAATTTTAGCCCACATACCATCCAATCCAAACCATCTTTCAAATGGTAAAGTTTTGAGTGACATGGTAAGAAATCTTAATTTCTTTAATGTTGATAATCTTATGTTCACCATCCATACTTGGGAAGATATTTGGGAGCATTTAAATGTGGTTAGAAGTACATTTCAGCAACATGATCATTCTTCTAAAGTATCTATAGAGGAGATTGACATCACCTATGTGGATCAAATTATTATGAGAAAGAATAGGTTTTTTTTTTTTAATGGTCTCAAAAGTGTACAGATATGGGTGAATGGATTGCCTATCATTATGTGGTTGATCATAGCCTCCACCTTGCAAACATTGCTTATTTTGATGTTTCCTAACCTTGAATGCATAATTGCATACATGCACACTTGCACAAGGCATGATTGGCATACATTATATGATGTGTTTTCAGCCTACATGCAAGCTGATTTATGCCATGAGGGATTCTCATGGAGGATATTTGAGGAGGAATCTCAAAATAACTATATTGGAAGGCATGATCATGAAAATGATTCCTTACTAGTGACTAATGATGAATTTTAGCTTATCAAAATCTTTAGATCAGCAATTTATGCAAGAAGATTCAAATTGGACATACAAGAACATAAGAAGAATGGTGTAAAGAGTTATATGGTTCAAAGGTTGCAGCCTATGGGTCAAGTCATGAGTATTCAAGACATACGAGAAGTTGCAGCATGAGAAGCATTGAAGGAGTTTGTTGAGGTAACTAATTCATGTTATGTACTTGACACTTCATATTTCTCACAAGCAATCTTTATAGGGTGTGATGATTCAAGAAAAAGAGTTGTTATGGTGACAATCCAAAGGTGGAAACAAATGAAAATTGATAGCATAAAATCCAAAGATTTTGAAGAGGGCTTCACTATGAAGGATGAGGAGGTAACTTCTACCATGTCTACTTTTGAAGATTTTAGTGATCATTCAAGTTATGGTATATATGTGGTAGAGAGTAATCACTAGGTGTTGGAGTTCTTCTTGGATAAACATGATTTTAATGATGAGAAGAAAAATGGGGTCAGGAAAATCCAATTTAATAATTTTGATATAGTATGCTTGAAGGGTAGAAAGGGGGTAATTGTTGATTATTCTACCAAAATGCCTATTCACTATTTTGAAATTCATGATGTTGGGAAGTTTTCTAACATGGTAGAACATGTCATAAATGTATTTGTCACTAATATTTCAGAAATGTTGACAAGTGATCAGTATGTGCTATTGGATGGACTCAAAGAGTGCATAGTCTTCCATCAGAATGAGCCTTTGTTTGTAGATTTGAGATCCAAAATTTGGTGGATTATTTGCTGTTATTATATGAAGATTATTATTGTTCCTCAACTATACCATTGTTGTTCTAGAGCAGATCCTAAAGTTGCATTTAACAACCTCCAAATTGAGGTGGAGTATAGAACAATTAGTGTTGTTTTCAGCAGGGTGTATCTCTACATCACAAAGGTAATGGTAACTACTTCTCAGTTGTGTATATTATGTTGTGATGGATTTATTTACTATCATATCAGTCCTATGGGATACAAAAATTAGATTTGTGACATAATAAGAAGTTTCAGATATTTCTAGTACAAACTACCTAGTGTTGGTGCATACATACAATGGAAACATGATAAACTATTGCTTGCAAATCTAGTTTTTGAGAAATGGTGGTGTAAATGTTTTTGTTACATGACATTACTTGTTGTCCCTCTACATATATTTTTCTCTTATAGATCAGCTCTCGAAGTTGAAGGTACCATCCTTCAAGTTGAGGTAAAATTTGAGCCCACTAGTGTGCATTTTAGCCATTTATATTTCAGTGTTTGATTGATAGAAGTGGTTGTTTTCTCCCAAAGATGTAATTTCTATTACAGAAGTTATAATGAATGTTATAATGGTCCTAATAACAACACAAATCAGATTTATATCATTGGGAGAAGTTGCAAGAGAATCAGGTTTGATTGGTCACATGATACTGCATATAAATGGAGGGCATTTGGTGAGTTCACAGAATTACATGGGAAAGCTATGGTTCATATTTGGGATTGGAGTGTTTGTAACAAAATTTTGCATGTATATGTTTGTTGGTCTTATAACATTGTTACAAAAAAGTCTAAGTTTCCAGATTTGCATAATATTCTATGGCAAGAGTTAACTCACTTGACAGGTACATGATCAAGGCTTTTTATGCAATATAACATAATTCTGAAACATCATGGTTTTAATTGCTTGAGGACAAGCAATTTATAGAAGGGTGGACTTGTCATGTCCCCTTTCTAATAAATTTTTATTTGGTGAGATTTTTAGCCATTCATATTTCCCATGGGCTAATGTAAATCAAAAGGGAAAGTATTTTATTTAATATTTTAATTGTAATCCCACAAATTAATGATTTATTATTTTTGGGAGCAATTAAATATTAAATATTTTTATTTAATTGCACAAGTGTGGGTATGGGGTTAAATGATGTGTAATTATAACTCCCAAGAGTGAATTTAGAAGATTTTATGACAGTTATGACAAGATTCTATGACAACATCTATGACAGGTTGTCATAGTGGGAGTTATTGCCTATTTTTAGCCAGAAATTAAGTGGAGGTTATGAAAAGTCTTTATGGGACCTATTTTGGAGGGAAATTGGTGGGAATAATATTATTTTATTTATTTTTCCAAGAGGGAGTCGTTTTGGTTTTCTCCTCTATATATTTGCAGGCAAAAACACATTTCAGGCATCTCATTTGATCATACAAAAACTCTACCAAAATTTGTCTGGACATTTGTGTTCAACAAACAATCTTCTGTGGATGAAAAACCATTGAAGATTGGTGATTAGTGTACAAAAACCCATTGGTTTCAAGTATCAAAGGATGAAACCCCTCTGGTACATGAGGGTAATCTCATATAGAGGTTGCATTGGAGCTTCACATAGTTGTAGGATTTCAGCTTGTTCAGTTTGTGTGTTTTACATGATTACGGAGGAAGATTGTGAGACTTATTGTAGAGTTTTGGATTTGCATATTGATGTATGTTGTGCTATTGTAAAACATCATATTTATGTTCATTTTATCTATCTTGGATAGCTCTAGGTGTTGGAGACTTCATATTTTAGTTTGGAGCAGAATATTGAAGATTTGTTGTGAAATTTGCTGGTTTTGGAGTGTGTAGTTTGAGTAGTTTTCAGTGTGGTGTTTCTAGAATTATTTCATTTTGTTTCTTCTTTTGTTGTGACTGTAAATCAGTCCCATTTAACTATACTTTCATGAAAAAATTAATTAATAGAAGCTTGGGCTCATTCATTATCATTTATGTGCTTCCGGGTGAAATCGGGTGTAGTGAAATTGTTAGTTTTGCATGCAAATTTGTGTCTATGATTAAATCTGAAAATTTTCTCTTATGTAACAGCATGAGTCTGTATAATTACTGATATTTGAAGATAATTATCAATATTATATGTTTAAAGAAGTTTCCCTTTGCATTTATGTTAAAATTATCAATTTTGGGATCAATCTGTGTAGGGGAAAATTGGGTGTTTTCAAAGTTAATTGAAAAATCATTTTCAAATTTGATTTTTGGATGCAAACATTTATTTGGGACATCACAGATGCTATAGAAGAAGATAGAAGAAGAGGACTAAAACCTAGACATGACACTGAAAGTGATGATGAAAAATGTCAATCTGCAAATCAAAATGAAGAAGCCCTGGAAGAAGAAGAATCTGATCAAGCAAAGATGTTGAAAGCTATTTCTAAGATTGGAAAGAGACCTAGAGTGGATGTACCAAACTATACTATAAATTTGAATTCAGAGGAATTGATTGATTGGATAAATGACTTGGAAGAATAATTTGAATATGAGGAAATTGAAGATCTAGAGAAAGTAAGATTTTAAAAACTAAGTTGAAAGAACATGCTGCTATTTGGTGGAAAGAAGTTCAATTGGATAGAAATAGGAGAGGAAAAGAGAAAATCATAAAATGGGATAGGATGGTGACAACGATGAAGAATCAGTTCATAACTACTGACTATGAGTTAGAACTGTTGAAGAGATTGCAAAACCTAAGGCAAAAGGAGAAATCTATGAAGGAGTATACTGAAGAATTTCATAAGATGGTCATAAGGGTTGGACATAGTGAATCAAGCAAGGAGAAAGTGGCACGATACATAAATGGATTGAGGATAAATATTCAGGAAGAACTCAGTTTAGTGAGGATGGCAACAATAGAAGAAGCATACCAATTTGCATTGAAAGTTGAAGACAAGTTGAATAAGAAGCATGAGCAAAGACAGAGAGGTAGAGGAGGTAAATTTCAAAGAGGTTGAACATATTTCAGAGGAGAAAGATCATATGTGGAGAAAACAAAGAAATTAGTCCATACAAGAGGGAAGATAGAGATAACAATTCATACTGGAGAGATGATATAAATTTCTACCGCAAAGGGAATCATAATTCTTACCGCAATGAAGGATACAAGAGAGATGAAAGAGGGTTTGATAAGAGAACATTTAGAGGAACTTGTTTTAAGTGTGGAGGTGAAGGACACAGAGTATTTTAATGTCATCAAGGAAGTACAAACAAGAAGATAAAGAACAGTGCAAGAACAACTTATGTGAAGGAAGAACCTGTTGGATAACCTAGTTGAGCTAGAAAACCAAAGAAAGGAGAATCATTAGTCATGAGGAGAGCATTATTTCAAGTAGAGACAACTAAGGAACTGTTGGTGTAATTAAATATTTAATTACACTTTATTAAGTTTACTTAGGGCTAATTTTAGTCTTAAGTTATTCTTAAGTCATATTAGGGTTTTTCTCTAACTTGCAAATATAAAAGCAAGTTCTCTCATGTAATTCAAGAATCCATTTCATTAATTCATCCAATATTTTGCAAATTATTCCTCTTTACTTTCTTCTCTTGTGGAAGGTAAATCTTAGGCTTTGCAGGTGATCTTGGTGTTATGAGTTAATTATCAACTCCAACATGGTATCAGAGCTCCAGATCTGCAAGCCCCTTCTTAGATCTAGGAAAATTTCAGGCAAGAGATTTTGCAGGATGCATTTTTGAGAAAAATGAACCTCACCATTGTGCTCAAAAGGCCCAAAAACCCCTATTTTCATATAAGGCACTCTATATTTTGCTAATAAAAAATTTCTGGGTGTTTTTTTAGGGTTTCAAAAAAATTGGTTATGTGAAATCTGTACGACCTATACGGAATCCGTACAGTCGTGCATCACCTCAATTTTTGTGCCATTGTTATCCGAGTTAATTTTGATTTTAGAGCTACCTCGATATGCGTGCCATCTCGATTTATGTGCCACCTCGATTTTTGTGTCGTCTTGATTTGTATGCATAGGTACAACTAAGTTTTTTATTAATTTCTTAATAAAAAAATATTTTTTAAGGGCTAGCCCCTAGGGTTTAACCCCTGGTCGCATGAGGGACTAGCCCCTAGGTTCCAGGTGCCAGCCCCCATAGACTCAGCTCTTGGTCATATAAGTGACTTGTGCCCTAGCTGCCAGCCCCAGAGACTCAGCCCCTGGTCACATGGGCATCCAAGAGCTTCAATAGTGCTTTTTTTTTATCTCTTTGCCCTAAAGGAGCATATTTGATAAATCAGGCATATCTTGAGCATACAGAGTTAGATTTTCAAAAACAAATAGGTGTCAGAAAGTTGGTTCCGAGAACAATCCATTGGTACAGGTATTTTTTCCAGATTTTTCTGATTGGTACAATTTATTTCTGTTTGAAGTCCACATACAATGTTTTGGCCTCCGAGCTCATATCTTTTTGCCATGATCTCTATTTTTTGCGATTCTTGTGGCATTGGAAAGGTATTGAAGAGCTCTACACAACCATTTATGAAATTCTTTTAGATTCAGCCCTAGGTATTATTTATTCAGTTTGTTAGTTTTATGGCTTCTATTTGATATTCTAAACATTTTGGCACCTAGATAAGTTTTGTTTGTTTTGTTGGGCTTCATTTATCAGCATTAAAATATATTCAGATTATTGATCTCTGATCTAATTTATTTGAGGAGATATCATGGGTTTTTCTGTTCACCCTTCTATGGTTACATTGGGTAAGGATAATTATGAGTCTGGGCAAAAGGGCATCTTGACACATCTCAGGTGGCTTAATCTTTTGCCTTATCTTTATGGACTCATACCTGAACCAGATACACCTAGGAGGAAATCTGTATGGGGAAACAATGTTGATCATATTGTAGGATTGATTGGTTCTAGTGTTGATTATGACACTATGTGTTCTATCTCACGTATTGAATGCCCACACGCTCTTTGGACTAGCATTTGGGAGATCTATGGAGACCCACATATCTCTCCATTCCTAGATGATCTTGTTATGGATTACCACATACCCCTTGATGATGTAGATTGCATACCTTTTGATGATGATATAGTTGAGGAGCTTGCATATTTGATAGTTCTTGCTAGTTCAGATGACATAGAGACTTCACTTGCTTCTCCTTCTCCTCTTATCAAGATCACATTTGTATTACCTGTTGCTACATCAGATTCTTTGCAGTAGAACATAATCAGTCTTCCAGAGATAGCTTGTTGGGATGCATATCTACCAGATATATCATTGTTGTTTGTAGAGTCCCACCTTGCAGATTTGGATGACCACATTGAGGACATATGTCTTCTCTTTGATGACAGCTTCAATGGAGTTGCATCGCCATCATCTTCTTCATAGATTGTTCTTCATCCACCTATTCAATCACAATTTGGCAGTGGATTGGAGACATTTGAGTAGTTTTTAGGAGCATCATTGTTGTCTTTGGATCATGTGCAGAGTTCAGAGATATATCTTTCTTCCTGTTTATTACTATCCAGAACGGGAAGACATTATGCACACATCTGCAATTCTATTTCTTCCCAAGGGGAGGATGTTGATAACTGAGAGGGGGGTGAATCAGTTATCCTTAATTCACTTTCAATTCAAACACTTAAATCCACTTTGTTAATCAATAGCATAGTAGTTAATCATTTATGAAAGCATAAGACATAAACAACAGAGTAGATACACATCAACACATGAAACACCAAGATTTTAACGTGGAAAACCCGATTAAGGGAAAAACCACGGGGTGATTAACCCAAGGATTATTCTCTGTTAGAAGAATAAGAAAAATGGATGGCACATGCCAATTAGGGCTCACTACCCGAGCACACTGCTCACAAGGAGGCACACTGCCTATAAGACACACACTATCTACAAGATAACAAGTATTACAAACTTGAACTGGAGATTGACATCTTTACCATGTCTGGATCAATTCCATTTAAGCCCAAAACTTCTGGTCTACCTTTCGCACTTCCTTTCACTATATCACTCTCATCACCGCAAGAGACACTTCGAAATGAATTCACAAAACTTTATTTATACAAGGCAACAACTTAGGAACAATCATCTAAGTCGGCAATCATCCACAAGAACATTCGCAAGATGAATAACTTATCTGGTCGGCTAGCTTGAACAAGAACATCTTCATCCAGAAGTATATCTCCAATTCCGGGCTCTAACACTAATGCAGACTGACAACACAACCTCAACATGATCCAAGAACCTTCACAGGCTTGCCTGTATGACCGAGTACATCCACACTTCCTCTACTTACCAGAATTCTTCTCTTCTTCATCCGGAACTTCAAGAATACAGTCTGTCGCCACTGTCATAATGCAAAAGGTTCTTCCGAACCTCCAAATAATGCACAAATCAAGATGACACATCACAAGGACATCCCAAACACTCCTTCCAATCCGTAGAATAGGACAATGCACTTCTGGATCTCACCGGACCTTTTTGTAACACTGTCAGTCCAGAGCATCTCTCAGAACCAGTTCTACTTGATTGATCATAACTTCTTCAGATCTTCATGCGGACCTCTGAAATCTTAACTGGAACATCTCAAGACTCATATCTACAAATCCTTTGAACCGCATCCTCTGATCCTCAACCTATTGAGTACTTTTGCTTTCTTCTCATCACTATTTTTTACTGTTCCTGATTGAGGCTAATTTTCTCAATATCCTCAGCACACAGCTCATCCAAACCTTCTTATCAATGCAATATGAGTATGTTGACATCAATGACAACACTGGTTAACCTCATACTTGCAAAAATCTCTCCCTTTGCCATTGATGGCAACATATGATGTGAAAAACCATCAAGACAAGAACTTCTCCTTTTTGTCACAGCTCCCCCTATCAGCAACAACTCTTCACATTTCTTCTCTTCCTTTACTGCTCCCCCTTTGATCATCAACCACTTGTTTTTCACATGTCTTCTCTCCCCCTTTGACATCAATGGAAAAGGGCTCATACTTGCAATTATAACATATCAGAATCATACCAGCTGCTCCCCCTTAGTAGTAGCTCCCCATCATCAATCCGGATCACAAGATGTGACTGTGATATCAACCAGACTGATGCACATCAGTGCATCCTAGTTCATCACCAGAGGGACCATAACCCCTAACTTCTCCCTGAGATACTCAAAAGAGTCCTTGGGAAGAGGTTTAGTAAAAAAATCTGCAAGTTGATCCTTGGAGGGCACATACTCCAATCTGACTTCACCCTTGTTCACTTGTTCTCTCAAAAAGTGAAATTTGATAGATATACGCTTGGTCTTAGAATGCAATACCAAATTCTTAGAAATATTTATTGCACTTGAATTATCATAGAAAATTGTGATAGGCTCCTCATATTCTACTTGAATATCTCTTAGCATTTGCTTCATCCACAAAAGTTGAGTGCAACTAATTGCTGTTGCAATGTATTCTGCTTCTGTTGTAGATAGTGATATTACTTCTTGTTTCTTGCTTAGCCAAGAAACCAACCTTTTTCCCAAAAAGAATGCTCCTCCACTTGTACTCTTCCTATCATCCACATCTCCTGCCCAATTTGCATCTGTATATGCATGAAGAGAAAAGTCATGATCTCTGGGATACCATAGGCCATACTCAACTGTTCCTTTCAAGTACTTAAAAATTCTTTTGATTGCCATGACATGAGATTCTCTGGGATCAGCCTGGAATCTCGCCACAAGACCAATAGCCTACATTATATCTGGTCTAGTCTGAGTGAGATATAGTAATCCACCAATCATTGATCTGTACTTTCTCTAATTTGTCTTAGGAGAGTCATCATCTTTGCTTAACTTACATCCGGTAGCCATGGGAGTGTTCATTGGCTTTGAATCTTCCATTCCAAATTTCTTCAATAGTTCTTTCACATACTTGGTCTGAGAGATAAAGATTCCTTTCTTTGTCTGAGTAATTTGCAGACCCAAGAAGAAATTTATTTCACCGAGCATTGACATTTCAAACTCACTTTTTATTTGGTTTGCAAAGGTTTTACACATACTATCTCTTCCTCCAAAGATGATATCATCAACAAATACTTCAACAATCAAGATGTTTTCATGATCAATTTGGAAATATAGGTTACTATTAGCAGTACCTTTGTTGAAACCAATCTTCAAAAGATGTTTGTCCAACCTCTCATACCATGCTCTTGGGGCTTGCATTAGACCATACAGTGCCTTCTTTAATTTGTAGACCATATCACCATGCTCAGATAACTGAAATCCATCCGGTTGTTCAATGTACACCTCTTCTTCTAGGTCACCATTCAGGAAGGCAGATTTGACATCCATCTGATACACTTTGAAATCTTTGAAGGCAGCAAATGCAAGAAATAGTCTGACTGCTTCAATTCTTGTCACCAGAGCAAAGGTTTCCTCAAAATCAATCCCTTCTATTTGAGAGTAGCCTTTGTAGACTAATCTGGCCTTATTTCTTATTACTTCACCAACTTCATTTAGTTTGTTCCGGAAGATCCATTTGGTTCCAATCACATTCTTGTTTCTAGGTCTAGAAATAAGATCCCAAGTGTGATTTTTCTCAATTTGCATTAATTCTTCTTCCATTGTTTTTATCCAATATTCATCATTGCATGCTTCATTTATTGTCTTAGGTTCAATCTTTGAAATCAGACAACATTCATCTGAATTTTGAGCAACATTCCTTCTGGTTTGCACACCTTTGCTTTTGTCACCTATGATCTGATCTTCAGAGTGGTTCAGTCTTACATACCTTGGAACTTTGGGAGTTTCTTGCACTTCTGCTTCATGATCATGCTCAATCAGACCTGTCTCTTCTTCCTGATTTACCGGATCAGTCTGAATCTGACTTTCAGGAGAGGATGGAGTACCTTGAACCAGAACATCATTCTGATCATCTTCATCATACTCATAAAATCTTAAGGTCTTCTCAATACCTTCATCAACCTTCACATTTGTACTTTCTATCATCTTTCTCAGTCTCTTATTGTAACATCGGTATGCTTTGCTTTGAGTGGAGTAACCCAAGAAAATTCCTTCATCACTTCTAGCATCAAACTTTCCTAGATCTTCATCTCTTTTAATGTAACACTTGCTACCAAATACTCTGAAATATCTCATAGTAGGAGTGATGCCAAACCAAAGTTCATAAAGAGTCTTACTGGTATTGCTTCTAATTTGAACTCGATTGAGAGTGTAGACTGCAGTGCTGACAGCTTCTTTCCAAAACATCTAAGGAACATTTGCTTCCATCATCATTCTCCTGGATGCTTCCTGGATGGTCCGGTTCTTTCTCTCAACTACTCCATTCTGCTGTGGAGTCCTAGGAGCAGACAACTATCTCTTTATACCTTGCTTCTCACAAAAATCTATGAATTCACCGGATGTGAATTCACCACCTCTATCAGACCTTAGACATTTCAGTTTCAATCCGGTTTGATTCTCTACCATAGCCTTGAAGATTTTGAACTTCTCAAAAGCTTCTAATTTCTCTTTTAGAAAGGTAACCCACATCATGTAGGAATGATAATCAATCAGTAACATGAAATATCTATCACCTTGCATACTCTTGATTCTTGTCGGACAACATAGATCAGTATGAACTAACTCCAATAATCCGGTAGAGGACTGATCCTTGCTTTTGAATGAAACTCTGCTCTGTTTACCTAACTGACATTCTTTGCAAATAGTATTTGTAGGTTTTACCAACTTTGGAAGATCTCTTACAGCCTGAATATTGCTTATCTTGA
This sequence comes from Cunninghamia lanceolata, assembly GCA_027924645.1. NCBI lineage: Eukaryota > Viridiplantae > Streptophyta > Pinopsida > Cupressales > Cupressaceae > Cunninghamia > Cunninghamia lanceolata. Next base: position 3,444,650 of record BSBN01000620.1, read on the forward strand.
TGATGTTATCAAAATTTACATGACACATCCTTCTATGCCATAACCAACTCTGATCAACTTGAACAAACAGACAACTTTTATTAGTGCCAATTAGATGGAAGATATTACCTTTAGTTTGAGTACTAGATGCAATCTCAGTTTCGAAGCTTTCAAAGATCCTGCATCTTCCATTCTTGAACCGGAGATCATAGCCTTTATCCACCAACTGACCAACACTGAGAAGATTGTACTTCAATCCTTCAACATACAGTACATTACCAGTTTTGTTCTTTCCATCAAAAGAGATAGTTCCCCTACCTCTGATTCTACCAGCAGAATTGTCACCAAACTTTACCATTCCTCCTTCATACCTTTCCAAATCTAAGAACTTGTTCTTGTCACCTGTCATATGGTGAGAGCATCCACTGTCAATAACCCAATCATCCTTTTCTTCAACTTGGGCAGCCAAAGCTCTTTCTACCACCTTATGATTGATAGATATTGGATCTTCTTCCTTGATGGCAATAAACACCCATTCATTTCTAGATTTGTCTCCTATCTCTGATTCATCATCTGTTACTCCTTCATTATCAACTTCTTCATGAACATAATAACAATTCTTTTGGAACCTTTGTCTGTTAGAGTTTGACCTTGTAGATCTTTCTGGACATCTTGATGCAAAGTGACCAATCTTATTGCAGTTGAAGCATTTAAAATGTAATTTTCCTTCATACTTACCGGATCCTCTTGGTAGTCTTTTTGCAATGAGGGCTTCAAGTTGGGCTTGTTGGATCTAGGGCATACAACTGAGAGGGGGGGGGGTGAATCAGTTGTATAGAACTTCTTCCATTCAAACACTTAATTCTCTGTTGTTAGTTAGCAGCATATCAAATAATCATCCATGGAAGCATAATACATAAACACAAGAGCAGATAAGCATCAACACATTGAACACCAAGATTTTGACGTGGAAAACCCGGTTAAGGGAAAAACCACGGGGTGATTAACCCAAGAATTATTCTCTATTAGAAGAATAAAGAAAAATGAATGGCACATGCCAATAAGGGCTCACTGCCCGAGCACACTGCTCACAAAGAGGCCCACTTCCTACAAGGAGACACACTGTCTACAAAGTGATGAAAATCACAGTCTTGAACTGGAGAATGACATCTCTACCATGTTCGGATCAGTTCCAATTAAGCCCAACAATCTCTGCTCTTCCTTTCGCACGTTTCTTCACTATACCATACTCATCCTCACACCACACACTGAAATGAACTTACAAACCGTTATTTATACAAGACATCGACTCAAGAACAAGCATCTAAGTCAGCAAACAACCATAGGAGTATCCGCAAGATGAATAACACATCCGGTCGGCCATCACAAGAACATTCGCAGGATGAACAACTCATCCGGTCGGCTACACAGAGCAAGAACTTCATCCGGAAGAATAACTTCAATTCCGGGCTCTACCATCAATGCGGACCAACAACACAACCTAAACATGATCCAAGAACCTTCACAAGCCTGTCTGAATGTCCGGATACATCCGCACTTCCTCTGCTTACTGGGATCTCTTGTCTTCCTCATCCGGAACTTTAAGAACACAGTCTGTCGCCACTGTCATAATGCAAGAGGTACTTCCGGACCTCCAAATCATACACAAATCAGGATGATACATTACAAGGACATCCCAAACACTCCTTCCAATCCGCAGATTAGGATAATACAATTCTGGACCTCACCGGACCTTTTTGTGATCCTCTGTCACCTCCGGATACTTGCCGGACCCGGTTCTATACCGGCAGCCACAACTCCTTCAGATCTTCATGCGGACCTCTGAAATCTTAATTGTAGCATCTCAAGACTCATATCTACTAACCCTTTAATCCGCATCCTCCGGTTATCATCCTATACAGTACATTTACCTTCTTCTCATCACTGTTCTTCACTGTTCCTGACTGAGACTAATTTTCTCAATATCCTCAGCACACAGCTCATCAAATCCTTCTTGTCAATGCAATATGAGTATGTTGACATCAATGACAACACTGGATAACATCATACTTGCAACAGGGCTATTTCTACTTCTTCCTCTTCCATGTCTTTCCTTGCTTGATCATACCATGACAGCTTCCTTGAAGAGTTTTCTCCCAGATCAAATCTTTGTTTGCCTTTCACATAGGCACTGGCTTTGAATGCAGATTTAGTCTTGGGGGGATCATCTCCAAACTCGGTCATTTCAAATGCAGCCAGTTTGCCAGCCAATTGGTCTCTTGTGACAGTTGTATGAGCTCTGAATTCATCAATGGCAGCAACCTTGATTTTGTAGGCAGCAGGAAGGGATCTGATAATTTTGCAAACAATCTCATTTTCATCCAAAACTCCACCAGCATTACTAATTCCACACACCAGCTCATTTACTCTTGGCATAAAGGTAGTGATATTTTCATCATCTCTCATCTTCAATCTTTCAAATTTCCCTTTGAGACTCTGCAACCTTGCACTCTTAACAAACTCATCTCCTTCATGCAGAAGTTCCAGTTTAATCTAGATCTCATAGGCAGTTGGTAGGTCAATAACATTTGAGAGCTCTAAGTTAGTTAATGCGCTTAGAAGAGCTTCTTTGGTCTGCAGATTGTTTTCAACATCTATGATTTCATTTAGAGTTGCCGGACCACCCTGTGGAGGTGTATATGCTTTTGTGACCATGGACAAGTACGCCTTTCCCATACACTCCAAGAGACATTTCATGCGGCCTTTCCAAAGAGTGAAGTTAGTTCCATCAAACTTCAGACTATCCTTCTTGTATGACGACATCCTAGATCTCCTCAAGCGGTTAAGCTCTTTTTAAAGGAACTTAGCTCTGATACCAATTGTTGATAACTGAGAGGGGGGGTGAATTAGTTATCCTTAATTTGCTTTCAATTCAAACACTTAAATCCACTTTGTTAATCAATAGCATAGCAGTTAATCATTTATGAAAGCATAAGACATAAACACCAAAGCAGATACACATCAACACATGAAACACCAAGATTTTGACGTGGAAAACCCAGTTAAGGGAAAAACCACAGGGTGATTAACCCAAGGATTATTCTTTGTTAGAAGAATAAGAAAAATGGATGGCACATGCCAATTAGGGCTCATTGCCTGAGCACACTACTCACAAGGAGGCACACTGCCTATAAGAGACACACTGTCTATAAGATAACAAGCATTACAAACTTGAACTGGAGATTGACATCTTTACCATGTCTGGATCAGTTCTATTTAAGCCCAAAACTTCTGCTCTACCTTTTGCACTTCCTTTCACTATATCACTCTCATCACCGCAAGACACACTTCAAAATGAATTCACAAACCTTTATTTATACAAGGCAATGACTTAGGAACAATCATCTAAGTCGGCAATCATCCACAAGAACATTCGCAAGATGAATAACTTATCCGGTTGGCCAGCCTAAACAAGAACATCTTCATCCGGAAGTATATCTCCAATTTCGGGCTCTAACACTAATGCAGACTGACAACACAACATCAACATGATCCAAGAACCTTCACAGGCTTGCTTGTATGACTGGGTACATCTGCACTTCCTCTACTTACCAGAATTCTTCTCTTCTTCATCTGAAACTTCAAGAACACAGTCTGTCGCCACTGTCATAATGCAAAAGGTTCTTCCAGACCTCCAAACAATGCACAAATCAAGATGACACATCACAAGGACATCCCAAACACTCCTTCCAATCCGCAGAATAGGACAATGCACTTCCAAATCTCACTGGACCTATTTGTAACACTCTGTCACTCCAGAGCATCTCCCAGAACCGGTTCTACTTGATCGATCATAACTTCTTCAGATCTTCATGTGGACCTCTGAAATCTTAATTAGAACATCTCAAGACTCATATCTACAAACCCTTTGAACCACATCCTTTGATCCTCAACCTATTGAGTACTTTTGCTTTCTTCTCATCACTGTTCTTCACTGTTCCTGATTGAGGCTGATTTTCTCAATATCCTCAGCACACAGTGGTGCAGGAGCACCCCATTACCATCAAGAAGCCCCCTATTATCATTTTAATTATTGTAAGGCCTAGTACCAATTGTTCTGATTCAGACCAATGTGTCCCATATTGTAAAGCCACATGGCACCTATGTTGATAACTGAGAGGGGGGGGTGAATCAGTTATCCTAATTATTTCCCTTAGTTGAACTTTCTTTTTAATTGATGCAGCATAGAATCAAACACAAAAACATTAATCATGAAATAAGAAACACATGATACAGTATTTTTGACGTGGAAACCCTGTTAAGGGAGAAAACCACGGGGTGATTAACCCAAAATTATTCTCTGTTAGAAGAATAGGAAATTACAAAATGGCACTTGCCAATTAGGGCTCACTGCCCGAGCACACTGCTCACAAGAGGCCCACTACCTACAAGAAGACACACTGTCTACAAAGTGATAAGAATCACAGTCTTGAACTGATTGGAAGCATCTGCATATGCTGGAGTTCAGTTCCGGTTAGGTTCAGTACACTGATCTGCTCCACTTCATCTTTCCTCTGTTCTTTATTCTACTATCTTTCACATACCGGATCCTTTTTGCTACTTCTGCTCTGTTCTGGACTTATTCGCATATATCTTCACACCATCACACACTTCACAACTAAATCCATCCTCTATATATATCCGCACAAGTAATTTCATCACCTTTCTAGTCGGCATCCGGAACAGTCTAGTTTCTTACAAACTTTTGTTCTGTCGGCTGAATCCTTCCTCACCAAGCAATGCGGATCAAGCATATACTTGTAGATATCATTAATCATGTCGGCCAAACATGATTCATGCCTTCACAACCTCTATCATCAATAGTAACACATCCGGAAAGTAGTCTGATACTCTGTCAGTCAGTTCTTCCTCTGTTTTCACTGTCTCTCAGGAATCCAGTACTCAACTATTCATATCTTTTTCCTTGTCCATCACCGGAGGCTAAATCCTTGGAATATACCACTCAAGGTAGTCCTCTTGACTTCCCCAAATCCGCACTGCACCAAGACACTTCCTCTGAGAGATCCGGACCAATCTGTCGGACCTTGCCACATGCTCTGTTCTTGTTCACCGGACCACAACATTCTTTATTCTGACTTCCGGTAGAGACACATCATGACTTGCGGATATGTGGGATGACCTTTGTTGCCATCAATGACAACAACCATGAATCCATATAGTGTCTCTTGCCAACAATCTCCCCCTTTGGCATTGATGGCAACACTTAGTGAAAAATGACTAAGTGTTTTCACTATGCTCCCCCTTTGCTGATGCTCTGTCTTTATATACAATTTTCGGAACTCCCCCTTAGTTGGATTCCTCATTTTTCACTGCTCCTCACTCCCCCTTTGACATCAATGGCAAAGGGTAGGGTCCGCACACCAAAATTTTCAAAAATTTTCTATACATAGCCGCATATTTACATACTCACATATACTGAAGAATGTCTGCAAAGGATGTCTGCAATTGGATCATTTCTGTAGCCCAACTTTGCTTCATTCTATTCAAAATTGAAATGTGACCACTCAACAAAAATGCAAAAGCTTCTGCCCGCTTGAGATCTGTCGGATCTTTTGTTTGGGCGGTGGTCTGAGCATCACTGATGGCCTCATGCATAGTTTCCAACTTAGGGATTATAATCCTTCTAAGTTCTCCCATCCGGTTAGTGATGTTCTTCCTTTCCTTCTCAAAATTCTTTATTTCATTCAAGACTGCAATAGTCTGACATTCTTGATTTATTATGGAGGAAGAGAGAGGATCAAAACTTTGAGATAAGCTTTGTAGCTTGTCCTGTTCCTCTTTTATTTTCTTATCAATTGCTGCTGTTGCCTTTGGCCAGGATATACAAAATTTGTAGATGTCACCGCCATCCTTAAGAGCATTCTCTAAGCTCTTTATTCCAATGCTCACAATCTTCCTATCTTTAGAGATTAATTCTAATATTTCTGAAAATCTTTTATCCAAAAATTCCTTCCGGACCTTTTCTTCAGCTGATTTTTCTAGAGAATCAAAATGTGTATCAACACTGCTGACTAAGGTTTTTAGATTACCGGAAGAGGAGGCTATCGGATCTATCTGGATTGATGGCATAATCTTTACAAGTACTCCAGAAGCAGCCTCTATCAACTCACAGTCTTCCATATGAGACTTCAGGAGTTTTTCATTTGCCTTGGCATTTGCAAATGAAGCTATCTTCATTGTTTGTACCGGAGAGAGAGAGTCAAAGTCGAATGGGCCTTTTAGAAGCTCCGGTTCATCAATCTCTAAAGTTTCTTTGCTCAAAAATTGTTGAACAGTTTGTGCAGTGTCTCTTGCCGGAGACAAATGTTTCTTTTCTTCTGCAGTCTTGGAACTGTCAACCTCTTTGTCTTTCACCACTGCTTCCTTCTCCTTTAATTGCTCTTCTTCTTTGGATCCGGAGACTGTAGGGGAAACCGGAGGAGAGATGCTTGTTTGTTCAGGGCCCACTTCTTCCGGAACAGATGATTCCAAATCCGCAGCTGTTTCTGCACCTAAGTCCTCTACAACAGGAAGATTGAACCTTTTGAAGGCCTTCTGGAGGATCTCTTCTGTCTCTTGGGCCACTTTGTCAGTCTCACCAAGCATGAGTTGATTCATCCTGGCTTTACTTCTGAACTCATCTTTGCAGTCCTTGAAGATTATGTTCATTGTCTTGGGATCAATTTGAGGATATAGCTGAATAGCTATCTGCTCCCGGATCTCAAGATCTTTGGCATGAGCATTGTTCTTTCTTACTTCTAATTCCTTTTCTAGGCTTTTAGGAATAAGAGATATGATCTCAATGAAAGCCTTATTGTATATGTTCAGATATTTGACTGTGGCTTCCTGAAGAGTCTTTTGGTCAGCCTCACTGAAGTCATCATAAGATTCAGTCATTGGTTGAAGGTTTCCATCCACCGTGACCGACTTGATTACATTCTCTAGAGACAGAGTGGGCTTTTCAACAGATACCTCCGCCATTTCATCCTTGTCTTGGCCTGCGGAGGGTTTACCGGATCCTTTCTTCTTCTGTTTCTTTATTTCTTTTACTCCCTCATCTGACTCTGTTTCCTCTTCATCCTTTTGGCTTCCATAAGCCCTTGTGGCTTTTGTCTTGGATCTCTTACCGGATGCCTGGACTTCCGGTTTTGAACTTTTGGTTGAGGGAGGTGCAGATCTCTTTGATGATCTGGTCCGGGTGGGAGCTACAACCGGAGCACTTTCTTTACTTTTCTCTTCTTCCTCAGCCTTCCTCCTCTTTTCCCGGCTGGCATCAAGTGCCTCTTTTGAGATGCCTAGGCCTTGAGCAATGTGCTCTACTTCTTTTCTCACTTTTCTTTTAATCTCAGGTTCCCTGAGTTCTACATGTATTTTTACACTCAGCTCCTCAAAGGTTCCAAACCTTTCTGCCTTAGGATCTTTGGGCTGACTTAGCATGTGTTGAACATGCAGCTCCACTATCTGTTCATCCACTTCATACCCCATGGGCATGATCCAGACAGTCCTTGGCTCCACTGCCTCCATTAGGCACTGATCAGTGTCAACCATAAAGCACACTGAGTCTTTGTATTTTTCAACAAGAGACTGGGGAATTCTCTCTCTTGCTTGCATCATGCTCTGAAAGTTTTTGAAGTATCCCCATAGAGCTGAATTTCTCGCTTTTGCATCCCCAAGTCCATGCAAATAGTCTCTTATCTGGACTGCAACAGGTTTGTCATTCTGCCATACCCATCCACTTGATCCGGGTAGCTCATTCATGAAGTAGAAGAATAGACATACAATAAGAGTACGATACTTAAAGGAATTCTTCTTATCCTTCTTGATTTTCTGTATATTTTCCATTAATTGGCTTAACAGTAGTTCGCAGAGATCATATTCTGCATTCTTTCTTAGCATTTCATAGGCAGTGTATACTGCAGTTCCAGATACAGAATTCTCCCTGCTGGAGTGATAGATCTTGTATCCTATTATCATGGATGCATATTTGATATCCGGATCCGAAATATCTTCAATGGTCATTGCCCTCTTATCAAATTTTGATCCGGTGGCCTCAGTTACAATGTTGTTCTTGACAGATTTGAGGATAGGTATCCCTCCGGAAGAGTATAGACCAGTTACTGCTCTAATTGCCCCTTTTGTGATCTTGCAGGGTCTATCCAGCCATAGAAAGTTGTCATGCATCCTGCTCAGTACATACCAGACCCATTCATCTTCTTCAAAGTAGGGGAAATGAATAAATTGCTCAAATTGTTTCTTCTGGATATCCTTATACTCTGGTTTAAGCTCAAAAGCATTGTCTATCAGTTGCTTGTGATAGAGGTCTCTTAATTTGAATTCCCCAAATTCCTCAATGCTTGCATGTATGTAAACCCTAATGTCTTCAGTATGTAGAACTCCGTGAGGAACACTAGAGAAGGCTCCTAGTGGATCTACCTCCAATGATTTGTAAGGATGTTTCTTGAATGTGGGGCGAGGTCTATCAGAGATCTTAACTATATTTGGAGTAGCCATTCTTCAAAGATTTGTAGTGAGATAATGAAAAACGGAGAATACCTTATGCGCCTTCGGTTTGCACGGAGTGGTTGGATTGATTTCTTTATGCAATAACTTCGGCAGGAGATCCTTGGTGTGCTTGATGAACCTTGTTGCAGAGCTCCACTTTTCGCTTCTTCTTGAGTGCAGAATGAGCAAATGACTTTTGAGAAATCCCTTAAATTGCTCCGCGAACCCTAATATCTGTCTGCAATAAATGCTTCACCTACATCATTCCGGTTTGCCTTGTCTGGATAGCTTGGAGTATCCCGGATTAGTCCTGATCTGTGGATATCATCCGGATCTTTCAATCATGAATAAATTGAGGTAACATATTACAAGAACATCCCAAACACTCTGTCCAATCCGCAGAACAAGATAGTGCACTTCCAGATCTCTCCGGACCTTTTTGTAATCCTTTATCATACCGGAGCATCTCCCTGAACATGTCTTATTTGATCGATCACAGCTTTTTCATGACTCCATGCGGACCTCTGAAAACTTGACTGAAGCATCTCAAGACTCATATCTGCAAACCCTTTAATCCGCATCTTCTGCCACATTCGGCACCACTTGTTTGGCTGGGGGAACAGGATTTTCTTTGAGTCTCCCCCTGAGCCTGAGCTCACTTTTTAATTTCCAGAAGAAATATCAGCACCAGAGTCTGGTGCGGATCCAACCTCTACATTCTCTGAACTTTTCTTCACCCAAATCTTGCTCATCTGATTCCTAACTTCATCCGCATTCATCTTTTGTTTACCCTTGTCTTGATTCTGATTATACACCGGACCTGTTTTGTCCTGATACTTGTTTCTGCAGACTTTAGCATTATGACCGGACCTATTGCAGATTTGGCAAATAACATTTCTTTGCATATTTGACTGATATCCTCTTGATCTGCATTGATTAGCCATATGACCTACTCTATTGCATGTGAAGCATCTACCTTTGAATGATTTGTTTACTTGCATAATTCTGCATTCATGGGATTTGTGTCCATACCTTTTGCAGTTGAAGCACTGTCCGGAGAAGGATGAATTAATCTGATTCATTCTCATTCTGCACTGATTAGCTTTGTGACCAAAGTGGTTGCAGCTGTGGCAGTATCCATTGAAGGATGGATATCTTTGAGCATTTGGCTGTCTTACCGGAGGTCTTCTAGGCCTGCTCCTTGGATTTTCTAATCCAAGATTCTTCTGACCGGATCCGGAGCTTTCTCCTTTCTCATATCCCAAACCATACTTGTCATCTGTCCTCTTTTGACTTCCAAGAAGAACTTCAAGTTGAGCAGAACTTATCTTGAATTTCTCTTTATATTCATTTGCTGTTTGAAGGTCTCTTTTGAGAGAGGCAATTTGATCCTCAAGTTTTTCTTCATTATCTTTGGCATCTTCAAGATCAGATTCAAGATGTCTGATAATCCTGTCCATCTGGTGGCATTCTTCTGATTTTTCTTTAAGAGATTGTCTTAGATTGTCTTCAGCCTTTCTTTTTTCTTCAATCTCTTGAGCAAACTTTATAGTTCCTGATTCCATTTCATGTCTTAACATAATGACTTCTTTTGATAACTTTTCACATAACTTGGTTTTCTCAGTCAATTCTTCATTTGTATTGCTTTCTTCACTTTGTCTTGCCAACTGTTGGAGCAGCTCCTTTCTCTTTTTCATAGAGAGACTTAATTTGTCTTTTAATTCTCTCATGAATTCATCAGCCTGTTTGAGTCTTTCCTTTAATTCACTGACTTCAGAATTTGACTGTTCAAGATCCTCAAGAGCAGTCTTGAGTTGCTCCCTTAAACCATATGCATCCATTTGAAATCCCAGATCTTCCTCAAGCTGTTAGGCTCTATTAGGAGGAACTTAGCTCTGATACCAATTGTTGATAACTGAGAGGGGGGGGTGAATCAGTTATCCTAATTATTTCCCTTAGTTGAACTTTCTTTTTAATTGATGCAGCATAGAATCAAACACAAAAACATTAATCATGAAATAAGAAACACATGACACAGTATTTTTGACGTGGAAACCCTGTTAAGGGAGAAAACTACGGGGTGATTAACCCAAAATTATTCTCTGTTAGAAGAATAGGAAATTACAAAATGGCACTTGCCAATTAGGGCTCACTGCCCGAGCACACTGCTCACAAGAGGCCCACTGCCTACAAGAAGACACACTGTCTACAAAGTGATAAGAATCACAGTCTTGAACTGATTGGAAGCATCTGCATATGCTGGAGTTCAGTTCCGGTTAGGTTCAGTACACTGATCTGCTGCACTTCATCTTTCCTCTGTTCTTTATTCTACTATCTTTCACATACCGGATCCTTTTTGCTACTTCTGCTCTGTTCTGGACTTATTCGCATATATCTTCACACCATCACACACTTCACAACTAAATCCATCCTCTATATATATCTGCACAAGTAATTTCATCACCTTTCTAGTCGGCATCCGGAACAGTCTAGTTTCTTACAAACTTTTGTTCTGTCGGTTGAATCCTTCCTCACCAAGCAATGCGGATCAAGCATATACTTGTAGATATCATTAATCATGTCGGCCAAACATGATTCATGCCTTCACAACCTCTATCATCAATAGTAACACATCCGGAAAGTAGTCTGATACTCTGTCAGTCAATTCTTCCTCTATTTTCATTGTCTCTCAGGAATCCGGTACTCAACTATTCATATCTTTTTCCTTGTCCATCACCGGAGGCTAAATCCTTGGAATATACCACTCAAGGTAGTCCTCTTGACTTCCCCAAATCCGTACTACACCAAGACACTTCCTCTGAGAGATCCGGACCAATCTGTCGGACCTTGCCACATGCTCTGTTCTTGTTCACCCGACCACAACATTCTTTATTCTGACTTCCGGTAGAGACACATCATGACTTGCGGATATGTGGGATGACCTTTGTTGCCATCAATGACAACAACCATGAATCCATATAGTGTCTCTTGCCAACAACCTATTGTAAACAGATAGGAAGTAGTTGTAACTGTCTGAGTTGTAACTGTCTTGTAACGGATGGCAGAGGTGATGAATCGATTCAGATTCCACCGAAGTGTAACTACCTTGGCTAGGTTCTTTATAAGCATGTGTGCTTGAAGAGGATAGACAGAAGAGAAGAGAGAGACGAGAAAAGGAAAAAGAAACAGTTTGTAATTTTTGAGTAGAAAAACAAAAGAATTTTGGTTTGGTCTCGTCGTAGTGTTTTGTGGTTTGGGACCATTCCACTGGTTGAAGCTTCCGCCGAAACCAGTGGAATGATTTCCCTAGGTTTTAATTTCTTTCCATTTGATTTAGTTCAGAAAATCTGTTTGTCTATGTGGTTATAGTAAACTAAAGAAATCTGTGTAGTTGCAGTATAGATTTGAAATCTGTGTGTGTTTAGTTGCAGAATTTGGTAATAGTGAAGACAGTTACAACCAAACGGGAAAAGAAGAAAGCCTCGTGCGATATATAGAAGTAAACATAGAAAGAAGTCTCTGTGTGCATCGGCGTGAACCTTGGCGTCGGGCTAAGGAGATGATTGTTTGGCCGAAGTTATATTGTCACAGCGACAAGTGAGTTTGTATCGGGTTGATACTAAGTATCGGCGTAGCGGTTTTGAGGAAAGCTGATAGTGAAATGTTTTGCCGATGGTTGAACCATCGGATTGAACTGGTTCATCAGTTCAATGGGTTCAAATGAAAGGTTCAAAGCATCGGTTCAACCGAAAGGTTCAATCTGACCGACCAAGGAGTATTCATAAGCATATCAACATGAGATCTAGTATCGGCGGATGTAGAAAATGTGCTACTGATGGTCCAAGTCTTGTCGATGCTCAATTTGATGTTAGGCTCATCAATGTGAGGATCACCATCAAAAGAAGAAAGTTACATTGGGCCGACGGTAGTAACTCTCACCAATCAGATTAAGATTCGAGAAGTATCACCGATGAGAGTGTATCGGTATGACATTTCATATCGGAAGACAAGGAGTAAGTCAGGCCGATGGTTAAAGTCTGACCGATGGAGCAGTTGCATGCAAGTTTTGGTGTGAGGTTGTGATTTCAGAGAAGAAGTAAAGAGTCCCACCGAAGATGGAAGTCTGGGCAATGGATGTTAGCCATCGGAAAGAATAGCATGTCGGTGAAAGAAATTGGGAGGTGGCCGATAGATTAAGTCTGGCCGATGAGAAAATGGAAGTATATTTTGGTATTATGTGGTCTTAAGTAGGGGGTTATTAAAGAAAATGAAGCATAAACCCTAGGTTGGTGGGTTTTAATGGGTTGTTCACCCTGTTGTGTAAGCTATTGCCCGTTCCTCCGCATCAAATTGGTATCAGAGCCAGCAAAAGCTCTGGGAATCTAAGTGAGAGATTGGTGTTTTGGTTTTGCTAATATTTGTGGTTGCAGATGCATGTCCACAAGCTGCAAGTAGGCAGATAAGAGATCTGTCATGGAACCATAGGAGATGGTTCAAGGGCCTGAGAAGAAGGTCTAGTGGGTGTCACCAAAAGTCCTGGGGAGAGAGGCAAGAGAGGACTCCTAGGTGAGGGACAGAAGTGTTGGTGCAGCATTGAGGTTGGACTTATAGTAGCATCTGGAGGAGCAACCAGTTAAACTCCATTGAGAGGAGTCATAGTTGAAGGGTACAAGTAGCAGAGGCGTCAAGTTGAAGACACCAAGAGAACAGAGTTGTTGCAGTTCTCACCGAGCATTTCCATGGGACATGGAAATTTTTCAAGTCTGGGAGTATGGTGCAGGAGCACCCCATTACCGTCAAGAAGCCCCCTATTATCATTTTAATTATTGTAAGGCCTAGTGCCAATTGTTCTGATTCAGACCAATGTGTCCCATATTGTAAAGCCACATGGCACCTATTGTAAACAGATAGGAAGTAGTTGTAACTGTCTTGTAACGGATGGCAGAGTGATGAATCGATTCAGATTCCACTGAAGTGTAACTGCCTTCGCTAGGTTCTTTATAAGCATGTGTGCTTGAAGAGGACAGACAGAAGAGAAGAGAGAGATGAGAAAAGGAAAAAGAAACAGTTTGTAATTTCTGAGTAGAAAAACGAAAGAATTTTGGTTTGGTCTCATCGTAGTGTTTTGTGGTTTGGGACCATTCCACTGGTTGAGGCTTCCACCGAAACCAGTGGAATGATTTCCCTGGGTTTTAATTTCTTTCTGTTTGATTTAGTTCAGAAAATCTGTTTGTCTGTGTGGTTATAGTAAACTAAAGAAATCTGCGTAGTTGCAGTATAGATTTGAAATTTGTGTGTGTTTAGTTGCAAATTTTGGTAATAGTGAAGACAGTTACAACCAAATGGGAAAAGAAGAAAGCCTTGTGCGACATATAGAAGCAAACGCAGAAAGAAGTCTCTGTGTGCATCGGCGTGAACCTTGGCGTCAGGCTAAGGAGATGATTGTTTGGCCGAAGTTATATTGTCACAGCAACAAGTGAGTTTGTATCAGGTTGATACTAAGTATCGGCGTAGCGGTTTTGAGGAAAGCCGATAGTGAAATGTTTTGCCAATGGTTGAACCATCAGATTGAACCAGTTCATCGGTTCAATGGGTTCAAACGAAAGGTTCAAAGCATCGATTCAACCGAAAGGTTCAAAGCAATGGTTCAACCGAAAGGTTCAAAGCATCGGTTCAACCGAAAGGTTCAAAGCAGTGGTTCAACCGAAAGGTTCAAAGCATCGGTTCAACTGAAAGGTTCAATCTGACCAACCAAGGAGTATTCATAAGCATATCAGCATGAGATCTAGTATCGACGGATGCAAAAAATGTGCTACCGATGGTCCAAGTCTTGTCGACGCTCAATTTGATGTTAGGCTCATCGATGTGAGGATCACCATCGGAAGAAGAAAGTTACATTGGGCCGATGGTAGTAACTCTCACCGATCGGGTTGAGATTCGAGAAGTATCACCGATGAGAGTGTATCGGTATGACATTTCATATCGGAAGACAAGGAGTAAGTCAGGCTGACGGTTAAAGTCTGACCGATGGAGCAGTTGCATGCGAGTTTCGGTGCAAGGTTGTGATTTCGGAGAAGAAGTAAAGAGTCCCACCGAAGATGGAAGTCTGGGCGATGGATGTTAGCCATCGGAAAGAATAGCATGTCGGTGAAAGAAATTGGGAGGTGGCCAATAGATTAAGTCTGGCCGATGAGAAAATGGAAGCATATTTTGGTATTATGTGGTTAAGTAGGGGGTTATTAAAGAAAATGAAGCATAAACCCTAGGTTGGTGGGTTTTAATGGGTTGTTCACCCTGTTGTGTAAGCTATTGCCCATTCCTCCACATCACACAGCTCATCCAAACCTTCTTATCAATGCAATATGAGTATGTTGACATCAACGACAACACTGGTTAACCTCATACTTGCAACAGAGGAATGTTGTTCAATGTTCATGGGTCTTCATCTTTATTCTATGTTGAGCATCTTCCAGCACTGCAGGAGTCATCTTGAGGAGTAGCCGCATGGTCTCTCTTCTCATCTCTATTTTGGGAGGAAGCATTTCCTCGCATGGTGTTTCTATTGATAACTGAGAAGGGGGGTGAATCAGTTATCTTAATTATTTCAGCTTTCTGAACTTTCTTAATAATTAGTGCAGCATCAATTCAAACAAGCAAACATAACCATGAAATAGAAATACACATGACACAATATTTTTGACGTGGAAACCCTGTTAAGGGAGAAAACCATGGGGTGATTAACCCAAGATTGTATTCTCTGTTAGAAGAATGGAAGTACAAAATGGCACTTGCCAATTAGGGCTCACTGCCCGAGCACACTGCTCACAAGAGGCACACTGCCTACAAGAGACACACTGTCTATAATTTATAAGGGTGTAATACAATACTTGAACTGATAAGGAGCATCAACATATGCTAGAGTTTAGTTCTGGTTAGGCTCTGTATACTGATCTGTTGCACTTCATCTTTCCTCTTCTTTTATGCTGCTCTTCTTTCACATACTGGATCTTCCTTTCTGCTTTTATTTAGCTCTACTACTTTTCTTCACATATCACTTACTACCACGACACCTCTCATAACTAAATCCATCTTGTATATATATCCGCACAAGTGATTTCATCACCTTTTTGGTCGGCACCCAAAATAGTCAATATTTTCCATAAACTCTGATCTATCGGTTGAATCCTTGCTTACCAAGTAATGCGGATCAAGGATATACTTGTGGAAATCATCAATCATGTCGGCCAAACATAATTTATGCCTTCATAACCTTTACCAACATCAATAACACATCTGAAATAATGTCTGATGTTCTACTAGTCAGTTCTTCCTCTGTTCACACTGTCACTTGGGAACCCGACACTTAAGCATTCATATCTCTTTATCCTTTCCACACTGGAGGCTCAAACCTTGGAATCTATCAATCAAGATACTCCTCTTGACTTTCCCAACTCTGCACTTCACTGAGATACTTCTACTGAGAGATCGAGACCTGTCTGTCAGACCTTACTGACTGCTCTATTCTTGCTTACTAGACCTCAACACTTCTTAAATCTGACTTCCGGTGAGGACTTATCACGCATTGCGGATGTGTGGGATAACCTTTGTTGCCATCAATGACAACAATCAAGAAGCTCCAATTTGTCTCTTGCCAACAATCTCCCCCTTTGGCATTGATGGCAACACTTAGTGAAAAATGACTAAGTGTTATACGATACTCCCCCTTAGTAGATGCTCTATCTTTATGTACATTTTCCAGAGCTCCCCCTTATCTGGATACAACATTTTTCACTTCTCTTCACTCCCCCTTTGACATCAATGGCAAAGGGTAGGGTCTGCATATCAAAACTTTCAAAAATTCAACTATACTTAGCTGCATAAGTATATACATATGGCATACTTACATATACTGAAGTATGTCTGCAAAAGTTGTTTTCAATTGAATGAATTCTATAGCCCAACTTTGCTTCATTCTGTCCAAAATTGATATATGACTGCTCAATAGGAATGCAAATGCATCTGGCCTTTTTAGATCTGTTGGATCATTGGTCTGGGCTATGATTTGAGCTTCTTTTATGGCCTCATGCATGGCCTCTAACTTAGGGATAATGATCCTTCTAAGTTCACCCATCCGGCTAATTATGTTCTTCCTTTCCTTCTCAAAATTCTTTATTGCATTTGTGATTGCAATAGTCTGACACTCTTGATTTACTATGGAGGATGAGAGAGGATCAAAACTTTGAGACAGACTTAATAGTTTATGCTCTTGTTCTTTTACTTTCCTCTCAATATCTTTGGTCACTGTGGGCCAAGATAAGCAAAATTTGTACCTATTTCCACCATCTTTAAGAGCATTTTCCAAGCTCTTTATCCCAATATCCATAACTCTCCTATCATTTGTTATCAGACCCTATACTTCAGAGAATCTCTTATCCAAAAACTCCTTCTGGATGTTTTCTTTAGCTGACTTCTCTAGAGAATCAAAATGTGTGCTAACACTGTTGACTAGAGTTTTGAGATTACCAGAAGAGGAGGCTATGGGATCCTTCTGAAAAGATGGCATGATTTTTTCCAACACTCCGGATGCTACCTCTAAAAGTTCACAGTCTTCCATGTGAGATTTCAATAGTTTCTCTTTGACCTTCACATTTGCAAATGAAGCTATTTTCATTGTTTGCACCGGAGATAGAGAGTCAAAATCTAATGGCTCTTTTAATAGTTTCAGTTCATCAATCTTCATAGTTGCTTTTGTCAAAAAGTCCTTGACTGATTCTGTAGTGTCTCTTGCCGAAGATAGATTTTTCTTTTCTTCTGCAGTCACATAACTGTCTTTTGGAGATTTCTCCCCTTCCACAACCTTTGTACTGATATCTTCTTTTCCCTTCACCTCTACTTCTTTCTCCTTTATTCTTTCTTCTCCTTTGGATCCAGAGTCAGCAGGGGAAACTAGAGGAGTGATGTTGGTCTGTTCATGGGCCACCTCTTCCGAAGTAGAGGATTCCAAGTCCTTAGCTATTTCTGCACCGGTATTCATTACCTCTTCTGTTGTTTTCTCAGTAGACTCTTCTGCAACACTTGTGGTCGAGGGGTCAGTACCCAAGTCCTCTATAATAGAAAGATTAAATCTTTTGAAGGCCTTCCAGAGGATCTCTTCTGTGTCCTTGGCTACCTTGTCAGTCTCACCAAGCATAAGTTGATTCATCCTTGCTTTGCTTCTGAACTCATCCTTACAATCTTTGAATACCATATTCATTGTTTTGGGGTCGATTGAAGGATATAATTGAATTGCTATCTATTCCTGGATTTCTAGGTCTTTAGCTTGGGCATTGTTCTTTCTTGTTTCTAGTTCCTTCTCCAAGCTTTTAGGGATCAGAGATATAATTTCAATAAATGCTTTGTTGTAGATATTTAGGTACCTGACTATGGCATCTTGCAATATTTTCTGATCTACTTCACCATAATCATCATAGAACTCAACCATTGGCTGAAGATTTCCATCCACTGTGACTAATTTCATTATGTCATCAATGTGAAGAGTGGGTTTTTCAACATATTCCTCTATCTTTTCTTCTTCCTTCTATCTGGTAGAGGGTTGACCGGATGTTTTCTTCTTTTTCTTCATTTTCCTGATTTCTTCATCAGATTCAGTCTCCTCTTCATCCCTTTGACTGGCATAAGCTCTTGTAGCTTTTGTCTTTGTTCTTTTCTCTCCTTTGCCGGATGATTGTGCTTCCGGTTCTGATGTCCTTGAGCCTTTGGCAGTGGTAGGTGTAGATCTCTTTGATGATCTGGTCCGGGTGGAAGGTTTTGCCAGAGCACTTTCCTCATTTTTCTTTTCTGCCTTCTTCTTCTCTTCCTCAGCCCTTTCCATCTTTTTCCTGTTGGCATCAAGTGCCTCCTTTGAGATGCCAAAGCCTTTGGCAACATCTTCTACTTCTTTTCTCACTTTCCTCTTGATCTCTGGCTGCCTTAGCTCTGTATGAATTTTCACACTTAGTTCTTCAAAGGTTCCAAATCTTTCTGCTTTTGGGTTCTTTAGCTGACTGAGCATGTGTTGAACATGCAGCTCTACAATTTGTTCATCGACTTCATACCCCATAGGCATGATCCAGACTGTCCTTGGCTCTACTGCCTCCATTAGGCATTGATCAGTGTCTACCATGAAGCACACTGTATCCTTGTATTTCTCAACTACTGATTTGGGGATTCTTTCTCTAACTTGCATTGTATTTTGAAAGTGCTTGAAGTAACCCCACAGAGCTATATTCCTTGCCTTAGCATCCCCAAGTTCATGCAAGTAATCTCTGGTCTAAATTGCTACCGGTTTGTCATTTTGCCATACCCATCCATTTGATCTGGGCAGCTCATTCATGAAGTAGAAAAATAGGCATAATATTAGTCCACCATATTTAAAGGAGTTCTTCTTGTCCTTTTTGATCTTCTGTATGTTTTCCATTAATTGGCTCAAAAGAAGTTCACAGAGATCATATTCTGCATTCTTTCTCAGCATCTCATAGGCAGTATATATTGCAGTTCCGGATACTGAATTCTCCCTACTGGAGTGATATATCTTGTATCCTATTATCATAGATGCAAACTTGATATCCGGGTCAGTAATATCTTCAATGGTCATTGCCCTCTTATCAAATTTTGATCTGGTGGCCTCAGTTACAATGTTGTTTTTGACAAATTTGAGGACAGGTATTCCTCCGGAGGAGTGTAAACTAGTTACTGCCCTAATTACTTCCTTGGTGATTTTGCAAGGTCTGTTAAGCCATAGAAAGTTGTCATGTACCCTACTCAACACATACCGGACCCATTCATCTTCTTCAAAGCAAGGGAAATGAATGAACCGATCAAAATGTTTCTCCTGGATGCCCTTATATTCTGGCTTAAGCTCAAAAGCATCGTCTATCAATTGTTTGTGATAGATATCTCTTAGTTTGAATTCCCCAAACTCTTCAACATTTGCGTGTATGTAAACCCTAATATCTTCTATGTGCAAAACACCATGCGGAACACTAGAGAAGGTTCCTAGGGGATCTACCTCCAAGGATTTGTATGGATGCTTCTTAAATATGGGGCGAGGTCTATCAGAAATCTTTACTATATTCAGAGTAGCCATCATCAAGGAATCTTACTGAGAGATATCAAGAGCGAAGAATACCTTTTACACTGTTTAGGGCACACACGATGAAATCTGGATTAAGATGTATGTGGAATCGTCTTGATCTTTGGGAGAAGTTGTTGCAGAGCTCCTTTTCTCTCTTCTTCGCATGTGTGTACAAATGATGAGCAAATGAACTCTTTTATTTCTGAGAAGCCCTAATTTTCATTCGGTAATAAATGCGTAACCTAATTCATTCTGGTTTGCCTTCTTTGTCTTATTCAGAGACAAAACCTTTCTGGATCACTGAGACAGATTTCAAAGTTATTCTAGGAGAGTAGTGATAATCTATCTTCCTTTCATTAGTCATTTGATCTATTTGCAGATCAAGACACCATAGTTTGAATCATACTAGACCAAACTTGTAAGGAATCTATTTTTATCGGAAGACTATTTTACTGGATCAATTCTAGTGGGATTAGATTCTTCAAATCTTCTTGCGGATTTCTCAAATCTTTACCATACCCCTTTTAGATGTTTCTTGTAAGACCCCTTTTAATCCGTAGCTCTCCTTGTGCCAGTTCTGGCACCAATTGACTGGCTGGGGGAACAAGGTTTTCTTTGTGTCTCCCCCTGAGCCAAAGCTCACTTTTTAATTTTTGGAAGGAATATCAGCACCAGAGTCTGGTGCATACCCATCTCCTACATTCTCTATACTTTTCTTCACCCAAATCTTGTTCATCTCACTTTGAACTTCATCTACATTCACTTTTCATTTTCCCTTATCTTGATTCTGATTATGATGTACCGGACCTCTTTTGTCCTGATTCTTGTTTCTACAGAATTTTGCAATATGACCGGATCTATTGCAAATTTGGTAAACAACATTTCTTTGCATATTTGATTGATATCCTCTTGATCTGCATTGATTAGCCATATGACCTATTCTATTGCATGCAAAACATCTACCATTGAATGATTTGTTCATTTGCATATTTCTGCATTCATGAGACTTGTGACCATACCTTTTGCAGTTGAAGCACTATCCGAAGAAGGATGAGTTAGTCTAATTCATTCTCTTTTTGCACTTATTAGCTTTATGGCCAAAGTTATTGCAGTTGTGGCAGTATCCATTGAAGGATGGATATCTTTGAGCATTAGGCTGCCTTACTGGAGGTCTCCTAGGCCTGTTCCTTGAATTTTCTAATCCAAAATTCTTCTGACCAGATCCGGAGCTTTCTCCTTTCTCATATCCCAAACCACACTTGTCATCTATCCTCTTTTGACTTCCAAGAAGAACTTCAAGTTGAGCAGAACTTATCTTGAATTTCTCTTTATATTCATTTGCTGTTTGAAGATCCCTTTTGAGAGAGACAATTTGATTCTCAAATTTTTCTTCATTATCTTTAGCACCTTCAAGATCAGATTCAAGATGTCTGATAATTCTATCCATCTTGTCGCAATCTTCTGATTTCTCCTTGAGAGATTGTCTTAGATTATCTTCAGTTTTTCTTTTCTCTTCAACTTCTTGGGTAAACTTCATAACTCCTGATTCCATTTCATGTCTTACCATAATAATTTCTTTTGATAACTTTTCACATAACTTGGTTTTCTCCTTCAGATCTTCATTTGTATCATTTGCTTCACCTTGACTTGCCAATTGCTGAAGTAGCTCCTTTCTCTTTTTCATAGAGAGACTTAATTTGTCTTTTAGTTCTCTCATGAAATCATCAGCCTGTTTGAGTCTTTCCTTTAATTCATTGACTTCAGAGTTTGACTGCTCAAGATCATCAAGGGTAGTCTTGAGTTGCTCCCTTAAACCATATGCATCCATTTGGATTCCCATATCTTCCTCAAGCTGTTAGACTCTGTTTAGGAGGAACTTAGCTCTGATACCAATTGTTGATAACTGAGAGGGGGGGTGAATTAGTTATCTTAATTATTTCAGCTTTCTGAACTCTCTTAATAATTAGTGCAACATCAATTCAAACAAGCAAACATAACCATGAAATAGAAATACACATGACACAATATTTTTGACGTGGAAACCCTGTTAAGGGAGAAAACCACAGGGTGATTAACCCAAGATTGTATTCTCTGTTAGAAGAATGGAAGTACAAAATGACACTTGCCAATTAGGGCTCATTGCCCGAGCACACTGCTCACAAAAGGCACACTGCCTACAAGAGACACACTATCTATAATTTATAAAGAGTGTAATACAATACTTGAACTGATAAGGAGCATCAACATATGTTGGAGTTTAGTTCCAGTTAGGCTCTATATACTGATCTGTTGCACTTCATCTTTCCTCTTCTTTTATGCTGCTCTTCTTTCACATATTGGATCTTCCTTTCTACTTTTATTCGGCTCTACTACTTTTCTTCGCACATCACTTACTACCATGACACCTCTCATAACTAAACCCATCTTGTATATATATCCACACAAGTGATTTCATCACCTTTCTAGTCGGCACCCGGAATAGTCAATATTTTCCATAAACTCTGATTTGTTGGCTGAATCCTTGCTTACCAAGTAATGCAGATCAAGGATATACTTGTGGAAATCATCAATCATGTCAGCCATACAATCAGCCTTGTATGTGCGTGGGCGCCACCTCTTGTACATTCGGCCTTGTATGTTTCTCTGTATGTTTTACTTGTATGTGCAAAACATACAAGCGAAATATACAAAGAAACATACAGGGCCGAATGTACATTCCACTGTAGTGGATGCACTTGTATGTTAAACCTTGTATCTTTTCGTTGCATGTGCAAACATACAACATAATATGCATCTGAAAGCCAATATGCATTGAGGGAATATTCCTGTAATGTATCTCCTGCTTTTTATAATTTTCCTTGTATGTTTCTCCTTGCAACCAGATATACAAACTAAGAATATCTTGGGAATTTGTGAAAGATTCCTCCTTGTACATGCACCTTCCTAAGCCCGATATACATTCAGAAATGCATAAAACCCACTTTTCTCATCATTTTCTAAGGCCGATAGAGATTTTGCAAGCCTGCCAATGTACATTTTGCCTTGTATATATCCTTTGCATATTCTTTTGTATGTACAAAGGCGAATGTATATGCAAATGTACATTCAAAAATACATACAAATACAAGCTATAGAAATGAGAAAATCCCAGCGATAGAAAGCACTTGAAAACAAAAGATTTCTGGGTTTTTTTTTGGATTTTCTGCAAGGATTCCTTTAGGCAAGTTTTTGGGATTTTTTGACAAGGCATGCATGAGTATTTAAAGAATTTACACCTTGTACATGCATTTCTAAAAGATTCTCAAGGAAAATACAAGGTGAAATAGTTGGTTCTGGGCAGAGGCAAAATAGGTCAACAGATACAAATGAAGATCTGAATGAGAAAAACAAGTTATGTGAGAAGCTATCAAAAGAGGTCATTATGGTAAGACATGAAATGGAATTAGGGGTTATGAAATTCACCCAAGAAATTGAAGAGAAAAGAAAAATTGAAGATAATCTAAAACAATCTCTCAAAGAGAAGTCAGAAGACTTCCACAAAATGGATAGAATAATCAGGCATCTAGAATCTGATCTTGAAGAAGCTAGAGATAATGAAGAACAACTTGAGAATCAGATAGACACTCTTAAAAGGGATCTTCAAATTGCAAATGAATACAAAGATAAATTCAAGATAAGCTCTGCTCAACTTGAAGTTCTTCTTGCAAGCCAAAAGAGGGTAGATGACAAGCATGGCTTGGGGTATGAGAAAGGTGAAAGCTCCGGATCTGGTCAGAAGAACTCTGGATCAGGAAATCCAAGGAACAGGCCTAGAAGACTTTTAGTAAGACAACCAAATGCTCAAAGATATCCATCTTTCAATGGGTACTGCCACAACTGCAACAACTTTGGTCATAAAGCAAATCAGTGCAGAAGAAGAATGAATCAAACTAATTCATCTTCTCCAGACAGTGTTTTAACTGCAAAAGGTATGGTCACAAATCTCATGAATGTAGAAATATGCAAATAAATAATTCATTCAATGGTAGATGTTTTGCATGCAATAGAATGAGACAAATGGCTAATCAATGTAGATCAAGAGGATATCAGTCAAATTGCAAAGAAATGTTTGCTACAATTGCAATAGATCTGGTCATATTGCCAAATTTTACAGAAGTAAGAATCAAGATAAAAAGCGTCCGGTGCATCATAATCAAAATCAAGACAAAGGAAAAGGAAAGGTGAATGCGGATGAAGTTCAAAGGGAGATGAACAAGATTTGGGTGAAGAGAAATACATAAAATATTGGGGATGGATCCGTACTAGAATTTGGTGCTGATATTCCTTCCAGAAACTAAATCAGATGAGCTCTGGCTCAGGGGGAGTCACAAAGGAAAACAAATTCCCCCAGCCAGTCAATCGGTGCCTAAGATTGGCACATGGAGTATTGCGGATTGAAGAATTCTCAAAGAGATATCTAAATGACCCTCAGTAAAAATATGAAAGATCCGCACGGAGATTTGAAGAGTCTAATCATCCAAGATTGATCCAGTTTGACAGACTTTCGGTAAAAGCAGGATCTTCACAGTTAGATCTGGTATGATTCAAAATTGAAATACCTTGATCTGCGGATAAATGGGATGATTCAAGGAAGGAAGATACATCATAAATTATCATTCTAAGTGCATCTCAGTGATCCAGAAAGATCTCTCTCAGAACAAGGAGAGCAAGGTAACCGGAATGACTTAAGTTGTGCATTTATTGCAATATGAAATTAGGGTTTGCACAAAAATAAAAGGGTTCTTTTACTCATCATTTGCTCATTTGCATCCGAGAAGAAGAAAGAAAGAGCTCTGCAACAAGACTGCCTCAACTCTCTCAAAGATCAATAGTAGAATCTGACGCAACCAACAATCTTTTTGGCTTATATCATGAACCCTAGAAGCATAAAAAGGTATTTCCATTCTTGGATATCTCTCTTTGAATCTTTTGCAAGATGGCTACTCCAAATGTTGTTAAGATTACTGATAGGTTGCGCCCCAAGTTCAAGAAACATCCTTACAAATCCCTAGAAGTTGATCCCTTAGGCGCCTTCTCTAGCATTCTGCATGGAGTTCTACACGTAGAAGATGTTAGGGTATACATACACGCCAATATTGAGGAATTTGGGGAATCCAAGCTGATGGATATCTACCTTAAACAACTTATAGATGAATCCTTTGAACTCAAACCTTGATACAAGGCCATCTGAGATAAGCATTTTGGACATTGCATCCATTTTCGCTATTTTGCAGAAGATGAATGGGTCTGGTATGTTCTTAGTAGAATTCATGATAACTTCATATGGTTGTTGAAGCCCTTCAAGATAACCAAGGATGCAATCAGGGTAGTAACTGGTTTGCACTCATCTAGTGGGTTGCCTACTCTCAAATCAATCAAGAACCAAACTGTAAGTGAGGCTACTGGATCAAAATTTGACAAAAGAGCAATGACAATAGAGGATATCACAGATCCAGATATCAAATTTGCTTCTATGATAATTGGTTATAAAATATATCACTCCAATAGGGAGAATTATGTGTCTGGAACATTAATATACACTGCTTATCAGATGTTGAGAGAAAATGTTGATTATGATCTTTGTGAGCTTCTCCTAAACCAACCGTTAGAAAATTTGTAGAAAATAAAGAAGGATAAGAAGAACTCATTTAAGTACAGTGGCTTGATACTATGTCTCTTCTTTTACTATATGAATGAGCTACCCAGATCTAGTGGTTGGGTATGGCAAAATGACAGACTGGTTGCCATAAAAATCAAAGATTATATGTATGGGCTTGGTGATGCCAAGGCATAAAGTACAACACTCTAGGGATACTTCAAAAACTTCCAAGGCATGATGCAGGCCAAAGAGAGAATCCCCCAATCTCTAGTTGAAAAATACAAGGATACAGTGTGCTTCATGGTAGACACTGATCAATGCTTAATGGAGGCAGTGGAACCCAGAACAGTCTGGATTATGCCAATGGGCTATGAGGTAGATGAGAAAATTCTGGAGCTAAATTTTCAACACTTGCTAAGTCAACCAAAGGACCCTGAGGCAGAAAGGTTTGGAACCTTCCAAGAATTAAGTGTGAAAATACATGTTGAATTGAGACAACCAGAGATAAAAAGGAAAGTGAGAAGGGAAGTGGAGGAAATTGCCCAGAAATATGGCATATCAAAGGAGGTAGTTGATGCCAACAGAGAGAGGGTAGAAAGAGTAGAGAAAGAAAGACAAGAAGTAGAAAAAGAAAGTGTTCTGGTGCAAGCCCCCTCCCGGACTAGATCCTCAAAGAGCTTTGCACCTACCACTTCTAAGAGCCCAAAAGCCTCAAAACCGGAAGCAAAGACATCCAGAAAAGGAGAAAAGAGAACAAAAACAAAGGCCACAAGGTCATACACAAGCCAAAAGGATGATGAAGAGACAGAGACTGATGAGGAGATTAAGAAAATGAAAAAGAAAAGGAAAACTTCCAGGAGATCCTTTGCCGGTGAAAACACAGAAGAAGAGGCAGAAGAATTTGTTGAAAGGCCTACTCTCTCCATTGATGATGTCATCAAAGCAGTCACTGTGGATGGGAATTTACAACTAATGACAAAATTCTATGATGAGTATAGTGACACAGACAAAAGAATCTTGGAAGAAGCTACAATTAAGTACTTAAACATATATAATAAAGCATTCATTGAAATCATCTCTCTAATTCCTAAGAGTTTAGAGAAGGTACTTGAACTCAAAAAAGACAATGTCAAGACAAAGGATTTGGAGATCCACAAACAGATAGCTATTCAGCTCTATCCTTCCATTACTCCAAAACAAATGAACATGATCTTCAAGGACTGCAAGGATGAGTTCCGGAGCAAAGCAAGAATGAAGAAACTTATGCTCGGAGAGACTGATTGGGTGGAAAAAGAGACTGAAGACATCCTTCGGAATGCATATAAAAGATTCAATCTTCCTGTTATAGAGGACACAAGTGATGAACCTTCTGCCATGGATGTTGAAGGAGCAAATGCATCAAAGGAAGATTCTACTGAGAAAATTATAGAAGAGTCAAAGGAGATAGGTGAGGAGAGGACTAAGAACTTGGATTCCTCTATTCCGGAAGAGGAAGTCAATGAAGAAGAAAATATCTCTCTTCCAAATCCCCCTGCAGACTCCGGAATTGAAGGAGAAGCAAGAAAAGAGGAGAAAGCAAGTCAAGAAGAGGAGAAAAAGGGAAGAGAAGAAGAACAAATAGAGAAGATCTCTGATGATAGCTCTGAGGCTGCAAAAGGAAAGAAGTCTCCGGCAAGAGACACTGCAGAAGCAGTGAAGAATTTCTTGACCAAGGAATTAATGGAGATAGATGAACCAGAACTGTTTCATGGACCACTCAATTTTGACTCCCTCTCTCCGGTCCAGACAATGAAGGTAGCATCTTTTGCTCAAGCTAAAGCAAAAGAAAAGCTTCTGAAGTCTCACATGGAAGACTATGAGCTAATAGAGATTGCATCCGGTGTGTTAGAGAAAATCATGCCATCTTTTCAAAGGGATCTTTCGGCCTCCTCATCTGGTAATCTAAAATCTCTTGTTAATTCTGTTAGCACGCATTTTGATTCTTTGGAGAAATTAGTAGAAGAGAAAGTCCGGAAAGAGTTTTTGGGTAAGAGATTCTCTGAAGTACAGGGGCTCATAGCAAATGATAGGAGAAATCTGAATATTGAAATAAAGAGCCTAGAAAATTCTCTTAAAGATGGCGGAGAATTATACAAATTTTGTTTATCTTGGTCCACAATGATAGCAGACATTGCAAAGGTGGAAAAACAAGAGGGTAAACTATCAAGTTTATCTCAGAGTTTTGATCCTCTCACCTCATCCATAATGAATCAAGAGTGCCAAGCTATTGCCACTATAAATGAGATAAAGAGGCTTGAGAAGGAGAAGAAGAATAGAATAAGCAGAATGAGTGAACTAAGAGGGATAATTATCCCTAAGTTAGAGGCAATGCATGAGGCCCTAACTGATGCTCAGACCACAGCCCAGACCAGTGATCCGGCAGACCTAAAGAGGGCAGAAGCTTTTGCATTTTTATTAAGTGGTCACATCTCAATTTTGGATAGGATGAAGCAGAGTTGGGCAACAGAATTTGTCCAGTTGAAAACCACTTTTGCAGATATACTTAAGTATATGTAAGTATAACTTGTATATATACTTATGCGGCTATGTATAGGTTACTTTTTATAAATTTTGGTACGCAGATTCCACCCTTTGCCATTAATGTCAAAGGGGGAGTGAGGAGCAATGAAAAATGTGGAATCTAGCTAAGGGGGAGCTCCAGTAAAAGTGTACATAAGATAGAGCATCAGCCAAGGGGGAGTGTGCTATGACACTTAGTCATTTTTCACTAAGTGTTGCCATCAATGCCAAAGGGGGAGATTGTTGGCAAGAGACACTATGTGGCTTCATTATTGTTGTCATTGATGGCAACAAAGTTTATCCCACACATCCGCAACACATAATAGATCTTTACCGGAAGTCAGACTGAAGAGTGTTTTGGTCTGGTGAGCAAGAACAGAGCATGCAGCATGGTCTGACAATTAGGTCCGGATCTCTCAGAGGGTGTAACTCAGCAAAGTGCGGACTTGGGAAAGTTAATAGGAGTATCATGTCTACTATATTCCAGAGATTGAGCCTCTAGTGATGAAAGAGTGAAATGATATGAGCACCTAAGTGTTGGTTTCCTGACAGACAGAGTAAACTGAGAAAGAACTGGCCAACAGAGCATCAGACCTTAATCCGGATGAGAAATTGATGGTGATCAAGCTTCTTAAGGGATCATTCATTGTTGGCCGACATGATTGATGACTTCTATGTCTATATTTTTGATACGCACATGTTAAGCATGGATTCAACTGACAGAACAGTATTTAGTAAATATCTTGAGTATTTCAGTTGCCGACTAGAAAGATGTTGAAATCCTTGGTGCGGATATATATACCAAATGGACTTCGGTATGAAGGAGGGTTGTGTGTGTGAGAGTGTACGAAGAAAAGCAGAGAGTAATGTGGAAGCAGCTATACAAGTACAGTATGTGACAAAACAACAGCACTAAGCAGAGGAAGAATGAATTGCAGTAGATCAGTATATTGAGTCTAGAACTAGAACTGAACCTCAGCATATGTGGATGCCTCTGATTAGTTCAAACATCTGGTTACTTTCTATATACCTTGTAGACAGTGAGTCTCTTGTAGGCAGTGAGCCTCTTGTGAGTAGTGTGTTTGGGCAGTGAGCCCTAATTGGCAAGTGCCACTTTGTACTTCTATTCTTTTAACAGAGAATACAATCTTGGGTTAGTCACCTCGTGGTTTTTCCCTTAACAGGGTTTTCCACGTCAAAATCATTGTGTTATGTGTGTTGATTTTATTTCTGCTCTCATGGTTATGTATGCTTATATGTTTTGATGTTGCATTAATTATTAAAGAATAGAAAGTTAAAATATTTAAGATAACTGATTCACCCCCCCTCTCAGTTATCTACCTTGTTTCCAATAGGTGACACATGTAGAGGACTTGTAGGGGACCTACAACCAACCTATAGATGACTTGTAGATGACTTGTAGCACTCAATAGATATTCAAGGATGCGTGGACTCAAATTGGGTAGAATATGTTAAATGTAAAAGGTATACCAGTGGCTCATGCGTTTAGCCTATTCAGTGATGCAGTGAGTTGGATGAGCAAGTGATAAGTTGTGGTTGATTTATCCAAAGGTAGAGTATATGGAATCTACTCATGCCTATAAGGAATCCATTGGATTCTAGACTATGCTCAGATGTGGCGCTGATTCAAAGAGTAGTCAGAGTTCACTATGATAGTTAAAGTGCCATCAGTCTAGCAAAGAACCCAACCTTTCATGCACAAACAATGCATATTTATGTCCAACATCATTTTTTTTGAGACATGGTAAAGGATGGGAGGGTGATGCTAGAGAAGTTGACACTTTGAAGAATGTTGTGGATGCATTAATGAAGCTAGTGAGCACAGAGAAGTTTAGGTGGTGTTGTGAGACTATGGGCCTCTCAACCCCTTGCAGTTAGATAATAGTGTTGGTGTTCCCCTTTTTCTCTTGCAATGTGTTTGACAAGTGGGAGAATGTTGGGAAAGGTGTCTCAACCTTGCATTCCCAATGTTTCATATTTATTATTTGTTGTATTTATTTATTATTTTGTCCTCAAATGAGAACTGGGGTGTCCCACTTTGAGGTGGCACTCTTTTCCATGTGTCAATAATCTTGGAATGTGTGTAAGGAATTGTAAGAGCATCTAATGTCATTGTGGTGTGTAAGAGCATTGTATGACATTGGAAGATGTGGGAGTTACTTATGACAAATTATATGACACATAAGAGCATGATTATGGGGGTTACATTAGAATCTTAACCAAAATTATGATAGTCTTATGATGCATGTCATAAAGAATCTTTGAGTGGAGGAACATGACAAAATTGGGTTGCCTAAGTTGGAATATTGACTATGATAGGTTATGACAAGTTATGATAGTTGTAAGGAATATTATAAATATAGCCTAGTAATTCAAACTTGGTATGGGGTGTTGGAATTTGGACCATGGGGTTTGGGTGCCATAGCTCTTGTATGTTGGCTCATGGTTTTCCAAAACCATTGGATGGTGACATGGTCTCCTATTTGTGTCTTGGATGGAGCATTCATAGTGTGTTGCAGGGATGCCATTATGTTTTTGAAATTACTCTAGGATTTCATGTTGGTGATACTCTTGTAAGGGTCTGTGCCTAAAGTTGTATGTAAATGTATTTTTATTATAATACAATTGGATTCATGCTTTGGAGTGTGGGTTTTTTTTCTCGTAAGTGTTGTCCCCATGTATACTATTGTGTTATGGTTGCAATGATTTTGTGAGTTGCATGTCACTTGCATGTTAGTACATGTTATTGCATGTGTAATTTTATCATTAGAAATTGTTAGATCTAAGCTTTTTTGCATTTTATCTCCTCATAGATTAGTGTCAAAAGTGTTTCTACACATTAGCTTCCTTTCAGACCTACCATGGAGATTACACACACAAACACATAAATGCAAACACCAAGAACACATGAAGATATCACATAATACTTTGAAGCTTCCATTATCAACTTATAATAGTTGATTATATAACCATGGCCTCCCTTACCCAAGGGGACAGATGAAACTCACTCTCTTTGCCTCCCTGTCCTTCTTGTAAACTCACTACAAAATAATAGATCAATCCTTTCAATCACATGCTCACAAATGAATATAAGGCTTGCATATAAAGGCATGCAAGACCCCCTCATACAAAAAAATATTAAATAAGAAAGCATTAATACATGTGCATCTAATAGCTACCTATGTAATTTTAAATAATTGTATTTTATGATATTAAATGGTTTTCCTAATGGATCAAATATGGTGCCAATATGAATATCAACAAGAATCACTCTTAGGACATATTTGGGTATGAAGCATCTAAAGCCACATATATGCATTTATACATTTCTTTATTACACTAGTTAATCAGACATCTTCATTTGTATCGTTTGTGTGGCATGGTTGGATTCTTGTTCAAGCATCTAGAGGCTTGACTTACGACCAAGACAAGTATAGTTCTTCTTCTCTTGTCTTGAAAGAAAGCCCCACTATGCTTTTCAACATAACCCATTTTCAATAACAGGGTAGAAGATGAAGGCACAACAAATTTTGAGGGTCATATTACATCATACTAGGTCACATGGTATGACCTTGTCTAGGACCATGACATATGATGTGACCCTATCCATGACCAAGCTGCATGGTGCAACCTTATATGTAACATCAAAGTCTCGGCATTGTTATTACACATAATTTTGATATCTGGTCTATAATATATTTTTTATTCTAATTTACTTGTTAAAACACATCAACAAGTTAACATTAAAGCTCAAATACAACTAAACACTCTTATCTCCCTTAAACTTCTTAGCTCTTTGATTTAAATATAATCATTTATACATTACTTACTATTATGTATTAAATATAAATCACCAATGTAAGATGGTGGTGATTAATTTCTCCCACCATATCATTAATTATTGTATTTTGTAATTTAATGAAAAAGACAAAAATACAAAAAGATAAAATTAAAAAAGTCTAGAAAGAAACTAGTAAGTTTCCAAAAGATAAGTTTCTACATTGATAAAGAAGATAAGCATTAGAGAGTTCTAGATGAAGTTTCTAGAAGGAAAAAGAATTAAATGAATTGTTTTAGAAGGTTTCTACATAAGTCAAAATGAGGATTGGAAGAGTATAGAAAGGGAAAAAAAAACATGTACTAGTATGAATGATTAAGACCTCTATAACAGTTTTGATTGTGTGTTCAATCAAGTTATGAATGAAGATCTGGGTGCTGTATCACTCCATTTGGGTGTTTGACAAATTCTAATGTTTCATAGTTGTGTTTTGTGTGAGATTATTTGTATCCTAGGTTTAGGGTCAGCATTTTATTTCTGTCAACGAAAACAACAAATAAAACATAGAAAAAATGGAGAATAGATTCAATGATCTGTTAAAAAGGGTCACCATTAGAATTGGATATTTATTTGAGAAAGACCAATTAACAGTTTACAATTGCATTCCTCGCCGGCGATGAAGATGGTTGTGTTTGGAAACTGTTTAGAGCAAGGAAAAAAGATGTTAATAAAGCTATGAATTAGTATCAAGGAATAACATCCAATTCTGTGCTTTACGTGTGGATATACACAAATATCTTGTCTTTAGGGAAAAGTCAAGATGCTCTTGCCAGCGTTTAACAGTTGCCCAGGCGGCACCGTCCTCCTCACACGTGTTTAAGCAATTTGCTTCTGTCACCAACAACAATTTCATAAATCTGATCTTGCTGTTATATAATGAAAACCACCAAATTTATAATAGTATTTGGCAACTAGATATTAAAGTGAGCACATACATGTAAGGGATAAACTAGCATGACATGTTGTTGCGTTGTGCGGGTCATTTAGATCGCTCCCATGTGACACGTGTGCCGTCTCCACAATGCAAGACCAATTCACAGTTTGGACGAACATGGGCAAAGGAAGGAAGTACTGTATGTTACATCATACCATCAACCGTCTCTTTCAGTTTATACGGTTCAAAATGGTATATTTGTTTTGTGATGAGGCATATTATTGCAAACTATCTGGATGGTTGATGTTTGTTTGACTAGCTCCCCAATCTGATTTGTTCTACTTATCTAGATACTACGCGGAATCCTACGTAGATAGATAGATATGGGTTGGAGTTGATGGTGTCCACGAAGCTAGATGAGGATGATGGATCCATTCTTATGATTGAGATTTCAGAACTTGTATTTTTGTGTGAATTGGTTATGAGAACATCTTTGACTATTTATTGGACACCTCATTCAAAGTGTCGAGGCCGGATATTATTTGGTTGATGACTTATTATTATATAGGAGGTTGTAAACAAAACAATTGCTACCTCTACGTAAATATCTTAGCTAAATTACTATGGTGTTGTCAATTGGAAAAACAAAGTAGGTCTAGAGATTTAAAATCTTCACATGGTAGATGAGTATAGGTTGGTAAGAATAGTTTGAACAAAACAATTGCTACCTCTACCTAAATATCTTAGGTAAATTATTATGGTGTTGTTAATTGGAAAAACAAAGTAGGGTCTAGAGATTTAAAATTTTCACATGGTAGATGAGTATAGGTTGGTAGGACTAGTTTGACAAGGATAAAAGACAGTGATAGAGATGACATTGTGAATGAAGAGAAGGATGTATTGATTTACTCTTAGTAGTCAAATGATTTGTAGTTTCAATCTTTTCAGTTTTTAATGGATGCTTTTATATAGATGGTTCTAGTTTAGATGGCAACTCGTAGGACGAGAGAATGGTTTTTCATGCTTGCAAGAGTGTGGGCGATATGTTTCACAATTATAGACCCTTTTGTTTATTGTTGCCACTAGGCGATTTGGGTGGTCCTCCCTCAAATCTAATAAAGCCTTCAAAGTTGGTTCCTCCTCAACAGGGATCTCAAGGGGTTTTTCATGGTTTAGAGTTTGATGGTTCTTCTTCACCTTGGGAGGATCAAGACACTCCCTCACTTTCTCTAGGGGACATCCCTCTTTTCCTAGAGGATGAACCGCCACTCATGTCTATCACTAAGGAGTGTGCTTCTAAAATTTCCTTAGCACAGACAACCAAATCTCCAATAAGTAAATTTGTGAGGAGATTCTTGTATGTGTCTAACTTCTCTAAATAGATGTCAGTCTCATGGTTTGAGATCAAGATTCCTTCCCTTTCAACTCGTCTAAAAGGTTTCTTTTGTTGAGAATTAAGGTGTCTCAACCTTGGTAATTCTTTACATTTCTAATGTTTGTATTTATTATTTAATTGCCTATGTTGTAAATATTTGTAAATTCCATATTGTCATATTGTGGGATGTGGCATGGTGATGTGTCGATCCTACATAGAATATGACAACTTGTAATTTTGTCCTCACATGAGGAGATAGGCGTCCCACTTTGTGGTATGAGCATTTTGTCATGTGTCGGCATCTTCCATGTTGTGTAAGGGAATATTGACCAAAACGGTTATGCCGGATTCCTATGACAAAATCTATGACATGTAAGAGTCAGAAATAGAAGTTTGTAAGACAGGTAAAGACATGTGTCATGAAGCATCTTTGAATAAGGCATATTTGGGTGCCCCAAGGTGGACTATGACATGTTGTAAGAGAATATGCTATTTATAGCATGTGTATGACAGATTCTCTTACAACTGTAAGTTGTAACCACTATGACAGATTCTATGATGGTCGTAAGTGTCGTAAGAGCATCTGTCATAGCCCATTTTAGAAATAGGTGACCTCTTTGGGATGGGAGTTGTGAACAAGTGTCAGGCACATTCTACAATGTTGACCAAGTGTCCTTAGGCATGCGTTTTGGTCCATGAAGCCATGTTGGATGCCCATCCCAAGATAGGTCCAATATTGCCTTGTATTTTTTATATAAACAGGTGCTTGGAGATGGAGTTTGTATCACAGGTTTACAAGTACTGTTATGCTGCCAGATTGACTCCAGACACGAGTGTCGAAGACCATTGAAGCTTGCATTGCAAGTGTATTGTAAACAACTTTCAGATTTGTTAATACATTGTGCAGGTTTTTGAGTGTGGGGTTTTTTCACCGATAAGGGTTTTCCCCACCGTATATCTTTGTCTCTCTTCTAATGTCTTCTTTCTGGTTCTTATGTATTGTTGTAATAACTCTGTTAGATGTTGTATGTTGCTGTAGTGATAAGGATTAAATTGAATTTGTATAGCTCTCTCCTCATTAGATTAGTGTAGGAAGCGATTTCTGCACACCTAGCTTCCTTTCAGTTGGTATTAGAACCTGACCAGTTTTGGTCTTAGCTGCTAAGTAGGGGTTTTTTGAGCTGATCTTAAGTTGAGTGGGAGTCTGTGCAGAGTATTCTGATTTCTATTGCAGCAAGGAGATGGCAAGCACATCAGGAAGTTTTGAAGTGGAGAAGTTCAATGGTAGTAATTTCGAGCTGTGGAAGCTCAAGATGGAAGACATGCTTGTTGACTGAGACCTTTGGGAAAGTGTTAATGGAACTAAACCAGCTGCAATGTCACAAGATGACTGGGATCTCAAGGATCGAAAGGCTAAGGGTCTCATAAGACTTAGTCTTTCTGATTCTGTGTTGTTAAATGTCCATGAGGAGACTACTGCAAAACTACTTTGGAAGAAGTTGGGAGATGTGTATCAAGCAAAATCCCTAGTTAATAAACTTTTTCTGAGAAAGAAGTATTCTCTTCGAATGGAGGACAGAGGATCTGTTGCTGAACATATGAATGCTTTTAACACACTAGTTGCACAATTGACATCTATTGGTGTAAAGATGGAGGATGGGGATCGATGTATGACCTTGCTTTGTTCTTTGCTAGACTCATGGGATCATCTTGTCATGGCTATTGGAAGCACCACATCCACATTCAAAATGGAAGAAGTGGTTTCTTTGTTGTTGTCTGAAGAGATGTAGAGAAAGTCTTTTGAGGCAACCAAAGAGGCCCTTGCAGTTCGTGGAAGACCCAAGGAGAAAGGGAAGAAGAAGGACAAGAAAGATGAGAAGGGTATATTCAAATCTCGTGGGAGATCCAAATCTCCTAGAAAGTCCAAGGCTCTTTGTTGGAACTATGGCAAAACTGGGCATTTCTGAAAGGAATGCAAAGAGGAGAAGAAGAAGAAGAAGAAAGAACCTGGTTCAGATTCTGATAAGTCACAAGATGATGGTGATGCTTTCATCGTAGCCCTACAACCCATGAATCTGACGATGTGTGGCTAATCGACTTTGGTGCATCATTCCATATGACCTCGCATCAAGATTGGTTCACTAAGTATGAAGAGTTCGATGGTGGAAAGGTGTATCTGAGTGATGACTCTCATCTGAAGATTGTTGGTTGTGGAAGAGTCTCTATCTGATTTCCTGATGGTCGAGTGAAGGGGATCTATGGGGTTATGCACATCCCAGGCTTAGCACGGAACTTGCTTTCTGTAAGTAGTTTGAATGATGCAGGTGTGCAGGTTATCTTTTTGAAAGAAGGATGCAAGATGACTAGAGGAGCTATGGTGCTTGCTAAGGGTTCTAGGAGAAGTACTATGTTTCAGCTAGAGGCATGCATTTCACAATGCAATAGTTCTTCTCACTCAAGGAAGAGGGCAGTAGTCACTTCATCCCCACTATCTGAATGAGCAGTGAAGAAATTTGTTGTTTCTAGTCTTGATGGTTGTAATCGTGCATTGGAAGTTAAACTTCCTACTGAAAAGACAATGTTATGGCGTAAGAGATTTGGCCACATTGTTGAGAAGGGTCTACATACCCTGAAAAATAAGAACCTTGTTGAGGGTTAGATGATTGTAATCTTGAGTTCAACTTTTGTGAACATTGCATTTATGGAAAACAAAACCGTGTTTAGTTTTACTCGAGTTCTCATAAGTCTTTTGGTGTATTAGACCTTATTCATTCTGATGTGTTTGGTCCTGTTAATGTTCCTTCGTTATCAAAGTTTGTATATTTTGTATTGTTTATAGATGATTATAGTAGAAGGACATGGATTTATTTTCTCAGAAGAAAATCTGAAGTCTATAGCAAGTTTAAGGAGTATAAGGCCTTTGCTGAAAATCAGACTGGTAAAAAGATTAAATGTTTGAGAACTGACAATGGTGGTGAGTTCTGTTCTACAAAATTGAATAAATATTGCAAGCAGCTTGGGATTAAAAGACATAAGACAACTCCATACACCCCGCATCAAAATGGACTTGCAGAGAGGATGAATAGGACACTGATGGAGAAGGCTAGAAGTATGCTTAGTGGAGCTGGCCTAGAACAAAAGTTTTGGGCTGAAGCTGTTGCCACTGCTTGCTATCTGGTAAACAGATCTCCTACATCAACTCTTGTTGGAAATACACCCATGGAGGTGTGGTCTGGTAGAAAGCCTTCAATAAGGCATCTTTGTGTTTTTGGTTGTGAGGCATATGCACATGTGCCTAGGGAGAAGCGGTCAAAGTTGGAGAACAAGGCTGTTAAGTGTATCTTCATTGGCTATGGTGTCGGTGTGAAAGGATACAAGCTTTAGGACCCTGTGGATGAAAAAGTGTTGTATAGCAGAAGTGTCATCTTCAGAGAGCTTACACCTTCTTCCACATTTTTGTAGCCAGAAGAAATAGTAAAGAAAGAGGATGTTGTTCAGTTTCCTACTACCCTTGAGAAGACTGAACAAAAAGACAATATTGGACTGGATGATGAGGAGAGCTCTGGCAGCTCTGAAAGCTCAAATGAAGAAGCTAAACCTCAACCTTAGCTCTTGAGGAGGTCTACACGGATAAGAAAGCAACCTGAAAGGTTTGGTTTTACATTGCTTGATTCTAGTTGTGCTTATGCTTTGGTTACTAATAGTGATGAACCTAGAACTATATCAGAGGCTATGGACATGAAATATTCAAGTTACTGGAAGGAGGCTATGGAGGATGAAATGGCTTCTTTGGAAAAGAATCAAAATTGGGACTTGGTGCCTTTGCCTCCTAGATGGAAACCCGTTGGATGCAAATGGGTGTTCTGATGGAAACAGGTTGTCATTGATGTCAAAAGGTTCTTCAAGAGGTTCATCAAGAATGTGCATATGCTTTTAGAATGATATTGTGGAATTATATTCTTGATCTTCATAGATGTGGTCTTCAATTAGAATATCTCCAAGCATGACAAAGTTGAAATGACAGGTTGAGTATGATGTCTAATTTTGTGATATTTGTTTAAGAACATCATCAAGTTATCTTCATTGAGGTACTTCATTAATGTCTTCATTGGATATGTTTGTTGTACTTATAAGGTTTGAATGCTTTGTTCAAAGTATGATGTGATACATCATCAGGAGTTAAAAATGTTACATGCAAAAGATGAGAGTGATTCATGATGCCCTTCATGGTAACTTGTTGTTGCACTAATTTTATATTCTCAAGATGAAGAAGTTGAAAGCCCTAATTTTACTTAAGGAGCTCACAATGGTAGAATCAAGATATTGGTACAGTAATGATAATATGTAGTGCATATATGGTTATGCTTCAGACTTTGTTTGTTTGATGCCAAGATTGTTATCATACTATTCACAATCAGGTTGCAAAGTTTGTTTCAGGATGTCTTAAGGACAGAGGAAGCAAAGTGTTTAAAGGAAGAGTTGTTATTCCATCTAATGATAACTTCAAGCCAAGATAGGATGGCATATCATTATAAATCACTTTGCATCAATCTTTATGTTCTAAAAAATGTCTTAAGAATGCCTCAATATGGATATGTTTGAAGAAATTCTAAGGCTTTAGAATGTTGATCTCTATTCACATATTCTGCCCGTCACATTTGAAGTGCTCTTTTTGTTTTAATTTTAAATTAACCTTTTGAACAGGTCAAAAGCCACTTAAGTGGCAACTTTAAGGGGTTCATTACCATGAGGAACCGGCCCCCTATCTCAAGGAAGACCGATGGGATCGGTCACTTGCATCTTATGTTGAGCGCCAAACTTAAATCTATGTTCAAGTTTAAATATGACCTGGGCGCGAATGTGGAGATCATCGGTCATGGTTTAAACTAAGACCTCATACTTGCTGCTTAAATTTAACATGCATTTGGCTGTCAAAAAGCCTTCTTTAACAACAGAAGTAGAATTTAAAAAGCTATTTTTGATAGCTATCAAAAGCACATAGTTAATGCTTTTTAAAGTATTGTTTTTTAGGAAATATCTTTCTATTTTACTTCTCTCGTGACATTGAAGTTGAAAATGAAGGGTTCCAAGAAAGAAAAGTTTCTTTCTTAAGTTTTTATTTAGAATGTTTTTAAGATAGAATGTGTGGGAGATGGAAAGTTTAGAAGGCTCGGGATATTAAAAAGATATGTTTGTATGAAATAGAATTTCTTTTGATATTGAAGAGTTTCTGAAGGCACATTTTTGTGGAAGATTTTTTTAAGTGTTAAGATGATTTTATTTTTCCTTGTCTTCATACAGAGGAAATCTAAAGAGGGGATCTGAAGATAGTGAAGGAGTATTTTATTTTCTTTTCAAGGAAGATTAAAGATTTATTGAAGATTTTTTTTGTATGATTGAAAATATGGAAGATATTTTTAAATCTTCATAAGGGCAACATGATTTGAGAGACAATATATTTATTGTTTTTGTTTGCTATCAGAGAAAGTTTTTTTACAGGGATATGAAGGATCATGCATGAAGGTTCTTTTTGATGGAAGATGAAAATGAGGATAGAGATTTTATTACAGGGGCAAATTTAGAATATAATATATTTGTTTGAGAGAGAAATATGAATTTTCATAACATTGAATAAGATTTTCTTCTTGCAGATAAATTGTTTTTGCAGAATACAGAATGGAGATCTATTTGATGCAATCAGATATTATTTTCTTTCAGAGAAGATGAAAGGTTTTGATAAGAGGATAATGAAAATATGTTTTACAGGTGGAAGGATATTCAACTTGTATAAAATTGTCTTTCAGGTGTATTGATTGATAGAGATGAAACATACAAAATGAGGAAGTGTTGTTGAATGGATCAGAATATAGGATTGATATGCAGTATTGTTGAGTGTATTCGGATGTAGGATTAATTATGAACAGAATGACCATTTGATAGATATATGTTTTGTATTGAATGGAAACAGAGTATCCCTCTGATTTGTTTATTACATCTATTGGTGATTTGATTTACCAGTAAGGCACAGTGTGCCAGTGAGGCCTTGTATTAGCCAGTGAGGCTTGTTGGTCAGTGAGACCTATTTGTTTACCAGTGAGGTATATCAGTGTTGGAAGTGGGTGCTTCTGTTTGGTATTGGAGTTGGTGCTCCTAGATACATATTGTAGCCAGTGAGGCATGTTTTCCAGTTAAGCTAGTGAGGCAGTTTTGAGTAGTTTTTCTACCCAGAAAGGGTTTTCCACTCCAATAATTCTTGTGTTAATGATATGCTTCTATGTGTGTTTTTGCTTCTATGTTAATATTTATCTCTATGTGGTCCTGCTTATAATTTTCATTATCAAACTTGTACATATATGTGTAATAGTTCATTGATGACTTTCTTTTTCTAAGTCTTGTAAATTAAAAGTTATAATAAGTTGCAAAAATCTACACAACACTGATTCACCCCCCCTCTCAGTGTTGTTCGGACTCCTACATGTTCAAGAAGA
This sequence comes from Cunninghamia lanceolata, assembly GCA_027924645.1. Taxonomy (NCBI): domain Eukaryota; kingdom Viridiplantae; phylum Streptophyta; class Pinopsida; order Cupressales; family Cupressaceae; genus Cunninghamia; species Cunninghamia lanceolata. The sequence continues at coordinate 3,485,097 of BSBN01000620.1, forward strand.
AATTTGGTGCAGATGGCAATGTTGAGAAGTATAAGGCCAGATTGGTTGTGAAGGGGTATTCACAAGTGGAGGGTATAGATTATGGTGAGGTCTTCTCTCCCGTTGCAAAGATGACATCCATTTGATTCTTGTTGTCACTCACAACAACTTTCTTTCATGGTGACTTGGAGGAAGAAATCTACATGTCACAGCCAGAGCATTACATGGTGAAAGGTAAAGAAAATTTGGTTTGCAAACTTAAAAAGTATTTGTATGGTTTGAAGCAATCCCCCAGGAGATGGTACTTGAAGTTTCATGCCTGTGTTGTCAATTGGATTTGTGAGATCGAAATCAGATCACTATGTCTATTATAAATTTGATGGTGATCGTATTCTCATTGTTGCACTATATGTTGATGATATGTTGCTCATTGGGAAGGGTAAAAATATGATTTCTAATTTTAAATCTCAATTGTCAGCACAGTTTGAAATGAAAGATTTAGGGGCAACCAGGTACATTCTAGGAATGGAAATCAGAAGAGACAGAACCAACAAAAAACTTTGGTTAAGTGAGAGTAAGTATGTGAAGACAGTGTTGGACAGGTTCAACATGGTAGATTGTAGACCATTGTGTGTTCCCGTTTCTCTGGGGACAAAGTTGTCTATTGAGGATTGTCCAAAATCTCCTAGTGAGGTGGAGGACATGAGTAGAGTACCTTATGCAAGTGTTGTTGGTAGTTTGATGTATGCTATGGTCTGCACAAGACCAGACATTGCCCAAGCAGTGGGAGTCCTTAGTCGATTTATGGCTAATCCTAGACGAGTTCATTGGGATGCAGCTAAGAGAGTGTTCAGATATCTGAGGGGTACTTTCGAGTATTCCATTTTATATCATGGTAATGTTTTAAGACCTCTGCATTCTGTTGATATTTGTGGATTCAGATTGGGTAGGTGACATTGATAGCAGGAGATCCACCAGTGCTTATGTGTTTACATTGTTTGGTGGTGCTATTAGTTGGATGAGTAAGTGACAACCTGTTGTTGCTTTGTCCATGACAGAAGCTGAGTATATGGCAGCAACCCATGCTTGTAAGGAAGCCATTTGGCTCAAGAGATTGTGTTCAGATATTTATGTTGATGTAGGTCAGATCACGATCAGTTGTGACAGTTAGAGTGCAATTTGCCTTGTGAAGAATCCAACTTTCCATTCTAGAACAAAGCACATTGATGTTCAGTTTCACTTTGTGCGAGACATGGTTGAGGATGGAAAGGTAAATTTAGAGAAGGTAGATACTTTGAAGAATGTTGTAGATGCATTAACAAAACCAGTGGGCACAAAGAAGTTCAGATGGTGTTCGGAGTCTATGGGCCTCTCAGCCTATAGCAGTTAAATCCTATTTTTCTATTGGCTCTTACAAGGTGTTCGACAAGTGGGAGAATGTTGGGAATTAAGGTGTCTCAACCTTGGTAATTCCTTACATTACTAATGTTTATATTTATTATTTAATTGCCTATGTTGTAAATATTTGTAAATTCCATATTGTCATATTGTGGGATGTGGCACGATGATGTGTTGATCGTACATGGAATATGACAACTTGTAATTATTTCCTCACATGAGGAGATAGGTGTCCCACTTTGTGGTAGGAGCATTTTACCATGTGTCAGCATCTTCCATGTTGTGTAAGGGAATATTGACTGAAACGGTTATGACAGATTCCTATGACAGAATCTATGACATGTAAGAGTCAGAAATAGAAGTTTGTTAGACAGGTAAGGACATGTGTCATGAAGCATCTTTGAATAAGGCATATTTGGGTGCCCCAAGGTGGACTATGACATGTTGTAAGAGAATATTCTATTTATAGCATGTGTATGATAGATTCTCTTACAGCTATAAGTTGAAACCGCTATGATAGATTCTATGATGATCGTAAGTGTCGTATGAGCATCTATCGTAGCCCATTTTACAAATAGGTGACCTCTTTGGGATGGGAGCTATGGACAAGTGTCAGGCACATTCTACAATGTTGACCAAGTGTCCTTAGGCATGGGTTTTGGTCCATGAAGCCATGTTGGACGCCCATCCGAAGATAGGTCCAATATTGCCTTGTATTTTCTATATAAATAGGTGCTTGGAGATGGAGTTTGTATCACAGGTTTATAGGTACTATTATGCTGCCAGATTGACTCCAGACATGAGTGTTAAAGACCATTGAAGCTTGCATTGCAAGTGTATTGTAAACAACTTTCAGATTTATTAATACATTGTGCAGGTTTCTGAGTGTGGGGTTTTTCACTCGATAAGGGTTTTCCCCACCGTATATCTTTGTCTCTCTTCTTCTGTCTTCTTTTTGGTTCTTATGTATTGCTGTAATAACTCTGTTAGATGTTGTATGTTGCTGTAGTGATAAGGATTAAATTGAATTTGTATAGCTCTCCCCTCATTAGATTAGTGTAGGAAGCGATTTCTGCACACCTAGCTTCCTTTCATCTTTCTCCTTCAATGCCACATGGTGGAAGATAGGAACTTTGTTTGGAATCAAGGGTTGTGCCTGTATGGGAAATATACATTATTCATATGCCCTTGGTCCACTTTTTTTTATCCTAAGAAGGTGACCTTCTTGAATATTCCTTTTTGGATAAGATTCCATCATCTCCCTCTGGTATGTAGATCATCTAAGGTGGTTTAGATGCAGATGGAAAAGCTTAGTTCCTTTGTGAGAATGGATCTAGATCATGATATCTCTTTTGGAAGCTTCGTTAGCATGTGTGTTAATTGATATTTCTTTTCCTCTAATTTAATCCATTCTAACCTAGTCTTCTCAATTTGTTGAGTTTGCTTTTTCAATGTTTTCACCGCAACCAATTAGTGCATCCAAGGTCTCATTCTTTTTAGCAAGGTTATTATTTGGGTCAAAGATGGGTGCCAAAGATAAGATGAATAAGGAATTTATTTGGAGAAATCATGGATTTTTTTCATCTTCTAACATTCCTTCAACTGCCTCCTTAGAGTTGCCTATTGTTGTCCCCATGGCTAATAAATAGAGATCAAAAAATTTGGACATTCTTCCTCTAGTCCTTTCTTAGATGGAGGAAAAAAACCTTCTTGGAGAAGAGAGTGTTTCTTCAAAGATCTTCAATTGGATTGAAAGATTTTGGATGGTGTGGGTAGTTTAGGATCAATGCAGTTTCAAGTATTGGACAAGCACAAAAAACATGGAGCCTATAAATCAAAAGTAGAGAAGCTTCAACTAGATGCCTAGGAAGAAATTGGGGTGGGTACTCAATGGATGATGGAGTGCCTCTTCTCATTTTGGTGTTAGGATTAAGGTGTATTATTCATCTTGCAAATCCTAGGTCTTGATTAATTATATTTAATTAAGTAGGTTATGTAAATAATGTATAATCTCCAAACATCATGGAGTAGACAAAATGGGATGCCCATGTGAGGGTGGGAACATTATTTATTTATTAACTATTCTCTAGGACACTTGGAATGTTTTGTAAGAAGACATTAAATAGGGAGGTTACATTGAAAATTATGTCAAAATTGGGAATTATTGATGTAGTCATGGATAGAGGATCTAATGAAGGATTATCCAGCCATGCAATGAAATGAAACAACACACACTCAATATTGGAATTTCAATGAAAATGATAAAACAACAATATGAACTTTATTGATTCTCAATCATGAATAAATTATAGTCTATTGCAATGGGTTTCCAACATGCTAGGCCTTAGCCATTTGATTACAAAATATGCAAACTATAGAATTTGAATCATATTACAATACAATCCCATATTTCAAGCTTCAAATTATCTTATCTATATCATTTTAGACTCTTGTAACATACACCCTTGGATATATGTTTGTTCTATGCCAATATTTTTTGCTTTTTCTTATGGTTTATGGTTTAGGGTTTCATTGCATGTTTTTGCATTGAACATATAGAATATAGAGCATATAAACCAAACCTAGAAAAACTAAAGTAGATATGAACAAACTAATGAAGACCCAGATTGAATTATAGCAAAATATGAATTACAGTGACATACCCATGTTGGTATCTTCAACTTCGTCTGACTGCCGTACTTGGGTCAGCTCACAATGCCATAGAAAATCATCAAGAAACTTATACAATGTAAGTCTTTTAACAATATCAAAGTTGTAACAGTGAAAGACACCCTAGACATCCAAATTTGAGTTGACAATGACCATAAGTGGAGGTACAAATTGCTTCAGCAACATCGACATCCTTCTCTATGCTGTATGACCAAGCTATGAATGGTAGCAGCAAAGAACTAGTGTAAAGACTCAAAAATTAGTGTAAACCTTTTGTAGTCCCAATACAACTTCAAACGCCAACATAAGATGCATCAAATCACCCTCTAACGCCTCCAAAATACCAAACTATGTTCTACAGCTAGCAATATCAAGAGTACGGTTAGCAATAATAGTATGCCAACCAAGGAGTAGCTGCAACAACAAAAATCCCCAACTAAATCCTCCAATCTGCTCTTCCAAAGTGTACTCACAAAGGCATACCAGAAATTGATCAAGATATATTCATTCTGGCACCAAATCTTCACCAAATGGATCTAATGAAAGCTCAACTAAAGCTCCTGTATGAAGCCTCCAAGAATCTCTTCTTGATGTGGTCTCTCACACATGAAGAAGAGGACTATGAAGAGATTTTCATCTCAACACAGCCAATATCAAACCCTAAAGCCAAACTCCAAGCAATGCACGAGAATCTCATAACAAGAGAGTAAATTCATAAAACCCAGCATATGCAAAAATGAGCCTTACTTTTCCTTTTTGTTTCCCTCATGCTCCCAACGCCCAAGTGGGGAAATGTTTTATTATTTTATTTTCATTACTTAAGCCCCTTATCTCTCCATGAGGCACCCATCACCTAGGCAACACAACTTAAGTTGTGACTTAACTTAATGCTATAAAGTCACTTTAAAACACATAAGTCACTTTACCCTTTTAAATAATATAAGTTAAATCTTTAATTTAACTGTTAGGCTTAGCCAACAAAAGATATCAATTAAATGCAAATAAAGATTAAACAGGGGAATGAAAATACATAGAAATAATAACAGCGAGAGATGAGTTTTAACGCGGTTCACCCAAACTCAGGCTACATCCACCAACAGAGAGTCCAATATTATTATCCAGTAAATCAAACCGATTACAACCAGCAATCCTTGCAACTCAATACTACTGCAAAATGCTACAATACATCAATAGAAACCCTAACCCTTAGCCATTTTTATCATGACTTTTGTCGGTTACAAAATAGGGTTTTTTATGTCAGCCAATGAAAAAATAACTCCTGACGCCTTAATAAAATAATAAAAAACTGTCTGAGGTTTTGGGGGCATTGCTCCTCGACCCTACCCTATATCACGAAAGGGAGCGTGCTAAGGGCGCTACCCCTTGACCCCATAGGAATTTGGGGGGAAACCATGCTGATAAAAGTGGGGTAAATTTAACCTCCGAGTTTAATTAGGCTCCATATAACAACATTAACTTATACTCTATCTATTAATGCTTTGGGTAAATCAAAACCATGTATCTCGAGCCATGACCATCTACCTTGGCCCTGCTATAAATAGCAAGGTGCTCTATCCCGACTTACTAAAAATAGTAAGTCTCCAAATTGACCCCCTAAACACCACCATTAGCCTACAAGAGTCTGATAATAGGCTAATCTCCATCCACTGATCAACTTGGCTAAATGGGGGACATTAGAGTCTACCCTCCCCAAGATTGCTTGTCCTCAAGCAATCTCAGCTCAGGATGTTGAAGTATTTGCTCACTCTCCCATGTCGCATCCTCAACTGATAGGTTCTTCCACTTCACCAAGTACTCCCTGATGATCCATCTCCTCAGATTTCTCTCCCTAGTATCTAGGATAGCCTCAAGAACTAATATTAGCTTCCCCTCCTCATCCAATGGTGGAAGTTCAGCTGAAGGAATCACATTGTGGCCAAGTGCTTTCTTCAATTTGGAAACATGAAATACATTATACAATCAACTGTCAGTTGGAAACTCAAGCTCATAGGCCACTTCTCCCACTCTTCTGGCTACTTTGAATGGACCATAGAACCTAGGTTTTAATTTCTCTGCCCCACTCTTTTGCAGAGTGGACTGCCTGTAGGGTTGGAACCTCAAGTACACCATGTCTCCAACCTTGAAACTCCTCTCTACTCGATGCTGATCAGCATAGAGCTTTTGTTGATTTTGTGTCTGTTGCATGTTCTCCTTGAGTTCTTTCATTATATCTTGACTCTCCTGTAGTAAATCTCTAGCCTTTGGCACTCTGCTATCACCAAGTAAAAGATCTATGAAGTATGGGGCAATATAACCATATAGTGCCCTAAACGGAGTCATCTAGATCGACATATGATATGTTGTGTTATAACAATACTCCCCCAGGTGAAACCATCTGATCCAAGCCTTCTACTACCATGATACATAATTATGAAGATACCCTTCCACCCATTTATTAACTATTTGTAATGTCCCCTTCTATATTTGCCCTAGATTAAACCCTACAATCACAATTATGATAAATTAGGGTTAGGAAGATGACATACAAGTGGTTATTTCTTCCTTATGTTCTTGAATATAAACCCTGCACTCATCACATAGAAAACACAAGTGCATGCATATATACATATAAACCAATATAATTGTTAGGGTTAACCAAGTATATAGTAAATTTAAAATTCAACTTCAATATTTCTATTACTATCAACACATAGGGATAAGGACATGATAGGTTTGACTCAGCTACTCATACTAAGCCCAAGAGCATAACTTTGGCCCTCTTGGCTTTGGTGGCAGGACTTTGACATCCACCACAGTGGCATACTTAGTAGAGCACTTGTCTTGTTCCCTATCCATGCCTTATCTCTTATAATTAACTCATCATGGTAGGAATGCTATGGGGATCATAGCGGGGTTCTCAATTTATCCAATCTAAGCCCAAGAGCGGGACTTTGACCCTCTTGGCCTTGATGGCAAATCTTTGACATCCATCCAAGGTGGCATACTTAGATGGAAACTGTATACCCTCTTACCTATGTCTCCTTCCTTTCCTCCATGATGAGGTTCAATACAATTTATATCTAAAATACATTGATGCATAATAAATACAAGCATTTTCAGTTAAGTTGTATTCATATTCTACACATTATCCATCATACATAAGTAATGCAAATTGCAAGGGATATTAATTCTTGATTGCTACTATATTATCAGACTTACCAATTATTATTAATATATGTTACTCTGATTCTAAGTTCTTTCCCTGCTACTCTTTCTTTGTATATAATATGTGTCCCTGCAGATTGGAGACTGAATCTTTGAATACTACAGTCTGCCTTTATCTCCCATAACTAATACTTTTTATATTTCTGATGCTTTTTCTTCTGATTCGAATGAGTTAATATCTCCCCAAAGAATGCCCATCCTCAGCGATATATATAGCTTCATGTATATGCGAATGGATACCTTCTTTCCAAGGGTGACGACCTTTCATAAGATCACATCTCTTATTAATGACTTGTTTATTTATTTTTGATTCAGATTATCCTCTAAGCCAATTGCTGCTTGCAGCGAATGAGACAACTTGTCTTACATTTTATATTATAATATAATAATTATATCATTGAATATTTTAAATAATCGATGAACATGTCATCATTGCTGCCAGAATATAGAGTAATCACTACTCTTAATAAAATCATTGCTCACTACACAACCGCCTTGATTTAATCGTATAAGACAACCAAGGTTCCCCTTATTATTGATGTGTGTAATGTCTTTGGTTAGCTTATAGAGGAGGGGACATCACAATCCACCCTTCCCAAAATTGCTTGTCCTCAAGCAATTACACACTAGGATGCTCTTGGAGTTACTAGAATCCCAATATCTCTCAACAACAAAACCAAGAGTTAGTAACTGGTAAGGTCCCTAACTTAAGATAAGTTTCTCTCGTATCAAAGAGAGGAAACTAATTTGGCCCAATTGTTGCATATGGATATCCTTTGAGTCCAAGAATTTCTCCTCTATTAGTACGACACACATCTATGACCTCAAATGCAATATTCTTTTCTGGTATATCTTTTCAGTCTTACTAATTTGTATGTTCTAGAGTAGTCTTGATGACCATCTCATGGAGTATCATGGTATGTCCTCATAATCCTTTCTTTCATTTCTGACTTGGGGATTTGTAACTTTGTACACACTTATTGCAACTTTGTTGTAACTCTACATTACTCTAATCAAGAAAGGGAACTTAAGCCCTTAGATGAAATGATCTACAAGGTTCATTAAGTTAATTTTCAAGATTAATCATATGTGTTATGGACTGGGTTGTATTGCCTTTGTTTCAATGAGTGTGGGATAGATCACGTGATTGTATATTTGATCTTGTTTCCAAAGGAAATAGAACAACCTATTCTTAATTATTGTCCTCCTTTCAGAAGCTTGATGAATATATCTTACGATAGATTTCCAATATTTCTCGTAAGATCTCTCAAGAGTTCAAATTGTAGGTTCCTAAAGGATTGAATTGTTGGCTTTTAAGAGATTGACGATCCTAGGCCAAGATGATATCTCAATATGCTAATCTCAAAGCTTGAAAGATAATCTTAATTCCTCTTTGTATCTTTAGTTATGCCTAAGTTTTCGTCACAACTAGTGATAGCAATGTGAGTTTCTATAGTTAAGTTAGATCATTAGATTTTATCATTAACTATATTGAGTTGTTATGATTGTTCCCTACTTGGAAATCTTTTTGGATATTTTGATTGTTTGATTTCTTGAAGGATAGTTGAGTGATGATGCCAATGAATTGATTTATCCTTGTACCCCCATTTGGGAACTTATCAATTCAAGAAGTTTTTGACAATAAAGTTGTAAACACCTGAAAATGGTCACAACCAACTTCATCCACTCGCGCATCCAACCCTAATTCACCTGCATCACTTCATCCGACCTAATTATTAATTAAATAATTTTTAATTATTTAATTAATTTATTTTGTGCCTTTATCCTATCATAAAAATCAAATTCCTCCACTATAGTTTAAAAATTAAATATTTTTTACTATAGTTCATTCCAAAAAGTTAAATAAATTACCATATTTATTTAATTCCCTATTTTGTGCACTTTTGATTACTTTTTGTAATCATAAATATTTTCTTCTAATCCATGTGCACATGAATTAATTTTAATTAATTCATCATTACAAACCCCCATGTTTCTAGAAGTCCACTTGTCATCCAATGTACACACATGTACATGACAAGTGGTACTTTGGAAGCATGGGCAAAACTTCCAAATTGAGTACATTTGTCCTATTTCTTCCACCCCACTCCTTGTGTCACTATTCACTCCAATTTAAAATTCCATGTGGCACTATTTGAACACTATTCTTCTAATTTTAAATTCCACTTGTCCTCTCCATGGAATTTAAAATTTATCACAAAGTACAAGCCTTACATTTTCATAAATGAGTCCTTACATGTCATACACCTACTCAATCCTAGCCATCCATCCATTCAAACTTGCAATCTCATCCATTAATCATCCCTTGAATCTTCAATCCAATCATGCCATTTGTCCAATTATCCTTGCTTGAGGATCCTCAAGCAATCTCAACCATTGATCCTTTAAATTGATCCCAGCCCTCCAATCCCATCTCCAAAAATCTATAAATTGAGGCTTCCACTGCCCATTTGGAACAAGTCATTTTATGCAAAGTTATTCTATTAATTTGAGTGCTCACATATATAGCTTTAGTGCAATTCAAACTAGTTTAGTTTAGTATATTATCACTAGTGTGCTTAGATAGGGTGCATAATTAGGTATAAAAGCATAGTACTGATTTAGTCCAATCTTGAGGTCCTTTGGACTTGAGATTGGGTGCATTCTAGGCTGGATTTGCATCCATTTTAGATCTCATTTTCATAGGGAGACATTTTGGCATGCACAGTGGGACCCCGCCACCTTAACCCAAACAAAATTTGCATGTTTTGTGTTGTTTTTCTTGTGACAGGTCAGATCAGTGCCTAAACTTCTGCAGAGTAGCGCCTATCTAGCACATCAGCGCCCAGCCCGACAGATCAGCGCCTATCTAAAAACAAGGTAAAATCACTAATTTCTAATGGGTTTTAGGCCAAAGTCAGCATTTTATGCTTGCATGATGTTCTAAGTGATGTTTTACTAACTTTTTGGCCACCTTAGCTCTCTGTTTTGCACGAAAAATCAATTTTGCAAGGGGGAGATACTGTCTATCTTGGATCAACGCCTAGTCCTCTGTATCAGTGCCTAGTCCCACAGATTGGCACCTAGTCCTAAATTGGATTTTTTAAATAAAATTTTATTTTGCAGCCTCATTCCACTGTCAAGGAGCTCATATCAAACTACTAACACATTCCTTGCAGGGATTTGTTAGGTTAAAAACATGTTATTTGGATGCAGTTTGTATAAATTTGCTTGTTTAATCTTAGACATAACTCATTTGGCTTAAAAAGAACACAACTTGCATATTCACTCATTTGGATAAAAAGAACACAACTTGCATATTTACTCATTTGGATAAAAAGAACACAACTTGCATATTCACTCATTTGGATAAAACAAACACAACTTGCATATTCACTCATTTGGATAAAACAAACACAACTTGCATATTCACTCGTTTGGATAAAAAGAACACAACTTGCATATTCACTCATTTGGATAAAAAGAACAACAACTTGCATTTTATACTCATCTAAACAAGAAAATGAACAAATTTGTGTGAAGTGTCTTGTGGTTTTATTAGTGTTGAGGAAGTGTATGCTCTTCTCTCGCACCATTGGTGATCTTGGGAACCAAAAACTTCTTACAACACTTGCATAAATCACCCCCATATTAATCCAAGAACTAAAAATGAACATTTGTCTAGTGTGACTCAAGCCAAAAATACGTATGCTCTCCCCTCGCATCTCCGTATGAACCTTGGGATCAAAATTATTTTTGCACTTGTGTTGCTTTTGTTGAACCCTTAGAGGGCCTACCACCCCACTTTGAAAGGTGGGAATGACCCAAGTGGCAACAAGCTAAAGCCAAGCTCATTCGAGCCACTATATAAAATAATGTGTTTGTGACAAAAGTCACAAGCAACAGGTGTTGTTATGTCATACCGACAAATGTCTCCCTCAATACCCTTTGTGGTGCATGAAAATCTATAGAGTGTAACCTCTACAGTCTAGGAGGCCTCCTAATCAGAGCAAATCACCGCACGTATGGCCACTTGAATGAATGCACTTACTAAATGCCTTAAGGTAGAGGCCTACCCCTTTTAGCCTTGTGGTGATTTGTTCACGACAAGGGCATAACTGGTTTTGCCCCCAAGATTCTCACCATATGGCTCCATTGAGATGAGATGGAAATCCTTGACTTAGCATAAGATATATGTAGATTTCTAGAGAGAGGGTTATTGCATCATCCTTCCAGTGCAGGAGGTCCCTATCCATCCTCTCTTGAGAAGACAATATAATGGGGCACGCCTATTTGTTAGTGTGTTAGCATTTATGCTAGAGATTCCAAGTTGTGGGCTTGACAAGTCGCCATTCACCTTGACCTTAGGTAGTTTAAGCATTGCTTTCAAGTGTTTTTGATTATGATATACTCGTTGAAATTTGGGCCTTGAGGGGCTTCTTGAACATACACATTACACTTATACATCACATCAAACCTTTGGACATTGTATGCTCTCGTTTGGAATGTTTGTATCACTTGCCAAATATCTACATCATTGACATAACCCAAACATCATTTGAGCCATTTGAAAAAGTGAACCATTGAAACATTCAAACTTCCCCAATCCATCATTTAGCCTCCAATATCTAAGTCCAAAAACATCACATATAAAGCCTAAAATTTGCAAAAAATTCAATTCACCACCTCAAAAATCACACTAAACTACCACTGTCCCATATTAGTGCCTAGACCTCCACAATAGCACCTAATCCTTTGCACTAGTGCCCAATCCTCTGCATCGGCGCCCAATCCTCTGCATCAGTGCCCAATCCTCAATCAGCACCCAATCCTCTGCATCAATGCCCAATCCTCTACATCAGTACCCAATCCTCTGTATCAACGCAATCCTTTGCATCAACACCCAATCCTCTTTTGTGAGGACCGCCCTTTTTACTACTGTTGTTATGACTATTTACAGTACTGTTATTGTTACTTTCATATTTGTGGGATAGCAGTTCCCGAAATTTGTCAGACTATTTAACTTTATTATGTTTTCGGAAAAACTAATTGGGTGATGTTTGGATAAGTTACTTTTCAGAAAAATGAATTAGGGATGATGGAAAATTGTAATATGATTTTTAATTATGTTAAATTGTACTAAGGCATGAGAATGCATGTGTTATTTAAGTTGCTTCGGCTATGATGAATTTATGTGGTTACTGATCTTGTAATTGAGTGTGCAGGGACTACTAATCAAACCACAGATTTCGGAGATCATTCCACACCTTGTTAATTGTTATTCCCTGTTAAGCCGATCTGGTTCCACGAAGAACCAAGATCTCTTTGTGTTTGATGTCTTGATGTAATGTGGTCTTTCGTATGGTCGAGTGGGTTAGGTTACCCTCATGTAACATTATTTTTATAAGTAAGTGTTGTTAAGAGATTGAATTTGAAATTTCTATTTTTCTTTAAATTATGAGGCCCTTTTTCTTGTGCTTTACCTTGACCTGGGGTGTCTTGTATGGGTTAAAATTGACCCTGGGTTCTACCCCATGGGTCCAGGGGCCCATTTGGCATGGGTAACCCTTGAGTAACCTCCATCTAGTCAACTTAACCTTCCCCTGAAGTTAAGTGGCGAAAATTGGAGGTAGGAGGGGACATGATGGGTTGTACCAACACTCAACCCATCCCCTCTACTTTCCCCTAGATAAGAGATGCCATCCATTAGTAAAAGTTACCTCTTCTTTAGTAAGATTCCCCCATGTACTATGGGGACACCCATGTGAAGAAAGGAGAAAGAGGCATGGGTCACCTGTCTTGTTCCCATTTAACTCTTTTTTTTTTATTGTTCCCATGAGAAAGTGGAGTCACATGAAAGGAATAAGGAGTACCCTTGGGAATGGAGAGTGACATAAGCCACCTGGACAGAATAGTGATTTTTGGGAAGGGTGAGGAGGTGACAAGTGTCACTTCCCCATTTCTCAAAATTAGAAAGAAAGAGAATTTTGGGTTATTTATTTTCAAATTTTGGGATGAGAGGGAGTTAGTTGAATTTTGGGGAAAATCTTTCATTTTGGCCTTACCAAAAATAGAGAAGTTAGTTTGGAAGATAGAGAAGAGAGAGGGAGTTGGTGGCTAAGCTTGGAAGTGAACTCTGTGGACTCTGCAACAACTTCATTCCAGGAGGGCTTTGCAAGGTTGGTTTGAATTTTACCTTTGATTTGGTAGAACTGAAATGTGTATGAAATGTGTGTGAAATATGTGTTTAAATTTGTTTTCTGTGGGGTTCTTGTCGGGTGTTTGACAGAGCGTCTCCCACTTGGGAGAAATGCTCATCAAGTTTGGGGTAGGGGAGGAGAGATCCACCTCGGGTGCATACCTGTTCCATCTTTTGGGATGTTGAAAGCCTTGAGGGCATGTATCTGTGACTGTATTTTTGACTTGAGAGTCATATACAGATTTCTTACAAATTGTGATCACACTTGGTTGAGACCAAGAGAAATTTATATGAGTTCATTTATCTGTCAGGGTGACACTCTGGAGTCGAGTGTATCCACTCTCCTGCCCCTTATGAAACTCACTGTAGTTGAGTTTCCGTATTGTGTAAAATAGCCACGGGTGTATGTGTGCTTTGGGATTGTTGTTGTTTCTGTTGTGAAGTGGAGTGTTTGAGTACCCAGGTGTGAGTATGGTCTCCCTAGCTCGGGGGTGACCCTCTTGCGGGTCTACGGTAGGGAGGAGAGCTAGACAAGTGGTATTTTCTTCTTTGTTTGTCTTTGATACGCAGGTTTTTCTCTTGGAACTTCTGGTTGGCTATTTATGAAGAAACAGATTATCTTCTTGTCATGAGAATTAGGCCTGGTTCTTTTCATAGAGATGAAGAGAGAACACCTCTCTTGTTAATGTTGTAAATTAATGATATTCTGGGAGTGAAGAAAATCACCTCCCTGATCTTGTTATTATTGGACTTTTATTGGTTGTCATAGTTTTCAGTTGTCTACTGTTTGGGAGGAGAAAGTTCATATCTGGGAAGTTGGTGTTCATGATTGAGAAGCTGTAATATGAATGTGCTTAAAATTTAAGTTGATGTTTGTAATCTTTGTTCAATAGCAATTTTTGTGTTCAAGTATTACTGAAAAGAAAAAAAATTCGTTTTTGCAAATTAATCTGAGTTGTTTACATTTGAAAGTTTGGAATTGCTTCACTGGTTGAAATGCTATTTTTCTTTATAGTTCAATATTAAAATGGAAAAGACAGTTTTAAATATTTGAGTTATTCTCCATATTTAATGGATTCTGTTAATTTAGAAGGATTAGAGGAAATCTAGCATGTAAATATAATCTGTTTGTAAATTTACAAGTCTTATATGTTTATGAAAATGGAAATTTATACTTAAAATAAGGGGATAGCTATTTACCATTTGGTGAAATTGGCATATATATATATATATATTTATAGATATATATATATATATATATATATATATATATATATATATATATATATATATATATATATATATATATATATATATATATATATATATATATATATATATATATATATATCTAATTGTTATGACAATTTCTTTATAATAGGTTGATTTGGAGAAAATGCATAGAGTAGTGAATTTGAGAAATTGTAGAAATTGGAATTATTCAAGTATATAAAGAGTATTTTTTTTTCTCTAAATAAGTTATAAATATATATATAGAGATATATATATATTTCTCATTTGAGTAATTATCATTTTAGAAAATAATAGAGTAACTGAAAGTAATTATAACTGTTATATATCAATATAAAAAAAAGGGGATATATATATATATATATATATATATATATGAAATATATAATATATATATATATATATATAAATATATTATTGTTGATATATATACATATATATATATATATTTATATATGAATATATATAAATATATATATATATATATATACTTGTTAATATATTATTATTGATAATAACCAACGAATGGTGAAAGACTGTCAACATATATGCCACGGATTAAAAAAAACGCAGTCGAAATTTTATATGGGCGGTGGGGAGTAAACCCCACCGCGAGTTGTTATTACATATGGTGGTGTGGAGTGGGGCGGAGCCCCACCCACACCCCACGTCGTGGGAATGTGGGTGGGGCTCCGCCCCACTCCACATCTCCCCCCCTCCAAACCCTTATGCCTCCCGCGGATCTTGTCCGCCGCTCTGCGGCCACTACGAAATCCGTCCGCCGCTCTGCGGCCACCGCAGGTCTTGTCCGCCGCTCCGCGGCCACCACCGGCCCTGCTCCTCTGTCTCTGCGGCCACCGCCGCCCATGGCCGCCGCCTGCTGTGAATCTAAAGCTATAAAGAATGTTAGGGCTTGGGCCCTAACATATGAGTGGTGTATTTGTAATATAAATACAGTTTATTTTTATATAGCTTTATATATATAGGCATATATATATACTATATATGTCTATGTATATAGCTATATAGATATAATATAATAATGAATATATATCTGTATATATATATATATATATATATATATATATATATATATATATATATATATATATATATATATATATATATATATAGGTATATAAGTTGTGGGAAACCAATTTGTCCATTATATAGACATTAAAATAAATAGATTATAGATATGTATATATATATATATATATATATATATATATATATATATATATATATATATATATATATATATATATATATATATATATATATATAATATGCATAGGAGTAAATCTTTGAACCAATTTATTGGGCCCTCGTTTAAAATCGTTATAAACTATGTCTCATGGATATAGAGAAAAAATATATATATATATATATATATATATATATATATATATAACAATTATATTCTCACAGTAGATGTTATTAAGTGTTGAACACAACAACCAAAGAAGATATATTACCATGAACAGAGTTTTATAAAGTGGTGAACCACCTACATCTATTGACAACGTCATACGAATTACAATCAGTGTATGAATCGTAATTAAGAGTAACAGTAACAACAGTAATTCTAAACAAGAGAAAATAAAATTATAATGTAAAGAGAGTTTAGGAATATTCAGTGATACTCTGGAAAGAGTTTCTCGGAAGTTTCAACTGTTAACGTACTAATAATCACCCGAAAAAATGAAGAGGAAAATTACACAACTCTTTGCTCAAAAGAACACTGGAAATAAACTTATGAAGCCACCACTAACAATCCATGTGGCCATATTAATCTCAACTGTAGCAAACGATCTCATATGTAAACCTGTAAGAGGTTCCGAAGAAGGAAAAACTAACATTGGAAAACACAGAGGAGAAAATGCGCGACCTTTCTCACACGGGATAAGAGAACTAAGTTGACGGACCCTTCTGTCAATTGTGCTTAGGAACAAGTTGACTAAGTATTTACGAAGAGGAGGAACCTAGATCGGGGAAGATTAGGAGACCGAGTCCAGCGAAATAGTAAACCAGCCTTTGTGACCTAGATCATCCTGAAATTAGGTTTAATATCAACAATAACTGCGGTGATAACCCTGATTGACGTAAATCACGAAGAAAGGACAGGATGCACATAAAGAAAGTATAGAAAATGAAAGAGAGAGAGAGACCGAAATATAAACACACTAAATGAACTAAGAGATAGTTAAGGTAAGGGCGATAAAGATATAATCCAACTTAAGAACTTGTGGAAAGGGAAGAGAGGGCAACCAAACCGCCTTGTTGAAAATGCTAAGTCATAGGAGGAGTATGTTTCAGGGAACAAGAGAGGAGACAGACAACCGTGCCTGGCTGAAAAATGACTAAATAGGGAGATCACTAGCCGGTTTAGTCAGAACAAGGCGTCGTGGGGAGTGGTTCCTCTATCAGCGAACCACGGGCGTAAATGAGTGCAGCGTAATTTCCACTAACGCCGTAAGGCATTCTGCTACCGAACATTGCCGAGGATTCGATTTAAGAACTTTGGTAATCTCACTCTTGCAATGACGTTAGCAGCGTTGTATAGACCCTCTTGTTGATCTATATGCTTCTGGTTGCACGCCATTGTACTTGTATTCCGCCGATGAGTATAGTGTTTCGCCATGAGAGAACACCGTTGAGCATGCGTACGCATGCGAAAGGGGTTTTTAGGACAGTGTGAGAAAAGTTTTTCATATCTCGTGTCATAACCACATGACAGATGTGGCTATGACACGTGCGATGTGTGTTGTGACCACAAGGAAAATGTGGGCATGACATCTTTATCAGTGCCCAGTTCAATACTCATTGTAAGGTCAAATTTTTGTCCTTGTGGTTGCTGACAATCCCCATTCCACATCATCCTTCAACATTACATGCCACCTCAATCCATGTCCTTGTCCATTTATCACTCTTAGCTTGTGATCCATCACAATCATTGATCATTATCCTCATCATTATTCTCACTAACATCCAAATTCCCCATGCTATCCACAATCAATCCTAATTCATCATTGTCCTTAGCCAAAGCTTTGTTTATCATACATCACTAGACTTAATCAATCCTATCATCCTAGATTGATCTTACCATCCTTAATCAATCCACATCAACCTATAATCAATCCTTATCCTCAACCAATCACAACCTCATCCAATCATTCGCTCATCCAAATCAATCCTAATCGACAAATCAATCCAAATCACATCCAAATCCTAAGGTAAAAACTCTAGATCAAAATCATCCTTTTGTTTGTATTGAGCTTGAGACTTTGTTCATCTTAAGTTTAGTATAAACTAGGAACCTGTTGTGATGTTCACAACACGCCCCATTTTGCCCCTTAGCAAAACGAGGACCCCTGCTGTCGCTTTGCTTTTTGCTTCTGCTTGTGTTTGTCTGCTTTCTGGCGGTTTGGTAAAAATGAGTCAGGTGCATCATCATCATGAAGGTCAGGATGAGGTAGGTCATCATCATAAGGTCAGTTTGTCAAAGTTCATATTTTGCTTCTGTGACCTCATATTTAGAAAGAGCTTGAAATTCCATGCAGGTTTCCCTTTTACATCACTTGAAAATTCGTCCATATGTGGAAGTTATGCACAGTCAAAGTTTTCGTCAAACCTGATAATCGCAAGTGATCATCATATTTTTTATATCCTGTCATGTTGTCAAGGTCATCATGATCTTGGTCTATCACCCGATAAAAATCATGCAGTCGCAATATCCGGACGTCAATCTTAGGTGATAGTGCCCTTTACCCGTCAAATGACCTTATGCGCATCATGAGCATCATGTTTTGAGTGTAACCCGGTATTTCATAACAACGAGCATCATGATATTTTAACATCACCCGATATTATAATATCATGCTGATATTAAATATCACCCTACTTAGAAAATCCACCATCTGCATAATTTGCATGCGCATGCCAAAAATCCTATCGGAGGGTCATCATCCTGATCTTTCACAAGAGGGTCATATTTGCTGATATTCGCTAGGATGATGATGACGTCATCATATCCTCCTGATCTCCTTTTGCATGATCATGATGATCACCCTATCTTTTAAGGGAGGGTGATATTCCATTCCTCAACAGCATGATCATATTTTAAATATCACCCTAGCGCTAACCTGATGATGACCTCAACTTATCCTCATGCTCTGAAGACGGAATATGATGGTTACGTCATCATGATATTCGATGAGGAGGATCATCATATTTTTATCCTGTCATATTGTCAAGATCATCATGATCTTGTTTGTCTACCCGATATTTCATAAAGTCCTCCTGCCGAGAAATTTGACCTTTTGCAAATATCCTGATGATCATCATCATCACATTTCCCTTCGGCAGGATATTTTCCAAAACATGATCCGGTTCGCGAATATGATGATGACGTCATGTTCTAAGTTTAACAAAGGCCCCGGATATCCTGATGACGTCATCCCAATCTGATAAACGAAGAAGCAAATATCCTGATGATCATCATCATCACATTTCCCTTCGGCAGGATATTTTCCAAAACATGATCCGGTTCGCGAATATGATGATGACGTCATATTCTAAGTTCGACAAAAGCCCCGAATATCTTGATGATCATCATCATCCTGATCTTTCGAGAGGGTTACCTTGGCCACAAAGGGGTCATATTACATTCACCACCTGATCATGCTCCTTAGGTGACCCGATATTACATTTATCCCCTGATCTTAACTAAACATGACGGTGACGTCATCTTTTGCACTTTAATGAAGCCCGGATATGACGATGACGTCACCATCATATTCCTTTCCTCAGCAGTAGGATCATATTTCATATCCTCCTATTTTTCCTTCGACATGAAGATGATGATGGTATCATTCTTTTCCCAATATACAGAAGCGAAACATCCTGATGACGTCATCTGGACCTTCGGAAAGGGGAGCATCATATTTCCAAAGTATCATGCAGACGAAAGTTTTAAGTCTTGCTATCGGCCAAACAGCGAATATCGGCCATACATTTTTTTTGACACACCAATGGCAATAGTCACGCCGATGGGCGGGAAATGAAGCGGTGGAGTTTTAAAACATTTTTTGGCACCCGTGGCATTTTCCCGGTCAGCGATGGTTGACCCGATGGGTTTTGAGCAGTCTGTATGCGTTTTGAACACGTTTTAAGAGTATTTTGGACCCGATTTCCACAATTTTGCAGAGTCACCTGGATTTAAACGATTATTTTAATTTCCTGCTATTTATGTGATAAATGAAATACTTATTGCTTGTCTTGTCTTGCAGGCTTGCAGTTGAGGAAGCAGCTGGAAAGTCAACACAGTGACCTCATGGAGGAAGGAAATCCAATCTCAGGAGCAGGAAGATAAAGACGAAGTGCGAAAAAGTCAAGGCCATTCAAGTGAAGAACAAGGTTGCAGCTGAGAGTATTACTACAACAGACAAACAAGAGTTATTGCTGAGCTGCCGGAACTTCTTAGAAGGGGCAATATTTCGCCTAGATTTGACACTGCTCAGAGATATTTTGAAGAGCTGGTTCACCTGTATTTATTGCTGTAACCAAGGGTTTGAACCAGGGGTTTGGTTAGGTTTTTTTTGCTATAGTGAGGACAATCAGAATGTCTTTATATTGTGCCTCTCTACACTGTAATACTTTACAACAGGGGCTACAACAGGATTTTCTTTTAGGAACATACAACAAGTTAGCATAGTTTAGAAGTAGAAGAAGGAGGTCGCCTGTTTGTCTGCAGTAAGGTGCGCGTGGAATGTCTGGCTGTCTTACTGTATCTGTAAAGCTTGTAAGTTCTCTGTAGTATGATCAATGAAACTAAGAGTCATTCCTACATTGTAAATCATGTATGACTATTCGTTTCTAATACAATAGAATATGGAGTTCTGCATCTATCTTCTGAGTGTTCTCCTGCTCTTCTTTGTGTTTTGAAATATTTTCTTTGAGAGCTTGCAATTTTAAATGTATGTTTGTGAAAATGCTCAGAACTTGCATTTAAGGTTTTTACTGTGGATTTGATCAAATTACTGTGGTATTTACATAGTGCATAACAGAAACAATTAGATCCTTCGGTAGATTAAATGAGGTATAGATTAGATCTTTCTAACTTTTCCCAACCCATCTGAATATTTAGCTGAAAATGTAGAAATCTAAAGGAAATTGTCTCAAATTTGAAGAAGCATGCATAACAGAGCTATAAGTAGACAGTTTTCATAAATAGATAAAGAAGAAAGCTGCAAATAAATCAAGAAAACCATCTAAAACTTGCAGCATAGTAACACTCTTATGCAAAGGAATTAAAAGTATTGACATATCTCATGACCTTTTTGCATATTCTTAGTCCAGTAAACCACCAAACAAACCTAAACTACGTAAGGCCCCTTGAACATTACAGCTTCACATTGACCAACTGAACTTGACCAACCGAACCATTGTAGACTTGGGATTAGTTGAATCTCAAATGATTCCTTCTTATCTTTCAAGTATAGTTTCAGTTCATTATATGTGAATTTTAACTTATTGTTATGATTGCATCAAAACAATCATCAACAGAACCATCAATCCCCCCTTGGATAAATTGGCTTAGGAATCTTGACAACTCCTAAGTTAGTGGATTCCAAGAAATCCCATTTTACTTAGTGCGTCTTGTCTACCCCAAGTAAAATAATCCTATTGTCCTTTTGCTTAGGCTCTTTGTCTACCCTAAGTATATAGGATAACCATCGGCCTTTAATCATCTTGATCTAGATTTTGGACCTATCTCCATCTCTCATCATTAGTACCTCATCATCCAAATTTGACCCAAATTCACCTTTTATGCCTCCCATCACATGATCGCAAGCTAAGAAAATGGACGCTCGTTACCAACCCCTCTCTCCTAGTGGCTCTACCATGAGCAACATGGAGGAATATGTCAACCAACCTAAAATGGGTGAAGCATACACTCATCCTCATCAAACTTATTCCCCCACCTTTGTTGAGTTCCTTAATGAAAAGGGGTTACACGACAAGTTTGACCAATTCATTGACAACCATAAGGATGAATTTCTTCAACATCTCATCGAACATGGCGCGCACCTCCCATATTCATATGACCATGACAAGCCCAAAACCATCTTTCATGACAAACCACCAACACCCATATGTGATCAACCATGGGGACATGTCCCTAATCCTAATGAACCCATTTACGATAACCCATGGGCTAGTTTTTCTTCCAACACCGCCACCATTCACGCCTTGGGACAAAACACGAGGGCTAGAAATGTTTCACAACCACAAGCATCCAACCCCCCTATCGGGTTACCTTATGACATGCTACCCTCCGATGTGCCCATTTCTGGGGTACCTCCTAATGTCACCATCACCACCATACCACCTCCAGCAAACAATCAACAAGAAGCCACCATGATTGTACCACAACCTCTCCCTCCACAAAACATTCCACCAAGGTTGATCATCACACAAATGGTAGCACCACCCACAACTCAAACACCCATTGTGAATCCACTTAACCAACCACAAAACCCATTGACAAACTATGCCAATCCCACGCACACATATCAATCTTCCACGCATCAACAACCTCACCATGGATCATTGATGCAACCTCCTTACGGCATCTAACAACAACCAACACCCAAAAATCAACAAGTCATTCCACAACAACAAACCCATGGGTCCCATGTTTACACGCAAACTATAGGCCTTCCACCATATGACCAACAACAACAATACATCCACCCTCAACACCAACAATCGTTGTCATGACAACAATATGTCCATCCCCAACAACAACAACAATACATCCAATCTCAACCACAACAACAATACGTCCATCCCCAATATCAACAATCATTGTCGCAACAATCTCTACTCCAACACACATCGCAACCACCTCTTGCTAACCCTTTTGGTCAAGAGTGGCCAAAGATGAAAAATGCACTTAAAAACATGTAACTAGGGACCCAAAAGAAACATTATAAGTTTGAAGACTTATGTCCCTACCCATTTGATAGAAACATTGCCATCGCACCTTTTCCTCAACACTTTGAAATGCCAAAATTTGATAAATACAAAGGAAAAAGAGACCCTCATGACCACATCAAGGAGTTCTTCATGGCATGCCAAGAAGTTGCCTATGATGACCAATTCCTCCTTCATCTTTTTCCATGAAGCCTAGGAGGACAAGCCTTAGAATGGTTCATGCACTTGCCTTATGGCTTCATATCTAATTTCTTTGATCTTTTAGACAAATTCGTCGCCCACTTCTCATACAATGTAGAACATGAGATCACCATGCTCAACCTCTGCAACACCAAACAATGAAGTGGTGAGAGTTTCACTACTTATCTACAAAGATGGAGAGCCCTTGCTAGTAGGCTACCTTGGACAACCCCCAAAAAACAACTCATCCATATTTTCATCCAAAACCTCAATCAAGAAATGGCCTTCCATTTGCAAGTACATTGTACATCAGCCTTTGACGAAATCATAGGAAAGGGGGTCACTATTGAAAAAGCCCTTATTGCGAAGGGTCTAGTCAAAATCTACAACAAGAAAGACAATGACAAAACCTCCAATGACAAACCTAAATTTTGGGTTAAAAACAAGAACACTATAGGAGATGGTGATACTGATTCCAAGCACATTCAAATCGCCACTCCCAAACCAAAAGAGACAAATGTAGTCCAAAATGTTTCAAACAATGCATCAGTCCCACCTGCTCCTCCAAAGAGGAATCCCCCTAACAATCTAAAATGTAAATATACTCCCTTGGGTGAACCACTCAAGGTTGTATTTCAAAAGCTACTCCCCACCAGCATGGTTCAGTTCCCCACAATGAAACCATTTGATGAAAACCAACCTAAACCCACGTGGTACAAAGAAAATGAGTATTGTGATTATCATCACATCAAGGTCCACGCAACAAGCAAATGCATGAAATTAAAAAACTATTTCCAAGACCTCATTGAATGCAGCGGCATCCAAATGCAAGACCATGACAATACATCACCCAATGATGGCCTAGGCGTCTACCAAGACCCTCTTCCCCACCACAATAATAATCAAACTGCATCCAAACCATCCTCCTCCAACACTAATCCTAACAACCAAACCAACAACATCAACTACAACAACGTTCCGCCTCCCTATGATAATATAGTGGGTAGAATTGACTTTGATTCTACTCGTGTCGCCACCATCAAACTCAAAAATACCACTCCTAAATGTGCTATCACCACCTGCCATGGGTGTATGACTGTAAAGGGACCATCCCCATCCTCCACTACCACCACTTCCCAATATAACCTCCTTGACCATCTTGGAAAGACCCCTATGCAAATCTCCATCTTGGAACTCCTTAGGACATCTGTCATCCACTGGGAAATACTTGACAAGGCTCTCCAAGAGTCTCACGTTCCTACTGACATACCTCCCACCCAGTTCCAAAACCTTATCACTCAATTATCATTATCCTACCACCTCACCTTTAGTAATGCCGACATGCCACCTATTGACCCCGCACATAATAAATCCCTCCATATCAAAGTCCAAATTGCCAACCATAGAGTCAAGAGGGTCCTCTTGGATAATGGATCCGGCTTGAACATATGTACATTAAAATTCATAAAACTCTTCGGGTATTCAGCGACTGACTTAGAATATTTGGTTATCTCCATCAAGGCATATGACAACACGGAGAGAGAATCTGAAGGCGCTATATGCCTCCCTATCAAGGTAGGCCCACCCACCATGCCCACTCTATGTCACGTGATTGATCTTGACCTTCCATATAATCTCCTCCTAGGCCAACCATGGTTACATGCTATGCAAGCCGTTCCATCCACCTACCATCAATGCCTCAAATTCCCTCATAACAGTGTGGAGGTAACTATTCCCACTGACCAACAACCTTTTGAATACTACAAAGCTTTAGAGGTTGTTTATGATAGACAATTCCATTGTCTGAGCACCTATGGGGATCATGTCAAAGATCACTCATTCACACCACGTCACCATTGAACAATCACAAGCTTCCACTTCATCTTCTACCAATACACCTCAAAAGGTCAAGATCATAGACAAAGGGTGTGGTGAGTATGAGCTTCACAATGCCTTCCACGTGGGACAATTACCATTGTCCCCCCACTCCCATGGTCGTCATCTTCTGAAGAAGGAAAAAGAGCAGCAGGGTAGGATCAATGATAAAATTCCCTTTGTACCAGCACAGGTCTCTAGAGAAGAAGAAGTTGAAGAAACAACTCTAAGTGATTGGCTATACCGTGATGAAACTACCCTAGCACCTATCAATCTAGAATACTTCAAAGAAAAATATCCTGTACCATTTCAAATTTGTACCAAAATTCCTTATCGTGGAATAGGACTTGGCGCCAACAAACAAGGTGCTAAAGAACCCCTTTCGGTTGATCCTACATCTCCCAAGAAATATGCTCAATACTTTGGTTTAGGATATGCTCCACTAATTGTGACAATCCATGGACCCACTAAAACCTCGCTACAGGTAACAAAATCATCTTCTAGTGTTGAAAACATCACTCCGAGCATCATCATATCTTCATGCGAAGACTTGGACCTTTCTTGCATCTTCCCTGATAATGCTATCTTTGTTATTGACCTCCTCCTCGTTCATCCTGAACTCATTGCTTGGGATTGCCAAGGACCCCTACTTCTCGATGTATTTTAGAATGATGAGGCTCTATCTGCATTCCTAGAACTCCGCAACACCTCACAATATGACATATGCCTGCACGCTGACACCTATTTTGGGGAAGAGAAGATCCTTAGTCTAGAAAAGCAAAAATAAAAAAATAGAAAATCATCCCCTAGTGAAAACCTCTCTAAGGCACTTTCAGACACAAAAGAGAAAAATAAAGATGTATCTCCTAGTGAAAACCTCTCTGAGGCACTCAAAGATGAGGATCTCAATCTTCCCCCCATACCATCTCACTGGCAAGAGTGTTCCAACATTTTGATTGAAGGCACACAAGAAATCAACCACGTCATGCAAGAATCACCTAAACTCACACATCTAGCAGAAAGTCTTAGTACAGAAGAAAAATCCAACATCTCCATAGTGCTTCATGAAACACCTGATGTGTTCACTTGGTCCTATGCTGAGCAAGGATTAGATCCATCTTTGGTTGTTCACCATCTTGTGGTACATCCTGAAGCAAAACCTGTTAAGCAAAAGCTCCATAAGGTGCACCCACAATTCACCTTGCTTGTCAAAGAAGAGCTGTAGAAATTGTTAGATGTTGGCTTTATCTATCCTATTGATTATCCAGAATGGGTCTCCAATATTGTTCTAGTTGCTAAGAAACTTGGAGGCATCCATTGTTGTACAGACTTCAGGGATCTTAACAAGGCATGTCCGAAAGATGACTTTCCCCTCCCCAACATTGACATGATTGTAGACCTTACATTAGGACATGAGATGCTTGCCCTTATGGATGGCTTCTTTGGATATAATCAAATTAGAATTGCCCTTTAAGACCAACACAAAACTACTTTTACCTGTCCTTGGGGCACATATTGTTTGCAAGTCATGCCCTTTGGCCTAAAGAATGAGGGGGCAACCTATCAATGTGCAATGACTACAATCTTTCATGACATGATACACAAGATAATGGAAGACTATGTAGATGATCTCCTAGGAAAATCAAGAACAAGGGAAGAACACCCTGAGATCTTGCGACAAATCTTTGCATGGCTCAGAGAATACAAACTCCGTCTCAACCCCAAGAAATGCGTCTTCGGCGTAACATCAGGTAAACTCTTGGGGTTCATTGTCTTCTGCAAGGGCATCGAGGTGGATCCTACTAAGGTCATAGCCATAATAGAAATGCCTCCTCCAAAGACACTCAAACAACTCTGAAGTCTCCAAGGCAAACTATAGGCTATATGAAGGTTCATCTCTCAACTTGCCGACAAATTGTTGGGCGGTGAAGCCCAATCGTTACAACCATCTCTACAGTTTCTCTGCCATCTCTGCCATTGTTTCCACTTCCTTTTCTATTCTTGGCTGGGCATTGGCTGAGTGGTGCTAGAATAATAAATGTATTGTAACAAAGAGAGAAAATAGAGTTAGTTGTTGTAGGTGTATACGTGGGTGGTTATCCTTTTTCTCATTTACTTCATAAAGATGTACACTTTAAGTGGGATCAGAACTGTCAATAGGCATTCAACCGCATCAAGAAGTATCTTGCTTCACCACTGGTCCTAATGGCACCTATCCCTGGTGTTAGGAACCCGTGTTTAACCCTTCTCTTTACTTTGTTAGTATATTGTTGTTGGACACATATGCTTTGTAAGTCGTCCCATGAGTATATTGTATTATCCCACATTCATGGGGAGTAATAGTTGTTTAGATTAGACTTAGTATATAAGTATGTGTTGAGGCCAATGAAGGCATCCACGAGTTTATTGTATTGAGCTTGCTCAAAGGAGGTTGCCCCCTCAAAGTGGCATGCAATCAATAAATTCCTTCTATGTTCTGCTATTTCTGTTATTTCGTGCATTTTCATTATTTTGTTGCAGGAGGTTCCTCTCATCTGGTATTAGAGCCAGGTTTCTTGGGCTCGCTGGGTGGAATTTCTACCAAAAAAAATTTTCACAGTGGCCTCCAGGCACTATGATTATTGCAATAGTTCTTTTTTCTTTGCATCTGTATTGTTCATTTCAATTGCAAGTTCAGATCAGGGAATAACCCCCATCCGCTTAACTGTGGGAAGTGCCTAGGCATAGCCCTAAAACTCATTGTGAGGAGTACCACAGGAACCCCGAAGTAGCTGGCCCATTGAGAGGACCTGCCAACAAAAAGGGCAACGGTCCCTACCTGATTCACTAGTTCCCATCCATGAGGTAAACCAAGAGTTGTCGTTTGTGGAAAAATGATTATCAGTTTTACCTGAGCCATGGAGTGAGGGGTACTGCCCCAATACGAAAGTCATTAGACATCATTGGTAGCTGAGTGAATCCCCCAAACCTTTAGGAAGCCAAACATACCTGGGGTCCATATCTTTTTCCAACTGATAAATAGCATATTGCATCTGTCCAGAGCCATTGCAGATCCTGTTACAGATCGTTTCCAGGAAAAAAAAAACTATTTTTTCGCCATATCTTCCTTGCTTTAGCTCTGTTTCCCCTGAAAATTCACTAGAACCCCTGAAATTCCATTCTATATATTTCCTTCCTTGAGGACCCTATCCCAAATTCCACTTATCAAAGCTAGAAATCCCACATTTGTCTATTTTTAGGGTTTGCCATAACTTCTTCGATTCTCACCCAATCACCTTCAAATTTTGCCACAGTGTTCATTTCCTATTTCTACTCCTTTGTCCCTCTTAGACAAATTTTCCCATTCTTTCACCCCGCTTCTGAAGTCCCCATTTTTTGCTTCCCTATCCCTAAGAAAGTGTCTAAAACCTAGTCAAACCCCAATTACCCATCAGAGTTTTTCCCAAATCCAAATTTTCCTTTACTAAAAAAGTTTCTGTTTTTGTTTTTCTACCCATTCCCCCCAAAAAAAAACCCTGGTTATGGTTGTCACCTGTATAGGAGCAAAAAACATGGAGGATGAACTTGTAGCCCTCAAGACCAAACTCCAAGATTTAGATGAAAAAATTCTCAGCCTCAATCTTCAGCATTCAACCATGAACAATAGATGGTAGCTAGAGTCTTCTGTAGACACTGGATTCTCTTCTTCCAGCAATTTTTGTGGGCCGAAGCTTGATTTTCCTCACTTCAATGGTGATGATCTGACTAGATGGATATACCAGGTAGAACAATATTTCAGTCTGCATAATACTTTTGATGTCAACAAAGTCCCACTTGCATCCTTTCATTTGGAACATGAAGCCCTTCAATGGTTCTGTTGGTACATTAAGGCTCATGAAGAGCCAAAATGGACAGATTTTTGCAAACTCATTTTGTAGTGATTTGGCCCTAGTGCTGTTGATGACTTCATAGGAGCACTCACTAAACTTCACCAAACTAGCACTATGAGAGAATATCAGATAGAGTTTGAGAAACTAGCCAATCACACAGAGGGATTGTCTGATGAATTCTTCAAGAGTTGTTTTGTCAGTGGTCTGAAGGATGCAATTTGATCTGGGTTAAAATGTTCCGTCCCAGCATGATGATGGAAGTCCTAGGGTTGGCTAAGTTGGCGGAGGACAAGATCACAGCTCAACAACGCTCCAAATCCACTTTTGTTCCATTCAGAAATATGGTTTCCCAAAGACCTCCAATCACGCCAGCTCCTAGAACAACTCCTATCAAGCATTTGTCTGAAGCAGAGATGTGGTCATGTAGAGAAAAAGGGCTTTGTTATAATTGTGATGAGAAATTCATTTGGGGACATAGATGTGTTGAGCAAAAGCTCTATCTCTTGGATGTGGATTCTCTGCCTACAACTGAAGTTTATGAAGATACTCAGGATATAATAGATGATCAGGTCGACATTCAACAGCTGCCTGTTGACCCTCCTTCTTAGGACGACCACCCAGAGATATCTCTCCATGCTTTAATAGGAGTCACCACCCCACAAACCATGCGGGTCAAGGGTTACTTCAAGAATATCCCTCTTACAATACTCATTGATTCTGGTAGCACTCATAACTTCATTGACCCTCAGATTGCCAAACAAGATAATTGTTTTGTCCATCCTTGCTCTAGCTTTGAAGTCATGATTGCCAATGAGGGCACCTTACCTTGCAAAGGGAAGTGTCACAATGTGCGTATCTCTATTAGAGATTATAACCTACACTCCGACATGTTTTCCTTGCCCTTAGGCAGATGTGATGTGGTTTTGGGCGCTTAATGGTTACGCACACTTGGACCCATCTTATGGGATTTTACTAAACTTAGGATGTAGTTTTCAGACAATGGGCAAAAACACACATTGAAGGACTTACAACTGGGGTCTCTCAGCATCATCAGTTCACATCGCATGGAAAAGCTCCTTAAGAAGAATTCACATGGTGTCATCACTCAACTCCATTCCATTCAGATGCAACCATCAGCGGTCTCCACTACTTCGGATCTACAATAAATTTTGGATAGATATGCATGTGTCTTTGCTGAACCAGTAGGATTGCAACCTTCATGACCAGAGGACCATCATATTCAGCTCCTTTTTGGAAGCATTCCTCCCAACATCAGGCCCTATCGCTACCCATTTCACCAAAAGACAGAGATTGAGATGCTTGTTCGAGACTTACTGAAGCAAGGTATTATTCGCCCTAGTACCAGTTCCTTTTCTTCACCAGTTCTTCTTGTCTGGAAAAAAGATGCATCATGGCACCTCGGCATTGACTTCTAAGCACTTAATCACATCATAATCAAGGATAAGTTTTAGATTCCTGTTGTTGATGAGCTTCATGGCGCTCATTTTTTTTCCAAGTTGGATCTTCGTTCTGGGTATCACCAATTCAGGTTCATGACGATGATATCCCTAAAATGGATTTCCACACTCATGATGGCAACTATGAGTTTTTGGTCATGCCCTTTGGCCTCACTAATGCTCCTTCCACATTCCAGGCATTAATGAATAAAATATTCCGGCCCTACTTGTGGAAATTCATTCTGGTCTTCTTTGATGATATCCTCATCTATAGTAAAACATGGGCTGAGCATCTCAGCATCTGGATCTTGTACTGCAACTTCTCTCTGATCATCATCTCTGTGCAAAATAGTCTAAATGTGTTTTTGGGCAGGAGGAAGTAGAATATCTTAGGCATATTGTTTTAGCCCAAGGGGTTCACATGGATCCTACCAAAATAGATGCCATGAAAAATTGGCCGCATCCTCAGACACTCGAGAGCCTCTGTGGTTTTTTTGGATTGACTGGCTACTACCACAAGTTTGTCAAGGATAATGGGAAGATTGCAGCTCCATTAACAACTTTGTTGAAAAAGGATGCTTTTACGTGGACACATGCTACTAAGTGTGCATTTGAAAAATTAAAACAAGCTATGTGTACTACACCTATTCTAGCTATGCCAGATTTTTCCAAGACCTTCACTATTGAGAGTGATGCTTGCAGCAATGGACTTGGTGCTATTCTCCTTCAAGATGAACATCCCATTTCATTCACTAGCAAAGTCCTTTCAGGTAAGAATTTAGTACTCTCTACATATGAGAAGGAAATAATGGCTATTTTGCATCACCAGAGTCTAAAATATTTCCTAGAACAATGGGTCTCCTCCCCAGCACAATAAAAGTGGGTTAGCAAACTCATGGGTTATGACTATGAGATCACTTACAAGAAGGGTAAGGACAATATTGTGATGGATGCTCTTTCTCGTACATTTGATGACCAAGCTTCTCTTTCAGCTATTTCTATGCCTGTTCCAAATTGGTTGGAATCTGTTCAGCAGGGCTATGTCAATGACTCTTCATTATCTCAAATCATCCAACAGTTGGCCAATAACCCTTCTACTACATTGCATTACTCTTGGGATGGTGCTTCTCTAAGATACAAGGGTCGTCTAATGCTTCTCCAAAGCACATATCTTCAACAGGCTGTTTTACTAGAACTGGATAATGAAGGATCCATCATTTTGGAATTGGAGGTTATCCTCAACAGGCACACTTGTCAGCTTTGCTCTCGATCCATCACAGAGATATTAATTCAGTGGCACAGAATGCAACCTACATGGGAACCATTCCTTCAGATTCAACAACAATTTCCACATCTTAAGCTTTGAGGACAAAGCTTTTCTAAGAGGGAGGGGATGTTAGGTGTTGGAAACAAGGTAGATAACTGAGAGGGGGGTGACTAAGTTATCTTAAATTTCTTGACTTTCTTTTCTCCTTTAACAATTAGTGCAGCATCAAAACATATAAGCATATATAACCATGAGAGAAAAAATAAAATCAACACAAATAACACAAGGATTTTTACGTGGAAAACCCTGTTAAGGGAAAAACCATCGGGTGACTAATCCAAGATTGTATTCTCTATTAAAAGAATAAGAAGTACAAAATGACATTTGCTAATTAGGGCTCACTGCCCAAGCACACTACTCACAAGAGGCACACTACCTACAAGAGACTCACTGTCTACAAGGTATATAGAAGGTAACCAAGTGTTTGAACTGATGAGAGACATCCATATATGTTGAGATTCAGTTCTGGTTAGGCTCAATATACTGATCTTATGCACTTCATTCTTCCTCTGTTTTAGTGCTGCTATTCTGTCACATATCAGACTTATATTGCTGCTTCCACACTTATCTCTACCTTTTTCACACACTAATACACACAACTCCTCCCTTCATACCGAAATCCATCTAGTATATATATCCGCACCAAGAATTTCAACATCTTTCTAGTTGGTAACCAGAATACTCAAGATATTTACAAAACACTGATCTGTCAGTTGAATCCATGCTTAATATGTGATGTGTATCAAAGACATAGACATAGAAATTATCAATCATGTTGGCCAACCATGTATGATCCCTCAAATAGCTTTATTACCATCAATTTCTAATCCAGATTAAAATCTGATGCTCTGCTGGTCAGTTCTTCCTCAGTCTACTCTGTCTATCAGGAACCCAACACTTAGATGCTCATACCTTTTCACTCATTCTTCATTGGAGGCTCAATCTCTGGAATGTAGTAGTCATGGTACTCCTCTTGACTTGTCCAAGTCCACAACTTGCTAAGTTACACCATCTGAGAGATCCAGACCTGATTGTCAGACCTTACTGCATGCTATGTTCTTGCTCACAGGACCAAAACACTCTTTAATTTGTCTTCCAGTATAAACATACTATGTGCTACAGATGTGTGGGATGGACTTTGTTGCCATCAATGACAACAATCATGAAGCCACACAGTGTCTCTTGCCAACAATCTCCCCCTTTGGCATTGATGGCAACACTTAGTGAAAAATGACTAAGTGTTGTAGCAAACTCCCCCTTGGCTGATGCTCTATCTTATTTACACTTTTACCGAAGCTCCCCCTTAGCTGGATTCCACATTTTTCACTACTCCTCAGTCCCCCTTTGACATCAATGGCAAAGGGTGGAATCCACACACCAAAGTTTGCAAAAATCAACCTATACATAGTTGCATAAGTATATACACATGTTATAATTACATATACTAAAGTATATCTGCAAAGGTGGTCTTCAACTGTACAAATTCTGTTGCCCAACTCTTCTTCATCCTATCCAAAATTGAAATGTGACCACTCAACAAGAATGCATAAGCTGCTGCCCTTCTTAAGTCTACCAGATAACTGGTCCAAACTGTGGTCTGAGCATTAGTTAAGGCCTCATGCATGGCCTCTAACTTAGGGATAATTATTATATTCACTCATCCTACTTATTATATTCTTCCTCTCCTTTTCAAGCCTCTTTATTTCATTTATAATGGTGATGGCCTGGCAGTCTTGATTTATTATAGATGTGGTGAGGGGATCAAAATTCTGAGATAAACTTGATAGTTTATCTTCTTGTTCTTTCACCTTCTTTTCAATATCCTCTGTCACTTTAGACCAGGATAGACAAAATTTATACATTTCTCCACCATCTTTAAGAGCATTTTCTAGGCTCTTTATCCCAATATCCAGGGTCCTCCTGTCATTAGTTATGAGTCCCTACACTTCAGTGAATCTCTTTCCCAAAAATTCTTTCTAGACTTTCTCTTCTGCCGATTTCTCCAAAGAATCAAAATGGGTGCTAACAAAGTTAACCAAAGATTTCAAGTTACCAGATGGAGAGGCCAAAGGATCCTTTTGGAAGGATGGCATGATCTTTTTCAGCATCCTGGATGCAATCTATATCAACTCACAGTCTTCCATGTGAGACTTCAAAAGCTTCTCTTTTGCTTTAGCTTGGGAAAAAGATGCTATCTTCATTCTCTGGACCGGAGAAAGGGAATCAAAATTGAGTGGTCCTTGAAAGAGTTCTAGTTCATCTATCTCCATTCTCTCTTTGTTCAAGAATTTCTTCACTGCCTCTGCAGTGTCTCTTGCTGGAGACTGAGTCTTTTCTTTTGGAATCTCTGAACTGTCATCAGAGATCTTCTCTGTTTGGTCTTCTTCTCTTCCCTTTACCTCTTCTTCTTGACTCGCTTTTTCTTCTTTTCTTCCTTCTCCTTTAGCTCCTGAGTCTGGAATGTCTGCAGTAGGATCTGGAGGAGAGATGTTGACTGCTTCATGGACTTCCTCTTCCGGAATAGAGGAATCCAAGTCCTTAGACTTCTCCTCATCTATCTCTTTTGACTCTTCTCCATTTTTCTCAGTAGATTCTTCTTTTGATGTACTTAATCCTTTGACATCCATGGTAGAAGGTTCTTCATCTATTTCCTCTATAACAGGAAGATTGAATTTCTTGAAGGCATTCCGGAGGATGTCTTCTATTTCTTTTGCCACCTGATCAGTCTCTCCAAGCATAAGTTTGTTCATTCTTGCTTTTCTTCAGAACTCATCCTTGCAGTCCTTGAAGATCATGGTCATTTATTTTGGAGTAATGGAAGGATAGAGCTGAATTGCAATCTATTCCTGGATCTCTAAATTCTTTTCCTTGGCATTCTCTTTTTTGAGTTCAAGTACCTTCTCTAGAATTTTGGCAATTAGAGATGATTTCAATGAATGCTTTATTATAAATGTTTAGGTACCTGACTGTAGCATCTTCCAAGATTCATTTGTCAGTGTCACTATACTCATCATAAAATTTTATCATTGGTTACAGATTCCCATCCACAATGACTACCTTGATGACATCATCAATAGATAGAGTAGGCTTTTTAACAAATTCTTCTGCCTCTTCTTCTTTATTTTTACCAGCAGAGGATTCCCCAGAAGTTTTCTTTTTCTTCCTCATTTTCTTAACTTCCTAATCAGACGCTATTTCTTCATCATACTTTTGGCTTATGTATGACCTTGTGGCCTTTGTTTTTGTTCTCTTTTCTCCCTTTCCAGATGTCTTGGCTTTCGGTTTTGAGGCTCTTGAACTCTTAGAGGTGGTAGGTGCAGGGCTCTTGGAGGATCTAGTCTGGGAGGAGGCTTGCACCGGAACACTTTCTTTTTCTTCTTCTTTTCTCTCTTTCTCAACTCTTTCTATTTTCTCTCTATTTGCATCAACTGCCTCTTTTGATATGCCATATCTTTCAGAAATTTCCTCTACTTCCCTTCTCACTTTTCTTTTTATCTCTGGTTGTCTCAATTCAACATGTATCTTTACACTTAATTCTTCAAAGGTTCCAAACCTTTCTGCCTCAGGGTCCTTAGGCTGACTCAGCAACTATTGGACATGTAGCTCCATGATTTTCTCATCTACCTCATAGCCCATTGGCATAATCTAGACTATTCTAGGCTCAACTACCTCCATTAGGCATTGATCAATGTCTACCATGAAGCACATTGTATCCTTATACTTTTCAACTATTGTTTGAGGAATTCTTTCTCTGGCCTGCATCATACCTTGGAAGTTCTTAAAATATCCCCAGAGTGCTGTGCTTTGAGCCTTGGCATCACCAAGCCCATACATATAATCTCTGATTCGTATGTCAACCGGTCTGTCACTTTGCCATACCCAACCACTTGATCCGGGTAGCTCATTCATATAGTAGAAGAATAGACATAGTATTAATCCACCATACTTGAATGAGTTCTTCTTATCCTTCTTGATCTTTTGCAAGTTTTCTAGCAGTTGGTTCAGAAGAAGATCACATAGGTCATAATCAACATTTTTCCTTAGCATCTGATATGATGTATAAATTGCAGTTCCAGACACAGAATTCTCCCTACTGGAGTGATAGATTTTATAACCAATTATCATAGAGGCAAATTTGATATCCGGAACTGTGATATCTTCTATTGTCATGGCTCTTTTGTCAAACTTTGATCTGGTAGCTTCACTTACTGTTTGGTTCTTGACAGATTTGAGTGCAAGCAACCCACCGGATGAGTGCAATCCAGTTACTACCCTAATGGCATCTTTTGTTATTTTGAAGGGCTTCATCAACCACATGAAGTTGTCATGTATTCTACTAAGAACATACTATACCCATTCATCTTCTACAAAATAGGGAAAGTGGATGCAATGTCCAAAATGCTTATCCTGGAGGGCCTTGTATTGAGGTTTGAGTTCAAAAGTTTCATCTATTAATTGTTTATGATAGATATCCATCATCTTGGATTCCTTGAATTCCTCAATATTGGCATGGATGTACACCCTAACATCTTCTACATGCAGAAACCCATGCAGAATGCTAGAAAAGGTGCCTAAGGGATCAACTTCTAGGGATTTGTAGGGGTGTTTCTTGAACTTTAGGTGCGGCCTATCAGTGATCTTAACAACCATTAGAGTAGCCATCTTTGCAAAAGATTCAGAGAGATATATTCAGAAATGGAAATACCTTTTTACGGTTCTAGGATTCACAATATGTGCCAGAAAAGATCACTGGTTGAATCGGATTCTACGGTTGATCTTTGAGAAGGTTGTAACAATCTTGATGCAAAGCTCTTCCTTTCTTCTTCTCAAATGCAAATGTGCAAATGATGAATAAAAGACCCCTTTTATCTCTGCACAAACCCTAATTTCCTATTGCAATAAATGTACAACTTAAGTTATTCCGGTTGCCTTGTTCTGAGAGAGATCTTTCTTAATCACTGAGATGCATTTAGAATTATTTTTAGTGATAATTAACAATGTATCTCCTTTCCTCCAATCATGCCATTTATCCGTAGATCAAGATATTTCAATTTTGAATCATACCAGAACTAATTGTGAAAATCCTACTTTTACCGGATGGCTATCAAACTAGATCAATCTTGGATGATTAAACTCATCTATACTTGCGGATCTTTCATGTTTTTACCAAGGGTTATTTAGATATTTCTCTGAGAACCCTTTAATCCGCAACATTCCATGTGCCAAATTTACACACCAATTGACTGCCTGGGGGAATTTATTTTCCTTTGTGAATCCCCCTGAGCCATAGCTCATCTATTTAGTTTTCGGAAGGAATATCAGCACCAGATTCTGGTGCGGATCCATCTCCAACCTTTTCTGTACTCTTCTTCACCCAAATCTTGTTCATCTCCCTTTAAACTTCATCCTCATTCACTTTGCCTTTTCCTTTATCTTGATTTTGATTATGATTTACCGAACCCTTTTTATCTTGATTCTTACTTCTGCAGAATTTGGCAATATGACCAGATCTATTGCAATTGTGGCAAACAACATTTCTTTGCCTATTTGACTGATAGCCTCTTGATCTGCATTGATTAGCCATATGTCCCATTCTATTGCATGCAAAGCATCTACCATTGAATGAATTATTTATTTGCATATTTTTGCATTCATGAGATTTGTGACCATACCTTTTGCAGTTGAAACACTGTCTGAAGAAGGATGAATTAGTCTGATTCAGTCTTCTTCTGCACTAAGTTACTTTATGGCTGAAGTTGTTGCAGTTGTAGCAGTATCCATTGAAGGATGGATATCTTTGAGCATTTGGTTGCCTTACCGGAGATCTTCTAGGCCCGTTCCTTAGATTTCTTGATCCAGAGTTCTTCTAACTAGATCTGGAGCTTTCACCTTTCTCATATCCCAAGCCACACTTGTCATCTACCCTCTTTTGGATTTCAAGAACTTCAAGTTGAGCAGAGCTTATCTTGAATTTCTCTTTGTATTCATTTGTTGTTTGAAGATCTTGTTTGAGAGTGTGTATCTGATTCTCAAGTTGTTCTTCATTATCTCTAGCTTCTTCAAGATTAGATTCTAGATGCCTGATTATTCTATCCATTTTGTGGCAGTCCTCTAACTTCTCCTTGAGAGATTGTTTTAGATTATCTTCAATTTTTCTTTTCTCTTCAATTTCTTGGGTGAATCTCATAACCCCTAATTCCATTTCATATCTTACCATAATGACCTCTTTTGATAGCTTCTCACATATCTTGGTTTTCTCATTCAGATCTTCATTAGTATCATTGGCTTCACTTTGACTTGCTAATTGTTGAAGTAGTTCCTTTCTCTTTTTCACAGAGATTCTTAGTTTTTCTTTTAGCTGATTTATGAAATCATCAGCTTGTTTGATTCTTTCTCTCAAGTTATTAACTACAGAGTGAGATTGCTCAAGATCATCTAGGGCAGAATGAAGTTGTTCCTTCATACCATACATATCCATTGAGATTCCCAGATCTTCCTCAAGTTGTTAGGCTCTATTTAGAGGAACTTGGCTTTGATACCAATTGTTGGAAACAAGGTAGATAAATGAGAGGGGGGTGAATCAGTTATCTTAAATTTCTTGACTTTCTTTTCTCCTTTAACAATTAGTGCAACATCAAAACATATAAGCATATATAACCATGAGAGCATAAATAAAATCAACACACATAAGGATTTTTACGTGGAAAACCCTATTAAGGGAAAAACCACGGGGTGACTAACCCAAGATTGTATTCTCTATTAAAAGAATAAGTACAAAATGGCACTTGACAATTAGGGCTCACTACCTGAGCACACTACTCACAAGAGGGACACTGCCTACAAGAGACTCACTATCTACAAGGTATATAGAAAGTAACTAGGTGTTTGAACTGATGAGAGGCATCCATATATGCTAAGATTCAGTTCTGGTTAGGCTCAATATACTAATCTTATGCACTTCGTTCTTCCTCTATTTTACTGCTGCTGTTTTGTCACATATCGGACTTGTATTGTTACTTCCACACTTATCTCTACCTTTTTTGCACACTAATACACAACTCCTCCCTTCATACTGAAATACATCTGGTATATATATCCGTACCAAGAATTTCAACATCTTTCTAGTCGGTGATCGGAATACTCAAGATATTTACAAAACATTGATTTGTCAACTGAATCCATGTTTAATATGTGATACGTATCAAAGACATAGACATAAAAGTTATCAATCATGTTGGCCAACCATATATGATCCCTCAAATAGCTTGATCACCATCAATTTCTAATCCGGATTAAAATATGATGCTTTGCCAGTTAGTTCATCCTCAGTCTACTTTGTTTGTCAGGAACCCAACACTTAGATGCTCATACCTTTTCATTCATTCTTCACCGAAGGCTCAATCTCTAGAATGTAGTAGTCATGGTACTCCTCTTGACTTGTCCAAGTCCGCAACTTGCTGAGTTACACCATCTGAGAGATCCGGACCTGATTGTCAGACCTTGCTGCATGCTCTATTCTTGCTCACCGGACCAAAACACTCTTCAATCTGTCTTTCGGTATAGACATACTATGTGCTACAGATGTGTGGGATGGACTTTGTTGCCATCAATGACAACAATCATGAAGCCAGATAGTGTCTCTTGCCAACAGTTAGGAACCCGTGTTTAACCCTTATCTTTACTTTGTTAGTATATTGTTGTTGGACGCATATGCTTTATAAGTCATCCCGTGAGTATATTGTATTATCCCACATTCATGGGGAGTAATAGTTGTTTAGATTAGACTTAGTATATAAGTACATGTTGAGGCCAATGAAAGCATCCATGATTTTATTGTATTGAGCTTGCTCAAAGGAGGTTGCCCCCTCGAAGTGGCCTGCAATCAATAAATTCCTTCTGTGTTCTGCTATTTCTGTTATTTCATACATTTTCATTATTTTGTTGCAAGAGGTTCCTCTCACCTGGAAAGCCCATGTTATTATATATATTAGCAACTTCAGTAGCACTAGGGGCACTGTTAGCACAACAAGATGATTCAATCCATGAGAGAGCTAGATATTACATCAGCAAAACTTTAGTGGTATATGAGCTTAACTATGCCCCCATGGAACGTGCATGTCTAGCTGTCATTTTTTTCTCTCAAAAGTTACGACATTACATGCTAAGTCATTCCATTAAGGTCATATCTAGGGTTGAACCTCTTAAGTACCTACTTTCCATAATTGCGCTCATAGGGAGAATGGAAAAATGGGTTATGTTGTTGAGTGAATTTGATATTGAGTATGTTGACAGAAAAACAATCAAAGGATAAATTGTAGTAGACTAGCTAGCTGAAGCACCCCTCATAGATTATCAGCTGCTATCCATTGACTTTCCAGATGAGTCCATTCTAACCATGACATAATCAACACATTGGAAACTATACTTTGATGGATTCTTCACTAATCACAGTTCTGGAGTAGGGATACTATTGGTGACCCCCCCAAGGCGATTACATCCCCAAAGCTTACATACTTGATTTCTCCTATACGAACAATGTATAGCTGAATATGAAGCTCTGATCATTGGTCTCAAAATAGTAGTACAATGGAATATCTTACATCTACAGGTCTATGGAGACTCTCAGTTGATCATCAAACAAGTGAATGGTGATTTTACCACAAAGGATGATAAGCTAGTGCCCTATAAGAAAATGGTTGATGAATACAAACTATTATTCACCTACATACAATTTGAGTAAGTACCTCACCTTCACAATAAAGCAGTTGATGCCATGGCTACTATCGGTTCCCTTCTGGATATGCCTCATGACAACCATCAATGTGAGTTTCTTGTGGAATAGCTCCTAATGCTAGCATATCATGTCACTGAGTCAGAATTCATTTGCAAGATTGTTGGTCTGGAAAATCCCTGGTAGCATGACATTTATACCTACCTCCAACATCACACTTTCCCTCCTAAATCCACCTGCAAACAACAAAGATCCCTCATTTTCCAAGTTTCTCACTACACTATCCTTGCCCACACCCTCTATCGCTGAAGCTATGATGGCACCTTTCTTTAATGCTTAAACACAGAAGAAGCTTCCCTTGCCTTACATGAATCCCATGCAGGTATCTGCAGAGCGCACACAAGTGGAATTGTCCTAGTCAAGAATCTCTTACGTACTAGATATTACTGGTCTACTATGGAACATGATGTATGTGAGTACGTGAAGAAGTGTAAGCCCTGTCAGTAGCATGGAGATCTCATTCATGCTCCCTCTCAAGCATTGCAACCTATTACTACACCATGGCCTTTCTCTTAGTGGGGTTTAGATCTCGTTGATAAAATCCACCCATCCTCCTCTGACAGACATAAATTCATCATCACCGCCACTGAATACTTCACTAAGTGGGTCGAAGCCTTCCTGTTGTGCCTTGCACACACACCCTATTTTGAAAAATAGTGACCCCCTCTTGCAAATTTTGGTTTAGAGTATCAATTCGGTCTTTCATCTCCTAGGTTGTCAAAATGGTCAAAATGCATTTCTAGCCATGTTGAAAAATTGATGTTAATAGGTCATCCCAAAATCTGCTAAGTCCAAGTATTTTCATTTCATAAAACTAGGTCTGAGTGTCCTTCGCGCTAAAAATGCTTCCTTCTGATATCTATGCTAAAAAGCCCTCCATCTGACCTTTGCGCTGAAATCCCTTGCCTCCAACTAAGTACTGTCTCCCTGCCTGACCAACCTAAGCTTTCCTTTCTTCATTCACCGACCTTAGCACTAGAACTAGCTATCACTAACTTTATGCTACAATGTTCATACACTGACCAAGTCAGAGAATGACAAATTCTCTGCGAGTCTAAGGAACCCTAAACTCCTACAAAGCACTCACAATAGGATTGATCATCTCCGTGCCAAACATCCTATCCACCAACCAAGTTGGTGATGACCCAAAGCCATGCTAAGTCAGAGACGACCAAATCTGAGGCAAACCCTAATTTTCTACCAAACGTTGCGACAAACACCCCCATACTCTCTACATTAATGACAATTGATTGGGGGGAATAAAAGGGATTTTGCATAATTTTTGAGCTCATTTTGCACTATACAAACATTTGAGGAGCTCCTTGGCAGCATTTGGATTGATCTTTTGTACGCAACTTGTGGATTCAACCCTATGACCGCTTCACCTACATGTTTCAACACACTTTATTCACTACAAACCAAGTAGGAACTCATTACCCTTACTTAGGGTTTTAATTGAAAATTGAATGCATTTTCTTTCAAATGCGCTGTAAGCACATGTTTTTCTCATGGGAGATAAAGTTTAGGGCAAAAAATTAGGGTTTCCTTTGGATTGTTTGTTGTCATAAAACCCTAGTTTCAGATCTTCAGAGGGTGAAATCCTTAGGAATGTTTTTTGAACCCTTGTATATGGAGTAGAAATCAAGATTCATCAAGCCTCCAACCAAAATCTCGCCTCAATATGCCCAATTGATCAACAAAACAAGTGAAAAATGGGTTAAGTCTTAAAAGTCATCGCGTTGAAAAAGCATCCGACTGACCTTCAAAACACTGCAATCAACCAGGTCAGTTGGCGACCTTGAAAACCCCTGCCGGTACTTCAAGTGCATTTTGCACTAAAATCTTGATTCTCCAACCTCGCGCTATTTACTGTTCTGACTGACTTAGTTGGAGGACCCCTAAAGTTCCACACAATCCTGAGCTCACCTTGCACTTGAAACTAAGTACTCCGACTTAGCATTAAAAAGTGACTTCTCTGACTTAGGTCGAACACCTCAAAATTCTCCACAAGTCCAAAAGGTATGAAACTCCCACAAGACAGGGCAAAGCAATCGACTTGCGCTAAATACCCAACCAACCGACCTCAACG
Source organism: Cunninghamia lanceolata (assembly GCA_027924645.1). NCBI lineage: Eukaryota > Viridiplantae > Streptophyta > Pinopsida > Cupressales > Cupressaceae > Cunninghamia > Cunninghamia lanceolata. The sequence continues at coordinate 3,527,408 of BSBN01000620.1, forward strand.
ATTGATTTAAGTCGATCCCGTCCAAAACCCCCGCAAGTCAATTAAACGTGAAAATCTCGCAAACAACATAATAGTCCAAAGACCAAAGAGCCAATAGATCAATTGGTCAGACAACCTTGATTTTCTTGCAAGGTCGATTGACCTCAAAGTCCCTGCTTTACTTACTACAGGTCATTTGACCCCAAAATTAGCACAAATTGGGTAAAATAATTGTTTCAAGAGAAATTTCAAAAGGAGAAATGTTTGTCAAGGGGGAGTAATGGCTGCACTTAGTGAATTATAATGTTTTACATGTTTTAATTAGGGTTTTACAGCATTAAATTATTTATTACATGTAAGAGTATAGGATTGCTTCATCTTTTGATCATGTGATAAATGTATTGATTAGTAGAATTCAGACTTATGTGTTTTCATTAAGCATATAGTGGTGATTTAGTAGATGCATGTCGAACCTATTTAGTACAACATGGCTTTATAACATAATAGTTAATTGGATGAGTGTAGATTCTTAAAACTTAGGAGTTAGGGAAAATCATCTCAGAGATATCAAAACTTATAAGGTCTAGTCCTGCAGGTTAAATATCCACAAGAGATCAAGCCATGAGGTACAAGTTCAAAGGCCTCCCTCCCAAGACAAAGATTTCCACCAGATGGAAAGACATTGGAGATATAGACTTAGGTCATATTGACCTAGATGATTTCAGACTCAGAGTGTTTGGCCCAAATCCAACCCTAAGAGCTAAAAAGGTGAAAGATAGTTGGATTGCAGAAGTTGTTGCCTTCCCCACATCAGCTCAATATGCAAAGTTGATTGCTACTTGTGTAGATAGATATGATGTCATGAATAGAACAATACAAACTACCAGTGGAGATGTGTTGGCAGACCTAAGTCCAACTTCCTTGGTTCAAATCTTTGGCATCCCATGGCATGTAGAGGCTACATATAAGAAAGATGTAGATGGATATAGGAAACATATGAATGAACAATGGGAAAAGAGAAAGAGGTCTGCCCTTGTCAAATTTCCTCAAGTACTATATAGGAGTGATTTTCACGATGAGATAGGGGATCTAGTAACCTTGTTGAGCTGAATATATGGATTGCCCACAACATCAATCTTTGAGGGATGGATGTTCTTTATAATTAAGGAGATATTAAAAGGAACTAAATTCCATTGGTCACAAATACAAAGTGATAACATCCGCGAAGTCTTCAGTAACTTCAAAAAGAAGTAGTTTTTCAGATGGACATCTTATGTAGTTTATGCATTGGCAAGAAATAATCAATATGTTGGACTGTCCAAGGTGGGAGAAGTGGGAAATGATGAACAAACTCAAATTAAGGTCTATGAGTGCTACACATAGATGACACTGTCACAATCTCTTATGCATTTTAAGAGAGTAAATGATGCCATTACTATGTATATAACTAGATTACTGTAGGCAAACACAACCCTAAGGATATCCACAGAAGCCATGAATGAAATTACTAAGTATGGGAGGTGGTATATTCAATTTGAAAAGTTCAAATATTTAAGAGTACAAGGCTTCACTAGAATGGCCTATAAACTACATAGGTACCCCACAAATAAGGTAATTCTTTTGGAACTATCTAGACAATTGATAACTTGTGTTGAAAAGCTCAAGCATCTACATAGAACAAATGTTCAGTTCCCTATTCAGTTAGGTAGAGGAAACTATGCATGTGCTTCATTGGGAGCAGCTGAGCACTCTTATACAAAGCTCCAACTTCTCAATCTCCATTACTTTAACAAAAGAAACCATTTTGATCCAAATAAGGTGATGGAGATGTTTATGAGTAAGAAGTTATTTCATAGGATGCACATAGAAGACTTTTGGGCAAATTGCTTGGATGACTATGAGGTCATGAAGAAAGCCCACTCCAGATTATCATTGGCATTCATAAGAAAGATCCATATTGTTGCAGTCCCTGATCAACTAGAAGATGATGAAAATGTGATGCACAGAGGAGCCTGGGAGGAACAATACTGCTAACCAATTCCCTTGCCTAATTGGGATAATGCTGAGGAAAGCTCCCTTGATGTTGTGATGAAGGAACTGATTAGACTAAGTAAAGCATGGGTAAGAGGCCAGATTGCTGCCTTGGAGAGACAAGGGATACAACTCATATATACTGAGCTTGACTCTGAGAAAGAGTCTGGAGGAGAAGAAGATGAACCCATAGAGATTATTGATGAAGTAGAGCCAGCCCAAGGATCTGCCATGAGATCAGACAGTGAAGATCACATACCCTTGGCAGAAAAGGCCAAAGTACAAAAGAGTAAGAAGGTTGCTTCAAAGACATAGAAGAAGGATATGCCTTCCTCTACTAGGAAAAGAGAATCAAAGAAGAGAGACATGCCTAGTGGGCTAGGAGAAGGATCTAAAATGAAGAAAAGCAAAGTGAAGAGTGTTGGTACAGCCACAGAGACTGCTACTGCTACAATTCTTGATAACACTAGTCTTCCAACTTCTCCACCCCCTTCTGCCCCAAGTGTGAGTGTTGTTGTACTTTCTCCAGTTGTTTCCACTACTACATCTTCTCCTATTGTCTTTGCTATTGCCCCTACTTCTCCAACAACTATCATTCAAGAAAATACCTCTGTTATTCCTTTATCCATAGTAGTTGTTTCAATTGTCTCTTCTCCATTGGTAGTAGCTTCAAACACTCCTAGCAGCCTCATTTCCTTCATTGTTGCTCTTTCATGTCCTTCCATCACTACCACATGCTTACATTCCATATCTTCTAGTCCACTTTCCACTTCCTTTGTATTACCTCCTATTTCTACCATTCTTTCACCTTCTTTCCCTTTGCCTTCTTTGTCTGTCACTTCACCCATTGTCATTTCTTTTGTCTTGCCAACTTCTTTCATCCCACCAGCTTTGGGGTCTGCTGTGTTTGCCAATTTGACACAAGTTAACTTGCCTTCAATTGCAATGCCATTATCATCTGTCACCCCTATCTACCAAGTACCTATGGGCCAAGATTCAACTCCTTTGGCTGTACCATTGTTTCCTTGCATTGAGAAAGTATGTACTGAATTAGGCCTTCAAGAGCAGGAGCCAGAGGAGAATGTACTTGAAGAGGCAGAGAGAGAAGTACATGATGAGCCTTTAACTGAAACAACAAATTCTAAAATAATTGAAATATCTGATAGTCCCCCAGAAAAGAACCAAACAAAAGGAATCTTAGGGGTAGCTCAAAAAGATGTATTGGTGAGTAGGAGGAACCTAGCAAATAAGGAAGAGGATGTGGATAAAGAATTAGAATAGGAGCAAAGGCTACTTGAAGGGCCACCTAATACAGACAATGAGAACATTGATAGTGTTGAAAGTATGGGCCTAACTGGTGTTGTCATTGATGTCAACATACTCTTGTTGCATTGATGTCAAGGATTGGACGAGTTATATGCTAAGGATATTGAGAAAATTAGTCCTATTAGGAACAGAGAAGAACAATGAAGATAGTGAGGTAAAGATCCTAGCTAAGATGACGGTCAAAAGATCTGCATCAAAGGGTTTGTATATATGTGTCCTAAAATGATCCAGTAAAGTTTTGAGAGGTCTGCATGAAGATCTGAAGAAGTTATAGCCACTTAAGTAAAATTAGTTCTGGCAGATGTTCAGAGGTGATAGAGTGACATAGAAAGGTCCGGTGAGATCTGGAAATTTTTTAACTGCAATAAGATTGGTCATTTTACCTCAAGGTGTCTGGAAAGATTCTCTAGGCCAAATCCTAATAGATCAAGATTTTAAAAGAAGTGTTACTACATTCATGAAGATGATGATGAAGGAGTAACATATGACGAATCAGAGACTGGAAACAAATCTGAAAGTGACTGGGTGTTTATTGCCATCAAAGAAGAAGATCCAATGCCCTCGAAATCTATCAATCATAAAATGGTAGAAAGAGCTCTGGCTATCCAAATTGAAGAAAAGGATGATTGGGTCATTGACAGTGGATGCTCCCACCATATGACAGGTGACAAAAATAAGTTTATAGATTTGGAAAGATATGAAGGTGGAGTTGTAAAATTTGGTAATAATTCTGCTGGCAAAATTAGAGGTAGAGGAACTATTTCTTTTGACGGAAAGAAAAAAACTAGTAATGTACTGTATGTTGAAGGTCTGAAGCACAATCTTCTCAGTGTTGGATAGTTGGTGGACAAAGGCTATGATCTCTGATTCAAGAATGGAAAATGTAAGATCTTTGAAAGTTTTAGAACATAGATTGCATCCGATACTAAAAAAAAGGTAATATCTTCCACTTGGTTGGTACTGGTAAAAGTTGTTTATTTGTTCAAATTGATCAGAGCTGGTTGTGGCATAGAAGAATGTGTCATGTGAATTTTGATAATATCATCAAGATAAGAAACACTCAGGCTGTAAGAGACCTTCCAAGACTGATGAAACCTACTAATAGTTTGTACAAAGAATGTCAGTTGGGTAAGCAAAGTAGAGTCACATTCAAAAGTAAGGTATAATCTTCTACTAGATTATTGGATTTAGTTCATACAGATCTATGTGGTCCATCAAGAATTGGGAGTTTGCAAGGTGATAGATACTTCATGTTATTAATTAATGACCACTCCCAGATGATGTGGGTAACATTTCTGAAAGAGAAATCTGAGGCTCTTGGGAAATTCAAAATATTCAAAGCTATGGTAGAGAATGAAACCAGATTAAACATAAAATGTCTGAGGTCTGATAGAGGTGGAGAATTCAAATCTGGTGAGTTCATAGAATTCTATGAGAAACATGGGATAAAAAGATAGTTGTCTGCTCCAAGGACTCCACAGCAAAATGGAGTAGTGGAAAGAAAGAACTGGACCATCTAGGAAGCATCTAGAACCATGATGATGGAAGAAAATGTTCCTCAAATCTACTGGAGAGAAGCTGTAAGCACTGCTATTTATACTCTTAATCGAGTAAAAATTAGAAGCAATACTGGTAAAACCCCTTATGAACTTTGGTTTGGCATCACTCCCACTGTGAAGTATTTCAGATTCTTTGGTAGCAAATGTTATATTAAAAGAGATGAAGACCTTGGCAAATTTGATGCTAGAAGTGATGAAGGAATATTCTTGGGTTATTCTACTCAAAGCAAAGCATATCGGTGTTATAACAAGAGATTGAGAAAGATGATAGAAAGTACAAATGTGAAGGTTGATGAAGGTGTTGAAAAACCCTTAAGGTTTTATGAATATGATGAAGATGATCAGAATGATGTTTTGGTCCAAATCCCTTCTAAAATTCAGATCCACACTTATTTGGAGAATCAAGAAGAAGAGATAAGTCTGAATGAACCTATTCAAGAAATAGAAGTACAAGAAACTTCCAAAATTCCCAGATATGTAAGACTGAATCAGTCTGAAGATCAGATCATAGGTGATAAAAGAAAAGGTGTTCAAACAAGAAGAAAAATTGCTCAAGACTTAGAAAATTATTGTCTAATTTCAAAGATTGAACTAAAGACAGTGAATGAAGCATGCAATGAAGAAAGTTGGACTAAAGCAATGGAGGAAGAGCTGATGCAAATTGAGAAAAATCACACTTGGGATCTTGTTCCCAGACCTAGAAACAAGAATGTGATTGGAACCAAATGGGTTTTCTGGAATAAACTAAATGAAGATGGTGAAGTAGTCAGAAACAAAGCCAGATTGGTCTGCAAAGGTTACTCTCAAGTAGAAGGAGTTGATTTTGAAGAAACTTTTGCTCCAGTGGCAAGAATTGAAGCAGTCAGATTATTTCTTGCCTTTTCTTCCTTCAAGGACTTCAAAGTATATCAGATGGATGTCAAGTCTATCTTCTTGAATGGTGACTTGGAAGAAGAAGTATACATTGAGCAACCAGATGGATTTCAATTGTCTAATCATAGTGATATGGTCTGCAAGTTGAAGAAAGAACTATATAGACTCAAACAACACCTAAGAGCCTGGTATGAAAGACTAGATAAGCATCTCTTAAAAATTAGTTTCAACAAAGGTACTGCTGATAGTAATTTGTACTTCAAAATTGAACATGAAAATATTTTGATTGTTGAAGTATTTGGTGATTATATCATTTTTGGAGGAAGAGATAGTATGTGCAAGACTTTTGCAAATCAAATGAAAAGTGAATTTGAGATGTCTATGTTTGGGGAAATGAATTTCTTCTTGGGTCTCCAAATCACTCAAACAAAGAAAGGAATCTTCATTTCTCAGACCAAATATGTGAAAGAATTATTGAATAAGTTTGGGATGGAAGACTCAAAACCAATGAGTACTCCCATGGCAACTGGATGTAAATTGAGCAAAGATGATGACTCTCCTAAGGTTGATTAGAAAACGTACAGGTCAATGATTAGAGGACTATTGTATCTTACTCAAACTAGACCTGACATTATGAATGTTGTTGGTCTTGTTGCCAGATTCCAAGCTGATCCTAGAGAATCTCATGTCATGGCAATCAAGAGGATTCTCAGATATTTGAAAGGGACAGTTGAGTATGGTTTATGGTATCCTAGAGATCATGATTTCTCACTTCATGCATATATAGATGCAGATTGGGTAGGAGATGTGGATGACTGGAAAAGTACCAGTGGTGGAGCATTATTTTTAGGGAAAAGATTAGTTTCTTGGCTGAGAAAGAAACAAGAGGGAATATCTCTGTCCACTGCAGAAGAAGAATATATTACAACAACAAGTAGTTGCACTCAAGTATTGTGGATGAAGCAAATGCTAAGAGACATTAGAGTGGAGTATGAGGAACCTATCACAATCTTCTGTGACAACTCAAGTGCAATAAACATTTCAAAGAATCTAGTGTTACATTCAAAGACAAAACATATATCCATCAACTTTCATTTTTTGAGAGAGCAGGTGAACAAAAATGAAGTCATATTGGAATTTGTGCCCTCCAAGGATTAGATTGCATACATTTTTACTAAGCCTCTACCTAAGGACTCTTTTGGGTATCTCAAGGAGAAGTTAGGGGTTATTACCCCTCCGGTTCTGAATTAAGGTGCACTGATGTGCATCAGTTTGGTGGATCTCATAGTCATATCTTGTGGTCCAGATTGATGATGGGAAGCTGCTACTTAGGGGGAGCAGTTGGTATTGATGCAAGTATGTGCCCTTTGCCATTGATGTCAAAGGGGGAAAGAAGACATGTGAAAAACAAAAGTGATTGATGATCAAAGGGGGAGCAGTAAAGGAAGAATAGACATGTGAATGGTTGTTGTTGATAGGGGTAGTTATGACACTCAGTAAGGAGAAGTTCTTGTCTTGATGGTTAAAATATTTTTTCACATCATATGTTGCCATCAATGACAAAGGGGGAGATTGTTGTAGGTATGGGCCTAACTGGTGTTGTCATTGATGCCAACATACTCTTGTTGCATTGATGTCAAGGATTGGATGAGTTATATGCTGAGGATATTGAGAAAATTAGTCCTATTAGGAACAGAGAAGAACAGTGAAGACAGTGAGGTAAAGATCCCAGCTAAGATGAAGGTCAGAGGATGCGCATCAAAGGGTTTGTAGATATGTGTCCTAAAATGATCCAGTAAAGTTTTGAGAGGTCCGCATGAAGATCTAAAGAAGTTATATCCACTTAAGTAAAACTGGTTCTAGAAGATGTTCAGAGGTAACAGAGTGACATAGAAAGGTCCGGTGAGATCCAGAAGTGCAATATCTTGTTCTACAGATTTGGTGGAGTGTTTAAGAAGTCAATTTGAATTGACAACTCAATTGGTTCGTGGTCTAGAGGTCCACAAGCATCTATTCCAATATAACAGTAATGACAGACTGTGTTCTTGAGGTTCCAGATGAAGGAGAGAAAGATTTCAGTAAGCAGAAGTAGTGTGGATGTTCTTGCTGTTTCAGACAAGCTTGTGGAGGTCTTTGGATAGTGTCCAGTTCGTGTTGATGGTCCGCATTGAAGATTGAGCTCATAATTGAAGAATTACTTCTGAATGATGTTGTTCTTCCTAAGTCTCGCTGACCAAATAAGTTACACATCCTATGGATGATCTTGAAGATGTTCTGTGAAGGATGACATGTTCCTAAAAGAAGATTGAAGTCTCAAATATGTGTAGCCGATAGTGTGTTGATCCGCATGAAGTCTTTTGTAATTAGTCAAGTTGTATTTGGTTTGTAATGTATGCCGACTTGGATGATTATCCCAAAGTCAAATTCCTTGTATAAATAAAAAGTTGTGAAGTCATTTCAAAGTGATTCTACTGGAGATGCGAGTGTGGTAGAGAGGAGAAGTGCGAAAAGCAGAGCAGAAGTATTGGGCTTAAATGGAATTGACTCAAACATGGTGAAGATGCTATTCTTCAATTCAAGTATATAATATTTATTATTCTGTAGACAGTGTGTCTCTTGTAGGTAGTGGGCCTCTTGTGAGCAATGTGCTAGGGCAGTGAGCCCTAATTGCCATGTGCCATTTTGTTCCTTTTATTCTTTTAATAAAGAATACAATCTTGGGTTAGTCACCCCATGGTTTTTCCCTTAACCGGGTTTTCCACATTAAAATCTTGGTGTCATATGTATTAATGTGTTTTTACTCTTGAATGATTGTGTAGACACCTAAAATTGGACTGCTCTGCAAACCAATTTTCTGTTCCTCTGCACTAATCCATTCCCCCAATTTGCATATCCCTGGTGATCAATTAATTCACCTAATTGATTCATTTAACCTTACAACCCTATCCTATCAATTAAATGAATATTCCTAATATTCATTTAGTTGATTTATTCATTTCCCTAATCCCTGTTAATTAGATAAATCTTGATTATCTAATTAACCTAGACTTAAGTTAATTAAGATGCCATTTAATTAACCTTGTCCCCCACTCATCCACTCACTGAATTTAATATTCAGATGTCTCCCACTCACTGAATTTTATATTTAGATGTCTCCCACTCATTGAATTTTAAATTCAGATGTCTCCCACTCACTAAATTTTAAATTCAGATGTCTCCCACTATCTCCCACTCTTCCCAAAATGGGAATTTTTAATTCAATCCCTAGGAATAAAAGATTCACTTTTATTCCTAGCCCTTGATTTGATCAGATGAATCCTGACCCTCCACCCTCATCTCCAAAATCCTATAAATTGACCCCTCTCTAAGCCATTTGGAGAGACCTCTGAATGCATCAAAACTCTATCAAAATCACTCCCCAATCTCCTCATCCTACCAAACCTCTGCCAAAATCACTTTGATCATCCCCTCTCTCCATCCAAATCAGTCATCAAATCCCTAATCACTCATCTTGCATTGTGTTGAGCACTTGAGCAATCCACATCTGCACTCTAATCACGGGAACAATCTTGAGGAGCTACATGGCGCATCTCCTTCCTGCATGGATTCGTGAGGTCTATATGAGGTATAATCATTTTGTTATGCATTAGATGAGTTTCTACTTTCATCAAATTTCACTTATTACATTGGCACGCCTGGTCTCGAATCTAATCGTCAATTTTTGCAAGTTTTGTTGTCAAAATCTTCCTTTTTCTAACACTTTTTGCAAGTTTTATGAAGGAAGTGTTGCAGGTTTCATTTTGAACAGAAACGGATTGCATTTCCATGCTCCGGACGCTATTTCTATGAATTTTGACAGTAAACTTGCTTATGTTTTGTAAAAAAATTTTGAAAATTTTTGAAAAATTTTAGGGTACAATCTGTACCATACGGATCCATACAGTACGGATCCATACAGTACGGAACCGTACCCTACCATACTGCTCCGTACTGAGGGTTTGCGTTTGAAGGAGGGCATGTTTTTCTATTTTTTGTCGAGTTGCAGGTTTTCGGTGTTTGTTTGCAGGTTTTTTTTCTTAAATCTGGTCGCCACCGCTTAGCCGCTAAGTCGCCGCCCTAGCCAGCCCCTGTCCGCCACTCAGTTGGTGGCCATCCAATCCCTATCACCACTACACCATTTAAGCTTCATCCCACACCAACCACCAGCTCCCCGGCCTCCCTGCATCTCTCGACCACACCAACCACCAGCTCCCCGCCTCCAGCGACATCCCTCTGCCCACTCCCGCGTTCTCCCTCGTGCCACTCTCCCTTATACCTCTCATAGCATCATCGCCACCTGAGCCTCCCCCTGTTGACGCCAGCCACCACTTCCTGCCCCTGCCACACCTGACCACTACCTCCCACAACACAGTCGCCCGCTTCCCCCAACTCCCCTCCCCCTGCCTCACTCCCCACAGAGTCCCTGCGGACCTCCCTCTCCCCTCTGCCCGAGCCTCCTCCATCTTCCGCCACCTCCCCCAGCTCACATTCCCTACATAAAACAAACAACAACAAAAAAACAAACCCTAAACTCAACCGGTGGTCCCATTATTAATTGGGGATAGGGGTTATTAAACAACCCCTTATATTATCTTCTTTTTCAAAGTGATAAGCCCCTGGTCATATCAGCGACCAGGGGCCTTTTTCAAACATAAACTGCCAAACTTAACCCTCACCGCTGAAGGAGTAAACCACTACATGTGACCCCTCAGCACTAAACTGTCGGCGGTTAACCTAAGCAATTAGGGTCTCATAGTGCCTCCTACATGCTGAAGGAGGCTGATTTTTTTCAAACTTTCATAACTTTTGCATACGGAGGTGAAATCATGCAAACAAGGACTTGTCAGAAAGAGGACTCCAAGAACTTCGCAATTGTGAGGTTTTTAGCAAGTGACTATACCTTTTTCCTACCTTTTTCACCAGTCAAAGTCAAAATTGCATTTAAACTTCAAATCATCATATCTTTTGCAATTTTGATCAGTTTTCAGCGAATTTTTTTTCAAATTGCATAGAATTTCACATAGAATCTGTTCATGCACTTATTTTTCTTGTATCAGTTCATCTTTCATCAAATTTTCTCAAATTATCAATTTTTGCATCACAATCCTCTTGGAAGTCTACTTGCTCTATTTTTGTTTTTGTGACTTGCAGGTGAGCATTCGGGACTGGACAAACATCAGGAGTGACAAACACATCAATTTGGACAGCAATTTAATCAGGTGCACTCATCCTATTTCTCATTCCATCATAATCTTGGTTGCAAAACACACTTCAATTTGGGCTCATAAAACAAATCAGTGTCTTCAATCACAATGAAATAAGGCTTAAACAAATCAGTGTCTTCAATCACATTTTGAAATTGGGCTAAAAAGAACTATTGTTTGATGTGTTTTTCATCACATTTCAAATTCTAAGGGTCAATTAATCAACTGCGAGTTTGAATCAAGTGAGTATGTGTATGCTCTCTCCTCGCACCGCAAGGTGATCTTGGAGATCAAAAACACCTCACTTGATTCGCTTTTGTCAACCCCTTTCCTAGGAGGCCTACTAGGGGATTTCATCACCCCTAGGGACGACCTCATCCGAGGCTGAATTGAAAGACACCCTCTTTGAAATCAAAATCCTGTCACTCTCAGCTAAGCCCCAAAGAACTTTCTACCTTTGGGAAGTGAAGGTGAAGGGTGGGCTACCCCCTTCTCCCGGCTGTGTGATAGGATTTCACTTTCAAATCCTTAGTCAACCTCATCTAAACATTGACCTAGCCTAATTGGCCATACCTTACATCAAACTAGGCATTAGGGCATGTTGTTTTGTCTTACACATGTGCTTGTTTAATCATCACCATATTCTTCCAATTCACAATTCAAAATTGCTTGTGTCTTGTGTGAGTGATTCTTGTTTTTATATGTGATCATTTGATACACATTGCCAAATCAAACTAAACATCAGAAACATAAGACAAGTCCTTCCAACACATTCAAATCCAATCACACTCATCCTAATCACCCATTCTTAATCACCTCAGTCCTAATCACATCCACGTCATTCATAATCAATCCTACTCACATCCTTGTCACCCCACATCATCAAATCATCACCACTCTATCTAAATCATTATCCAAACAACATCATTCTCTCCATCCTTCTTAAATCAACCTCCATCCCAATCATCCATAAGCACATCCTAGTCACCTTCATCCTAATCCACTTCATCCAAACAATCCACATCATCATCAAATCATAACCAAGCACTTGCCAAAAGGGATTTAAGATTTAACCACATGTGTGACATCATGTCAACCTTAGAGGACCTCCAAAAGCTCCTTCATATGCTTCACCACATGCATGCAAGCCAATCCCCTTTAGATCAACGAACCTTTCAAAGCATTCAAGAATTGACTCGAATAGGTCGCACAAGCCAATCCTCACACATACAATACCTCTTGGTAGAACTCCAACACATCGTGCCCACTTGCAAAGTCCAACAACCATCATATCTAGCACCTATCCCATCATATCCATCTACAAATCAAACCAATTCTGCATCAACTTATCCCACTTCATATCAACCAAATTCATCCACATGTCATATCAGCTCTTTATCAACTTATCACAACCCTTATATATATCAATCCATATCACAACAACCATTATCCTATGGAACCCCTCCATCATCATCACATCAACACATTTACCAACATCACCAACAAATCATATCACAACAAGAAGTCCAAACACCATCCCAACCTCAACAAATTCCACAACAACCTTACATGTCATCATCTTCAACATGATATCAACCTCCATCATCCTCATATCAACCTTCAACCTCATATCAACTTCCATCATATCAACCTACATCATCCTCATATCAACCTCCATCATCCTCATATCAACCCTCAACTTCCTACCAACCCCAAAACCTTTCGTCTACATATCCTACCATTACACCTAGCTACCAAGACTATCAATGGCCTCCCCAACAAGCACTAGTGAGCCCAAATCCACCTTTGCAACAAGAAACACATGCAAGTCCAAGTGGTCCCTTGTACATAAATCCTAGGCAACATCTAATAACCTTTGACAAGGGAGATACCAATCTAGAGTGCCCTCCACCATCTAATCCCACACCTATCATTGAACCCATCCAAGAACCATCACAACCTAATCCCATCACCCACATATCCAATCCCCATCCTAATCCCACACCAACCACCATCATTATCCATCCATTATATTGCTCTTCAACCCATACACTCATGAAGGATGTCATCCATTGGTTAATAGCACGGAATCAAACACCCTCATGCAATCCAACATCCACCAAATCTCTTGAACAATCCCCTATCATAAGTCAAGAACCATCATGTAGCCATGTTCAAGAGCCCATAAGTCAAACACCTATCACATCCATCCAAACACCTATCACATCAATCCAAGCACCCATCACATCTATCCAAGTCACTTCCACTTCCATGCAAGCACACGAGCTATGTCAAGAAACAAATCCAAAGCATGTTGAAACATCAACCCCTTCTCCTAATCAAGATCTAACCATCCCATCTAATCCCATCCCTAATCCCCTCCCATCTATTGGTCAACTTATTGATCTCACACCTTCCTCTACCACCCCTTTACCATCCCCCATGAATCCTTTACCTCCATCTACCAACCGCATCCCAAATCCATCCCCTTATCCACTTGGCACAAGCACTTTCATCTATGGTGACCCCCTTGTAGGAGGTGAACAACTTCCTTCCACCACCTATCTATCTCCAACAAATAATGGATTTACGTCTTGTTTCCATAGCAACAAACATCCCATTGCATGTCGCATGCTCCAACTTATGAACTATCAAGGGAAAGGCTTAAGCCTTCATGAACAAGGCATCTTGGAGCCCATCCACACCACATTCTATCCATCTTCTCATGGCCTTGGCTATACATCTCAAGGCAAACACTCTACACAAGTCGATACCATCCATCCACCTTCCAAAATCCATTCATCCAATCCCAAACATGGTGCATCTCATCGCACTCCCAAATCTTATGTCGCCATCCCTCCTCCATCATCCTACCATTTGCAAAAACATGTGACCATCCATCTCCCTCCATCCAATTTACCTCCACTACTTCCAACTCCTAAGATCCCCATCAAATCCATTCTACCTCCTATCCTTCCAACTCCCAAGATCCCTATCAAATCCACCTTACCTCCTATCCTACCAACTCCCCACATCCCTATCCACAAATCCTCTTATCCTCCCATCCTCCCAACTCCTAATTTCCTAATCATCAAACCACTTCATTCATCTATCCAAAAATCCACTTTTTACCCCTCCATCCATAAGTCTACTAAAATCCCGAATCAAGACCAACAAAAGCACACATCTTTCAAACATGAAGCTTCCCCCAAATCCATGGGATTCAAACATTTGAATGCCTCAACTCATAAAGCACAAAAGCCTAAGGATATTATTCCTTCCAATCAACCTGAAAAATCAAAAAGGCTATCCAATCCCACACCATCACAAGCAAAAGCAAAAACAAAAATGGTGTGGGTCCCTAAACAAAGATCACTCAACTCTAATGAGGCATCCACATCCCAATCTACTGCAAAATCCCAAACATCCCACTCCCCATCTAAAAATCCCATAATTCCTAAGTCTATTTGGGTCCCTAAAACCCCAAATCGACCATCCAAATATCCCCCATCCCAATCCCCATTACTCCCAACTCCACATCCCAAGTACAAGCTTCCAAATACATCATGATGTGTGCAACCATTGGTCTTGGTTCCCCTCCACCACTTGCAATTCCCTCATACCCCTATCTCTCCATCTTTTGTTCACTATCCTACATATCTTCCCCATCACATTCCTATGGTCCATGCTTTCGCATAATCCACATCATAACCCACATAATCCATTATCTATAATCCATTCCATCTTCTCCTATCTCATGCAATCATCATCCAAAATGCTATCCAACATGGGACCATCTTCTCCTTGCTATGGAAACAGACGCTAGAGTCCCCCTTCCATCAAAAAAGCCAAAAAAACAAAAAACAAATCAAAAAATCAAGAAAATAGTAAAGAGAAAAAATCCATCCAATGGTGAAAACTACTCCTAGTGGCGCCTTGGGCAAGTACCTTGATGAAAACCCCTTGTGTGCGTCATGCGTAATCCCTTCTCCATCCATTTTTGCATTCCTACACTTGGGGGCAAAACCGTATCCTTCATCCACATCCATCATATCTGTTGCATATCCTATCCATTTATCCTTATCCTATCACATCCCTATCCACCATCCCCTATGTATCCTATCATTTCCCATCCATCATATCTATTACATCTTGTTTTAACCATCTCTCACCCTAGATCTTGATAAAGACAAGGGGAAACATATCAACAACATGCTTTGGAGACCTCTTGACATACTTCCTTTGTCAGCATATCCTCCATCCATCTACTGCAAAGTCCATCCATTCAAACATGAACCCATCATGTAAAATCTTAAGCATTGGGGCATATGATTCCTTGCAACCTAGCCCTTGGAGAAACTCCTTCTCCCCATCTCCCATCCATCTATCTTGCAATCCATCTATCACCTTCCACTAACAAATCTCTCCACCTACTTATCATGTATCCCTACTAGATCCTTCATCCCCCATCCTACCCATTATCTGCATGTCTCTACCTATTTATCAAAGTCTCCTATCCACTATCCTTTCACCACCAATCCCCCTATCCAACCCCATCACCTTCACCTCTAGACTTGGTGTTCCCCTTGTCATTGGTATTTAGCACAAAGGCTATCCACACGAAATCTAAGGCAACCATCATAATAAACCATTCCTTTTCCAAAAATCCAAAATCCAAAAACATCACAAAATCAAAAAATCCAAAAACATCAAAAAAATCACAAACTACAAAAACATCAAAAAATCATCAAAAATACAAAAACAATAGAAAACACACAAAATTCCAAAAATAATCTATCCATCACACAAATAAAACTTTCCATCACACTCTCATCATCATCACATCTATCATCAATAAGCTTACACTAGATCCAAGCATCGCATCACCTATCAAAGCATTGTCCTTAATCAAAATCATCAACTATCAAATCAGCATCAATCACAACTTGTCACCATCACATCTTGAGCCAATTTTACAACATCATCAAATCATCTATCAATCCCTGCCTTAGGATATATCTTTCCTACGATAGGCAGAATCTATCACATCATCATCCATTTTGGCAAAAGATGCAATGGTTACTTGTTTGGTTCGTTGGTCTTTTGGTTTTTTGATTTTTATCTTTTGTCCTATTCAAAGATCACATCAAAGCTACCTTGATCTTATTATATCATGGTATGTGGTGAAAATATCTAGAATGGGGCATAGTCTTGCTTTTGTATGCTGTGCTTGTGGGTTGGTCTCATTACTCCAAACTAGTATTCATATCCTGATTGATCATAGGGTCGGTTCTAGCATATTGATCTCCTTATGCATCTAAGGTTCATCATACCTTTTTTGTACTAAGGGCTTATGCTATGAGTCCCCTTCCCTTGTCTAGACAAGGTTGTACTATCTTGGGTAGGCATGGGATCATCCCTTTGTCTGCATGTCTAGTCCATGCAAATGTTGGATAAACATCATCACCCTGGTCTTCTATAACTTGGTGAACATATCCACTTTGCTATATCAAACCTAGGATTGCTCAAATTCAGTTTCAACACAATGATCATCCACTAATCATCTCTGAACATCATCATCCCTTCATCCCACCACTTATCCTCTGACCAGTTCAACCAATCTGTCCCATCCATTTCGAGAGCACAACCGTGTTCTTGCAACCCACCTATCCTCTCGAGGGGGCATCACCCTTACCAATTATCTCCAAACATAACCTTATTCTTCTAAACCAAAATCTTTTTTCTATCCAAACCATCTCTATGTTTTAACTTCTTTGAAATGATGTTGCTTAGCCGCAACACCATCTCAAAGAGGGGCAAATGTAGACACCTAAAATTGGACTGCTCTGCAAACCAATTTTCTGTTCCTCTGCACTAATCCATTCCCCCAATCTGCATATCCCAGGTGATCAATTAATTCACCTAATTGATTCATTTAACCTTACAACCCTATTCTATCAATTAAATGAATATTCCTAATATTCATTTAGTTGATTTATTCATTTCCCTAATCCCTGTTAATTAGATAAATCCTGATTATCTAATTAACCTAGACTTAAGTTAATTAAGATGCCACTTAATTAACCTTGTCCCCCACTCATCCACTCACTAAATTTAATATTCAGATGTCTCCCACTCACTGAATTTTAAATTCAAATGTCTCCCACTATCTCCCACTCTTCTCAAAATGGGAATTTTTAATTCAATCCCTAGGAATAAAAGATTCACTTTTATTCCTAGCCCTTGATCTGATCAGATGAATCTTGACCCTCCACCCTCATCTCCAAAATCCTATAAATTGACCCCTCTCTAAGCCATTTGGAGAGACCTCTGAATGCATCAGAACTCTGTCAAAATCACTCCCCAATCTCCTCATCCTACCAAACCTCTGCCAAAATCACTCTGATCATCCCCTATCTCCATCCAAATCAGTCATCAAATCCCTAATCACTCATCTTGCATTGTGTTGAGCACTTGAGCAATCCACATCTGCACTCTAATCATGGGAACAATCTTGAGGAACTACATGGCGCATCTCCTTCCCACATGGATTCGTGAGGTCTGTATGAAGGTATAATCATTTTATTATCATTAGATTATTTTCTACTTTCATCAGATTTCACTTATTATAGATTGCATTATGTTTCCATGATTAATTTATGATTATGCTACTGAAATACAAGAAGGATTTAAGTAATTAGAAACAAGAAGTTTTGGGACAACTGATTCACCCCCCCTCTCAGTTGTCGGCCTTGATTCTAACAGATAGGTCTATAGAACTTTCCTCCTTAGCACCTGACTGGCTGCAAAGTAGACTAGCATATCTAGAGCCTTAGATGGAAATCATGAAATTAGATCTAATTACTATTTTGTCGTAGGCATAAAAGCCAAAGAAACTAAAGAAAGCAAAAGTGCAATCAAGAATTTACAAGGATGCGACTGGATCTAGAATAGCTGAAATAGCTATCCCACCAGTTGATACAAACAAAGAGCAGGTCAGACTAGAAGATTATACCATAACAATGGTAAATTTGGGACCAGCTACAAGAGCTCAGAAGGTTGATGAATTTAAGGGCTTTGTTACTTCAATCCTGGAGTAGCTGGATAAAGATGAACTCTCAAGGAAAAGCTAAAACAACAAAATGAGGAGCTTCGAGCATGCTTGCAATTTTTGGTAAAACCTATAGACTTTGATGGTGAGTTAAGGACAGTGCCTACCTTGTTGTTGATAGATGAAGTGTCTAAACTTGGTGAAGTGTGGACTTTGTCGACAGGAACCCAAAAATGGATAATCACAGTATGTGAGAAGCGATGTGAAGCAATTGATGCAACAACCGAATTTCATAAGAATTTGGTTCAACTTTAGGAACATTGGAAAGAGTTGCATGAGGAATGTGATTCTTTTGATGAATACTATTCTCAGGTATTTCCTTGAGTTCAAGCAATCAGAGACTTGCCTGCTCAGACACTGTTGTCTGAAAATATTTTGAGACGGGATAGATTGCACAAATCCATTGACTGGTACCATCAAATAAAGTTGAGAAAGGAAGTTTTTGATAGCATCAGGGAGGCCTACAAAGGAGCAAATGAAAATATTTTGACTCTTATTTATGAAATAAATGACACACTGAAAGATTGTCTGGTGATGGCCTGCGATGATTTGGCAGTGTATGATGTGAAAGGGTGTAAAGATAAACTGCATAAAATGGTTTTTGAAGATGCTGAATTGGATAGAGTCAGTGACCTCAAAACTAACTTCAATGCATTTCATAAAGGAAAGGCAGAGATAGAGAGAATATATAATAGGTATAGTCAAGAATTGGAGATGTTCAGGTACAAAGCCAATCACCTTAAGAACCCGGACCCCGCAAATATCAATCCGACATTATCAGCCTGGGTTAGCTACCACAACAAGATGGTACGAGAAGACAAAGTAGATGTGGATGATGAATCTTAGCATATTTTTTTGAATATTTTGAAATGTAATCCCGTCACTAATGTAAATTGCTATATTTGGAAGGTCATGTGATGCTGTTTTGTCATTATTATGCCTTGGAAAAGGTCTTTTCTATATATATGTTTGAATGAATAGTCAAATTGTCCAAGTTCAATGCATTTGGGGGTCATTTTTTATCTTTTTCATAAGAGACAAAATGTAATCTAGGATTTCAATGAGCTATTGTAAATGTATTAAATGATGTCAAATCTGGACCATTGGTGTTGAGTTAATTTCCACCGTCTATTCACAAACTTAGTATGGTGCCTTTCCTATATAAAGGGCTTCTATTTCCATTATTTGGGAGAAGACTCTTGATGCTAAATTGTTGATACTCTGCCAATTGAAGTTAATGCCAAGCAAGTTTCTACAGTTTTTCCTAAGAATTTGTGTGTTGTGTTGCTTATTTGGTTTCATGGTTCGCTTCTTGATCTCCATCAATTAGTTAATTGTGCTTTTGCAATGTTTATGATCTGTTAAAGGTATCTG
This sequence comes from Cunninghamia lanceolata, assembly GCA_027924645.1. NCBI lineage: Eukaryota > Viridiplantae > Streptophyta > Pinopsida > Cupressales > Cupressaceae > Cunninghamia > Cunninghamia lanceolata. The sequence continues at coordinate 3,546,904 of BSBN01000620.1, forward strand.
ATGATGTTCTTAGTCCATACTTTTAGTTGCTTGCTGATTGGGAATGACTGTGCAAAGTTAGCCTAGGCTGATTATTCTGTGCTTAGTTTAATTGTATTTCATAAGTTAAATTGCGCCATTATTTGGGTATTTAATGAATGAATGTGATCTAAAAATCTTTATATCTCTATTGAAGATAGCATGATTTTCTGTAGTACTGTAACATTGATGTAGGAGCATCCAGTGGTGTAAGGGAAATCTTGCTTCACCCAAAAAGATGTTTCAAAATCATTACAGTTGTTTTCATTTCTTTCCATAATTAGTATTTCTAGTTCAATAATCTCTTGAATAATGATGTATGACTTTCAGTTTTTTGAAAACTGCTAAAAATAGTAAACTAGCAATTTTGGAAAGTTTACTTGCCATTTTAGGAAAGTTTGCATTTGGGTATGGATTGAAGCAAAAACTTATAGAAAGCTTCATAATGGAAATATAAGACCTTTGGCGAAGGAATCAGGCAAAGATCATTTGTGAGCTGAAAGACATTAAAGTTTTTATTTTCTGAAAAGCCCCTAAAATTTTTTGAAACGAGATATGAGGCACTAAAACATCCCATAACATCCTGAAAAGTTGATAGAAATCCAGTTAGGATTTTCAACATGTGATCTTTTTGGCACTTAAAATGGTTCATCAATCTGACACCTGGATCAAAAGTTATGCTTTCGAGAAGTTGACCTACTTTTGGAGGGAGTTACAAATTTTGAAATTTAGTTGGAGGCCACCAAAAAGTGCTATTTATGACTATTTTATGAGCCCTGGGTGGTAGTAGAGTTAAGGGGGAAAGTGTAGAGTCAAGAATAGGTGGGAAAATAGAAACCCTAGCTGATTTGGGGTTACAGAAGGCAGAAGATTCCATAGCCTGGTGATGGTAGCTATAGTGTGTTGCAGTCTATGGAGGATTGATTTCTCTTATTGTAATTAAGCTTCTGTAATGTAATAAGTTGTCCAAATCAATAAAGAAATATTCTATTTGCTATGTACCATTTCTATTGTTGTGTTTTATGATTTACCCCCTTCATTAAACATTCATTTTAGTTTGGTAACTCAGAAAACTAGTTAAATTTCAAAACATTTGTCTACCTACAATAGTCAATATATTGTGAATGTCACTTAGGATTTCTCTAAAACCCTAACTCCTTTTGTATTTTCTTTGAAACAACTATTAGCTTAGGTTGTCTAGCAGCATTTTACATTGTCTTATCCGCTAAAATCATAAAGGGTTTGCGTGATTGTTGTTCAACTACCTAAATTTGTCAACTGCATGTAAGACCCCTTATTGACACAGCTAGTACATTCCAATTGAGAGATTCTAAGCAAGCTAAGACCTAGCTGTAGAAACCTTGGAGTAGTTTGACATAGGGTAGGATAGTTTTCAAGAGAGGTGTGATACCAACAATCACATCTATGTTGTTGTGTGCTAAAACACACCATTAATAGAATTGGCGCTAGAAGGATGGCCTGAACCAAGCTAAATCACCTCTAATTAGCAAGTCTAGGGACTAGATAGAGATATACCAGATCTAGCTCAGCTAGAGAAGAGCTTTTGTCTTTGACATAATTCAGGAGAACAAGAAGAGACCAAGGGGTACCAAGAGCTCCAAGGGCTCAATCAATCCCAAGGAACATAGCTACAACCCCTCTTAATCCTCCAGTCATGGCTATCTTCATGGGAAACAACCAATCCCCATTTCAATTCAATAATTATCATGATATGCCCAAAAATCTAGACAAGTATTGCTCCAAGTTTAGAGTAAATGATTCGGATACGACTGCTAATGAACACATTAAGATTTTTAAAGGCAACATGTTCATGCACCAAATACCACATGAAGATGTAGTCTGCAGGTTGTTCCCTTATTCACTGCAAGATGAGGCTTATTATTGGTTTGCCAACCTCCCTGTAGCGTCTATCAACTCATGGCAGAATCTAAAAAATGCATTTCTAGACCGATTCTGAATGCCCACTACTCCAGCAGATCTCTACCAGTCTTTTGTGGAAATTCACCAAGGTGAAGGTGAGCTAATAAGTTCTTTTAATAACAGATTTTAGAAAGCCTTTAGTCATTTACAAGCTCCTTATGCCATAAGGCAAGGTGCAGCCTTAGACAGACTTACATCCATGTTCATAAGAAGGGCTAACCCACCCCCAACTAGTCTTGCGAAGCCTACACCAAAGTTGTTACTGTTAATACTCAGCTAGGACAAACAACCACTGGTCCACTAAATCACATGGGTCATGTAGCCATGCCAAATCAAATACCCCTAATTAACCAAGCCTTGGCCAATCATACCCCTGTAATGAAGCCGATTCCTAATCCAGCTGCAACATAGGCTTTGGTAGTTCACCCAAGAAATCTAGTAGCTGAAATGCCTCTTGCCCAAATGCCCTTTCTCCAATCTTCTAAAGTAGCTAAGGCAAAGGATGACAGAGATGACATAAGAGAGTTAGCTGAGAAGATGAAAAATCTCACTGTAGAGGTCACCCACCTGAGGAATCAAAATGCATATTTGCAACAGAGGAATCAAGATCAACATCAGTTCTAAAATCAGAACCAATTTCAGAACCAGAATCAGTATCAAAGTCAAAATTTTCAGCAGCGATCAAACCAGTCTTGGAACACTAGGCCTAATAATGGAGGAGTACCATCACCATTGGAGAATCAAAACAATGATACCCATCCCCCTAGTCATGTGATGTTGGCTGAGGCAGCTTTGTCCACTTGGTGCAAGCTACACAATATGAATGCTCATTCCGAGTTAGACTACCCAAAATTTTAGATAGCATCCAGCATCTTTCAAATGGAGATCCAAAATGTTGAAACGCAGGAGAATCCACCAACTGAGTACGAGCTCGTGCCATCTCAAAGGTATGATACTGCCTTGGTACTTGATAGTTATATGTTTCCGTTTCAAGATGATAATCATCCTGAGGAAGAAGAGTCTAATATAGTAAAAATGGGACAGTATGTATCTGATGAACTTAAGAAGATGAAGGTGAGTTTGTCTATTTATGAGTTGTTAAAAATACTTGAGGTTAGGACAACCTTCTTCCAAGATATGGGTGCAGGTATCAAAATAGACTCTTCTCAGAAGGAGGTTCCTATGAAAGATACTATTGACAAGGGAAAAGAAAGGGTTCATGTCACTGATGATGAACAGAAAATGACATTGTATAAAGATAAGAGAGAAAGTCCTTTTCTCTTAACACTTAGGATATTTGGGAAGAACCTTCACAATTGTTTGGTGGATTCCAGTGCTTCTACAAACGTGATGCCTTTGTTAGTCTATAAGGCATTGGGTCTCACTCCAGCCAAATCTTCCAGGAAAGTTACACAGTTAGATAAGACTGAGGTGAATGTAATGGGTGAATTGAACATGATACACATGGAGCTGACTTCTAATCCTAGACTGCAGTAGTACATAGACATTCAAGTGGTATATATTCCAGATCAATATGGCATGCTTTTAAGTCGGGATTGGTCAAAGACTTTGAACAACTACATGGGAACCGACTTTTCTCATATGTGGCTTCCATGGAAGGGACTGGCAAACTAGATTCACATCAAAAGGGAGCCAAAAATGAAACACATGATTACAGAGTATAATCAGACAAATGAAATCTTATTTTCTAAAGTTGATTTAGGAGTCTACCTCCCCTCATGTTGACCAAGCAAAGGAGATCCTTATGCTAAGCCGCAATAGATTTCTTGATCCTTCGCTTGTAGAAAAGTTGGAAAGTACAGAAGCATATGTGGAATCAGACTCAGGGAATTCATCAGAAGATGATGAGCCAAGGATATTCGAAGGATTTCATGATTTTGTGGCTAAGTTTATAAGTGATCAAGCAGCTATAGGGAAGCAGATTTAGGTGGAAGAACTGTTGTTTCCCAATTGGTTCCATATACATGATGCTTCTTACTCTGAGTTTACATGTTTACTTTGTCAAGAGGCAGTGGAACAAGTCCAGAGACACTTGAAAATTCCCATAGCTCCAAAGGAATATCCAAATATCACAAAGAAGGTGGAGCCAGAATCTCAGATAAATGGGAAAAGATTAACAAAACAAGATGATAGTAATAAAGATTTCCTCCTCTGGACTTTAAGGTTCGATGGATCAGGATGTAGACAAGGTGCTGGGGCAAGTTTTGAATTGATCAGTCCTACTAGAATCTCATATTTAGCATCACACAGGTTACAATTTCCCTACACAAATAATGTAATGGAGTATGAAGCTTTGGTGCAAGGATTGTTGATGGCACTTCAGAAGAAAGCCAGAGTCCATCAGGTGTTTGGAGATTCAGAACTGGTTGTAAAACAAGTAAGGAAGCAATACTCGTGCAATGATAAGAGGTTGAACAGGTATAGAAACTGAGTATGGGATTTGATTGAATGCTTTGACAGTTTCAATATCCAGCTGATTCCTCAGAGGCAGAATCATGTTGCAGATGCTCTAGCACAAACAATGAGCACCCTAGAACCAACAGCTATGGCAGGATTAAAGTTCACTATTGAATTTGTTTCCACCCCATTAGTACTAGATAATGTCATAAATGTTCAAGTCTTTGAAGATGACAAGCATATAATTGACTTCCTCACTTCATCTAATGTTTTCACTACTCAACTAATAGATGAAGAGGAAATGGAACCTGCTGAGATGGATTTAGGAGTTCTCAATCTAAAGACAAACATGATTCCACGAGGAATGCTGGAATTGGAGCGATTGTTTGATTCAGACAAGTTAGGAACCCAAAGAAAAGAAGGAGAATCTCCTGGGGGACAGTGCAATCCTTTCAATCTAGGGATAGACAAAGAGATTAAGAATGTGTTTATTAGAAAGGCCAGTACTGAAGAAGAAAAGGTAAGCATCATCCATGCATTAAGAGACTATCATGAAGTAATAGCATGGAGTTATGAGGACCTCAAGACATGACACCTTGATCATTACCCACACCATACCACTCAAGCTAGGAGTAAAGCTTTTTAGGCAGAGGCAGCGACCGGTGAATGCTCTATTGGAACCTCAAGTACAAAAATTATTGTCTGCAAGAATAATATTTCCTATCAGACATTTAGCTTGGGTAGCAAACTTGGTTCTAGTCTGAAAGAAAAATAGTGAAATTAGACTGTGTCGACTTCCAAAATCTAAATCGAGCATTTGAAAAGGACAATTATCCTCTGCCATGATTAGACAAAGTATTACAGATAGTTAATGGATCTCAGATGATGTCCTTCCTAGATAGATATTCTAGTTACAACTAGGTAATGGTTGATTACGAGGACAGATTGAAGACATCTTTTACTTGCAAATGGGGAATCTACGCATACCACAGAATGCCATTTGGGCTGATAAATGCTGGCACCACATTCCAATGTGCAATGACATTGCCTTTAAGGGATTAGTTGGAAAATGCATCATAATCTATATGGATGATCTTACAGTGTTTTCAAAGAGGTGAGAAGACCATGTGGCTGACTTAAGGAAAGTATTACAGCGGTGCAAAGACTGGGATTTCACTCAACCCCAAGAAGTGCATTTTTGGAGTAACTAAAGGAAAGTTGTTGGGGCATGTTATCTCTGAAAAGGGCATATCCATTGATCCTGACTGGATACAGGCAATCCTCAAGATACCACCCCCAGCCAACAAGAAGGAACTTAAGTCATATTTTGGGAAGATCAACTTTGTGCACAAGTTCATCACCAGTTTTGCCAAAATTGTTCGACCTCTCAATGCCATGTTGAAGAAAGATGCCAAAATGGATTGGACCCCCGAAGCCAAGGCTACATTCATAGAAATTATACATTGCCATTTCATATTTACTCATTTACTTTCGAGCATACCTGTGCAACAATGCTAACACATAAGAGAGTAGTCGACAACGAAAGGCCCATTGCTTTCATGAGAACACCATTAAAAGATGCAGAGCTAAGGTATCTGAATGTGGAAAAACAAGCATACACTCTAGTAAAGGCAGTCAAGAAGTTTTGTCATTACATTCTGAGAAGTTAGGTAACTGCCATAGTGTCAGATGCAATAGTTAAAGTGCTGCTAATGCAAAGTGAACTTGGAGAAAGGAGAGGAAAATGGATTACCACTTTGCAGGAATTTGATATATATAGCCCATGAATTTAGTAAGAGGGTAGGCACTAACTAGGTTGATGGCAGAAGTAGGACCAGGCCTAGTCTCCCAGCAGTACATGTTAAAAGATATCTCTAATGATGAATGGTACGGAGACATCATATTTTACCTACTCAACCAGTACTGCCTGCCATAGTTGAATTCAGTTCAAAGAAGAGCACTTAGACTGAAAAGCAACAGCTATATGATAAAGGGATCAATACTTTACAAGAAGAATCATGAAGGGCTCTACCTTAGATGTTTGGAAAAGACTGAGGTAAATCAGGTGTTGACCAGTTTTCATGAGAAGTTCAGGATAGGTCACGGATCAGCACATTCAACAGCCAATCAAATCCTTCAGGTTGGGTATTACTGGCCTACTTTGTTCAAAGATGCCTATTCACATGTGAGAACCTGCCATACATGTCAGACGACTACCACAAGAGAACAAAATGCTGCCATGTCACTGCAACCAGTCGTGGAGGTACGACCATTTGCACAATGGGGACTCAACTTTATTGGTATGATCAATCCGCCCTCCTCTGTAGGCCACAGGTATATTTAGACCACTACTGATTATTGTACCCATTGGTCTGAGGCAATAACTTGTAAACAATGCACCACAGAGGTAGTCATTGAATTTGTTGAGAAGCATATTATTACCAGGTTTGAATGTCCATTTTTTCTAGTTTGTGACAATGGTCATGCTTTTACATCACTGCATTTTTCTAATTGGGCATTTGATTATGGGATCATATTGAAATTCTCGTCTAATTACTATCCACAAGGGAATGGGGTAGCTGAATCCATGAACAAAAATCTACTTGAGGTAATCAAAAAGCTATTAGACAAAAATCCCAAGGATTGGCATACTCAACTTAGATTTGCTTTATGGGCCAATAGAATTAGACACAAAGATACATTGGGAACATTTCCCTATCATTTAGTCTATAGGACCAAACCAATCTTTCCCATTCACTTGAGAATCTCTGTCTTGCAATTCATGCAAGACTATCTTGAGACTGATGACTAGCTGTCTTCCCGATTAGCCTAATTACTGCACCTTGAAGAGAAAGGTGACATTGCCATAGAGAACATTGCTAAGCACCAAGGTGTAGTGAAATGATGGTTTGAAAAGCAAGCCAAGGTAAAGGCCTTCCACATTTCTGATTTTGTTCTCTATTGGGACAAAGCTCATGAGAAGAAAGGTGAGCATGGTAAGTTTGATAAACTTTGGTTGGGCCCGTATCAAATTTATGAGATCCTTAGTGATAATGCATATCGACTGAAGAGCCTTACTAGTGAGGAGCTTCCATTGCTTGTCAATGGATAGTTCCTAAAGCACTACTTCCAGGCTTGAGAGGCATTATTGCCTCCCCTTAGTGTACATAGTTAGGATTGCTTGTTTACTTTGGTTAGAGTAGTTTGCTGTTAGATTAGTTTGCTTTCCTATTTTCGCTTGCTGTAGTTGTTAAGTGTCTTTTAATTAGTTAGTTGTCCTTTTCACTTTGCTTTTGCTTCTTGCACTAGCTTTTGCATGGGGTCTTTTGTTTCTAGAATTTGGTGGCAGTTATGCGGACCTACAAATGCTTCCTTGTCGGGTAAATTATCTGTGGTCTTTCTTTGAGAAGTTGAAGTTCTGCTTAGGTCTTACTATGGGTTTTGCTGTTATACTAAGGAGTATGATGTCTGTTCATGGAAAATGAGTCATTAGTCGGTGCGCCTGAAATGTTCTCTAACCATATATCTCTAACACTTTAAATAATCCTAAAGTAGCTAAGTGAGTCTTGGTGATATTGCATTAAGTGAAAAACCTAATGTCCACCTTTGCCGCCATCGGGAGTCCACACCCAACTAGCTAATTTATCAAGGTAGTGATATTACATTGTACTCTGCCTACTTAAGCTTACTAAAATATCAATCAATCAATCAATCAAAGAAAGTTGTGTAAAGGAAAATCATAATCACATTCTATAACTCAGTTAGGTGGACAATCAAGTAAACTCTACTGGGGCTATGGATGCCTGACTGGCAGTGGGGCTCTGCTTGAGTGGAATTCTGAGACAAAACCATCAGGGCTATAGACACTCGCTGGTAGCGGGGCAATGTCCAGGTAGTTCAGAAGGTGTGTACTAATCATGTAGCTTAATGCAAAGGATCTAAGGTGAGCTTAGTTGCTAAGGGATGGGAATGAATGCAATTGCACATACTCAGGTTTTCAGGATATGGATGGTTGCACTGGTTAGTGATCTTTGATTCTTTGATAAGGTATCATGCTTTCTCATCTAATGTGTTAAAAACATAGAGATTCTAGGTTCACACTGAAAGTTTATCGTTGAAATGCTCCAGAGGATTTCCCAGTAGAGTCGCCATTTGTTGTGCCTTGCACACACGCCCCATTTCAAAAAATAGAAACCCCCTCTTGCAAATTTTGGTTTAGAGTATCAATTCGGTCTTTCATCTCCTAGGTTGTCAAAATGGTCAAAATGCATTTCTAGCCATGTTGGAAAATTGATGTTAATAGGTCATCCCAAAATTTGCTAAGTCCAAGTATTTGCATTTCATAAAACTAGGTCTGAGTGTCCTTTGCACTAAAAACACTTCCTTTCGACCTCCACGCTAAAAATCCCTCCATCTGACCTTTGCGCTAAAATCCCTTGCCTCCAAAAAAGTGTTGTCTCCCTGCCCCACCGACCTAAGCGTTGCTTTTTTCATTCACCAACATTAGCACTAGAACTAGTTGTCACCGACTTTGTGCTACAATGTTCATACACTGACTAAGTCAGAGAATGGCAAATTCTCTGTGAGTCTAAGGAACCCTAAACTCTTACAAAGTACTCACAATAGGATTGATCATCTCCATGCCAAACATCCTATCCACCGACCAAGTCGGTGACGAGCCAAAGCCTCGCCAAGTCAGAGACAACCAGATACGCGCAAACCCTAATTTTCTGTCAAACGTTGTGAATGACACCCCCGTACTCTCTGCATTAATGACGATCAATCAAGGGGAATAAAAGGGATTTTACATAATTTTTGAGCTCATTTTGCACTAAACAAACATTCAAGGATCTCCTTAGCAGCATTTGGATCGATCTTTTGTATGCAAATTATGGATTCAACCCTGTGATCGCTTCACTTGCATGTTTCAACACACTTTATTCACTACAAACTAGGTAGGAACTCGTTTCCCTTACTTAGGGTTTTCATTAGTTAGGGTTTTAATTGAAAATTGAATGTGTTTTCTTTCAAATGCGCTATAAGCACATGTTTTTCTCATGGGAGATAGAGTTTAGGGCACAAAATTAGGGTTTCCTTTGGACTGTTTGTTGTCATAAAACCCTAGTTTCAGATCTTCAGAGGGTGAAATCCTTAGGAATGTTTTCTAAACCCCCATATGTGGAGTAGAAATCAAGAGTCATCAAACCTCCAACCAAAATCTCGCCTTAATATGCCCAATTGATCAATGAAACAAGTAAAAAATGGATTAAGTCTTAAAAGCCGTCGCGTTGAAAAAGCATCCGACTGACCTTCAAAACACTGCAATCAACCAGGTCAGTCAGTGACCTTGAAAACCCCCACCAGGACTTCGAGTGCATTTTGCGCTAAAAACTTGGTTCTCTGACCTGGCGCTATTTACCATTCCGACTGACTTAGTCGAAGGACCCCTAAAGTTTTGCACAATCCTGAGCTCACCTTGCGCTTGAAACTAAGTACTCTGACTTAGCGTTAAGAAGTAACTTCTCTGACTTAGGTCAAACAACTCAAAATTCTCTGCAAGTCTAAAAGGTCTAAAACTCCCGCAAGATGGGGCAAAGCAATCGACTTGAGATAAATACTCAACCGACTGACCTCAACGATTGATTTAAGTCAGTCCCATCCAAAACCCCCGCAAGTCGGTTAAACATGCAAATCCTGCAAACAACATAATAGTCCGAAGACCAGAGAGCCAACAGATCAATTAGTCAGACATCCTTGATTTCCCCGCCAGGTCAGTTGTCCTCAAAATCCCTACCTTACTGCAGGTCAGTTGACCCCAAAATTAGCGCAAATTGGGTAAAATAACTATTTCAAGAGAAATTTCAAAAGGAGAAATGTTTGTCAAGCGGGAATAATGGCTGCACTTAATGAATTATAATGTTTTACATGTTTTAATTAGGGTTTTGGAGCATTAAATTATTTATTGTATGTAAGCGTATAGGATTGCTTCATCTTTTGATCATGTGATAAATGTATTGATTAGTAGAATTCAGACTTATATGTTTTCATTAAGAATATAGTGGTGATTTAGTAGATGCATATCGAACCTGTTTAGCACATGTATTGATAACATAATAGTTAATTGGATGGGTGTAGATTCTTAAAACTTAGGAGTTAGGGAAAATAATCTCAAAGGTAACAAAACTTATAAGGTCTAGTCCTGCAGGTTAAATGTCTGCAAGAGCTCAAGCCATGAAGTATGAGTACAAAGGCCTCCCTCCCAAGACAAAGATCTCCACCAGATGGAAAGACATTGGAGATACAGACTTAGGTCATATTGACCTAAATGATTTTAGACTCAGAGTGTTTGGCCCAAATCCAACCCCAAGAGCCAAAAAGGTAAAAGATAGTGGGATTGCAAAAGTTGTTGCCTTTCCCACATCAGCTCAATGTGCAGAGTTGATTGCTGCTTGTGTAGATAGATATGATGTCATGACTAGAACAATACAAACTGCCAGTGGAGATGTGTTGGCAGACCTAAGTCCACCTTCCTTGGCTAAAATCTTTGGCATCCCATGACATGCAGTGATGACTATGCCAAATAAAATCAAAGCAGAGGCTACATATAAGAAAGATGTAGATGGATGCGGGAAACATATGAAGGAACAATGGGTAAAGAGAAAGAGCTCTGCCTTTGTCAAATTTCCTCAAGTATTATATAGGAGTGATTTTCACGATGAGATAGGGGATCTAGTAATCTTGTTGAGCCATATATATGGATTACCTGCAACATCAACCTTTGAGGGATGAATGTTCTTTATAATTAAGGAGATATTAAAAGGAACTAAATTCCATTGATCACAAATACTAAGTGATAACATCCATGAAGCCTTCAGTAAATTCAAAGAGAAGCAGTTTTTTAGATGGACATCTTATGTAGTTTATGCATTAGCAAGAAAGAATCAATATGCTGGATTGTCCAAGGTGGGAGAAGTGGGAAATGATGAGTAAACTCAGATTAAGGTCTATGAGTGCTACACACAGCTGACACTGTCACAATCTCTTATGCATTTTAAGAGAGTAAATGATGCCTTTACTATGTATATAACCAGATTACTGCAAGCAAACACAACCCTAAGGATATCCACAGAAGCCATGAATGAAATTACTAAGTATGGGAGGTGGTATATTCAATTTGAAATGTTCACATATTTAAGAGTACAAGGCTTCACTGGAATGGCCTATAGACTACGTAGGTACCCCATGGATAAGGTAATTCTTTTGGAACTATCTAGACAATTGATAACTTGTGCTGAAAAGCTCAAGCATATGCATAGAACAAATGTTCAGTTCCCTATTCTGTTAGGCAGAGGAAACTATGCATGTGCTTCATTGGGAGTAGCTAAGCACTCTGATATAGAGCTCCAACTTCTCAATCTCCATTACTTTAACAAAAGAAATCATTTTGATCCAAATAAGGTGATGGAGAGGTTTGTGAGTAAGAAGTTATTTCATAGGATGCACATAGAAGACTTTTGGGCAAATTGCTTGGATGACTACGAGGTCATGAAGAAAGCCCACTCCAGATTATCATTGGCATTCATAAGAAAGTTCCATATTATTGTAGTCCCTGATCAACTTGAAGATGATGAAAATGTGATGCACAGAGGAGCCTGGGAGGAACAATACCGCCAACCAATTCCCTTGCCCAATTGGGATAATGCTGAGGAAAGCTCCCTTGATGTTGTGATGAAGGAACCGATTAGACTAAGTAAAGCATCGATAAGAGGCTAGATTGCTGCATTGGAGAGACAAGGATACAACTCACATATACCAAGCTTGAATCTGAGAAAGAGTCTAGAGGAGAAGAAGATGAACCCATAGAGATTACTGATGAAGCAGAGCTAGCCCATGGATCTACCATGAGATCAGACAGTGAAGAGCACATACCCTTGGTAGAAAAGGCCAAAGCACAAAAGAGTAAGAAGGTTGCTGCAAAGACACAGAAGGATATGCCTTCCTCTACTAGGACAAGAGCATCAAAGAAGAGAGGCATGCCTAGTGGGCTAGGAGAAGGATCTAAAATGAAGAAAACCAAAGTGAAGAGTGGCTGTCCGGCCACGAAGACTGTTATTGCTACAATTCTTGATAACACTAGTCTGCCAACTTCTCCACCTCCTGCTGCCCCAAGTTTGAGTGCTATTGTACTTTCTCCAGTTGTTTCCACTGTTGCATCTTCTCCTATTGTCTCTATTATTGCCCCTACTTCTCCAACAACTATCATTTAGGAAAAAACCTCTGCTATTGCTTTATCCATAGTAGTGTTTTCAACTATCTCTTCTCCATTGGTAGTAGCTTCAAACACTCCTAGCAGCCCTATTTCCTCCATTGCTGCTCTTTCATGTCCTTCCATCACTACCACATCCTTACCTTCCATATCTTCTAGTCCACTTTCCACTTCCCTTGTATTACCTCCTATTTCTACCATTCTTTCACCTTCTTTCCCTTTGCCTTCTTTGTTTATCACTTCACCCATCGTCATTTCTTCTGTCTTGTCAACTTCTTCCATCCCACTGGATTTGGGGTCTACTATGTTTGCCAATTTGACACAAGTTAACTTGCCTTCAATTGCAACACCTTTATCATCTATCGCCCCTATCTCCCAAGTACCTATGGGCCAAGATTCAACTCCTTTGGCTGTACGATTGTTGCCTGGCATTGAGAAAGTTTGTGCTACACTAGGCCTTCAAGAGCAAGAGCCAGAGGAGAATGTACTTGAAGAGGCAGAGAGAGAAGTACTTGATGAGCCTTTAACTGAAACAACAAATTTTGAAATAATTGAAATATCTGATAGTCCGCCAGAAAAGAACCAAATAGAAGCAATCTTGGGGGTAGCTCAGAAAAATGTATAGGCAAGTTGGAGGAATCTTACAAATGAGGAAGAGGATGTGGATAAAGAATCACAACAGGAGAAAAGGCTACTTGAAGGCCTGCCTAATCAGACAATGAGAACCTTGATAGGTCTACAAAACTTTCCTCCTTAGCACCTGACTGGCTGCAAAGAAGAATGACATATCCAGAGCCTCAAGTGGAAATCATGAATTTAGATTTGAGTGCTATTTTGTCGTAGGCACAAAAGCCAAAGAAACAAAAGAAAGCAAAAGTGTAGTCAAGAATTTACAAGGATGCGACTAGATCTAGAAAGCTTAAATAGCTATCCCACCACCTGATACAAACAGAGAGTGGGTTAGAGCAGAAGATTATACCATAACAATGGTAAATTTGGGACTAGCTATAATAGCTCAAAAGGTTGATGAATTTAAGGGCTATGTTACTTCAATCATGGAGCAGCTGGATAAAGATGAACTCTCAAAGAAAGAGCTGAAATAGCAAAATGAGGAGCTTCAAGCATGCTTGCAATTTTTGGTAAAACCCACGGACTCTGATGGTGAGTTAAGGATAGTGCCTACCTTATTGTCAAAAGATGAAGTGTCTAAACTTGGTGAAGTCTGGACTTTGTCGACAGGTACCCAGAAATGGATAATCACAGTATGTGAGAAGGGATGCGAAGCAATTGATGCAGTAGTTGAATTTCACAAGAATTTGGTTCAACTTCAGGAACATTAGAAAGACTTGCATGAGGAATGTAATTCTTTTGATGAATACTATTCTTAGGTATTTCCTTGAGTGCAAGCAATTAGAGACTTGCCTGCTCAGACACTGTTGTCTAAAAATATTTTGATAGGGGATAGATTGCACAAAGCCATTGACTGGTATCAGCAAATAAAGTTGAGAAAGGAAGTTTTTGACAGCATCAGGGAGGCCTACAAGGGAACAGATGAAAATATCTTGATTCTTATTTATGAAATAAATGACACACTGAAAGATTGTCTGGTGATGGCCTATGATGATTTGGCATTGTATGATGTGAAAGGGTGTAAAGATAAACTGCATAAAATGGTTTTTGAAGATGCTGAATTGGATGTGGAGGCTAGATTGGACAGAGTCAGTGACCTTAGAACTGACTTCAATGCATTTCATAAAATAAAGGTAGAGATAGAGAGAATATATAATAGATATAGTCAAGAATTAGAGATGTTCAGGTACAGAGCCAATCACCTTAAGAACCCAGACCCCACAGATATCACTTTGGCATTATCAGCCTGAGTCAGCTACCACAACAAGATGGTGGAAGAAGACAAAGTAGATTTGGATGATGAATCTTAGTATATTTTTTTGAATATTTTGAAATGTAATCCCGTCACTAATATAAATTGCTATATTTGGAAGGTCATGTGATGCTATTTTCTCATTATTATGCCTTGAAAAAGGTATTTTCTATATATATGTTTGAATGGGTAGTCAAATTGTCTAGGTTCAATGCATTTGGGGGTCATTTTTTGTCTTTTTCATAAGAGACAATGTAATTCGGGATTTCAATGAGTTGTAAATGTATTAAATGATGTCAAATTTGGACCATTGGTGTTGAGTTAATCTCCACCATCTATTCAAAAAATTAGTATGACACCTCTCCTATATAAAGGGCTGCTATTTCCGTTATTTGGGAGAAGACTCTTGATGTCGAATTGTTGATACTTTGCCAATTGAAGTTAATGTAAAGCAAGTTTATGCAGTTTTCCTAAGAATTTGTGTGTTGTGTTGCTTATTTGGTTTCATGGTTCACTTCTTGATCTCCATGAATTAGTTAATTGTGCTTTTGCAATGTTTATGATTTGTTAAAGGTATCTGATGATGTTCTTAGTCCATACTTTTAGTCGCTTGCTGATTGGAAGTGACTGTGCAAAGTTAGCCTAGGCTAATTATTCTGTGCTTAGTTTAATTGCATTTCATAAGTTAAATTGCGCTATTATTTAGGTATTTAATGAATGAATGTGATCTAAAAATCTTTAGATCTCCATTGAAAATAACATCATTTTCTGTAGTACTGTAACATCCATTTTAGTTTGTTAAGTCAAGAAATTGGTTAAATTTTAGAATATTTGTCTACCTACAGTAGTCAATAATGTCACTTAGGATTTCTCTAAAACCCTAACTCCTTTTGTATTTTCTTTGAAACAACTATTAGCTTAGGTTCTCTAACAGCATTTTACATTGCCTTATCCACTGAAATCATAAAGGGTTTGCATGATTGTTGTTCAACTGCCTAAATCTATCAACTACATGTAAGACCCCTTGTCATCACAGCTAGTACATTCCAACTGAGAGATTCCAAGCAAGCTAAGACCTAGCTGTAGAAACCTTGGAGTAGTCTTACCTAGGGCAGGATAATTTTTAAGAGAGGTGTGATGCCAGCAATTACATCTTCATTGTTGTGTGCTAAAACACACCATCAACACTTCCCTCTCACTTTCACCACTAGAAACCAAATCACCAAGTTCATTCTCTACCATATCATCTGCCTTTATGGTATCCCATCTGCCATTGTTACCGACAATGGTAAACCTTTCAAAAACCATGATGTTCGGGACCTTTGTGAATAATTTCACATTCAACATCATTGGTCCATTCCATACTACCCACAAGGTAATGGACATGCTGAGGCAACTAATAAAACCCTACTCAAAATGTTTAAGAAAGTTGTCAATAATTGGCCATGATTGGGACCTTCATATCCATCCCATTCTTTGGGCTTATCACACTAGTATCCGCACACCCATAGGAGCTACACCGTATTCCCTTGTCTTTGGAGTGGAAGCCATCCTGCCAATCAAGATCAAACTACCCTCATTGCGCATCTCCTTGCATAATGTCATCACTAATGAAGAATACCGTGTTGCACGCCTACAAGAGCTCAAGCTATTGGATGAATGGCACCTCAACTCCCTTAATCACCTCCAAGCATATCAAAATCAGCTTCGCAAATCCTACAACAAGAAGATTCATGCTAGGGAATTTGTAGTAGGAGATCTCATCCTGAAAGAAAATCAAAGAAATCTATCTGAGAAAAGAAAGGAAAATTTGAGCCTAATTGGCTGGGATCCTACATTGTCACTGCAAAGTATGGTTCTGGAGCATATTGCCTCTGTTAGTTTCCATTGCACCAAAAGATCAACCTATTAATGTCTGATACAACCACTTGACTTAACAAGCACGGGAGGTGGTTAAGCCCTTGTCACAAACCACTGCATCGCAGCGCTGAATAAGGAGAGCAAGGGTCACACCTTGCAACAATCTCCCCCAACACAAGCATGAGGTTTGAACCTGTGACCTCGGCTCTGATACCAATTGTTAGTTTCTATTGCACCAAAAGATCAACCTATTAATGTCCAATACAACCACTTGACTTAACAAGCACGGGAGGCGGTTAAGCCCTTGTCGCAAACCACCGCATCGCAACGCTGAACAAGGAGACCAAGGGCCACACCTTGCAATAGCCTCTCCACCCTTAAAGGAGAAGAACTTGAGGAGCCCATTAATATCATTCACTTGAAGCAATTTCATAGTTAGTTCTCTTAATACCCTATGGTAAAAATACAAAAAAAATTAAAAATAAAAAAATTACAAAAATAGTAAAGAGAAATAATCCATCCTATGGTGAAAACCACCCTTGGTGGCACCTTGGATAAGTACTATGATGAAAACCTACCTATAGGCATCATGAGTAGGTTCAAACTAGATCCATTGTTCAACTCACCTTCCCATTTTCACCCCCATTATCCAATCTAGTTACCCCCTCGTCTGAGCTTCAGAATAAACCCATCACCCGAGCTTCTATTTTCCATCATCCCCAAAATATCCCTCGTCTACCAATACTTAATCTCCATCTTTCCATGTCACCACTATGTCTCTCAGCTGATCTTCCTATCCATCCATAACCTTGGTCCCTTTAATGTTTTCGCACAAATGCCACACCCTTTACTACACCACCACCATCCCCTACCTATCATAGTACCCGTCGACATACTAACATCCACATCCACTAAACCACGCCTCATCATTCCACATGAACCAACCCCTATCCTTACATCATCAAGTCTCCCAGAACTACATATCATCACCACCCGCATTGTAATGTGCCTTGATCCTGTGGATACAAGGTATGTAGGTAGTCTGGAATACAAAGGAAGTATCCAGTACATAGGTACATATGATGCACCCATCCAACCCAGTTGGATGGTCCCACTTTTCTAAGCTTGTTGATTGCACTTGACCTATGATCAATATACTTGTTGGGCATCTTATCCATGCATCACACTCTCACGAAAAATCTTTCACCAACATATTAGCTTTTCCATAACTAGAAGCACGTATCCCTCTGCCTATCCTTAGTTTAGCCATATTCATCATTGATTCTTGTCCTAGGATGCATCCTTCCTACAATGGATAGAATCATCAAATCCTCCATCCATCCTTTGGCAAGAGATACAATGGCTATGTGTTTTGGGTCAATCAGTCTTTTGGTCATTGATTTTTATCTTATGCATCATTCTTGGACTATGTCAAAGTTGCCTTGATCTCATTATATCATGGCATGTGGAGAACAATCCAAAATGGGGCATGGTCATTGCTTTTGTATGTTGTGCTTGTATGAGGTTCTTGTTACTCCATCTTAGTATTCATATCTTGTAGATTGTAGGGTCGGTTCTAGCATATTGATCCCCTTTTGCATCTAAGGTTCTTCATACCTTTGGTGTATTAAGGACTTATGCTATGAGTCCCCTATCCTCGTCTAGACAAGGTTGTACTTTTATGGGCATGTATGGGTTCATTCTATTGTTTGTGGAGTCAAGTCCTATGCATGGATGCCTTGCCACCTTGGTTCCATGTACCCTGGTGCATAACATTCCATGCTATATCAATAGTAGCACTTAATATTTTATTATTATTAGTAGAATATCTCAATATGATGTAGTTCCTTGCATTTGCATCTACACTCATCATCCCATCCCTCTCCTTTTGCTTCAAGATTTATCCACACCTACATTTCCATCACTCCCTCCTTTCTACTAACCCATATCCCCCCTACCATATTGTGACCATTTTTTAGGGACCTATTTGCATATCATGATCACTCGCATATTCACCTACTTCATATCCTCCTCTGTATCATCATCCTCATCATCATCATCTCCCTCATTTGATGTTACCTCACCTAGGTGTCAATCCATGGGGCTAGGTACCAATCCATGAGGCTAGGCACCAATACATGAGGCTAAGTGCCAATCCCAACCCTCCATGGGGCTAGGCACCAATACATGAGGCTAAGTGCCAATCCCAACCCTCCATGGGGCTAGGCACAAATCCATGAGGCTAAGCACCAATCCCCACCCCTCCATGTGGCTAGGCACCAATCCATGAGGCTAAGCGCCAATCCCTACCCCTCCATGGGGCTAGGCGCCAATCCATATGGCTAAGAGCTGAAGCGTCAGGCTAAGAGCTGAAGCACTGAGCTAAGAGCTGATCCCCCTCCAAAGGCTAAGAGCTGATCCCCACCCCTCCAAAGGCTAAGAGCTAAAGCACCAGGCTAAGAGCTGATCTCCATCCCTCCAAAGGCTAAGAGCTGAAACACCGGGTTAAGAGCTGATCCCCACCTCTCCAAAGCCTAAGAGCTGAAGTGCCAAGCTAAGAGATGATCCCCACCCCTCCAAAGCCTAAGAGTTGAAGCATTAGGCTAAGAGCTGATCCCCACCCCTCCAAAGGCTAAGAGCTGATCCTCACCCCTCTAAAGGCTAAGAGCTGATCCTCACCCCTCCAAAGGCTAAGAGCTAAAGCACTGGGCTAAGAGCTCAAGTGTCAGGCTAAGAGATGATCCCCACCCCTCCAAAGGCTAAGAGCTGAAGCACCAGGTTAAGAGCTGAAGCGCTAGGCTAAGAGTTGATCCCCACCCCTCCAAAGCCTAAGAGCTGAAGTGTCGAGCTAAGAGTTGAAGCGCCAGACTAAGAGCTGATCCCCACCCCTCCAAAGATTAAGAGCTGATACTCACCCCTCCAAAGACTAAGAGCTAAAGCACCGGGCTAAGAGCTGAATCATTGGGCTAAAAGTTGATCCCCACCCCTCCAAAGCCTAAGAGCTGAAGCATCAGGCTAAGAGCTGATCCCCACCCCTCCAAAGCCTAAGACCTGATCCCCACCCCTCCAAAGGCTAAGAGCTAATCCCCACCCCTCCAAAGCCTAAGAGCTGAAGCATCAGGCTAAGAGCTGATCCCCACCACTCCAAAGACTAAGAGTTGATCCCCACCCCTCTAAAGGGTAAGAGTTGAAGTGCCCAGCTAAGAGCTGAAGTGTCGAGCTAAGGGCTAATCCCCACCCCTCCAAAGGCTAAGAGCTAATCCCCACCCCTCTAAAGCCTAAGAGTTGAAGTGCCAGCCTAAGAGCTGATCCCCACCCCTCCAAAGGCTAAGATCTGAAGCGTTGGGCTAAGAGCTGAAGCGCTGGGCTAAGAGCTGATCCACACCCCTCTAAAGGCTAGGCGCTAAAGTGCTAGGCTAAGTGCCAATCCCCACCCAACTTATTTTTCAACTTTTTTCCATCTACCCACCTCTTTTTTTCCCATTTTTTTCAACATTTCTTCCCCGTTCTTTAGTCTTGAGACCACCTTTTGCACCCTTTTTCACCGTTTTTTCCTCCTTTTTCAAGAAATCACCAGAAATTTTGTTTTTTCCCATCGATCTCTCGAGGGGGCATCACCTCATCACCCATGCCATTTCTTTTCATTCATCAGGGCATATTTATCAAAAATTTCTATATTCTTTGATATCCCGTCAACCTGCTAACTGCAATAGCCGTGATGCCATATCAAAGAGGGGCAAAATGTAGACACCTAAAAATGGTCACAACCAACTTCATCCACTTGTGCATCCAACCCTAATTCACCTGCATCACTTCATCTGATCTAATTATTAATTAAATAATTTTTAATTATTTAATTAATTTATTTTGTGCCTTTATCCTATCATAAAAATCAAATTCCTCTACTATAGTTTAAAAATTAAATAAATTACCATATTTATTTAATTCCCTATTTTGTGCACTTTTTATTACTTTTTTTAATCATAAATATTTTCTTCTAATCCATGTGCATAGAAATTAATTTTAATTAATTCATCATTACAAACCCCCATGTTTCTAGAAGTCCACTTGTCATCCAATGTACACACATGTACATGACAAGTGGTACTTTGGAAGCATGGGCAAATCGTCCAAATTGAGTACATTTGTCCTATTTCTTCCACCCCACTCCATGTGTCACTATTCACTCCAATTTAAATTCCATGTGGTACTATTTGAACACTATTCTTCTAATTTTAAATTCCACTTGTCCTCTCCATGGAATTTAAAATTCATCACAAATTCCAAGCCTTACCTTTTCATAAATGAGTCCTTACATGTCATACACCTACTCAATCCTAGCCATCCATCCATTCAAACTTGCAATCTCATCCATTGATCATTCCTTGAATCTTGGGGCAACATTCTCATTCAATCCAATCATGCCATTTGTCCAATTCTCTTTGCTTGAGGATCCTCAAGTAATCTGAACCATTGATCCTAGCCCTCCAATCCCATCTCCAAAAATCTATAAATTGAGGCCTCCACCTCCCATTCGGAACAAGTCATTTTATGCAAAGTTATTCTGCCAATTTGAGTGGTCACATATATAGCTTTAGTGCAATTCAAACTAGTTTAGTTTAGTATATCATCCATTAGGACATATCATCACTAGTGTGCTTAGATAGGGTGCATAATTAGGTATAAAAGCATAGTAGTGATTTAGTCCAATCTTGAGGTCCCTTGGACTTGAGATTGGGTGCATTCTAGGTTGGATTTGCATCTATTTTAGGTCTCATTTTCATAGGTAGACAAAAGTTTTGATAGATTCAACATTTCCATTAAACATAATGTAATCTTAAACACACATGGAGTAAATTTTTTGAACAAACCCCAGACATGAAGTGCACGTAATACATGAAGCATACGTGTTACACAAAGTGTGAAGCATACAAATAAATACACGTAATATATGAAGTGTATGTGATACACGAGGTATACATATATGAAGCATATACATAGATATACAAAATACACAATTATATGTGAAACATAAATCGTACATATGATATATGAAGTATACATGTAAAACACCAAGTGTAATACATGAAGCATACACAAAGTTTATGGAATATGGAACATACATGTAATACACAAAAGTATACAAAGGATGAAGCATAAACATAGTGTATAATACACAAGTATACATACGTAATACTTGAAACATATAACATACATTTGATACACAAAGTATGAAGTATACAAAATATATGCACATAATACACAAGCATGAAGCATATGCATGTAACACATTAAGCATGATTCACGTAGGATGCAAAGTGTGAAGTACAAAGTATACACATGAATACATGTAGTACATGAAGCATGAAGTATAAGAAGTATTCACATGAATATACGTAAGATACGAAATGTGAAACATACATGTAAATACATGAAGTATGTACATGAGTCACATACGTCACAAAGCATACGTGCATGAAAATACATAAGTCATGGAGCATACATGCAAGTCACAAAGTATAGACTTGAATACATGTAATCCACTAAGCATATAAGTCATACATATGAGTCACAAAGTATACACCTGCATAAGTTGCAAAGTGTTCACATGCACGCAAGTCGCAAAGTATACACATGAACATAAGTAAGTTATAATGAATACACGTAAGTCACAAGTATGAATACACGTAAGTCACAAGTATGAATACACATAAGTCACCAAGTATTTACTACATAAAGTACACATAAGAAGCATGAACGATATATGTGAATGCACATAATACATGAAGCATGCATAAGTCATGAAGTACACTTGTAAATACACAGAGTCAAAAAAATGTGTAATACATATAAGCCACAAAGTGGGAATACACAAAGTCACCAAGTGCACACAAGTGTTCACATGAATACACATAATTCGCAAGGTATGACTACAAGTCACAAGGTATACACATGAACGTATGTTGCAAAGAATACACTTGAATACACTCGAATACAAATACTTGTCATCATTCTTGAATACAAAGTCATAGAGTATACACATGAATACAAATACAAAATCGTAGAGTATACACTTGAATACATAATCATACTTGAATACAAAGTCATAGAGTATACATAATCATACTTGAATACAAATACATAAAGTATACATTTGAATACAAATACTAAGTCATAGAGTATTCACTTGAATACATAATCATACTTGAATACAAAGTCATAAAGTATATACTTGAATACAAATACAAAGTTATAGAGTATATACTTGAATACAAATACAAAGTCATAGAGTATACACTTGAATACAAATACAAATTCATAGAGTATACAAAGTCATAGAGTTTACACTCGAATGTATAGTCATGAAGTATACACTTGAATATAAAGTCATAGAGTATACAAAGTCATAGAGTTTATACTCGAATGCACTGTCATGAAGTATATACTTGAATACAAAGTCATAGAGTATACACTCGTAAATACATTGAGTCATAAAATATGAATGCACATGAGGTGCACTAATACATGTAAGTATACCATCAGACAATTGGGAAGGGGATTCGGTGCATCCCATACTACACCGTGGGTCCATCCACCATCCCAAGGTCACCAAACATACAAATGAGTTTACACAACAAGCTTGAAGCATACACGCAAACACACGTAATACACGAAGTATTCACATGAGTTCATAAGTCACAAAGTATATGCATGGAAGCACACTCCTATAGAAATGCAAGATTGGCCTACTTTGAATAGTTAATTCCAATTAAATGGTGGTTATAGTAGATATGTCCCGCAGGCTAGCAGGAACATGCTCTAATACTAACTGTAATGCCCCCTTCTAGATTTACCCTAGAATAAACCCTACAATCACAATTATGATAAATTAGGGTTAGGAAGATGACTTACAGGTGGTTATTTCTTCCTTATGTTCTTGAATATAAACCCTGTACTCATCACATACAAAACACAAGTGCATGCATATATACATATAAACCAATATCATTGTTAGGGTTAACCAAGCATATAGTAAATTCAAAATTCAACTTCAATATTTCTATTACTATCAACACATAGGGATAAGGACATGATAGGTTTGACTCAACTACTCATACTAAGCCCAAGAGCAAAACTTTGGCCCTCTTGGCTTTAATTGGTGGTAGGACTTTGACATCCACCAAAGTGGCGTACTTAGTAGAGCACTTGCCTTATCTCTTATAATTAACAAATCATCATGGTAGGAATGGTATGGGGATCATAGCGGGGTTTTTAGTTTATCCAATCTAAGCCCAAGAGTGGGACTTTGACCCTCTTGGCCTCGATTGTAGGGCTTTGACATCCATCCAAGGTGGTGTACTTAGAAGGAAACCATATACCCTCTTACCTATGTCTCCTTCTTTTCCTCCATGATGAGGTTCAATACAATTTATATCTAAAATACATTGATGCATAATAAATACAAGCATTTTTAGTTAAGTTGTATTCATATTCTATACATTATCCATCATACATAAGTAATGCAAATTGCAAGGGATATTAATTATTGATTGTTACTATATTATCAGACTTACCAATTATTATTAATATATGTTACTTACTCTAATTCTAAGTTCTTTGTCTGTTGCTCTTTCTTTGTATTTAATATATGTGTCCCTATAGATCGAAGACTAAATCTTTGAATACTACAGTCTGCCTTTATCTCCCACAACTAATACTTTTTATATTTCTGATGCTTTTTCTTCTGATTCAAATGCCTTAATATCTCCTCAAAGAATGCCCATCCTTAGTGATATATATAGCTTCATGTATATGCGAATGGATACCTTCTTTCCAAGGGTGGCAACCTTTCATAAGATCACATCTCTTATTAATGACTTGTTTATATATTATTGATTCAAATTATCCTCTAAACCAATTTCCACTTACAGTGAATGAGACAAGTTGTCTTACATTTTATGTTATAAGATAATAATTATACCATCAAATATTATAAAAAATCAATGAGTAGGTTGTCGTTGCTGCTAGAACATAGAGTAATCACCACTCTTAATAAAATCATTGCTCACTAGACAACCACCTTGATTTAATCATATAAGACAACCAATGTCCCCCTTATCATTGATGTGTGTAATACCTTTGGTTGGCTTATAGAGGAGGGGACATCACACTATTTCTATCTAACCATCGGTTTGTGGGTGGTAACTAGTACTGAGAGTTAATTCAGTGCCACACAATCTGAACAACTCCTACCAAAATAAACTCAAGAACTTGGTGTCCCTGTCACTTACTATCCCCTTGGGTATCCCACGGAGTCTGAATATCTCCCTAAAAAATAAATCAGCCACCTGAATAGCTATGTGAGTTGCTGAAATGATGAAGAAATGTGAAACTTTGGTGAGTCTGTCGACCACCACATAGATACAATCGTTCCCCTGAACCTTTGGCAACCCCGTGATGAAGTCCATGGAGATATATTCCCACTTTTGATTGGGAATAGACAATGGTTGTAACAAACCTGTAGGATAAGTGTGCTCATGGCTTGTTTTGTTGGCAAATAGGAGATTCACGAACATACTTAAGGACTTCCTCCTTAAGTCCTTTCCATGTAAAGCTCTCCCAAATCTTCCTATAAGTTTTGAAGAATCCGAGGTGGCTAGCAATTGGTATATCATGGAAAGTCCTTATAATCTAATGCTTGAACTGAGAATTAGGCACCAAGAATCTTCTGTCTTTGTACATAATCAAATCACTCACCAAAGAATACATGTCATCCCTGATAGTGCCCTCAATGACTCCTACTGCCCAAGAGTCCTTAGCATACTCTCCTGTAATCATCTATTTCCAATCAGTAGATATCTCTCCAAGCAAACATAAGTGGGGTATCCTCGACAAATCATCTGTAACAATATTTCTCTTGCCCTTGACATATTCAATGTTGAAGTCATAAGCCTGGAGTCTACTTACCCACTTCTGTTGTCTATTGTTCAAGTCTTTCTAGTTCATGAAGTACTTGATGCTATTGTGATCTATTTTAATTATGAACTTCCCTCCATCCAGATATTGCCTGAACTTGGCCAATGAATGCATGAAGGCCAACATTTCTCGATCATATACCGAGTAACTCTTCTCTACACCCCTCAAATTTCTACTCTCAAATGTAATTGGGTGCTTTTCCTACATCAAAATTGCCCATATCCCCTCTCTTGAAGCATCACACTCTAACTCAAAAGGTTTAGAGAAATTGGGGATCGCCAACATAGGGTAGGTAGACATCAAGTGCTTGAAGTGATCAAAGCACTGCTGAGATAAATCGGTCCACACAAAGGCTCCTTTCTTAGTCAAGTTCGTCAATGGTGCAGCTATTTGAGAGAAGCCTTTCACAAACCTCCTATAGAAACTACATAACCCAAAGAAGCCCTTAAGTTGTGTGAGGTTTGTTGGCAGGGGCCAATCAACTATAATCTTCTCTGGATCCACTCTAACACCATCGGCACTAATGATGTGACCCAGATAAAGAAGCTCTGTCATGCCAAAGTCACATTTAGACTCTTTGGCATAGAGGGAATCACTCTCCAAAATTCTCAGTACCTCCTCCAAATGTCTCATATGTTCATCCCAACTCCTGCTGAAAATCAATATGCCATCAAAGAAAATTAACACAAACTTCCTAAGCTGCTATCTGAAAATCTAATTCATGCAACTTTGGAAGGTAGCAGGGGCATTAGTTAATCCAAACGTCATCACCAAGAACTCAAAGTGGTTGTAGTGACATCAGAAGTATATTTTGTTAGAATTAGACCAGACAACTAAGAGGGGGGTGAATCAGTTGTCACACAAAATAAACCTTTTTTGCTTTTAACCTTCTTTATTAACTAATTATCAAATTAATGATGTAAACATTAAAGCATGGATCAACAACCTATGAGCAGAAACATAAACAACACACTTGACACCAAGATTTTGACATGGAAACCTGGTTAGGGGAAAAACCATGGTGGGGGTTAACCCACAAAGATTTGTACCTTGTTAAAAGTACTTTAGAAAAATAGAAGGCACATGCTTTCGGGCTCACTACCTAGAGCTCACTACTAAAAAAGAGGCTCACTACCTACATAATTTATTTTTAGTACAGAAGGAATTAACTGAGAAATAGCATCTACTTCATGCCTTGTTTAGTTTCATTGAATGCTCACAAAACTTTCTGCTCTGCCCCAAATACTTCTTCTCTAACTCTTCATCAAAACAACTCTTGTTCTTTTGCTTCTCCTCTGCCTTTTGATCCTTTCTTCAGATTATATTATTTTCATACAAGGATGATTTTCCACAACTCATCAACAAATATTTATACACTTCATCAACCTTGGAATGAACATCAAGGTCAGCACTACAAACATCTGACTTAATGTGAATCAATAAGCTGTCGACCAAACATAACTGGGAATCAAATCTTCCTTGATCAACATGCCACACCTCATAGAATTTCTCTTAGAACATCCGCAACACACTTGAATCATCCGATCAGCTAAGACTGGGAAGAACAACAACACCAAGAAGGAAAACGTCTTTGACAAGCTCAAACTTCAATGCAGACCTCCAATAAAGTAGTCACACAATTTGATCAGTGCCAAGTTGCACCCATGAAATACATCTTTTTACCTCTCTTTTTCTCCTTTTTGATCCCATCTTTCTTAATGTCTACACCCAAATAAGCTAGCAAGATCATTCTAGTTAATGATTAATTGAGATAGATTACTTAAGATCATAATTTCTGATTGAGGGACTAATGTGCATGGAATTGATGGAAAAATGTAGAAACTTTTCTCTTTTTGAATCAACAAGTGTAGATGCCAGGAACAACAATTTTGTGCATCTCCAAAGATATTCTTCAATGATCTTTGGAGACAATACCAGAATACCATGACACCAAAAGTTTTGAAGGAAAGAGAAAGCCTCTCCGGAGCTGAACAAAGAAGGCCACAATGGTATCTTCGGAGATAAAGACATCTCCGGAGCTATAATCATATCTCCAGAGCTGTAGACAGGGATAGATATCTTTGGCACCTCCTGAGAGCAGGGCATATTTCCAGCATAAGTTGCCGATCAGGCACTCTCAGCAGTGATCATAATACCCCTCATTTCACTCAAATCATCACTTGAGTGGTGAAGGGGCATCTTTAGTTAAACTGCTGGAGTTTTTATCTTTATAAAGTTTTTGCATGAGTTATGGATAGAACTAATTCAATACCCATATTTTCAGGGCCTCGCTACCCAATGTATTAAGACTCAAACTTAGAATTCTGAGTGGACTTCTGTTCCACTCAGTCTACTTTTATTGCATGATTATTTTCCATAGTTAGATAGCTAGTGTAATAAAGAGATGGATGTCATCTCATAGAAGAACTGGTAGATAAGATAAGTGATATGTCATCACTCATTTTCATATATACTTATAGAAACAACAAAAGAAATATACAATGATTGATTCATTCTGATTCTCAGTAATCTCAGTTCTGTGATATCAATATTTTTCATGAATGCAAAGCGAATGGAATTAGGTTGAATTTAGTTGTGATCTTCTTCTTTTGTGTTGATTCCCTACTGTAGCCTTCAGCCCCAAGGGTGTGGAGCAAGGGCCCACTCTCACCACCAAGGCAGAAGGCTAGTACCACTATTTTGTTACTTTATATTTTGCTGTGAAAAGTATTTACTTATTTTGATAGATAGATGCATGTTACTGTGTTTTTTTTAATTGCTTTAAGTAATTTCCTGTTTAATCCTATTTTTAGCATTCCTTAAATTCATTCAATAAGTAGATAGATTAATTTCTTTAAATTGGTAGAAGTTATTAAGATAAGCTAAGAAAACTGGTAACTGTAGAATCCCTAATTGCAGACAGTCGAGGACATAACCCTTGGATTTTGACATCTAAAAATAGATTAAATGATGAGGCACAACGACACCTTGTCATTTTTGGCACTGTTGCCGGGGATGTATTGTGTTAATTAGGTAAACTTAGTTAAAACAATTTTTAGGTTAGATTTGTATGGTTAGAGCTAGAGATTCAAAAGGAAGATATATAAAGCAGACACCCCAACAACAAGCCATAGGGGAAAGTAGTGGGGTGGCACAAGATCTTGTTGAAGAGAGAAACCTAGAACCTACTTTGGAAGCTGCACCTCAAAACAATAATCCCTTAGATCCTCCAAATCTTCCACTTGCCAATTATATCCAGGAATTACAACAAAAGTTTCAGGCAGATCCTTTGATAGAACCTAATTTCCTAGAACCTCAGGGAGAAGAACCGGTACTAAACATGGACAATGATAATCATGAAGAAGAGGAAAATTAGCCTCCAAGAACCTTCTCATATCCTATTGTTTTGGTTGCTGGAGACAATGCTCCTATGAAGAATATCTCACCAGCACACTTGCCAAATTTTAGAGGACTTTCTTCTAAGGATCCAGATCAGTTTTTGTTTGAATTCAAAGTAGTCTGCCAAACTTATGATTATGGATTAGATAACCAAAAACTCAAACCGTTCCCTTCAACTCTGAAATATTCTACGATGAGATGGTTTATGGGTTTACCCAAGAATTCTACCCATTCTTGGGATTAGATGGAAACATAATTTTTGGAAAAATACCAAGATTACTGTAGATCCAATAATAAAAATGAAGAATTGTTTAAAATTAGGCAGGGGGAGGAAGAGACCTTAGAGGACTATGTGGATAAGTTTAATTTTTCCTTGAGAAGGTATGGCAACCCAATAGATCACTCCTTGACCAGAACCCTATTTGTAAAAGGATTGGATAAAGAATCAAAATAGGCACTGGATCTAATGGGAAAAGGAAATATCAACAAAATGGATATACCTACTATAGAAGAACTCTGTAGGAACTATTCTAGAACCCAAGATGGAGTGAGATCATCCAAAACTTTTAAGGGGAAAAATGAAATAGGACAGTTAATGGAAGAGATTGCAAATCTAAAAAATAAACATTTTGGTCCAATTAAATACCACATTGGATGGGATTCAAGCAAAAACTAGAACAGCTGATCAAAATAGAACAACTAAACCACTCTCCATCTATTGTCCTAGGTGTAGAAACAAGCATCTATTGAGAGAATGCCCTTTGGACAAATCAGAGATTTGTCAGATCTGTGATAGGGAACATCCTACCAGTCAATGTAGTCAACTTCCAACTTTGAAAAGATCGAGTAAGAAGAATACTGTAATAGAAGAGGAATTGAACTATGTGGGACAAAAACAAGCTGGGAATTTCCCTTATAATCAGTATCCAAACCAACCTTCTTACAGGGGTCTTTCTAATTGGGAAAATAATCAGTGGAATCCAACTTGGCATGGGCCTCAAAATAATCCTCCTTGGGGACAGCAGGATTGGCCAAGTCAACATTGGAAAAACCAAAATTGGCAAATTTAGCCTTGGGGAAATCAACAGTGGCCACCACAGTTTGGATCACAAAACATGCAACCTCAATGGGGTTCTCAACAGGGATATAATCAACAATACCAGGGACAACCTAGACGTTTCCAACCTCAACAACAAGCTTTACTAACTGGACCCTCCAACACACAAGGTCAATCACAAAGTGAACCAATTAGCCAACCACCTTTACCAACTCAGCCTATACCAAACCCACAGAATAAACAAGGAGCAACTATTTACATGACAAAGAAAGAAAATCTGGCTGGAATTAATGCTATATATTTAAATAATCTCCAACTGCGTTCTAGGAAAGCATTCCCAAGACTATCTCCTCCAACTATAGTTGAAGTAACCAATGATGAGGAACCTGAAAATTCATCCACTCAACTCTCAGAGGAGATTACTAATGAAAAAGTGTTAGAAGAATCATCCTTGGACAACTCCGGAGAACAATCCTAAACACAATTCTGACAAGAGCTCTAGAGATGCTCCGGAGATGGAAAAACTAGCACCATACCCAGAATGGCTTAAACAGTATGTTCCCCAGAAAAAGATCTTACAAAAATAAGTCCAAAGCAACCTGGAATCAAAACTTTTACATGAAATCAAGCAACTAAACATTGAAATCCCTCTTCTCCAAGCAATCAGAGATGTACCAGAACTAAATCAGTTCATTAAACATTATTGTATCAAAACGCAGGACAGGAAGAAAAACTTTCCCTCCACAATACAGGTGGAAGGAAAAGTAGTAGATCTATTGATGGGAGAAATTCTCCTCCCAAAATATGGAGACCCTGGAAATCCTGTCATAACTATTTTCATCTCAGGGGTAGAAATTTCAAATGTTCTGGTTGATTTGGGAGCAGCAATTAATGTGATGACAGTTCACACAATGAACAAATTAGCTCTATCAGGTATCCAATCCACAACTACAATTCTTCAACTTGCTGACCAGTCAGTAGCTGTTCCAAAAGGAGTGATCATTGATGTACCAGTTGTGATAGATTCATGGGAATTTCTAGTGGACTTCCTGATATTAGAACCTAGAAACCAGAGAAATGCTTATCCACTGATTTTAGGAAGACCATGGCTAGCTACAGCAATAGCATCTATTGATTGTCAAATTAGGGATATGGTCATTTCTAATGGGATAGATTTAAAGAAAATATCTTTGCATCCTCCAGCTAAACCATCAATACATTATACAGGAAGAGTATGGGTAGATGAACCAGAGAACAATGACAACAGTGCCTCAATAGCTATGGTAACCATCAAGGAACATCTAAGAGAGAAGAAGAAATATACTATGATACAACAAAAGACATCACTCACATTCTAATCAATAAGGATGTGATGGAACTCGCCCAAGATTCTAGGAGAGAACTTCTTAATTCTTCTCATTGTACCCT
The DNA here is from genome assembly GCA_027924645.1 of Cunninghamia lanceolata. Classification (NCBI taxonomy): domain Eukaryota; kingdom Viridiplantae; phylum Streptophyta; class Pinopsida; order Cupressales; family Cupressaceae; genus Cunninghamia; species Cunninghamia lanceolata. The sequence goes on from BSBN01000620.1 coordinate 3,578,149, forward strand.
CACCAACATCATTCCTTGTGGGGAAACCTTTTACAGAGGCTTAGCTACTTTCCACATGTTGCTTCCACATTCTTGTCCTCTCAATACCATGACTCCAATGTATGGATTAACTACATCTATGGATCAAATCACAAAACAGGTCATGATTTTACCAGGGAAAACACTTAATATCAATACTCAGTTAACAACAAATCAGGAAGAAAAACTCATGCAACTTCTGATTTCCCATTTGACAAATTTTGCTTGGGAATACCAAGATATGAAAGGCATGCCTCCTAAGATCTGTACCCATCATATATACACTGAGGATATTAAACCTGTCAGACAACCCCAGAGAAGATTGAATCCTTCTTTAAAGGATATTATCAAAACTAAAATAGAAAAATTACTTCAAACAGGGTTTATATATCTAATCGCAGACAGTCAATGGGTCTCACCCCTTGTCATAGTGCCTAAAAAGAATGGGAAATGGAGGGTGTGTATTGATTATAGAGAACTAAACAAGGCCACAAAAAAAGACTTTCCCTTACCATTCATTGACCAAGTACTAGACAACCTTGTTGGGAGAAAGTATTTTTCTTTTCTAGATGGATTCAGTGGTTATAATCAAATTCAAGTAGCACCTGAAGACCAGGACAAAACCACCTTCACATGCTCTTGGGGAACTTTTACTTACAAAGTTCTTCCCTTTGGACTATGCAATGCCCCAGCTACATTTCAGAGACTTGTTTTAGCTATTTTCGTTGAACTAGCTAATGAATGCATGGAGGTCTATATGGATGACTTTACTGTGTATGGGGATAATTTTGAAGAAGCTCTCACAAACCTTGAGAAAGTACTAAAATGCTGTGAGAAAAATCAATTATCCCTTAGCCATGAAAAGTGCTTCATGATGGTGGAGGAAGGAATTGTTTTGGGACACCACATTTCAGAAAAGGGGATCAAAGTGGATCAAAACAAGATAGAAGGGATCACACAGTTGCCTTCACCCAAAAATCAGACAGATGTTAGAAGTTTTCTGGGTCATGCAGGCTACTATAGGAGATTCATAGAAAATTTCAGCAAAATAGCTGCCCCCTGTTTACCTTGCTTAACAAAGACATAGAATTTCTATGGACAGAAGAATGTCAATCAGCATTTGAAACCTTGAAAGAGAAGCTTACTGTCACACCAATTTTGAGAGGACCTAATTGGACTTTACCATTTCACATACAGACTGATGCTTCAAATGAGTCCATTGAGGCAGTTTTAGGACAAAAGGAGGAAGGAGAAAGTATGCATGCCATTTATTACATCAGCAAAAACCTTACCTCTGCAGAAAGAGATTACACCACAACTAAAAAAGAATTCTTGGCAGTCATCTATGCCATAAACAAATTCACTCATTATATCACTAGATATAAGATATTTGTACATACTGATCATGCAGCCATCAAGTATCTAATGAATAAACCAGTAGTGGGTGCAAGGATCATCAGGTGGTTATTGCTATTGCAAGAATTTGATATTACCATAGTTGATAATCTAGGAAAGTTTAATTTGGCTGCTAATTTTTTGTCAAGATTGCATATAGGAGGAGAAAACCAACCAGTGGAGGACAAGTTCCCAGATGAACATTTTTTTGCTATCTCCTCTACTGCACCTTGGTTTGCTGACATAGCTAATCTTTTAGCTATAGGCTTGTATCTATCCCATTTTACCTCAAAACAAAAAAAAATGTTTGGTTAAAGAAAGTTTATCTTACAAATGGTTGAATGGTTTACTATTTAAATGTGCTCCTGATTTCATTCTACACAGGTGTTTAAAAGCTGATGAGATTTTTTATGTGTTGAGAGCATGTCATGATGAACCATCTGGTGGCCATTACTCCTTCCACCAGACAGTCCACAAAATCCTCAGAGCTGGTTACTACTGGCCCTCTCTTCATAAAGATACAAAGAAGTATGTGCAGCACTGTGACCAGTGCCAAAAGATGGGACAACCAACCCCTACCCAGGAGATGTTACTGCATCCTCAAGTCATGATGGAACCATTTGAGCAGTGGGGTCTAGACTTTGTGGGACCAATTTTTCCACCATCATCAGGCAAGAAGTACATTCTAGTATGCACAGACTATGTTACTAAATGGGCTGAGGTTCAAGCATTACAATTTGCAAGAGAAGAAAGAGTTGATGATTTCCTTTATAATAAGATTTTCTTAAGGTTTGGAGCCCCAAGATCAATAGTTTCAGACAAACGACCTTAGTTTACTTCACAAGTAATCAAAGCATTCATAGATTTATATCAAGTCAAGTACATAAAATCTTCACCTTACCATCCTCAAATGAATGGTCAGGTAGAAGTAACTAATAGGGAACTTGAAAATATTTTGACAAGGACAGTAGCAATGAACAGAAAAGATAGGGCTAGTAGATTACCTGAAGCAGTTTGGACTTACAATACCACTTGGAAATCCACAACAAAGTTCTCACCATATTAATTGGTTTATGGGAAAAAGCCTATTTTGTCTATAAAATTTGAACTCCAGACACTTAAAGTTGTATTGGATATTGGTCTACCATTGTCTATAGCTCAACAGAATAGAATTCTTTAGCTCAATGAGTTAGATGAAATTCAGACAGAGGCCATTCAGAAAATAGAACTGGTTCAGTATCAAAGGAAGCAATGACATGACCCACACATCAAAAGGAGGACATTTCAACAAGGTGATTGGGTTCTTCTTTATGATTCTAAATTCAAAGAGTTCAAAGGGAATTTACAAACTCATTGGATGGGTCCTTATCAAATAAAGGAAGTTTTAAAAATGGAACAGTATTATTGGAACCTATTGACGGGAGCACAGACACATTCCTAGTAGATGGTCACCGAATCAAACTCTATAAAAGACCATCTACTAAAGAAGAGTTTCTTAATGATTTGTGTTTTTATACAAGGGATACGTCCTCTGTCTCAGTGTTGGATTAAAAAAAAAAGGAAGGTTGAAAACCAGCAAATGGCGGCCTTCTAAAAAAAAGAAAGAAAGAAAAAATAGAGAAAGATGGAAAACCAGTAAATGGTTGTCTTTCTCGACCAAGGGAGTTGAAAACCAGAAAATGGAAGTTCCCTTCTTCAGGACAATTAAAAACAATCAAGCTACAGAGGTGATTAGGTGCTGGGAGTTAGTCAAATGCACCTCCGGCGCTTCCCAAACTAGGAGCACCTCTAGTGCTCTGTCAATAAAGAAGTCAATTTCAATAATAGGGGAGGGGACCCACCTCTCCAGGCAATAAAGTGGACACATCACATGATGAGGTCATCATGACTCATCCTCTACTTTATCACAAGAATAAAATAAAATCAGCACATATTTCATTTGCAGGGGTATTCACAAAGATGGTATTGACGTCACCCAAGGAACATGGATTCTCGAACCACTCAGCACAATGATTGTAGGTTGCGTACCAATGGAGCAGTGGACGTCATCTCAAGCCATCAAAACATGCTCATGTGTCGCGACGCGTGCAGTTTCATAAAATGACGCAGCATCTCTGTCATGTACATTGCTCCTCATAATTAAAAATGATCCAGGTAATTGTATATTTAATTAAGCATTAATAGCAACTATCTTGTCTTTCTATTTTTGGGTGCCGCCACTATGACACATCCTCCTGCCATCATTTCCTTTTCCAAATTCACGCATGCCACCATCTGTGTTGTACTGCCACCTTGCCTCTGGAGTGTCCTATCACTCTGTTGCATTTATGACTGCCTAGGTACTCTAACTAATCTACAAATCTTCCATAAGCCTAAGCTGAGAGACATCCTAATCCTCATTCAAACCTCCAAAATACCCTGAAGAATAGAGCAAATTGAACAGTCCTTCGGAGCCTACGGAGTTAAGAGGAAGGGATAAACTGTAGAGAGGAGAGTGAGGAATTAAGCATAGAAGGTGGAACCAATTTAGCAATGGGGGTAAAGAAGAAGTCTGAACTAGAGAGTGTTGCAAGTCTTCTGCAAGATGAAGCTGCAACAAACATTCTAAGAACTCTAGGATGGCTGGACTTTCTAGAAAAATTTGAAGGGTTTCAGGAAGATGTCGTGGATGAATTCCTCAGAAATCTAAGGGACAATCAGACAACTGTCAGAGGAGTCTGAATCAATCTCTCCTCAGCCACTATTAGTCACATTTCTAGACTGCCTGAACAAGGTGAGAGGTTTTATCACCTGGAAACCTTATACATTGATTTAATTAAGAATTTCTCTGTTCAAGGTGAACCTACAATACAACTACATTCAAATAAAAATGAAGTAAAAGGAATTCTTAGGTCCACACTTCCAAACCTGGCTAATGAAATATTTTACTTGTGATGGTCAATTCTCTCTAGTTTTAGGACCAATCATGAAAATACTGATTTTTCTAAGGCATGGGAATGCACACCTTGAGTTTAGCATAAACATTCCCAATTTCTTGTATTCTGCCATAAGGGCAACTGTAGAAAAATATCAACAAAATAAGGGTCCCATGAAACATGGCCTCACTTTTCTAGTAGTCAAATACCACTTCATGTCTCAGGCCAATGGGGAGGAATTATGACAAAACTTTCTTGAACAAAATTCCCAGGATAGAGGACTAGAGATGGCATAGCCAGGAGGTGAGAGTTCTCCTACTCACCAAGAACAAGAAACTAAACCTTCAGCCTCCTCCATAGTTGTTCAGAGAGGAAAGAAGTCCTCACAGGAGGTAACTTCATCTGCAACCCCTGTTCCTAATAAAAAGAAGAAAGGCAAAGAAATTACAGAGTCTACTCCTAAACAAACCCTATCTATGACTCGATCAGTTAGGAGAAAGATGACTCTAACTGAGGAATCTTTCCCTAAGGAATTAACAGGGGAGAGGTCAGGACAGAAAGTAGAGAAAACCTAAGATGAAGAACCATCTCATGATTCAGATGAGATCCCTCTAGTCAGGAAAAGAAAACAAAGAGAAGTTTCCCCAGCACCACCTATTCATCTGGGGTCAAGTCCAATTTCAAAACCATCATGTGCTCCGAAGACAGAACATAGACAAACTCTTACTATTTCCTTAGATTCTGAGGATCAGAGACCTACTCCGGAGGCACCTGCCCCACCTCTGCTATAGAGAAGCAAAAGGAAAAGATAGCTCTCACAGGCTGAGAAAGATATTGCTCTCCTAGCTAAGGTACTCCTGGGTTTTAGAACATATGAGGATAAGGCTGGGCCTTCATCGGTGCTAGCAGAAGCAAGAGGACCCTCAGGACATGCAGTCGGCAGAAAAAGATGAAACAGGGAAAATGGGTACAATTGACAGTGCAGGTAGATGGCCATGGAAAACCCTAATGATCAGGAAACAACAACAAAAGCAAAAGCAGAAGTAGAAGCAAAAACCTTCTCTTATCCCTCTGATCAAGAGGATGTTGAAATTTCAAAAGAACAACAAATGTTAGAAGAAATTGAAAACCTAAAGAGACTACTCTGGGGGAAGAATCTGATTATTACTGACCTCAAGAAGGTCAGAATAGAGGTAGAAATGGAGCAAAAACAAGTCATTGAAAATCTACAAACAGAACTCCAAAGCAAAAATAAGATCATGCAGGAGAAAGAAGCAGAATTAGAGGCCCAGAAAATTGAGGCAGTCAAATTGTTGGAAGAAAAAGAGAAAGAAGCAGCACAAAGTGTTTTTGAGCTCACCACGGCTAGAGATAATAGCCTTACAATAATGGCAGCATTTATTAAGAAAATACATAGCCAGGATAGACAGTTAACTTAGGCCAACAATAAACTAGATGACCAGGAGGAATATATTCAAGAGTTGGCGAGCCCAAGGACAACCAATGAGCAGGAAATACAAACAAATGCATATGTGGGTCCAATCCCCATTGACATTCCTAAGGCCATGTTCAATTGGGAGAAGAAGTGTAGAGAATATGAGGCTTCCAAGCCTATGCTGCAATTACAAAGGGCAGTCACTACCAAAACAAAAAGAATAGAAACTCTGGAAGGCAAGATCATTAAAATGGGCCCCCTTTCTTCAGAAATTCTATCCTGTAGGCCTCCAAGTGCTAGCTATTCTATGTTCTTACAAGAAAGAGTCTTGCAGAGGAAATTCTCTTTAATCCTATCTGACCTGGTTGAGGATACAGAGACAGTAGAAGGATTCATGACAGCATATACAAGGAGTAATGATGAGGACAAGAATTTCCTATGTGAATTATACCTACATGGTATCTGTGTTAATGATATAACCTTCATTCTTAATCATTTTGTGGGAGAATGCTAGCTTAAAGCATTTATGTCCCTAATGAGGAATCATCAGATCTAGAATGAACGAATGGAAGATCATCTCAAGAAAGATATGGAAAGAGATTTCTTCATCAGGAAGGAATGTCCCAATCCCAATGCTTTTAATATCTAATTCAGGTCCTATATCTATCACCTTAAGAGTAAGAACAAATTTTGCCATTATACCACCTAAAAAGTTTGCAAGAATGCTCCATTGATTTTGGTCTTTTCATGAATAGTTCAGCAAACCCAGTACTTGCCATAGCAAAGAAAAGATGAAATGTTTTGACCTCAGAGCAGAAAATGAGAGAGGTGGTCACCCCTACAAACTTAAGATTATTTATGAGAAAAGTAAAATTAATATCCAAAATGATGGATAACCATAAGCAGGAATGGATAGGTGGACGGTTCAGGCCCCCTCTAATAATTGAACTACTCCCTATCTAGGCTGAACAGATGGAAGATGAGAAATTGCAGGATTGGTTGGAGCAAGTTGATCAATACAAAGGCAATGGTAATACCAACTACACAACTTGGTCTACCTATGCACAGGATTATAGCTTGACTAACAAGCTACTTCACTAGAATAAATCCAGATTGTGAGAAGCAGGGGGGCCTGCCAAACCTTAGGTATGGGGGGATGATGAGTGCCAAGTTGTACCCATGAAATACATCTTTTTACCTCTCTTTTTCTCCTTCCTGATCCCATCTTTCTTAATGTCTACACCCAAATAAGCTAGCAAGATCATTCTAGTTAATGATTAATTGAGATAGATTATTTAAGATCATAATTTCTGATTGAGGGACTAATGTGCATGGAATTGATTGAAAAATGCAGAAACTTCTCTCTTTTTGAATCAACAGGTGTAGATGCCAGGAACAACAATTTTGTGCATCTCTAGAGATAGTCTTCAATGATCTTCAGAGACAATACCAGAATACCACGACACCAGAAGTTTTGAAGGAAAGAGAAAGCCTCTCCAGAGCTAAATAAAGAAGGCCACAATGGTATCTCTAGAGCTACAAACATCTCCAGAGCTACAGTCATATCTCCAGAGCTGTAGACAGAGATAGATATCTCCAGCACCTCCTAAAAGTAGGGCATATTTCCAGCATAAGTTGTTGATTAGGTACTCTCAGTAGTGATCGTAATACCCCTCATTTCACTCAAATCATCACCTGAGTGGTGAAGGGTTATCTTTAGTTAAATTGCTGGAGTTTTTATCTTTATAAAGTTTTTGCATGAGTTACGGATAGAACTAATTCAATACCCATATTTTTAGGGCCTCGCTACCCAAATGTATTAAGACTCAAACTTAGAATTCTGAGTGGACTTCTGTTCCACTCAGTCTACTTTTATTGCATGATTATTTTCCATAGTTAGACAGCTAGTGTAATAAAGAGATGGATGTCATCCCATAGAAGAATTGGTAGATAAGATAAGTGATATGTCATCACTCATTTTCATATATACTTATAGAAATAATAGAAGAAATATACAATGATTGATTCATTCTGATTCTCAGTAATCTCAGTTCTGTGATATCAATATTTTTCATGAATGCAAAGCGAATGGAATTGGGTTGAATTTAGTTGTGATCTTCTTCTTTTGTGTTGATTCCCTACTGTAGCTTTCAGCCCCAAGGGTGTGGAGCAAGGGCCCACTCTCACCACCAAGGCAAAAGGCTAGTACCACTATTTTGTTACTTCAGATTTTGCTGTGAAAAGTATTTACTGATTTTGATAGATATATGCATGTTACTGTGTTTTTTTTTAATTTCTTTAAGTAACTTCCTATTTAATCCTATTTTCAACATTCCTTAAATTCATTCAGTAAGTAGATAAATTAATTTCTTTAAATTGGTAGAAGTTATTAAGATAAGCTAGGAAAACTGGTAACTGTAAAATCCCTAATTGCAAATAGCCGAGGACACAGCCCCTAGATTTTGACATCTGAAAATAGATTAAATGATGAGGTACTATGACACCTTGTCACAATCCAGAGACCTCCACAAGCACATTGAATTCAACAAAAACATCTGCACTCCTCCAAATCATCAGAATCACTTGCATCTTCCTTTGAAACCTCAAGAACACTATCTGCCATGACTGTCCATTAGAAAGATTACTTGCAGACCTCCAAACCATGAGCCACTTGAATGGAAGATACACACTAACTTCCCAAACTTGCCTCTATATCTTCAAATCATCATTTGACATATCCGGTACAATTTGGACCTCTTTCCTGTCACTCTGTCTCTTCTAAACACTACAAAACTGGTTCTACTCAGATGGCCATAGCTTCTTCAATTTTTCATGCAAACCCTTCAAAACTTATCTGGAGCTTCTTCAAACAATCCTCTACTCAGCCATATGGTCCGCATACATTGGTCCTCATTAATTTTATCAATATCCTCACCAATCCAGTGTTCTATACAGGTAGTAAAATACGATACAATTGACACCAATGGCAACAAGGATATGTTGACATCAATGACAACACGATTAGGCACATATTTGCAACAATCTCCCCCTATTTCATTGATGGCAACATATGATTTGAAAAACTGATTTGACCATTAAGACAAGACCTTCTCCCCCTTTCTCTTATCACTTTTGTAATCACTTTCTTCACTGCTCCACCTTTCCTTAGCAACTAGTTTTTCACATGAACTTCTCTCCCCCTTTGACAACAATGGCAAAGGGCACATATTTGTAGTCTTTTCTCCTTATTTTTGTTTTAGACCAAACTCAAAAATTACATGCAGACTACTCCCCCTGAGTAGTGCCTCCTTGACATCAATCCAAATCATAAGATGTGACTATGAATTCTACCAGACTGATGCACTCTAGTGCATCTTAATTCTGATCAAGAGGGGTAATAACCCCCAACTTCTCTCTAAGTTGCTCAAAAGTATCCTTGGGAAGAGGCTTAGTGAAAATATCCACAATTTGATCCTTTGAAGATACAAACTCCAACTTGACTTCATTCTCATTTACCTTCTCTCTGAAGAAATAAAAATTGATGGATATGTGCTTTGTCTTTGAATGCAACACTGGATTCTTTGATATGCTTATTGCACTTGAATTATCACAGAAGATTGTGACCAACTCCTCAAACACAACTTTGATGTCCTTCAACATTTTCTTCATCCACAAAACTTGAGTGCAATTGTTTGCTACTGCTATATACTTTACCTTTGTTATAGATAGGGATATTGCCTCCTACTTTTTGCTCAGCCAAGAAACCAATCTACTTCCCAAGAAGAATGCACTACCACTAGTACTTTTCCTGTCATCCTCATCTCCTGCCCAATCAACATCTGTATATGCATGAAGAGTAAAGTCATTGTCTTTTGGATACCACAAGCCATAATCAAATGTTCCTTTGAGATATCTAAAGATTCTTTTGGCTTCTACAACATGGCATTCTTTAGGATCATCTTGGAATCTAGCAACAAGACCTACTACATTCATGATATTAGGTCTGGTCTGAGTCAGATAGAGCAGTCCTCTAATCATTGATCTATACCTTTTGTAATTTGCCTTAGGGGAGTCATCATCTTTACTCAACTTACATCTGATTACCATAGGCGTACCTACTGGCTTTGAATCTTCCATTCTAAACTACTTCAACAATTCTTTCACATACTTAGACTAAGATATAAAGATACCTTTATCTAACTAAGTGATTTGCAAACCTAAGAAGAAACCCATCTCACCAAACATGGACATCTCAAATTCACTTTGCATCTGATTAGCAAATGTTTTACACATGCTCTCCTTTCCACCAAAAATGATATCATCAAGAAATACTTCAACAATTAGAATATTCTCATGATCAATCTTGAAGTAAAGATTACTGTCAGCAATGCCTTTGTTATATCCTAGCTTTAGCAGATACTTATCTAATCTTGCATACTAGGCTCTTGGGGCTTGTTTGAGTCCATATAATGCTTTCCTCAATCTGCAGACCATGTCTTTCTAATTAGACAATTGAAATCCTTCTGGTTGCTCAATGTAGACTTCTTCTTCAACTCTCCATTTAGGAATGCTGATTTGACATCCATCTGATAGACCTTGAAATCTTTATAAGTAGCAAATGCAAGAAATAACCTGACTGCTTCTATTCTTGCCACCGGAGCAAAAGTTTCTTCAAAATTAATTTCTTCTACTTGAGAATATCCTTTGCATACCAACCTTGCTTTGTTTCTTACAACTTCACCATCTTCATTTAGTTTGTTCTGGAAGACCCATTTAGTTCCAATCACATTTTTGTCCTCAGGTCTAGAAACAAGATCTCAAGTGTGATTCTTTTCAATTTGCATTAATTCTTCTTCCATTGCCTTTACCCAGTTTTCATCTTCACAGGCTTCACTTACTGTTTTTGGTTTAATCTTTGAAATGACAAATCTCTTCTTGATCTTCAACAATTCTTCTGCTAGTTCAAACACCTTTATTTCTATCTCCTATGATTTGATCTTTAGGATGATTCATCCTTACATACCTGGGAGTTTTGGGATTTGCTTGAACTTCTAATTCTTGAGCTTGTTCCTCAACTTCTGTACTGACCTCTTGAATTACTAGATTTTTTGGATCAATCTGGATTTGAGTCTGAGTTTGCACTTGCCTTTCTTGACTTGGATTTTCATCTTGATCATCAGAATCATATCTGCAAGACCTGGAATGTCCTTCCTTGCTCTCATCAACTCTGACATTGGCACTTTCAACAATCTTTTTCAACCTCTTACTGAAGCACCGGTATGCTTTGCTTTGAGTAGAATAACCTAGAAAAATTCCTTCATCACTTCTTGCTTCAAACTTGCCTAGATCCTCATCTCTTTTGATATAGAATTTACTACCAAAACTCTAAAATATCTCATAGTAGGAGAATAACCAAACCAGAGTTCATAAGGAGTCTTACTAGAATTGCCTTTGATCTACACCCAGCTAAGAGTGTAGATAGCAGTGCTCATAGCTTCTCTCCAATAAACTTGTGTAACATTTGTTTCCATCATCATGGTCTTGGTAGCTTTTTGAATGGTCCGGTTCTTTCTTTCTACAACTCCATTTTGCTGAGGAGTCCTAGGATCAGATAACTGTCTTTTTATTCCATGCCTTTCATAGAATGTATCAAACTCACCAGAAGTAAAATCTCCAGCTCTATCGGATCTCAGACACTTTATCTTCACACCAATCTCATTTTCCACCATAACTTTGAACACTTTGAATTTGTCAAGAGCTTCTAATTTTTCTTTTAAGAAAGTTACCCACATCATCCAAGAGTCATCATCAATCAGCAACATAAAATATATATCTCCTTGCACACTCCTAATTCTAGCAGGACCACATAGATCAGTGTGCACAAGTTCTAATCACTCACTTGAAAATTGTTTTTTACTTTTGAATGATGTTTTGTTCTGTTTACCTAATTGACATTCTCTACACATGCTATTAGGTTTCACAAGTCTTGGAAGATCTCTCACAGCCTGAGTAGAACTTATCTTGACAATATTATCAAAATTCACATGACACATTCTCCTATGCCACAACCAACTTTGATCTGTCTAAGCAATCAAACAACTTTTACCAGAACTACTTAATTGAAAGATGTTACCTCTAGTTTGTGTACCAGATGCAATTTTAGTTCTAGAGCTTTCCAAGATTCTACATTTGCCATCCTTGAATCAGATATCATAACCCTTGTCAACCAACTGTCCAACATTGAGAAGATTATGCTTCAGCCCTTCCACATACAGAACATCATTGGTGTTATTCTTACATTCAAAAGAGATGGATCCTCTGCAATAGATTCTACCAGTTGAGTTATCCCCAAATTTTACAAGCCCACCTTCATATTTTTCAAGGCTTACAAACTTACTTTTATCACCAGTCATATGATGAGAACATCCACTATCAATCACCCATTCATCCTTTTCCACAACCTGAGTAGCCAAGGCACTTTCCACATTTTCACAACTGGCAGATTCAGTAGACACCGAATCTTCTTCTTTGATAGCAATGAACACCCAATCATTTTCAGTGTAACCTCCATGATCAGATTCATCATTTGTGACTCCTTCTTCTTCAACTTCTTGGACATAGTAACATTTCTTTTGACCTTTATATTTGTTAGTGTTTGGTTTTGAAGACCTCTCCGAACATCTTGAGGCAAAATGACCAATCTTATTACAAGAAAAACATTTGAGTGGCAATTTTCCTTCATACTTACCGCATCCTCTTGGCATTCTCTTGGCAATAAGAACTTCAAGATCTATAGTCTCAATTTCATCATCTTCAAGATCCTTCCTTGCCTTCACAAATCTATTTGAACTTGTAGAAGAGCCTTCACCCGGATCATATCTTTGTTTTCCATATACACTGGCTTTAAATGCAAATTTAGACTTGGGAAGAGAATCACCAAATGCACTTAATTCAAAAGTTAAAATTTTTTCAACCAACTGATCTCTTGTAACTTCTGAGACAGTCCTGATCTCTTGTAACTTCTGAGACAGTCCTAATCTTGTCTATAGAAGCAACCTTATGTTTGTATGAATTTGGTAAAGATCTGAACACTTTTGCTACAATCTTTGATTCTTCCAAAGTTTCGCTAGCACACCTGATACCACACACAAGTTCATTTATCTTTTGCATATAGATTGTGATGTTTTCATCTTCACTCATCCTTAGATTTTCAAAAATCCTCTTAGATTTTGCATCTTGGCACATTTAACAAATTCATCACCTTCATACAGATTCTCCAACTTCTTCCAGATTTCATGAGCAGTTTTTAGTCCAAAGACATTTGACATTTCTGAATCAATCAGGGCACTCAACAAGGCTTATTTAGATCGAAGGTTATTTTCAGCATCTTTGAGTTGAAGGATCTTTCTCTGGAGGTTTATAGTCATCATTGGTTATCACCCAATAAGCATCACCCATGCATTGCAAATGGCACTCCATGTGACTTCCAAACAGAATAATTTGTTCCATCAAATCTTAGACTATCCTTCTTGTAAGTCGACATCTTGGATCTCCTCAAGTGGTCAAGCTTCTTTTAGAGAATCTGGCTTTGATACCAATTGTTGGAATTAGACCGGACAACTGAGAAGGGGGGTGAATCAGTTGCCACACAAAATAAACCTTTTCTACTTTTAACCTTCTTTATTAACTAATTATCAGATTAATGATGTAAACATTAAAGCATGGATCAAGAACATATGAGCAAAACATAAATAACACACTTGACACCAAGATTTTGATGTGGAAACCCGGTTAAGGGAAAAACCACAGTGGGGGTTAACCCACAAAGATTTGTACCCTATTAAAATTACTTTAGAAAAATAGAAGGCACATGCCTTCAGGCTCAATGCCCAAAGCTCACTGCTCAAAAAGATCCTCACTGTTGTTGATGATGATGATTAGTCATAACAACATGCATAAAAATTTGTACATCAAACCTTTATTATCTTGTAAAGTACAATCAGCTTAAGATAAGTTGATGACTCCAAGTATCGGTTGATCAGGTTATGATCGTCTGACGTTACTCAGAGGGTGATGTGACATGTTGTTTTCCATTTCAAGGGGTCTTACATTTGTCTTGATGATCGGTATTGTTCTGTTTCCTGTAAATTTTCTCCACAGAGAGGTTATTTCTACTCTATTTCCAAAGATAATGATGTATTTGCAATTTTGATCAATTCTTCTGATTATTGATCATCATGATCTTGTTCTTCCTTCTACATAGTATATTTATTCCAATGATGTGTCTGTAAGTGAATATTTGCATGTATCTCATGCATTTATGTATGGATATGCATGATATTTGTCAATTTAACATGCTTTTTTCTCTAAATATGCTATGTATTTCCAATTATCTACGGGATATCAACATATTTCATGTTATTTGCTTCTAATTCTCTGTTATTTGCAATTATGATGGTGAATTGTTATGAAATTGAAAGAAATTTAAAAGAATGTTACTAATTTTGGTGAATCTTTAGCCATTGAACCACATACATACAAGATACGTTCATGAGGAGAAGAAATCAAACCATATTGTCACCAGGATGTTCCACAACTAGATACAGATGATGCTAACTTCAAAGGATAAGGAATGAAAACAACACATGCAGATTGACAAGCACTCCAAGGGACGTAGTTGATCAATGCATGTATCAAGATTTCAAACACAGATTACTCAAAATTTATGATGATTTGTAATCAAATTGTCTTCTTTTTCATTCAATATGCATATCATGTACATTTACAATAGCTTTGAAATGAGTCCTGATATTTTAGCAATCAAATTTCAATTAAGTTTTTGAATATTCAAAATATGACACCCCTGCACCTTTTATAGAATAAGGTGAGGGAGCAGTTACAAAATGACCTATGGTCAGGATTTATCAATTAAGATCAACGGTAGGTTATCGCTCTTTGACTCAGTCAACCTTCCTTTGTGGCACAGGTTGCTACCTGGAAACCATCCAAATGATTCATTATCTTATGAGTACCTGATGCATATGTCTTCTTTGTAATGCATCTTCATTTATTCCTCAGGTTCCTCTTCTTCATGTTTTTCTTCCTCATCATGATCATCATCTTCATTGCTTTCTGTATCGCTATCACCCTAATGAACATCATCTTGTATATGGACCTTCATTGTCATCCTGATATTCTCATAGGCTTGCACTATTTTATCTACTTCCACGCCATCTTGGGTTTTGGCTTTCATTATGACATGCTTATGAGACTGGAATTTATCTTTGATTGCATCCAGCTTACCCTTTCTACTGTTTAGTGTCTCATTGTAAATCTCCACCTTAACCTTGATCCTCATGATCTTATTCATCACTTCTTCTGTTAGGTGGGTGAGGGGGTCATCAACCATTGGCTATAAATTATCATGCAGTGCCTTGATGGCGAAATCTGCATCTTGGTTTTCAATCTTTCCCTCTACTTTCCCTTCCAAAGCTTCTAGGATCTCTACCTCATATGCCATCATACTATGCAACTTTATACTTGTATCCCTGAGCTTGCCACTGCACTTCTATAGGATATCACATTCGAACCGGATATCCTCATACCATACATCTATTAGCAGGGTAGTGTTGTTATTTAGCACTTGATTGTTTATTAGAATTGGAGGATCAATCCTCCTCATCTCACTCAAAGCAGTTAGGTCCTTTTCCAATTGGAATGACCTTCCAGTTCATTCTACATTTTATCTACTTTTATCTTCAAACTACTTAGAGAATTCCACCTCTGTAAAGAGGTTCTCAAAACTTCCTCATCTCCTGTGAGAGATGACAACATCCACTTCTCCATTATCATGGCCTCATGTTTCATGAGGTCCAGCTTATTGACCTCCTCCTGGGATATGGTAGTCAATGGGACTGCTAGATTCACTGGTGTACTATCAGGGTTAATCAACCCCTTTATATATGAATGCAGTTGGGAAATGTGCTCCTTATGATGTTTATTTTTCTTTCTCCTTCTTTACCCTTTGGGTTAAAGAATCAATGATATCCTTCCCTTCCTAACCTTCTTGGTCCTCATTGGAAAAACCCAAATCCACAGTTGTGATTTGGAACTCTTCAAGGGTGATTTTGCCCTTCTCTTTCTCTATAGTAGGAAGTGCTACCTGGACTATCCTTCTACCTGTAGCTGGATCTCTTTTGATAGCCGATGTCAATCTAGCTTTCCTCTTTGGCTTCATGATTGTCTTTGCAAACAGGGTAGAAACATCAAATTCTTGAATTTAAAATCTTGTTCCGTACCTATTTCCTTTTCCAGCCACTGAGGCACTTCATTTACAGATCCTTGTTGTCCTTTGTCATCATCATGTGCGCCATGATCTCTAGTGTTTGTCTCTATTCTGGATGGAGAAGGTGACTTCCTAGTTTCTTCCTCATGGAATTCCTCATGAGGGGAATCCTATTGCATCTCTTCTTCTCAAGGGGTCTCTTTCTGTAAGGGAGGATCCTGTGGAATGTCCACATGATGATCCTACACTTGATCCTACACTCCCTCTTTCTATGATTCATCCACCTTAGTGTCTTCCTCATCTTGAGGCATATTAACATCTGTGGTTGTTTGTGTGTTTGGGCTTGGTGCATCACCCTAATCTTGGATCAACTCTTGTTCTGCACTTGATGTACCAACATCTTGTGCCCTAAGGTCTTCATGACCTGATTTATCTATTTCTCCTATATCTACTTGAGTCCGGGTGGCATCATCACTTTATGTATCTTTATCACCCTCGCCCTTTTGTTGGACTTCAACTATCTTTGGCTCAACAGGTATCTCATGCTGTTGTTGGCCCATATCCGGAGCATTGCTCTCTTCTTCAACCCACTTGGTCACTTCAATATTTTTTGTTGCATCAGGTTCACCTACTTTGTCTTTGGGGCTTACATCCTCCCTGTATGTCAAATCTATAATTGCAGCGCTAGTCACCTAATCCACCAATTTGTCAAGCCTGATTTGTTGGGCTACCTTTTCTGGGCTACTTTCTTTCTCTTCTTGAGTTGTTCTCTTTACCTCCTCCAGTACCACCATCTATGCTAATGGGGTCCCATGTGGATTCATGTGGGTACTAGAGGCAAGGGTCTCCATCTTCTGGGAGGCTACATTCTATACTACCTCATCCTCTGATAGGTCCATGGTGTCTTCCAAGGAGAAAGGACCACCATGACATGCTTTGGAAGATTCTTTTGTTTGTTCTTGTGCTCTCTTGGTCTTGAACTTGATAATGGTGGGAAGTGGCACATCATGTTGTATCTCCTTCCTAAACACTTCACCACCAGCTCCTCTTACTACAATAGGATCAGTCTTGATCTCACCCTGCATGGATGTCCTTTGCTTCTTGGGTGGTGACATCCGGGGTGCCACACTTCTCTTCTTGCTGACCATCATTGGGTCATCACCTACAGGCTCTTTATCTATTAGCTCTTCTTCTGATAGGATATCCTCTTCCACTTCCCATTGTGAGGTTTGGCCCTAATCCTGTACTTTTGTGATTTCTACAGTTGGCCTCAGGATCCTTTATGTTTTAGGTTTGTCCATCAAAGGCAGTGCAGATGAGGCGGATGCCTATCCTGATATTGATGCACCTGCAGCTGGTATGGCAATTCTATCAATTATTACCCCCCTAGGCTCATCATTAGTTTTCTTTCCTCTTGGGGGTCCTTTCCTCTATTTCTGCGTAGGTAACCTCTTTCTATTGGATTTCCTTTTCTCATTGAGGCAATCATCATACTCCTCATCCATCAATTCTTGTCTTTTCTTCTTAGGATCAACAGTAAGGGCTACACTCCTTTTCTTCATTCTATTTATTTGTTCATCTACCCAAGCTTGGGTTAACTACAACACCTGACCTATAAACTGATCCAAGGAAATCTCCTCTGGCTGTGTTAGATCAGGGGATGAGATGGTGTCATTATAGACCTTCTTGTCTTCATATTCATTTGATATTGTTTTCCCATCATCTTTCTTTAGTTGTGCTGGCACCTAGATGCAGTCATATGTCCTTATTTGGTTCAAAGTGAGCCTTTGATATTTTCTTCTTCTTACCTCAGCTTCATCCTCACAATCTATCCAGAAATCCTCTAGATGTTTCTGATGTATAGGCTTCCCCATTATTTTCTGCATCTTCCATAGGGGTCATAAGATCTAGCCAAAGGAAATGGTTGTAGATACATTAGTTTCAGACCACCCATGGGATGCTTTATGCTCTATGAATCTAAGCACATATACCAGCCCATAGATACTAGAAAAAGTACTGGAGGTATCTTCTTTTGTGCTTTATATGCCTCCACTATGGTAGACACTTGTCTTCGAAACTCCATCAGGACCACCCCATCAGTAGGGTACCTGGGCAACATAAGGGGCTGATCTTTAAATCCCTCTATTCTTATATATGAAAATGTGGCATACTAGATGAACTAGGCCCCATGTCTGTAAATAACTTCCTAAGCCTCCATGCTTAGTCTCTTGGTTCTGTCTTCCTCCATTGTTCTGACTAGATGCATAGAGAATGCATCATTCACCAATTTGTAATCAAAGAGGTAGTTCTTTCTCTGTATCTAAGGATAATGATCCCATATGTGGGCATCTACACCACTGCTAACCTTACCCACTATAGTCAGTCATCAAATGTTCCCTTGTAGGCACATGAGTACACAACATATGAGGTCATGTGGAATGAGCACTCCTGACCTCCCAGATTCCTCATCTCCTCATCTAATGCATCACTGATGACCTTGGCCCATAGTGGCTTGTTATCTATATACAGGACCATCTGGATGATTCCAAACATCCAGTTCTTAAAATTTCTAGCATGAGGCTGACCTGTCATCCTGCTGAGTAGGGAAATCATGTACTGGTACTCATCATCAAAATCAAATTTATACAGGTGGATGGGCAACTTAGCAGAGGCAGTGTAGGTGCTACTCTTAGACCTCCACTGGTACATCCTCTTCCTTGCATTTTTCTTATTGTTATTATACTCTGTCTCTAGTTTATGTAGATCCACACTGACCACCCTCTTTCCAACTGGCAAATTGAAAGTAGATGTGATGCCCTTAATTGCAAAGTCTGCATAAACTCTTCCATGCTTTTCCACCCACCTTGTCTAAGGGCTATAGTTCCTGACACATTCTACTACCAATTCTGGGGTCTCCATGGCATATGGGAATCTGGCTACATGCCACATCCCTGAAACATATATTGCATCCAGAAGGGTATTATCTTTATCATGATCTATTCTGGATGACCATACCGCTAAATCTGTATCCCCTTGGTGAGTGTCACCAATGACGCCATACTTGAATTATACCCCCTCGGGCTGAACAAACATGGGCTTAAGAAATTTTGCATCAGACTTGTTCTGTCTAAGATTGGCCATGGACTCCTGCAATAAACATGATCTGTCTCACTTCACGATATCCATATGTATTTATACAACATTATATATCTCTACGGCATCATGCATACTCTATTCATCATCTTTACTACATCATGGTATGCACATTTACAGATTCAAACCATAAGAAGGAACATACTACCTGAAACACGCAAATAATGACAATAGGAGATTTTTTCAATTACTTACCTGATAGCGCTTTACTCCTGGGTTAGATGGGTGATTATGAAAAAGGGTTGTAAATGTTGATGATCACCTGTTCAGTTATGCTGGAAGATCTCATCCGTTCATAGGTAGCTCGTATGGGGGTTTGACTTCTCTGCTCTATAATTTCTTGTTTTTTCACAAGGTAAATGAAAATAACCTTGGAAAGTTACCTTTAAATGCATCCGTAGGGTAAAATTAGGGCAAAACTGGGTCAAATCGATTAAATCCGTTGTTCCTCTGCAGAGAACCCATGGATGATGCCAAGTGTTTGAATCATATTCACAGTCAGTGGGAATCCATCTACAACATTTATGTCCATTTAATGTTAGGAAACAGGGGGGGTGATCTTCGAAAGATCAGGTGATATTCAAAATATGACCCCCTTTGGATAAAATGACCTTCCGCCTTGGAGCAGCAAAACTAACGCAAGAGAGTCGGGTGATGTGGTCAATATTTGACCATATGTAAATCAGGTCATGAATTTAAAATCAGGGGATGTTTAAAATATGACCCTGCAAATAAATGACCCCCTCTTGAAAGATCAAGATGACATCACCTTGTCGGTGACCTTGTTTAAGCATTATGTCGTAATGATGTCACCGTCATGTTATTGAATATGGTGGGCATCAGATATATACCTCCACGAGGTAAAATGAAATGATGACTTCATCACTAGGGTGATATTCTTTGTCGTTGGGTTTAGATGACATCATCATCATATTGGCACTGGGTGATATTTTGTGAAGAGGGTGATATTTGTAAGATGACAGATATTAAAAATATGACCCCTACAAGATACATGAAGTTATTTGATGGGAAGATAACAACTATCACATAAAATTAACATCTGGACTTTGTAGACCAAGTGATTGTTGGGTGATAAACTCATATTTGGGTGATCTTATATAATATGACTAATGTTTGACATATGACCCCCCCTCTGGAATATCAGGCTTGACTGAAACTTTGACTTAACGTAACTTCTTCCCCTTAGAGAATTTTGGGGTGATCTAAAAGGCAAACCTGCATGGAATTTCATACACTTTCCAACTATGAGGTTAATGATATGAAATACTGATTTTGGCAACTGAACTCATCATGGTGACCTATCTACCCTCCTACAAGGTTACCTTCATGACTTAATTTTACCAGACCACCCAAAGCAGAAAAACAACAAGCCAAAGCAGCAAAAAAAAGGTTGGGTCCCTATTTTGTCAAGTCAAAATGGGGCATGTTGTGTAACCACACAACAACTGCCTACAAAATTTATTTTTAGTACAGAAGGAATTAACTGAGAAATAGCATCTACTTCATGCCTAGTTCAGTTTCATTGAATGCTCACAAAACTTTTTGCTCTGTCCCAAATACTTCTTCTCTAACTCTTCATCAAAACAACTCTTATTCTTCTTCTTCTCCTCTACTTTCCCCTGCCTTTTGATCCTTTCTTCAAATTATATTGTTTTCACACAAGGATGATTTTCTACAACTCATCAACAAATATTTATATGCTTCATCAACCTTGGAATGAACATCAAGGTCGGCACTACAAACATATGACTTAATGTGAATCACTAAGCTGTCAGCCAAACATAACTGGGACTCAAATCTTCCTTGATCAACATGCCATGGCTCATAGAATTACTCTTAGAACATCCACAACACGCTTGAATCATTCGGTCGGCCAAGACTGGGAAGAACAACACCAAGAAGGAAATCTTCTCTGACAAGCTCAAACTTCAATGCGGACCTCCAATAAAGCAGTCACATGATCTAGAGACCTCGACAAGCAGATTGAATTCAACAAAAACATCAGCACTTCTCCAAATCATCAGAATCACTTGCATCTTCTTTTGGAACCTCAAGAACACTGTCTACCATGACTGTCACACTAGAAAGATTGCTTACGGACCTCCAAACCACAAACCACTTGAATGGAAGATACACACTGACTTCCCAAACATGCATGTAGATCTGCAGATCATCATTTGACATATTTAGTACAATCCAGACCTCTTTCCTATCACTTTGTGTCTTATAAACACTACAAAACTAGTTCTACTCAGATGACCATAGCTTCTTCAAATCTTCATACGAACCCTTCAAAACTTATCTGGAGCTTCTTTAGACAATCCTCTACTCAGCCATATGGTCAGCATACATTGGTCCTCATTAATTTTCTCAATATCCTCACCAATCCAATTTTCTATACAGGCAGAAAAATAGGATACAATTGACACCAATGGCAACAAGGATATGTTGACATCAATGACAACACGATTAGGCACATATTTACAACAATTTTCTCTATATCTTCTTCCCTCATCCGTATCTGATGGTACCCTGATCTAAGATCTATCTTAGAAAAGTAACAAGCCCCATGTAGCTCATTAATCAACTCATCTATGCGAGGTATTAGGTACCTATTCTTAATTGTATTTTTATTTAGGGCTTTGTAATCAATACACATCCTGATGGTCCCATCTTTCTTTTTGACCAACACAACTGTAGAAGCAAAGGGACTCTTGCTAGGTCAGATGTGTCCCATCTCTAACAACTCCTTAATTGTTTTCTCTATCTCATCCTTGAGCCTCTTAGGATGACAATAGGGTGTGATCATAATGGGCTTAGTCCCATCCTCAAGCTTGATGACATGCTCTATACCTCTATTTGGTGGTACTCATGGAGGTATACGACCAAACACCTTACTATGCTTGGGCAATAGCTTCTGTATATTTGGATGGTAAGCAGTCTTTGGCTGCTGTGGAGACTCTGGCATGATAAGACATTCTACTTCCCACTCAACCTAGTTATGTCACAACATTCTCTCCATCCTCTTAAAAGGGACAACTCGTGGTCCACCATCTAATAATCCCCTAACAATTATTTTCTTCCCATTAGACTCGAACTTCATTTCCATCTTATTCAGATTCATAGTGAACTCTCCAAGCTGCATCATCCAATGCATCTCCAAAACTACATTTGTGTCCCCAATGCCAACTACATAGAAGTCATCCTTAAGCTCATAGTCTCCCATCTGTTTAGTCAACCCAAAAATATTTTTGGTGCAAGTGAGTTTGAAGCCTTCAAACTCCTCTACCTTCAGTCCACGTCTAGCCACCAACCCCTCATCAATAAAGTTGTTTGTAGCTCCAGTATCTATCAGGGTGATGATGCACTGACCTCCAAGGACTCCTCTTACTCTGAACAACCCAACTTTCTATAAACTAGAAAGTTGTGCCAGTCTCCCATGACTATCATGATTGTGTTGTGAGGCATTCACATCTCCACTATCCTCCCTATCTGTAGACTGATCTAATGTCTCCAACTATGACTCCTCTGTTGAATAATATTCAATTAACTTTTCTTTTACCTTATTGGCACATTTGTGTGTAGGGTCCCATGGTTCCTTATAGTGAAAGAAAAGTTTTTTCCTCCTATACGCGTTCAACTAATCATCATTTAACCTGTTTGTTTTCTCTTTCTATTAGCTAGTGTCCTTCTAGAAGGGATTCTTATCTTTCTCCTTGTCCCTCCTGTAGAAACTCTTGGTTTGAAATTTATTTCTCCAAACAAAAGACTCCATATCATGGGCCTTTTTCATGGCCTCCTGTAATGATGAAGGGTCCAAACCCTTAACCCAACCACGTAAAGGATCTGTCAACCCATAAATGAAGAGCATGATCAATCTGCACTCTGAAATGTCTGAGACCATAACTGATAGGTCCTAGAACTCTTATATGTATGAATCCACTGATCCACCCTATCTGAGTTGTGCCAACTCCTTAAACTATAGTTCAGGGTCCCTTCTTATCAAACCTATCTATCAACCTAGCAATGAACTCAACGTAGGAAGTGATCTGGTCATGACCCAAAGTCACCTTTCCATTACTCCACCACTTATGCGTGCTACCCTCTAAATGTAAAGTTGCATAAGTTATAGCGTCTACTTTTGGCATAGGGCTAATCTGCAAATAACTGTCCAATTTCTGGACCCATGCTCTAGTAGTCATTTCACCAAATCCATCAAAATATGGTAGTCATCTTACTAACCTTCTTTTGGAGTTCTTGATTCTATCTATTTCCCCTGTGGGGTCTGTGTTTCATCCTAATGCCTGAGTATTCTCCAAATGTCATCTTAGCCCCAAACTCCTCACTAGATGCCCGACAATCTCTTAGGATCTCATCCTGGAACTCGAGCTATGTAGCCTCCTATTTAGGAACATTATTCCTAGGTGCAAATAAGGGTATGCCAGGCCTATCACCTGCTGTCAATTAAGAAGCTCTCCTATGAGTAACTGATGCTTCTCCCTCATCATCTCTATCCCTATGCCTATCACCATTGTTTTTGTTTCCATTGTTCATGTCCTTGTTATGTCTATCACCCATGTGCCTGTCACCTCCATTGTTCCTGTTCCTTTCCCAAAAATTATTCCTGTTTCTCCCATTATTGTTGTTATTATTGTTATCCCTCTTGTTCCTATCATCCTAGGGTATCAACTAGGTAAGGATTTGAGACAACTCTATCTGTGATTCCCGCATCCTCTCATTCATCCGAGTAAAGCTCCTTTCTATTTCCATCTGACCCCTGGCCAACAAGTTCAGAATATCCCTCAAGCTAGGTTCATCATGATCTCTATCACCCATGTTTCCAACCTATACACCAATCTCCCCTGAGAAAGGATTTGTTCATGGTACTTCAAGATCTTCTTTGCTATAAATCACTACTAGTTGTTCTTTTATGGCTACCACCTTTGTATCTGTATCAATAGGATCTATCTGGGGAACCTATAAATCTATTCATAACCTATTCTATCTGAGATAATACTTGCTTGTACCTACTTGCATGCCTCAAAGCCCTATCTGTATGTTTTATCTAACCACACAGGATGGAAAGATCTTCTGCTTTGATACCACTATAACATACACCCTTGAATATATGTTTGTTCTATGCCAATTTGTTTTTCTTTTCTAATGGTTTAGGGTTTTATTGCTTGTTTTTGCATTGAACATATAGAATATAGAGCATATAAACCAAACCTAGAAAAACTAAAGTAGATATGAACAAACTAATGAAGACCCAGATTGTATTATAGAAAAATATGAATTACAGTTACATACCCGTGTTGGTATCTTCAACTTCATCCAACTAGTGTACTTGGGTCAGCTCACAATGCCATAGAAAATCATTAGGAAACTTATACAATGTAAGTCTTTTAACAATATCAAAGTTGCAGCAGTGAGGTAAATCAAAAAACACACAACAACAGAAATTGAACATAGAAAATAGAACTTTCTTTTATTGATTTGGACAAATTATTACATTACAGATGCTCAATTACAATTGGAGGAATCAACCCTCCACATGCTGCAACACATTACAGCTTCCCCTTGCAAGACTCTAGAATCATCTGCCTTCTGTAACCCCAAATTAGCTAGGGTTTATGTTTTCCCACCTATTCTTGACTCTATCCTTCCCCCTTTAACTCTACTACTACCCAGGGTTCCCAAAAATGGTTATTAATAGCCGTTTTGGTGGCCAACAACCTAATTTCAAAATTTGCATCTCCCTCCAAAAATAGGTCAACTTCCGGGAGCCATAACTTTTGATCCGGGTGTCCGATTGATGAACTATTTTATGTGTCAGAAAGCTCACGGAGTGCTCTACGCGCTAAGAACTAGATTTTCCAATTCTAGCCATTTTCAGGCCCGTACGAGGCCATTTAGTGCCTCAAACATGAGTTTGAATAATTTTCAGGCATTTTTCAAGAAATAGAAACTTTAATATCTTTCAGCTTGCAAATGATCTTTGTGTGATTCCTTTGCCAAAGGTCTTATATTTCTGTTATGTAACTTCCTATAAATTTTTTACTTCAATCTATGCCCAAATACAAACTTTCTAAAAATAACAAGTTACTATTTTTA
The DNA here is from genome assembly GCA_027924645.1 of Cunninghamia lanceolata. Lineage (NCBI taxonomy): Eukaryota > Viridiplantae > Streptophyta > Pinopsida > Cupressales > Cupressaceae > Cunninghamia > Cunninghamia lanceolata. The sequence continues at coordinate 3,603,485 of BSBN01000620.1, forward strand.
GCAGTTTGGAAAAACTGAAAGTTCTACATCATTATTCAAGTGATTATGGAACCAGAACCACAAATTTTGAAAAGAAATGGAAAGAACATCAAAAATTTTGAAACACATCTTTTTTGGGGTAATGCAAGATTGCCCTTACACCACTGGATGCTCCTGCATCAGAAAGACACCCTAGACATCCAAATTTGAGTTGATAATGACCAATAGTGGAGGTACAAACTACTTTAGCAACACCCACATCCTTTCCTATGCTGTAAGGCCAAGCCATGAATGGTAGCAGCAAAGAACTAGTGCAAAGACCCTCAAAAATTAGTATAAACCTTCTGTAGTCCCAATACAACTTCAAATGCCAACATAAGATGCATCAAATCACCCTCTAACGCCTCCAAACTACCAAACTGTGTTGTATGACCAGTAATATCAAGAGTGTGGCCAGCAATATCAAGAGTGTGGCCAGCAATAATAGTACGACCAACCAAGGAGTAGCTACAATAGCAAAACTCCCCAACTAAATCCTCCAATCTGCTCTTCCAAAGTGTAATCACAAAGGCATACTAAAAACTAATCAAGATATATTCATTCTAGCACCAAATCTTCACCAAAATGGATCCAATGAAATCTCAACTGAAGCTTCTGTATGAAGCCTCCAAGAATCTCTTCCTGATGTGGTTTCTCACACATGAAGAAGAGGACTATGGAGAGTTTTTTGTCTCAACGCAGCCAATATCAAACCCTAGAGCCAAACTCCAAGCAATGCACGAGAATCTCATAACAAGAGAGTAAATTCGTAAAACCCAGCATATGCAAAAATGAGCCTTACTTTTCCTTTCTATTTCCCTCATGCTCCCAACACCCAAGTGGGGAAATATTTTATTATTTTATTATTTTATTTTCGTTACTTAACCCCCTTATCTCTCCATGAGGCACCCATCACCTAGGCAACACAACTTAAGTTGTGACTTAACTTAATGTTATAAAGTCACTTTAAAACACATAAGTCACTTTACCCTTTTAAATAATATAAGTTAAATCTCTAATTTAACTTATACTCTATCTATTAATGCTTTGGGTAAATCAAAACCATGTATCTTGAGCCATGACCATCTGCCTCGGCCTTGGTATAAATAGTAAGGTGCTCTGTCCTGACTTACTAAAAATAGTGAGTCTCCAAATTGACCCCCTAAACACCACCATTAGCCTACGAGAGTCTGATAATAGGCTAATCTCCATCCATTGATCAACTAGGCTAAATGGGGGACATTACAACTCTTGCTAACTTAAATGAGGTACCAATCTCAAGCCTTAGGATTAATCATAGTCGACTACAAGATAGTGCAAAGCCTAATGCTTTATGAAATGTGTAGTCAGCCAAATGTATAGGTGAATCTCTCAAGTTGGAGCTCAGTGATGATGGATTGATAAAACTTGATGCAATTCACACCATATGCACTCCTAGTTACAATGCATCTTGAAATGTGTTCCTTTACTACCACAAACTCTAAAAGTTTGTCTCAAGCCATGAATAGTGGAATTGAGTGTAATCCTATGAAGCCTGATAAGGTTCAAAAACCAAATTATACTCATGTGTTGCTTAGAAACTTGTGATAAGTGAATATGACATTGAAGAATCCTAGTAGAACATATATTACTAGCGATGAGGTTAGATATGCAATTGTGGTGAAATGTGGTAGAATCTATGGTGATTGATTGATGGCTAGATACCTATAAACAAACAAACAAACTGAAATAAAATATATTTTGTTGATGCAAGACTACTCTTACACCCTAGGATGCTCCTATATTACATATCTAGGGTTGTTGAAAGTTGAGTCCCTCACTTTCTAGTGGCTACAGGAAAAACAAAATGATCTCCCTTAGCCTTAGGAATCCAACTTGATTCTTCTAGCCTTCTTTTCCATTTCACTAAATATTCCTCATACTGCCCATTTATGGTGCTTCTTCCAATCCTATTATCCAAAGTTTTCTCAATCTCCTCTTTTTATTATTGCAGCATCTAATTGTACCATTGTACTTTTGTTTCACTATCCCTTAAATCAAACCTCTTCATAAACATGGATACTAGTGATATGCCCACTCCTTCGAATAACTCTACTTCATATGCATGCATTTCCTGAATCAAACATCTTCATAAACTTCTTCATCTTCAACTTATTATATGTTCCAACGAGAAACCTTTCCTTCTTGAGATTTACCATGACTTCTCCAACCAAAAACTCCCTATGTCTCCTTTTCTCATCAACCTTTTCCTTATATCTACTATTCATCTTCTCCAAGTGACTCTTTACTTCCACATGCACTCCCTTCATATGTTCTACAAATTCTTCTAATGTGTTTCTCCTGCTGTCTTACTCTTCTTGGAATTTCCTTTCCTTGTCCTTGGAGGGGATGCTGATCCAGATCTAGATCCTGATCCTGATGCTACTGCCTCCTCAGCTACAAATACTACCCTTTCAATAATAACCCCTTTGGGTTCCTTATATACTTTCTTACCCCTTGGGGGTATTTTGCTCTGTTGTTGTGGTGGAGGGAGTCTATCTCCCTTAGACTTTCTCTTCTCGTTTAGGAAGTCATCATACTCCCCATCGATAATATCCTGTCCCTTCTTCTTGTTGTCCACTGTAATGGCAACACCCTTCTTCTTCAATGCCCCTATCTATTCATCAACCCAGGCTTGGGTTAGTTGTATGGTCCTGGCAATGAAGGGGTCCAAGGATATATCCTCCTGTATGGTGAGGTCAGGTGCAGAGATGGTATCATTATATATTTTCTTCTGCTCATACTCATCTGCAATTATCCTGCCATCATCTTTCTTCAATTGTTGGGGAATGGGGATGCAATCAAAGGTTCTTATTTGATTCAAAGTCAGCCTTTGATATCTTCTTCTTCTTGCTTCTGCTTCATCTTCACAGTCAGCCCAGAAGTCCTCTAGGTGCCTCTGATGAATAGGCTTTCCTATTATTTTTTGCATCCTACCGTAAGGATCATATGGTCTTGTCAGTGGAAAAGGCTGTAGTTTCATTTTATTCAAGGTGACCATCACCTTCTTTATGTTCTCAGAATCGGGGCACATATACTAGCCAATGGTGACTGGAAACAAAATTGGTGGCAACTTCTTTGCATCCTTGTATGTTTTTATTATTGTGGAGCTCTGCCTGATGAACTCCATCAGTATCACTGCATTAGTGGGATACCTTGGCAGCATGAGGGGATTTCCTTCAAAACCCTCAATCCTCATGTAGGAGAAGGTGGCAAACTGAATATACCAGGCTCCATGCTTGTAAATTATCTCTTGAGCCTCCATGCTCAATCTCTTTGTTCTGTCTTCCTCCATGGTCCTCACCAGATGCATAGAGAATGCATCATTGACCAGTTTGTAGTCTTGGAGGTAATTGGCTCTTTGCAGTTGGGGATGATGATCCCAGATATGCACAACATTGACTGTTCCTGTGACTTTCCCATCTGTAACCAGTGCATCAAATGTGCCTTTATAAGCACAGGAGTAGACGATGTATGATGTCATATAGAAAGTACAATTTAAACCTCCTAGGTTCATCAACTGCTCATGCAGAGCATCACTTATTAGCTGGCCCCATAGTGGCTTAATATCTGAATATAAACACATCATTATTATACCATACATCTAGTCTCTAAAACTACCAACATCAGGTTGGCCTGTTACTCTGTTCAATAGTGCAATCATGTATTGATATTCATCAGCAAAATCGTATTTGAATAGATGCACAGGAAGTTTGGCTGCTGCAGGCTATGTACTGTTTTCAGCCCTCCATTAATACATGTTCTTCCTGGCTTGTTTCTTGTTGTTTTCATATTCTTTCTCTGACTTCTTCAGGTCCACAATTTTTACCTTGCTGCCCAATGGCAATCCCAATGTCTTGGAAAGACCCTTGGTGGATAGGTCAGCCTATATCCTCCCATGTTTCATCACCTGCCTGGTCTCGGGATTATAGTTCCTGGCACACTCGATAACCAGTTCTAGAGATTCCATGGAGTACAGAAAACTGGTGGCATTCCACATCCTAGAAACGAAAAACTGCATCTAGCACAGGACTCTTGTTATTCTCATCGTTCAACCTGGCTGATGATGCTTCCAATTTGGTACTCCCCTGATGGGTATCCATAATTGCACCGTACTTAAACAGGACGCCCCTCTGGGAGGAGAACATAGGCCTATCGAATTCTGCTTGACACTTTACTAACCTCTTGTCAGCCATGGTGCCTGCAATTAACCAAATCTTGTCTTACAATGGGTATACACATGCATGCATATTACAATTAACTTTACTAATCACCATGCCTACTGTATATGTTCAACATTACTTAATCATATGGATGCATAAACCAGGACTTCAGATTAACCATCCATACCTGACTATTACAGAAACAACAGGATGAGGGTTTCATTTACTTACCTGAATATGCAAACTTCCTGTTATACCAGTGGACTTTCTGACAATGCTCTTTATTCAGCTGATGATCACGCACTTCCTTCTGTCTGTGAGCTCAATTTGTGCAACTATCACCTATATGAGGATATGGAAGCTGGTGCTCTGTAAAAACAAATTTTATCACAAGGTAAATTTGAAATGATGGTGAATTCATCCTTTTAACGATGCACTTAGGGTAAAATTAGGGCAACCCTAACAGATTGGATTTTACTCCTTGATTATCCATGCGAAAACGCAGGATCTCGCCAGGTGTTCCATCGAGTTTCATGGTCGATGGGAACCACCTACCATGTCTACGTGCATTAAATGACAATGGCGGCAATGGGAGCGGGGTGATATCCCTATGACAGGATATCACAAAAGTAGGATGATATTTGCAAATATCAGGTTGAGTTTAATGTCATCCTCCTTGCTCGGATTGGAATAACTATGGCAACATGATCAAGTAACGAACACATCCTTTGGTTATGTTTAGCACATCAGGAGGATATCTTGATATATCGGGTGATGTGTCAAAGATGATGATGATCGAACAAACTTACATGTCTCTCTTTCAAAATATCAGGATGACGTCACCCTGATATTCACTCAGTGTATCGGCAAGGCATCATGACATCATCGTCATGTTATGGGAACAGGATCATGTTTATGAAATATCCTGCTGAGAGGTAAATGTGATGATGATGTCATCATCATATTTGTTTCTTCATTTATCGGACTTGGATGATGTCATCAAGATATTGGCTTAGGGGGATATTTCACAGTAGGAGGATATTATGAAATATCGGGTTACTTTGAAAAATATGATCCTCACGAAATGCATAAGGCTATTGATGTGTAAAGGTTACTATCACCTAAAATTGACATCCGGATATTCAGACCACATGATTTTATCAGGTGATATACTATATCAGGGTGACCTTTTATAATATGACTAATGTTACAATATATGACCCTCCCCCTGGGAATATCAGGTTTGACTCAAACTTTGACCATTCATAACTTTCACATCCTGACGAATATCAGGGTGATGTAAAAGACAAACCTGCATGGAATTTAATGCTCTTTCTAAATATGAGGTTTTAGGAATAAAATATGAAATTTTATGAACTAACCTCATGATGATTACTTACCCAGCCTTTTCAATGCATGATGATCTGCATGACTTAGTTTTACCAGACCGCCAGAAAACACAAAACACAAGCCAAAAAGTTGGGTCCCTGTTTTGTCAAGTCAAAATGGGGCATGTTGTGTAACCACACAACAACTACCTCATCCATCTTGAAGGTGGTTGTAGTGCTTTTGATGGCCATTACAAGATGATCCCATGAATCTGGCAAAGAACAAAGCAAGGTCATACATCAATCCTCCCCCTCCATTTTCACACCCACGGATGTCAACTGAGCAACAATCATGTTAAAAGAATTCATATGATCTACAACAGATCCTCTGCCTTTCATCTTTAGAACAAACAACTTCTTTTTCAGGAAAAGCTTGTTCACCAATGACTTGGCCTAATAAACATCTCCCAGCTTCTTCCAAAGTTATTTCACAGTCTTCTCCTCATGGACATTCAATAGGATAGAGTCAGCTAAATAGAGTCTTATGAGACCCTTAGCCTTCTGATCTTTGAGATCCCAATCAACTTGTGGAATTTCTGTAGGTTTTGTGCCATCAATAGTTTCCCATAGGTCTCGATCAACAAGAATGTCTTCCATCCTGAGTTTCCACAACTCAAAATTGGTGCCATTAAACTTCTCCACCTCTACTCTTCCAGATATGCCTGACATCTCCTTCATGCAACAAGGTTTCACAATACTCTGCACAGACTCCCACTCAACCTAAGATTAGTTCAAAAAACCCCTACCCAGCAGCTAGAACCAAAACTAGCCAGGCTCTAATACCAACTGAAAGGAAGCTAGGTGTGTGGAAAATGCTTCCTACGCTAATTTGAAGAGGAGATAAGTATGAAAATTATTTTTAACCTTTACAGTTACAACATTATAGACACATTAATACAGATATTGCAACAACAAACACAACACAACAATACAAGAGAGACACAAGATGTACATGGGGAAAAACCTTATGGGAGAAAAACCCCACTCCAAAACCTACACAATGTATTATCAAAACTGAAATGGTTTACAATACACTTGCAATGCAAGCTCTAAGGAGTCTTCGACGGTTGTTTCTGGAGTGATTCTAGCAGCATAACAATACTTGTCAATACAGAACGCATACTACAACTCCAAGCCCCTGTTTCTATAGAGTTACAAGGCACAAAGGAGGAACCTTCTAGAGATGGGCGTCCATCTTGACTGTGAGGCCGATTATTTCTTTTTATTCCTTATTTTGATCATTATGCATTTCAGTTGATGACATTATCAGACTTTTTAGAGACTATGGTTTCATTATGTAGATTTCATTATATCTCCTGATTTTGATAGGACATTGATTAGACATATGTGATTCGATTTGATCATATTTGATGCTATTTTGTGATTCGACATATGAGATATATATCTGATGATGCTTTGTGATGAGAATTCTAGTTATTTATGTGATGTTGACTATTTGACATGTGATTGAAAAATGTAGTTTAATTCAGAATTATGTTATTGATGATTATTGTTTTATTCTATGGCGTGGATTTAATTCCAATTGCTTTGGCTATGATTATCATGATATGATTGACACTTGATTGAGATGTACAGGTTTTACATTCCCTAGCCACAGGAAATTGGAGGTAGAATTCACACCAATCTTATCCCCTATAAAACCAATCCATTCCCAAGAGGGATAAGGATCACGTTTGAAATTTGAATGTTGATTTAAGTGCTTGATTTAATTTTTATCATTTTGGCCTAGTACCCCTTTGTTTATTTAATTAATAATAAGTGTTGTATAATTTTTATTTGACTTACACCACTTGGTATTTGTTTTTATTTTTGAGTCCATTTAAAGTGGATTTATGACCCCCTTGGTGAACCTTAGTGTCCCAAAAGTTACCCTAGGTGGTTACCCATGGGTCTAGGGTCAATTTTGACTAACCCTTGGATTAACTCACTTTTGGTGACTCTAAACTATGGTTTAGTCAAAGTGACAAAATTTGAAATTAGGGAAGGTGGGAGATGAGTCATGCTTTGGGAAAGACTCATCTGCCTTCCCAAAGTTTGGGAATCCTTTCCCAAGGAAGATTTGGGAGGTCTCCAAGACTCCCAAGTGTGTGGGATCTTCCTCCAAGACCCTAGCACACGTGTGAGAGCATCTTGGAGGGAGATGGCTCTTTGAGAGAATAAGAGGATGCCATATGGCATCCCTTATCCTCTTGGAGGTTTCAGTGGGAATGCCACCTCACCACTTGTCCTCTCACACATGTGTGAGAGCACAAGTGGATAAGGTGAGGGTTGAGATGGAATTGGAGGGTGACACTTGTCACCCTCACACTTCCTCTCCCTTGCAAGTGGCATTGGAGGAGGAAGGAGAAGATGACAAGTGTCACCTTCTCATTCCTCAAGGCCAAATCGATGGCCTATAATATCTCCTCTTGTTAAGAAGTGTGGGGTTCTGGCATTTTTTTATTTTCTTTCTATTTTGGAGGAATTTGGGGAAAGTTGGAGGAATTCTTGAAGATTGGAAGGTTTGGGAAAGCTTGGAGCTCTTCACCAAACATGCTTCCATTATAGGGCTTTGAAGGTAAACCTCTTAAACTATGTTTTCTTCACCCTTGCTTATTTATTGTGTTGTGTTGTGTTCTTGGTTGTTTGTTGTTTCATTGTTTTTGTGTGGGATGGGAGTATGGTAAGAGCAGCTCCATTTGGAGGTAAGACTCAACTTGTTTGGGTAGGGGAAAGGAACCTCCTTGAGGTCACTCCCACATTGTGTATTTATGCCTTAAGGGCTTTTACTTATTGAGGAGATTATTTGAATAGCAAGAGTGCCATGGAGGTTATTTTGTGATTTTATGGAGAGTGGTGGTTTTGAAGATTTTTGGCTTGAGGCCATGAGATTGGTATTTTATCATTTGGGTGGCCTTTGAAGTAGAGGGGTCCATTCCCTACCCTCATCAAACTCATTTTCATGAGTTGAGTTATGTGTTAAACCTTGGGGTTGTTTTTGTGTTGTTGATGTTGATTCTTGTTGTCGAATGTTTACACTCGTGTGAATCCCTACCTCCCTAGCTCGGGGGTGACCCTCTTGCGGGTTTATGGTAGGGAGGAGGGCATTTCAAAGTGGTTGGGTTGTTCTTTTTATTGTGTTTTTAACTACAGGCGTTTAAATGAAGAATGGAGTTGAGAGGAGTCCATTTTTGGTGTTCCTATAGTTTCCTTGTGTTAGATGTTGAGCCATGGACATTATGGCCTTATTGTATTTTGTTTATCAAGTTACCTTGCCATGGAGTTGGCTGCAATAAGTTTGTAATGGATACTCTCTCTATGTTTTATTATAATGTTGTTTATTTCCTATTTGGTGGAGTTGGGGAGTTGTGTATACATGTGAAATTTTATATATTTTTCTATCATTATTCTTGCAAAAAAAAATTTATATGAGTGCTATCAAATGAAAATTATTACATAAGAGAAAGAGAAATTTTGTGAGTTGTTATCTGTTTGTTGTAATGAGAGTCCTTTTGTATTAGTTGCTGTTGGAAGAAAATAAAATTTAGATTTAAATGTATTTTCTACCTTAATGTTGTTCAAAAAAAAATTAATGTATTTCTGTATATTTTAACTATTTCAAACAAATATAGATATTTCTACTATTCTATGTTTAAAAAAAAAAGAGGGTTAATACTAAGTTATCCATTTATTTTGTAGAAAAGAAGTATTAGTATTCATCAAAGAAAGAGAAATACATATAGTTAAATCTGAATGTAATTTTTTGTTTTATGACATTGTAGGAGAAAAGGAGTGCAATGTGTATGTATATATTTATACATTTATATATGAGTATATATATATATATATACACACACTATGTTGTCTATTGTTTTAAGAATTTAGTTTGCTGATCTTTTCTTTTAAAGGATATTGTGTTTATACAGAGTTTGAAAGGAAAATACTGAAGTTATTCATTGCTATATATATATTATAACAAATGTATATATACACTTATATATATATAAATGTATATATACACTTATATATATATAAATGTATACATTATGTATTTATAAGTATATATTAGTAGAAATTTAAAAATAACAAGCCTGTGGCATTTATTTAACAAATTGTAGGTATCATCCTAGGGTTATATATATAATATATATTTAAACTGGAAATTAATTTTTAATTAAAAAAAAAAGAGGCAAAATCTTATGGCGAACTATGCTAAGTCCTCGAGTCTTTTGTTTAGTATTGAATGTAACACAAAAAAAATGAGCAAACTGTGGGCGCGCACTGCCAGCCACCATAGATCCACATCCCCACACTCCCCCTTCACCACACTCCACAGATAAACACCCCAACTCCGCTCCTCCCTCGGTGACTCCCCTTCCCACCAGCCTCTCAATGTCTGCAGTGGCCACTCCACACTTCCCCTTCCATCCATAACATAGCCGTGACTCTTGTGCTTCACACTCACCCGTCCTCCGCTAGTATTTCTACCGCCGCCACCGTCGGCCCTCCCACATAGTGAACCTTGTTTATGATGCCTGAACACATTCAGTTTGTTTTACATAATGAGGTATATATATTGTTGCAAGTATGGGCCTAACCGGTGTTGTCATTGATGTCAACAATACTCATGTTGCATTAATGAGAAGGATTAGATGAGTTGTGTGCTGAGGATATTGAGAAAATTAGTCTCAATCAGGAATAGTGAAGAACAGTGATGACAAGAAGGTAAAAGTCCTCAATAAGTTGAGGATCAGAGGATGCAGTTTAAAGGGTTTGTAGATATAAGTCTTGAGATGCTCCAGTCAAGTTTTTAGAGGTCCACATGAAGATCTGAAGAAGTTATGGTCGCTCAAGTAGAACCGGCTCCGGCAGGTGTTCAGAGGTGACAGAGTGATACAGATAGGTCCAGTGAGATCTGAAAATGCATTATCCCATTTTGTGGATTTGAGGAAGTTTTGAGGATGTCCCTGTGAAGTATCAACTAGATTGGTTCCTGGTCTGAAGGTCCAGAAGAGCCTATTCCTTTGTGACAGTGATGACAGACTGTGTTCTTAAAGCTCCGGATGAAGGAGAGAAGAATTCTAGTATGTTGATGAAGTGCGGATGTTCTTGGTGATTCAGGGAAGGTTATGATGATCGTTGGATCATGTCCAGTTCATGCTGGTGGTTTGCATTGAAGTTAGAGTTTGCATTTGAAGAATAACCACTGTATATTGGTGTTCTTCTTGAGACTGGCCGACCGGATGTATTACACGTCTTGTAGATGTTCTTGTAGGTGTTTGCCGACTTAGATGATTATTCCTAAGTTGATGCCTTGTATAAATAAGGGATTGTGAAGTCATTTTGAAGTGTGTCTTGCAGTGATAAGTGTGTGGTAGCAAGGAAAAGTGTGAAAGCCAGAGCAGAAGTATTGGGCTTAAATGGAACTGATTCAAGCATGGTGAAGATGCTATTCTCCAGTTCATGAAGGTGATACTTATTTCTTTGTAGACAGTGTGCCTCTTGTAGGCAGTGAGCCTCTTGTGAGCAGTGTGCTCGGGCAGTGAGCCCTAATTGGCATGTGCCATTTTGTTCTTGCTATTATTTGAACAGAGAATACATTCTTGGGTTAATCACCCCGTGGTTTTTCCCTTAACCGGGTTTTCCACATCAAAATCTTGGTGTCTTATGTGTTGATGAGTTTCTACTTTTGATTTGAATGCATTATGTTTCATGTTTAATATACTGTTAATCACTAAGAGGATTTAAGTGTGCGAATTGGAGAAAGTTTTGCACAACTGATTCACCCCCCCTCTCAGTTTTGTGCCCTAAGTCTAACAATTGGTATCAGAGCTAAGTTCCTCTAAAAGGAGCTTAACCGCTTGAGGAGATCTAGGATGTCATCATACAAGAAGGATAGTCTGAAGTTTGATGGAACCAACTTTGCTCTTTGGAAATGTCGCATGAAATGTCACTTGCAATGTATGGCAATGGCATACTGGTCCATGGTTACAAAAGCATATGTACCTCCACAGGGTGGTCCAACAACCCTAATTGAAATCACAGATGCTGAAAACAATCTGTGGACCAAAGAGGCTCTTCTAAGCGCATTAACTGACTCAGAGCTCTCAAATGTTATTAACCTACCAATAGCCTATGAGATCTGGATTAAACTGGAACTTTTGTATGAAGGAGACCAATATGTTAAATGTGCAAGGTTACAGAGTCTAAAAGGGAAATTTGAAAAACTAAAGATGAGAGATGATGAAAATATTACTACTTTTATGCCAAGAGTGAATGAGTTGGTTTGTGAAATTAAAAAATGCTAGTGGAGTCTTTGATGAAAATGAGATTGTTGGTAAAATTCTCAGATCTCTTCCTGCTTCTTACAAAATCAAGGCTGCTGCCATTGAAGAATTTAGAGCCCATACAACTGTCACAAGAGATCAATTGGTTAGAAAATTGGCTGCATTTGAAATGACAGAGTTTAGAGATGACACCCCCAAGACTGAATCTGCATTCAAATTTAGTGCCTCTGTTAAAGGTAAACAAAGGTTTGATTCCAGAGAGAATTCTTCATGGAAATTGTCATGGTATGAAAAAGCAAGAAAAGATCTGGAAGAAGAAGAAGTAGAAACTGCTCAACTTGAAGTCCTTATTGCAAAGAGGCTGCCAAGAGGATCCAATAAGTGTGAAGGAAAATTACCTTTTAAGTGTTTTAACTGCAATAAGATTGGTCATTTTGCCTCAAAGTGTCCGGAAAGATTTTCAAGGCAAAATCCTAACAAGCCAAGGTTCCAAAAGAACTGTTACTATGTTCATGAAGAAGATGATAATGAAGGAGTAACAGATGATGAATCAGCGACTAGAAACAAATCAGGAAATGAATGGGTGTTTATTGCCATCAAGAAAGAAGAACCAATATCCTCTGTATCTGTCAATCATAAGGTTGTAGAAAGAGCCCTGGCTGCCCAAGTTGAAGAAAAGGATGATTGGGTCATTGACAGTGGTTGCTCTCACCATATGACAGGTGACAAAAATAAGTTCATAGATTTGGAAAGATATGAAGTAGGAGTGGTGAAGTTTGGAGATAATTCTGCTGGTAGAATCAGAGGAAGAGGAACTATTTCTTTTGATGGAAGGAACAAAACTGGTAATGTTCTCTATGTTGAAGGCTTGAAGCAGAATCTTCTCAGTGTTGGACAGTTGGTGGATAGAGGCTATGATCTCTGGTTCAAGAATGGAAAATGCAAGATCTCTAAAAGCTCCTAAATAGAGATTGCATCTGGTACCCAAACTAAAGGTAATATCTTTCACTTGGTTGACACTGATAAAAGTTGCTTATTTGTTCAAGTTGATCAGAGTTGGTTATGGCATAGGAGAATGTGTCATGTGAATTTTGATAATAGTATCAAGATAAGTAATACTCAGGCTGTAAGAAATCTTCCAAAATTGGTGAAACCTACTAACAGCTTGTGCAAGGAATGTCAGTTGGGTAAGCTGAGTAGAATCACATTCAAAAGCAAGGAACTATCTTCTACCAGATTATTGGACTTAGTTCACACTGATCTTTGTGGTCCGGCAAGAACCAGGAGTATTCAAGGTGATAGATACTTCATGCTATTAATTGATGACTATTCCCAGATGATGTGGGTAACCTTTCTAAAGGAGAAATCAGAAGCTCTTGAGAAATTCAAAATATTCAAGGCTATGGTAGAGAACGAAACAAGATTAAAGTTGAAATGTCTGAGGTCTGATAGAAGTGGAGAATTCACATCTAATGAGTTCATAGAGTTCTGTGAGAAACATGGAATTAAGAGACAGTTGTCTGCCCCTAGGACTCCACAGTAGAATGGAGTAGTAGAGAGAAAGAACCGGACCATCCAGGAAGCATCTAAAACCATGATGATAGAAGCAAATGTTCCTCAGACCTATTGGAGAGAAGCTGTCAACATTGCAGTCTATACTCTAAATCAAGTTCAAATCAGAAGTAATACTGGTAAGACCCCTTATGAACTTTGGTTTGGCATTACTCCTACTATAAGATATTTCAAAGTCTTTGGTAGCAAATGTTACATCAAAAGAGATGAAGATCTAGGCAAATTTGATGCTAGAAGTGATGAAGGAATATTCTTGGGTTACTCTACTCAAAGCAAAGCATACCGATGTTATAACAAGAGACTAAGAAAGATGATAGAAAGTACAAATGTGAAGGTTGATGAGGGAATAGAGAAACCCTCAAGGTTTTATGAATATGATGAAGATGATCTGAATGGTGTTCTGGTTCAAGGAATTCAATCGTCTTCTGAAGGACAGATTCAGACTGATTCGGTAAATCAGGAAGAAGAGATAGGTCTGAATGAGCCTGATCAAGAAGCAAAAGTGCAAGAAACTCCCAAAGTTCCAAGGTATGTAAGACTGAACCACTCTAAAGATCAGATCATAGGTGACAAAAGCAAAGGTGTGCAAACTAGAAGGAAAATTGCTCAAAATTTAGATGAATATTGTCTGATTTCAAAGATTGAACCTAAGACAATAAATGAAGCTTGCAATGATGAAAACTGGACCAAAGCAATGGAGGAAGAGTTGATGCAAATTGAGAAAAATCACACTTGGGATCTTGTTCCCAGACCTAGAAACAAGAATGTGATTGGAACCAATGGGTCTTCCGGAACAAACTAAATGAAGTTGGTGAAGTAATCAGAAATAAAGCCAGATTGGTCTGCAAGGGCTACTCTCAAATAGAAGGAATTGATTTTGAAGAAACTTTTGCTCCGGTGGCAAGAATTGAAGCAGTCAGACTATTTCTTACATTTGCTGCCTTCAAGGATTTCAAGGTGTATCAGATGGATGTCAAGTCTACCTTCTTGAATGGTGACTTAGAAGAAGAAGTGTACATTGAACAACCGGATGGATTTCAATTATTTGAGCATGGTGATATGGTCTACAAATTGAAGAAGGCACTGTATGGACTAAAGCAAGCCCCAAGAGCCTGGTATAAAAGACTAGACAAACATCTTTTGAAGATTGGTTTCAACAAAGGTACTGCTGACAGTAACTTATATTTCAAAATTGATCATGAAAACATCTTGATTGTTGAAGTATTTGTTGATGATATCATCTTTGGAGGAAGAGACAGTATGTGTAAAACCTTTGCAAATCAAATGCAAAGTGAGTTTGAGATGTCAATGCTTGGTGAAATGAATTTCTTCTTGGGTTTGCAAATTACTCAAACAAAGAAAGGAATCTTTATTTCTCAGACCAAATATGTGAAAGAATTGTTGAGAAAATTTGGAATGGAAGATTCAAAGCCAATGAATACTCCCATGGCAACCGGATGTAAGTTGAGCAAAGATGATGACTCTCCTAAGGCATATTAGACAAAGTACAGATCAATGATTGGAGGATTATTGTATCTCACTCAAACTAGACTAGATATAATGCAGGTTGTTGGTCTTGTTGCGAGATTCCAGGTTGATCCCAGAGAATCTCATGTCATGGCAATCAAAAGGATTTTTAGGTATCTAAAAGGAACAATTGAGTATGGTCTGTGGTATCCTAGAGATCATGATTTCTCTCTTCATGCATATACAGATGCAGATTGGGCAAGAGATGTGGATGACCGGAAGAGTACAAGTGGTGGAGCTTAATTTTTGGGAAAGAGATTGGTTTCTTGGCTAAGCAAGAAATAAGAGGCAATATCCCTGTCTACAACTGAAGCAGAATACATAGCAGCAGCAGGTTGTTGCACTCAAGTTTTGTGGATGAAGCAGATGCTAAGAGATATTAAAGTAGAGTATGAGGAGCCTATCACAGTCCACTATAATAATTCAAGTGCTATAAGTATATCTAAGAATCCAGTGTTGCATTCAAAGACAAAGCATATATCTATCAAGTTTCACTTTTCGAGAGAGCAAGTGAATAAGAATAAAGTCAAATTGGAGTTTGTGTCATCCAAGGATCAGATTACAGATATATTTACTAAACCTCTACCTAAGGACTCTTTTGAGTACCTCAGGGAGAAGTTAGGGGTTATTGCCCCTCCGGTGATGAACTAAGGTGCATTGATGTGCATCAGTCCGGTGGGTATCATAGTCACATCTTGTGATCTAGATTGATGTTGGGAACTACTACTCAGGGGGAGCAACAGGTATGAGTCTGAAGTAGTGAAATTGCAAGTATGTGCCCTTTGCCATTGATGTCAAAGGGGGAGAGAAGACATGTGAAAAACAAGTGACTGCTGATCAAAGGGGGAGCAGTAAAGGGAGAGAAGACATGTGAATGGTTGTTGTTGATAGGGGGAGCTATGACAGTAAGGAGAAGTTCTTGTCTTGATGGTTTTTCACATCATATGTTGCCATCAATGACAAAGGGGGAGATTGTTGCAAGTATGGGCCTAACTAGTGTTTTCATTGATGTCAACAATACTCATGTTGCATTAATGAGAAGGATTAGATGAGCTGTGTGCTGAGGATATTGAGAAAATTAGTCTCAATCAGGAACAGTGAAGAACAATGATGACAAGAAGATAAAAGTCCTCAATAGGTTGAGGATCAGAGAATGTGGTTTAAAGGGTTTGTAGATATAAGTCTTGAGATGCTCCAGTCAAGTTTTCAGAGGTCTAAATGAAGATCTAAAGAAGTTATGGTCGCTCAAGTAGAACCGGCTCTGATAGGTGTTTAGAGGTGACAGAGTGACACAAATAGGTCCAGTGAGATCCGGAAATGCATTATCCCATTCTGTGGATTTGAGGAAGTGTTGAGGACATCCTTGTGAAGTATCAACTAGATTGGTTCATGGTCTGAAGGTCTGAAAGAGCCTATTCCTTTGTGACAGTGATGACAGACTATGTTCTTGAAGCTCCAGATGAAGGAGAGAAGAATTCTAGTAGGCTGATGAAGTACGGATGTTCTTGGTGATTCAGGGAAGGTTATGATGATCATTAGATCATGTCCAATTCATGCTAGTGGTCCGCATTGAAGTTAGAGTTTGCATTTGAAGAATAACCACCGTATATTGGTGTTCTTCTTGAGACTGGTTGACCGAATGTATTACACGTCTTGTGGATGTTCTTGTAGGTGTTTTCCAACTTAGATGATTGTTCCTAAGTCGATGCCTTGTATAAATAAGGGATTGTGAAGTCATTTTGAAGTGTGTCTTGCGGTGATAAGTGTGTGGTAGTGAGGAAAAGTGCGAAAGGCAGAGTAGAAGTATTGGGCTTAAATGGAACTGATTCAAGCATGGTGAAGATGCTATTCTCCAGTTCATGAAGGTGATACTTATTTCTTTGTAGACAGTGTGTCTCTTGTAGGTAGTGAGCCTCTTGTGAGCAGTGTGCTCGGGCAGTGAGCCCTAATTGGCATGTGCCATTTTATTCTTGCTATTCTTCTAACAGAGAATACATTCTTGGGTTAATCACACTATGGTTTTTCCCTTAACTGGGTTTTCCACATCAAAATCTTGGTGTCTTATGTGTTGATGAGTTTCTGCTTTTGATTTGAATGCATTATGTTTCATGTTTAATATATTGCTAATCACTAAGAGGATTTAAGTGTGCGAATTGGAGAAAGTTTTGCACAACTAATTCACCCCCCCTCTCAGTTGTGTGCCCTAAGTCTAACATATATAAATATCACAAAAGAAAAATATGTATACGGATCCCAGATTCATATCTATCAGCAAGCTGAGCATACCTCCATGAAAGGTTGTGGAAGAATCATGGCCTCCATTGCTGGTCCAAACCCTAACCTGCAAGAATGAGAAAGAAAACAAAACCAAAACAATAGAAGGAAGAATGAGTTAGGGCAACAATGAAATGAGAAAACAATAACATGTTATTAGGGCATCCTTTTCTAAAACCAAGTTAGATTTAAAATTAGGGCTTTTCTTATTTTTTTGAGAGGATATTTTAATTGTGAGGACTTTATTTGTGAGGATTTGTTTTATTCTATATTTAAAAACCTCTATTTTCTTTTCCTTGTTGTAATTTGACTTTTGGGTTCTTTTAGATAGATATCTAATTTTGAATGGGCTATTGTTGCATTTTGTTCGTATTGCCTTGTGGTTTAAATTTAATTTTGGGAGGGATTAACTTTATTCAAATTGGGAAGAATTTTCCCCTTGTTTAAAATTCCTCTTGGTGGGGTTAATTATTTTATTCCTCCTTAGCATGTTTATTTATCCTTCTTAATTATTCATCTTTTGCTATTATTTTACGGGAAGAGTTATTTAAACTCTTCCCCCTTCCCTATTAATTATTTGAGTTAGTTATTAAATATAATGCCAGAATTATATTTAATAACAGACTCAATTTTCCTTTGAATTTAATTGGCGACATGTTATCATTTTCCTACTTAATTTTAAACTTTTAATCTTTTACGCAAGGTTGATTAATTTGACCTTGGCGGAATATTTGATTTGTTATTTTAAATTATTTCAAATTTGTTCTTGGATCGATATATTTCTTTTTAAATTTAATTTAATATCTTATTGATGTTTTATTTTAAATTTTATTTTGCATTTATCGAAAACACGTTATGCTGTGAAAATTTTGCTAGATTTCTAGAGTTTAATTTATGTGGTATTTATTTACTTTTTTTTTCATCTTTCCACTTCAATCATGCGACCATATTACCATCATTTACTTAATCATTATTTTGTTTCCATTCGGGGTCTAAACTAGAGATAGGTTACGATACTAGCAGAATCATCTTCACCTAGGAAACTTAGGGTTCAAATTTAAAATCAGTCTAACCCTAAACATGACACACTTCGTCTCGCATACCCCCTAGACGACTATCATCATGTAGTTATGTTTGACATGTTTACGCCTTATGCGTATTGCCACCGAGCACGCAGACGCATGAGAGGGGGTTTATAGGGATAAATAGAAAAAATTTTCATAGTTCGTGTCATGACCACATGGCAAATGTGGACATGACACGTCTATTGTGTGTCATGACCACATGGGAAATGCGGGCATGACATTTGGTATCAGAGCCTAAGTTTAAACACTGGGCTTGTTTAGGGCACATTATTATTTCCGCAACTTTGATTAATTTGTGGTTACCTCATTTTTGCAGGATGCCTCCCCGACGAGTTCGGTGAGCGCAGTCCTACCGCACTCCATCCCCTGAGGTTCATAGTGACTCTTCAGCTGAGGTACAGGCACAGCCAGTCCTACAGGCACCACATGTACCACCAGCCCTACTAGATATTAGGCAACAAATATTATAGGCTTTACAGGTAGTGTGAATGGGAAAATCGGATTGATCAATAAATGATAATTATAACCCAAACATCAACAGAATAATGAAAACAAGAAAGATAGAAGGAAATGAAGCAAATGAATAACAATGTAAACCTTCCTTGTTTCAAAGCTTTTGTTGTTCACCTATTCTTTCTTGATCTTGAATGATGAAGGTTAGCCCTCAGGGAGCTTGCTTCCTCGCTTCGATTCCTCAAGATGACAAGGAGAAATGGCTATGATGATTTCTGCATTACGATGGTATGAAGAAGAAAGTTGAGAAGAAGAGGAAGATTCCCTAGAGAAATTTGGGCATAGATTTGATGCCAGAATGAAGTCCCTCAATTGCTTAGAAGAGGGTTATATTTATAGATTTTTTGAAAATAGAATGGAGGGTGAGGATCAACTGATGAGATCAATGGCTCTCATTTTTTGTGAATCTTTAATTCATAATGGATGAATTAAAAATTCAGAGTGGAGGATCGTGAGTTATGACAATTGAATTAAGAATTCATGGTGGAGGATAGTGAGTTATGACAATTGAATTAAGAATTCATGGTGGAGGATAGTGAGTTATGACAATTGAATTAAGAATTCATGGTGGAGGCTAGTGGGGAACATTGAATTAAATATTCAATTTTAGATTTTGGAGGATATTAGCTAATTAAATATTAAGAATATTTAATTATATGTGCAACATGGTGAGGTGGAAGAGATGAGGTGGATTTTGTGAGGTGGATTTAGGATTTGAGACATTAGAAGAATTTAGGGATTTCAATTAAATAAAATGATTTTATTTAATTGTAGGATAATGAACCAATCAAATAAACTTTGAATATTTATTTAATTGACAGAAGAAAATAAGAATTAAGATAAATATCAGAATATTTACTTAATTCGACCCGAGCCAATTTTAGGCTATTACATTTTGCCCCTCTTTGAAGCAATGTGTTTTATCACGTTGTTTCAAAGAATAAATAGTCTGATAATGATGTATGCCCCAATTTGCCCTTGGTACAGGTTATGATGATAGGATGCCCTCTCGGGAGATTGGATGGGGAGAAGGCGGCAGGCGTGAGATAGACAATCTCACGATAAGATATGTTGACAGGAGATGAAATGGTTGAATGCAGAAGAAAGGGATGAATGATATGGAATGCAAGATAAAAATGATAACACACACAAGCAAGTAAGCAAGTATGCACAAATGATATAGGAACAAACAAAGTATTGCCCTTGTCGAGCGGTAAACCAATGATATGGATCGATGATGTCTGGTTTCAAGAATGAGATATGTCGTATAAGACTCCGGGTCTAGTTTCGACAATGCAACATCCTATCGAAGACATTTGATACGATAGTGTTGTCATGGCGGGGAATGATATATCCCTAGAGCAACACGAAGGATAGTGTCTGGTTTCAAGAAATGAAACATGTCATGTAAGATGCGTGTGTTAGTCTAGTTTCGATAATGCAACATCCTGTCTATGACAATTGATTGATTGATTGATTGAGTTGGTTTACGACTGGACAAGGATCAAGACCACTAATTGTGATTGCATCATTTGATAAGATTGACTTGACTTGATTGGCATGGATTAAGGATAGACTTGCAATTGGATATGGTATGGATATGGATATGGATATGAGACGCAATTGGATATGGTATAGATATGGAAATGGATATGAACTGAAGTTGGATACGATATGGATATGGATATGGATATTTGTCACCTTGATATAGCAAGTATTTTGAAGCGCTTTCATCATTGGGTTTTATTATGTTGTAAGAAAATACAAGCATCTAGGTATAATTAAACTGAGATGACCTGAGTATTACTTACATGGATTTTGATATAGCAAGTTAATACAAGCATCTAGCCAAAATTGAATCTAGATGACCTGAGTACTTCTTACATTTTTCAACAGATAAGGATTGCCCCTTTTCATGTTTAGACCTTGGAGTCCTCGATGATCTTTTGCCGATCATGTCGTTAGACAAAAGTCGTCACATTACTAAAGTTTAATCCACAAGCAGCAGACAAAGAAAATAATCATGCCCCCATCATAGCATCTCTAGCTTTTGGCATCCTCGAGTAGCATAGAAAGGCATGATAGCATAAATCAAGGCTCTTAATCTAACCAACACAAAACATTCTTGCATTAGATGTGTCTTTTTGCCATAATTGATATGAGATTTAGCTTGAGTGTTTCAGTATGGTGCTTTGCTTTGCCTTGGACAGGTTGATGTTTTTCATCAAGATTTTTGTTTGGAAGCGGACTTTGTTGCTCTTGTTTGTCTAGCAGAAGGTATAACAATCCTTATTGGTGGGATGAACGACAAGACATGGATGGACTAGAAGAAAGACAACAAGAAAGATGAAAAGAAATGGGATGGATGGGGAAGCGGAGCCTTAGGGGCGCATTGATAATGGCCTTGCCTACGTGGCAATGCAGAGGCAATGTAGTTCGGGGAGAACCATAATGGACCTAAGATATGGACCGGATGAGACGCAATATGGAACCGATATGGATCAACTATGGAACAAACAATACCGATGACAAGGAACCACCACAGATATGTAGTTGTATGGGTGATAGTAGATACAGAGGTAGAAGGAACCAAGGATGTGATCTCCAAGGACTACGTCGCATAAGAATAACATGCCCCGTTGTAGGTAGAATACTTAGGATTTTTCATGGCAATGTTTATGATGATAGGAGGATGAAGGATTTGCATATTTTGGAGGGATAAGGTATGTCAAGAGACATCTAAAACATTTGTCAACATTGTGCCCCCAATCTTTATCAGGACCAAAGAATAGAGGAAAGGAAGTTTGGATGGATGGACGAGACCGGATAGGTATGTAATGAATAGAGGATAGGATAGGAAATGGTATGAAAGGAAATTGGTAGGAGAAGAGAGATATGCTGATGAGACAAGGTGCCCCCAAGTGTAGGTGACATAGAAGATCAACTTACACATGACGCCTGTTTGCTAGGTTTTCATCATGGTACTTATCCAAGGTGCCTGTTTGCCTGGTTTTCACCATTGGATGAAGGGATTTTTCTTTACTATTTTCTTTTTTCTTTTTCTTTTTTTTTGAATATTGAGATTGGAGAAGGTGGATATGGAAAGACATTAGCATATAGTTCCTTGAAAGGGGATAGTCCCGCTAGATAGATACTGTCGAATGGACCATGTCCAGTGCTCTAACAGATGTTGGTAGGGGATCGTATGAAAGTGATATGGCATAGGTAGATAGTGGATTATGATGCAGAATATGGAGGGAAGGCTTATGCAACAGCATGGACCATAGGCATAGGATGAGGAAGATGTGTAGGATAATGGATGTAAGATGGGGAGACGTAGTTATGTGGAGGTGTTGTGAAGTGGAAGGAAACCATGACCAACGGCTGCACACACCGTGATAAACATTAAAGCTTTTGATGAGATGGTGGTGTAGGAAGCAATGGAGATGTTTGCTTAGGAGATGGTTGATGAAGTGATTTAGGAACCCACATAGATTTAGTATTTTTGGTGCTTTTGTTTTGCTTGTGGGATTTTTGAAGGGAATGGAAGTTTTGGATGGAAGCAGGCTTTTGGATGGAAATAGGTGGTTGGGATTCCTAAGATGTGGATGAGGATGCCTCATGTGACTTGCTAGCTATTTTCTTAGGAACCCAAACCATTTTGCTTTTGGGCTTTGCATTTGGAGGTAAGGGTTTAGATGGCTGTTTAGATGAACTTTGCTTTGATTTTGATTCTTTATGTCCTAAGGTATGAAGACCATTAGGATTTTTGGTAGGATTTTTAGCTTTATGGATAAAGGCATCAAACTTTTTTCTTTTGAATCCCATGGGGTGGGTGGAGTGGATGGAATGATTGGAAGCTGTATGCTTAAATGATGTGTGCTTTTGTTGGCCATGTTTAGGGATGTAAGGATACTTATGAATGAGAGGTATGTTAGGTGTCGGAAGCAACGGTGGCAAGGTAGATGGAGGGACATTGGGAGTTGGAAGGAGTGGAGGTAAAGTGGATGGTGGAAGGTGTATGAACACATGCTTTTGACGTGGAAGGTGTATGAACACATGCTTTTGACATTTATAGGATGATGGAGGTGGAATGGCAACATGTTTTGGGGATATGATAGGGTTTGCGATGGAAAGTGGTAGACTTAGGAGGAGTGGAGGAAGTACCAACATCTTGAGTTTGTGCACCTTGGGGTATGTATCCAAGGCCGTATGAAGGTGGAGGAATGTTGACATGGATAGGTTCCAAAATACCTTGTTCATGAAGGCCTAAGCCTTTACCTTGATAGTTCATATGCTAGAGTATACGGTGGACAATGGGATTATGTGTAGGTGGAACACTAGACACAAGTTCTTTATTGGATGGAGAAGGTGAGATAGTGGATAATGGTTGCTGGTGTTCTAAGAAAGAACATTCATGCATGAAGGTAGTAAGACCAAGGATCTATGGTGGAGGCTTTGTAGCATGGTCAATAATGGATGGTGAAGGAGAATCATTAGGATCGTGATTAGCATTTTGTTCACTAAGATCCAAGTTATTTGTTTGATCTTTTATGCTTACTTGGGGGACAAGTGTCTCATCATGACAAGTGGATGTTGTGGGATCATGGCTAGAGGAAGAGATCTCTTTGCTTTGAAGGAAGGCCATGAAATGGGGTGAATGCTGAAGTAGGTCAACAAGACTTTCATTGGATAAAGCATGTAGGTCTTGGGTGTCTTGTTCATGGATAGTTGTAGGGGCATGAATAGGATCAAGTGGCTCATGGATAGATTCATCATTATGGCTATCATCTTGATCATGGAAAAGATACATATTATGGATAGGTTGAATTTGGATAGCGTGCTCATGAATGGTTGTTGGGGGATGGATAGGATCAAGTGGCTCATGGATAGATTCATCATTATGGCTATCATCTTGATCATGGAAAATATACATATTATGGATGGGTTGCATGAAAGTGATTTGATCTTGAGTTGGATTAGGGCTTAATGTTTCCACATGCTTAGGATTAATCCTTTGACATACCTCTTGGGTGGGCTCGTGGTCAACAACATGAGGGTGTGATGGACCTTGACTCTGGTGCATGGTAGAAGGCTTGTTGAAAAGCTCAAGGGGTTGCGTATGACATGAAGGGGTTGTAGGATTTGACATGGTATTGGAAGAATCTTTGGCAAGGTCAAGGACCAGACTTTGGGGACATGGTTAACTTTCTGCTAGTAGTCCTTGGATCACATCCATCGCAGGTGTATGGGTAGATGGATGAGATAATGGATGAGCAATAATAGCTGATGATGTTATAGGCTTAGGACTAGGATTAGGTTGGGGGCTAATTGGATTGGGTGGATTAGGATTTGGATTGGATGAAGGGATAATCTTACCATAATTTATGATGTTTTTGATCAATCTCTTAAGTTTGACACAATTGGTTGTTATATGGCCCTTATATCTATGGTATGCACAATAATGGTTTTTATTATATCAAGGGGGTTTAAGGATTGGTTCAAAAGTGTCTATCGGTGGTAGCTCAATCAAATTTGTTTGAACTAATTATTGTATGATTATGTCCCAGGGATCTTGTGGTGGAAGATTGGTAGAACATGGGTATGGAGTTGATGAAGGGTTTGATGGGCTAGAAGATGGACTAGGGGTAGGATCGCATGGTGGTCTTATGATAGGACTTGTTGGCTCATGTGTTGGCATGGGATTGGATGGTGGAGGCCACTCTAGATTGGTATCTCCCTTGTCAAAGGTTATTAGATCTTGCCTAGGATAACTTGGACTCATTTGATTTATGTACAAGGGAACACTTGGACTTGCATGTGCTTCTTGTTGCAAAGGTGGACGTAGGCTCACTTGTGCTTGTTGTGAGGCAATTGATAGTCTTGGTGGTTGGGTAAAATGGTAGGATATTTAGACAAACGATCTTGAGGTTGGTGTGAAGTTGAGGGCATTTGATCTTGTTGCCATGGTGGATTTGGGTTTACATGTTCTTGTTGTGAAGACACTTGGTTGCCTCATGGATGGGCTTGGTGGTATGTTGGAGGTGAAGGTTGATTAGGAGCCAAAGTGGTTTGGGGCGAGGCATAGCTAGTACTGGCACGTTCAGCTTGCAAGCTTGTCAATTCTTGTTTTAAAACTTGGATTTGTTGACAAATTGCTATACAGTCTTGGGGCGAGGGATCTAAGTTGATTTGCAATCATAGATATTAGAGTTTTTGATCAAGATATTCTAAGTGGTTTGCCATTAACACAAGACTGGAAAAGATGACTAGTTTGGAATGCACAGTAGTAAATGTGCCGTAACAGAGTACAGTTGTGTCATAAGTCAAGACAAGTGTGCCAATTCTAGTTTTTGATTGGTTTGGCAATGTTTAATGATCACATATGTACAATCATGAGTCACTCACACAAGACACAAGCAATTTTGAATGTTGAATTTGAAGAATATGATGATGCTTAAACAAGCACACGTGGAAGACACATCAACATGCCCTAATGTCTAGTTTGATGTAGGGTATGGCCAATTAGGTTTGGGCAATGTTTACATGTGGTTGACTAGAAATTGAAAGTGAAATCTTGTCACACAGCCGGGAGAAGGGGGTAACCCACCCTTCACCATCACTTCCCAAAGGTAGAAAGTTATTTGGGGCTTAGCCAAGAGTGACAAGATTCTGATTTCAATGAGGGTGTCTTTTGATTTAGCCTCGAATGAGGTCATCCCTAGGGGTGATGAAATCCCCTAGCAGGCCTCCTAGGAAAGGGTAAACAACAGCAAATCAAGTGAGATGTTTTTGGTCTCTAAGGTCACCTTGCGGTGCGAGGAGAGAGCATACACACACACTCTTGATTCACACTTGCAGTTGTAAATTATCCCTTAGAAATTGAAATGTGAGGAAAGCACTTCAAATACTGGTTCTTTTTAAATCCCAAAGCAAGATGTGATTGAAAGACACTGATTGATTTTATGCCCAATTTGATATGTGATGAAGACAAATGTTCGTTTGAGAAGCCCAAATTGAAGTGTGTTTGCAAACAAGATTATGAAGAAATGAGAGATAGAATGAGTGCACCTAGATTGTTTTCGTGGTCCAAATTGATGTAGATGTTGATTCCGATGTTGTTCCAGCCCCGAATGATGTCCTGCAAGTCACGAAACTGAAAACAAAGCAAGTAGACTCCCAAGAAGATTGTTATGTGAAAATTGATAATCTGATAAAATCTACTGAAAAATGAATTGATATAGCAAAATGGATTGCATGGACAGGAAATTCTATGTGATTTCAAAAAAAAAAATTTGCAAATATTTGATCAAATTTGCACAAGTTATGATGATTTGAAGATTTTAAGCATGTTTGACTTTGACTAATGAAAAAGGCAGGAAAAAGGTAGAGTCACCTAATAAAATGCTCACAACTATGTAGTTTGTCTTGTTAGCTTTCCATCGAGTCCTCATTCGCATGATTTCAACATCGTATGTGAAAGTTGTGTGAGTTTGAAAAAAACAGCCTCCTTTGGCATATAGGAGGCACAAGAGGTCAACTTGACAGTTTGACTTGACTATTAGCAATTTCCTTTTCCCGGTCACATGTGAAGTTTTCTCCTGGCGGTTAGTTTTAATGCTGGCGGTTTTAAATAGACCCCTAGTCCTCCATATGACTAGGGGCTGAGTGCCTTAGAAAAAATAAAATATATTTTTTTTGTTTTTGCAATATTTTTTTTTTTGTTTGTGATTTGTAAGTTGGTTTAAAAAAAAAATTATTGTGTTTTTTGCTTTGTTGGTGGCTGAGCGGTGGAGGTCTGGGCGGAGGTGGCTGGTGTGGGGTGGTGTCTGGGTGGTGGCATGGTGGACGTGAGGGGCGGAGGGTTCGGCAGCGGTGGGTGGCGCGGTTGGCAGGAGTAGGGAGCGGCGGGCCAAAAGGAGTGGCGGTGGCTGGGCGGCGGGCGGCATGCACAGAGGGCTCGGGGGTGGGCAGGTGATGGAGGCAGGGAGTGGGATGGTGGCACGGGGGGGAGGGAAGGGGGTCGAGGGGTGGCGGAGGCAGGGAGTGGGATGGTGGCGGGGGATCTACAGAGGGGGAGTGGGAGCTGCGAGTGCCGGGTTGCGGGGGAGGAATGGGCGAGGAGGCGGGCGGAGCACTGGGTTGGGAGGTGGAGGAGGGTTTGCAGAGGTGGCATGGGGGGTATGTGGTGAGGCTGCGGTGGCAGCGGCAAGGGGGAAGTGGGTAGGGGGCCTGCGTGGGTAGGGAGGGCCGAAGGGGGGGCGCAGGCAGGGGGCGTGCTGTGGGAGATAGGCATCGGGGGGGGTCGAGGGATGGGGTTGGGGGATCTGCGGGGGGTTTTGTGATTGTTATTATTTATTTTATTTTTTTATTTTTTTATTGTGTTTCAACTAACACTAAAGCTTTTGTAAAAAAAAGTATGTTGAATTTTTTTTTTTTTTTGATGTTTTTTTTTTAAAATTTTTTTTTTTTAACTTTTACTATAAAACAAAAAAGCTTGTAAAGAAAGGTATTCAAATTTTTTGATTCTGTTTTACTTTTTTTTGTAAATTTTATTGCAAAAAATGGGCTGAAAAGTAAAAAAAAATCCAAAAAAATTTGAGTAACAAAACTAGACAAATGATAGGGGATTTCTTACCTCCGAAGCCTTCTGGACCCAACGGTGGGCTCGATTTGCGCGTAGGAAGCCGTTGGTGAGAGCTAATTTTTGAATGCTCTCTAAAACACACCTGAATCTGCAACAAGCACTTTCAAAGCCAAACACTCACAAACAAGATGGGGGTTAGATCACGGTGGGTGCCAAAATGTGAATGGGAAAATCAGATTGATCAATAATGATAATTATAACCCAAACATTAACAGAATAATGAAAACAAGAAAGATAGAAGGAAATGAAGCAAAATGAATAACAATGCAAACCTTCCCTATTTCAAAGCTTCTGTTGTTTGCCTATTCTTTCTTGATCTTGAATGATGAAGATGGCCCTCAGGGAGCTTGCTTCCTTGCTTCGATTCCTCAAGATGACAAGGAGAAATGGCTATGATGATTTCTGCATTACGATGGTATGAAGAAGAAAGGTGAGAAGAAGAAGAAGATTCCCTAGAGAAATTTAGGCATAGTAAGGATGCCAGAAGAAGTCTCTTAATTGCTTAGAAGAGGGTTCTATTTATAGATTTTTTGAAAATAGAATGGAGGGTGAGGATCAACTGATGAGATCAATGGCTCTCATTTTTTGTGAATCTTTAATTCATAATGGATGAATTAAAAATTCAGAGTGGAGGATCGTGAGCTATGACAATTGAATTAAGAATTCATGGTGGAGGATAGTGAGTTATGACAATTGAATTAAGAATTCATGGTGGAGGATAGTGAGTTATGACAATTGAATTAAGAATTTATGGTGGAGGCTAGTGGGGAACATTGAATTAAATATTCAATTTTAGATTTTAGAGGATATTAGCTAATTAAATATTAAGAATATTTAATTATATGTGCAACATGGTAAGGTGGAAGAGATGAGGTGGATTGATGAGGTGGATTTTGTGAGGTGGATTTAGGATTTGAGACATTAGAAGAATTTAGGGATTTCAATTAAATAAAATGATTTTATTTAATTGTAAGATAATGAACCAATCAAATAAACTTTGAATATTTATTTAATTGATAGAAGAAAATAAGAATTAAGATAAATATCAGAATATTTACTTAATTTGACCCAAGCCAATTTTAGGCTATTACAGGTAGTTTTAGATAGGCTTCCACCAGCTGTAGCCAAGCCATGCGTAGAGCCACGTGTTGAGCCCCACGAGGATCCATGAGTGGAGCCACGTGTGGAGCCATGAGCTGAGTCCCATGTCAAGCCACGTGTGGAGCCCCGCGTTGAGCTACGAGGGGCACCACGTGTGGAGCCTTATGTTGAGGTGCCAAAGACGACAGCAGAGGAGGTTGGTTCACCTGACAGGGCCCATAGCAAGAGCCCTCCACATCATGATAGGTGTGATGAGGCAGTACGAG
The DNA here is from genome assembly GCA_027924645.1 of Cunninghamia lanceolata. Lineage (NCBI taxonomy): Eukaryota > Viridiplantae > Streptophyta > Pinopsida > Cupressales > Cupressaceae > Cunninghamia > Cunninghamia lanceolata. The sequence goes on from BSBN01000620.1 coordinate 3,632,365, forward strand.
TAGAGCACATATTTCACATACCTTATGACTATTATACAGATGAGCCTATCAGGAGGCACAGGGGCAGAGGAGACCCCATTAGGGATTTATTGAGGTTGAACCCTCCTACATTTGTCGGGACCATAGAGGGAGCTGAGGCAGAGGCCTGGCTCATCAGCTTAGACAGATGCTTAACATTGCATCCTTATGAGGGCAACACAAAGGCCCGTGTGGTAGTATACCTGTTGTGAGATGTAGTAGCTACCTGGTGGCATACTGAGGAGTGCAAGCGTCACCTTTCATTAGACACTCTCAGATGGGAGACTTTCATTAAGTGCTTCAATGCGCGATACTTATCAGATCATTACAGGCAGCATTGTATAGACGAGTTCCATGACCTCCAGCAGAGAGGACTTACAGTGACACAGTATGAGGGTAAATTTACCAAGTTATCCCATTATGCAGAGTATCTCCATGATGAGAAACTCCTAGTTCATAAGTTTATCAGAGGATTGAACCACAGTATAGCAGGGCCTGTTCATATGGCAGACCCCCATACTTTGAGTGATGCTGTCGAGAAGGCATATATTGCTGAGGAGATTCAGGGATGAGGGCAGAGTTCATGCCCTCAGTTTCAGGATCATGGGCAGTAGCAACATCAGCAGAGTTTTTGCAGACCATCACAGCCACCTCATAGGGGAGGATTTAGTTCCACACCCTTACCTCCTAGCCCCCCACAGTAGCAGCAGCCACAGTAGCAATAGAGAGCTAGGATACACTAGAGGGCACATGGGGGACATAATACAGGTTCACAACAGTAGGGCCCACATAGAGATCAGAGGCAACAGGGACCACCTGCGGGACCCGCGAGGTCGTAGTAGTCTTATAGGGGCTCACAGGGGTCTACTGGTAGATCAAGACAGCAATAGTCGAGCACGACTCAGACTGGACAAGTACAGGCTAGGGGCCCTTGTTATGTTTGTGGTGGAACAGGACACCTAGCTAGAGAGTGTCCATAGGGTTTTACAGTAGGGGGACAACCTTATGTAGGAGGATCCGAGCAGACTATTGGTGATGTGGGTAGATCCCACTGTATGTTTGCTGCGGTTGATAACCGCTAGGCTAAGTTTTAGGCGTCAGTGATTGACACATTAGGTATGATTGGGGGTAACCCCATTTCTATTCTCTTTGATTCTAGTGCTACTGACTCTTTCATATCTCCATCGTTAGTGGAGCGTTGCAGGCTGGTGGCCTCTAGGCAGGGTGATAGGTGGGTGTTTGAGTTGGCATTAGGGGCCAAGATGACAGTAGATGCCTTAGTCCATGATTGCGAGATTTCTTTGGGACCATTTACCACAATATGTGACCTTAGAGTTATGACATTAGGATCCTATGATGTGGTGTTGGGTATGGATTGGCTTGCGGCTCATCAAGCCAAGCTAGATTATTGCCAAAAGGTGATCAGCTGTTTAGACGATCATGGTACATCAGTTGAGATAGTGGGCATGCAAAAGCCCACAGCAGTGCATATGATATCCGCTCAGCAGCTTAAGTGCTGCATGCGGAAGGGATGTCAAATGTTCACCATCACAGTGAGTGACAGATCAGATGACAAGCCTGAGGCATCTTTAGATGATCATCCCATCCTTAGGGAGTTTGTTGATGTGTTTCTAGCAGAGTTATCAGGGATGCCACCCCATCGTGAGGTAGACTTTCACATTGATTTAGTGACGAGTGCTGAGCTAGTGTCTCGTGCACCCTACAAGATGACCACACATGAGCTCACTGAGCTCAAGTTATAGTTGGAGGAATTGCTCGAGAAGGGGCACATTCGACTGAGTGTTTCACCTTGGGGAGCTCCTATCTTCTTCATGAAGAAGAAGGATGGGTCTCTTTGATTGTGCATGGACTATAGGCAGTTAAATAAGGTGACGATGAAGAACCGTTATCCTCTACCCAGGATTGACGATCTTTTTGATCAAATGCAGGGAGCCAGGGTGTTCTCTAAGATAGACCTGAAGTCTGGTTATCATCAGCTACGTATCACAGAGGCGGATATCCATAAGACTGCCTTTAAAACTCATTATGGCCACTATGAGTTCATTGTGGTTCCCTTTGGCTTGACAAACGCCCCTGCAGTGTTCATGAGTCTCATGAACAGGGTGTTCCGTACCTATTTAGATCGGGTCATGATCATTTTCCTTGATGACATTTTGATCTATTCACGGACTGAGGAGCATGAGAAGCACCTTTGTCAGGTTTTACAGTGTGTGAGGGAGGAGAATCTTTATGGGAACTTGGTGAAGTGCACATTTTTTAGGATAGAGGTTCAGTATCTAGGGCATATCCTATCTGGCGATGGAATCTCAGTAGATCCATCGAAGATCAAGGCTATCAGGGATTGGCCAACACCCACTAGTGTGACAGAGGTCAGGATTTTTATGGGGTTAGCTATTTATTACCGTCACTTTGTTGAGGGTTTTTCTTAGATAGCACACCCCATCACTTCCCTTCAGTGGAAAGGGAAGAGCTTTCTATGGACTGAACAGTGTGAGAGGGCCTTCGGGGTCCTCAAGGAGCGTCTTACCAATGCTTCCATTTTAGCGGTTCCTGATCCTGCAATAGATTTTATGGTTTGCATGGATGCATCACTAGAGTGATTGGGAGCCATACTTATGTAGGGTGGTAGAGTGATCGTGTATGAGTTGCAAAAGCTTAAGACCCATGTGCTGAACTACCCCATGCACAACTTGGAGATAGCAGTAGTGGTTCATGCTCTAGTTCATTAGAGGTATTTCTTATTGGGTCGTCGCTTCAAGCTCCATTCAGATCACCACAGTCTTCAGTATATCTTTACGCAGTTGAATCTGAATGCCCATCAGCGGCGTTGGATGGAGTTCCTTTGCGAGTATGACTTTTATGTCCACTACATCAAAGGGAAGGAGAACATGGTTGCTGACACATTGAGTCAGAGGTGCCACAAGCTCTTAACCTTGACTCTGAGTGTGGACTTGAGAGGACGCATTATTCAGCATCTACCAGAGGATGAGTGGTTTTTTGAGGTACAGCAGGAGATCAGTTCACAGAGGGCCCTTGTGGGAAAGTATGCAGGGTATTCACCTGAGGCAGATGGGTTACTTCATCATCGACAGCACATCTATGTACCCCGCGTAGGTGACCTACGTACTGTAGTGTTATCAGAGGCTCACAGAGAACCATATGCAGCACATCTAGAGGTGAAGAAGATGTATGCTGACCTATGACAGTTGTACCATTGGGCGGGTATGAGATGAGATATAGCAGAGTTTATTGCTTGATGCCTTGAGTATTAGAGGGTCAAGGTTGAGCATCAGCATCTAGCAAGTCTTCTATACCCACATGATATACCTGAGTGGAAATGGGACACCATTTCCATGGATTTTATTGTTGGTCTTCCTATGTCTTCACATCGCCATGATGCCATCATGGTGACAGTCGACAAGTTGACCAAGGTAGCGCATTTCTCACCTGTACGCACGATGTACAATGCACCAGCAGTGGTAAGAGTTTTCTTAGATGATATTATGAGATTACCTAGAGTACCTCGCCACATCATTTCTGATAGAGATTTAGTTTTCACTTCAGCATTCTGGAGAGCCTTGCAGCAGGCATTGGGCACATAGCTCAACTTTAGTTCTGCTTATCATCCCAAGACAGATGGACAGGCAGAGCAGGTGAATCAGGTGTTGGAGGACATGCTTCAGATGTATGTTATGGACCATCAGTCTAGATGGGAGGAGTATCTGTATTTGGCTGAGTTTGCCTATAATAATGGGCATCACAGCTCATTGGGTATGCCTCCCTTTCAGGCTTTATATGGCAGACCATGCATGACACCATTGAGTTGGGATGGGATAGAGGATAGAGTTGCCATTGGTCCAGAGCTAGTTCAGGATATGGAGCAGCAGGTCACACTGATTAGGTAGAGACTTTAGGAGGCACAGGATAGGCAAAAGAAGTATGCTGATGCTAAGAGGAATGATCAGAGCTTCTCAGTGGGTGACAGGGTATTCCTTAGAGTGCGGCCACACAAGAGTCTAATCCATTATGGAAAGGGCTCTAAGCTCACACCATGGCTTGTAGGACCCTTTGAGATTTTGGAGCAGATAGGACCAATTGCCTATCATCTAGCATTGCCACCTAACCTATCGCGTATCCATGATGTCTTTCATATTTCTATTTTGAGGCGATATATATTTGATTTATCTCATGTACTGGACTAGAGTGCTCTATAGGTAGAGGCAGATGGGCAATTGGCTTTGGAGCCAATTCACATATTGGCTCATTGGATGCTGGGCCTTCCAGGTCGAGAGCTGGACCAGGTTAGGGTCCAATGGGATCGTTATGATGAGGTCATAGTGACTTGGGAGGATGCAACTAGTTTGAGGGCACTCTATCCTCACCTTTTTGACAACTTCCAGGAGGAAGTTTAGTCTTAGGGGGAGGATGTGAGGCTAATTATTTCTTATCCTTCCTTATTTTGATCGTTATGCATTTCAGTTGATGACATTATCAGACTTTTTAGAGACTATGGTTTCATTATGCAGATTTCATTATATCTCCTGATTTTGATAGGACATTGATTAGACATATGTGATTCGATTTGATCATATTTGATGCTATTTTGTGATTCAACATATGAGATATATATATGATGATGCTTTGTGATGAGAATTCTAGTTATTTATGTGATGTTAACTATTTGACATGTGATTGAAAAATACAGTTTAATTCAGAATTATGTTATTGATGATTTTTTTTTATTCTATGGCGTGGATTTAATTCAAGTGGCTTCGGCTATGATTATCATTATATGATTGACACTTGATCAAGATGTGCAGGTTTTACATTCCCTAGCCACAAGAAATTGGAGGTAGAATTCACACCAATGTTATCCCATGTGAAACCAATACATTCCCAAGAGGGCTAAGGATCACGTTTGAAATTTGAATGTTGATTTAAGTGCTTGATTTAATTTTTATCATTTTGGCCTAGTACCCCTTTGTTTATTTAATTAATAATAAGTGTTGTATAATTTTTATTTGACTTACACCATTTGATATTTATTTTTATTTTTGAGGCCATTTAAAGTGGATTTATGACCCCCTTGGTGAATTTTAGTGTCCCAAAAGTTACCCTAGGTGGTTACCCATGGGTCTAGGGTCAATTTTGACTAACTAACCCTTGGATTAACTCAATTTTGGTGACTCTAAACTATGGTTTAGTCAAAGTGACGAAATTTGATATTAGGGAAGGTGGGAGATGAGTCATGCTTTGGGAAAGACTCATCTCCCTTCCCAAAGTTTGGGAATCCTTTCCCAAGGAAGACTTGGGAGGTCTCCAAGACTCCCAAGTGTGTGGGATCTTCCTCCAAGACTCTCACACACGTGTGAGAGAATCTTGGAGGGAGATGGCTCTTTGAGAGAATAAGAGGATGCCATATGGCATCCCTTATCCTCTTGGAGGTTTCAGTGGGAATGCCACCTCACCACTTGTCCTCTCACACATGTGTGAGAGCACAAGTGGATAAGGTGAGGGTTGAGATGGAATTGGAGGGTGACACTTGTCACCCTCACACTTCCTCTCCCTTGCAAGTGGCATTGGAGGAGGAAGGAGAAGGTGACAAGTGTCTCATTCCTCAAGGCCAAATCAATGGCCTATCTCCTCTTGTTGAAAAGTGTGGGGTTCTGACATTTTTTATTTTCTTTCTATTTTGGAGGAATTTAGGGAAAGTTGGAGGAATTTTTGAAGATTGTAAGGTTTGGGAAACCTTGGAGCTCTTCACCAAACATGTTTCCATTATAGGGCTTTGAAGGTAAGCCTCTTAAACTATGTTTTTTTCACCCTTGCTTATTTATTGTGTTGTGTTGTGTTCTTGGTTGTTTGTTGTTTCATTGTTTTTGTGTGGGATGGGAGTATGGTAAGAGCACCTCCATTTGAAGGTAAGGCTCAACTTGTTTGGGTAGGGGAAAGGAACCTCCTTGAGGTCACTCCCACATTGTGTATTTATGCCTTGAGGGCTTTTTACTTGTTGAGGAGATTATTTGAATGACAAGAGTGACATGGAGGTTATTTTGTGATTTTATGGAGAGTGGTGGTTTTGAAGATTTTTGGCTTGAGGCCATGAGATTGGTATTTTATCATTTGGGTGGTCTTTGAAGTAGAGGGGTCCATTCCCTACCCTCATCAAACTTATTTTCATGAGTTGAGTTATGTGTTAAACCTTGGGGTTGTTTTTGTGTTGTTGATGTTGATTCTTGTTGTGGAATGTTTACACCCGTGTGAATCCCTACCTCCCTAACTCAAGGGTGACCCTCTTGTGGGTCTACGGTAGGGAGGAGGGCATTTCAAAGTGGATGGGTTGTTCTTTTTATTGTGTTTTTAACTGCAGGCATTTAAATAAAGAATGGAGTTGAGAAGAGTCCATTTTTGGTGTTCCTATAGTTTCCTTGTGTTGGTTGTTGAGCTATGGCCATTATGGCCTTATTGTATTTTTTTTATCAAGTTACCTTGCCATGGAGTTGGCTGCAATAAGTGTTGTAATGGATACTTTCTCTATGTTTTATTATAATGTTGTTTATTTCCTATTTGGTGGAGTTGGGGAGTTGTGTATACATGTGAAATTTTTATATATTTTTCTATCATTATTCTTGCAAAAAAAAAATTATATGAGTGCTATCAAATAAAATTTATTGCATAAGAGAAAGAGAAATTTTGTGAGTTGTTATATGTTTGTTGTAATGAGAGTCCTTTTGTATTAGTTGCTATTAGAAGAAAATAAAATTTAGATTTAAATTTATTTTCTAGCTTAATGCTATTCAAAAAATAATAATATATTTCTGTATATTTTAACTGTTTCAAACAAATACATATATTTCTTCTATTCTATGTTTAAAAAAAAAGAGGGTTAATACTAAGTTATCCATTTATTTTCCAGAAAAGAAGTATTAGTATTCATCAAAGAAAGAGAAATACATATAGTTAAATCTGAATGTAATTTTCTATTTTATGACGTTGTAGGAGAAAAGGAGTGCAATGTGTATGTATATATAAATATATAAATACATTGTGTTGTCTATTGTTTTAAGAATTTAGTTTGTTGATCTTTTCTTTTAAAGGATACTGTGTTTATATAGAGTTTGAAAGGAAAATACTGAAGTTATTCACTACTGTATATATATTATAACAAATGTATATATACACTTATATATATATAAATGTATACATTATATATTTATAAGTATATATTAGTAGAAATTTAAAAATAACCAGCCTATGGCATTTATTTAACAAATTGTAGGTATCATCCTAGGGTTATATATATATATATAATATATATATATTTAAACTGGAAATTAATTTTTAATAAAAAAAGAGAGGCAAAATATTATGGCGGACTGTGTTAAGTCCTCAAGTCTTTTGTTTAGTATTGAATGTAACACAAAAAAAATGAGCAGACTGTGGGTGGTGGTGCCGCCCACAGCATTAACTATGAGGAGGGTGTGGGGAGGAGGCTTTGCCTCCACCCACACCCCCGTAAACCCCCTTCCACTTCTGCGCACTGCCAGTCACCGCGGATCCACATCCCCACACTCCCCCTTCACTACACTCTGCGGATAAACACCCCAACTCCGCTCTCAGTGAATCCCCTTCCCACCGGCCTCTCAACATTTGCAGCGGCCACTCCACACTTCTCCTTCCATCCACAACGCAGTCGCGACTCCTGTGCTTCACACTCACCCATCCTCTGCCAGTATTTCCGCCGCCGCCGCCATTGGTCCTCCCACATATTAAACCCTATTTATGATGCCTGAACACATTCAGTTTGTTTTACATAATGAGGTATATATATATCACAAAAGAAAAATATGTATACGGATCCCAGATTCATATCTATCAGCAAGCTGAGCATACCTCTGTGAGAGGTTGTGGAAGAATCATGGCCTCCATTACTGGTCCAAACCCTAACCTACAAGAATGAGAAAGAAAACAAAACTAAAACAATAGAAGGAAGAATGAGTTAGGGCAACAATGAAATGAGAAAACAATAACATGCTATTAGGGAATCCTTTTTGAAAACCAAGTTAGATTTGAAATTAGGGCTTTTCTTATTTTTTTGAGAGGATATTTTAATTGTGACGACTTTATTTGTGAGGATTTGTTTTATTCTGTATTTAAAAACCTCTATTTTCTTTTCCTTGTTGTAATTTAACTTTTGGGTTCTTTTAGATAGATATCTCATTTTGAATGGGCTATTGTTGCATTTTGTTCATATTGCCTTGTGGTTTAAATTTAATTTTGGGAGGGATTAACTTTATTCAAATTGGGAAGAATTTTCCCCTTGTTTAAAATTCCTCTTGGTGGGGTTAATTATTTTATTCCTCCTTAGCGTGTTTATTTATCCTTCTTAATTATTCATCTTTTGCTATTATTTTACGAGAAGAGTTATTTAAACTCTTCCCCCTTCCCTATTAATTATTTGAGTTAGTTATTAAATATAATGCCAGAATTATATTTAATAACGGACTCAATTTTCCTTTGGATTTAATTGGCAACATGTTATCATTTTCCTACTTAATTTCAAACTTTTAATCTTTTACGCAAGGTTGATTTATTTGACCTTGGCAGAATATTTGATTTGTTATTTTAAATTATTTCAAATTTGTTCTTGGATCGATATATTTCTTTTTAAATTTGATTTAATATCTTATTGATGTTTTATTTTAAATTTTATTTTACGTTTATCAAAAACGTGTTATGCTGTCAAAATTTTGCTAGATTTCTAGGGTTTAATTTATGAGGTATTTATTTACTTTTTTTTTCATCTTTCCACTTCAGTCATGCAACCATCTTACCATGATTTACTTAATCATTATTTTGGTTCCATTCTGGATCTGAACTAGAGATAGGTTACGATGCTAGCAAAATCATCTTCACCTAGGAAACTTAGGGTTCAAATTTAAAATCAGTCTAACCCTAAACGTGACACACTTCATGTCGCATACCCCCTGGATGGCTATCATCACACAGTTATGTTTGATATGTTTACGCCTTATACGTATTGCCACCAAGCACACAGACATGTACGAGGGGGTTCCTAGGGATAGGTAGAATTTTTTTTCGTAGTTCGTGTCATGACCACATGGCAAATGTGGACATGACATGTGTATTGTGTGTCGTGACCGCATGGGAAATGCATGCATGACATTGACCACATGGCCTCAATACCCACTCTTGGACACTTGTCATGCACATAGAAGCCTCTCTTACACCCATGACACATGTCACATTTGTCCTTTCCAAGATGGGGTGTTCCATCCCAAGATAGACTATGACAGATGCTCTTACACACCTTAAAGTTGTCATAGAATTCGTCATAACTAACAACACTTACAGCTGTAAGAGAATCTATCATAACTAACTAAAAAATAGCATATTCCTCTTACAACATGTCATAACCCACCTTGGATGCCCAAAGATGCCTTTCTCCAAATATGCTCTTCAACACTTGTCTTCACCTGTCATAGAACCTTCTATTTTTGACTCCTACGCGTCATAGATTTTGTCATAGGAATCTGTCATAACCGTTTCAGTCAAGATTCACTTACACACCAGTCAAAATGCCAACACATGGTAAAACTCCTCTACCACAAAGTGGGATGCCTATCTCCTCATATGAGGACACAAATACATGTGGTCACCTTCCATGTAGGATGACACATCACCGTGCCAACTCCCACAAAGTGACGAAACAAGATTTGCATCCAAAATACAATAATAGGCAAATATTAAATATAATACAATAAATAAATGCAAGGAATTACCAAGGTTGAGACACCTTAATTCCCAACACCAATTTCCTCTGAATAAAGCCTAACAGCTTGAGGAAGATCTAGGATGTCTTATAAGAAGGAAGCTCCGCATTTTTATGGGACAAATTATGCTCTTTAGATGGTATGAATGAAAATCCATCTTCTTTGTCTTGGTTATAAAGTATGGAAAGCTACAAAAACAAAATATGCCATGCCTCCAAATGGTTTGATGACTGAAGATAAAATCAAAGAATATGAGGTGGATGTCAAAGCAAAGGATGCTCTGCTAATTTTCTTAAATGACTCAGTATTGACAAAAGTTGTAGACCTTGAAACTACAAATGAGGTATGGGAGAAGCTAAAAAATCTGTATGAAGGAGATGATTCTATTAAAGAAGCCAAGCTACAAAGTCTGAAAGTGAAATATGAGGGTTTGAAGATGAAAACATAACAACCTTTATGCCAAGAGTTGATGAACTTGTCACTGGAATAAAGGGTATGGGAGGAACTCTCGGTGATAAGGAATTTGTGATGAAAATTTTTAGATCACTACCAAAGTCATATGGTCACAAGGTAGCTGCAATTGAAGAATTCATGAATGTAAAGACTATTGACAAAGATCAGTTACTTGGAAAGCTTACAAACTTTGAGATGAGAGAATTTGGTGATGCCTTGCCTAAAGTTGAATCATATTTTAAAGCCAGTACTTCAGCAGAGATCTCCAAAGCTGAGAAATACAAGGTGGATGATGACTTTGATGAAATTGAAGCTAACTTTGTTGACAGGCTACAAAGAGGCTTCGATAAGTTCAAAGGTAAATTACCTTTCAAATGTTTCTCTTGTGGTAAAGTAGGTCATTATGTTTCTAGATGTCCTGAAAGAATTGAAAGAAATAAGAACATGAGAGTAGGCCTAGAGTTCCCAAAAAATGCTACTATGTCAGATATTTTGATGATGGAGTGACTGATGATGAATCTGATGATGCTAATACTAGTGCAAATGAATTCATGTTTATTTCTATTAAAGAAGATCCTATGTCTACTAATTCTGCTAGTTGTGTGAAGGATGAAAATCAGTAGAAGAAAGTGCTTTGGCTTTTCAGGTTGAGAAAGATAAGGATGAATTGATTATTGATAGTGGATGCTCACATCACATGACCGGTGATTTGGAAAAGTATGATGGAGGACTAGTTAGGTTTGGAGATAATGCAGTTGGTAAGATTTGTGGAAAAAGATCTATTTCATTTGATGGAAAGCATAATTGTGAGGCCAATTATTTTTCCTTCCTTATTTTGATCATTTTGCATTTCAGTTGATGACATTATCAAACTTTTAGAAACTGTGGTTTCATTATGCGGATTTAATTATATCTCATGATTTTGATATGACATTGATTTGACATATAGTGATTCAATTTGATCATATTTTGATGCTATGTTGAGACTAGACATACGAGATATATTAGATGATGTTTTCTGATGTGACTTCTAGTCTTTTATGTGATGATGATTATGAGACATTTGATAGAAAAATGTAGTTTAATTTAGAATTATGTTATAGATGATTATTGTTGTACTCAATGGCATGAATTTAATTCTAGTTGCTTCGGCTATGATTATTCATGATATGATTGACACTTGATCGAGATGTGCAGGATTATATTCCCAGGCCACGGGAAATTAGAGGTAGAATTCACACATATGTTATTCCCTATGAAACCAATCCATTCCTAAGAGGGATGAGGATCAAGTTTGAATTGAGTGTTGATTTAAGTGCTTGTTTATTTTTATCATTTTGGCCTAGTACCCCTTGGTTTAAATGAATTATATCATGTGTTGTATAATTTTTTATTGACTTATACCACTTGGTATTGTTTTTATTTTTGAGGCCATTTAAAGTGGATTTATGACTCCCTAGGTGAACCTTAGTGTCCCAAAATTTACCCTAGGTGGTTACCCATGGGTCTAGGGTCAATTTTGACTAACTAAACCTTGGGATAACTCACTTTTGGTCACTCTAAAATGAGGTTTAGTTAAAGTGACGAATTTTGAATTAGATAAGGGTGGGAGATGAGTCATGCTTTGGGAAAGACTCATATCCCTTCCCAAAGTTTGGGAATCCCTTCTCTAGGAAGATTTGGGAGGTCTCCAAGACTCCCAAGTGTGTGGGATCTTCCTCCAAGACTCTCACACACGTGTGAGAGCATCTTGGAGGGAGATGGCTCTCTTAGAGAATAAGAGGATGCCATATGGCATCCCTTATCCTCATGGAGGCTTGGAGGGGAATGCCACTGCACCACTTATTCTCTCACACGTGTGAGAGCACAAGTGGATAAGGTGAGGAATGATATGGAATTGGAGGATGACACTTGTCACCCTCACACTTCCTCTCCCTTGCAAGTGGCATAGGAGGAGGAAGGAGAAGGTGACAAGTGTCACCTTCTCATTCTTCAAGGCCAAATTAGAAGGCCTATATTACCTCCTCTTGTTGAGGAGTGTGGGGTTCTTGCATTTTGGAGATTTCTTTCTATTTTGAGCAATTTTTGGGGAAGTTAGAGAGATTTTGGAGATTGGAAGGTTTGGAGAATCTTGGAGCTCATCACCAAACGTGCTTCCATTATAGGACTTTTGAAGGTAAGCTTCATGACTATGTTCTTTACCCTTGCATATTTTTATTATGATGTGTTTGTAGATTTGTTGTTTGTTGTTTCATTTTTGTGTGGGATGGGAGTTTGGTGAGAGCACCTCCATTTGGAGGTAAGGCTCAACTTGTTTGGGGTAGGGGAAAGGAACGTCCTTGAGGTCACCCCCATATTTTGTGTTACTTATGGTCTTGAGGGCTTTTTACTTGTTGTGGAGATTATTTGAATGGCAAGAGTGCCATGGAAGTTTATTTGAGATATTTGGAGAGTTGTGGTTTTGGAGGTTTTGGTTTGAGGCCATGAGACTTGGTATTTGGTATTTTTTTTGTGTGGCCTTTGAGTAGAGGGGTTCATTCCCTACCCCCATCAAACTCATTCTCATGAGTTGTGTTATGTGTTTATCCTGGGGTTAATTTTTGTGTTGTTGTTGCTTTGATGCTTGTTGTGGTGTGTTTGCAACCGTGTGAATCCCTACCTCCCTTGCTTGGGGCTGACCCACTTACAAGTCTACGGTAGGGAGGAGAGCATTTCAAAGTGGCTGGGTTTTCCCTTCTTGTTGTGTATTTATTGCAAGTACTTATTGAAGAAATAGAACTTTGGAGAAGTCTATTTTTTGTGTTGCTTAGTTATGTGTTGTTGGCTGTTTGAACCATCCCCTTTGTGGCCCTATTATAATTTTTTTCAAGTTATTCTACCCATTGTGTTGGTTGTTATAAGTGGTTGAAATGTGAACTTTTTCTTTGGTTTATCACAAAGCTATTTATTTTCTAAGTTGTGGAGTTGGTGTGTTTAAGAAATACATGTGAATTTATATATATTTGCTGTCATTTGTTCTTTGCAAATATATATATATATATATAGTTTATGTCTTAGTGCATACTAGAAAATATGAAGGGAAAATTTAATGTATTATTTTCTGTTATATTGTATTGAAACTTCCATGTTATAGTTGCTGTTATGAAAGATGGGTTGTTAGAAATTTAAATGAAATTGTAATTTTGTACCTTATGGGTTGCATAAAAAAAAATATATATATTCTGTGTATTTGAATTGTTTAAAAAAAAAATACTACTGGACTACCTCTTTATGATACAGAATTGAAAAAAATTAGTATTTTATGTTAAATCAAATTTAATGTTAATGAAAAAGGTGGTTATGTGTGTATATATATATATATATATCTCTTCTTTTTCTTTTAATCTAAGTTTGTTGTTTTCTTTTATATCAGTGTGTATACATAAATTAGAGAAAGAAAAAAAAAGACTAAAACTTAAATATTTTTTGTATATATTACAATATATATATACACATACATATATATATGTGTGTGTGTGTACATATATATAAATATATATACAATAAATAAAAAAACAAAATGCTTTTATACTGTGATATCTTGAATAAATTGTAGGTATAAATTTGGGTATATATATGTATATATATATATATATATATACTTTTAAATTAGAAATTTGTATAAAAAAAACTGCAAAGAGAAAAAAAAAAAACCCATAGACAGACTATGATTGTATGGCAGTTTTAGATATGTAACCAAAAAAAAATTATATTTGGGACTGTGGGCGATAGTGCCCATAGTCCCACCTTTTCTTTTAGTAACAAGGGGTGTGGGGAGGAGGCGATGCCTCCACCCACACCCGTGCCTCCCCACAACCACAAACCCCCATACGTAGCAGCCCTTCCCCCGTGACTCCCACACTCCACTGTCCACCGTTTATCCTTCGTCGCTTCCCCAACTCCAACCCCCACACCTTCGTCAAAACACCCTCCTCTTCTACAAAAATTTATGGTGGCAGCCCCTCTTTCAATGCCACAAATCTCATCTGTATGACGTCTTTTGCCTGCCATAGTAGAATGTGTATATATATATATATATATTCTACATTAAATGAATATGTATTTATATGTGTGTGTGTATACACAAAAATGTGTATATACACATATATAAATAGATATAAAAAAAAAGAGAGGAGAGATAACTTTGTTGTGTATACCTCCATGAGAGGTAGTAGAAAGCTCCATTCATGGCTTCCCCTTCTTTTTCAAACCCTGACCTGCACAAAACAAAAGGAGAGAACAAAATAATGAAGAAGAGAATAATGAGGTTAAATTAGGGCTTATTCTTGCCATAACGAAATATTAAACTATGTTTAGTGCAAACTCTTGTAGGAATTATTATTTTATGAAATTAGAGTGAGAGGAATTTGTGAGGAGATTATTTTATCCCTTTATTTTAAATCCTCCATTTTGCCTTTGCTTTTATTTCATTTCTTGTGCTGCATTTAATTTTGTTTAATTTTATTGAGGATTTGTATTTTTGTTTAATGCCTTGTGAATTATATTTTAAAAAGGGAGGGATTGATTTTTGCTTTATGGGAAGTGTGTTCCCTTGAATTTAACTTCATTTTAATTATTTATTTTATTCCCTGGGTGTTATAATTATTTTACCTTTTTATTGATTTTACTATTATTTTATGGGAAAGATTATTTTAATCTTTTCCCTTCGCTATTAAATCGAGTTAGTTAATAAATATAATGTCGAGATTATATTTATTAACGAACTCAATCTTGAAATTTATTTTGGTATAACTTAGTTATTTTATTATTTTAAATTCGACGAGTTTTAATATTTTATTGCAAGTCGAGTTATTTAGACTTGGTGAAGTATTTAAATTTAAATTTTGTTCTTAAGTTAAAATTTTATTCTTAAATTTTGTTTAAATTCTTATTGGAGTTTTATTTTAAAATTTTTAATTTGATTATTGAAAACGTGTTATGCTATCGAATTTTTCCTAGATTTCTAGGGTTTTAATTTTACAATATTTTATTAACTTTTATCTTACCATTCCACTTTATCATACGTCCATCATGCCATTATTTCTTAATCATTATTTTCAATTTCAATTTGTTTTGAGTTAGGGCTAGGTTTCGAATCTGGCAAAATCTCCTTCTCACCTAGGAAACTTAGGGTTAGGATTAAAATCATTCTAACCCTAAAAGTGACACACTTCATGTCGCATACCCCCTAGACAACTATCATCATGCAAGGGGCTGCATAGGACAACGCACTTCCTTGAATTATGTTGACATGTTTACGCCTTATGCGTATTGCCACCAAGCACACAAACGTGTGCGAGGGGGTTCCTAGGGATAGGTAGAAAAGTTTTTCGTAATTCATGTCATGACCACATGACAAATGTGGACATGACACATGTGTTATGTGTTGTGACTGCATGGGAAATGTGGGTATGAAATTTGGTATCAGAGCCCAAGTTTAAACACTGGGCTTGTTTAGGGCACATTATTATTTTTGCAATTTTAATTAATTTGTGGTTACCTCATTTTTGTAGGATGCCTCCCCAATGAGTTCAGCAAGCGCAGTCCTGCCACACTACATCCGTCGAGGTGCACAGTGACTCTTCAGCTAAGGGACAGGCACCGCCGGCCCCACAGGTACCGCAGGAACCACTAGCCCTACCTATACAAGATATTGGGCCACATATATTACAGGCATTACAAGCAGTTTTAGATAGGTTTCCACCGGCCATAGTTGAGCTCCACATAGAGCCACGTGTTGAGCCCCGCGATGATCCACGAGAGGACCCATGCATGGAGCCACGAGAAGAGTCTCATGTTGAGCCATGTGTGGAGCCTTGTGTTGAGCCGCGAGGGGCACCACGTGTGGAGCCATATGTTGAGGTGCTAGATACGACGGCAGAGGAGGTTGGATCAGCCGACAGGGCCCGCAACAGGAGCCCTCCACGTCATGCTAGTGTGAGGATGTAGTATGAGTGGAGCATATTGTTCATAGGCCTTATGATTATTATGTAGATGAGCCTATCAGAGGGCACAGAGACCGAGGAGATCATATCAGGGATTTGTTGAGGCTAAATCCTCCTACTTTCGTCTGTACCATAGAGGGAGCTGAGCCAGAGGCCTGGCTCATCAGTTTAGACAGATGCTTCACGTTACATCCTTACGAGGGCAACATGAAGGCTCATGTGGTAGTCCACCTGTTGTGAGATGCAGCAGCTACTTGGTGGTGCATTAAGGAGTGCAAGCGCCATCTATCATTGGACACACTCACATGGGAGACCTTCATTGAGTGCTTCAATGCGTGATACTTATCAGATCACTACAGGCAGTGTCGCATAGATGATTTTCATGACCTTCAGTAGAGAGGACTTATGGTTGCTCAATATGAGGGTAGATTTAATGAGTTGTCTCGATATGTGGAGTATTTTCATGATGAGAAACTTTGAGTTCATAAGTTTATCAGAGGATTGAACCACAACATAGCAGGGCCTGTTCACATGGCAGACCCCCAGACTTTGAGTGATGTTGCCGAGAAGGCATACATAGCTAAGGAGATGGGACGAGGGTAGAGTTCACGCCCTCAGTTTCAGGATCATGGACAGCAGCAACATCAGCAGAGTTACTGTAGACCATCACAGCCACCTCATAGGGGAGGATTTAGTTCTGCACCCTTACCTCCTAGGCCCCCACAGTAGTAGTAGAGAGCCAGGACACAGCAGAGGGCACATGGGGTACATAATAGAGGTTGGCAGCAACAGGGCTTGCACAGAGATCAGAGGTAGTAGGGACCACCTGCGAGATCCGCGAGGTCGCAACAGTCATACAGGGGTTCATGTCATGTCCCTATAATGATTTATAATTGAATCATTTATTTAAATAATAAGTTAGCCTTATATAAACTAAATATATAATATATTTATTTAAAATATATTATTAATATGTATTATTTAAATAATATTATTAATTGGATATAATTAAATATCTTATAAATATAAATATTTAAATATTATAAAATGAAATATATAAATTAACTAGATATATTATAAATAGAAATATTTTAATATAATATTTATATGAATAATTAATAAGATATATTATTATATATAAAAATAAATATTACAAATATTAATGAAGAGTCTTATCCATTAAAGCTTGAGAGTAAAGTAATTTAGAATAAGGCAAAGTAACATATAAAGATAAAAGTCTAATAAGATAAAAATATTATCCCACCATATTATATGCTTGTGAATAAAATAAGATAAAAGAGCTCCCATACTTAATAACAAATGTATTTATTTATACTATATATATTCTATAAATAATATACTTTAAAAAGATTAAGGGGAGGCTGAAGGAGGATATGTATAAGTGCAGTGATTAAGTTGGTTGACACTAGCGATCACATTAATAAATAATATATTATAAATATATCTAATAATAAAAATACAAATATTATTATTATCTTATATTGTAATATAAATATAAATCATATATCATTTATTATAATGATATAAAATAAATACAAATAATATAAATAAATATCTTTTAACCTATCGTCTTATGATAAGGGAGTTACGTATGGTTAGAACTAGTTTGACCACAAAAGGGAATTAATATAAAGTAATAAAAATTATAAGAAGGTAAGTATGTCTTTTACCACCAAGCATAATAAGAGATGTGCCTCTTCGAACATATCTTTTGAAAGGGAAATAAATAAAGGTTGTGAAATAGAAGGAAAACATGATCGGAAGAAAAATAGAATATCTGATATATATATATAATATATAGAGATATGTACATCAGTAGCAAATTGGAGGAATAATTCAAGTAAAAATAAATAATATATATAGTAGATAAAGGGTGTGAAATATATATTATAAAATATATAAACGACAACAGCAATGCAATAAAAATGATATTACAGCGGCATAGATAAGGAATCCCAGGTAAGTTATAGTAGATAAGCTACAACAGGTAAGTAAGTATTTATATTTAATTTGTTCAATCTATAATTAGTAAAAATAAATGGTAAGATTATTATATATAAAAGAATAAATATATGCATGTTGTAAATGATAGATAAATACACTAAAACAAACTATGAATTGCATAGGGATAAACTAATATAATGAATAAATGTTAACGATATGGTCCATTTTGATGAAAGGCCATGATGTCCTAATATAAGGCATCTTGTGTTAAATGATAATGAGAACAATTATGATATCTATGAAATCAAACAAAGGATAAGTTGGTGGTATGCTTGGAGCTGACTCCGACTCTCCCTTTAACCTCTCTATCACCTCTAAGGTATGACGTAGTTGAAATAGTTTATTTTAGCCTAGGTATCTCTCAACTGGACGTAAGTCCCTCGAGCCAAGTGGTGAGGAACCCCGTGTGTGGGTGAAATCCTTGGGCCTAGAAGAACTTGTAAGAGTTAATTTTGCTCTACGGATGGTGACTCTCGTCTAGATGAGGTACTCCGTGTGTGAGTGAAATCCCACAAGCCAAATGGTGAGGGACTCCATGTGTGAGTGAAACCTTTGGGCCTCCGTAAGAGATGGAACTATTTCCTTAATGAAATCATACTTGGTGATCTAGAGCTGGTTAACGCAAGAGTCTACCATAAGTCCCTCACAAGTCATATCACAAACCAATGATAAAAATGAATAACATATATATGAATGTGCTTATAATTGAATGCATGATGGCGAAACAAATATATGAACTTAATGTGAATATAATCTAATATGTTATAGTCTTAATGTCAAAGGAAATGATTAAAAGATTACTAATGTTCCCTTTTACTAAGTTGAAATTATGCAAGGTTGTGAAAAATTTTGGCTTACTAGAAGGGGACATTACAGTTCGCAGGGGTCCATAGGTAGATCAGGACAGCAGCAGTCAAGTAGGACTCAGAATAGATAGGTACAGGCTAGGGGCCCATGTTATGTGTGTGGTGGAGTAGGACATCTAGCCAGAGAGTGTCCACAGCGCTTTACAGTAGGGGGCAGCCTCGTGCAGGAGGATCAGAGCAAACAATTGGAGATGTGGATAGTGTTGACAAGAGACACTATGTGGCTTCATGAGTGTTGTCATTGATGGAAACAAAGTCCATCCCACTCATCCGCAACACACAGTATGTCTATACTAGAAGTCAGATTGAAGAGTATTTTGGTCTGGTGAGCAAGAATAGAGCATGTAGCAAGGTCCGACAATCAGGTCCGGATCTCTCAGAGGAAGTATCTCAGTAAAGTACAGACTTGGGGAAGTCAAGAGGAGTACCATGACTAATACATTCTAGATATTGAGCCTCCAGTGATGAAAGGGTGAAAAGATATGAGCACCTAAATGTTGGGTTCCTGTTTGACAGAGTAGACAGAGGAAGAACTGACCGGCAAAGCATTAGACCTTAATCTGGATGAGAAATTGATGGTGATCAAGTTTCTTAAGGGATCATTCATGGTTGGCCAACATGATTGATGACTTCTACAACTATCTTTTTGATACGCATCACTTAGTAAGCATGTATTCAACTGACAGACCAAAGTTTGGAAATATCTTGAGTTTTCTGGATGCTGACTAGAAAGGTGTTGAAATCCTTGATGTGGATATATATACCAGATTGGTTTCAGTATGAAAGTTAGTGTGGTGTGTTGTGTTGTGTGAAGAAAAGAAGAGAGTAGTGTGGAAGCAACTATACAAATCCGGTATGTGACAGAACAACAGCACTAAGAAGAGGAAGAATGAAGTGTAGCAGATCAGTATATTGAGCCTAACCGAAACTGAACCTCAACATATGTGGATGCCCCTAATCAGTTCAATCACATGGTTACTTTCTTTATACCTTGTAGAGAGTGAGTCTCTTGTAGGCAGTGAGCCTCTTGTGAGTAGTGTGCTCAGGCAGTGAGCCCTAATTGGCAAGTGCCATTTTGTACTTCTATTCTTTTAACAAAGAATACAATCTTGGGTTAGTCACCCCATGGTGTTTTCCCTTAATAGGGTTTTCCACGTCAAAATCATTGTGTTATGTGTGTTGAGTTTATTTCTGCTCTCATGTTCATGTATGCTTATATGTTTTGATACTGCACCAATCACTAAAGAAGAAAAGAAAGTCAAATAATTAAGATAACTGATTCACCCCCCCTCTCAGTTATCAACAATTGGTATCAGAGCTAAGTTCCTCCTGACAGAGCCTAACAACTTGAAGAAGATCTAGGAATCTCAATGGATATGTATGGTATGAGGGAACAACTTCAGTCTGCCCTAGATGATCTTGAGAAATCTCACTCTAAAGTCAATAACCTGAGGGAAAGACTCAAACAAGCTGATGATTTCATAAATGAACTCAAAGAAAAACTAAGTATCTCAATGAAGAAAAGAAAGGAACTACTTCAACAATTAGCAAGTCAAAGTGAATCCAATGATACTAATGAAGATCTG
The DNA here is from genome assembly GCA_027924645.1 of Cunninghamia lanceolata. Taxonomy (NCBI): domain Eukaryota; kingdom Viridiplantae; phylum Streptophyta; class Pinopsida; order Cupressales; family Cupressaceae; genus Cunninghamia; species Cunninghamia lanceolata. Next base: position 3,653,112 of record BSBN01000620.1, read on the forward strand.
AATGAGAAAACCAAGTTATGTGAGAAGTTATCAAAATAGGTCATTATGGTAAGACATGAAATGGAATCAGGAGTTATGAAATTCACCCAAGAAATTGAAGAGAAAAGAAAAAGTGAAGATAATCTAAAACAATCTCTCAAGGAGAAGTCAGAAGATTGCCACAAAATGGATAGAATAATCAAGCATCTGGAATCTGATCTTGAAGAAGCTAGAGACAATGAAGAACAACTTGAGAATCAGATAGACATTCTTAAAAGGGATCTTCAAACAGCAAATGAATACAAAGAGAAATTCAAGATAAGCTCTGCTCAACTTGAAGTTCTTCTTGAAAGCCAAAAGAGGGTAGATGACAAGCAAGGCTTGGGGTATGAGAAAGGGGAAAGCTCCGGATCTGGTCAGAAGAACTTTGGATCAGGAAATCCAAGGAACATGCCTAGAAGACCTCCGGTAAGGCCACCAAATGCTCAAAGATATCCATCCTTCAATGGATACTGCCACAATTGCAATGACTTTGGTCATAAAGCAAATCAGTGTAGAAGAAGAATGAATCAGACTAATTCATCCTTCTCCAGACAGTGTTTTAACTGCAAAAGGTATGGTCACAAATCTCATGAATGTAGAAATATGCAAATAAATAATTCATTCAATGGTAGATGCTTTGCATGCAATAGAATGGGACATATGGCTAATTAATGCAAATCTAGAGGATATCAATCAAATATGCAAAGACATATTGTTTGCTACAATTGCAATAGATCCGGTCATATTGCCAAATTCTGCAGAAGTAAGAATCAGGACAAAAAGGGTCCGGCGCATCATAATCAAAATCAAGACAAAGGAAAAGGAAAAATGAATGCGGATGAAATTCAAAGGGAGATGAACAAGATTTGGGTGAAGAGAAGTACATAAAATGTTGGGGATGGATCCGTACAAGAATCTGGTGCTGATATTCCTTTCAGAAACTAAATAGATGAGCTCTGGCTCAGGGGGAGTCACAAAAGAAAATAATTTCCCCCAGCCAGTCAATTGGTGCCTAAAATTGGTACATGGAGTGTTGCGGATTGAAGAGTTCTCAAAGAGATATCTTAATAACCCTAGGTAAAAATATAAAAGATCCGCAAGAAGTTTTGAAGAGGTTAATCATCCAAGATTGATCTAGTTTAACAGTCATCTGGTAAGAACAGGATTCTCATAGTTACATCCAGCATGATTCAAAAATTGACGTATCTTGATCTGCGGATAAATGGAATGATTGGAGAAAGGTAGATAGATTGTCAATAATCACCAAGAATAACCCTAAGTGCATCTCAGTGATCCAGAAAGATCTCTCAGAACAAGAAGAACAAGGCAATCAGAATAACTTAAGTTGTGCATTTATTGCACAATGGAATTAGGGTTTGCGCAGAAATAAAAGGGTTCTTTTGTTCATCATTTGCACATTTGCATTCAAGAAGAAGGAAGAAAGAGCTCTGCAACAAGATTGCTTCAACTCTCTCAAGGATCAACTGTAGAATTTGATTCAACCAACAATCTTTTTTAGCTCTTATTGTGAACCCTAGAAGCGTAAAAGGTATTTTCCACTCTTGAATATCTCTCTTTGAATCTTTTGAAAGATGGCTACTCTGAATGTTGTCAAAATCACTGATAGGCTGCACCCTAAGTTTAAGAAACACCCATACAAATCTCTAGAAGTTGATCCTTTAGGCGCCTTCTCTAGCATTCTGCATGGGGTTTTGCATGTAGAAGATGTTAGGGCATACATTCATGCGAATATTGAGGAATTTGGGGAATCCAAGCTGATGGATATCTATCACAAGTAGTTAATAGATGAATCATTTGAACTCAAACCTAAGTACAAGGCTATCCGGGACAAGCATTTTGGACATTGCATCCATTTCCCCTATTTTGTAGAAGATGAATGGGTCTGATATGTTTTGAGCTGAGTGCATGACAACTTCATGTGGTTGATGAGGCCATTTAAGATCACAAAAGATGCTATTAGGGCGGTAACCGGATTGCACTCATCTGGTGAGTTATCTACTCTCAAATCCGTCAAAAACCAAACTATAAGTGAGGCTACCAGATCAAAATTTGACAAGAGAGCAATGACAATAGAGGATATCACTAATCCGGATATCAAGTTTGCCTCCATGATAATTGGCTACAAGATATATCACTCCAGCAGGGAGAATTCTATATCTGGAACTACAATTTATACTGCTTATCAGATGCTAAGGGAGAATGTAGATTATGATCTTTGCGAGCTTCTTCTGAGCCAACTGTTGGAAAACTTGCAAAAGATCAAAAAGGACAAGAAGAACTCATTCAAATATGGTGGCCTGATATTGTGTCTCTTCTTTTACTACATGAATGAGCTCCCCGGATCCAGTGGTTGGATATGGCAAAATGATAGACTGGTTGCCATACAAATCAGAGATTACATGTATGGGCTTGGTGATGCCAAGGTTTAAAGTACAACACTCTGGGGATACTTCAAGAACTTTCAAAGTGTGATGTAGGCTAGAGAAAGAATCCCCCAATCATTAGTTGAGAAATACAAGGATACAATGTGCTTTATGGTAGGCACTGATCAATGCCTAATGGAGGCAGTGGAGCCAAGGATAGTTTGGATTATGTCAATGGGGTATGAGGTTGATGAGAAAATCCTAGAGCTGCATATCCAACACCTACTGAGTTAGCCCAAGGACCCTGAGACAGAAAGGTTTGGAACCTTTCAAGAGTTGAGTGTGAAAATTCATGTTGAACTAAGGCAACCTGAAATAAAAAGAAAAGTCAGGAAGGAAGTAGAGGAAATTTCCAAGAAATATGGCATATCTAAGGAAGAAGTTGATGCCAATAGAGAGAAGGTAGAAAGAGCAGAAAAAGAGAGACAAGAAGCTGCAAAAGAAAGTGTTTCGGTGCAAGCCCCCTCTTGGACTAGATCCTTAAAGAGCTCTACACCTGCCACCTCTATGAGCCAAATAGCCTTAAAACTGGAAGCCAAGACATTCGGTAAGGGAGAAAAGAGAAAAAAAACCAAGGCCACAAGGTCCTATACAAGTCAAAAAGATGATAAAGAGACAGAATCAGATGAGGAGGTCAAGAAAATGAAGAAGAAGAAGAAAATATTCAGTGAATCCTCTACCGGTCAAGGCAAGGAAGAAAAGGTAGAAGAATTTGTTGAAAAGCCTACTCTATGCATTGATGATATCATCAAATCAGTCACTATGGATGGGAACCTGAAACCAATGACTGAATTTTATGATGAATATAATGAAGCTGACTAGAAGATTTTGCAAGATGCTACAGTCAGGTATCTTAACATCTATAATAAAGCATTTATTGAGATCATATCTCTAATTCCCAAAATCCTAGAGAAGGAACTTGAAATAAGAAATAACAATTCTAAGGCAAAGGACCTAGAGATTTGGGAATAGATAGTTATTCAACTCTATCCTTCCATCACTCCTAAACAACTGAACATGATCTTCAAGGATTGCAAGGATGAGTTTCGGAGCAAAGCCAAAATGAACAAGCTTATGCTTGGAGAGACTGATCAAGTGGCAAAAGAGACTGAAGACATCCTCTGGAATGCATATAAAAGATTCAATATTCCTATTATAGAGGACCTAAGTGATGAACCTTTTGATGTCGAAGGATTAAATGCATCAAAGGAAGACTCTACTGAGAAAATTGTAGAAGAGCCAAAGGAGATAGGTGAGGAGAAGACTAAGGACCTGGATTCCTCTACTTCGGAAGAGGAAGTCCATGAAGAAGTAAACATCTCTCTTCTAGATTCCCCAGTAGACTTTGGATCTAAAGGAGAAGAAAGAATAGAGGAGAAAATCAGTCAAGAAGAAAAGGTAAAAGGAAGAGAAGAAGATCAAACAGAGAAGACCCTAGGAGACAGTTTTGAGGTTGCAGAAGGAAAGAAGACTCTGTCTCCTATAAGAGACACTACATAAATAGTTAAAGATTTCTTGACCAAAGAAATGATGGAGATTGATGAACTGGAACTGTTTCAAGGACCATTCAATTTTGATTCCCTCTCCCCGGTTCAGACAATGAAGATAGCATCCTTTGCCCAAGCAAAGGCAAAAGAAAAACTTTTGAAGTCTCACATGGAAGACTGTGAGCTGATAGAGATTTCATCCGGTGTGTTGGAGAAGATCATGCCATCCTTCGAGAAGGATCTTTCAGCCTCTTCATTTGGTCACTTGAAATCTCTTGTTAACTCTATTAGCACACATTTTGATTCTTTGGAGAAGTCTGCAAAAGAGAAAGTCTGGAAAGAGTTTTTGGGTAAGAGATTCTCTGAAGTACAGGGACTTATAACAAATGATAGGAGAAATCTGGATATTGGAATAAAAAGCCTAGAAAATGCTCTTAAAGATGGCAGAGAAATATACAAATTTTCTCTATCTTGGCCCACAGTGACAGCAGACATTGCCAAGAAGGTGGAAGAACAAGAGGGTAAACTGTTAAGTTTATCTCAAAATTTTGATCCTATCACCTCATCCATAATGAATCAAGAATGCCAGGCTATTGCCACTATGAATGAGATAAAGAGGCTTGAGGAGGAGAAGAAGAATAGAATAAGCAGAATGAGTGATCTAAGAAGGATAATTATCCCTAAGTTAGAAGCCATGCATGAGGCTCTAACTGATGCTCAAACTACAGCCCGGACTAGTGATCCGGTAGATTTAAAAAGGGCAGAAGCTTTTGCATTTTTATTGAGTGGCCACATTTCAATTTTGGAAAGGATGAAGCAAAGTTGGGTGACAGAAGTTATACAGTTGAAGACCACCTTTGCAGATATACTTAAGTATATGTAAGTATAACTTGTATATATACTTATGCGGATATGTATAGGCTAATTTTTGGAAATTTTGGTGTGCGGATTCTACCCTTTTCCATTGATGTCAAAGGGGGAGTGAAGAGTAGTGAAAAATGTGGAATCCAGCTAAGGGGGAGCTCTGGTAAAAGTGTACATAAGATAAAGCATTAGCCAAGGGGGAGTTTGTTATGACACTTAGTCATTTTTCACTAAGTGTTGCCATCAATGCCAAAGGGGGAGATTGTTGGCAAGAGACACTATGTGGCTTCATGAGTGTTGTCATTGATGGCAACAAAGTCCATCCCACTCATTCGCAGCACATAGTATGTCTATATCAGAAATTAGATTGAAGAGTATTTTGGTCTGGTGAGCAAGAATAGAGCATGCAGCAAGGTCCGACAATCAGGTCTAGATCTCTCAGAGGAAGTATCTCAGTAAAGTGCAGACTTGGGGAAGTCAAGAGGAGTACCATGACTAATACATTCCAGATATTGAGCCTCTGGTGATGAAAGAGTGAAAATATTTGAGCACCTAAGTGTTGGGTTCCTGTTTGCATAATAGACTGAGGAAGAACTGACTGACAAAGCATCAAACCTTAATCCGGATGAGAAATTGATGGTGATCAAGTTTCTTAAGGGATCATTCATGGTTGGCCAACATGATTGATGACTTCTACAACTATCTTTTCGATACACATCACTTAGTAAGTATGGATTCAGCCAACAGACCAGAGTTTGGAAATATCTTGAGTTTTCCGAATGCCGACTAGAAAGGTGTTGAAATCCTTGATGCGGATATATATACTAGATTGATTTCGGTATGAAAGTTAGTGTGGTGTGTTGTGTTGTATGAAGAAAAGCAGAGAGTAGTGTGGAAGCAACTATACAAATCCAGTATGTGATAGAACATCAGTACTAAGAAGAGGAAGAATAAAGTGTAGCAGATCAGTATATTAAGCCTAACCGGAACTGAACCTCAGCATATGTGGATGCCCCTAATTAGTTCAATCACATGGTTACTTTATTTATACCTTATAGATAGTGAGTCTCTTGTAGGAAATGAGCCTCTTATGAGTAGTGTGCTCGAGCAGTGAGCCCTAATTGGCAAGTGCCATTTTTTACTTCTATTCTTTTAATAGAGAATACAATCTTGGGTTAGTCACCCCGTGGTTTTTTCCCTTAACAGGGCTTTCCACATCAAAATCATTGTGTTATGTGTATTGAGTTTATTTCTTATCTCATGTTCATGTATGCTTATATGTTTTGATACTGTACCAATCACTAAAGAAGAAAAGAAAGTCAAATAATTAAAATAACTGATTCACCCCCCCTCTCAGTTATCAACAGGTAGGTCCCACTGTATGTTCGCAGCAGTTGATAACCGCCAAACTGATTTTTAGGCATCAGTGATTGAGACATCAAGTATGATAGGGGGTATCCCCATTTCTATTCTCTTTGACTCAGGTGCTACTGACTCTTTCATATCTCCATCATTAGTGGAGCATTACAGGCTGGTGGCCTCTAGGCAGGGTGATAGGTGGGTGGTTGAGTTGGCCTTTGGGGCTAAGATGACAGTAGATGCCTTAGTCCATGACTGCGAGATTTCTTTAGGACCCTTTGCCACGATATGTGACCTTAGATTTATGACATTAGGATCCTATGATGTGGTTTTGGGTATGGACTGGCTTGCAGCTCATCGAGCCAAGCTAGATTGTCACCGAAAGGTGATTAGCTGCTTAGACGATCATGGTACATCAATTAAGATAGTGGGCATTCAGAAGCCCACAGCAGTGTGCATAATATTCACTCAGCAGCTTAAGCGCTGCATGCGGAAGGGATGCCAGATGTTCGCTATCACAGTGAGTGACAGATCAGATGACGAGCCTGAGGCATCTTTGGATGATCATCCCATCCTAAGAGAGTTTGCCGATGTGTTTCCAGCAGAGTTGCCAGGGATGCCACCCCATTGTGAGGTAGACTTTCATATTGACTTAGTGTCAGGTGTTGAGCTAGTGTCTTGTGCACCCTATAGGATGACCACTCGTGAGCTCATAGAGCTCAAGTTACAGCTTGAGGACTTGCTCAAGAAGGGGCACATCCAACTGAGCATTTCACCTTGGGGCGCTCCTGTCATCTTCGTGAAGAAGAAGGATGGGTCTCTTCGATTATGCATGGATTATAGGCAGTTGAATAAGGTGATGGTGAAGAACTGTTATTCTCTTCCCAAGATTGATGATCTCTTTGATCAAATGCAGGGAGCCAAGGTGTTCTTTAAGATTGACCTGAAGTTCAGTTACCATTAGTTACGTATCACAAAAGCGAACACCCATAAGACTGCCTTCCGGACTCGATATGGCCACTATGAGTTCACTGTGGTCCCCTTCGGTTTGATGAACGCCCCTACAGTGTTCATGAGTCTCATGAATGGGGTGTTCCATACCTACTTGGATTGGTTTGTGATTAATTTCCTTGATGACATTTTGATCTATTTGCAGACTGAGGAGGAGCATGAGGAACACCTACGTCAGGTTCTACAATGTTTGAGGGAGTAGAATCTTTATGGGAACTTGGCGAAGTGTGCATTTTTTAGGACAGAGGTACAGTATCTGGGGCATACCCTATCTGGCGATGGAATCTCAGTAGATCCATCAAAGATTAGGCCTATCAAAGATTGGCTAGCACCCACCAGTGTGACTAAGGTCAGGAGTTTTATGGGGTTAGCTGGTTATTACAGTCACGTTGTTGAGGGTTTTTCTCGGATAGCGCACCCCATCACTTCCCTTCAACGAAAAGTGAAGAACTTTCTATGGACTAAGTAATGTGAGAGGGCCTTTGGGGTCCTCAAGGAGAGTCTCACCAGCGCTCCCATTTTAGTGGTTCCTGATCCTGCCATAGATTTTATGGTTTGCACAGATGCATCACTTGAGGGTTTGAGAGCCGTACTTATGTAGGGTGGTAGAGTGATCGCGTATGAGTCACGAAAGCTCAAGACCCATGAGCTAAACTACCCCACTCATGACTTGGAGTTAGTGGTAGTGGTTCATGCTCTAGTTCGTTGGAGACATTTCTTATTGGGTCATCACTTTGAGCTTTATTTAAATCACCACAGTCTTCAGTATATCTTTACACAGCTGAATCTGAACACCCGTCAGCGGCGTTGGATGGAGTTTCTTTGCGAGTATGACTTTGATGTCCACTACATCAAAGGGAAGGAGAATGTGGTTGTTGACGCATTGAGTCGGAGGCACCACGAGCTCTTGACCTTGACTCTGAGTGTGGACTTGAGAGGATGCATTATTCAGCATCTACTAGAGCATGAGTGGTTTCTTGAGGTGCAGCAAGAGATCAACTCACAGAGGGCCCTTGTGGGCAAGTTTGCAGGGTATTCACTTGAGGCAGATGGGTTACTTCATCATCGACAGCGCATCTATGTACCCCGTGTAGGTGACCTACGTACTGTAGTGTTATCAGAGGCTCATAGAACACCATATGTGGCACATCTAGGGGTGAATAACATGCATGCTGACCTACGACAACTGTACCATTGGGTGGATATGAGACAGGATATTGCAGAGTTTGTTGCTTGATGCCTTGAGTGCCAGAGGGTCAAGGTTTAGCATCAGTATCCAACGGGTCTTTTATACCCTCATGAGATACCTGAGTGGAAATGGGACACCATTTCTATAGATTTTATTGTTGGTCTTCCTATGTCTTCACATCGCCATGATGCCATCATGGTGATAGTCAACAAGTTGACCAAAGTGGCGCATTTCTCACCTATACGTACGACGTACAATGCACCAGCAGTGGAAAGAGTATTCTTAGACGATATTGTGAGATTACATGGGGTACCTCACCGTATCATTTCTGATAGGGATTTAGTGTTCACCTCAGCATTTGGGAGAGCCTTGCAGCAGGCGTTGGGCACAAAGCTCAACTTTATCTCCGCTTATCATCCTGAGATAGATGGATAGACAGAGTGGGTGAATCAAGTGTTGGAGGACATGGTTCATATGTATGTTATGGACCATCAGTCTAGATGGGAGGAGTATCTGTATCTAGTTGAGTTTGCCTACAATAATAGGCATTACAGCTCGTTGGGTATGCCTCCTTTTCAGGCTTTATATGGCAGACCATGCAGGACACCATTGAGTTGGGATCAGATAGAAGACAGGGTTGCCATTGGTCCATAGCTAGTTTAGGATATGGAGTAGCAGGTCACACTGATTAGGTAGAGACTTCAGGAGGCACATGATAGATAGAAGAAGTATGTCGATGCTAAGAGAACTGATCAGAGCTTCTCAGTGGCTGACAGGGTATTCCTTAGAGTGCTGCCACACAAGAGTCCAATCCATTATGGAAAGGTCTCTAAGCTCGCACCACAGTTTGTAGGACCTTTTGAGATCTTGGAGTGGATAGGACCTGTTGCCTATCATCTAGCATTGCCACCTAGCCTGTCACATATCCATGATGTCTTTCATATTCCTGTATTGAGGTGATATATATCTAATGTATCTCATGTATTGGACTAGAGCGCTCTACAAGTAGAGGCGAACGGGCAGTTAGCTTTGGAGCCAATTCGCATATTGGCTCGTCAGACGCTGGGCCTTTGAGGTCGAGAGCTGGACCAGGTTAGGGTCCAGTGGGATCGTTATGATGAGGTCACAGTGACTTGGGAGGATGAAGCTAGTTTGAGGGCACTCTATCCTCATGTTTTTGACAACTTCAAGGAGGAAGTTTAGTCTTAGGGGGGAAGGATGTGAGGCTGATTATTTTTCTTTCCTTATTTTGATTATTTTGTATTTTAGTTGATAACATTATCAGACTTTTAGAGACTATGGTTTTATTATGCGGATTTGATTATATCTCTTGATTTTGATACAACATTGATTTGACATATGGTGAATCGATTTGATCATATTTTGATGCTATGTTGAGACTAGACATGCGAGATATATTAGATGATGATTTGTGATGTGATTTCTAGTCCTATATGTGATGATGATTATGTGACATTTGATAGAAAAATGCAGTTTAATTCATAATTATGTTATAGATGATTATTGTTGTACTCAATGGCATGAATTTAATTCCACTTGCTTCGGCTATGATTATTCATGATATGATTGACACTTGATCGAAATGTGCAGGATTACATTCCTAGGCCACAGGAAATTAGAGGTAGAATTCACACATATGTTATTCCCTGTGAAACCGATCCATTCCCAAGAGGGATGAGGATCATGTTTGAATTGAGTGTTGATTTAAGTGCTTGTTTATTTTTATCATTTTGGCCTAGTACCCATTGGTTTAATTTAATTATATCATGTGTTGTATAATTTTTTATTGACTTATACCACTTGGTATTGTTTTTATTTTTGAGGCCATTTAAAGTGGATTTATGACTCCCTAGGTGATTACCCTAGGTGGTTACCCATGGGTCTAGGGTCAATTTTGACTAACTAAACCTTGGGATAACTCACTTTTGGTCACTCTAAACTAAGGTTTAGTTAAAGTGATGAATTTTGAATTAGATAAGGGTGGGAGATGAGTCATGCTTTGGGAAAGACTCATCTCCCTTCCCAAAGTTTGGGAATCCCTTCTCTAGGAAGACTTGGGAGGTCTCCAAGACTCCCCAGTGTGTGGGATCTTCCTCCAAGACTCTCACACACATGTGAGAGCATCTTGGAGGGAGATGGCTCTTTTAGAGAATATGAGGATGCCATATGGCATCCCTTATCCTCATGGAGACTTGGAGGGGAATGTCACCCCACCACTTGTTCTCTCACACATGTGTGAAAGCACAAGTGGATAAGGTGAGGAATGAGATGGAATTGGAGGATGACACTTGTCACCCTCACACTTCCTCTCCCTTGCAAGTGGCATAGGAGGAGGAAGGAGAAGGTGACAAGTGTCACCTTCTCATTCCTCAAGGCCAAATTAGAAGGCCTATATTACCTCCTCTTGTTCAGGAGTGTGGGGTTCTTGTATTTTAGAGATTTCTTTCTATTTTGAGCAATTTTTGGGGACGTTAGAGAGATTTTAGAGATTGGAAGGTTTGGAGAATCTTGGAGCTCATCACCAAACATGCTTCTATTATAGGGCTTTTGAAAGTAAGCTTCATGACTATGTTCTTTACCCTTGCATAATTTTATTATGATGTGTTTGTAGATTTGTTGTTTGTTGTTTCATTTTTGTGTGGGATGGGAGTTTGGTGAGAGCACCTCCATTTGGAGGTAAGGCTCAACTTGTTTGGGGTAGGGGAAAGGAACCTTCTCGAGGTCACCCCCATATTTTGTGTTACTTATGGCCTTGAGAGCTTTTTACTTGTTGTGGAGATTATTTGAATGGCAAGAGTGCCATGGAAGTTGATTTTGAGATATATGGAGAGTTGTGGTTTTGGAGGTTTTGGCTTGAGGCCATGAGACTTGGTATTTGGAATTTTTTTGGTGTGGCCTTTGAGTAGAGGGGTCCATTCCCTACCCCCATCAAACTCATTCTCATGAGTTGTGTTATGTGTTTATCCTGGGGGTTAATTTTTGTGTTGTTGTTGCTTTGATGTCTGTTGTGGTGTGTTTGCAACCATGTGAATCCCTACCTCCCTAGCTCAGGGGTGACCCACTTGCAGGTCTACGGTAGGGAGGAGGGCATTTTGAAGTGGCTGGGTTTTCCCTTCTTGTTGTGTATTTATTGCAAGTGCTTATTGAAGAAATGGAGCTTTGGAGAAGTCCATTTTTTGTGTTGCTTAGTTATGTGTTGTTTACTTTTTGAGCCATGACCTTTGTGGCCCTATTGTAAATTTTGTCAAGTTATTCTACCCATTGTGTTGGTTGTTATAAGTGGTTGAAATGTGAACTTTCTCTTTGGTTTATCACAAAGCTATTTATTTTCTAAGTTGTGGAGTTGGTGTGTTTAAGAAATGCATTGGAATTTATATATATTTGTTGTCATTTGTTCTTTGCAAAAAAATATATATGTTGTTATTTATGTCTTAGTGCATAATAGAAAATATGAAGGGAAAATTTAATATATTATTTTCTATTATATTGTATTGAAACTTCCATGTTATAGTTGTTGTTATGAAAGATGGGTTGTTAGAAATTTAATGTTAATGAAAAAGTTGGTTATGTGTATATATATATAAATATACATAGATATATATGGGTGTATATATATATATATATATCCTTTTTTTTTAATCTAAGTTTGTTGTTTTCTTTTATATCAGTGTGTATACAGAAATTAGAGAAAGAAAAAAAAGACTGAAACTTATATATTTTCTATATATATTACAATATATATATACACATACACATACATATATATAAATATATATACAATAAATTAAAAAAAATACTTTTATACTGTGATATCTTGAATAAACTGTAGGTATAAATCTGGGTATATATATACTTTGAAATCAGAAATTTGTATAAAAAAAATAGCAGAGAGAAAAAAACCCATAGACGGACTGTGATTGTATGGTAGTTTTAGATATGTACCAAAAAAAAATTATATTTGGGACTGTGGGCGGCAGCGCCCACAGCCCCACCTTTTCTTTTAGTAACAAGGGGTGTGGGGAGGAGGCGGTGCCTCCACCCACACCCACAGGGGTGGGTGGAGGCACCTCCTCCTCCCCACACCCCCAAACCCCCATACGCAGCAGCCCTTCCCCCGTGACTCCCACACTCCACTGTCCACCATTGACCCTCCGTCGCTTCCCCAACTCCAACCCCCACACCTTCGTCAAAACACCCTCCTCTTCTGTGAAAATCTGTGGCGACGGCCCCTCTTTCAATGCCACAAATCTCATCTGTATGATGTCTTTCACCTGCCACAGTAGAATGTGTGTATATATATATATATATATATATATATTCTACATTAAATGAATATGTATTTATATGTGTGTGTGTATACACATATATAAATAGATATCAAAAAAAAGAGAGGAGAGATAACTCTATTGTGTATACCTCCTTGAGAGGTAGTAGAAATCTCCATTCATGGCTTCCCCTTCTTTTTCAAACACTAACCTGCACAAAACAAAAGGAGAGAACAATGAGGTTAAATTAGGACTTATTCTTGCCATAAGGAAATATTAAACTATGTTTAGGGCAAATTCTTGTAGGAATTATTATCTTATGAAATTAGAGTGAGAGGAATTTGTGAGGAGATTGTTTTATCCCTTTATTTTAAATTCTCTATTTTGCCTTTGCTTTTATTTCATTTCTTGTGCTACATTTAATTTTGTTTAATTTAATTGAGGATTTGTATTTTTGTTTAATGCCTTGTGAATTATATTTTAAAAAGGGAGGGAATGATTTTTGTTTTATGGGAAGTGTGTTCCCTTGAATTTAACTTCATTTTAATTATTTATTTTATTCCCTGGGTGTTATAATTATTTTACCTTTTTATCGATTTTACTATTATTTTACGGGAAAGATTATTTTAATCTTTTCCCTTCGCTATTAAATTGAGTTAGTTAAAAAATATAATGCCAAGATTATATTTATTAATGAACTCAATCTTGAAATTTATTTTGGTATAACTTAGTTATTTTATTATTTTAAATTCAAGTTTTAATATTTTATTGCAAGTCGAGTTATTTAGACATGGTGAAGTATTTAAATTTTAATTTTGTTCTTAAGTTAAAATTTTATTCTTAAATTTTGTTTAAATTCTTATTGGAGTTTTATTTTAAAATTTTTAATTTGATTATTGAAAACGCGTTATGCTATCGAATTTTTCCTAGATTTCTAGGGTTTTAATTTTATAATATTTTATTAACTTTTATCTTACCATTCCACTTTATCATACGTCCATCATGCCATTATTTCTTAATCATTATTTTCAATTTCATTTTGTTCTGAGTTAGGGCTAGGTTTCGAATCTAGCGAAATCCCCTTCTCACCTAGGAAACCTAGGGTTAGGATTTGTTGCAAGTATGGGCCTAACTGGTATTGTCATTGATGTCAACATACTCCTATTGCATTAATGATAAGGTTTGGATGAGCCGTGAGCTGAGGATATTGAGAAAATTAGTCTCAATCAGGAACAGTGAAGAACAATGATGACTGTAAGGCAAAAGTCCAAGATAGGATGATGATCAAAGGATACGGATTAAAGGGTTTGAAGATAAGTGTCTGTAGGAGATCTAGTAGAGATTTCAGAGGTCTGCATGAAGATATGAAGAAGTTGTGATCGCTCAAGTAAAACCGGTTCCAGTAGGTGTTCAGAGGTGACAGAGAGTAACAAGAAAGGTTCGGTAAGATCCAGAAATGAAGTTTCTAGTTCTACAGATTTGAGGGAGTGTTGAGGAAGTCTTTGTGGTGTATAAACTCCATTGGTTCCTGGTTTAAAGGTTTGCAAGCATCTATTCCTTTGTGACAGTAATGACAGACTGTGTTATTGAGGTTTCGGATGAAGGAGAGAAGGATTTTAGTAAGTAGAAGAAGTGTGGATGTTCTTGGTGATTCAGGCAAGCTTGTGGAGGTCTTTGGATCGTGTCCAGTTTGTGTTGGTGGTCTGCATTGAAGTTGGAGCTCGCAATTGAAGAGTAACTTCTGGATGATGGTGTTCTTCTTGAGACAGGCCGACCGGATGAGTTATCCATCTAGCGGATAATCTTATGAATGTTTGCTGACTTAGATGATCATTCCTAAGTTGATGCCTTGTATAAATAAGGGATTACGAAGTCAGTTTGAAGTTGTCCTTGTGGTGATAAGAGTGTGGTAGCGAGGAGGAGAGCGAAAGGCAGAGAAGAAGTATTGGGCTTAAATGGAACTGATTCAAGCATGGTGAAGATGCTATTCTCTAGTTCATGTATGTGATATTCATTTCTTTGTAGATAGTGTGTCTCTTGTAGGCAGTGAGCCTCTTGTGAGCAGTGTGCTCGGGCAGTGAGCCCTAATTGGCATGTGCCATTTTTTTCTTTCTATTCTTCTAACAGAGAATACAATCTTGGGTTAATCACCCCATGGTTTTTCCCTTAACCGAGTTTTCCACATCAAAATCTTGGTGTCTTATGTGTTGATATGTTTCTGCTCTTGATTTGAATGATTTATGGTTTATGATTAATATACAGCTAATCACTAAGAAGACTTAAGTGTTTAATTGGAGAAAGTTTTGGACAACTGATTCACCCCCCCTCTCGGTTGTGTGCCCTAAGTCTAACAATTGGTATCAGAGCTAAGTTCCTCTAAAAGAGCTTAACCGCTTGAGGAGATCTAGGATGTCGTCCTGCAAGAAGGATAGTCTAAAGTTTGATGGAACAAATTTTAATCTATGGAAAGGTCGCATGAAGTATCACTTGCAATACATGGGAATGACATACTGGACCATGGTTACAGTATAGTATGTATGTCCATAGGGTGGTCCAAAAGCTCCAAATGAAATCACAAATGCTAAAAATAATCTGCGAACTAGAGAAGCTCTTCTAAGTACATTATCTGATTCAAAGCTCTCAAATGTTATTGACCTTCCAACTGCTTTTGATATTTAGAAAAAATTGGAACTTTTGCATGAAGGAGACCAGTACGTTAAATGTGCAAGGTTACAGAGTCTGAAAGGGAAATTTGAAAAAATAAAGATGAGAGATGATGAAAATATTACTACTTTTATGCCAAGAGTAAATGAGCTTGTTTGTGGAATTAGAAATGCTAGTGGAGTCTTGGATGAAAATGAGATTGTTGGCAAAATTCTCAGATCCCTTCCTGCCTCTTACAAAATCAAGGTTACTTCCATTAATAAATTTAGAGCCCATACAACTGTCACAAGAGACCAATTGGTTGGCAAATTGGCTGCATTTGAAATGACCAAGTTTGGAGATGATCCCCCCAAGACTGAATCTGCATTTAAAGCCAGTGCCTCTATAAAAGGTAAACAAAGGTTTGATCTGGGAGAGAACTCATCAAGGAAACTGTCATGGTATGAAAAAGCAAGAAAAGACCTGGAAGAAGAAGAAGTAGAAACTGCTCAACTTGAAGTCCTTATTGCAAAGAGACTGCCAAGAGGATTTGGTAAGTATGAAGGAAAATTTCCTTTTAAGTGTTTTAACTGCAATAAGATTGGTCATTTTGCCTCAAAATGTATGGAAAGATTTTCAAGGCCAAATCCTAACAGATCAAGGTTCCAAAAGAATTGTTACTATGTTCATGAAAAAGATGATAATGAAGGAGTAACAGGTGATGAATCAGAGACTGGAAACAAATCTGGAAGTGAATGGGTGTTTATTGCCATCAAGGAAGAAGAACCAATATCCTCTATATCTGTCAATCATAAAGTTGTAGAAAGAGCCCTGCCTGCCCAAGTTGAAGAAAAGGATGATTGGGTCATTGACAATGGTTGCTCTCACCATATGACAGGTGACAAAAATAAGTTCATAGATTTGGAAAGGTATGAAGGAGGAGTGGTGAAGTTTGGTGATAATTCTACTGGTAGAATCAGAGGAAAAGAAATAATTTCTTTTGATTGAAGGAACAAAACTGGTAATGTTCTATGTGTTGAAGGCTTGAAGCACAATCTTCTCAGTGTTGGATAGTTGGTGGACAAAGGCTATGATCTCCGGTTCAAGAATGGAAAATGCAAGATCTTTGAAAGCTCTGGAACAGAGATTGCATCCGGTACCCAAACTAAAGGTAATATCTTCCACTTGGTTGGCACTGGTAAAAGTTGCTTATTTGTTCAAGTTGATCAGAGTTGGTTATGGCATAGGAGAATGTGTCATGTGAATTTTGATAATATCATCAAGATAAGCAATACTCAGGTTGTAAGAGATCTTCCAAAATTGGTGAAACCTACCAATAGCTTGTGCAAAGAATGTTAGTTGGGTAAGCTGAGCATAATCACATTCAAGAGTAAGGAACTATCTTCTACCAGATTATTGGACTTAGTTCATACTGACCTTTGTGGCCTGTCAAGAATCAGGAGTATGCAAGGTGATAGATACTTCATGTTACTAATTGATGACTATTCCCAGATGATGTGGGTAACTTTTCTGAAAGAGAAATCAGAAGCTTTTGAGAAATTTAAAATATTCAAGGCTATCATAGAGAATGAAACCAGATTGAAATTGAAATGTCTGAGGTCTAATAGAGGTGGAGAATTCACATCCAGTGAGTTCATAGAGTTCTATGAGAAACATGGAATAAAGAGACAGTTGTCTGCTCCTAGGACTCCACAACAGAATGGAGTAGTGGAAAGAAAGAACCGGACCATACAGGAAGCTTCTAGGACCATGATGATGGAAGCAAATGTTCCTCATATCTATTGGAGAGAAGTTGTCAGCACTGCAGTCTATACTCTCAATCAAGTTCAAATTAGATGTAATATTGGTAAGACTCCTTATGAACTTTGGTTTGGCATCACTCCTACTGTAACGTATTTCATATTTTTTGGTAGCAAATGTTACATTAAAAGAGATGAAGATCTAGGAAAGTTTGATGCTAGAAGTGATGAAGGAATATTCTTAGGTTACTCTACTCAAAGCAAAGCATACTGGTGTTATAACAAAAGACTGAGAAAGATGATAGAAAGTACAAATGTGAAGGTTGATGAGAGAATTGAAAAACCCTCAATGTTTTATGAATATGATGAAGATGATCAGAATGGTGTTCTAACTCAAGGAGCCCAAGCCTCATCTGTCAGTCAGATTCAAGCTAATCTGGTAAACCAAGAAGAAGAAATGAGTCTTAATGAGCCTGATCAAGAATCAGAAGTGTAAGAAATTCCTAAAGTTCCTAGGTATGTAAGACTAAACCACTCTAAAGATCAGATCATAGGTGATAAAAGCAAAGGAGTACTAACAAAAAGGAGAATTGCTCAAGATTCAGAAGAGTATTGTTTGATTTCAAAGATTGAACCTAAGACAGTGAATGAAGCTTGCAATGATAAAAACTGGACTAAAGCAATGGAGGAAGAGCTGGTGCAAATAGAGAAAAATCACACTTGGGATCTTGTTCCTAGACCTAGAAACAAGAATGTGATTGGAACCAAATGGGTCTTCTGGAACAAAATAAATGAAGTTGGTGAAGTAATCAGAAATAAATCCAGATTGGTCTGCAAGGGCTACTCTCAAATAGAAGGAATTGATTTTGAAGAAACTTTTGCTCTGGTGGCAAGAATTGAAGCAGTCAGATTATTTCTTGCCTTTGCTGCCTTCAAGGATTTCAAGGTATATCAGATGGATGTCAAGTCTGCTTTTCTAAATGGTGACTTGGAAGAAAAAGTGTATATAGAGCAACCAGTTGGATTTCAGTTGTCTGATCATGGTGATATGGTCTGCAAGTTGAAGAAGGCACTATATGGATTAAGGCAAGCCCTAAGAGCCTGGTATGAAAGATTGGATAAGCATCTTTTGAAGATTGGTTTCAACAAAGGTACTGCTGACAGTAACTTATATTTCAAAATTGATCATGAAAACATCTTGATTGTTGAAATATTTGTTGATTATATCATCTTTGGAGGAAGAGATAGTATGTGTAAAACTTTTGCAAATCAAATGAAAAGTGAGTTCGAGATGTCTATGCTTGGTGAAATGAATTTCTTCTTGGGTCTGCAAATTACTCAAACAAAGAAAGGAATCTTCATTTCTCAGACCAAATATGTGAAAGAATTGTTGAAGAAATTTGGGATGGAAGATTCAAAGATAACGAATACTCCCATGGCAACCAGATGTAAGTTGAGCAAAGATGATGACTCTCCTAAGGTAGACCAGACAAAGTATAGATCAATGATTGGAGGATTGTTGTATCTCACTCAAACTAGACCGGATATTATGCAAGTTGTTGGTCTTGTTGCTAGATTCCAAGCTGATCCTAGAGAATCCCATGTCATGGCAATCAAGAGGATTTTTAGATATCTAAAAGGGACAGTTGAGTATGGTCTGTGGTACCTAGAGATCATGATTTCTCTCTTCATGCATATACAGATGCTGATTAGGCAGGAGATGTGGATGACCGGAAGAGTACCAGTGGTGGAGCATTCTTTTTGGGGAAGAGATTGGTTTCTTGGCTAAGCAAGAAACAAGAGGCAATATCTATGTCTACAACTGAAGAAGAATATATTGCAGCAGTAGGTAGTTGCACTCAAGTTTTGTGGATGAAGCAGATGCTAAGAGATATCAAAGTAGAGTATGAGGAACTTATCACAATCTTCTATGATAATTCAAGTGCTATAAGTATATCTAAGAATCCGGTATTGCATTCAAAGACTAAACACATATCCATCAAGTTTTAATTTTTCAGAGAGCAAGTGAACAAGAATGAAGTCAAAGTGGAGTTTGTACCCTCCAAGGATCAGATTGTAGACATCTTTACGAAACCTCTACCTAAGGACTCTTTTGAGTATCTCAGGGAGAAGTTAGGGGTTATTGCCCCTCCAGGGATGAACTAAGGTGCACTGAGGTGCATCAGTCTGGTGGACATCACAATCATATCTTGTGATCTGGATTGATGGGAGCTGCTACTCAGGGGGAGCAGCAGGTATGATTCCAAAGTGTTGGAATTGCAAGTATGTGCCCTTTGCCATTGATGTCAAAGGGGGAGAGAAGACATGTGAAAAACAAGTGGTTGCTGATAAAAGGGGGAGCAGTAAAGGGAGAGAAGACATGTGAATGGTTGTTGTTGATAGGGGGAGTTGTGATAGTAAGAAGAAGTTCTTGACTTGATGGTTAAAATAGTTTTTCACATCTTATGTTGCCATCAATGACAAAGGGGGAGATTATTGCAAGTATGGGCCTAACTGGTATTGTCATTGATGTCAACATACATTTTACATTAATGATAAGGTTTGGATGAGCCGTGAGCTGAGGATATTGAGAAAATTAGTCTCAATCAGGAATAGTGAAGAATAGTGATGACTGTAAGGCAAAAGTCCAAGATAGGATGATGATCAGAGGCTACGGATTAAAGGGTTTGAAGATAAGTGTCTGTAGGACATCTAGTAGAGATTTCAAAGGTCCGCATGAAGATATGAAGAAGTTGTGACCACTCAAGTAAAACTAGTTCTGGTAGGTGTTCAGAGGTGACAGAGAGTAACAAGAAAGCTCTGGTGGGATCCGGAAATGAAGTTTCCAGTTCTGCAGATTTGAGGGAGTGCTGAGGAAGTCTTTGTGGTGTATCAACTCCATTGGTTCATGGTTTGAAGGTCCACAAGCATCTATTCCTTTGTGACAGTAATGACAGACTATGTTCTAAGGTTCCAGATGAAGGAGAGAAGGATTTTAGTAAGCAAAAGAAGTGTGGATGTTCTTGGTGTTTCAGGCAAGCTTGTGGAGGTCTTTAGATCATGTCCGGTTCATGTTGGTGATCAGCATTGAAGTTGGAGCTTGCAATTGAAGATTAAGTTCTGGATGATGGTGTTCTTCTTGAGACAGGCCGACCGGATGAGTTATCCATCTAGCAGATAATCTTATGAATGTTTGATGACTTAGATGATCATTCCTAAGTTGATGCCTTGTATAAATAAGGGATTGCGAAGTCAGTTTGAAGTTGTCCTTATGATGATGAGAGTGCAGTAGCAAGGAGGAGAGTGAAAGGCAGAGCAAAATTATTGGGCTTAAATGGAACTGATTCAAGCATGGTGAAGATGCTATTCTCTAGTTCATGTATGTGATATTCATTTCTTTGTAGACAGTGTGTCTCTTGTAGGCAATGAGCCTCTTGTGAGCAGTGTACTTAGGCAGTGAGCCCTAATTAGCATGTGCCATTTTGTTCTTTCTATTCTTCTAACAGAGAATACAATCTTGGGTTAATCACCCCATGGTTTTTCCCTTAACCAAGTTTTCCACGTCAAAATCTTGGTGTCTTATGTGTTGATATGTTTCTGCTCTTGATTTGAATGCATTATGGTTTATGATTAATATACAGCTAATCACTAAGAAGACTTAAGTGTTTAATTGGAGAAAGTTTTGAACAACTGATTCACCCCCCCTCTCAGTTGTGTGTCCTAAGTCTAACATGATTAAAATCATTCTAACCCTAAAAGTGACACACTTCGTGTCGCATACCCCCTAGACAGCTATCATCACGCAGGGGACTGCGTAGGACAACACACTTCCCCAAATTATGTTGACATGTTTACACCTTATGTGTATTTCCACCGAGCATGCAGACGGGTGCGAGGGGGTTCCTAGGGATAGGTAGAAAATTTTTTCGTAATTCATGTCATGACCACATGACAAATGTGGACCTGACACATGTGTTGTGTGTCGTGACTACATGGGAAATGTGGGCATGACAATAATACTGACAATGTTCTTTATGTGAATGGTTTGAAGCATAATCTTTTGAGTGTTGGTTAGATGTGTGATAAAGGATATGATCTTAGATTCAAAGATAATGGGTGCAAGATCATGGAGAGCTCTGGAACTGTGATTGCTACCAGAAAGAAAACAAAAGGTAATATCTATCAATTAAGAGGAACTAATAATTATTGTGTATTGTCTTAGGTAGATAAAAGTTGGTTGTGGTATAGAAGGATGTGTCATATAAACTTTGATAGTCTTGTAAAGATAAGCTCAAGTCAGGTTGTGAGAGATTTACCAAAACTTGTGAAACCCTCCAACTCAATTTAAAGGAATGTCAGTTGGGAAAGTAGACAAGAACAAAGAGAAATTCTCTGCTAGTTTGGTAGATCTAGTGCATATAGATCTCTGTGGTCCTACAAGGGTAAGAAGCCTACAAGGTGACAGCTATTTCATGATGCTTATTGATGATTATTCTAGAATGACTTGGGTTAATTTTCTAAGAGAAAAATTAGAAGCCCTAGAAAAATTCAAATCTTTCAAGGCAATGGTTGAGAATGAAATAGATTTGAAGATCAAATGCTTGAGGTTGTTGGCAAGAGACACTATGTGGCTTCATGAGTGTTGTCATTGATGGAAACAAAGTCTATCCCACACATCTGCAACACATAGTATGCCTATACTGGAAGATAGATTGAAGAGTGTTTTGGTCCGGTAACCAAGAACAGAGCATGCAGCAAGGTTTGACAATCAGGTCTAGATCTCTCAGATAGCAAGTTATAGAATTGGACAAGTCAAGAGGAGTACCATGACTACTACATTCCATAGATTGAGCCTTTGGTGATGAAAGAGTGAAAACATATGAGCACCTAAGTGTTGGGTTCCTGACAGGCAGAGTAGACTGAGAAAGAACTGGCTGGTAGAGCATCAGACTTTAATCCGGATGAGAAATTGATGGTGGTCAAGCTATTTAAGAGATCATACATGGTTGGCTGACATGAATGATGACTTCTATGTCTATGTCCTTGATACGCATCACATATTAAGCGTGGATTTAGCTGACAGATCAGTGTCTTGGAAATATCTTTAGTGTTCCAGTTGCCGATTGGGAATATGTTGAAATCCTTGATGAAGATATATATACCAAATGGATTTCGGTATGAAGTGTGGAGTTGTGTGTGTAAGTGTGCGAGGAAATGCAGAGAGAAGTGTGGAAGCGGAAATACAAGTCCAGTATGTGATAGAACAACAGCATTAGAGCAAAGGAAGAATGAAGTGCATTAGATCAGTATATTGAGCCTAACTGGAAGTAAACCTTAGCATATGTGGATGCCTCTCATCAGTTCAAACACCTGGTTACTTTCTATATACCTTGTACATAGTGAGTCTCTTGTAGGCAGTGTGCCTCTTGTGAGCCCTAATTGGCAAGTGCCATTTTGTACTTCTTATTCTTTTAACAGAGAATACAATCTTAGGTTAGTCACCCCATAGTTTTTCCCTTAATAGGGTTTTCCATATAAAAATCCTTGTGTTATGTGTGTTGATTTTATTTATGCTCTTATGTTTTAATGCTGCATTAATATTAAAGAAGAAAAGAAAGTTAAGATATTTAAGATAACTGATTCACCCCCCTCTCAGTTATCTGCATTGCTTCCAACAATTGGTATCAGAGATAAGTTCCTCTAAATAGAGCCTAACAGCTTAAGAAAGATCTAGGAATATCAATGGATATGTATGGTATGAAGGAACAACTTCAGTCTGCCCTAGATGATCTTGAGCAATCTCACTCTAAAGTCAATAACTTGAGAGAAAGACTCAAACAAGCTGATGATTTCATAAATGAGCTAAAAGAAAAACTGAGTATCTCTGTGAAAAAGAGAAAGGAACTACTTCAACAATTAGCAAGTCAAAGTGAAGCCAATGATACTAATGAAGATATGAATAAGAAAAACAAGCTATGTGAGAAGCTATCAAAAGAAGTCATTATGGTAAGACATGAAATGGAATCAGGGGTTATGAGATTCACCCAAGAAATTGAAGAGAAAAGAAAAATTGAAGATAATCTAAAACAATCTCTCAAGGAGAAGTCAGAAGACTGCCACAAAATGGATAGAATAATCAGGCATCTAGAATCTGATCTTGAAGAAGCTAGAGATAATGAAGAACAACTTGACAATCAGATAGACACTCTTAAAAGGGATCTTCAAACAACAAATGAATACAAAGAGAAATTCAGGATAAGCTCTGCTCAACTTGAAGTTCTTTTTGAAAGCCAAAAGAGGGTAGATGACAAGAATGGCTTGGGATATGAGAAAGGTGAAAGCTCTGGATCTGGTCAAAAGAACTTTGGATCAGGAAATCCAAGGAATAGGCCTAGAAGACCTCTGGTAAGGCAACCAAATGCTTAAAGATATCCGTCCTTCAATAGATACTACTACAATTGCAACAATTTTGGTCATAAAGCAACTCAGTGCAGAAGAAGAATGAATCAGACTAATTCATCCTTCTCTGGACAATGTTTCAACTACAAAAGGTATGGTCACAAATCTCATGAATGCAGAAATATGCAATTAAACAATTCATTCAATGGTAGATATTTTGCATGCAATAGAATGGGACATATGGCTAATCAATGCAGATCTAGAGGATATCAGTCACATATGCAAAGAAATGTTGTTTTCTACAATTGCAATAGATCTGGTCATATTGCCAAATTCTGCAGAAGTAAGAATCAGGATAAAAAGGGTCTTGTGCATCATAAACAAAATCAAGACAAAGGAAAAGGAAAAGTGAATGCGGATGAAATTCAAAGGGAGATGAAGAAGATTTGGGTGAAGAGAAGTACATAAAATGTTGGGGATGGATCCACACCAGAATCTGGTGCTGATATTCCTTTTGGAAACTAATTAGATGAGATCTGGCTCAGGGGGAGTCACAAAAGAAAATAAATTTCCCCAGCCAGTCAATTGGTGCCTAAATTTGGCACATGGAATGTTGTGGATTAAAGGGTTCTCAGAGAAATATCTAAATAACCCTCAGTAAAAATATGAATGGTCCACAAGAAGTTTTGAAGAGTTTAATCAGCCAAGATTGATCCGATTTGATAGCCATCTAGTAAAAGCAAGATTTTCACAGTTAGATCCGGTACGATTCAAAATTAAAATATCTTGATCTGCGGATGAATGGCGTGATTAGAGGAAGGGAGGTACATTGTCAATTATCACTAAAAATAATTCTAAGTGCATCTTAGTAATTCAAAAAGATCTCTCTTAAAGAAAGGCAATCGGATTAACTTAAGTTGTGCATTTATTGCAATAGGAAATTAGGGTTTACATAGAGATAAAAGGGTTCTTTTATTCATCATTTGCACAATTGCATTCAAGAAAAGGAAAGGAAGAGCTCTACATCAAGATTGTTACAACCTTCTCAAAGATCAACCATAGAATCTGATTCAACCAACGATCTTTTCCGGTGCATATTGTGAACCCTAGAAGCGTAAAAAGGTATTTCAATTTCTAAATATCTCTCTATAAATCTTTTGCAAAGATGGCTACTCCTATGGTTGTCAAGATCACTGATAGGAAGCACCCAAAGTTCAAGACACCCCTACAAATCCCTAGAAGTTGATCCCTTAGGTGCCTTTTCTAGCATTCCGCACGGGGTTCTACATGTAGAAGATGTTAGGGTATACATCTATGCCAATATTGAGGAATTTGGAGAATCAAAGATGATGGATATCTACCATAAACAACTAATAGATGAAACTTTTGAACTCAAACCTCAATACAAGGCCATCCAGGATAAGCATTTTGGACATTGCATCCACTTTCCCTATTTTGTAGAAGATGAATGGGTCCAGTATGTTCTTAGCAGAATTCATGACAACTTCATGTGGTTGATGAAGCCCTTCAAAATAAACAAAGATGCAATTAGGGTAGTAACTGGGTTGCACTCATCTGGTGGGTTGCCAGCACTCAAATCTATCAAGAACCAGACAGTAAGTGAGGCTACCAGATCAAAGTTTGAAAAAAGAGCAATGACAATAGAAGATATCATAGATCTAGATATAAAATTTGCCTCTATAATAATTGGCTATAAAATATATCATTCCAGCAGGGAGAACTCTATGTCTGGAACTATAATTTATACAGCATATCAGATGCTAAGGGAAAACGCTGATTATGACCTATGTGATCTGTAGGAGTCCAGGACAACACTAAGAGGGGGGTGAATCAGTGTTGTGTAAATTTTCAAATCTTTTTACAAATTCTAACTTTCAAGACACAATGAGAGAAATATATCATTGATTTGTCAAACACATATGCACATGACTGAGAATGAAGAAAGAAAACAAAACCTCATGAGCAAAGTATTAGCACACATACAGATGAAAACAATATGAGACATAACACAAATTTGCATGAGTGGAAAACCCTCCAGGGGTAGAAAAACCACTCCAAAACTGCTTCACTGGCTTAACTAAAAAAACATGCCTCACTGGCTTAACTAAAAAAACATGCCTCACTAGCTACAAAGAAGCCTCACTGGCTACAATATGTGTCTCACTAACAAATGTTAAGGTCTCACTGACCTATAAGTCTCACTGGCATACTATGCCTCACTCGCTTTTCTTAATCAATCAAAACAAAAATCTCATGTGCAAGAAGTGATTGCTATTCAATCTGATTTGCACCATTCAAATCAACTTATCTGCAACATATATTCCATCATTCAAATCCTTTGACATTTTATCCTTGAAATCATCTGATTCACTTGATCAGGGAAATATATTTTTTTACTACAAATTGGTTTTTCACATTTATCTGAATTATCTTCACCATTGCATGTTGATCTGCACAACACCACTCTCACCCAGTGCATCTGCAAAAACAATATTTATAAGAAATACAAAAATGTCCTTTCATCTTCAAAGCAAACTTTTATTTTCCTCTTTTCAAAACCTTTCATTTTCCAAAATAAATAGCTCCACCTGCAAAAATTCATCTTTGTTAAATTGAATATCTTCAACAATAAATTTTTAATCTGCCCTTGAAAGAGAAAAATAAAATCTCTTTATAAAAATAATCAATCTCCTCTTTTGCAAATATCATTTTCATAAAATGATATCCATTCACCAAATCCCCACACATTTTCCTGACCCTCATTTTTCACAACCTTTCATTTTTATGCTTCTTCATTTTTTGTTTCACTTTCACCTTCTGACCCTTGACATCTGCATAAACATCTTCATCTGTAAAAAAAAAACTTCCATGGACTTAAATAAATTTTAATCCATTAAACCATTATTCATATCCATGAGAACAAAAGAAATCATAAAAAAACTTCTTTCCAAAGTCTCTCCTTCATTTGATACTAGAAAAAAAACTTCAAAAAAAAATTCCTTTGAAACAAAACTCCTTAAAGAACTCATACTTCACATTATTCGATCATCAAGGAAAGATGCCTTTTAGAAGGCCAACAAAATAGGAGATTTAAAAGTTTCTATATTAAAAATAAAGCCATAAATGGCTTCTTAATCAGGCTTTCTCCTCTTAGTAAGACTAAAGAACATATGCACATAAACAAGGTATTTGAAAGTTTTTAAAACATGCTCCATAGATTTGTCACCCATAAACAATGAAGATTGATTTCATTGGTGGTAAGGTGAGGAGGAGTTGGTGGTTATATGTTAAAGAAACCCTCTAGCGGGTAATCACTAATGAAATGACCTGTGAATGCAGGTCAACTGTAGAATAGAGTAAAAGGAGCACAAAATAGGATAATAGGAAATAAAGGCTTAACATGATAAGCTTTAATAATCATCATTTAGGAATTTTAACCCCTTAGTCTCCTTTTAACACAAACCTTAAAAAGGATAGATGAGAAGATATGTGTCTTAGACTCAAAAGGATATGATTCTGCATAGATCAATGAATTAATTCTATCATATGCATTGAGATCACAACACATCTTATAATTGATTATTACTAACACATTCTTGGAGACTTGAGCATTACCATCTGAGATTTTCATTCACATCACAGGTATGATGCATGATATAATCTATCAACATAATATTGATACCAAACACCTTGAACCTGATCATCATAACCATCTTTTGAAGCCACAACTTGATGAAGACACAACCAATGACAATCATGACATAGAGATCCTCTTGTCCAACCTTTGACATTTTCACATAACATCACCTGTCAAAAATATGTGAGCATCAACAAATCAACACAAACTCATCTTTTGATTACCTTTTAATTGCTCCTATCCAGATTGACATCCTAAAAGAATCTTTGCAACCTCACCTGAATTATCATAACTTCAAGACAACCATATTAACCCTCAAGTGAACAACACTAGAATACAAATGACATGTTCTGATAAACAACTAAAAAACAACACCATTTATAATCAACACACCACATGAGAGATATACACTAATCAAGCCAACTCAACTGACAACACTTATTCTGTCCAAATGAACAACTCCTGATTAATATTCCTGATAGAGTGAACAACTGTGAGAGACATGATCTTGAAAAACCTATGTCAATAGTGCAAGTCCTGATGATACCTTGTGAAGATGCACACTTACTCAACTCTCTCAATACCTTTTGACATCAACGACAAACTATAACCATCAATCTCCCCCTTTGTCATTGATGGCAAAATTTCATGATTCAATTTCTCTTTCTCCTCCTTTTTGACATCGGATGACAAAGACTCAAATCAATTTGCTCCCCCTGTGTTGAAATACACAAACAAATCACTGCTCATAAATGTCACTGGTAACTGTCCTAACAAGAATAACCATCACTTCTTGACACAATACCAATATGAGGATGAAGAAAAACATATCTCTGCAACCAAATACCAACTTCATAAACACATCAATACACTTGATGAACCATATTGTAAGAAAAAATCATGAAAATTCCTCAACACACAATTCTCAACTCAAGATGATATGATTACCACTTTTGATAAGACCTTTTCAAATCTTCCATGATACCATGATAGTGACAACTCAATCCTCTGATTAACTCCCTGAAATATATTAATGATGAAAAGCCATCAAAGAAACATGTCAGATTATCACATACTTTTGACACTATCTCTAAACCACCAGAAAGCTCCATAACTCAACAAAGTAATAGAAATGATCATCAAATTGACTCCTTTGATATGAATTATAAGAACTTGAATTTCATGTAAAGACTACAAATAAAAATCACCATGGAGAATATATATCACAAAGAGATGTCCTTGCCACAGGCTTCCAACATGAGTTATCATCCTGCAACCAATCTACTCTTGCACACCCTTTTTGACATGAAAAAGAATGAAGACCATTTGAATAAATGAATACTATCCTACTGTTCCTGCACACCTTTTTACAACACACTACCAAATCTGATATATACATAACCACATCTGAAACATACTGCAATCAACAAGAACTCCTACCTCTTTACTTTATCATTCAAATCAGCCCATCAAGACTAAACACCAAGTTCTTCCTACAACAACACTTAGCAAAAACAAATGCAGAGACAATTGTTAAGAATTAAATTCTTCCAATTTCAACCTCCTCAGCCAACATATGCAAACATCTGATGAGAGCTCCTTGAGAACACCTTATATACATTATGAACTACTAAACATGTCACTGATCATGAACACCTGTATTGTTGTCATACACTCAAACTCAAAAACATCAAAAACTTCATTTCAAACATTATCAGGCAAGCATGACAAACAAAACAAGATCATCATATTGATAAACATCAACTAATCTCCTCCTGTAACTTCTTGGGGATAAAAGATAGAACAAGAACAACTCCCCCTCACATCATGATATCTTTTATTCAACTGATGATGTAACTTGTGCAGGATGCACAAGTTTAGGATCTGACTTCTCTTTACTTTCTTTCTACTTCCAAATTTTCACAGGTGCTTTCTTTCTCCAAACCTTTATTCCTTCTTTTCTTTTCAACTTTTTCAAATCATGTGAAGCATACATTTTGCAACTAAATACTTTGTGACCAGGAGAATTGCAATTATAATAAATTATTCTGTAATCATAATCAAATGATTGATAATACCTTCTTAACATCCCTTGAGTATTTATGTTATGCTTCCAAGTAGGATCATACCTTCTATTCATTTTGTAGTTTCTTTGTATGTGTCCAACATTATTGCACTTGTAACAAACAATATTAGTATTCCTTCTGCAATTCACTGATTTGTGTCCAAATTGATTACAAGTATAACAATAACCATTAAATGAATAGTTATACCTGTACATGTATGCTTGTCTTATAGCAACAGGTTTTCTGAAATTCCTTCTTTGATTGTGCACAAATTCATCTCTGGCTTTCTATTGAGCTTCACTCTTCCTTTTACCTTTTGTGGCAGCAACATGATGACTTAAATCAATTTTCCTTCTAGGAGTCTCTCTAGCTTTGGAACATTCCCCTTCTTCAAATCCTAAACCAGTAGTGTCCTTATGATACTTTTGTTTACCCAACATCTCATGCAACTTATTTGAGCTATCTTCAAACACTTGATATTTCTTGAGACCTTCATAAATTTTTCTCAGATTAATAATTTCACCCTCTAGTTTTAGATTCTCAATCCTTGTGATTTCAAGGTCAGATATTGAGACATCAGCTATCCTCTTAGCTTCTTCAATTTCTGTCTTCAAATTGACAATCAATTTGTCTGATTCACCTGCTTGATTTTTCAAGTCTACAATTAGGTTTCTAGCATCTTCAAGATCTATAAGAGCTTTGTCTTTTAAATCTCTTTCTTATTGCAACTGCAACATTAATTTCTAGTTCTCCTTCTTATAATTCTTGAGCTCACTCAGAGCATATATAAGCTTTCCTTCCATATCAATCTCACAATCTTGTTCATCATAATCCTAATCATCATCACTTATGATGTTAGCTTCTTCTGAAAGAGATTGGACATCAACCTCTTCATGTGATTGTCTTCTTTCATGGTCACTTTCTTTAGACACCAAATTATCCTCTTCTTCATCATTACCGTGATAAATTCTTATCAATTTTTTCCAGACATCCTGAGCTATCTCACACTACACAACTTTACGATAAACATCATTAGATAAACCAGATAAAATAACCTTCTTGGCTATATGACTATATTTAAGAGCCTCTTTGTTATTTGAAGAGTTAGAATACCCATTCTCAACAGACATCCATACATCATATCCTAAAGAGGATAAATAGACTTGCATTCTCATACACTAAACTAAAAAATTTGAACCATTCTAGAAGGCTCTTTCACTAATTCAACATGTCAAGCATCTTTATCAACTGATTGAACATTAATACCTAAATTTGATATGGATGATGTCTTTTGTGTCTTTTGAAGCTTGACATTTCTCATGTTCTTATTTCTTTTGCACTTACCCATTGAACTCCACTACCAGGACCTACCCGAGCCTATTAGACTTCAAAAAGGGAACTTGGATCTGATACCAATTGTAGGAGTCCGGGACAACACTGAGAGGGGGGGTGAATCAATGTTGTGTAAATTTTCAAATCTTTTTGCAAATTCTAACTTTCAAGACACAAGGAGAGAAAGATATCATTGATTTGTCAAACACATATGCACATGACTGAGAATGAAGAAAGAAAACAAAACCTCATGAGAAAAGTATTAGCACACATACAGATGAAAACAATATGAGACATAACACAAATTTGTACGAGTGGAAAACCCTCCAGGGGTAGAAAAACCACTCCAAAACTGCCTCACTGGCTACAATATGTGTCTCACTGACCAATGTTAAGGTCTCACTGACCTATAAGCCTCACTGGCATACTGTGCCTCACTGGTTTTTCTTAATCAATCAAAACAAAAATCTCATGTGCAAGAAGTGATTGCTGTTCAATCTGATTTGCACCATTCAAATCAACTTATCTACAACATATATTCCATCATTCAAATCCTCTGACATTTTATCCTTGAAATCATCTGATTCACCTGATCAGGGAAATATATTTTTTTACTACAAATTGGTTTTTCACATTTATCTAAATTATCTTCACCATTGCGTGTTGATCTGCACAACACCACTCTCACCTAGTGTATCTGCAAAAACAATATTTATAAGAAATACAAAAATGTCCTTTCATCTTCAAAGCAAAATTTTATTTTCCTCTTTTCAAAACCTTTCATTTTCCAAAATAAATAGCTCCACCTGCAAAAGTTCATCTTTGTTAAATTGAATATCTTCAACAATAAATTTTTAACCCGCCCTTGAAAGAGAAAAATAAAATCTCTTTAAAAAAATAATCAATCTCCTCTTTTGCAAATATCATTTTCATAAAATGATATCCATTCACCAAATCCCCACACATTTTCCTGACCCTCATTTTTCACAACCTTTCATTTTTATGCTTCTTCTTCATTTTTTGTTTCACTTTCACCTTCTGACCCTTGACATCTGCATAAACATCTTCATCTGTAAAAAAAAACTTCAATGGACTTAAATAA
This sequence comes from Cunninghamia lanceolata, assembly GCA_027924645.1. Lineage (NCBI taxonomy): Eukaryota > Viridiplantae > Streptophyta > Pinopsida > Cupressales > Cupressaceae > Cunninghamia > Cunninghamia lanceolata. The sequence goes on from BSBN01000620.1 coordinate 3,684,733, forward strand.
ATTTTAATCCATTAAACCATTATTCATCTCCATGAGAACAAAAGAAATCATAAAAAACTTCTTTCCAAAGTCTCTCCTTCATTTGATACAAAAAAAAAAAACTTCCAAAAAAAAATTCCTTTGAAACAAAACTCCTTAAAGAACTCATACTTCACATTATTCGATCATCAAGGAAAGATGACTTTTAGAAGGCCAACAAAATAGGAGTTTTAAAAGTTTCTATATTAAAAATAAAGCCATAAATGGCTTCTTAATCGGGCTTTCTCCTCTTAGTAAGACTGAAGCACATATGCACATAAACAAGGTATTTGAAAGTTTTTAAAATGTGCTCCATAGATTTGCCACCCATAAACAATGAAGATTGATTTCATCGGTGGTAAGGTGAGGAGGGGCCGGTGGTTATATGTTAAAGAAACCCTCTAGCAGGTAATCACCAATGAAATGACCTGTGAATGCAGGTCAACTGCAGAATAGAGTAAAAGGAGCACAAAATAGGATAATAGGAAATAAAGGCTTAACATGATAAGCTTTAATAATCATCATTTAGGAATTTTGACCCCTTAGTCTCCTTTTAACACAAACCTTAAAAAGGATAGATGAGAAGATATGTGTCTTAGACTCAAAAGGATATGATTCTGCATAGATCAATGAATTAATTCTGTCATATGCATTGAGATCACAACACCTCGTATAATTGATTATTATTGATACATTCTTGGAGACTTGAACATTACCATCTGAGATTTTCATTCACATCACAAGATGCTGCATGATGTAATCTATCAACATAATATTAATACCAAACACCTTGAACCTGATCATCATAACCATCTTTTGAAGCACAACTTGATGAAGACACAACCAATGACAATCATGACATAGAGATCCTCTTGTCCAACCTTTGACATTTTCACATAACATCACCTGTCAACAATATGTGAGCATCAACAAATCAACACAAACTCATCTTTTGATTACCTTTGAATTGCTCCTATCCAGATTGGCATCCTAAAAGAATCTTTGCAACCTCACCTGAATTATCATAACTTCAAGAGAACCATATCAACCCTCAAGTGAACAACACTAGAATACAAATGACATGTTCTAATAAACAACTGAAAAACAACAACACAATTTATAATCAACACACCACATGAGAGATATACACTAATCAAGCCAACTCAACTGACAACACTTATTCTGTCCAAATGAACAACTCCTAATTGATGTTCTTGATAGAGTGAACAACTGTGAGAGACATGATCTTGAACAACCTATGTCAATAGTGCAAGTCCTGATGATACCTTGTGAAGATGCACACTTACTCAACTCTCTCAATACCTTTTGACATCAATGATAAACCATCACTATCATGATCTTCTTCGAAACCAATTGTTAGAAAACTTGCAGAAGATCAAGAAGGATAAGAAGAACTCATTCAAGTATGGTGGCCTAATACTATGTCTCTTCTTTTACTATATGAATGAGCTAACTGGATCAAGTGGTTGGGTATGGCAAAATGACATACCAGTTGCCATACAAATCAGAGATTATATGTATGGGCTTGGTGATGCCAAGGCTCAAAGTACAGCACTCTAGGGATACTTCAAGAACTTCTAAAGTATGATGCAAGCTAGAGAAAGAATTCCCCAATCTATAGTTGATAAATACAAGGATACAGTTTGTTTCATGGTAGACATTGATCAATGCCTAATGGAGGCAGTGGAGCCCATAACAGTCTGGATTATGCCAATGGGCTATGAGGTAGATGAGAAAATCCTGGAGCTGCATGTTCAACACCTGCTGAGTCAACCTAAGGACCTTGAGGCAGAAAGGTTTGGAACCTTTCAAGAATTAACTGTGAAAATACATGTTGAACTGAGACAATCAGAGATGAAGAGAAAAGTGAGAAGGGAAGTTGAGGAAGTTGCCAAAAGATATGGCATATCAAAGGAGGCATTTGATGCAAATAGAGAAAAAATAGAAAGAGCTAAGAAAGAGAAACAAGAAGCAGAAAAGGAAAGTGTTCCGGTACAAGCCTCCTCCCAGACTAGATCCTCCAAGAGCTCTGCACCTGCCTCCTCTAAGAGCCCAAAAGCCTCAAAACTGGAAGCCAACACATCTGGAAAGGGAGAGAACAGAACGAAGACAAAGGCCACAAGGTCATACATAAGCCAAAAGGATGATGAAGAAACAGAGATTGATGAAGAGGTTAAGAAAATGAAGAAGAAAAAGAAAACTTATGGGAAATCCTCTGCCGGCAAGAACAAAGAAGAATAGGTAGAAGAATTTGTAGAAAGGTCCACTCTTTCTATTGATGATATCATCAAGGCAGTCATAGTGGATGGGAACCTACAACCAGTCACTAAATTTTATGATGATTACAGTGATACTGATAAAAGAATTTTGGAGGAAGCTACAGTTAAGTACCTTAACATTTATAATAAAGCATTAATTGAAATCATTTCTCTAATTCCTAAAAGTCTAGAGAAGGTACTTGAACTCAGAAAAGAGAATGCCAAGGAAAAGGATTTAGAGATCTGGGAACAGATTGCAATTCAGCTCTATCCTTCCATTACTCCAAAACAAATGACCATGATCTTTAAGGACTGCAAGGATGAGTTCAGGAGCAAAGCCAGAATGAACAAACTTATGCTTGGAGAGACTGATCAAGTGGCAAAAGAAATAGAAGACATCCTCTGGAATGCCTTCAAAAGATTCAACCTTCCTATCATAGAGGAAATAGATGAAGAACCTTCTATCATGGATGTCGAAGGATTAAGTACATCAAAAGAAAAATCTACTGAGAAAAATACAGAAGAGTCAAAGGAGTTAGGTGAGGAAAAGTCTAAGGACTTGGATTCCTCTGTTCTGGAAGAGGAAGTCCATGAAGAAGTTAACATCTCTCTTCCGAATCCCCCAGCAGACTCTAGAACTGAAGGAGAAGGAAGAAAAGAAGAGAAAATTAGTCAAGAAGAAGAGGTAAAGGGAAGAGAAGAAGATCAAACAGAGAAGATCCCAGATGACAGTTCTGAGGTGGCAAAAGGAAAGAAGACTCAGTCTCCAGCAAGAGACACTATTGAGGCAGTAAAGAGCTTCTTGAACAAAGAAATGTTAGAGATAGATGAACCAGAATTATTTCAAGTACCACTAAATTTTGATTCCCTCTCTCCGGTCTAGACAATGAAGAGAGCATCTTTTGCCCAAGCTAAAGCAAAAGAGAAGCTTCTGAAGTCTCACATGGAAGACTATGAGCTGATAGTGATTGCATCCGGGATGCTAGAGAAGATCTTGCCATCCTTCCAAAAGGATCTTTCAGCCTCTCCATCTGATAACTTGAAATCTCTGGTTAATTCTGTTAGCACCCATTTTGATTCTTTGGAGAAATCAGCAGAAGAGAAAGTTCAAAAAGAATTTTTGGGAAAGAGATTCACTGAAGTGCAGGGACTCATAACTAATGATAGGAGGACCTTGGATATTGGCATAAAGAGCCTAGAAAATGCTCTTAAAGATGGTGGAGAAATATATAAATTTTGTCTATCTTGGTCTAAAGTGACAGAGGATATTGAAAATAAGGTAAAAGAACAAGAAGAAAAACTGTCAAGTTTATCTCAGAATTTTGATCCCCTCACCACATCTATAATGAATCAAAAGTTCCACGCCATTGCCATTATAAATAAAATAAAGAGGCTTGAAAAAGAGAGGAAGAATATAATAAGTAGGATAAGTGAACTAAGAGGGATAATTATCCCCAAGTTAGAGGCCATGCATGAGGCCTTAACTGATGCTCAGACCACAGCTCGGACTAGTGATCTAGCAGACTTAAGAAGGGGAGAAGCTTTTGCATTTTTGTTAAGTGGCCACATTTCAATTTTGGACAGGATGAAGTAGAGTTGGACAACAGAAGTTGTACAACTGAAGACCACCTTTACAGATATACTTAAGTATATGTAAGTATAACATGTATACATACTTATGCAACTATGTATAAGATAATTTTTGCAAATTTTGGTGTGCGGATTCCACCCTTTGCCATTGATGTCAAAGGTGGAGTGAGGAGTAGTGAAAAATGTGGAATCCAGCTAAGGGGGGCTCCAGTAAAAGTGTACATAAGATAGAGCATCAGCCAAGGGGGAGTTTGCTACGACACTTAGTCATTTTTCACTAAGTGTTGCCATCAATGCCAAAGGGGGAGATTGTTGGCAAGAGACACTATGTAGCTTCATGAGTGTTGTCATTGATGGAAACAAAGTCTATCCCACACATCCGTAGCATATAGTATGCCTATATCGGAAGACAGATTGAAGAGTGTTTTGGTCCGGTAAACAAGAACAGAGCATGCAGCAAGGTTCGACAATCAGGTTCAGATCTCTTAGATGGTGTAACTTAGCAAGTTGTGGACTTGGACAAGTCAAGAGGACTACCATGACTACTACATTCTAGAGATTGAGCCTCCGGTGATGAAAGAGTCAAAAGATATGAGCACCTAAGTGTTGGGTTCCTAACAGGAAGAGTAGACTGAGAAAGAACTGACCGACGGAGCATCAGACTTTAATCCAGATGAGAATTGATGGTGGTCAATTTATTTAAGAGATCATACATGGTTGGCCGACATGAATAATGACTTCTATTTCTATGTCCCTGATATGTATCACATATTAAGCATGGATTCAGCCGATAGATCAGTGTCTTGGAAATATCTTTAGTATTCTAGTTGCCGATTGGGAAGATGTTGAAATCCTTGATGCGGATATATATACCAAATGGATTTTGGTATGAAGTGTGGATTTGTGTGTGTAAGTGTGCAAGGAAAGGCAAAGAGAAGTGTGGAAGTAGCAATATAAGTCCGGTATGTGACAGAACAACAACATTAGAGCAGAGGAAGAATGAAGTGCATTAGATTAGTATATTGAGCCTAACCGAAATTGAACCTTAGTATATGTGGATGCCTCTCATCAGTTCAAACACCTAGTTACTTTCTATATACCTTGTAGACAATGAGTCTCTTGTAGGCAGTGTGCCTCTTGTGAGCAGTGTGCTCAAGCAGTAAGCCCTAATTGGCAAGTGCCATTTTGTACTTCTTATTCTTATAACAGAGAATACAATCTTGGGTTAGTCACCCTATGGTTTTTCCCTTAATAAGATTTTCCACGTAAAAATCTTTGTGTTATGTGTGTTGATTTTATTTCTGCTCTCATGCTTATGTATGCTTTTATGTTTTGATGTTGCATTAATATTAAAGAAGATAAGAAAGATAAGATATTTAAGATAACTGGTTCACCCCCCCTCTCAGTTATCTGCCTTGTTTCCAATAGAGGTCCGATAGAGGAGGTGAGTTCACATCAAATGAATTCAAAATTTTCTGTGAAGAGCATGGGATAAAGAGACAACTGTCTGCACCTCTAGGACTCCTCAGCAGAATGGAGTTGTGGAAAGGAAGAAGAGGACAATTTAGGAGGCTGCTAAGACAATGATGAAGGAAGAAGGTCTGCCAAAAGTCTTTTGGAAAGAAGCTATTCGCATTGCTATCTACATTCAAAACAGAGTTCAAGTGAAAGTTAATGGTACAAAAATGTGTATGAATTGTGGTATGGAAGAATTCCCATAGTAAAATATTTCAAAGTCTTTGGAAGCAAATGCTATATCAAGAGAGATGCAGATCTAGGAAAGTTTGATGCAAGATGTGATAAAGGAATCTTCCTTGGATACTCTACCAAGAGTAAGGCTTATCGGTGCTACAATAAAAGGCTCAAGAAGATTGTTGAGAGTGTAAATGTGAAGGTAGATGAAGGCAAGGAAAGAATATCAGACCTGAGTTGTTATGAACCAAATGAACCTGTTGCTATAGAAATTGAAGAGAAAGACAAGCAAGTAGACAGTCAGGATGAAGAAGAGGCTCTGGAAAGTGTTGTCAAGACTCCCAAGTATGTAAGGATCAATCATTCTAAAGATTAGATAATAGGTGACAAGAACAAAGGTGTGTTAACAAGAAGAAGAACCGCAGAGGAACAAGTCAATTAATGTTTGCTTTCAAAGATTGAACCAAAAATTGTGAATGAAGCATGCAATGATAAAAATTGGGTAAACGCAATGGAGGAAGAACTACTATAGATAGAGAAGAATGAAACTTGGGAATTAGTTCCTAGACCTGCTGACAAAAATGTCATTAGAACTAAATGGGTCTTCAAGAATAAGTTGAATGAAGATGGAGAAGTAGTAAGGAATAAAGCTAGACTTGTATGAAAAGGATATCATCAAATTGAAGGGATAGATTTTGAAGAAACCTTTTCCCCAGTAGCTTGGATTGAAGCAATCAGAATGTTTCTGGCATTTGCAGCTCACAAAGATTTTAAGGTATATCAGATGGATGTGATATCTACCTTCCTGAATGGTGAATTAGAAGAGGAAGTTTACATTGAGAAACTGGAGGGATTCCAATTGTAAAGTCAAGATGATATGGTATGCAGGTTGAAGAAAGCATTGTATGGACTCAAACAAGCTCCTAGAGCCTGGTATGCAAGTTTAGACAAGTATTTATTACAATTGGGATTCAGTAAAGGTACTGCAGATCGCAATCTGTACTTCAAAATTAATGATGATCAGATCTTAATTGTTGAGGTCTTTGTTGATGACATTATCTTTGGAGGAAATGAAGGTATGTGCATAAGGTTTGCCGGTGAGATGAAAAGTGAATTTGAAATGTCCATGTTTGGTGAAATGAATTTATTTTTGGGTCTACAAATTTAACAATTAGATAAAGGAATCTTCATATCTCAGTCCAAGTAAGTGAAAGAGTTGTTGAAAAAGTTTAGGATGGAAGACTCTAAACTAATATGTACTCCCATGGTGACTGATGAGTGCCAAGTTGCACTCAAGAAATACATCTTTTTGCCTCTCTTTTTCCCCTTTCTGGGTTCATCTTTCCTAGTGTCTGCACCCAAATAAGCTAGCAAGATCGTTCTATTTTATGATTAATTGAGATAGATTACTTAAGACTAGAATTTCTAATTGAGTGACTAATATGCATGGAATTGATGGGAAAATGTAGAAACTTCTCTCTTTTTGAATCAATAGGTGTAGATGCCAGGAACAACAATTTTGTGCATATCCAGAGATAGTCTTCAATGATCTCCAGAGACAATACCAAAGAACCATGACACCTGAAGTTTTGAAGAAATGAGGAATGCCTCTCCGGAGCTCTGTGGGAGTCTGGAGTATCTCCGGAGCTACAAACATATCTCTGGAGCTACAGACAGGAACCGTTATCTCTGGCACCTCCTGAGAGTAGGGCATAATTCTAGCATAGCTACCAACCAGGCACTCTCAGCAGTAATCTTAATACCCCTCACTTCACTCAAATCATCACCTAAGTGGTGAAGGGTCAACTTTAGTTAAACTGCTGGAGTTTTATCTTTTCAAAGTTTTTGCATGAGTTACGAATGGAACTGATCCAATATCCTTATTTTCAGGGCCTCGATGCCCAAGTGTATTAACACTCAAACTTAGACTTCTGAGTGGACTTCTGTTCCACTCAAGTCTACTTTTATCGCATGATTATTTTTTCATAGTTAGATAGTTAGGTACAATAAAGAGATGGTGTCATCTCATAGAAAGACTAGTAGATAAGTTCAGTGATATATCATCACTCATTTTTTATATATACCCTCAGACACAGTAGAAGAAATAGACAATGATTGAATTATTCTAATTTTTAGAGATCTCAGTTCTGTGTTAGCAATATTTTTATGAATGCAGAGTGAATGAATTGGATTGAATCTAGTTGTGATCATCTTTTGTGCTAATTTCCTACTATAGCCTTCAACCCCAAGGGTGTGGAGCAAGGGCCCACTCTCACCACTAAGGCAGGAGGCTAGTACCACTATTTTATTGCTTCATCTTTTTATGAAAATCTTTACTACTTTTAATAGATAAATGCAAGTTACTATTTTTCTTTGCTTTAAGTAAATTTTCCTGTTTTATTCTGTTTCCAGCATCCATTAAATTTATTCAGCAAATAGATAGATTAATCTCTTTTCAAAATTTTAGAAACTGTTAAGATTAGCTATAAACTGGTAACTATAGAATCCCTAGTTGCAGACAGCCATGGACACAGCCATTGTTTTTGACATCTAAAAATAGATTAAATGATGAGGTACATCGACATCTTGTCATTTTTGGTGCCGTTGCCGGGGATAATCTTGTGTTAATTAGGGAAACTGAGTTAAAACAGTTTTTAGGATAAATCTGTATGGTTAGAGCTAAAGATCTAAATGGAAGATATATTAAGCATACACCCCAACAACACACCATAGGGGAAAGCAGTGGGGTGGTACAAAATCTTGTTGAGGAAAGAAACCTAGAGCCTAATTTGGAACCTGCACCTCAAAACAACAATCCCTTAGATCCTCCAAATATTCCACTTGCCAATTATATCCAGGAATTACAACAAAAATTTCAAGAAGATCCTTTGTTAGAACATAATTTCCTAGAACCTCAGGGAGAAGAACCAGTACTAAACATGGAAAATGATAATCATGGGGAAGAGGAAAATCAGGCTCCAAGAACCTTCTCTTACCCTATTGTTTTGGCTACTGGAGATAATGCTCCTATGAAGAATATCTCACCAGCACACCTGCCAAATTTTAGAGGACTTTCTTCTGAGGATCCAAATCAGTTCTTGTTTGAATTCAAAGTAGTCTGCCAAACTTATGATTATAGATCAAATAACCAGAAACTCAAACTATTCCCTTCAACCCTGAAAGATTCTACGATGAGATGGTTTATGGGTTTACCCCATAATTCTATCCATTCTTGGGATCAAATGGAAACAGAATTTTTGAAAAAATACCAAAATTACTGCAGATCCAGTAATAAAAATGAAGAATTGTTTAAAATAAGGTAGGGGGAGGAAGAATCCTTAGAGGACTATGTGGATGGGTTTAATTTTACCTTGAGAAGGTATGGCAATCTAGTGGATCACTCCTTGGCCAGAACACTATTTATAAAAGGATTGGATAAAGAATCAAAATAGGCACTGGACCTAATGGGAAAAGGGAACATTAACAAAATGGAAATACCTAATATAGAGGAACTCTGCAGGAACTATTCCAAAAGCCAAAATGGAGTGAGGTCATCCAAAATTTTTAAAGGGAAGAATGAAATAGGATAGTTGATGGAGGAGATTGCAAATCTAAAAACATACATTCTGGTCCAATTAAATACCACATTGGATGGGATTCAAGCAAAAACCAGAACAACTAATCAAAATAGAGCAACTGAACCACTCTCCATCTATTGTCCTAGGTTTAGAAACAAACATCTGTTGAGAGAATGCCCTTTGGACAAATCAGAGATTTGTCAGATCTGTGATAGGGAACATCCTACCAGTCAGTGTAGTCAACTTCTAGCCTTGAAAAGATTGAGTAAAAAGAATGTTGTAATAGAAGAGGAGTTGAACTATGTGGGACAAAAACAAACTAGAAATTTCCCTTATAATCAGTATCCAAACTAGCCTTCTTACAGGGGTCCTTCTAATTGGGGAACTAATCAGTGGAATCCAAGTTGGCATGGCCCTCAAAATAATCCTCCTTGGGGACAGCAGGATTGGCCAAGTCAGTAGTGGCAAAGCCAAAACTAGCAAAACCAAAATTGGCAAAATCAGCGTTAGGGAAATCAACAATGGCCACCACAGTTTGGATCATAAAACATGCAACCCCAATGGGGTTCTCAACAAGGATATAATCAACAATACCAGGGACAACCTAGACGTTTCCAACCTCAACAGCAGGCTTTACTAACTAGACCCTCCAACACACAAGGTCAAACACATAATGAACCAGTTAGCCAACCACCTTTACTAGCTCAGCCTATACCAAACTCACGGAATAAATAGGGAGCAGCTGTCTACATGACAGAGCAAGAAAATCTAGATGGAATTAATGCTATATATTCAAATAATCTCTAGCTGTGTTCTGGGAAAGCATTCCCAAGACCATCTCCTCCAACTATAGTTGAAGTAACCAATGATGAGGAACTTAAAAATCCATCCAATCAACCCCCAGAGGAGATTACTAACAAAAAAGTGCTAGAAAAATCATCCATGGACAACTCCAGAGTTACTCCTAAAAGATCGACTCCGGAGAACAGTCCTGAACACAATTCTGACAAGAGCTCTGGAGATGCTCTGAAGATGGAAAAACTAGCACCATACCTAGAATGGCTTAAATAGAATGCTCCCCAGAGAAAGATCCTACAAAAACATATCCAAACCAACCTGGAATTAGAACTTTTACAAGAAATCAAGCAGCTAAACATTGAAATTCCTCTTCTCCAGGCAATCAGAGATGTACCGAAACTAAATCAGTTCATTAAACAATATTGTATCAAAACACAGGGTAGAAAGAAAAACTTCCCCTCCACAATAAAGGTGGAAGGAAAAGTAGTGGACCTATTGATGGGAGAAATTCTCCTCCCAAAATATGGAGACCCTGGAAATCCTGTCATAACTATTTTCATCTCAGGGGTAGAAATTTCAAATGTTCTAATTGATTTAGGAGTAGCAATTAATGTGATGACCGTTCATACAATGGACAAGTTAGCTCTATCAGGTATCTTATCCACAACTACAATTCTTCAACTTGCTGATCAATCAGTAGCTGTTCTAAAAGGAGTAATCATTGATGTACCAGTTGTGATAGATTCATGGGAATTCCCAGTGGACTTCTTAATACTAGAACCTAGAAACTAGAGAAATGCTTATCCGCTGATTTTAGGAAGACCATGGCTGGCTATTGCAGCAGCATCTATTGATTGTCAAACTGGAGATATTATCATTTCTAATGGGATAGATCTAAAGAAAATATCTCTGTATCCTCCAGCTAAACCATCAATGCATTACACAGGAAGAGTATGGGTGGATGAACCAGAGAACAATGACAACAGTGCCTCAGTAGCTATGGTAACCATCAAGGAACATCTGGGAGAATTAGAAGAAGAAGTATACTATGATACAATAGAAGACTTCACTCACATCCTAATTAATAAGGATGTGATGGAATTTGTTCTCAAAGAGAACTTCTTACCTCTTCTCATTGTACCCTTGCCAACATCATTCCTTGTGGGGAAACCTTTTACAAGGACTTAGCTACTTTCCACATGTTGCTTCCACATTTGTGTCCTTTCAACACCATGACTCCAATGTATGGATTAACTACATCTATGGATCAAATCACAAAACAGGTCATGATTCTACTAAGGAAAACACTTAATATCAATACCCAGTTAACAGCAAATCAGGAAGAAAAACTTATCCAACTTTTGGTCTCCCATTCAACATCTTTTGCCTAGGAATACCAAGATATGAAAGGCATACCTCCTGAGATTTGTACCCATCATATATACACTGAGGATATTAAACCTGTCAGGGAACCACAAAGAAGATTGAATCCTGCTTTAAAGGACATTGTCAAAACTGAAATAGAAAAATTACTTCAAGCAGGGTTCATATATCCAATCTCATATAGTTAATGGGTCTCATCCCTTGTCATTGTGCCTAAAAAGAATGGGAAATGGAGGGTGTGTATTGATTATAGAGAACTCAACAAGGCCACAAAAAAGGACTACTTTCCCTTACCATTCATTGACCAAGTTCTGGACAATCTTGCTGGGAGAAAGTATTTTTCTTTTCTCGATGGATTCAATGCGTATAATCAAATTCAAGTAGCACCTGAGGACCAGGACAAAACCACCTTCACATGCTTTTGGGGAACCTTTGCTTACAAAGTTCTTCCCTTTGGGCTATACAGTGCCCCAGCTACATTTCAGAGACTTGTTTTAGCTATTTTTGCTGAACTAGCTAATGAATGCATGGAGGTCTATATGGATGACTTAACTATGTATGGGGATAATTTGAGGAAGCTCTCACAAACCTTGAGAAAGTACTGAAATGCTGTGAAAAAAATCAATTATCCCTTAGCCATGAAAAGTGCTTCATGATGGTGGAGGAAGGAATTGTTTTGGGACACCATATTTTAGAGAAAGGGATCAAAGTGGATCAAAACAAGATAGAGGTAATCACACAGTTGCCTTCACCCAAAAATCAGACAGATGTTAGAAGTTTTCTGGGTCATGCAGGCTACTATAGGAGGTTCATAGAAAATTTCAGCAAAATAGTTGCCCCCTGTTTACCCTGCTTAACAAAGACACATAATTTATGTGGACAGAAGAATGTCAATCAGCATTTGAAACCTTGAAAGAGAAGCTTACTATCACACCAATTTTAAGAGAACCAAATTGGACCTTGCCATTTCACATACAGACTGATGCTTCAAATGAGTCCATTGGGGCAGTTTTAGGACAAAAGGAGGAAGGAGAAAGTATACATGCCATTTATTACATTAGCAAAAACCTTACCTCTGCAAAAAGAAACTATACAACAACTGAAAAAGAATTCTTGGCAGTCATCTATGCTATAAACAAATTTAGGCATTACATCACTGGATATAAGATATTTGTACACACTGATCATGCAGCCATCAAGTACCTAATGAATAAACCAGTAGTGGGTGCAAGGATCATCAGGTGGTTATTGCTATTGCAGGAATTTGATATTACCATAGTTGATAATCTAGGAAAGTTTAATTTGGTTGCTAACTTTCTGTCAAGATTGCATACAGGAGGAGAGAACCAACCAGTGGAGGACAAGTTCCTAGATGAACATCTTTTTGCTATATCCTCTACTGCACCTTGGTTTGCTGACATAGCTAATCTTTTAGTTACAGGCTTGTATCCATCCCATTTTACTTCAAAACAAAGAAAACATTTGGTTAAAGAAAGTTTATCTTACAAATGGTTGAATGGTTTACTATTTAAATGTGGTCCTAATTTCATTCTACGTAGGTGTTTAAAAGTTGATGAGATTTTTGATGTGTTGAGAGCATGTCATGATGAACCATCTAGTGGCCATTACTCTTTCCACCAGACAGTCCACAAGATCTTTGGAGCTGGTTACTACTGGCCCTCTCTTCATAAAGATACAAAGAAGTATGTGCAGCACTGTGACCAATGCCAAAGGATGGGGCAGCCAACCTTTACCCAGGAGATGTTACTACATCCTCAAGTCATGATGGAACCGTTTGAGCAGTGGGGTCTAGACTTTGTGGGACCAATTTCACCACCATCATCAAGCAAGGAGTACATTCTAGTATGCACAGACTATGTTACTAAGTGGGCTGAGGTTCAAGCATTACAGTTTGCAAGAGAAGAAAAAGTTGTTGATTTCCTCTACAATAAAATTTTCTTAAGATTTGGAGCCCCAAGATCAATAGTTTCAGACAGAGGACCTCAGTTTACTTCATAGGTAATCAAGGCATTCACAGATTTATACCAAGTCAAGCACAGGAAATCTTCACCTTACCATCCTCAAGCAAATGGACAGGTAGAAGTGACTAATAGGGAACTTGAGAATATTCTAACAAGGACAGTAGCAATGAATAGAAAAGATTGGGCTAGTAGATTACCTGAAGCAGTTTGGGCTTACAATACCACTTGGAAGTCCACAACAAAGTTCTCACCATATGAATTGGTTTATGGGAAAAAGCCTATATTACCTATAGAATTTGAACTCCAGACACTTAAAACTATATTGGATGTTGGTTTGCCATTGTGTATAACTCAACAGAACAGAATTCTTCTGCTCAATAAGTTGGATGAAATTCAGACAGAGGCCATTCAGCAAACAAAATTGGTTTAGTACCAGAGGAAGCAATGGCATGACCAACACATCAAGAGGAGGACATTTCAACAAAGTGATTGGGTTCTTCTTTATGATTCTAAATTCAAGGAATTGAAGGGGAAATTGCAAAGTCACTGGCTGGGTCCTCAAATAAAGGAAGTGTTTGAAAATGAAACTGTATTATTGCAACCTATTGATGGGAGCACAGACACATTTCTAGTAAATGGTCACTGAATTAGGCTCTACAAAAGACCATCTACTAAAGAGGAATTTTTGAATAATTTATGTTTTGATACAGGAGATACCTCCTCTGTCACGGTGTTGGATTAAAAAAAAAAGGAAGGTTGAAAACCAACAATGGCTACCTTCTAAAAATAAAATAAAAAAATAGAGAAAGATGGAAAACCAGCAAATGGCTGTCCTTGTCGACCAAGGGAGTTGAAAAATAGTAAAATAATAGTTCCCTTCTTCAGGATAGTTGAAATAATTAAGCTCCAGAGATGATCAATTGCCAGGAGTTGGTCAAATGCACTTCTGGCGCTTCTCAAAATAAAGCACCTCTGGCACTTTTCAACTAGGAGCACCTCTGGCACTCTGTCAATAACACCATTAGTCTCAATAATAAGGAGGACCCACCTCTCCAGGGGGTAAAGTAGACACATCATATGATGAGGTCATCCTGACTCATCCTCTACTTTATCACAAAGAATAATTAAATTAGAATAATAATCATTTGTAGGAGTATCCACAAGCCAGCGCTGACATCACCTAAGGGTGTGGATTTTTGAACCACTTAGTGCAATGATTGCAGGTTGCGTACAAATGGGAGGTGGATGTCATCTCAAGCTGCTGCTCAATTGCCACGATGCATGTAGTCTCTAAAATGATGCAGCATCTCTCCCATGTACATCACCTCATCATTAAAACTAATCTAGGTAAATCTGTCTTTAATTAATCATTATTAGTAACTGTCTTGTCCTTCTGTTTTGGGTACTGCCATGATGACACATCCTTCTGCCATCATTTCCTTCTTCACATCTGAGCATGCCGCCATCTGTGCCTTAATGCCACCTTACCTCCAGAGTACCCTGTCAGTCTGCTACATTTATGACTGCCTTGGTCCTCTAACCCATCTGCATAAGCCTAAACTGAGAGACATAACATCCCTCATTCAAACTTCTAAAATTCAACGAACAACAAAGCAATTTGAACAATACTCCAGAGCCTACTGAGATAAGAGGAAAAGATAGACTGCAGATTGAGGAGGTACAAAATAAGCACAGAAGGTGAAATCAATTTAGCAATGGGAGTCAAGAAGAAGTCTAAGCCAGAAAATACTGCGAGTCTTCTGAGGGATGTAGCTGCAGCAAATATTTTAAGGGCTGCTGGATGGTTAGATTTCCTAGATAAATTCAAAGGGTTTCAGAAGGATATTGTGGATGAATTCCTCAAGAATTTAAGAGACAACCAGACGACTATGAGAGGAATCCAAATCAATTTCTCCTCATCAACTATCAACCACATTTCTGGACTTCCCGAACAAGGTGAGAGGTTTTACCACTTGAAAACCTTATACATTGATTTAATTAGAAATTTCTCTATTCGTGGTGAACCTGCTATTCAGTTGCATTTGAATAAAAATGAAGTTAAATGAATTCTGAGGTCCACACTCCCAAACCCTTGGGCATCTGTTGCCATCTGGTTAATGAAATACTTTACTTGTGATGGCCAATTCTCTATAGTTTTAGGGCCAATCATGAAAACATTGATTTTTCTCAGACATGGAAATAGACACCCTGAGGATAGCATAAATATCCCCAATTTCATGTATTCTGCCATCAGGGCAACTGCAGAGAAATATCAGCAAAATAAGGGACCCATGAAACATCATGGCCTCATCTTTCTGGTAGTCAAGCACCACTTCCTATCTCAGGCCAATGGGGAAGAACTATTGCAAAACTTTCTTGAGCAGAGCCCCCAGGTCAGAGAACCAGAGATGGCACAACTAGGAGGTGAGAGTTCTCCTTCTCACCAATATGAGGAAACTGAGCCTTCAACCTCCTCCACAGCTATTCACAAAGGGAATTTACCCTCACAAGAGGCCACTTCATCTGTAGGCCCTATTCCTAACATAAAGAGGAAAGGCAAACAAATTGCAGAACCTACTCCTACACAAACCCTATATATGACTCGATCACTTAGGAGATAGATGACTCTAATTGAGGAATCTGGCCCTAAGAAATTAATAGAAGAAAGGTCTAGTCAGGGAATAGAGGAAACTTGGTGGGCTCAAGAACCATCTCATGATTCAGATGAGATCCCTCTGGTTAGGAAGAGGAAACAAAGTGAAAATTCTCCAGCACCATCTGTTCATATGGAGTCAAGCCCAGTTTCAACACCACCATGTGCTCCGGAGACAGGAAACATACAAACTTTTACTATTTCCTCAGATTCTGAGGAAGAGAGACCTGCTCCAGAGGCACCTGCCCCACCTTTGCTCTGGAGAAGCAAAAGGAAGAGACAACTCTCACAAGCTGAAAAAGACACTGCCCTGCTTGCTGAGGCACTCCTGGAATTGAGAACATGTGAGGATAAGGCTGGGCCTTCATCGGTGCCAGCAGAAGCAGAGGAACCCCAAGAGGATCCTCAAGACAGGCAGTCTGAAGAAGAAATAGAGCAAATGGATACAGTGGGCAGAGTAGGGCAGATGGCCATGGGAAACCGTGATGATCAACCAGCAGCCACAGAAGCAGAAGCAAAAACCTTCTCTCATCGCTCTGATCAAGAGGATGTCAAAATTTCAAAAGAACAACAATTGATGGAAGAAATTGAAAATTTAAAGAGATTGCTCTAGGGAAAGAATTTGATTATTACTGACCTCAAGAAGGTCAGAGTAGAGGTGGAAATGGAACAAAAACAAACCATTGCAAATCTCCAAACAAAACTCCAAAGCAAGGATAAGATCATCCAGGAGAAAGGGGCAGAGTTGGAGGCACAGAAAAGTGAGACAGCCAAATTGGTGGAAGAAAAAGAGAAAGAAGCAACACAAAATGTTTCTAAGCTCACCATTGCCAGAGACAATAGCCTCACAATAATGGCAGCACTGATTGAGAATGTACAAAGCTAGGATAAACAGTTAACTTGGGCCAATAACAGACTGGATGACCAAGAAGAATATATTCAAGAATTGTCTGGCCCAAGGGCAACTAATGGGTAGGAAATCCAAATAGATGCCTATGTGGGTCCAATCCCCATTGACATTCCCAAAGCCCTATTTCATTGGGAGAAGAGGTGTAGAGAATATGAGGCTTCCAAGCCTATGTTGCAAATACAAAGGGCAGTCACTGCCAAAACAGAAAGAATAGCAACTTTGGAAGGCAAAATCATTAAAATGGCCTCCCTTGCTTCAGAAATTCTATCCTGCAGACCTCCAAGTGCTAGCTACTCCATGTTCTTATAGGAAAGGGTACTGCAAAGGAAATTCTCTTTGGTCCTATCTGACTTGGTTGAGGATATAGAAACAACAGGAGGATTCATGACAGCATATACCAGGAGCAATGATGAGGACAAGAATTTCCTATGTGAATTATACTTGCATGGGTTCTATGTTAATGATATAACTTTTATTCTTAATCTTTTTGTGGGGGAATGTTAGCATAAGGCATTTATGTCCCTGATGAGGAATCACCAGATCTGGAATGAAAGGATGGAAGATCATCTCAAGAAGGATTTAAAAACAGATCTTTTCATCAGGAAGGAATGTCCCAATCCCAGTGCTTTTAGGATCAAATTCAAGTCCCTTATCTATCATCCTGATAGTAAAAATGGAATTTTGCCATTATACCTGAAAAGTTTGCAGGAATGCTCCATCGATTTTGGTCTTTTATGATCAATTCAGCAAATCCAATACTTGCTGTAGCAAAGAAGAGATGGAATATTTTGACCTTGGAGAAAAAAACTGAGAGAGGTGGTCACCCCTGCAAACTTAAGATTATTCATGAGAAAGGCAAAGTTGATATCAAAACTAATGGATAACCATAAGAAGGAATGGATAGGTGGATGATACAAGCCCCCTCTAATAATTGAACCACTCCTTGTTTGGGAAGAATAGATGGAAGATGAAAAATTGCAAGACTGGATGAAGTAGGTTGATGAGTACAGAGGCAATGGTAATATCAACCGAACAACTTGGACCACCTATGCCTAGGATTATAGCCTGCCAAACAAGCTGCTTTGCCAGAATAAATCCAGAATGTGAGAAGTAGGGGGACCTGCCAAAACTTAGGTATGGGGACATGATGAGTGCCAAGTTGCACTCATGAAATACATCTTTTTGCCTCTCTTTTTCCCCTTTCTGGGTTCATCTTTCCTAGTATCTGCACCCAAATAAGCTAGCAAGATCATTCTATTTTATGATTAATTGAGATAGATTACTTAATATTAGAATTTCTGATTGAGTGACTAATGTGCGTGGAATTGATGGAAAAATGTAGAAACTTCTCTCTTTTTGAATCAATAGGTGTAAATGCCAGGAACAACAATTTTGTGCATATCCGGAGATAGTCTTCAATGATCTCCAAAGAAAATACCAAAGAACCATGACACCTGAAGTTTTGAAGAAATGAGGAATGCCTCTCTGGAGCTCTGCGGGAGTCTAGAGTATCTCCGGAGCTACAAACATATCTCTGAAGCTGCAGACAGGAACAGTTATCTCCGGTGCCTCCTGAGAGCAAGGCATAATTCTAGCATAGCTGTCGACTAGGCACTCTCGGCAGTAATCTTAATACCCCTCAATTCACTCAAATCATCACCTGAGTGGTGAAGGGTCAACTTTAGTTAAACTGCTGGAGTTTTATCTTTTCAAAGTTTTTGCATGAGTTACGGATGGAACTGATCCAATATCCTTATTTTCAGGGCCTCGATGCCCAAGTGTATTAACACTCAAACTTAGCCTTCTGAGTGGACTTTTGTTCCACTCAAGTCTACTTTTATCGCATGATTATTTTTTCATAGTTAGACAGTTAAGTACAATAAAGAGATGGTGTCATCTCATAGAAAGACTAGTAGATAAGTTTAGTGATATATCATCACTCATTTTTTATATATACCCTCAGACACAGTAGAAGAAATAGACAATGATTGAATTATTCTAATTTTTAGAGATCTCAGTTCTGTGTTAGCAATATTTTCATGAATGCAGAGTGAATGAATTGGATTGAATCTAGTTATGATCATCTTTTGTGCTGATTTCCTACTGTAGCCTTCAGCCCCAAGGGTGTGGAGCAAGGGCCCACTCTCACCACTAAGGCAAGAGGCTAGTACCACTATTTTATTGCTTCAGCTTTTTATGAAAATCTTTACTACTTTTAATAGATAAATGCAAGTTACTATTTTTCTTTGCTTTAAGTAAATTTTCCTGTTTTATTCTATTTCCAGCATCCATTAAATTTATTCAGCAAACAGATAGATTAATCTCTTTTCAAAATTGTAGAAACTGTTAGGATTAGCTATAAACTGGTAACTATAGAATCCCTAGTTGCAGACAACCATGGACATAGCTCTGGTTTTTAACATCTGAAAATAGATTAAATGATGAGGTACATCGACATCTTATTAGTGACTGGTTGCAAATTGAGCAAAATTGATGAATCAGCTAAGGATGATCAGAAAAAATATAGATCCATGATTAGAGGATTGCTTTATCTAACCCAAACCAGACCTAATATTATGCATGCAGTTTATCTTGTTGCAAGGTTTCAAGCTGATCCAAGAGAATCACATGTGATGGTAGTTAAGAGAATCCTAAGGTATTTGAAAGGTACTCTAGATTATGGCTTATGGTATCCAAAGGACAATGATTTCACTCTCAGTGCTTATATAGATGTAGATTGGGTCATAGATGTTGATAACAGAAAGAGTACAAGTGGAGGTGGCTTCTTCTTGGGTAATAGATTGGTTTCATGTTTGAGCAAGAAACAAGATTCAATCTCTTTGTCAACTGCAGAAGTAGAGTATATTGTAGCAGCATGTTGTTGTACTCAAGTGTTGTGGATGAAGAAAACTTTGAAGGATATAAGAGTTGTTTATGAAGATCCAATTGCAATCTTGTGTGACAATACAAGTGCCATAAATATTTCTAAGAATCTATTGATGCACTCAAGAACAAAGCATTTATCTAGAAGGTATCACTTTTTTAGAGAGAAAGTGACAGAGAATGAAATAAAGTTGAAATATGTGTCCACAAAGGATCAGATTGCAGACATTTTTACTAAGCCTCTACCTAAAGATACCTTTGAGTATCTTAGAGAAAAGTTAGGGGTCATTACCCCTCCTATCCTGAACTAAGATGCATAGGAATGCATCAATCTAGTGGAGCTCAAGTGTCATTCTTTGATCTGGATTGATGTTTTGAAGGCTACCTCTTAGGGGGAGTAGCTAGATGTATTGGTAATAGTTCAGTTGGATTAGAGCAGCAAAATGCAAGTATGTGCCCTTTTTCCATTGATGTCAAAGGGGGAGAGAAATCATGTGAAAAACTCAGGGGGAGAATCTTGTCTTGGTCTTTTTAGTTTTTCACATCATATGTTGCAATCAATGACAAAGGGGGAGATTGTTGCAAGTATGTGCCTAATCAGTGTTGTCATTGATGTCAACATACCTATGTTGTCATTGGTGTCAATTGTTCTCTTACTTTGTTGAGGATGTTGATAAAATTAGCCCCTCTGGTGATAACAATGTATTGCAGTAGAAACAATGCATTACATAAGAAGAACAATCCAGAAGATTGCTCCGCATTTCCTATAGAATAAATATCTTTGCCTGTGGATTGGACATTATTTAAAATCCTGTCTAAAGATGTTATATTCTAAGCTTGAGCCTCTGATATGAAGAATTGAGTGAGTTATGTTCACCAGAGTGAAAACAATTTTTTCTGTGTGTTTGGTGGTGACAGGGAGAAAGTGTTTTGTTCTGCATTCCTCTGCATTGAAGTATTTTGGTCTGTAGTTCTAGAAGTAAGTCTATGATGATGTTAAGTTCCTTCAAATGCAATGGTTCATGATTTGGTGGTCCACAAGCTATCTTTCACTTATGACAGTGGTGGACAGTGTTGTTCTTATGCTTCAGTTTGAAGAATCCTACTAATAGAGTGGGTAGAGACTGTGTGGTTGTTCCCGGTGATTATAATGTACTTGTGGATGTCTCTTGATCATGCTCCTACATTCAAATTGGTCTGTAAGGTGTAATTTAGATTGTACATCAAGCGTGTTCTTGAATACTTGTGTTAATATCAGTCTTGTCCGACTTGGTTGAATCCATCATATTCGGAGATGCATCATAGAATGTGATAGCATGTTGTAGCATGGAAGATTGTGTTTGAGTCCCAGCTAAGGCGTGGCATGATCTGCATACATTCTTACATATTTTCCTTAGCTAAATTTGTATTAAGTCTAGACCTATTTTATGTATGTTTGAAATGTCGACCTTGGAGATTGTTCCAATGGTTGATGATTGTAATGCCAACCTTGATGATCATTCCAACGTTGATGAAGTGTATAAATACTTGTAATTGAGTCATGAAAATGTATTCAAGTGTGAAAATGTGAAGATAGAAGTGAAGTAAAGTAGCAGGGCAAAGAAGAAGTGTTTGTGATTCAATGGAACTAAACCTTGGCATGAAGTAGATGTTATCTTAGTTCAACCTTTTAGCAGTGAGCCACCCTAGGTAGTGAGCCTTTCTTTGCAGTGAGAAATTTGGGCAGTGAGCCTCTGGTTTTCGGTATTGTTATAACTTATATATTTCTATGGGCTAACACCCACCGTGGTTTTTCCATTTTAGGGTTTTCCATGTAAAAATCTGGTGTCCCCTGTGTTGTTTATATTTTTGTGTTTTGATGCTTTCATGATTCTATTTGAATATAAGTAATTAATAAGTTGATGATCATATTTACTTAAAAGTTTTAGGACAACTAATTCACCGCCCCTCTTAGTTGTCTAGTGCAGTTCAACAGGAACTGCCCTTGACTTCCTTTCTTGAACTTGTGCCCCCTTGCATGGGGAGCCTCTACTTCTTTTGAGAGCATTTTGCCCTAGCTCTTTAATACCTTTGGTATATGTAAACTTCGGATGTATCTATGAAAGTTTATCCTTTTATGGTTTTCTCTTATCAGATTTGTACTCATCTCTTGTGCATGTTTGGAGGTTTGGGAACTTTGTGATTATGTGTTTGACTTTTTCAATTCTTTTAACAATGCAAGGATGATAACGATGACATAGTTTTGTAATTTTTTGGTGGCATATATATGAGATGCAATTTACAATATGATAATGAAAGAACACAAGAAATGATGAAATGAAACATTTACTTCTATTGAATGTCATGAGATATGACACTTGACTTTATTGCTTTGAGACTCTTTTCTAGATTTTTGGCATGACTGCAATGTGGAACAAACAACGTGACTGCTCTTTAAATATGACTTTCGATTCAGGGGATTTGCGGGTTGTCCCGATATAAGAGACCTATTCAAGCTTGTGAGATAGGATTTTTATGACTCAAGTGGGGAGTGGGAATGAACATGGAGTGTTTCTAATTTTTAGCTTTGCTAAAGGCTAAACACTAATCCTTATCTAGATAAGACAAATTGATAAGCTTTCAACTTAGACAAGTAGAAAATTTTATAGATGTTTACTAGACTTAGATCATAGATGGAAAGCAAAGTAGACCCGAGGTAAAGGATAAATAGGAAAGAACAAGGGTCCCTAGGTAGAAGATGATCCTAGAGACTACTAGACTCTTTGGTTTTGCTTAGCTAGTGTGTGTGTGTACTTTGTACCTTTCTTTTTCTATTAGAATGTCACCCTTGAAGCTTCGAGCTTAGACTAATCTCCACCCAAGAGTACAGACATTCAACAATCTTCTTTCTTTCACTCTTTTTTTTTGTATCTCTCTTTTTTTCTTTTTTCAATTTTTTTGTATTTTCCTCACTTGATTTTTCTCATTTTTTGGATTTTTGACTTCTCAAGAAATGAATGCTTTTTGGAACTTTGATATGCAATACTTTGATCTCTCAATTCTCACTTTTTGACACTCTTATTTTGATCACTCATTTTTTATTCACTCAAATTTTAGATTGCTTCCTTCAGAGTTTTGATCCTCCTGACATTTTTGGCCAGGAAAGATAAGGGGCTGAGTGCCACCTAAAGTTTTTGTAATCTGGTTGGACTTCTCTAATACTAGGGAAGAATTGGGAAGGTCTACTGGCAAGCTTCCTTTGAACACTGTAGGTTTGAATATTAACTTTGTTTAGACCTAGCATCTTGACTCGTTAATACTGGGATCAGTGTAAAGATGAGAGCTAGGCTTTGATTAGAATCACTAGAAATGAAGGGGGATAATGATGATTGTGAAAATGGGGAATCTCTAGGTCCTGAAAGAATGACGTATATCTAGGCAACATTAGACTCCTTACTAAAGATAAAATAGTACAAGAGCAAGTCACTAACTGTAATGCAAGATGAATAGAATGATATAGAAATGCAAGAAACAAACTTTTTTTGACATTTTGATTTTTTTAATAATTTTTTTGTATTTTTTATGTTTTATAATTTTTTTATTTTTTAGACATTATTTCTTGAGGTGAAAGGCATTGATTATTTCACCAAATTCCTCTCCCTCCATTGTGCACAAGAGATAGGCATTGTTTCCAACGTCTTCTTTGACCATGTAAGGACCTATCCAATTGGGTCTAAATTTTCATCCTTCACCATCTCTTTTATCGATCAAATTGTCTATCCTGAGCACTAGATCTCCCACTTGAAAGGGTCTTGGGATGACCTTTTTGTTATATTGCCTTTTCACTCTTGCTAGATAAGAATCATGTCTTTGAATATCTCTCAAGTGTGTTTCATCCATCATTTCTAATTCGGCCAACCTACCTGTTCTATACTCTTCATTGTCCAATAATCCTTGTAATGATATTCTCAGGCTAGGCAACTCTACTTCCATTGGTAGTACCGCCTCTGACCCAAAAGTGAGGGCATAAGAGGTGGTTTCGATTAGAGTCCTGACACTTGTTCTGTATGCCCACAGAGCTGCATACAACTGTAAATGCAAATCTCTTTTAGAATCTTTCACGATTTTGACGATTATCGCTTTTAGAGTCTTGTTGGTAGCTTCTACTTGTCCATTCCCCTTAGGATAATAGATTGAGGGAGAATTGTGATTGATGTGAAATCTCTCACATAACTCTCTTACTTGCAGGTTTTTAATTGATGATGTGTTATCCGTTACTATCACTTGGGGAATTCCAAACTGGTAGACAATTTGATTCAGTATGAATTTAGCGATTACAGTCCTCGAGACTATAGTGAGAGGCATGGCCTCCACCCATTTTGTGAAATATTTTGTCACGGTAATGATGAACAAATGTCCTTCCTTTGATGGGGGAGATATCTTTCCCACCAGATCTAACCCCCAAGTGGAAAAGGGCCAAGGAGTAACAACTGGTTGTAGATCTCTTGTTGGTGTGTGGTGGACATGAGCATAAGCCTGACATTTTAGACACCTTTTTACAAACTTAATCACATCCCCTTGTAAACAGGGCCAAAAGTATCTGATTCTGTGTATTTTTCTTGTTGTGGCGTGACCACCAAAATGTCCTCCATAAATTCCACTATGGTATTCTTCTAATATCTTGCATGCTTCTTCCTTATCAACACATTGAAGCAACATTCCATCTAGGTCCCTTCGATAGAGCACATCATCTAATAAAATGTATCTTGCAGTGAGGACGTGCAATCATCTTTTTCCCAAAGGGGTCATGTTTTCTAGGTAAGTCTTGTTTGCGAGATAGTTCACAATATCTCTATACCAATATGAGGCTGCATACTTCTTGAGTTCAACCACACAAATATCTTCATCAATAAAATCTTCATTCACATGTTCCTCTTGGGGAACTGGATTATCTACTAACCAATCTGCTATTATCTATCCTTTGACTACTTTTTGATTGATGTAAGTTAGTTCAAACTCACTCAACAAAGTTATGAATTGGCTAGCTCTCCTTGAGAACATGGGTTGATTTTAAAAAGTTCTCAATTTCTTTGATTGTATCATGACTTTAGTTTCTTGATTCAACATGTAGTGTCGCAATCTTCAGGTTGTAAAGACTATGGAAAGATATTTTTTTAAGCTTGGGTATAATTCTTCTCATATTCCAACAAGGTTCAACTTATGAAATAGATGGCTCTCTCTCTTCCTCCTTCATCTTCTTGAGCTAGCATGCATGCTATGGAGATGTCGGTTACTCTGAAGTATAAGATGAAGGGCTTGTCATGTTTTGGTGGCATCAACATGGGTGGGGTTAGCAGGAATTTCTTCACTTGTTCAAATGCGTTTTGACAGTCCATGATCCAAGTAATGCCAACTTATTTTTTCAATAACTGATTGATTGGATGGATTTTGAAAGTCATGTCTGGTATGAATCATCTGATTGCGCCTAACTGTCCTAAGAAGGCTCTTACTGCTCTCTCACTTGTTGATGGGGTTGCATTTAAGACTACTTTGACCTTAGCTGGGTTGACATCTATGCCTCTTTGTGAGATAATGAATCCCAATAACCTTCCTGTCGTGACTCCAAAAACACATTTTCTAGGATTCAACCTTACTTTATATTCTTGAAGCCTGTTGAATATTTTGTGAAGATCCTCCACATGTTTTGACCTTTGTTCCGACTTGGTGAGAAGATCATCGACGTAAGTTTCAACTATCTTGTGTATATAATCGTGGAAGATATGTGTCATTTCCCTTTGGTAGGTTGCTCCTGCGTTCTTCAACCCGAATGGCATCACTATGTAACAGAAAGATCCCCAAGGGGTAGTGAATGTCATTTTGTTCTGGTCAACTTCTGCAATCTTGATATGGTTATATCTTGAAAATCCATCCATGAGGGAGAGGACCTCATATCCTGTTGTTGAATCAATAATTTGATCGATGGATGGTAAAGGAAAATCATCTTTTGGGCAAGCTTGATTGATGTCTCTAAAATCAAGGCATATTCAAAATTTTCCATTCTTTTTTAGGATTGGGAGAATGTTTGACACCCAATTTGAATAATCCACTAGTTTGATGAAACCAACATTTAACAACTTTTTTAGTTCTTCCTTCACCATTTCAGATACTTGTAGCTTTATGGGCCTTGGTTTTTGTTTCATGGGTTTTGCGTCTGGCTTTGTCACCAAATTGTGCACCACAACTTATGGATCTAACCTTGGCATGTTTGAATATGCCCATGCAAATATATCAAAATATTCAATGAGGAATTTTGTGCACTCTTCTAGTTCTTTGTCATTTAGCTCTCCTCCTAGTTTTAGCATCCTAGGTTTTTTTGGTGTTCCAACATTGATGTCAATTGTATCTCCAGTTAGGGATAGGTGTCCCTCCTTGAAATTCTGAGGCACTGGGGGTAAAACTAAGTTTGCTTCAATCTAAAGGATTTATTTCTCATTCCCAAAATAGTCCTCTAGATGAGGGAGGAGCATGTATCCTTTTTTTAGGGTGTACTCTTGGAAGTCCATCATAAGCATGTAGATATTCCAAGATGGCTTCGTCATTCTCAGCGTAATCTTGGGTTGGTCTCTCTTCTTGACCCATGGCATAATTTAGGATATTTGGTAATTCTTTGCTTTCCAATAATGGCTCTCCATGTACTGAGACAATATATTCTAAATTTTGCAATTACGTGTGTGGAGAAAATAATGCGGCTGACATGGCCATTGAATCTGCCACTTGATTTTCCTCTCTAGGTATGGCCTTGATGTAGAAAAAGTCAAAGAATTGAACCAACTTCTGGATGGTTTCTTTATAAGGTCGCAATCATTTTGATTTTGTCTCGTAATTCTTTGCACCTTGGTTGATTATTAACTGAGAATCTCCAAAGACAGAGATTTTTTTTACCCCCATTCTCATGGCTAGCATGATTCCTAGGGATAGGGCTTCGTGCTCAGTGATGTTGTTTGTGCAAAAGAAGTCTAGTCTAAAGGTGAAGGGGAGGACTTTTCCTTCTAGAGATGTCAAGATTATCCCCATCCCTATCCCTGTTTTGCAACTAGCTCCGTTGAAATGTAAGGTCCACAAGTTTTGATAGTTTTGTGATTGCGATGTTTCTCCAAACTCATAAGTGGAAGTCTATTTTTGTTCTTTTTCATCTCCTTCTTCAATGATTTCAATTGTTCCAACTAAGAGGTTTTTGATATCCCATTCATTGATACACAGAATGGCTACTACCCTGAACGGTGCATGGGGTTTGTGGTATGCGGATCAAAGGGGAATTCCCTAAGATCATCCATTCTTTGATAGGATATGTTGTGAGTGCTTGTATTTGTTTGGACATCTTGAGTTTCATCTTTCTGTTTATCTTGCATTTTCAACTTCTTGTCTTTTTCTTTCTATTCCTTTCTATAGATACTGAAGGGATTAGGGTCTGCTTTAATGACGATGACCTTTCCCAAATGATGGAAATGGATTTCTTGGAATAAAGTGGAAGTAATGGCCTTCATGGCATGAATCCAAGGCCTCCCAAAGATCATATTGTAATTGGTTTCTTGGTTGATAACATAGAAATCAGTAGAGATGGTTTTAACTATCAAAGTGAGTGGTAGGTTGATTTTTCCCACTGTTAGGATGTCATGACTGTCGTAAATCCTTAATGTGGAAGTTTGTTTCTTGATTCCTATTTTTCTATATCCCATCCTTCGTAGAAAGGACATTGGCAAAAGGTTGACTGCTGACCCTTCATCCACTACTACTCTTTTTATAGTGACTTCTTTGACTTGAACTTGTATGTATAGAGGCGAATCCTTTTTCTTACTTCCTTTGTTTTGGGGTAGTTTGGCAACATAGAATGTAAGAGGAGATGATTCCTCCTGTGTCGAACATCTTACTTCTAATACTTCCAGGAATTTCTTACGATGTGAGGGTGAGGCTCTCAACAGGTTTATTACTTGTGAGAAGATGTTTTCTGTTTGATCTATTTGTTCTTCCTCATGGATCACAAACACTTCTTGGTTTAATTCTATGTGATTGGAATTGTTTTGATTTGTCTTCTCTTTCTCATTCTAAGGTTCCTTCTCCCTTCTTTGGGATTGGAGGAGTTTGAGGAAGTTCTTTTGTTGATTCGGAGTAAGTTTTGAGATTGCCTTATTGTATCCATAACAAGTCTTTGTTTCATGACCCTTTGTCCCATGGAACCAACAATAAATATTGGGGTCATATGAGGGTTGGTTTGATCCTTGATTTCCCTTCTATCACCATTTGTCATTACTAGAATTGCTTTTTATGACATTGACATCTTTCTCTTGAGGTACATTAGATGTAGTCTTTTCTGTTCCTTTGGATGTCTAAAGTTTTTCGTTGGTATCGTAAGTCTTTTTACTACTATCGATGGCGACTTGGTTGATCCTCAAAGCACTTTCTAATGCATCTTCATAGGATTTGTATGGCAATTTTTGAACATCTTCTCTCATGTCCTTGTTAAGGGCATGCAAAAAGAGGTTGCCCAGTTCTCGGTGATCCATGTTTGGAGTACTAGTCGAAGAATAAAGGACTTGCCTCCATCAAGTGACAAAGTGTGCTACGGATTTATCTAGCTCTTGTTTCATTGTGAGGAACTCTCTGATCCCTATTTTAACAAGTTTGTTCATGTCAAATGCCATGACACACGCTCTGATGAGTTGTCTGAACGAAGGGATTGAAGCTTCTGGGAGATGATAATACCAATCCAGAGTGATGCCTTCAAGAGTTTTTAGAAAGATTTTTGCTACAACCCCATCCCTAGGGAGGAGTTCTCTTATGGCCGTGGTGTAGGATTTAACGTGGAGTTTGGATCTACTTCACTCTTGAACTTTGGGAGATCTGGCAATGGCCGAGGTAGATGCACACTTCTTATATTTTGGTCTGAAGGTTCCTTCAAATACTCAAGATATGTTCGTAGAAAGGCACTTTGAGATAGCGGGGTTGATAGTAATAACCCTTTAGGTTGGTTTTGATAACCCATTGTTGGATTTGTTGGATTGTTCTGAATAGGAGGGTTCCCATTTAGACATGTGTCATTGCTGGTATTTCATGAATAATAATTGAGGTAGGGGGATTTTGAGATGCCCTCTAGTCCTATTCATGAGATTTCTACCTTCTTTCTAGAGAATCTTGCTCTGCTTCCAAGATCCCAATTCTTTGCACTAGAGTTGTGATCAAATCTACAAGAGTTGCAGCTCTAGGTGTTTCTTTGTTTCTAAGATTTTCTCATTGAGTATTTTCATGGTGATAGGCTTCTTCATGCACAACATTTTATCTTTGTTCTTCTTGCAAGGCAATCCTCAATGCCTCTTGAGCATCTTTAGCTTCTTGCAAATGTTTTTCTAACCATTTAACTTCCTCATTGACATGAATACTCGATGTGCTTGTTGGCAAGAGACACTGCTAGGTATGTCAGGTGTTGTCATTGATGGAAACTAAATCCATCTTATGCATCCGCATTTCATCAGTGGATCATACCGAAAGTTAGATTGCAGATTTGTCTAAGTACGGATAGACATGAATAGGGGATATGATAGGGTTCAGGATTTTGGTCCACATTTCTCAACAGGAAATTATATTGTGTTGCAGATCTGAGGGAATGTTAAGGGATGTCAGGGATACCTAAATCCAAGATTTTAGCCTCCGGTGATGAAGGGAGTGTAAGTTTCAAGCATCTAAGTATCGGGTTCTGGTTAAGCAGTTCAGTCCAGTGAAGAACATGCCGACTACGTGTTTGATCCTTGTGCGGATGAAGAGAAGTGATTGGTTGACTAATTTATGAGATCCAGTGGTATTGGCTGACATGTGAGGTGACTTGGATACAAATTTTTTGGTACACATAAATGTTTGTGCATAGATTCAACTGACATAAAAATGTTCTTAAAAAGTCTCTAAGTTTTTCTTAAGGCCGATTGCAGTTGATGCAATTTCTTGTAGTGGATATATATAATCATTAAGTTTGAGCATTTGGAGGTGTAGAAGTATGAAGATGAAGGGATAAGTGTGAAGTATAGTAGAATCAAGTGCAAAGGGAAGAGATCTAAGCTTTGGATCATGACAGAGCAGTGAAGCAGAGTAGAAAGAGATGAAGTGTGTAAAGTCAATATATTGTGCCTAACCGGAACTATAATTCTGCATTATTGGATGATATTCTTTAGTTCAAACATTCCAGTGAACTTTTATAATTAATTTGTAGGTAGTGAGCCTTTTTTAGTAGTGAGCTCTGGGCAGTGTGCCCTGAAGGCATGTGCCTTCCCCATTTGTAATACTTTTAACAGAGTATAAATTATTGTGGGTTAAACCCTACCATGGTTTTTCCCTTAACTGGGTTTCCACGTAAAAATCTTGGTGTTCATGTGTTGTGATCTTATTGTTTTTGTTCTTGTGTTCATGCTTCTTTCTTTTGGATGTGTGGTAAATTAATAAAGGTACATAAGTAATAAGTTTTGCAAAACACTGATTCACGCCCTCTCTCAGTGTTCCTTAATCTCAACAATTGGTATTAGACCAAGGTTCCTTGGAAGAAGTTTAACATCTTGAGGAAGATCTAGGAAGGTGTTTTAATGGGTTCATCTAGGTATTCAGATGGCATCAATGAACAACTTCAAGTTGCCTTAGAAGATCTTGATCAGTCCAGAGCAGAAGTCAAAGAACTACAAGAAAATCTTAAAGATGTTGATGATTTCATTGAAACCTTAAAAGGACAACTGAGCAAATCTAATGAAAAGAGAAGGGAGCTACTTCATCAGCTAGCAAATCAGAACAAAGACAATGACATGGATGAGGCCCTGAAGGAGAAGACAAAAGAATGTCAGAAGCTAGCAAAGGAAGTTGTTGTCCCAAAACATGAGATGGAATCTGGGGTGATGAGACTAACCAAGGAAATTAAAGAAAGGAAGAAGACTGAGGAAAAACTGAATCAATCTCTAAAAGAAAGAACAGAAGAGTGCTGCAGATTGGACAGAATAATTGATCATCTAGAATCTGATCTTCAAGAAACTAGGGACAATGAGGAAGAACTTGAAAGACAAATTGTCGTTCCGAAACATGACCTAGAAGTTGCAAATGAATACAAAGAGAAGTTTAAGATAAGATCAACTAAACTTGAAGTGCTGCTTGATAGTCAGAAGATGGCAGATGATAAGCATGGTCTAGTATATGAGAAAGGTGAAAGCTCTGGATCCGGTCAAAGAAATCCTAAATCAAGGAATCAGAGAAACAGACCTAGAAGACCTCCGGTAAGACAACCTAATGCTCAAAGGTATCCATATTTCAATGGAAATTATTTCAATTGCAATAAATTTGGTCATAGAGCTACTCAGTACAGAAGTAGAGTAAATCAAAATGGTCCATCTTTCTCTGGTCAATGCTTCAATTGTAAAAGGTATGGTCACAGATCCAATGAATGTAGAAGTATGATGATGATGAACTACTCTAACAACAAAAGAAATGCCAATTCTTTCAATGGCTACTGTTGTGCATGCAATAGATTTGGACACATGGGTAATCAGTGCAAATCAAGAGGAAGTCAAGTAAATGGGCAAAGAAATGTTGTGTTCTTCAATTGCAACAGATCTGGTCATATTGCAAAATTCTGCAGAAGCAGGAATGATGACAGAAAAGGTTCGGTAAACAAAAAACAAAAATTGTAGGGACAAGATAAAGGCAAGGGTAAAATAGATGTGAATGAGATTCAGAAAGAAATGAATAAAATATGGGTGAAGAAAGATGTAAAGAATGAAGGTGATGGATCCGCACTGGAATCTGGTGCTAATAATTCCTCTAGGAATTGAAATGGGAGCCCTGGCTCAGGGGGAACTACATTGAAAATCTAATTCCCCCTGCTATTAAGTGGGTTCCTGAATTTGGCACGATGAATGAAGATAAAGAAGCCTATTGAAAATCTATTGAAGTAGTCTCCGGAAGAAAAGAAGCTAAAGCGATTGATTGCGGAGCAATTAAAGATTGATAGTATTTAGAAATAGAGTAACCGGATGTATTAGGGCAGAGCATTTATTACAATGGCGAATTAGGTTTTGTGGAGCATAAAATTTCATTCATTCAACATTTAATCACTTTGCATTTGAAGAAAAACAAGGAGAAGAGTGCTTGAGCTGAGATTTCAAAGATTCAAAGTGCAACAGGTGAATTCATCAGCTAACCCTAATTCCATGAAGAAAAAGGTACTTATCTGTGAAGCTTTGAACTTATAATCTTTTGAAATGGCTACACCTCTAGTTGTGAACATTACTGAGTGACCTAGGCCAAAGTTTAAAAAACACCCCTTCAAGTCCACTCAAGCTGATCTGATGGGAGCATTTTCTTGGGTTCCATATGGAGTTCTTCACACAGAAGATATTAGGGCTTCTATTCACGTGCCTCTTGAGGAGCATAGCGACTCAAGGTTCGATGATCTATTTAGGAAACACTTAAAAGGTGATGATTTTGAGCTCAAACCAGAATACAAAGAAGTTCATACAATTTGTTAGGTTTCTAAGTTTTGCCAAGGACGAGTGGGTCCAGTATTTTTGAGCCATATCCATGATTAGTTTATATAGCTGAATCATCCATTCAAGATCACAAAAGATGCAATAATGGCAGTTACAGGATTGAATTCAACCATTACTCTACCTCAGTTGAAGGCTGTGAAAAATCAAGAAGTCACGGAGGAAACTAGATCAAAATTTGATAAGAGAGCTATGACTATAAATGATATAGAGGATCATGGGGTCAGATTCACATCGATGGTAATAGGGTACAAGATATATTTCTCTAGTAGAGAAAATTAAGTGTCTAGAATAGCCATCTATACTGCATATCAGATGGTAAAAGAGAATGCAGACTATGATCTTTGTGAACTATTGTTGAACTAGCTTAAGGAGAACCTAACTAATATAAAGAAGGATAGGAAGTACTCATTCAAATATGGTACACTAATCATGTGTCTTTTCTTTTATTTCTTGAGTGAGCTCCCTAAGAATAAGAATATATATTGGTCCAACAACCAACTAGTAGTAGTCCAGATTATAAATCATTTGAGTTGTCTAGGAAATTATGATGCACAAAAGACTGCACTTTGGGGATTCTTAAAAAAATTCTAGAGTATAATGCAGGCTAGGGATAGAATACCTAGGGCTATGGTTGAAAAATACAAGGACACCATTTGTTCTATGGTTACTGTTGATCAGTGGAAAATGGAAGCAGTGGAACCTAGAGTTGTGTGGATCATGCCCATGGGGTATGAAGTAGATGGGCATGTGTTGGAACTGTATGCACAACATTTGTTAAATCAGCCTAGGGATCCGGCTGAAGAGATATTTGGAACTTATGAAGAAATTTCACAAAAACTACATCTTGAATTCAAGGCTCCTAAAATCAACAGGAAAGTAAGGAAAGAAGTTGAGTAGTTGGCTGAGAATCTAGGTCTTACTAAGGAAGTTGTGAGGCAATTCAGGGATAGAAAAGGCTAAGAAGGAGAAGCAGGACAGGGAATAGGAAACTGTTCCAACAGAACCTCCTTCCAAGTCAAGGTCTACTAGGAGCACTAGTTCAACCTCTGGTGCATCACCTTCTCCTGTTGCAGAGAAATCCAAAGAAAAACCTATTGAAAAGGAAGGAAAAAGAACAAAAGCAATGGCCAAGAGGTCATATGGTAGTATGGAGAAGGAGGATGAAGAAAAGACTGATTCAGATGATGAGATTAAAGGATTGAAGGCCTTAGGTGCTAAAGCTGTTAAAGTGTCTAAGGAGAAACCCTTCGAAAGCAAAAAGCCAAGTAAAAGGCATAAGTCAGATGCTGATGTTGAGAAGCCAATGTTGGTGTAATTAAATATTTAATTACACTTTATTAAGTTTACTTAGGGCTAATTTTAGTCTTAGGTTATTCTGAAGTCATATTAGGGTTTTTCTCTAACTTGCAAATATAAAAGCAAGTTCTCACATGTAATTCTTTAATCCATTTCATTAATTCATCCTTATTGTGCAAATTATTCCTCTTTGCTTTTTTCTCTTGTGGAAGGTAAATCTTAGGTTTTGCAGGTGATCTTTATGGCTTGAATTAATTATCAAATTCAACATGGTATCAGAGCAGATCTGCAAGCCCCTTCTCAAATTTGGAGAATTTTTTTAGCAAGAGTCATTTGCTGGGTGTGTTTTTGTGTAAAATGGAGTATTCCATTGGATTCAGAGCAGCTGGAAAATGCAGATCTATCTTTTGTTTGGCTGAATTTGGTTTGGGGAAGCCAGATCTGTGAAGGTTTCAAAAGTTTTTTTTATATGAAGAAAAATAGAGGTTTCAGAGCATTTTTGGCCAAAACCGACCTCACCATTGCACTCAGAAGGCCCAAAAACCCCTATTTTCATATAAGGCACTCTATATTTTGCTGAAAAAAAGTTTCTAGGTGTTTTTTTTAGGGTTTCAAAATTTTGGTTTTGTGAAATCCATACGACTGTACGGCGCCTCGATTTCTGTGCCAACCTTGATTTCTGTGCGATTCTCATTTGAGTAGATTTTGATTTTAGAGCTACCTTGGTTTATGTGCCATCTTGATTTTCATGTTGTCTCAATTTTTGTGCCGCCTCGATTTTCATGCTATCTCGATATCTGTGCACAGGTACCGCTGAATTTTTTATTAATTTCTTAATAAAAAATAATTTTTTATTTTGGAGGGCTAGCCCCTTGGGTTTAACCCTTGGTCGCATGGGGGACCAGCCCCTAGCTTCCAAGCAGCAGCCCCCAGAGACTCAGCTCTTGGTCATATGAGGGACCACTACCCTAGCCGCCAGCCCCCAAAGACTCAGCGCCTGGTCACATGGGCACCCAGGGGCTTCAATAGTTTTTTTTTTGGCCTCTTTGCACTAAAGGAGCAGTTTTGGTAAATCGAGCATATCTTGAGCATACGGAGTCAGATTTTAAAAAAAAAATAGGCGTTGGAAAGCTGGTTTCGAGCACAATCCAGTGGTGTAGGTATTTTTTCTAGGTTTTTTCTGATTGGTATAATTTATTGCTGTTTGAAGTTAAGGCATCTTTTTTGGCCTTCGAGCTCCATTCTTGCACCTAGAATCTCCGTTTTTCAAAAACGAATAGGCGTTGGAAAGGTATTAGAGAGCTCTACACAGCCAACTATATAATATTTTCAGATTCAGCCCCAGGTATATTTTAAATCAGTTTGTCGATTTTATGGCTTCTGTTGGATATCCTGGACATGCTGCCTCCTGGAAAGTTTCTGTTTGCTTTGAAAGACTTCTATTATCAGCATAAATCTATTTACATATTTTGATCTATAATCATCTAAGGAGATGGGATTCTACCATCAACATAAATCTAATTGCAGATATTGTGGAAGTAATCAACATGAGAAAGAGATGTGTCCTCATTTCTCACATCATCTCTTTGAAATGCTTCTTTCAATCGCTTCTCCTCCTGATGAGATCATTGTTCCACCATCACCTACTGCTACTTCAAAGTTCAGTGTTGCATCATCATTGGCTTCTAGTGATTCTGTGCAGCAGGTCAATATTAGTCTTCCTGATCCACCTCATTGGGATTCCTATCTTGCAGACATATCATCTTTGTTTGTAGAGTCCCATCTTATAGATTTGGAGGACCACATTGAGGACATTTGTCTTCTTTTTGATGACAACTTCGACGGAGTTGCATCACCATCATATGCTTCAAAGATTGTTCTTCATCCTCCTCTTCTTCAGTCACAGTTTGATAGTGGATTCGAGACATTTGAGCAGTTTTCAGGAGCATCATTATTGTCTTTGGATCATGTGCAGAGTTTAGAAACATTTGTCCTTCTTCCTGTATATTCCTATCCGGAATGGGAAGACATTATGCACACATCTGCAGTTCTATTTCTTCCCAAGGGGAGGAATGTTGTTTGACGTTCATGGGTCTTCATCTTTATTCTATGTCGAGCATCTTCTAGCACTGTAGGAGTCATCTTGAGGAGCGGCTACATGGTCTCTCTTCTCATCTCTATTTTGGGAGGGAGCATTTCCTCGCATGGGGTTTCATCCTTCTCACTTCTGGGGGGGTCATCAGACCTTCTCTCTTCTTCCTCTCTTATGGGGGGGCATTCTTGATTGTACTTTTGTGATGGATTCACTTCTTGGGGGGTCTTAGTTTTAGTCCTTCTTCCATCACATGTTTATGTACTTGTATTTTTCTCTCTTTTGGAGAGGAGTTTTCTCCCACTGGGTTTTTCTCCTTTCTCTCCACTTTATGAGAGATTCTTGTTGTTCATGGGTACCTAAAATGACCTTGTAGCTGGGACCCATTCTTGCATTAGTTGCATACTTTTCATTTCTCCCTAAGTTGCACTTATGGGGGGGTGTTGGTGTAATTAAATATTTAATTACACTTTATTAAGTTTACTTAGGGCTAATTTTAGTCTTAGGTTATTCTTAAGTCATATTAGGGTTTTTCTCTAACTTGCAAATATAAAAGCAAGTTCTCACATGTAATTCTTTAATCCATTTCATTAATTCATCCTTATTGTGCAAATTATTCCTCTTTACTTTTTTCTCTTGTGGAAGGTAAATCTTAGGTTTTGCAGGTGATCTTTGTGGCTTGAATTAATTATCAAATTCAACAACCAACTCCTTCTATGGAGGACATCGTTAAGACAATCACTGTAGATGGAAACCTAAAACCAATGACTAAATTCTATGATCATTACAGTGATGCTGACAAAAAGAGTTTTGGAGGATGCTATTGTAAATTATTTAAATGTATTCAACAGAGCTCTAGTGGAAATTTTGGTAGAAATCTCTAAGAATTTAAGAAACATTCTTGAAATAAGAAAAGAAGTGGCTAAAGAAAAAGATCTGGAGCTAAGGGAACATGTAATGTCCAGTCTATGTTTGGTGATCTCCAGAAAAGAAGCAGATAAGATTCTCAAAGAAGTCAAGAATGAATTCAGAAGCAAGAAAAGGATGAATAAGATGATGATTGGAGACATTGACGAAGTTGTTAAAGAAACAAAACAAATTTTAAAAAAAGCATTGGACAAGAACAAGTTTTATGTGGTTACAGAAGAATCGGTTGATACTGAGGATGCATCAGTTATGAATGATGAAGAGCTATAGAAAAATGAGCAACAAACTAGAGAAGTTGATGTCTCCATTCCAGAGGAAGAAACCTTGAATAAAGAAGATGAAGAAATGATGAAGGAAGATCAAGAAAAAGAAACTGATGATGGAATTGATTCCCCCACTCAAGATGTTAAGGAATTTGATAATACTTCCACTAAGGATACACCAAATCCTCCAAAAGAGAATGTAGAAGATATTTCTGAGATAGTTAAAAATTTGGATGCTTCTGATGATGATGCAGAGAAGCAAGAAGCAAAGAAAAAGAATGAAAGTGATAAGCAGAACATTGTGGTTGACTCTG
Organism: Cunninghamia lanceolata; assembly: GCA_027924645.1. NCBI lineage: Eukaryota > Viridiplantae > Streptophyta > Pinopsida > Cupressales > Cupressaceae > Cunninghamia > Cunninghamia lanceolata. Next base: position 3,721,939 of record BSBN01000620.1, read on the forward strand.
AAAGGGGAGAAGATAGAGGCCCTGAAGAGCACAAGTCTAAAACATCATTTTGGGCAAGAGACACTACAGATGCAGTGAAAGAAATTTTGGAAAGAGATAAATAGATTGCAGAAGATCAGGACATAATAAAAGGACCAATCAATTTTGATACTTTATCACCAATGTAGAAGATAAAGTTGGCCTCTATTGCACAAGCTAAGGATAGAGAGGAAATTTTGAAGTCCCATTTAGAAGATAGTGAGCTGCTTGGCCTTGCATTTGGGATTTTGGAGAAAATCATGCCCACATTTAAGAAGGATTCTTCAGCATCTCCCTCCAGTTAGTTGAAAAGCTTGATAAACTCTGTAAGTTCTCATTTTTAAACCTTAGATAAGTCAACAAAAGATAAAGTCAAAAATGAATTTAATGAGAAAAGGTTTGCTAAAATAAAGAAAATAATTAGCTATGATAGATCTGGGCTTGATACCAATATAAAGAGTATTCAACGTGCCCTATCTGAAGGTGCAGAGATCTATAAGTTTTGTCTAAATAGATCTAAAACTATTGAAGATATTGAGAAAAAGATTAAGGACATAGAGCTCAAAATGTCTAATATTTCTCAGTCATATAGTCCTTTAACTGAGTTTGTAATTGCCAAAGAATGCCAAGTAGTAAGTCTGCAGAATGAATTGAGTGATCTGGAGAAAGAAAAGGCCAAAATTCTAGGTAGATTGGATGAGCTCTGGGGATTGATCTCCCCTAAGCTAGAAACTATGTATGATATATTGACAGAGTCCCAAGCAGTAGCTGCTACCAGTGATCCTACTGACCTTCAAAAAGTAGAATCACTGGCATTTTTGTTTAGTGGGAACATAGCTATCTTGGGTAGTATTAAAAAGAACTGGGACAATGAATTGACAAAGCTGAAAAACATTTTTGGTGATATCTTTTTGCTAATAAACAAAGCCTAGGAACGGTATGTCCATATGCAGAAGTATGTAGAGTTTTGACCCTTGTACATAAATTCTTTTATGAATTTTGGTATACGGATCCCAGTCTTTGCCATTGATGTCAAAGGGGGAGAGGAAAAGTAGTGAAAAATGAAGAATTAATCTAAGGGGGAGCATTGGAAATCATAAGTGTATAAAGTAAGGGGGAGTTGTTCTAACACTTAGTCATTTTTCACTAAGTGTTTCCATCAATGCCAAAGGGGGAGATTGTTGGCAAGAGACACTACTAGGTATGTCAGGTGTTGTCATTGATGGCAACTAAATCCATCTTACGCATCCACATTTCATCAGTGGATCATACTGGAAGCCAGATTGCAGATTTGTCTAAGTACGGATAGACAAGAACATGGGATATGATAGGGTACAGCATTTTGGTCTGCATTTCTCCACAAGAAATCATATTGTGTTGCATATTTGAGGGAATGTTAAGGGATGTCAGGGCTACCTAAATCCAATATTTTAGCCTCCAGTGATGAAGGGAGTGTAAGTTTCAAACATCTGAGTATCAGGTTCTGGTTAAGCAGTTCAATCCAGTGAAGAACAGGCCAACTAGGTGTTTGAGCCTTGTGCAGATGAATAGAAGTGATTGATCAAGTAATTTATGAGATCCAGTGGTATTGGCAAACATGTGAGGTGACTTGGATACAGAAGTTTTAGTCCGCATAAATGTTTGTGCATAGATTCAGCCAACAGAACAGTGTTCTTAAAAAGTCTAAGTTTTTCTTAAGGTCGACTGCAGTTGATGCAATTCTTTGTAGCAGATATATATAATCATTGAGTTTGAGCATTTGGAGGTGTAGAATTGCGAAGATGAAGGGATAAGTGCGAAGTGTTAGGGTTAGCCAGTAGAAGATATCAAGTAAATGCAAATAAAGATTAAACAGAGGAATGAAAATACACAGAAATAATAACAGTGAGAGACAAGTTTTAACATGCTTCACCCAAACTTAGGCTACATCCACCAATAGAGAGTCTAATATTATTATCCAGTGAATCAAACAGATTACAACCAACAATCCTTGCAACTCAATACCACTGCAAAATGCTACAATACATCAACGGAAACCTTAACCTTTAGCTAGTTTTATCAAGCCTTATGTCGGCTACAAAAATAGAGTTATTTTATGTCAGCCAATTGAAAAATAACTCTCAATGCCTTAATAGAGTTATCATGACAAGGAGCGTGCCAGGGGCACTACCCCTTGACCCCATTAAATAATTTTGGGGGAAACCGCGCTAATTAAAGTGGAATAAATTTAACCTCTAAGTTTGATTAGGCTCCATATAACAACAATCTCCCACTTGGAGACTGATCAAACTCCACACCATATCATCTCCCACTTGGAGACTGGTCATAACACCACTGACCCTGTAGCTCCCACTGGAAATAAGCACCCTGGACTCTATTATTTTGATTTTATTATTTTTTCAGTCTTGAAGACCAACCGATGTTGAAGAGGACCTCATCTTCTCCCTTGTTACTGCCTTTGTAAACATATCCACTAGATTTTCATCTATATGTATCTTTTCCAGCTATAACTGTCCATCATGCAACACTAATCAAATGCAGTGATACCTCAACTATATGTGTTTAGTTTTTAAATGCAAGGAAAAATTCTTTGCAAGATGTATAACACTCTGGCTGTCTGTAAACAAATAACTGTTAGTCTTTTATTTGCCTAATTCTTCCATGAAAGATTGCAGCCATATCATCTCCTTGCTTGCCTCTATTGCAGCTACATACTCTGCCTCTATGGTGGATAAAGCAACCACCTTTTGTAACCATGAGATCCAACTCACTTCTGTCCCACCTATAGTAAAGACATAACCTGTAGTACTCCACCTGGTATCAATATCTCCTACCAAATCTAAGTCTACATAACCTGCTAAATCAGTATTAGAGCCCCCAAAACATAAATGTTTACTGGATGTACCTCTCAAATATCTGAGAATCCATTTTACTGCATTCCAATGCTCCAATCTGGGATGACTCATATACCTGCTGATGACTCCTACAGCATGTGCAATATCTAGTCTCATGCATACCATGGTGTACATTAAACTTCCTACAACTAAAGCATATGGTACCTTGGACATTTTTTCTTGCTCCTCTTGTGTCTTAGGACACATCTCCTTAGTCAATTTCAAATGACTAGGCAAAGGTGTGCTGACAGCTTTTGCATTCTCCATATGGAATCTCTGCAACACCTTTTCGATATAATCAGCCTGAGATAGAGTCAATTTTCTATTCTTCCTATCTCTACAAATTTTCATACCAAGGATTTGTTTTGCTACCCCCAAATCGTTCATAGCAAATGATTGTGCTAACTGTTGTTTTAACTCTCTTATGTGATCTATGTTAGACCCTGCTATAAGCATGTCATCAACATATAAACATAAAATAATGTAGCTGTCATTATCCAACCTCTTAAAATAAACACAATGGTCAGAATTACACCAGTTGTAGCCTTGATCAACCATAAAACTATCAAATTTTAAATACCATTGCCGAGGTGCTTGTTTCAAGCCATATAAACCCTTCTTCAATCTGTACATCAGTTTCTCCTTGCCTTTGACTTCAAATCCCTATGGTTGTTCCATGTAGATCTCCTCCTCCAAATCACCATAGAGAAGGCAGTTTTCACATCTAGCTATTCCAAATGCAAATCTTCAATAGCCACAATACTTAAAACAATACGAATAGAAGTCATTTAACAACCGGAGAAAAATCTCATCAAAATCAATGCCCTTTTTCTATGCAAATCCTTTTACAACTAACCTGGCTTTAAATCTTTTCTTACCTCCATCTTCCTCTTTTAGCCTATAAACCCATTTGTTTGGTAAAGCTTTTTTACCTACAGGCAACTTACATAATTCCCAAGTCTGATTTTTCAGTAAGGAGTCCATTTCTTCTTTCATTGCAAGCTCCCACTAAACCTTTGTATCCACCTGCATATCTTCATCATACCCTTCCGGTTCACCAGCATCTGTTAACAAAATATAATACAAAGAGGGAGAAAACCTTTCAGGAGGTCTACTTAGCCTTGTTGACTGTCTAACATTCACTGGAGTTTGGTGTTTCTTGTTGCTATTGCAGAGCATGAGGAACCACTGTAACATCACTATTTGGAGTATCATCTAGCACCACATAATCCTTTTCTTTCTTCTCATGCTATTACACTGATCTTTGTACAACACCTTCTCATTGAATACAACATCCCTGCTTCTCACAATTTTTAGATTTTCAACATCCCAAAGCCTATAACCAAATTCATCAATGCCATATCCAACAAAGATACACATTTTTTATTTTACATCCATCTTGGTTCTATTTTCAGAATCTACATGTGCAAATGCTTCACATTCGAAGGTTTTGAGAAAATAATAACTCACCTTCTTATCTATCCATGCTTCCTCTGGAATACCACAGTCCAAAGGAACTGAAGGACCTCTATTAATTAAATATACAATGGTATTGACAGCCTCTACCCATATATTTAAAGGCAGCCCAACATGCAATCTCATGCTCCTTGCATGCTCCATTATTGTCCTATTCATGCGCTCAGCCACTCCATTTTCTTGTGGATTCCCTAGAACCATTTTCTGCCTATGAATTCCATTAAAGGAACAATAATCGTAAAATTCTCTGCTGCAATACTCACCACCATTATCAGATCTGAGACATTTTAATCTTTTACCCAACTCATTCTCAACCAAGCTTCTCCATTTCTTAAATATTTTAAATACATTAGATTTCTGCCTAATGAAATAAATCCAAGCCTTCCTAGTTGCATCATCTATGAATGTAACATAATACCAAGAGCCACCGAGAGAAGATACCTGAGCTGGTCCCCATACATCTGTATGCACAAGCTCCAACTTTTCATCTTTCTTTTTCTTCCCATCCTTGAGAAAACTGACTCTCTTTTGTTTGCCATACACACAACTTTCATAGAAATCCATATTAATACATTTCAAATCTAGTAAAACTTTCTTAGAATGAAGTATCTTCATACCTTTTTCACTTATATGCCCAAGTCTATTATGCCACAGTGTTGTCTCAGAACCTACAACAACTATTTCAATCTCTTCCTGCGAACCTGTAGCAACTATTCCTAAACCTGTTTGTTTTTTCTCTACAACAGCTAAAGTAGAAGGAATAGTATGACCTGTACAAAGATATAAGGTGCCTACTTTCACACCTTTTGCTACTATTAAGGCACCTCTTGAAACCTTCCAATTTTTATCACTAAATGTAACAATGCAACATTCATTAGCTAGATTCCCTACTAAAATTAAATTCCTACTCGGCCTTGGAACATGCCTTACCTCTTGTAGTAGCCAATGATTCCCATTCTGTAACTTAATCTTGATTCTTCCCTTTTCAACAATCTGGCAGGGTTCGTTATCTCCCAAATAAACTAGCCTAAAATCCCTTTAGACATAATCAAGAAAATAACTTCTATGGGGTGTAGCATGAAATGAGGCCCCTGAATCTAAAACCCATGAATCATTAGCATTATCTAGGGAAAGAATCAAAGCATCATCTTCAGATTTATTACTTACCACATTTGCTTCCTTATTGCCTTCTTGTTTGTCTCGTTCTCTATTCTTCTAAGACCAACAATCTTTCTTTAGATGACCTGGTTTCCCATAGTACCAGCAATCCTTCTATCCTCTGGATTGGGATCTCTTGTCCTTTGATTTTCCTCTTGACTTCCCATGACCTCCATAACCTTTTCCTCTCTCCTTTGATCTACCCCTGCTTTCTGCATTCAAAACACTACCTGATGTGGACCCTCCTGAGCTTTTTCATCACATTTCCTTGCTAAGGAAAACACCAATAACATCATCAAATTTCAAAGTGTTTGAACTAGAGACAGAGTTACAACCATTACCAAGCTATTCCAGCTTTTTGGCAAAGAACATAAAACCAAGAGAGCCCTCACCTCTTCATCAAATTTCACTTTTATAGAAGTTAACTGACTGGTAATCGTATTAAACTCATTTAAATGATCTATCACATATCCACCTTCAATCATTTTTAAATTAAACAAACGCTTCATGAGAAATACCTTATTTGAGGCTGAGGGTTTTTCATAAAATTTAGCCAAAGCTTTCATTAGTTCACTTGTTGTCGTCACTTCTGTTATATTGAATGCCACAGATGGTACCAGGCATAACCGAATGGTTCCTAGTGCCTTTTGTCTAGAAGATTCCAATCCTCATGAGTCATTGTTGCTGGTTTCTTGGCTATTCCTTCCAACGACCTCCACAAATCCTTCTGATAGAGATAATCCTCCATCTGCATATTCCATAACTAATAGATTTGCCCATTGAATTTATCTACCTTCAATTTACCCTCGTCCACCATTGCTCCCACTCAACCATGAGACCTTCCTGCAGATGATAATTGAACACAACCTGCTCTGATACCACTTGTTAGGGTTAGCTGGCAAAAGATATCAATTAAATGTAAATAAAGATTAAATAGAGGAATGAAAATACATAGAAATAATAACAATGAGAGATAAGTTTTAACGTGCTTCACCCAAACTCGGGCTATATCCACCAACAGAGAGTCCATCATTATTATCCAATAAATCAAATTGATTACAACTAGCAATCCTTGCAACTCAATACTGCTGTAAAATGCTGCAATACATCAAAGGAAACCTTAACCTTTAGCCACTTTTATCAAACCTTATGTCGGTTACAAAAATAGAGTTATTTTATGTCGGCCAATAGAAAAATAACTCTCGACACCTTACTAGAGTTATCGCGACAGGGAGCGTGCCAGGGGTCCTACCCCTGGACCCCATAAGAGGCACTGCCCCTTGACCTCATCTTGGGGGCGCTGCCCCAAAACCCCCACAAGGGGCGCTGTCCCTTGACCCCGTTAAATAATTTGAGGGGAAACCGCGCCGATAAAAGTGGAGTAAATTTAACCTCTGAGTCTAATTAGGCTCCATATAACAACACGAAGTATAGTAGAATCAAGTGCGAAGGGAAGAGATCTAAGCTCCAGATCATGATAAAGTAGTGAAGTACAGAAAAAAGAGATGAAGTGTGTAAAGTTAGTATATTGTGCTTAACCGGAACTGTAATTCTGCATTATTGGATGCTATTCTTCAGTTCAAACATTCTAGTAAACTTTTATAATTAATTTGTAGGCAATGAGCCTCTTTGAGCAGTGAGCTCTGGGCAGTGTGCCCTGAAGACATGTGGCTTGCCCATTTGTAATACTTTTAATAGAGTATAAATTCTTTTAGGTTAACACCCACCGTGGTTTTTCCCTTAACTGGGTTTCCACGTAAAAATCTTGGTGTTCATGTGTTGTGATCTTTCTATTTCTATTCTTGTGTTCATGCTTCTTTCTTTTGGATGTATGTGGTAAATAAATAAATGTACATAAGTAAGAAGTTTTGCAGAACATTGATTCACCCCCCTCTCGGTGCTCCTTAATCTCAACAGTGCTTGTGGAAGGTTGTTTGGGTCGGTGTATTTCTAACCTTATCCTTCTTGCGTTATGTGGCACATTTGGTATGGCCAGATTGTTTTCCCAAGATGGGTTGTTAAAAGATAGAGAACGCCTGGATTCTCTTTGATCTTGTTCATAATCAGAATCTTCGTAGTCATAATAGTTGGTGATTGGTGCATCAGGGAGTGGCAGCACATACCTATCAAATGAAGGAGTTTTTGGTTCTCTTGAGGGAATGTTCCCTTGGTTTAGGTCAGGTTCTGTCATATTCAGGGGTCCCATAGACACCATAGAATAAATGGAATGGATGATGACATAAGCGATAGAAGTTGAAGTAGCTATGAGGAGCAGTGAAAGAATGTTTCGAAGTTTCTGCTAAATGTTTTGAAATGCAAACCACAAAACTAGAAAGATTCTATGTTTCATGTCAGGTTCACCAAAATATGTACGCTCAAAATAGTGACTCCTGTTGCCTGGGGCTGTCGGGTCAGATTTTGGCACACACACGGACCCTTCCCTCCTTGCCATGGGGTGATCCGCCACGCCACTCTCGCTCATGTGGAAGTTGTCAGTCAAGAGGAGGTGAGACACGGTGGGGGTCTGGCTCGTTGGAGAGCTGGACTTTGCGGAGAGGGGTTGGCAAGTAAGGCCTTTGTTGTTGTGTGCTAAGTTGAATGTTTCACTCGATTGTGGTTTTAGTTGAGATAACCCTATGACCTGAAGGGTCACTAATTTCTCTTCTTATGTTGGGGTTTCTTAGATTCCACCTATGTGTGGGTAAGCGGTTTTGCCCATTTATGTCCTCTTGTCTTTGTATGCGTTGAAAGAGTTCTTGTTGTATTTGGAGTTGTCAAGTTTCTTCTAACAACAAGAGGACAAATGGGTCTCCTTGTGATAGAACAAATGTTTCTTGTTGTGGTCATGGAGTGATCTCCTCAATCTCGTCATGGACAACCCTCACCCACTCTCCTCTCACTCCTAGGCACATTTGAGAGCCAAGATGGAGGTAGATGCATGATGACTAACCTTAACCAAATTTTGGGTTTTGACCTAGGGTTTAGTTGACCTAGGGTTTGACTATGTTTTGACTTGTTTTTACCTTGTGATGTAATCAAGGGTTTGATTGAATCTTTTAACTGTGGTTACCTAGTGATGGTATCGAGGGTTTGCAATTTTGTCTTTCTAGGGTTTCTATATGCATGCAAAGCTTAAATGATATGCACAATGTTTTTTTGTGCTTTTTTAGTATATTGGAAATGAAAAGTGCCTTTTTAATCTATGAAAGGGAAATATGTATACAATCTAATATGATTTTTCCTAATGCAAACTTGATCTATGTTTTTGGGTTTTCGATTGTTTTGAAATAATCTAATCTAAAAAAAGGAAATTGGTTCTTCTAACAATCTAGATCTAGAAATATGAAAACAACTATTCTAACATGCAAGATCTAATTATCAAAGAAAAAGAAATGTTTTACTGTTCCCAAGAGCAAATTTGGTTTTCTAATTACTATAAAATGAACAAAAATAATGAATGAACTTGAGAGAAACAAAGATTTGTGTGACTCCACTACCCTCAGAAATCCTTGATATTGGCAACCTCGAGTCCTTTTGAAGCAGTGGGAGATCCTCTTGATGACAAAATGACACAAAGAAGCAAAAAGAAGCTTTGATGAAGCTTGGATGAGCTCAATGAGATCTTTAGTTGAGCACAATGGCATAGAATGAAGTAGTGTAACGTTGCTTGGTTGAACAATGAATAAAATAAAAAGCACCTTCGTCATGTAAGAACATTTGAATGCTAAGTTGGAGAGCAAAAACCGGCAAGAGATATGTGGATAATGAATTTGCCTCCCTTTGTGCTTGAGGGAGGGGTGTAAATATAGGTTTGAGGAATGCAATTGATTGAGAAGTTAACAAGGATTGATTAGGGAGTTAACAAGGTTGATTACCTAGTGAACTCAACTAATTGTGGAGTGATAAATCAATTATAGCTTATCACTGAAGAGGAATTGGAGATGAGGGAATACACGAGATTGATTGAAGAGTTAATTTGAGATCAAATGGATCTAATTATGCATGTGTGGGTGCATGAAATAGTTAACTCCATAGTAGGCATCAAAAATCATGCAAACTGGAAGAAAAGCAAGCAAAAACAGAGCTAAAATGAGTGAGAAACTTGAGTTTTTACATGGCTAGAAAAATAAGAGGGTCACTCTATTGTACCTGGCACACATGCCCCATTTTGCCAAATGGAGACCCCCTCTTTTGCTTTGGCTTGAAGTCTCAACCTTTGTTACTTATGATGATGAGAGGGTAAATATGTGCTTAGAATGTAAGATTTGTTCCAAATCTGAGTATTTCACATGTGTGGAGTCATTTGATGTCTTTCATGATTGATTTGGAGGTGTCTTCAGTGGTCTTGTGCTTAAAAGATAACCATTTGTTGCCTTTTTGTGCTGAAAATGGGTGTTACTGCATTTTGCTCCAAAATCTTATGTCATTGGATATTGTCCTTGAAATTGCTACTGTAGGGTGTGTCATGTTGAAATTCCTAGCTTCCAAGTCTTAGAGTTACAAAATCATGTCAAATTCCACAATATTTCACTAAGGCGTTCATATACTTTCATTTTGACGCATGGTCTTGAAGCCCTGATTTGGCTAAGTCTAAAACCCTGAAAACCTTGAAAAATGGCTAAGTCTAAAATCTGGTGGAACCTCAAAAATCTAGAATCTGCATATCAAATCCTATGGAAATATACTGTCAGGTCCTGGACATTTCCAAATCTAGCGCTAAAAATAACCCCTACTATACTTAGCACTAAAAATCAGTCCTATTGCCTAGCACTAAAACCATCCCTAATTGACTTCCCTGTAAACTACCACTAAGTTAGTCACATCAAAAAGCTCTGCTAAGACTCAAACAAACCTAGTGCTAAAAACATGACTGTCTAACTTGGAGTCAAATCTTGCTTCAACCGACTTTAGTCGGACATCCTCTAAAACCCCGCCAAGTCGATAGACCCTGGAATCTGCACTAAAACACTTTGAATGATCACACACTAGAATTCACTTTCTCCAACCTGCACCAAAATGCCCCTCTGCTGACTTTTAGTTAGTCATCTATTAAAATATGTGCTAGGTCAGTTGGAGGCAAAATCTGTGCTAGGTTAGTTGGAGGCAAAATCTGCGCTAGGTTAGTTGGAGGCAAAATCAATGCTAAGTTAGTACACTCCAATATCAACGCTTTTTGCCAATTTGGGCCAAAAAAACACATTTTTTGAAAGGGAAACTTAGATTTTCTTGATGAATTTAAATTACATATCAATCTATCACATCATGATAAACATTTTTACCAAGTTTGTGTGGATTTTGGGCATGTTTTATGATAATTAATGTTACTGCACATGAAAAGTCAATACCCCTAAAAATACCACTTTTTTGCAAAAAAGGACTATAAAAACATGAAATAAAAGTCCCCAAATGGATCCTATTGGCCAAATTGGTACTTGAAAATGGTAAAAAAATCATAAAATCATGTAAAAATCACTAGATTTATGAGGTTGTTCATAAGAAGATGACATTGACATTGAGTTGTCCTAGACTGAATCTATGACTACAAATGGACATGCTTTGATCAATTTTGATGGAAAATGATTGTTTAAGATGAAATTGATGCTTGGGCTTATAAATTGTAGGTCTGAGAGCACAAAGGAGCTAACTGGAACTATCTTGGAAGGATTAATATACAGAGGTATCCTACTAACCTAAACATGAAGAATCAACATTCTATCAGTCAAATCACTGCTCTATCTGCAAGAGAAAGCCAACATGATGTCCCAGATGATGGATATGAATCCCAGGAGCTTGAGAAGACAATAGATCAGGCCTACTTCATTGTTGTTCCTACAGATCTAGTCCAATGCACAAGACATGTTTACAACTACCTACACTTATTCCAATAGTCCAATCATGCAATGATGATCCAGCAAGCATTGAGTTAGACATTCTTACATCAAAAATGTGCCACATACCCCTCTTGACTATTCAACACATTAGAGAAGTCATATGTCCTACTAGACAACTCAGAAGTGATGAGCAATGGAATGATCCAGTCAGCATATGCAATCTCGTTAGTCCACATCAGCTCAACTTTTCACATGTCATATGACTTTATTTTGACTTCCTTCTACCTTGGAAAGTGGCTCTTTATCATGTATATCCAAATGGGTATCTATTTTGACTAGATTCAATGTATTTGCAAGCTTTTTTTGTCTTTTTCCTAAAGGACAAATGCAAATCTGAAAATGCAACTAACTAATGTATCTCATTAAATGCCATGTAATCTGGACCATTGGTGTTGAGTTAATCTCCACCGTCCATTCAAAAACTCAGTATGGTGCCTTGTCTATAAAAGGGCCATCATTTTATTTCATTGTAAGTAAGATTTGATAATGAATTGTTGAGACTCTGCCAAAATTCAGTCAATACAAAGCAACTTTCGCACGTTGCTGGGAATTTACATCATTATGTTGTCTCATTTTGGATTTCATGGTTCATGTCAATATGAAATTGGTTGATATTTAGTTGCATTTGTGATTAGTTATTCAAATATTTGATGGATTTCCTATCCATACCATTGATGGCTTAGTGATTATATGTCATTGTGCATGGTTAGTCTGGGCATGTTTCATATGAGATAAGTTTGATTGTATGATTTCATTGAGCTGCGCCAAGGATTGGGTATTTGATGAACCCTCTACAATTTGAAAATTATTGCATTTCCTTAGAAGATTGCACAATCTTTGTGGCATTGTGGGCTACCTGGTTAAGTAGAGATTTGTTTATTATTGGGAATCTCTCTATCTATCTGATTATCATTTCTACAATTATCTATAGGATCTCTCTTATCCCTTCTCTCTCTCTCCCTCTCCTTTTGCATTTTCTTTACATCAAGTTTGGTAGATTTAGGATTTGAGCAGCATTACATTGATCATTTGCTAAAATTTCAGACCGCATAGTCTGAACCATCTAGCGTTTCTGCATATACATTGTTGTCATATCATACAAACTCTATCGTTATATGTAAGACCCCTTGTTGGCACAGCTAGTACATCCCACTAAGATATTCCAAGCAAGCTAAGACCTAGCTGTATTATCCTTGGGGCAGTCCTATCTTGGATAGGATACCTTTTTCAAGAGAGGTGTGATCCCAGCAATCATACCTATGTTGTTGTGTGCTAAACACCATCAACATGCCCCTTTTGCCAATAAGGTCACCTAGAGGAAATCCTGTTAGAATCAAGATAGACAACTAAGAGGGGGGGTGAATCAGTTGTCACAAAACTTTCTTCCTATTAATCACTTTAATCCTTCTTGTAATTTAGCATCATAATAATAAATCAATCATGGAATCTTAATGCAACAAATCAAGAGTAGAAACACATTAACACATATGACACCAAGATTTTAACGTGGAAAACCCAGTTAAGGGAAAAACCATGGGGTGACTAACCCAAGATTGTAGTCTCTTTTAAAAGAATAAGAAGAACAAATGGCATATGCCAATTAGGGCTCACTGCCCAAGCACACTGCTCACAAGAGGTCCACTACCTATAGGAGACACATTGTCTACAGAATAATAAGTATTACATACTTGAACTGAAGAACAGCATCTTCACCATGCTTGAGTCAGTTCCATTTAAGCTCAATACTTCTGCTCTACCTTTCTCTATGCTCCTCTCTACCACACACTCATCTCCACCAAGATACATTTGAAATGACTTCACAACTTCTTATTTATACAAGACATCGACTTAGGGATAATCATCCAAGTCGGCACACTTTACAGAGAAAATACAACTTGACTAATTACAAAAGACTTCATGTGGATCATCTCACTATCGGCCACATAGATCTGAGACTTCAATCTTCTTTTGGGAACACACCATGCTTCACAGAACATCTTCAAGATCATCTGTAGAATGTGTAACTCATCTGGTCAACCAGACTTAGGAAGAACATCATCATCTGGAAGTAATTCTTCAATTATGAGCTCAATCTTCAATGTGGACCACCAACACAAACTAGACACAATCCAAAGACCTCCACAATCTTGTCTGAATCACCAAGAACATCCACACTCCTTCTGCTTACTGAAATCTTTCTCTCCTTCATATGGAACCTCATGAACACAGTCTGTCATCACTGTCATATTGGAATAGATGCTTACGGACCTCCATACCACGAACCAATTGAGTTGTCAATTCACATTGACTTGCTAAACACTCCACCAAATTTGCAAAACAAGATATTGCATTTCCAGATCTCACCGGACCTATCTGTGTCACTCTATCACCTCTGAACATCTACCAGAACCAGTTTTACTCAAGTGGCCATAACTTCTTCAAACCTTCATGTGGACCTCTCAGATCTTTACTGGATCATCTTAAGACATATATCTACAAACCCTTTGATGTGCAACCTCTGGTCTTCATCTTAGCTGGGATCTTTATCTCACTGTCTTCACTGTTCTTCTATGTTCTTGATAGGACTAATTTTCTCAATATCCTCAGCATACAACTCATCCAATCCTCATCATCAATGCAACAGGAGTATGTTGACATCAATCACAACACTAGTTAGGCCCATACTTGCAACAATCTCCCCATTTGTCATTCATGGAAACATATGATGTGAAAATTTGTTTTAACCATCAAGATAAGAACTTCTCCTCACTGACTGACATAACTCCCCCTATCACCAACAACCATTCACATGTATTCTCTTCCTTTACTGCTCTCCCTTTGATCAGCAACCACTTTTTGTTTTTCACATGTCTTCTCTCCCCCTTTGACATCAATGGCAAAGGGCACATACTTGCATCACTTCATAATCATACCAGCTGCTCCTCCTGAGTAGTAGCTTCTCACCATCAATTTGGACCACAAGATATGACTGTGAGATCCACCAGACTGATGCACATCAGTGCACCTTAATTCAGAACTGGAGGGGTAGTCACCCCTAACTTCTCCCTGAGATACTCAAAAGAGTCCTTAGGTAGAGGTTTAGTAAAATTATCTGCAATCTGATCCTTGGTGGGCACAAACTCTAATCTGACTTCATTCTTGTTCACTTGCTCTCTCAAAAAGTGAAACTTGATGGATATATGTTGTCTTTGAATGCAACACCAGATTTTTTGATATATTTATTGCACTTGAATTATCACAGAAGATTGTGATAGGTTCCTCATACTCCACTCTGATGTCTCTTAGCATTTGCTTCATCCACAATACTTGAGTGCAACTACATGTTGCTGCAATGTATTCTACTTCTGCAGTGGACAGAGATATTGCCTCTTGTTTCTTTCTCAACCAAGAAACCAATCTTTTCCCCAAAAAGAATGCTCCACCACTGGTACTCTTCTGGTCATCCACATCTCCAGCCCAATCCGCATCTGTATATGCATGAAGAGAGAAATCATGATCTCTAGGATACCACAAACCATACTCAACTTTCCCTTTTAGATATCTAAGAATCCTCTTAATTGCCATGACATGAGATTCTCTAGGATCAGCTTGGAATCTAGCAACAAGACCAACAACATTCATAATGTCAGGTCTAGTTTGAGTAAGATACAATAGTCCTCCAATCATTGACCTGCACTTTTTCTAATCAGCCTTGGGAGAGTCATCATCTTTGCTCAATTTTCATTCGGTTGCCATGGGAGTACTCATTGGTTTTGAGTCTTCCATCCCAAATTTCTTCAACAATTTTTTCACATATTTGGTCTATGAAATGAAGATTCTTTTCTTAGTTTGAATGATTTGTAGACCCAAGAAGAAATTCATTTCCCCAAACATGGACATCTCAAATTCACTTTTCATTTGATTTGCAAAAGTTTTGCACATACTATCTCTTCCTCCAAAAATGATATCATCAACAAACACTTCAACAATCAAGATATTTTCATGATCAATTTTGAAGTACAAATTACTGTTAGCAGTACCTTTGTTGAAACCAATCTTCAAAAGATGCTTATCCAGTCTTTCATACCAGGCTCTTGGGGCTAGTTTGAGTCCATACAGTGCTTTCTTCAACTTACAGACCATATCACCATGATCAGACAATTGAAATCCATTTGGTTTCTCAATGTATACTTCTTCTTCCAAGTCACCATTCAGGAAGGTAGACTTGACATCCATCTGATATACTTTGAAGTCCTTAAAGGTAGCAAAGGCAAGAAATAATCTAACTACTTCAATTCTTGCCACCGGAGCAAAAGTTTCTTCAAAATTAACTCCTTCTACTTGAGAGTAACCCTTGCAAACCAATCTAGCTTTGTTTCTGACTACTTCACCATCTTCATTCAGTTTATTCTGGAAGACCCATTTGGTTCCAATCACATTCTTGTTTCTAGGTCTAGGAACAAGATCCCAAGTATGATTTGTCTCAATTTGCATCAGCTCTTCCTCCATTGCTTTAGTCCAACTTTCATCAGTGCATGCTTCATTTACTGACTTTGGTTCAATCTTTGAGATCAGACAATACTCTTCTGAGTCTTGACCAATCTCTCTTCTTGTTTGAACACCTTTTCTTTTATCACCTATGATCTAATCTTCAGAGTGATTTAGTCTTACATACCTAAAAATTTTGGGAATTTCTTGCACTTTTGTTTCTTGAACAGGTTCATTCAAACTTATCTCTTCTTCATGATTCACCGGATTAGTATGCATCTGAATTTTAGAAGGGGCTTGGACTTCTTGGACCAAAACATCATTATGATCATCTTCATCATATTCATAAAACCTTGAGGGTTTTTCAATACCTTCATCAACTTTCACATTTGTACTTTCTATAATCTTTCTCAATCTCTTGTTATAACACCGGTAAGCTTTGCTTTGAGTAGAATAACCCAAGAATATTCCTTCATCACTTCTAGCATCAAATTTGCCAAGATCTTCATCTCTTTTAATGTAACATTTGCTACCAAAGACTCTGAAATACTTCACAGTGGGAGTGATGCCAAACTAGAGTTCATAAGGAGTCTTACCAGTATTGCTTCTGATTTGAACTCGATTAAGAGTATAGACAGTAGTGCTTACAGCTTCTCTCCAGTAGATCTGAGGAACATTTGCTTTCATCATCATGGTTCTAGATGCTTTCTGGATGGTCTGGTTCTTTCTCTCCACTACTCCATTCTACTATGGAGTCCTTGGAGTAGACAACTATCTTTTTATCCCATGTTTCTCACAAAATTCTATGAACTCACTGGATGTGAATTCTCCACCTCTATCAGACCTCAGACATTTTATGTTCAATCTGGTTTCATTCTCTACCATATACTTGAAGATTTTGAATTTCTCAAGAGCCTCAGATTTTCCTTTCAGAAAAGTCACCCACATCATCTGGGAATGATCATCAATTAATAACATGAAGTATTTATCACCTTGCACACTCTTGATTCTTGCCAGACCACATAGATCAGTATTAACTAAGTCCAATAATCTGGTAGAAGACTATTCCTTACTTTTGAATGTGACTCTACTTTGCTTACCCAACTGATATTATTTGCACAAATTATTAGTAGGTTTCACCAGTCTTGGAAGATCTCTTACAGCCTGAGTGTTGCTTATCTTGATGATATTATCAAAATGCACATGACACATTCTCCTATGCCACAACCAACTCTGATTAATTTGAACAAATAAACAACTTTTACCAGTACCAACCAAGTGGAAGATATTACCTTTTGTTTGAGTACTGGATGCAATCTTTGTTCTAAAACTTTCAAAGATCTGACATTTTCTATTTTTGAATTGGAGATCATAGCCTTTGTCCACCAACTGTCCAACACTGAGAAGATTGTGCTTCAGACCTTCAATATATAGTACATTACTGTTTTTGTTCTTTCCATCAAAAGAAATAGTTCCTCTACCTCTGATCTTGCCAGCAAAATTATTACCAAATTTTACCACTCCTCCTTCATATCTTTCCAAATCTATGAACTTATTTTTGTCACCTGTCATATGGTGAGAGCATCCACTATCAATGACCCAGTCATCCTTTTCTTCAACTTGGGCAGCCAGAGCTCTCTCTATTTTATAATTGGCAAATTCAGAGGGCATTGGATCTTCTTCCTTGATGGAAATAAACACTCAGTCACTTTTGGATTTGTTTCATGTCTCTGATTCATTATCTGTTACTCCATCATCATCTTCATGAACATAGTAACATTTATTTTGAAATCTTGATCTGTTTGGATTTTCTCTTGAAAATCTTTCCAGACACCTTGATGTAAAATGACCAATCTTATTGCAGTTAAAACATTTGAAGGGCAATTTTCCTGCATACTTACCAGATCCTCTTGGCAGTCTTTTTGCAATAAGGGCTTCAAGTTGAGTAGCTTCTGCTTCATCTTCTTCTAGATCTTTTCTTGCTTTTTCATACCATGATAATTTCTTTGAAGAGTTCTCTCCGGGATCAAACTTTTGTTTTACTTTTACAGAGGCACTAGCTTTGAAAGTAGATTCAATCTTGGGGGGTGCATCTCCAAACTCGGCCAATTCAAATGCAGCTAATTTACCAACCAGATGATCTCTTGTGATATTTGAAAAAGATCTGAATTCTTCAATAGCAGCAACCTTGTATTTGTAAGAAGTGGGAAGGGATCTGAGAACTTTGGCAATAATCTCATCTTCATCCAAGACTCCACTAGCACATCTAATGCCACAAACAAGCTCATTTACTCTTGGCATAAATGTAGTGATATTTTCATCTTCACTCATCTTCAAGTTTTCAAATTTTCCTTTCAGACTCTGCAGCTTGGCACATTTAACATACTTGTCTCCTTCATGTAGTTTTTAGATCTACAACATTTGTCAACTTTGAATCAGATAAGGCACTTAGTAGAGCTTCTTTAGCCCGAAGATTGTTTTCAGCATCTCTGATTTCATCTACAGTTCTCGGACCATTATGTGGAGGAACATACTTGTTTGTAGTCATGATCCAATATTGCATTCCCATACATTGCAAGTGACATTCCATGCGACTTTTCCAAAGAGTGAAATTGGTTCCATCAAACCTCAGACTATCCTTCTTGTAGGACGACATCCTAGATCTCCTCAAGCGGTTAAGCTCTTTTAGAGGAACTTAGCTCTGATACCAATTGTTAGAATCAAGATAGACAACTAAGAGGGGGGGTGAATTAGTTGTCACAAAACTTTCTTCCTATTAATCACTTTAATCCTTTTTGTAATTCAGCAACATAATAATAAATCAATCATGGAATCTTAATGCAACAAATCAAGAGCAGAAACACATTAACACATATGACACCAAGATTTTAACGTGGAAAACCTAGTTAAGGGAAAAACCACGGGGTGACTAACCCAAGATTGTATTCTCTGTTAAAAAAATAAGAAGAACAAATGGCACATGCCAATTAGGGCTCACTGGCCAAGCACACTGCTCACAAGAGGCACACTGCCTACAGGAGATACTGTCTATAGAATAATAAGTATTACATACTTGAACTGAAGAATAGCATCTTCACCATGCTTGAGTCAGTTCCATTTAAGCTCAATACTTCTGTTCTGCCTTTCACTCTGCTCCTCTCTACCATACACTCATCTCTACCAAGATACATTTGAAATGACTTCACAACTTCTTATTTATACAAGACATCAACTTAGGGATAATCATCCAAGTCAGCACACTTTACAGAGAAAATACAACTTGACTAATTACAAAAGGCTTCATGTAGATCATCTCACTATCGATCACACAGATCTGAGACTTCAATCTTCTTTTGGGAACACGCCATGCTTCACAGAACATCTTCAAGATCATCCGCAGGATGTGTAACTCATCTGGTCGGCTAGACTTACGAAGAACATCATCATTCAGAAGTAATTCTTCAATTACGAGCTCAATCTGTAATGCAGAACACCAACACGAACAGGACACAATCCAAAGACCTCCACAAGCTTGCCTGAATCACCAAGAACATCCACACTTCTTCTGCTTACTGAAATCTTTCTCTCCTTCATCCAGAACCTCATGAACATAGTCTGTCATCACTGTCATATTGGAATAGATGCTTGCAGACCTCCATACCATGAACCAATTGAGTTGTCAATTCACATTGACTTGCTAAACACTCCACCAAATTCGTAGAACAAGATATTGCATTTCCGGATCTCACCGAACCTATCTGTGTCACTCTGTCACCTCTGAACATCTACCAAAACTAGTTTTACTCAAGTGGCCATAACTTCTTCAAACATTCATACAGACCTCTCAGATCTTTACTGGATCATCTTAAGACATATATCTACAAACCCTTTGATGCGTAACCTCTGGTCTTCATCTTAGCTGGGATCTTTACCTCACTGTCTTCACTATTCTTCTCTGTTCTTGATAGGACTAATTTTCTCAATAACCTCAACATACAACTCATCCAATCCTCATCATCAATGCAACAAGAGTATGTTGACATCAATGACAACACCGGTTAGGCCCATACTTGCAACAAATCTGGGCTGGACAGGGTTTTTTGTAGAAAAGTAGGCTGGGAGATGAAAAAAGATAAGAGGAGGGGTTCTACCTCTGAAAACAAGTCAGTCATGTGCAATAATCTAAATCTCCACTTGCACCTGCAGGATCTCTCGGGGGAGATCTGGAAATAATAGGTTGAGATTTGGATTGGTTGAGTGGAACTAAAAACTGAAAGTGGAAGATGGATAGGGAGACCTCTAGAAGGCTTCTAGGAGGTGCATAGGATGAAAAGCACAAGGGAAAGGTAAAAACTCACCTACAAGACACTCACAAGGCTTAGGAACAAGGTTGAAATCTCAAAAAACACAAGTCAACAAGTGTCAAAAAGGATCACAAATGGGGAGAGAGAGAAATTGACAAAGAAGAAAATAACACAAGACAAGAAATATGACACGTCATCAAGAGGTTTGTTGCTTAAAGGACATTATTTCACGCTTACATGTACGTGACAAGGATTTGAATCATCATAGGGGTCCTCATGGAGGCTATACATGATTTTTGATTTTTGTGCTTACAGAGCCAAGATCAAGGTCTGAGAATGATTAGGGTTTCCAGCCACTAGAGGACAAAAGATAATTTTTTATTAGAAGAAATGGTGAGGTGGGAAGTGGTTTTAAAATTAAATAAATTGTATGCATTTATTTTATTTTTTAGAGGAAAGGGTAATGTAATGTGGTTTTAATTAAATAAGTGTAGACTTATTTAATCAAGGTAAGGTTCATAATTTAAATAAATAAGTATTTATTTAAATTCTAGAAGAGAAATATGGATGCTAGACTAATGAATAATTAAATTATTTAATTATAGAGGAAACTAGAAGGAAACTACTTAAATAATTAAATAAATAAAACTTATTTAATTAACAGCATAAGAGGGAGTGAATTAATTAAATAATTAAAAATTATTTAATTAATAGTAGAATATGAAATTGAGATGAACTATGTGAAAAAGTTGTTCAGAGGCCTAGTACATTTTTAAATGTCTACAACAATCATCAACCATTGGAACAATCTCCAAGGTTGGCATACATACATACATCAAATTAGGACTGGACCTAAACAAACTTGCAGAGTAAATGAATGAAGGAGGAACACTTCACGCCTTAGCTCAGACTTAATTACATCTTCACACGCTACCACACGCTTCTACAATTCAGGAACTTCATCCGCAAAGAGTGTTAATCATCTAAGTTGGCCAGACTGTTGCAATCATCAAGAACATTTGAACACATGCTTCCAAGATCTTCATTACAGCTTGCAGATCAAGCACACACCTTCAATGCATTTAGGGGGCATCCAAAAACATCATAGAATCATTTGGAAGCTAGAAAATCCAACTACAACAGATCTCAACTTATTTACTTGAAGATGGATCACAGACTTCTCTCAATCAGACACTGTCAAACTCTGCTAATTAGAAATTTTCTTTCCAAAGATTCAAATCACATATCCTTTGGAATGAATATGACTAATGACCTTATAAGCTTAAGTCCAGAACCACAAAGCCAAACTCCAATCTGCGGAGAAAAACACTTTCTCCCTGTCACTCTGCAAACCTTGCAAGGCACAGTCTTCATACTGGTGAATAGAATGTTTTTTGCATAGTGATCTGGACCACCAAATTCTAGATTTATCATCTTCAGGCACTTCTCTAAATCATATCCAAGACTCATACTCCAGTCTTCACTACAGAAAAAATACGGAGCAAAATACTTAGACAATGTTCTTCAACCAATCAACAAACAACAATATTAGAAGATATAGTTGGCACCAATGACAACACAGACATGTTGACATAAATGACAACACTAATTAGCACATGCTTGCAATAGTACATAAATTAATAGATCTCATGACTGGCCACCTCCTCCAAGATTGAGTCCATGAAGGGAATAGGGAATGGGTCCTTGATCGTGATTGCATTAAGGCACATGAAGTCTACACATATTCATATTACCTTCGATTCCTTCTTGAGGGAAATCATGATTGGGGCTTTCACTCATTTCCACTTTGAATATTATTCTAGCTTCTAGCATCTTCTTGATCTCTTCTTGTACTTTTTCTGCATAGTTCTTATTCATACGGGAGGGTCGCTTCCTGACTAGTTGTGTTCCTGGTACCAAGGGAATTCTATGTACACATAGTTCTAGAAGTATCCCTTTTAAATCCTTGTATGTCTAGGAGAACATAGCTTTATACTTCATAAAAACCTTGAATGCTACAACTTTTAGAACTGAGTCCCAATTATCTCCAACCATAATCACTTGGGAACTATTTCCATCTCTACGATTTACTTTCCTTGTCAAGGGTTTCTCATACTTGATTACTTTGTCTCGGTCAAACTTTTATGCCGGTGTATCATCCAATTATGCAACTCCCTCTTTGTACTCTTCATATGCTAGAGGAAATGTATGGCTTGTTGTTTCCCGAGAGTCATATTCAATCATACGACTTGTTATTGCATGAGAATTATCTAGCTAAGCATCATCTAACTGAGAATCACTTGGTTGAGAATCATCTTCAATCATATGAATTGTTGTTTGTTGAGAATCATCTTCAATCATATGACTTGTTGTTGGTTTATAATCATCTTCAATCATACGGCTTTTTGTTAGATGAGAATCATTTAGCCAAGAATCATCTTCAGTCGTACAACTTGTTGTTGGCCAAGAATCATCTTCAATCGTATGAATTGTTGTTGGCCAAGAATCACTTGGATAAGAATCATTTTCAATTTCTCCTATCTATATCATATTACATTCTGGCTCAAATACTTTGTATTCCTCCAACTACCTGTGAAACAATCTTCTTAAGGAACTTGTCTCATCTTCCAAACATTGTTGTAATTCTAGGACCCCCTTCATCATTTGGCTCCATGGGCCCTTTCTCTTCCCCTATTGATATTTTCCCTATCTCCAAGTTAGAGTCAGAAGAAGCCATTTCTTTACTCATGATCTAATTTCTTAGGTCTATGATGAATTTCCTCCCTTTGTTCTTAATTGACAACATATTCCTCTTCCATTTATGGTCAGCCTTTGCTCATATTAGCCATCCTCACTTGAGAAATACATCATATGATTTCTTTTCCAAATTAATGATGAAAAATTTCAACAAAAAATTTTGGATACCAATTATTACCTTTTGCACCATCAATACTCCTAGTGCTTTGATTGTTGCATGTGTTTTCATTAATGCCAATAGTGTTGTGATGTCGAAGGTTGCATGTGATGTCAATAGTGTAGTGATTAGCGTTGTCAAAAGAGTAAGGGTTCAAAGGAGCAGGTCAGAGGAGTAGATAAAGGAGCAGTTCAGAGGAGATGACAAATTAGTGATGATCAGAGGAGTTATGAGGTGAAGGAGATGGTGATGAATGTCTTGAGCATATTGTTGGATTAGTATCATCCATACATAGTTGTACCTTATCTCTTAAAGTTCATGGATAGGTGAAAGTTGATACGTTGAAAAGAATATTGATATGAAGAAGCTGTGGTTTCTTATTTGTAATGAAAAGAGCTGTGGTTGTTGTCTATGGTATTGTGAATGTTTCATTCATTTTTTCTTTTTTAAAAGAATTACATAAGATATGAAAGAAAGTGTGTAAGATTTCAAACTGGTAAAGGCACAAGAAGTTGCACTAAAGAAGCTTAGGAGAATGTTCCACATTTGAAGATATAGCCTTGCAGTTTGGAAGTTAGAAAGAGACAGGTGTGATGTATGATCCAATTTTCAGAGCATAGAAGTTACTGTAGGAGTACAATCAACACTGAGAAGGGGGGTGAATCAGTGTTGATATAAAAACCAAATTTTATCACTTTCTCAAAATTGTCAAAGAGGTTTATCAAAATTTGAACTAATTACTTGAACAATCATTCATCAAATGTCCAATCACATAAATCACATATGGTAAATGAAGCTATACAAGATATCAAGACATGAGATTATGACACAAGGAGATTAACAAGTGGAAAACCCTCTAGGGGTAGAAAAACCACTCATGAACTGCCTCACTGGATTAACTTTGAAAAACTTCTTTACAAAGCTTCACTGGCTAATATATGTGCCTCACTGACAAATGAAAGGTCTCACTGACCTACAAGGCTCACTGGCTAATCCCAAACTCTTTGAATGCATATACAAAATTTATCAGGGGATTACCCTGTTTCAATCAAGTACAAAAACCTTATATCTCCCCTTTTTGACTTTCATAAGAAATTCATTACAAGAGTATGTTCTTCAACCTCTACAAAAGAAATCAATTTATGTCTTCTTTTGATGTTAGTTAAATCACCAAATCATCTTTCAATCTCTGCACAAATTCAATTCCATCTCTACAAGAACATCAAATATCTCTGTAACTCTATTGGGCTTCTTTGCACAAATATATGTCATCTTTGCAAATACATAATTCATCTCTACAAAAAATAATTCATATCTGTGAAACAATTGAAGTCATCTCTGCAACATTATTGAAGCCTTCTCTGTAATCAAATTAATCATATTAACCTCTCTTCAATCAAATTGGTTATCTCTGCAAAACATTCATTAGCTATACCATGCATTTCCTTTCTTAAAAATATATCATTCTTCATAAAATGAACAATTCTTCATGAGGTTAAATAAACAATTGTTTCTCTGATACAGAACAATAATTATAGATCCCCTACAAAATAAACTCCTAACACCCTGAGGTTCATCTAGCACAATATCTCTGGCAAGCTTCAATAGTCTTCATACTCTGTCAACACATAAAATACTTCACCAGATTGTTAAACCCACAAATATATTGAAAGATACATCCTTTTGCATTTATAGACTTCGATTAAAACTTCAAAAATAGAGTCTCTTACATTGTACAAAATTTACTGGCCCTCATACCATTAAAAAACATATATTCTTTGCATTATAATATCCATCCGTGAAGAACCTGCAAATAAAAATCTTATTCACAATGAAGCAATAATCCTTCATATTCTTCTTTCTTTACACATTCACTTTCATCTTCAAAAAACTCCTGTTTATCTTCATCCATAAAGAATTTTTCTTCTTTACCATCAATCTCAGCAGCAAAGTTATCTTTAGTTTCATCAAGTTCTTGAAATCTTACATTCATATTGAAGTTTTCCTTTTTATCAAAATTCTCAACTACAGGACCATTCTTTGTATCAATCATCTGGGGTGACATATGGAAAAAATCATTGCTAGGCTTAACTGAGGCTTATTTTACCATCTTTTGATCAGCATCTTTCTTTTCTCTATTTGAAACCTTAATTCTATTCTTCTTACCCATTTTATTCCACTACCAGGACCTACTCGAGCCTATTAGACTTCAAAAAGGGAACTTGGCTCTAATACCACTTGTTGGAGTACAATCAACACTAAGAGGGGGGGTGAATCAGTGTTGATATAAAAACCAAATTTTATCACTTTCTCAAAATTATCAAAGAGGTTAATCAAAATTTGAACTAATTACTTGAACAATCATTCATCAAATGTCCAATCACATAAATCACATATGGTAAATGAAGCTATACAAGATATCAAGACATGAGATTATGACACAAGGAGATTAACGAGTGGAAAACCCTCCAGGGGTAGAAAAACCACTCATGAACTACTTCACTGGCTTAACTTTGAACAAATTCTTTACAAGGCCTCACTGGCTGATATATGTGTCTCACTAACAAATGAAAGGTCTCATTGACCTACAAGCCTCACTAGCTAATCCCAAACTCTTTGAATTCATATACAAAATTTATTAGGGGATTACCCTATTTCAATCAAGTACAAAAACCTTATATCTCCCCTTTTTTACTTTCACAAGAAATTCATTACAAGAGTATGTTCTTAAACCTCTGCAAAAGAAATCAATTTATGTCTTCTTTTGATGTTAGTTAAATCACCAAATCATCTTTCAATCTCTGCACAAATTCAATTCCACTCGTACAAATTTGTGTTATGTCTCATATTATTTTCTTTTGTATGTGTGTATGTTAATACTTTGCTCATAAGGTTTTGTTCTCTTTCTTCATTCTCAGTCATGTGCATATGTGTTTGACAAATCAATGATATATTTTCTCTCTTTGTGTCTTGAAAGTTAAAGTTTGCAAAAAGATTTGACAACTAATACAACACTAATTCACCCCCCCTCTCAGTGTTGTCCTAGACTCCAATAGTTACCGCAAAAGATTCCAGAGCTAGTAGAGTGAAGACAGTAGTACAATGGTGTTGCAGTTAGAAAGAGTCAAAGGAATTCTCTGCATTTCTCTGTAGTTGAAGATGTGATCTTGTGGCTTGAAGGATGGTCAGATATAGATGAGAAGTATGATATATTCAAGTTTCAAATGATACGATATACTGCAGAGGTTCTCCAAAGTCGGAAGAGTAAGGACAGATCATGTTGTTGATTAGGGATGTTAGAAGGAGAAAGTAAAAGCCATCACATTTCACTGCATTATTATTTTTTGCTTTGTTTTTTGGATGATATATTCAAATTTCTTGTAAGTTTTCTCATTTCAAGTTTCAGCTATTGAGGAGTACTACAATTTTATTTTTCAATGTTCTATTTCAAGACTGTGTATTCAGAGTTTTCTAGAGATGTTGAGTTTAGTGCCAACATAAAGTAGCTTGAAGTTGTGAAAGGAGTGTATGATAATGTTTTTTGCAAGTCATGTGATGTTTGTAAAGTGATCCCAATGATGTTATCTGGTCTCTCTAGTATTGCTTTAGGTCTAGAGCTAAATGCATGGAAGGATAAGTGTTTGTTGGGCCCAATTTATATGTTTTGGTGATTGCGCTATGTGTTTAGGAGTGTGCACCAGCATGGAGATATGTGATAAGGTTAACTAGGTCTTGGTTATCACTTGGTTTGAACTACATTAGACTTCTACATTACCACTGATGACTTTGGGTACTAAAATGTTGTGGTCGTTGCACGTTTCATGTTACAAGTTTCATCTTGGCTGACAAAGGAGAAAGTTTTGAAGAGTTGCAGAGGATATAAATGAAAGATCAAGTTTGTTGCAAGGATGTATGTGTGAGTGTGGATGTGATTATATGTGTGTGTGGAAGTGTGTTGAAGACAACATAGTTTGTTGAGTAGATGTGTTGAAGTTTCATGTCAGTGTGAAAAATGTTGATGCTATGGAGGTGTTTGATCAACAAAATTCTTTCAAGTGTTTTGTATAGAGGTTGTAGCCTCTTCTTGTAAGTGTTGTAGCACTTTAGGGAGTTGTATCTTCCTTTGGTTGAAGCCATAAAACTGTGTATCAAGGAGTTGTAGCTTGCTTTGGGTTGTAACCCATAAAACCTGTTGTAAATCTTGTTTTTATTTGTGAGGTTGGATTTGGATAGTAGATCCAAGCATTTTTCTCACTGTGGTTTTCCCTTCTAGTGTTTTCCACATAAATCTAGTATTATGGTTGTGTGGTTGTGTGATTGTGATTTGAATTACTTAATTTGCTTCATTATCTGTTTAAGGCAGTAAGAAAGTTATGTTGATAAAGTTGAATTGGATTAAGTTTTGGCATATACTGATTCATCCCCCTCTCAATATATCAGAGTGTTCTGGCAATTGGTATCAGAGCTGTGTTCCTTGGTGCATCCTAACAGCTGAAGGTAGATCTTGGAGTTGAACACATGGCTCAGAGAGAGTCCTCTTCTAAAGCACTGGTATTTGATGGAAGTAAATATTCTTTCTGGAGTGTAAGGATGGAATCCTATCTCACCTATCTAGGGTATGATGTTTGGAGAGCTACAAAGGATGCTTATACTGAACCTGCTGATCCTATTACATATGTAGATGAAAATAAGGCCCATGAAAACAATTCTAAAGAAAAGAATATTATCTTAAGTGGTTTAACAAATTCAGAGTTTGTCAAGGTAATACAGTGCAAGACAGCCAAGGAGATATGGGATAAGCTCAAAAATATCTATGAAGGAAATGGCAGTGTAAAGCAAGAAAAATTACAATCTTATAGAACAATGTTTTAGAATCTAAGAATGAAAGAAGAGGAAAACATTGCTAGCTATTTGTTTTGAGTGGATGAAGCAATCAGTGGAATCAGAGGACTTGGTGTTCAAGAAATAATTGATTCAGTGGTTGTGAAGAAAGTCTTGAGAACTCTCCCTCACAGGTTTGATTCAAAAGTTTATGCTATTAAAGAAGCCAAAGATTTGAAGAAACTTACCATGGAAGAGCTATTTGGGTCCCTCACTACCTAATTGATGAGAAATGAAGTCATAGGTACATTCCAAAAGAGAAGCTGCTTTCAAAGCTGTGAAGAATGAAGGAACATCTGGTTCATATAGTGAATTTGAGGAAGAAGAAGAAAACTTTGTGAAAAAACTGAAGAAGGGTTCAGGCAAGTATAAAGGTAAGTTACCTTTCAAATGTTTTAAATGTGGAAGAGTTGGTCATTATGCTTCTAAAGGTCCTTTTGGAGAAAATTAAAATAGTAGCAAGTGTTTTGTTGTGTGGTTACACAACACGCCCCATTTTACCCTAGCAAAATAGGGACCCAACTTTTTTTTGCTTTCGCTTGGCTTTTTTGTTTCCCTTTGTTTTGGGCAGTATGGTAAAATGCTATTAGATGTATGTCATGATCTTATCCTAGGCATGTTAGGATCTTGAAATATAGATCAAATTTTTAAAGTCTGAATTTCCCCACATGGACCCTACCAAATGAAAGAAGATAAAATTTTAAGCGGGTTTGACTTTTACAACACCAAGAAAATCCCTAAAACCAATAAGTTATGCCCGGTCAAAGTTTAGTCAAATGGTCTTAGGGATGTTCACATTATCCTAACATCCGGACATTAACTTAATGTCCCAATTACAAGATTTCTAAGTAAAACCAAACATCTAGACATCCCCAAACGTGCAGACGTCAAAATTTAACCCATTGAGCTAGCTAAACATTGTGCACATAGTCACTTGGTATGGATATTCATGGGTATGCATCTTAGTTTAATATCTAGACCTTAACTTAGTGTCCAAACATTTGTTAATATCCTAATGACATGTCCCGGTTGACTTTTCAATTGAACTTAGACTATGGACATTATGATTAAACACTTAATATCCAGATCTTCCCCAATATCCCGGTGACGTCATCTGATCTCGTTGTAAAGAAATAACAAAAGAATGATGACATCATCTAGAAATTAAGAGAATGGGACATTTAACATTTCTTAACATCCAAACATTAACTTAATGTCCAAACTTTCACCAATATCCTTATGACGTCACTTTTATTCACACTTAAAGGAACCACTTTAAACCATGATGTCATCACCACATTTATACCCAGGGATATCTCGTAAGATCTAACATCTAAATATTTTCTTAATATCTATATCCCTACTATTTATGAACATAAATTAAGACATTCCATGGACTAATTAGATAATGCCACATGGCACAGATTTGACTTTTCAAAGTAAGCATCAAGATGTCCAAACATCTAAGATCGAAGGCGAATGCCTTCGAGCCTTAATGTCCGATATCTATTCCTTGGTCAATGTTGACCAAGCATCTGCATGATGTCATTCGAATGTATGGACATTCTGAAAGGCTAAGCATATTATTCAATGTCTAGACCTTTATTTATGCAATTAATGCCATGAAAACATGTTGTTGGCCATTCAAAATTTCAAATTAAAGGCTGCCACCTGTAGCAATCTCATACGACTTTAACCAGATGTCCCTTGCTGATGAATTTAGCATTAATTATGCCCTAATCTCCCTAATTTTAACACATAAAAGGTGAATTTTGATCCAGTTAAACTTACCTAAGCATTCATAAGAGATTTACAGAGCTCTGGCAAAATTACAATGACTATTGCAGAGACCTTGACCTCAAACAGAATAGTGTGCATAGTGAACGATGTTCAGTAAACAGTGATTATATAGTGTAAAGCACACATCCTAACATCTTTAATCAGGTTTAACCTCGAGAAAAGGTATATAATGGTGAAACCCTACTTTTGTCATTTACGGTAACACAGTTAAAGGTAAATTTGCACCTAGGGTAAATATCTATCTTAGCTACATCTGCATACATTATGCTTTGTAAACAATAAAATGTGAGGATATTAAGAAAATTAACATGAAACTAATAACGTGAAATGTATTTTGAGACATGTACATCTATCCTTGTAGGATACAATGGAGGTGAGGAAGCTCAAAAATGAGGTGAAATTCAAAACCGCCATGTTCACTTTGCCAGGGGGCATAGGGTTCCGCTTTGGAAAAATAGGGGACACACATGCAGGCAATACAGATGTAGATGAGTGGACGGCAAGATCGATCTAGGGAAATGGGAACCCAATTCTACAGGAGATATACAATTTAGGGATGTGACACGCCAGAGGATTCCCATATGCAACAGATGCCATTGAACTAATAGTGGCATGTGCAAAGAACTATAATAAGGAAACCAGAAGGGTAGAGAAGGATGGAAGTGTGTATGTGGACCTCTTAGTGAAAGGAAGCACCAAGGCATTCCATTTTCCTATAGGTCCAAATATTTTCAAGATAAATCTGGAGGACCTAGAAAAACAATACAAGAGCAACATCACTGACTATAAGAAGATAATATTCTCATGCTAGAGAGCACAGGGTAGTAATGTCAAGGCAGCAACTAAACTACCTGTTAATTTGTACAAGTTTGACTTCACCCCAAAAGTTTAGTATATGATGGTGATGCTGATTCGGATGAATGGAAAGGCAAATGCTGGAAGCTTTGAACCCTAGATGTATGGGTTGATAAGGATGGTGGAAACAACTGATACCCAGATAGGGTGGGAATCCTTGATCAATGATAGCTTGGATGAGAATATGAGGATATTTGGAGGCAAAAAGTGCCTATTCTATATGATTTCATATGTTGTATATGCATGTGCTACACAGTCCATGTTCTATGGCCTGCAGATAGTAGGTAGAGTAGGTAGAAATCCAGGAGATGTAAACCTATGGGGTCATTATCCCCAGTTGACAAGGAAGGCCTCCACTCAGCATTATAGGAGGGTCAATGATTTTTTATCATGCATTTGGTCTGGTTGATGGACAATGACAGAGCCAAGAGGTTGAGCTTTGAAGCTCAAGCAATGATTACAAGAAATGGAACTTGGTTCATCAAGTTCCCAACATTCACTTACATCCGTATGGAGGGATTCAATGGGCAACCCTTCATGTTGCCAAGATATCCCACAGACAAAATAATATTACTAGAACTGACTAGGCAGATTATACCCTCATATGAGGTGGATATGGTTAAGAACAAGAAAGGTAATGTTAGGTTTCCTTTATTGCTGGGATAGTATATATGCCCATCCATTGAGTGCGCTAAACATTCAGAAGCAGAGTTGTGTATGCTTCAATTACAGCCATTCTCCTTGGCTAGATATTATGATCCATATCATAGGATGGAGAGGTTTGTAAGAAAAAGGCTGGTGTACCAAGTGCATTTGGAGGACTATTGGGTAGATTGCGCTGATGATGGTGAAGTTAGGAGGAGTTACCAAAGGTTAACTCTAAACCAGGTCTGGACATTGGACTATTTTGATGTCTGATGCAGGAGCATCCCAAGTGAATGAGTTATCTAGCATCAATAAAAAAATTATAGGTTTATTTTTAGTTCTATGGTATCCATTGGTAGTTGGAAGCTGTAACAGAAATCAAAGCCTGTGTGGTAGAGGTTGGCATAGTTTGAGCCAAGAATTTGAATTAGCCAAGAGATGAATTAAAGAAGACAGTAAGTGAAATAAAACATGATGTTCTTAATCAACTGAGGCAAACTACGAAGACGAATAAAAAAGTGAATGGTATCACAAAGGATATAAGGAAACTACACAAGGAAGGTATAAATAATGCCACTAACTCAGTAACAGTTGTTGTTGTCCTATTTTCTATAGTAGCATTTGTTGCTATTTTCACTATATCTGGTGGCAATATAAGCTCTGGTAGCAAATCGTGCTTCTTTCCAAATATTTTTCATTTTCAAAGCCATTTCTCTTTTCACATCTCTGCTATTGTGATAGACCAGATCACTCTAGTAAGATGGGAAACAAGATCTCGAGAAAGGTGGTGGAAGTGATTAACAAACTCATGTGGTTAGATTATGTATGCATAATTGTTACATTCATTGCATCTGCATACATAGTTTTGGGTCGCCATGCTCAATGGTTGGCCACTGTTGTTACTTTTATAGGTGGGATAATTATGGTTAGTGTGTTTGATGACCTATTTCATTGTCAAATTCCAAAGGAGTCAATCTTTCAGGAGGTAAAGAATATGCCAATATTGGAGAGTTTATTATAAGTTTTGAGCTCAGTTTACAAGAGAATTGAACATCAAAAATTTCTGTCAACCATGGCCAACCATGAGAAATCATTGTGTCGAATTGAACCATACCTGGGCTATAATAAAGAAGATGGATTCATGGCCAATCTCTTACAGAGATCAGTATGACTATAATGGAGTGGAAAATCTGAATAGGCATTCCTTGATTTGTTTTAATTTTGATACATCCAACCATCAGCAACTTGACACGTGATTTAGAGCTCAATTAAATTATGCAATGTTATTAAGGATAAGATTAAAATAAAAGTCAGAAATAAGGAAGAAATGGACAAAGGGGAGGTGTCGCTTCATGTCTCATCATAGAATTTTCTTTTCATTCTTCAAAAGATGAGTCGGTTATGAAAAGAAAAATGAGAGTGCAGAAGATGAAAGGTCAGCCTTGGAAATAAGGCGTCTAAGGGTGAAACCAAACGCCTCTTCTTGAGGCTCTAGAAAATGGAACTTTTGATAGAGGATAGCGGCCTCATAGGGGAGAAAAAGATAGGCAACTTTCTTTGTATGGAAAGGGATTCATTGCCAGATAGGAAGAGACATGTGGTCTAAGACATAGAGATGAAAGATCAAAGGTTGCAAATGGAATGTTATTTAAAAGCATTATTTTTGCATAGAGGAGGCAGATTTCTCAGGCAGAGTTGAGGAGGGATCTCAAACCATGTGAGGGGCTTGTGGAGAAGTAGAGCCATGTAGAATTTTAGAGGCCAAACATTGTAATTCATTTGTTACAAATGTATAGTTTGTTTCTGAAGTGAAATTGAATAAATTGAGAAGTTTTGTTGCAATCTTTGTGTCATTGATATTTGAGTTTGTGGGTAGCTAATTGTCTGTTGTGTGAGTGTGTGTTTTAGAAGAAAGAGGAGTTCTTTTGTGTCAATTGGTATCATAGAAAGGTGATCTTGAGAGTGCAAAGTATGCACCAGGACCGAGGTGGGTTATTCTCCATCGAAGGCTAAAGCTGGGTAGAAGGTGTTGGAGTTCCGCTATTGAGAGATAGAGAGAAAGCATCTTCCAGAAGTCTTTTTGGGTAGAGAGTAGTAGGAAAAGTGTTTGACAGAATGTCAAAGAGGAAAAGTATGAGGTTGGTCTTGAGAAGACCTTTAGGAATTTCATTCCTTGTGAGGAGAGACAGAATATTGATGGTAGTGTTGGATAATCAACTACAAGATTTGCGACAAGAGACATGACATGTTTTGAGAGAAAGTCTAGTGGAGATGAAAATGGAAAAGAAAATGGGTGAGGAGGAGTCCCATGTTTCTTCTAATGATGTTTTGTATGCAGGTGAATTTGTGTTTGCAGAAAATGAAGAATGAGATGAAGAAAAAGATGGAGAAAAGAAAGAGATTGCAGCAGAAGAAGTTCCAACAGTTGAAGATGAAGTGGTGGGAAGCGAGGATAAAGAGATTGAAGGTGCAGCGATAGAACGTGAGAAGTTGCAGTGAAGGATGAGGAGAAAGATGATTTGATGTTGCAAATTTTGGTGGTGGAAGAAGAGGTAAGAGAAACGAAGGTGAAAGAAAATGAAGAAGTGATTGCAGCAGTAGAGGATGTAGTTACAGCTGATGAGAACATGGAAGACATCGCAGTGAAGTTCAATGTTTCAGCTGTGAATGTGAATTAGGTAAATCAGTTATGTGATATTATTTTGTTTTTAGATGTGGTAGTAGAAAATGAGATGAATAGAGGACAAGAGAATGTTGCATGGTTGTGTGTAGAGATGGTTAAGGATGTTGCAGGATATTGGTGGAGGTGGATGGTTAAAGGTGGGTTTGAACCCACAAAGGAGGAGAGGAGTGAGGAAAGAATTTGGTGGAGGAGGTTGAGCTTCAGTGGACATGAGTCCATGAGGGGAAAGAGGAGGATGAAGCGGTGTTGTTAGAGGAAGGTGGTGTGTGTTCCAGCACGATGCTAGAAAAGGTGAAAGAAAGATTGATTTTCAGCTCTTGGACAGTGAAGGAGTTCGCTATAGGTTGATGGCAACCTGGAAGGGTAGTGCAACTACTCAACTCCGCTTTGTGATCCTATGCTCACAAAATTTCTACCCAGCGTGTCTGATGCAGGAGCATCCCAGGTGAATGAGTTATCCAGCATCAACAAAAAAATTGCAGGTTTAATTTTTAGTTCTATGGTATCCATTGGTAGTTGGAAGTTGCAATAGAAATCAAACCCTATCTGGTAGAGGTTGGCATAGTTTGAGCCAAGGATTTGAATCAGCCATGAGATGAATTAAAGAAGACAGTAAGTGAAATAAAACATGATGTTCTTAATCAACTGAGGCAAGCTACGAAGACCAATAAAAATGTGAATGGTATCACAAATGATATAAGGAAACTGCACAGGGAAGGTATAAACAATGCCACTAACTTAGTAACAGTTGTTGCTGTCCTATTTGCTACAGTAGCATTTGCTGCTATTTTCACTGTATCTGGTGGCAATATAATCTCTAGTAGCAAATCGTGCTTCTTTCCAAATATTTTCATTTTCAAATCCATTTCTCTTTTCACATCTCTAGATGTTGTGATAGACCAGATCACTCTGGTAAGATGGGAAACAAGATCTCAAGAAAGGTGGTGGAAGTGATTAACAAACTCATGTGGTTAGTTTTTGTATGAGAAATTGTTGCATTCGTTGCATCTTCATACACAATTGTGGGTCACCATGCTCAGTAGTTGGCCACTATTGTTACTTTTATAGGTGGGATAATTATGGTTAGTGTGTTTGATGACCTATTTCATTGTCAAATTCAAGAGGAGACAATCTTTTAGGAGGCAGAGAAAACACCAATATAGGAGGGTTTATTATAAGTTCTGAGCTCAGTTTACAAAAGAATTAAACATCAAAAATTTCTGTCAACCATGGCCAATCGTAAGAAATTTGAGCCATACTTGGGCTCTAATAAATTAGATGGATTCATGGCCAATCTCTTATAGAGCTCAGTATGACTATAATGGAGTGGAAAATCTAAACAGGCATTCCTTGATTTGTTTTAATTTTGATATATCCAACCATCAATAACTTGGCATGTGATTTAAAGCTTAATTAAATTATGCAATGTTACTAAGGATAAGATTAACATAAAAGTTAGAAATAAGGAAGAAATGGACAAAGGGGAGGCATCGCTTCATGTCTCAATGTAGAATTTTCTTCTCATTCTTCAAAAGATGAGTCGGCTATGAAAAGAAAAATGAGAGCGCAGAAGATGAAAGGTTGGCCTTGGAAATAAGGGGTCTAAGGGTGAAACCAAATGCATCTTCTTGAGGCTCTAGAAAATGGAACTTATGATGGAGGATAGCAGCCTCATAGGGGAGAAAAAGAGAGGCAACTTGTTGTGTATGGAAAGGGAGTCACTGCCAGATAGGAAGGGACGTGTGCACGAAGACATAGAAATGAAAG
This sequence comes from Cunninghamia lanceolata, assembly GCA_027924645.1. Classification (NCBI taxonomy): domain Eukaryota; kingdom Viridiplantae; phylum Streptophyta; class Pinopsida; order Cupressales; family Cupressaceae; genus Cunninghamia; species Cunninghamia lanceolata. The sequence goes on from BSBN01000620.1 coordinate 3,757,713, forward strand.
ATCAAAGGTTGCAAATGGAATGTTATTTAAAAGCATTGTTTTTGCACAGAGGAGGCAGATTTCTCAGGGAGAGTTGAGGAGGGATCTCAGCCCATGTGAGGGGCTTGTGGAGAAGTAGAGCTGTGTAGAATTTTAGAGGCCATACATTATAATTCATTTGTTGCAAATGTATAGTTTGTTTCTGAAGTGAAATTGAATAAATTGAGAAGTTTTGTTGCAATCTTTGTGCCATTGATATATGATTTTGTGGGCAGCTAATTGTTTGTTGTGTGAGTGTGTGTTGTGGAAGAAAGAGGAGCCCTTTTACATCAATGCCCCTCCTCAACTACATTCTGATGATGGCATGAGAATATCCAAGGAGTATGAAAATAAGAAAGTCTATAATGAGACCATTTCTCCTCCTAACTGGAGCCAACCAGAGGTAACTTCCATAGACCTCATTACAAATAGGGTCATGAAGTTGACCAAACCATGGGTAGATTAGAAATTGGATGCCCTAAAAGAAAAAGGAGTGGCCATAATAATGGATAAGAAAAGGAAGAGGCAAGAGTTTCCTGAAGTAGAATATGAAGACTTCTTGATTCACAAGAGGCAAGTCATGGAAACCAACTTGGCCAAGCCTATAGCAGAATCAGCTACAAAATTTACAACTAGTGGCATTACTATAGCCAAAAGGGCATCTCCCCAAAAACAAAAGGATCCTACCCCAACCATTGTATTAACCACCAGACAGGCAGAAGAGCCTAGGATCACATATGAGGACATGGAAGATGAGGAGAATGAGATGCCCCTAATAAAGAGAGGCCAAGATATAATGCAAGGAGCCAGTATTCCAAGGCAAAAGAGAGGATAGACACTAGTAATGAGGGGATCTACAAGTATGAATCCTAAGGTCCTAATCAAAGAAGGTGAAGAGTTCACCGAAATGGAGATGATGTTTTCTACCGAGCAACCAACAGCAGATAGAGTTACAAAATCCATGATGCTGAAGAGTAAGGATATGGAGGAAATACAAAGAAAGTTTCAACATGATGTTCCCATCCCTACAATTGTGAAATTCAAATCTAAGAATGCTCAAGAAGTAAGAGAAGAAGAGAGAAATAAGGTGAATGATCCATCTTTGCCACTAGATGAAACCATTGATCTTACAAAAAACATTGATTGAAGTAATAGATGAGTTACCAGACAGTTTAGCCAGCATAATATCAGCAAGGAAAGATGTTGAGATCAAAGAATATGTCTTGTTAAAACTTTGTCTAGACATCACCCCTAAGGAAAGAACCAAAGCCACTAAGAAGCTCAATGAGGAATTTAGAACCATGAAGAGAATAAATGCTCTAATGTTTGGTGAGACCGAGAAATTAGTCAAGGAAACAGAGGAAATAACAATTAGGGTGTTAAATGAGCTGCAAATCTCAACTATCATTGATGTTGATGAAGAGGAACAAGACACTGGTGTAGATAATATAGTTCTGGAAACAAATGTGGAACAAAACTTGGAACAAAGCACAGCTACTCCTCTGGTAGACACAAGAAATGAAGAAGAAAGGAATACAGAACAAGTTGAAGAAATGAAATAAACTAAGAAGGAAAAGAGGTCTGAAGAAAGAAAAGGTAGTCTCAGAAGAGCAGAGAGAAGAAATAGATGAATAAATGGTAAACAATCCTACTCCAGAATTAGAAAAAAATGAACAAGAGCACACTCAAGAGCCTCCTCCGGAGAGACAAGATGCTGAGGCATCTCAAATTGGAGAAAATAGAGACACTACTAACTCTTTGAGAGAGTTTTTGGAGAAGCAAAAGGAAGCTCAAATTTTGACTACACCTAAGCTTTTGCAAGGACCTATCAACCTTGCTGCAATGTTCCCTCTATAGAAGCTAAGACTTGGAACACTCTTTCAAGCTACTGCATAAGAAGAAATGCTGAAATCCTATTTGGAAGACAGTGAATTACTTGGTGAAGCCATAAATATTTTTGAGAAGATTATGCCTAGAGTATAGAGAGATAGAACACTCTCTCCCACAACACAAATGAAAAAGCTTATGGAATCCATGAATTCCCATTTTGAATCCTTTGAGAAAGTAAGAGCTGAAATAGATGGTAAGAGATTAGTTGAGCTGAAAGATAAAGCTTCTCAAGACAAAATTTTATTAGACAAAAGCATAGAGTTCACACAATTAGCCCTAAAAGTGAAGAGAACGTGTGTCTCAGATTATTGCTTGAATTTCATGTTTCCTAGTAATTCTTCATTGAACCTTTTTGGAGTTAAACAGTTTCATCGCTGTGACAGAACACTATCGGCGGGTCTTTATTAAGCTACACCGATGACTTGTTTTATACCGATGCTAGTGGCCATCGGGATGATGTTCACTATCGGTGGGAGTTTGGAGTCTTATGCCGATCTCCAAGGTCTTACCGATGTGAGAAGTCCATCAGCATAAGGTTGAGTGATATGCAAGGTTTCACCGATATGAATATATCGGTGTGAGAACTATTGTTGGCTCAACATTCTGAAGTCTTTCCGATGGCAATGGTTTCACCGATGGCTTATATCTATCAGCGTAAGATCTTCTATCGGTCGAGCTTTGTGATGTCCCTTTGATGGTAACCATTGCACTGATGGTGGTTTCTTCTTGTGGTCAGTGAGAGATCTACTATCAGCACAGCTTAAAGTCTTTGGGCCAATGGACAGAGGTCACTTTGATGAAGGGTTTGTGTTGGCATCGGTGGGACAAGGAACCGTTGGAATGAGGGTTGAACGTTTCATCGATGGTGAAGGTTACTACGATGGACCTTTGGCTATCATCGTTGGCAACAAAATTGCTGATGATAGTCATATTGATCGACTATGGTTATAAACTGTAATAGTTTTCACAGCCCAGTGCATGTGGGACTAATGGTCTCACGAGAATACAAACGGTCGCGATGGTTGAAGTCTTGGTGCCGAATCGGTTGGTTAGGGCAAATGAAGAATAATGGTTTTCTGCTCTTAAAAATAAATATAGAAAATCTGATGGAGTGGTTTGGTAGAGAAGAGCAGTTGAAGAGATTCGATTATAAGGTTCATTCTATAGATTTGCAAATGTGTGTTGAACTGAATATAATCTGAGAATCGATACCTGAGCAAGTGAGCTGAGATCTTTATTGTAATTGTAAAGTTTACTGTAATAAAGATTGTTTCTTGTGGTGGTGGCTTTTTTACCTGAAAGGGTTTTCCCACGTAAATCTGGTGTCATTCTCTGTATCTTGTTTGTTTATTCTAGTGTATTCATCTGTATTTTTAAATTGAAAGTTACCTGACTGCATTATCCCCTTTGAATTAACATTAGGGAAGCTGTATTCCGCACCTGTGCTTTCCTTACAAGTGGCATCAGAGCCTGGCCCGTTGTGTTATCCTTGTTGGTAGGTTGGGTTTTTTGTGTTAGTTTAGTGAGTGGGAGTTCTGTAGAGGTCTATTTTGTTAAATAAGATGGCAAGTACATCAGGAAAAATAGACATTGAAAAATTCAATGGCACAAACTTTGAGTTGTGGAAGATTAAGGCTGGAGATTTATTGGTCGACAGAGATCTTTGGATTGTTGTGTCTGGGGTTAAACCTACAAGCATGAAACAAGAAGACTAGGACCTAGCTGACAGAAAAGCTAGAGGACTGATAAGATTAAGTCTTGTGGATTCTGTTCTATTGAACGTCCATGAAGAGAAATTAGCCAAAGATCTATGGAAGAAGTTGGGAGATATTTACCAGAGCAAGTCCTTGGTGAATAAACTGTTGCTTAGAAAGAAGTTGTATTCTCTGAAGATGGATGAAGGTGCATCTGTAGTAGACCATCTGAACACATTTAATTTGATTGTTGCATAGTTGACGTCTGTAGGTGTAAAAATAGAAGAGGAAGACCATTGTATGCTTCTATTGTGTTCCTTACCGGACTCATGGGATCATCTTGTGATGGCTATTGGAAGTACAACAACCATGTTTACAAATGAAGTGGTTGTTACCTTGTTGTTATCTGAAGAGATGCGGAGGAAATCTTCTAAGACAGCCAAAGAGGCCCTATCTATTCGAGGTAGATCAAAAGAAAGAGGCAAGAAGAAGGACAACAGGTCTAAGTCCAAATCAGAGGGGAAATCAAAATCTTCTGGCACAAAGTCCAAGGTGAAGTGCTGGAATTGTGGGCAGAAAGGTCACATCAGAAGAGACTGTAAAGAGGAGAAAAAGAAGAAGAAGAACTCTTCTAACAATGATTCTTCTCAGAGTGATGTTGATGCCTTCATTGCTGCCTTGGCAACGCCTGCATCTAAAGATGTGTGGCTGGTGGATTCAGGAGCATCGTTTCATATGACATCTCACAGAGAGTGGTTCACAAAGTATGAACCGTATGCTAGTGGGAAGGTGTTCCTGGCAAGTGATTCAACACTGAAAATTGTTGGCCGAGGACGAGTCAAAATCCAGTTCCTGGATGGCAGGATAAAGGGAATGAATGGAGTTCTTCACATACCAGGTCTGGCTCAAAATTTACTTTTTGTTAGTAAGCTTAATGATGTTGGAGGTCAAGTTACTTTTGTGAATGGTGGTTGTAAAATGACTAGAGGTTCTATAGTACTGGCAAAGGGTGAACACATTGGAACTCTGTATAGATTAGATGCTAAACCAGTGTGCTGTAATAGTGTCTCTGTAAAATCTAAAAAAGCTACTATTGTAACACATGATGCAAATTCTATGGAAGTTAAACTTCCTGCCGAGAAAACAATGCTCTGGCATCATAGACTTGGTCACATAGGTGAAAAAGGTTTAAAAACCTTGAAAAATAAAACCCTGGTAGATGGACTGATTGATTGTAATCTGGAGTTTGATTTCTGTGAACATTGTATATATGGAAAACAGAACCGTGTTTTGTTTTATTCTAGTTCTCAAAAATCTTCTAGTGTTCTGGACTATGTACATTCTAATGTTTTTGGTCCAGTTGATGTTCTGTCTTTATCTAAATCAAGATACTATGTATTGTTCATTGATGATTATTCAAGGAGCGCATTTGTATATTTTTTGAAAAATAAATCAAAAGTGTTCAGTCGGTTTAAAGAATTTAAAACTCTTGTGGAAAACTAGACTGGTAGAAAAATAAAATGCTTGAGAACAGATAACGGTGGTGAATATTGCAATGTGGATTTTGATAAGTATTGTGTAGATCATGGTATAAAAAGACACAAAACTACACCTTATACTCCATAGCAAAATGGAGTTGCTGAAAGGTTAAATCGATCATTGATGGAGAAAGCAAGAAGTATGTTGAGTTATGCTGGTCTTGAACAAAGGTTCTGGGCTGAGGTAGTTGCTATAGCTTGTTACTTGCTAAATCATTCTTCTACTTTGGCATTGGTTGATCAGACGCCTATGGAGGCGTGGTCTAGAAAGAAGCCATCTCTAAGACATCTTCGTGTCTTTGGCTATGAGGCATATGCTCATATTCCTGAGGTAAAAAGATCTAAGTTAGATAACAAGGCAGTCAAATGTATCTTTATTGGCTATGGAGTCAGTGTTAAGGGGTACAAGCTTTGGAATCCTGAAACTGAAAAAGTAATTTACAGCAGGAATGTAATTTTTAGAGAGCTGAAACCTTTGGTTAGTATTTCTTAGCCGGAGAAGATAGAAGAAAAGAAAGAAAAGAGTGTTGTTAATATTCCTCTGACCCCTATAAAAGAGGAACAACAAGCACCAAGTGTAGATGGTTTAGATGTGAGTTCAAGTAGCTCCGAAGATTTAGATCCAAAGCAAGAACCTAAACCTGTACCTCAACCATTGAGGCAGTCTACACGTGAAAGAAGACAACCAGATAGGTATGGATTTTTAGTACATGATTCAAGTTGTGCCTATGCTTTACTTACTGATACTGATGAACCTAGGACTATGAAAGAAGCTATTAGCTTACCTGATTCAGATTCTTGGTTGGAAGCCATGGATAGCGAAATGTCATCGTTGGAGAAAAATGGAACCTGGGATCTGGTGCCTTTGCCTGAAGGTAGAAAACCTGTGGGTTGTAAGTGGGTATTTAAAAAGAAATATGGTCTAGATGGTAGTGTTGATAAGTACAAGGTAAGACTGGTTGCTAAGGGGTATTCCCAAAAGGAAGGTATTGATTATGGAGAAATCTTTTCTCCTGTAGCTAAGCTGACATCCATTAGATTTCTGTTGTCACTTGCAGCAGCATATGATTTTGAAATTGAGCAGATGGATGTGTCAACAACATTTCTTCATGGGGACCTTGAAGAAGAAATTTATATGTCCCAGCTAGAGCATTTTGTAGAAAAAGGTAAAGAACATCTGGTATGTAAACTTAAAAAGTCTCTTTATGGTTTGAAGCAATCTCCCAGAATGTGGTATCAAAAATTTGATACGTATGTTTTATCCTTGGGGTATGTGAGATCTAAATTTGATCATTGTGTCTATTATAAAACTAAAGGTGATCAGATTCTTATAATTGCACTGTATGTGGATGACATGTTATTCATTGGCAATGGTAAGGGGATGATCTTAGAATTAAAATCTCAGTTGTCCTTGAAATTTGAAATGAAGAATCTGGGGGCAGCAAAGTACATTTTGGGAATGGAAATCAAAAGGGACAGATCTAAGAGAAATATTTGGCTCAGCCAGAGCAAGTATATTACCAATGTTCTTGATAAGTTTCATATGTTTGATTCTAAACAGTTAGTTGTTCCATTTTTGCAAGGAACAAAATTATCTGTTGAAGATTGTCTAAAATCTTTGAATGAATCTAACGACATGAAAAAAGTGCCTTACGCAAGTGCTGTTGGTAGTTTAATGTATGCAATGGTCTGTACCAGACTAGACATTGCCCAAGCAATGGGAGTTTTGAGCCAGTTTATGGCGAATCTAGGCAGATCACATTGGGATGCTGTGAAGAGAGTTATGAGGTATTTGAAGGGAACTTCTGACTATGCTATATGCTATCATGGAAACTCAGTTGGATCACAGAGATCTATTAGCATTCAGGGATATGTGGATTCTGATTGGGTAGGGGATATTGACAGTAGAAGATCCACCAGTGGATATGTATTCATGTTAAATGGTGGTGCTATCAGTTGGATGAGTAAGTAATAGGCTATAGTCACTTTGTCCACAACAGAAGCAAAGTACACGGTAGCTACTTGTGCATGCCAAGAAGCCATTTGGTTGAAGAGGTTGTGTTCTGATGTTGGTTTTGATGTAGGGTAGATACAAATACACTGTGACAGTCAAAGTGCTATATGTTTGGCGAAGAACCCTACTTTCCATGCTAGGACAAAACATATTGATGTCCAATATCATTTTATTTGTGATATGGTGGAAGATAGGAAGGTGAAGCTGGAAAAGGTTGACACTTTGGAAAATGTTGATGATGCCTTAACTAAACCAATGAGTACAGCCAAGTTCAAATAATGTTCTGATGAAATGGGTCTGTGGACCCATAGTTCTCATTAATCGCATAAGGATTGAGAGGTAGCAGCAGTAATCTCCTCGACAAGTGGGAGATTGAAGAGAACATGTGTCTCAAATTACTACTTGAATTTCATGTTTCCTAGTAATTCTTCATTGAACCTTTTTGGAGTTAAATGGTTTCATCACTGTGATAAAACACTATCGGCGGGTCTTTATTAAGCTACACCGATGACTTGTTTTATACCGATGCTAGTGGCCATCAGGATGATGTTCACTATCGGTGGGAGTTCGGAGTCTTATGCCGATCTCCAAGGTCTTACCGATGTGAGAAGTCCATCGGCATAAGGTTGAGTGATATGCAAGGTTTCACCGATATGAATATATCGATGTGAGAACTATTGTCGGCTCAACATTCTGAAGTCTTTTCGATCGCAATGGTTTCACTGATGGCTTATATCTATCGGCATAAGATCTTCTATCAATCAAGCTTTGTGATGTCCCTCTGATGGTAACCGTTACACCGATGGTGGTTTCTTCTTGTGGTCGATGAGAGATCTACTATTGGCACAACTTAAAGTCTTTGGGCCGATGGACAGAGGTCACTCCGATGAAGGGTTTGTGTTGGCATCGGTGGGACAAGGAACCATTGGAATGAGGGTTGAACATTTCGCTGATGGTGAAGGTTACTATGATGGACCTTTGACTATCATTGTCGGCAACAAAATTGCCGACGATAGTCATATTGATCGACTGTGGTTATAAATTGTAATAGTTTTCGTAGCCCAGTGCATGTGGGACTAATGGTCTCGCGAGAATACAAACGGTCGCGACAGTTGAAGTCTTGGTGCTAAATTAGTTGGATTGGTTGGTTAGGGCAGATGAAGCATAACGGTTTTCTGCTCTTGAAAACAAACATAGAAAATCTGATGGAGTGGTTTGGTAGAGAAGAGCAGTTGAAGAGATTCAATTATAAGGTTCATTCTGTAGATTTGCAGATGTGTGTTGAACTGAATATAATCTGAGAATCGATACCTGAGCAAATGAGCTGAGATCTTTATTGTAATTATAAAGTTTACTATAATAAAGATTATTTCTTGTGGTGGTGGGTTTTTTACCTGAAAGGGTTTTCCCATGTAAATCTGGTGTCATTCTCTGTATCTTGTTTGTTTATTCTGGTGTATTCATCTGTATTTTCAAATCGAAAGTTACCTGACTGCATTATCCCCTTTGAATTAACATTAGGGAAGCTGTATTCCACATCTGTGCTTTCCTTACAAAAAGAATCAAGTGAACTATATAAATTTTCTCTTACATGGCCAAACAAGACCAAGGAAATAAAGGATAAAATAGATAGATGGGAAGCCCAAATAATGAGGCTATCCAAAACTTATGACTTGGCAAAAGATGCTATTGGAAATCAAAGGGAACAAGTTGAAACCATTCACTCTAGCATACATAAGTTGCAGACTCATAAGGATATCATAAAGCATAGAATGGGATAGCTTCTGGAGGTAGCAAGTTTCAAAATTGCATTCTTAACCAAGTTAATAGCAGTTACAGACAAAACAAGGCAAGGCACTGAAGTCCCTACTATAGTGAAGAAAGTAGAAGACTTGGTATCCCAGATTAATGGGCACATACTAATGTTGAGTGATGCTAAGACCAGTTGGGATGAAGAAATGGTGCAACTAAAATAGATCTATAAAGATGTTCTCCTAGAACAACAACAATAGAAAGAATTTTTTATATCACTTGTATATATGCAGTAAAGTAGAAAAATAGTTTTGAGATTTTGGCAACTTGTACATATTCTTGTATCATTCACCTTTTCCATTGATGTAAAATGGGGAGAAGAAATGAAGCATGTGAAAAACTTTTGAAAAATAATAAGGCATGAAGACAGGGGGAGCAGTGTATAAAGAGAAAGGGGGAGCTGTAACAATTTTTCACATCAAGTGTTGCCATCAATGCCAAAGGGGGAGATTGTTGGCAATTTGTGTATGATGATTGAAGATGTTGTCATTGATGGCAACAAGAGAAGGAACAAGGTTAGAATAGAAGTGTTGGTCTGGAGAAAAAGACTTAGTCAGTTTTGGTCAAGTATTGGCAGTATACTCAAATAGCGACAAGGAGACAGTGTTTGAGCTGATATTGGCCCAGAGTAGAAGACAAGATCATGTGGTTCTGGTATGTTATTTGTATTCCTTTGATGATCTTATATCCAAGTTTTTAGCTCCTGAAAAGTACCAGAAGCACACACTCTAATAAACTAAGTCTAGAAAGATAAAGTACTTTGTGATTTAGAGCAGAACACTCATTTGTTTTGGTCTGCATTCCTCTGCTATAACATATTTTGTTATGTAGTTTTAAGATGTAAACACATGTTTTAAGTATCCAAATTCAAAGGTACAAGCTATAAGCTCCACCAGAGAATTAGTTATGAATATCTGAGTATCGCTACTTGGTATGGTGCAGTTTGACTGTGACAAGGTATGTGTTCTAGTGGTCCGCATTCTACCGCAAAAGAATATTTTTCTCTATGGTTCTAGAGGTGTGATCTATGACATATGAAGAGTCTCTGATATGGATTTGAGCAAGTCTTGTGGTCTACAGTGGAAGATGTTGTCTGACAGTTGAACTGAACCTGTGAACAGTCTGTGGATAAGGTCGACATGACAATATGATGAGTATGCAGTAAGTTTTAGTGTTTGGAACTTAATCCTAAGGGGTGAAATAGTTGAGGCTGACATGTGTGAAGGTGTTTCAAATATTTTTGGGTCTACTATAGATTATGGAGAATGTATTTGGTCGACAGAGTACATAATGCATGACTACACGGTACACTTCATTAGGTCAACCTAATATGAAGTTTTTGTTTGTTATGGATATAAATATGATTTTGAATTTCATGTTTAAGTAGTAGTCAGCGAATATGAATGTGGTGAATATGTGAAAGTACAAAGTAGGCAACAAGAGCAGAAGAAGATAGATCTTGTCTAATGTAAAAGCAAATCAGTGAAACAGAGCAGTCAAGATGAAGAGTTTTGAGATAGTATTTTGAGAATACATTGGAGTTGTATTCATGCATGTGTAGATGCAATCTGAGCATTTCATTTTGGCAATGAGCAATCTTCTTTCTTTCTCTAGGCAGTGAGCACTTATTTTGGGTAGTGAGCCCTGGGGAGTGAACCCTGGGCAGTGAGCCTTTATTGTAATTTGGTATTGTTCCTACATAATATATCATGAGCTAACACTCACCATGGTTTTCCCACTTTTGGGTTTTCCACATAAAAATCCTGGTGTTCATGTGTGATGGTTTGTGGTTGTTTCTTCTATGTTTAAATTGCCTTGTTATTACATGCAGTAAATGGATTACTAGTTTAATAAACAAGAAGTTTAATATAGTACTAACTCACCCCCCTCTCGGTACCTTGGGTGTTCTCTAAGGAAATGAGAGCATCTCAGAACGTATTTCTAAGAACAGTGGTGTCTTCGACAAATTTAAATTCTTTTCAATTGCTTAAAAAACATGCACAACTATGCCACAAAGAGGAAACAGACATAGTTCATTACCAACATTGACCCTTAGAGGAAATACAAGCAACAAAATCTAATTTCAACAACAGCAATGCTAACACAAAAGATAGAATAGAAGACACAAATATATGTGGGGAAAACCCTTACGAGTAAAAAAACCCCACACTCCAAAAGCCCAGATCGCCATTGTATTATTCAGCAACAGAAAATACAGTTACAATACAAATCAGGCATGAAGCCTCTCATGGAGATTTACATCTTGCTCCTCTAGAAGAATAACTGACAGCATAACCCTACACAAAGTTCTCCAGCACTCGGGTTAGTCCTTCATACTGTTATCATGCCACAAATAGCACACAGTACAGGACATCACCCTACACATGAACTCTATTCTAGCTCTCCTCTCGACCTCTGTTTCTTCTTTTCTCGGTTCAGTCCCTTCACATACTATTATCATGCTGCATACAACATACAGCATAGGACTTCCCCAAAGAAGAATCCCAACATCACAAGATTGAACTCACAATCTAACTCTCTCTGCAAGACTGTCCATCTCCAAACTTGTCTAACCATTTGAGCAACCAATCGATTCAGTTACGCTCAGTCCAACCATCCAAACTGCCATCTAATAGTTTGCATTCATGAGAACTCATTAGTCCCACATGCATCCGTCATCAGTCAATTTTCCAATTTATATATATACAACCACATGTATGATAACCGTCGGCACTTTTGCTGACAAGACCAATTAGTCTACCATTCACTGAACATCGAGAAGACCTTGGCCGACATCTTCATCGGAGTGACCATAACCTTTGACGTGACTTCTTCCTTCTTCACTGATAATGTTCCTCCTGCCAATGCCAAACACCATCGAACAAACCAAGCTCATCAGAGAACAGTCCACCATCCACACCGATGGTTCCTTGTCCCACCGATACCCAAGTCTTCATCCTTCATCGGCGTGACCAAATGCACATCAGAGAAAGCATTCCAGTCCACGCCAACAAGACAAGTCTCGCCAATACATTTCTTACATGTATGTCAGTCCACACCTTCCATCGAAGAGACACCAACTATCATAGAGACAACACAACACTTCACCGATAGTTATAGTTACATCGATCGGTGCAACACAGGCGATCGGAGAGAGAACTTTAGCCAAGCCCGATAGAGCCTGTCGGGTTGATAACAAAGGACAACCCACTATGAACAATGTGCTCACTAAGACAAAGCACAACTCTCACTGATGCCTGTAATCTGAGTCACAAGTACTCAACATTCTCCCACTTGATGAAGGAATTACAGGAAACCATCAATGCACAGAGCCAAAGTTGATACTACCTCCACTCCACTGTGCTCATAAGCTATACAGAAGCTCCAGCATAACCAACTTCAAAGCTTCCAGAACATAGCCATGAAGACATCCTCCAGAAACAAGATAGAACATCAGCTAGAACAACAATCAGAAAACTGACTGCACCCATCCAACTAAACAAAACCCACGTGACTGAAAATAGCACACACAACAAGTGCTAATCTATCCAATCATCCATACCTTGAAGGTATTCATCAATAGACTCATGCCACCTACATATACACTCATCAACTGCAAATACAAGCTCCATGTGTCAACCAATCGAAGAAGACCAAACACATCCAAGAACTCCCACTGCATGGGTAATGCTGATCTTAAAAAGATCATGGCATACAAGTCTACCAATGGCATCACATAGAAAGTGTAAACATCATTTAGTACCAAGGAAACATCCACAATGATATGCAACACCTGTAATCAAATAACAACTCCTCATCACCAGTCCAGAACTCTCCCAAGTTCTCCACACCTAACAAAGGAAAGAGATAACAGAACTTCCATGTCATCACTCAAGAACATAAGTGAAAACACATGACCACAAACTAGTGATCACTTCAGCTCCGAACAAAACCTCAAACCAATGTAGTGTGAAACAAACCATCCAGGAAGATAACCAGGACCATAGAGAGTAACTCTGCACATCATATACCAGTAGACAATCCTTCTACATACACCTCTGAATGCGAACTGTGTCAAGTATGATCTCCTTCAAAACACCCCAAAGAGAACAACATAACAACACCAAAACAAACATTCAATCTCAAGAGATCAAATTCAACATATGTAATCATGCAACTAACATGGATGTAAGCCTCTCAAACCAAAGAAGATCAAACTAATCCATTTCCCATTTCAGGAAATCAGCCCATAAACAATCTCCCAACAATCCTCATCATTGAACGATATCTTGAACTCAAATGCATAAGGAGATTAATCATGCTATCCATCTCTCACAATGAATCCTCCAGAACCATCTATGGGTAGTTCAAGATCCATGTCTATGAAATAAAACATAACACACCTGAGAGTAAACAATGGGCAATACCTCTCAAATGAAACTTGTCGAGAAGACCAATAGTGGGGAATGAGAATGTTCTTCCAAGATATCCAAGTCCCAATGACTTTCTCCAAGAACAATCTCCTCTAGATCTTTTGTTGAACTCACATTCAACCAAGGTAAAGACTCCTCAAACTTCCTACTGCAAACTCTGATTAAACACAGCACATACAGTCTCACCTTATTCTCCATGTATCCATGAGTATCTACAAATAATCATTTCATGCTAAACTCCAAATGCATCACTGCACCAACATGAAGTAATCAAGCAAAAGATCAAAGCATCCAACACACAGAGAATCACCAGACCACTGTCAAAGCTCCAATCATCTAAATTAGGAACTTATCATGACACCATGATCTTACCATCCCCCTCTAGAGATTCCATGCTCCAGGTGAACATAACTGTGGTCTCAAGAGCAATGTATCATGCCAAAACTCAAAAGAAAAAAATCAAGAAAATATCATGACATGAAACAAACTATACTCTAAACCAACATCACCTGTCAAGCACCACCAACACCTCATCCAAGGATTTCATGAATCCTACATGACTTCAAGATATTACACATCCTCAAATAGTGCCCCTGCAAATGCGAAAGAACCCTTCTGCAGCAACAGGATCTAAGAGCTCCTCCTAGTAACATGTGCAACACTAAAGAAGATCATTCACCACTAAGTGATGAATGCACAGTCAATGCTAAAGCTCCCATTGAACCGTGACAACTGAGCTTTCCAAGCATCATGACCAAACATCTCCTAATCTAAAAATCCTCCAGGTCCACACATTAACATTTCCATGTGACAATAAAACCAAGTGGCACCAAGATTTCCAAACCAAGGAAATACACTATCATTGTCAATAGCTTACACAAACTTGTGAATCCAAGCTATTCATGACATCATGATACATATGCTACAAGTCTCCATAACCAACTATTTAGGTACTCTACAACATCCATCGTCTCATCCCAAAGCAGTCACACCAATGCACAAGTGACCATAGACAAGGCCAGCAAACAAGTCTGCATAATCACATAATCAATCTTGTGGATATAGACCGTCCATTTCTGAGTTATCCCACTGCAATCAATAGGTTGTACACACCTAAAAAACTGCATAACTCATAGATCCAAATATACTGAAACATGTAAACCCACTATTGCACTAGAAACTACAAAACTGAGATCTTAAGGAATAGATAATAATGTAGACAACATGACTCAAGCACCAGATTACTTACAAATCTGATTCGCCAAACATGTCCACAACCTGAGCACCATAGTTAAGAAAACCAGAAGCATTACCACAGAAATACTGAGTGACATATCACTTACCAGTACTCCCATGCAGAGAAAGCATTTCACCTCCTCATACCATGCACAAAGCATGCATGCAAAAATGTAACTATATCATCCAACAACACCACAAAAGCCAGGGTCTAGAAATAGCTTAACTACAGCTTCACAAAACCACAAGTTTTTCTCTTGACCGTGTAAAAATTGCAAAACTGTTCATGCACATCCATATCTTCTTCACATCTGGTAGATTCTATAGTTAGAAACCAAAACACCATAATAGTTCAAACTAGAAAAAGATTAACATAGATGAGCATCATAGATTTTAAGGAAAATCTATTAAACCCTTCCGATGCAAGTACAAAACAACCACAAAGATTAAGAAAATCTAGGAACTGCAAGCCTAATTCAAACCAATTCCAAGACCACCATCATGTACAAACATCTGAGAGAGAAAGTCGGGTTATATCAGAAGCTTCCAGACCTCAAAAGGATCAACTCCATAACCAAAATGCAACCAGGGCATCACACAATCAGCATCTTCCAATACCAAGAACAAATCCCAGCATAAGCACAATACTCCATGGCTGAGCAGCAACACAAACTTCTCCGTATCATTAGAGAGCCTCTCACACAGACACCCAATATGAAAGTTACTGTAGAGACACAACCACAAAGCATAATCCACCCCATGCAATAGGATTATACACTGTCAACTAAGAGCCTCAGGCCACATCATGACCAACTCTAGTCTCTTCATCTTCACCATCCTTCAAGCACCTATTGTAACATGAAGACAAGATCAACTGCCAGACTTCACTCAAAACAAGGATCAAACATTAAATGATTCCTTCAGATTTCCTCAAGCCTGTCACACTAAGAAATCATCACAGAAGGAATACCCAGACCTTATACACCAGAAAATCTTACATGCAGCACACAAATGTACATATGTGAGCAACAAAGTAGATCCCAGAAGAAGGCTCTGATACCACTTCTAAAGAAATGAGAGCATCTTAGAATGTATTTCTAAGAACAGTGGTGTCTTCGACAGATTTAAATTCTTTTCAATTGCTTCAAAAACATGCACAACTATGCCACAAAGCGGAAACAAACATAGTTCATTTCCAACATTGACCCTTAGAGGAAATACAAGCAACAAAATCTAATTTCAACAACAGCAATGCTAACACAAAAGATAGAACAGAAGACACAGATATATGTGGGAAAAACCCTTACGAGTAAAAAAACCCCACACTCCAAAAGCCCAGATCGCCATTGTATTATTCAGCAGCAGAAAATACAGTTACAATACAAATCAGGCACTAAGCCTCTCATGGAGATTTACATCTTGTTCCTCTGGAAGAATAACTGACAGCATAACCCTGCACAAAGTTCTCTAGCACTCAGGTTAGTCCTTCATACTATTATCATGCCACAAATAGCATACAGTACAGGACATCACCCTACACACAAACTCTGTTTCTTCTTTTCTTAGTTCAGTCGCTTCACATACTATTATCATGCTGCGTACAACATACAGCATAGGACTTCCCCAAAGAAGAATCCCAACATCACAAGATTGAACTCACAATCTAACTCTCTCTCTCTAAGAATGTCCATCTCCAAACTTGTCTAACCGTCCGAGAAGCCAATCGATTCAGTTACGCTCAGTCCAACCGTCCAAACTACCGTCTGATAGTTTGCATTTGTGAGAACTCTTTAGTCCCACATGCATCCATCATCGGTCAATTTTCTAGTTTATATATATACGACCACATGTATGATAACCGTCGGCACTTTTGCTGACAAGACCAATTAGTCTACCGTTCACTGAACATCAAGAAGACCTTGGCTGACGTATTCACCGGAGTGACCATAACCTTCGACGTGACTTCTTCCTTCTTCACCGATAATGTTCCTCCTGTTGATGCCAAACACCATCAAACAAGCCAAGCTCATCGGAGACTAGTCCACCATCCACACCGATGGTTCCTTGTCCCACCGATACCCAAGTCTTCATCCTTCATCAGTGTGACCAAATGCACATCGGAGAAAGCATTCCAGTCCACGTCGATAAGACAAGTCTCACCGATACACTGCTTACATGTATGTCGGTCCACACCTTCCATTAGAGAGACACCAACTATCGCAGAGACAACACAACACTTTGCTGATAGTTACAGTTACAGCGATCGGTGTAACACAAACGATCAGAGAGAAAACTTCAGCCAAGCCTGATAGAGCCTGTCGGGCCGATAACAAAGGACAACCCACTATGAACAATGTGCTTGCTGAGACAAAGCACAGCTCTCACTGATGCCTGTAATTTGAGTCACAAGTACTCAACATTGTTCAACAATTCCTTGGTAGTTGATGTTTTGAAGGATGTTTTGGACCTAATTAAGCAATTTTTTATGTCCGCAATGTTGGTTAATGGATTTGGCACCTAACTCTATATTCTCACACCCAAATAGATGAAAAATGTAACAATAGTTGAACCTATTGTAATGGTATTTTAAAAAGATTCTCTGCTTCTTTTACAAGGCACAACTACCTTCAATTGATATCTAATGAATGAAAAACTAGTATTGCTTTTAACCAGAAAGCAAAATAAAGGTGGTGCTTTTAACCAGAAAGCAATAAAGGTGATATATATATCCAAATATTAATCGACTTAAAAGAAGCTCAAAGACTTCCACCACATCAACTTCAATGGATCAATATAGAAATGCACCATATATCATACAATCACCACCATGAATCATATATCGAAAGATAGATAATTCTCAGTAATGAGCAAAGAATTAAAGATATCCAACCACTTAATTATAGAAATACCATCAACACTAGCAGCAATACATTCAACATAAGAAGAATAAAAGTTTAAACAACCATAACACAAAGTTTACGATCATCCAAAACTCCACCGCATTGATTTCTATTTCAAATATATAAAGCAATTGAACAAAAATCCAAAACTTGATCTATCACCAACACAAAGTTTTCTAAAAGATCCATACATCGACTGGCTAATTAAATTTATAGCCAAGTCCCCAATATCTATCTTTTAAAAACCTAACGGCTTCATGAAGACAACTGATTTAAAGAAGTTTAAACATAAATATCATTTAGAATGAGGGCCCTCCAAATCCAATAGTTTTTAAGCAAGTATGCATAAGAAAAGAGAACTAATTAGTGATTGTCACATCTTCTTCTTCAGCATCACCTTCCTATGTCGTTTCCTTCTCCTTCGCTTGTTCACCTTCACTGCCAGTGTCACCTTGCACCATTTGAGCTACCTATGCTCTTAGCTTCACCTTGTAGGACATGTACTTATTGATGGTCGATGACAATGCCAAACCGTTGGGGCTTCCAGTCATGCTGATTTGGATTTTCCTCTTACTCACTACCCTATTATCCTGAATCATCTTTTTATGCATGTCATCCAATCCACTTTTAAACATCTTGACGTAGTTAGAAACCCTTGCAACCTTCCCAACTGATTTTGTCATGATCACATCATAACTCACCATCTCCTCTGTCACCATCTTCTTGAAGTTTTGTTTGATCTCTTTGACATCAAGTAGCTTATCATCATCATTACCGACGACTGCTATCTCTAAGATGGTGAAGTCACCCTTAATATCATTTAATTGTCTATAATAAATAGAAAGGGCATTTCTCATTTCATCTTCTAGTCCCCCTACAATAGATAATTTCCATTCAATTACATCAGCCTAGGCTGCAAAATTCATTTCCTTAGGATCACTCAATACTTCCTCAACCACCAAAATATTGACATCCATCTCATCCATATCTTGTATTTCTTTCGAGACTACAGATAAGCTATTGTGATCACTTTTGGTATTTTGGAAATCAACAATTAAGGTTTCTCTTTTACTAGAAATGAGATTAAACAACTTATAATCTTCTTCAATAAAAATTAAGCCTTATAGGGTCACCTTTTATATCCATTGTTCGACGACATTACTTAGGGCTTGTGATATTTTTATTTGTTGCAATAGATTGGGGTCTGGGGTACTAACACTTATATCAGGGAAAACGTTTGATGAAGGTGTTTTTATCTTTAAAATTGACTGAATGAAAATAGACAGGGAACTTACTTGTGCACGCAGCTTAATCTTCTCTTCTTGTTCCTTCTTGGCTCTTTTCAAAAAATTGTTGACTGAATATTTGACATGATAGATATCTCCCTCCATGGTTGAGGGTCCCATGTCTACTCTACTCATTTTGAAGTCCACTTCAGTCACTTCATTCTCATTCTTATTGCCCACTAGATCCACAATTTCCAAGAACCGGTTTCTTGTGATAGAATTAGTTACCATCCTTGACATTCTTCTGGCACGTTTAGGCTTAGGAGTCTCTTGTAGTAACTTAGCCACAGTATCTACACTGGTATCCACTGTTGGTGTAGATCCACAATTTCCAAGAACCGGTTTCCTGTGATAGAATTAGTTACCATCCTTGACATTCTTCTGGCACGTTTAGGCTTAGGAGTCTCTTGTAGTAACTTAGCCACAGTATCTACACTGGTATCCACTGTTGGTGTATACCTTTTCTTCTTTTCCACTGCCTTTCGTAACCAGGTAGGAGATGAAGAAGGGATGTTAGCAGTGCCAATTACACTCACTAAACCATTCATATTCATAGGTTGAGGATTGTGTACTAGAGGCTCACTTAAATTAGGTGAATTTTGGGTGCTTAACAAAGATTGCAGCACATTATCCTCTCCTAACTGAGTGAAAATCAAGGAATCACTATCACTTACAAGATTATTAATAAGGGGCACATGGTCTACTTTCGATGGAGAAGCAGCCAATCTGGTGTTACTCTTCACTGGTTGATCATCTTTCTCACATGTTTTAAGCCTACTACTCTCCTCAGGGGACCATTCATTGTCTCCATTCGATTGTGAGCCACATCTTTGAAGAGTTGGATCTAAACTAGATGATCTCCTTTGAGATTGAGTGGTTTGAGCTCTATTCTGATCCTGAGCAAATGAGTCCTTAGGCATAGCTGAACTAGCCAGTTCTTTAATCTTCCCTCTCAACCACTTCTCTATTCTTCTTATCAAATGTAAAGAGTGAAATTTGACATTAGTGATCTCCTTCTCTGACCACTTCATAGGAGGTATGGGTTGCAATGAAACATAATGATAGCCTTTGTCCAGAATATTAGAGTTATCATCAACCATGTTAGGAACTCGCATAGGTAATTCAAAAGCACAGACCTGATCAATGGTTAACCTCATCCAATTCCTCCTTTGGACTTCCCTTTCATTCAAACAATCCTCCTAGAAATCTTCAAGCTGGGGCTTGTGTTGATAAGAACCTCCTCCATGCATGTTTACTTCTATAAAATTCTTACTATCAAAGGCTATTCAAGCTGACAAGCTATGAAGATTGAATTCAGAAAGCAATTTATCTACACTTCTTGCACTATCATTACTTTTGCAAGAATAGAAGGAAAGTGTTACACGAAAAGAATAATCTTTCTTTTTCATGGCATGGTACTTTGTGTTCACAGTTGCCATTTAAAAACATACCTCCAAGAACACAAGATAATCTGATGGGTACCGTGGCAATTTCAATGGCACATTTTTGTAACCCCCAATTCTTAGGTAGGAGAAGTGGTCAAACTAGACATAGAAGCTTCTAAAGCTCATAACCAAGGCAGCAACCTCTACAGAAAACCTTCGCTCCAATGAGCCCTCAATTCTTTTTGTAAGATACATAGAAAAGGTGTCATTAATACACCAGAAATCCTTCATACCCTCATTCCTCTACAATTGTGTGAAAGTTTGATACACAGGCGTGTCGATGGTAGGAACTCCTTGAGTTCTTAACCTAGGCCAGGAAGCCTCTCTATGAGCTAACACATATACCAGCTGGGAACACATGTGAAACTTCACATCCTGTGAGAAATTTATTAGCTGCTCATGCATACTTTCATTGATTATTCTTGCCTAGTCAATATGGTGGTCTCCGCAGATAAACAAGATAAATCTACACATCCAATAATCAAAATTATCAAACTCAAAGCTCCCAACTACATGGTTCAACAAAGCAATCATATCTAAGATTTCCTCCTTGAAATGACTCCTCTTCAGATTAGTAGGGAGTCTTGACTTTCCCTTTTTCCCAACCTCCAGCCATGTCCTAGCAATACAATTCTGGCAGCAATCTCTTCTTTCATTATAGTACCCCCATGCAGAAGACACAGAAACATCAATGTTCTCCTCATACTCATCCAAATTCAAGGAAAGGGAAACTGACTATGAATCAATTTTGGCAACAATAGAGCCATCTGAGGCTCTTATCTCTATTGATCATGATGTTAGTCATAATAACAACAATAAAATTTACACTCAAGCCTTATCTTATTGAAAAGTACAATCAATTCAGGATGAATTGATGACTCCAAGTCTCCATGCATTAGTTCATAATGATCTAACGTTACTCAAAGGTTAATGTAAATTGTTGTTAATCAATTTGGGGCATTATGTTTGATTTTGAGGTATATGTCTCCTAATATTTAGATATGACTTTGTTTATTCCATTCTCTCTATAAATTCTTAACAAATGATGTTAAATCTTACTTTATTTAACCAAATCATGTAGATATTTATGATAAGTTTGATCAATTCTTCTGCATATTACTCTTGCTAAGTTGATTCATGATTATTTTGATTAGTTCTTCTGAAACTATCTTAAATCTACCTATATTGAACTAATCCTTTCTTTAATTTACTTCTACACTGTAAATTTATTCAAATGATGTGCTTATAAGCATATACTTCCATGATTTCTATAATTATTTCTGTTCATTTGCATGATATTTGCTATTCTGTATGCACTTTGTCTAAATATGCCTAAGATCTTCATGTATCTATAGATATCAGCATATTATATGATGATCTGCTTGTTATTTTTTGTATATTTGTAGTTAGGGTGATGATTCAAATGAAATTTAAAGAATCAGACTAAAGCTTTCTAAATTTAATAAAATGAATGAATCTTCAATCATTGATCCACATATATCCTTGATACTATCATGAAGAGAAGAAAATCAACCCATATTTTCACCAAGTCATTCCACAACTAGATATGATTGATGCTAACTTCAAAGGAAATGAATGAAGACAACATGCATAGACTGAGATACACTCCAAGGGATACAGAAAATCAAAGTGACATATCCAAAATTCATTCAATGATTACTCAAAGTTTACGATTATTTGTAATCACAGGTCTTCATCTTCATTAAGTATGCAAAAGGAGTATATATTTACAATTGACTTTGAGAATTGGTCATGACATCCAACAATCCAATCTCAATTAAGTTTCAAATAATCTACAAAGTGAAATCCACCTCCTTTTATAGGACAAGGAGAGGATGTGATTACAAAAGATTCTATGATCTAGTTCTTCATTATACTTCTCTATCTTAGCCTTCATCCACGTGGCTTTGTCAATTGTGTCTTCACAAAAATGATTGAGAGGATCCTCTAATACATGCTTAAAGTTATCTTTGAATGCTTTGGTGGTGAAGTCTACATCCTGGTTCTCCACCTTCCCCTCAATTTCACCCTCAAGGGCTTCTAAAATTTCTATCTCCTCTGATAGAAGTTCATGTAGTTTTACACTGATATTCTTGAATCTATCATTACATTTCTATAGAACATCTACCTCAAATTTAACATCCTCATACCAGAAATCTAATAATGATGATTTCTAAGGTGTTAGGACATTTTTGGTTATGAGGACATTGATATCCATCATCTTCATCTTAGTGAGTGCAGTCAGATGATTGTCACTCTTTATCCACCTTTGTGCAACCTCTTTCTTCATTTTATCAACCTTACTCCTCAATGTGCTAAGCAAGTCCGAATTAGCTAATGAGGTCTTTACTACTTATTCATTATCACTCAAGAACTAGATGAACCACTTATCCTTCACCTATGATTGATGCTTCATGACATCTAACCCAGTGATTTCATCTTATGATACTACTGCTAGCAGGGTAGATGTTGATATGGGGACATTGGTGGGTGCCACCAATCCTTTTATGAATGTTTGTATTGGAGCAATTTTCTCTTTATGCTCCTTATTCTTAAATTTCTCTTGTTCTATCCTTGCAAGCAAAGAATCTATTCTATCTTTAGCCTCTTGACCTTCCTATTGCGCAGTTGCAAATCCCAGGTCCAAAGTGGTTATCTAGAACTCCTCCACATTTATTTCTCCTTTCTCTTTATTCACAATAGGCACAGCTACTTGGGCTGTCCTTTTCCCTATTATTACATCCCTCTTTATTGTAGAGGTAGCTCGGGCTCTTCTCTTTGGTTTGGCTACTCTAGCTAAAAATAATGAAAATACATCAAAATTTGAAGAGCCAGCAAATTGAGGTGGATTTACCTCATGCCTTAACCAATGTGGCACATCTTGTACAAACTCTCCTTAGTTTATCTGCTCAATGTGAGCATCATATGATTCTATGATTTGTTCTTTTAGGATGTTTTCATCCATATTCTATTGTTTTTGTTCTTCGTGTGCAGGAACCTCTTCATCTAAACTTTGTTGTTGTTCATCTACACGATCTTCCAAAGTCTTACTCTAATCTTCATCCTTATCACGGCCAAGTTCCTCATTCTCTGGTACCTCTACATGACCATCATCATGTGTTTTCTCCATCTGATCTTGCACTAGCTACTCATCTTAGGGTGGTGGAGAACTAGTCTTGGGATCTTGATGGCCATGCTCCTGGGCATCCTGATCCACTCTTTAGCTGTCATCATTTATATTTTCTTCTATTTTGTCATTCTCATTCTTGTTCAAAGGATCTTTCTATCCAGATATTGGTGTTTCTTTATCCTTAGGATCTTCAGATCCAGATCTAACTGTGGGACCTTCTTGTCCAAATGTATCTACTTGTGGCATCTTATCCTATTCTTTGCTGATATCATGCACCTCATATTGTGCAGGTGTTCTAGTATTCACTTCAATATCCATGGTAGCACCCATAGTAGAACTCTCCTCAACTTCCATCTACTCATATCCCATGTTCTTCTCTTTATCTTCATCATCACCCCCTTGATATGATAAATCAATTACTGCAAGGCTGGTGACATTATCAATCAATCCTTCTAGGCCTATTTTTTGTGCTATTGTCTCTGGATTGTCTTCTTCGGTTTCTTCTTCTACCTCCTCCTTGACTTGCTGCACTATGGGAGTATTCTAAGGTGTCATGGTAGTATTCTTCACCAATGTCTTCATAGGACTAGCTGCCACCTCCTTAACTATCTCATCATCGGTGAGGTCTACAGTGTCATCTAGGGGCAAGGATATGTCAATTTCTCTTTTGTTCTGTTCTTCCTTAGCCTCCTTAGCCAATTCTATCTTGAATTTTATAATTTCAAGTAAAAGGATGTCATGTTGTATATCCTAATGTATTACCCCTACTTTAATTATTCCTTCACCCCCTTGGTCTTTTAGCAAGATATTAGGCTGCAGGCTAGTAGATCCCTTCATTACTAGTGGCTACCCCTTTTTATGTCTGGGAAAATTTGTTCCTCCTAGAATATCCTAAGATTTCCTCTTCTTTATTAGGGGTACATTATCCTCTTCACTATCCTCCAGGTCTTCATATTTGATGCCTAGTGCTACTATATGTTCAGGTTGCTCCATAGGCTCTTTAGATATTGTTGCAGTGGAAGTTGAACCCTCAGCCTTTTGGGGTGAAGATCTTGGGGTGATCCTGATACCAATATCTAAACCCCTCTTCTTGGCTTCTATGTAAGAATGATGCAAGAGCATCCCTAGTTCAAGAACAATCTTGCATCAACCAAAAACATTTGCATTTCAGTTTGTTTCTTTTCATTTTCTAGTTCAGTTCAGGCAGTTTAGTCAGTAGCAGTTTCTGTATTTTGGTCTGCATTCTACTGCAATTGCATCTCACATATTGTGGAGCTAGACTTAGCATCTAGATTCATTCATCTACATCATATCTAGAATTTAGAGCATTTGGATTAAGTACCAAAGTTATTGTGAGGGGGAAATTTGGTTATTCAAATCAATGAAAAATAATCCCAAACATCTATAGAATAATAAAGATAAAAGAGATTTAAAATAAAGAACAGACAATACCTTCACCTTTTACCTTTTTGCCTTCTGTAGTTCGCCTATCTTCGTTCGATCTTGATTGTGAAGCCCTCAGAAGCTGTTGCTTGCTTGCTTGTTTGAAGATGACAAATGAAGAATGGCTAGGATACTTTAATATTTGAAGATGAGCTTCAAATACAGAAATGGAGGATGCTATGAAGTGCTCAAATATAATGGGGGTGCCAAAGGCACGCTTAGATTCCTACAGCATAAGTTTACACAAACTCCAGATATTGAAATGAAGAGAAGAAGGTTATATTTATAGAAGAGAGTGAGGAAAGATCAATGGTTGAGAAGAAAAGAATGAATCAACGGAGGAGGATTGTTGAGGAACGTGCAACAAATGGAAGAAAGACATGTGTCATTCAAAAAGAAGCTTTGTTGAGTTAAAAGCTTTCTTGATGAGTTTTCATTTTCTTTAAATTAGAATTTATTTTTCTAATTTAAGAGCAAAGTTGCTTTAAAGTTGCTTTAACTCAGCTTTTACTTTTGTATGACGAGAGGAATTTATTTTTAGAAGATACTGAAGATAAGAAAAAGAATTAAATAAATAAATTTATTTAATTTAGAAGATAAGAAAACAAATTAAATAAATAAATTTATTTAATTTATTTTTAGAAGATTTGGAAGATAAGAAAGCAAATTAAATAAATAATTTTATTTAATTTAGAAGATAAGAAAACAAATTAAATAAATAAATTTATTTAATTCATTTTTAGAAGATTTGGAAGATAAGAAAGCAAATTAAATAAATAAATTTATTTAATTTATTTTTAGAAGATTTGGAAGATAAGAAAACAAATTAAATAAATAAATTTATTTAATTTATTTTTAGAAGATTTGGAAGATAAGAAAGCAAATTAAATAAATAAATTTATTTAATTTATTTTTAGAAGATTTGGAAGATAAGAAAGCAAAATAAATAAATTTATTTAATTTACTTGCACATGATTTTGGAAGAATAAATAAAATATTTAATTATATTTTATTTTTGGGGATTTTAATTTAAATAAATTTGCATTTTATTTAAATTAGGAAGAATGAAAGATTTAATTAAATAATTAAAATTATTTAATTACTTAGAAGAATGGATGTTTTAATTAAATAATTGAAATTATTTAATTATTTAGAAGAATAAAGTTAATGTAGATGAAATTAATTAAATAAATGAAATTTATTTAATTAAATGGGAGGAAGTGAATCAAATAAATAAATAAATTTATTTATTTATTGATAGAGGACTATGAAGATGAAATAAATATTTAAAATATTTATTTAAGTAGAGTCATGTCATTTTTAGGTGTATACATTTTGCCCCTCTTTGATGCAATGTGTTTTATCACGTTGTTTCAAAGAATAAGATTTTTGACAATGATACATGCCCCAGTTTGCCCCTGGTACAGGTTGAATGATAGGATGCCCCCTCGGGAGATTGGATGAGGAGACGGCAGAAGGCATGAGACGGACAATCTCACGATGAGAAGAAATGGCTGGATGCAGAAGAAAGAGGTGAATGATACGAGATGCAAGATAAAAAGATAACTCACACAAGCAAGAAGCAAGGAAGCACAAATGATACAAAAACAGGCAAGGTATTGCCCCAGTCAAGTCGTAAACCAAGGATATAGATTGATGATGTCTGGTTTCAAGAATGAAGCATGTCGTATAAGACTCCAGGTCTGGTTTTGACAATGCAACATCCAGTCTAAGACACTATGATATGATAATGATATACGATAGTGTTGTCATGGTGGGGAACGATATATCCCTAGAGCAACACGAAGGATAGTTACGACTGATTGACATGGTTTACGACAAGATTAGGATCAAGACCACTGATTGTGATTGGATCCTTTGACAAGATTGGCTTGACTCGATTGGTATGGATTAAGGATAGACTTGTG